>CM071857.1:10117048-11392560 GCA_036507275.1 Sicyos edulis | reverse complement strand
ATTTCTGCTAGCATGTTTGCTTGATATTACATGTTAGTGCCATGCTAGGTTTGTTCTGCCAGCATGCTTGTGATTCCTGCTTAAGCTCGTAGTATCATGCTAGGTAGTGTGATTGATGTCCGTCTTTGCTTGCTAGCTAGGAATCATTGCTTTTTACTCTGTACTCTTAGATAGAGTTGTAGGGTTTGTCATCATCCAGAGGCTGAGCGGACATAATGTACTTTGTCCCCAGTAGCTCAGGTCGGGAGTAAAGTGTGCGAAGCATAACGTATCTTGCTACCCCCCCCCCCCCCGACCCGCCGGTTGTGGAATTAGCTACCCACTTCGGCATAGCCTAGTTTGTAGCCTGCTAGAGAGGAACCCTACCATCGGTGTAAGCCTGCCCTGGCCGGTTCTTAGCTTCAGGTCGGTGGATCATGCTGCACAGATGAGCGCCGAGGGCCTCGCGCTACTGTGATCAGTGACACCACTTCCGAGTCATAGGCATGTGCACCTGACCCGCGTAGTTTGCCCTTAGGCCCCCGCATTTACGCCGGTTGTAGAGGAGCATGCGGTGTGCGCGCACACGCGTTAGTTACCGGTTCGGAGAGCTCCCCCGGGCTAATGTCGTGAGTACACCATTCCTTAGTTAGAGCTCGACTTGGGTACTCTCCGTAAGTCCAGATTAGTGCAATGGCAAGGAGGCCCTTGAGGACATTCTAGGGATCGGTGTATTCCCCGAGTGAGACGAGATACCTCGGTGATGTCCAGGATTGGTCAGTGTATCCAATCCCAGTTAGGCCGGAAGAAAGAGACTTCCGATGGCTCCAGATCTTGTTTTATGAGCTCGTTGAGTTATGATCTGTGTTGGTAGCTGTTTGCTTGCATGCTTTGGTACTAGATGACTGATTATATCGTATTGTACCCCGGTTGTGGATTCTTACTGAGTAATTCGTTACTCACCCTTATTTTTGTGGTTTTTCCACAGGTAACCATGGTGCGAGATAGGATGGCTGGAGGAGGATTTGTGATCATGGAAAACCCGTTGTCAACTCTGAGTTTTATGTTTATGTTTTAAATGTTCTCTGAATGCATGTAGTTGGGCACGGAGCCCTAGGGTGTTTTCTGAATGTATTTCCGGATTCTAGCATTGTTGTAAAGTTTGTATGTTTTAAATGAATCTCTGATCAGAGTAAGTTTTGTAAATGTATTTGTCTTGGAAGCAGTGCTTGGAAACAGAGGGGCAGTTTCAGGAAATTATGTTGATTTTAAATGGATGTTTTATGTTTTAGTTTTACTTAGAATCCGAACACCGTCTTGCAAATTTTCTGTAGATTTGTAATGCATGCATTGAGGTAACGCCCTAGTTAGAACCCCTTTCGGGTCGGGTCGTTACAGGTTGGTATCAGAGCTCAGAGTCATAGATTCTGTAGACTGACCTTTGTTGTAGGTCGTTTTTCCATGATCATCAGCACTCCGACAGTCATCAGGTATGCCTAAGTTTACTGTTTTAAAGAAAGGGGTAAGAATTTACAATACTTTTCATCTAGTGTATGCCTTGTGTAGAGTTGTGGAGCGGAGACGAAGAGTTACGACTCGTTGTTGGTTTGGGCTTAGAAAGCCATCATGCCAACTTTCCCGCAGTGCGAGCATTGTTTAGCAGCTTGTTGAGGTATCCAGATAGATTCGGATGCCCTGGGACGTCGTCCCCGATGGAGGTAGAGCTTAGACTCCCATTGGCCATGTGTGGCCCAGTTGCTGCTTTTCCCCTAGTGAGAGGGTGGAGGTGCTTTGTGCAGATCGCCAGTATGTTGATCGCACCCAGAGGAGCAGGACGCTTGGCATGTCCGACCGAGGAGTTGGACTGATCGTGTTGATGTTGAGGCCGTGTCCAGGGTCGTTTAGACCCGTTGGCTAGAGTTGGCCCTAGCAGTTGAGTTGCCTAGAGGAGGGGGTAGAGGCTAGCAGCGCCTCGGAGTGAGACTCCTTGAGCAGAGTGTGCTCCAGCCATGAGAGATTGGATGGCAGGTCTTTAGCTATCAGAGAGCGGAGACCTAGGCGCAGTTTGTAGCGCGTAGTGAGGAGTCTCGGGCATAGATAGCCCAGCTGACAGAGTTTGTTTCAGCATTTCCCCCCAGTAGCTCTTGTAGCCCCGGAGGTTCCTGGGAGGGCATGATCAGCAGGTTTATGCCGATGAGGATGCTTGTGGAGCAGGTCCCCGTGTGGACTAACCTGGGTAGCTCAAGTGTTGATCTTGAGCCTTAGCAGATTGTTGATTGCCCAGTGTGTAGCTGCAGAGTTGGCAGCCTTCGAGGAGATTGTTGAGGCATCTTTGTGCTATCATAAAGTGTTGTTTGTTTTAGTAAGTCCTGCTGCTAGTAGTAAAGCAGTTGGCCAGGTTTGAGTTTAGCATCCGTGTGTGGGATGCCCTGCTGTTCAGAGGCCGAGGTGTGCCATTCTGTCTTTGTTTGGTATGGCAAGTTGGTGGTGGTAGTCCCTTGTGAGAGGTGGACTAGCAGAGTCTCCACCAGTCGCCCGATTGATTGGCAAGTTGCCGTGTTAGTGGCTTGAGGAAGATGTAGAGACATCTTTGCCCCTTTGCAAGCCTGTTGTTGTTTAACATCCCAGTTTCTTCAGATGTTTGGTAGAGTTGAGCACTCTTCCTTGGTGAGCTTCTAGAGAGGAGCTAGCTGCTGCTTGTAGAGATCCGGCTAGAGCTTTGTTGAGCATCATGAGGAGATGCTAGTGTAGGCCGTGGGCCTTCGGTTTGATGAGATGCCATAGGCATGGCTGTTTGAGTTGAGCCCTTGTATGCCTAGCCAGAGTTGTTGTCACTTGAGGTAGTGACCTTGTTGGCCCCGTCTGTAGTAAGATGTGGATTTGTTAGTAGTAGCACTTGAGGTGCATTGGTTGGTGTGCCACTTTGGCACTAAGTCTGGTTCAGGCTTGAGTTTGGCTTGGGCATAGCAGATGGTTCTATGCCGTTCGGAGTTCAGCGCACTCCTTTAGCCTTGGATCTATTTATGGCAGTTGCACCTGTTTAGGTTGTGCCAGAGGGCTAGTTCAGTGGTAGTCGATGGACTACAAGCGAAAGGATGCTCGAGAGGAGCTGGAGCCTCTTCCCAGTGTTTCTGGAGGTTGAGTAAGTCAGCAGGTTGCCGGTTGGCAAGTGTTGGTGCGCGTGAGTCTCGCGCTAGTGTTAAGGCCAAGAGTTTCTTTGTGGTTGGTAGTGTGGTCAACTACCTTCGAGGGCCTTATTTGAGGAGAGTTGAGCATCGTAGATGCGAGTTTGGTCGAGAGAGGACCACTGAGTTGGATGCTCATGAGATGAGCTGGATGCCTATGAGGCGAGTTGGATGCCATGAGGCGAGTTGGATGCTTTTGAGGCGAGATGAGCTGATGCCTTGCGAGAGGTTTTGATGCCTTATGGGTAAGCACCCTTGGTAGAGGCTTGGTAAAGTGAGTTCGGTGTGGCATGGCTATGCCTTGGTAAAGCAAGGTTGCCTCAGCTTTGAGCATCGTGTGGAGTTGGAACTTTTGGTGTTCCTTCGGTTGGTGTTGATTGAAACCGAACAAGTGTGATGTGGTAGCAAAGCGCGCTGATTTTCGATCGCCTTGGCTAAGAGAGTTGTTTGGATCCTTTCCTTGGGTAGAAGCCTTGTTGAGGCTGATGTTTGAGTTGGAGGACGACGCATTCGGTAGCGTTTCGGGTCCTCTTGGTTCCCAAGGAGTTGGAGTTGGCCAGCATGGTTGAGATGCTGGAGTGAGTTGTGCCTGTTCAGGCAGTTGGCTGTTAGCTCGTTTGTCGACCGTGTGTGTCAAGGGTGATCGGAGGATCCCTAGGTTGTGGAGAGCTTCTCCAGAGCCCAGTCAGGCCCAGCTAGTGAGTTTCAGTTGGCTAGCTGGAGGCATGTAGTTTGTAGCCTCGGTTGATTTGCTAGCAGTTTTGGTAGACTAGCAAGCCAATGGTTGTTTGGAGTAGAGTTCGGATTGGTTCCGGTGCGGTGGCTAGTTGATGCTTGGTGTTGACCAAGGTGTGGTTTGGAGCTGCTAGAGATTAGCTTTGCTCGTGGGACGAATGGTTCGTGCCCAGTTGGTTGTTTTCCTGTTTCCAGGATGTCGAGTTGCCCCATTTGGCATTTAGAGGTTCAGTCTGAGATGAACCCTTGTTGTTGCCCCGTGAGATTTGTTGTTGTTGCTCTAGTGGAGCAAGACAGTGAGCGTTTGTGGAGCTCTCTGTCCTTCGGTTGTCTGCTTGTAAGAGCCGTTTCCTCTTGGGAGATGTCAAATTTCTCCCGTAGCCATGAGTGGATGGTTGAGGTGCTAGCTTGAAGGAAAAGTTTGTTGGCTGCTTGGAAGCAGTTGGTTGTCCAGTTAGGTGGACTCTTGGATGGTGTTCTAGAGGCTGCAGTAAGGGTTGTTTTGCCTCTTGTGAGTGTTGGGCCAAGGTTTGGTCCTCTTGTTATTTCGAGAGCTAGTTCGGTTCTAGCTGGAGGGCGTTGCCCTGAGGTCTTGTTCCTAGTCAGGAAGTTTTGGGATTTGACCCCTCCCTCGGCAGTTGAGCAAGTGCTGTTAGTTTCGGATTGGTGATCCGATTGTTTGAGTTTTCCCTTGGTTGTTGCTTCCAAGAGAGTTGGTTGTTGTCGCCTTGGGTTTGAGCTAGTCAGCGAGCGTGTGTGAGTTCGCTGCCCTTCTGGAGTTTGCTTGCTGGGAAAGTCGTTTCCCGTTTGGCAGGAGTCAGCTTAGCACTTGAGTTGTGTAGTTGGTCAGAGTAGCGCAGCGGTCAGCCCAGAGAGAGGGCCCCTGCATTGTGTTGTTAGCAAGCAAGAGTTGTTTGTCCCCGCAAGGGCGGTGGCCAGCCAGCAAGAGTTGTTTCTGGCAAGTTGTTGGTTCTTTGGGGATTGAAGTTTTCACTTCCCCCTAGTCTCGGTGGTGGTTGAGTTGCTCCCTAGTTGTTAGCCTCGAGTGTTAGCTTCCGAGGTGGTCTTGCGGATTCGTGTGGCTCAGGATCCGTAAGCTTTGAGGTTGTTGATGTCTGTTTTCCTCGTGAGGTTTCGGGAGTGGAGCTTCTGGTTGAGAGTTGAGTAGTAGCTTGGAGGCGAGCGTTGCTCGTTATAAGCTTGGGTTGAGTTCTGCTGAGCAAGCCCTTCTCGGGCTTTGCTCCTTGTTGTTGTGCGCTCTCAGTTGGCGTAGTAGAGCCTTGTTTGAGTGAGTTGGCACAGAGGTGTCGTGGCTTTGGTTGGTAAAGCCGTTGAGCTGCGTGATGGTTTAGTCCTTGCAGCCCCAGTTTTCCTTGAGAGGAATTTTGGTGGTTTCCTGGCCTGGCAGTATTTTCTTTGGCCAGTTGCTGGTAGGTTTGCTCTGGAAAGTTTGCGTTCGGCCGATGAGAGGCTGCAGTTTGTTGGCTTGGCCGAGTTGAGCCTGTGCCTGGCCCTTGTCTTTTAGAGGCGGTCGTAGCTAAAGTTTCAGCTGGTGTGAGTGTTGTTGGCCGTTTGGTTTCTGGAACCTGGGAGGTTCAGTTGTTTGGCCAGCTTGTTTAGGGTTGAGGCTGATTGTTAGCAGTTGTGAGCTCCCAGAGGAGTTCTGCCAATATGTGGTGTTGAGTTTCAGAGCTTGTGGCTCGTCCTCGAGTTTGCTGAGAGTAGCAGCCTTTAAGAGTTGGTGCGAGTTGAGGACGTGGTTTGCCGTCTGTTCCTTTGGAGTTCAGTGTATGCCCAGTATGGATAGCATTGTGGCCTTGAGTTTTTGAGAACCCAAGAGGGTTTGGTTCTCGGAGAGGGCTAGTGTTGTCTTGGCCGAGAAGTTCAGTTGGCTGGATCAGTGGAGTTTTCCGGGAGCTGTTTCGTCTTAGGACTTTCGAGGACGAAAGTCTTAAAAGGAGGGAGTATTGTAACAGCCCAGTTTCCTATTCCAGTTTTCGAGGTGCCTTCGGGTCAAGTTTCGGTTATTGCTTGGGCCTTAGAGCGGTTTTGACCCTTGGGGGTATTTTGGTCTTTTGGCTCTCCGGGCAGGATTTGTGGTTTTCAGGGCTTCGAGGTAGCTCCTGCCTTTGTCGAGGCTTGTTTGTTGGTGGCTGCGAGTCCCGTGGTGTTTGGGATAGTCGGTTGGATGCTCGGTTGTGGTTTGGGCTTTGGCAAAGTATTGGTTGTTGGGTGTTTCCTTTCGGATTCGAGCCCGGGCCCTTAGTGTTGCTTTGGGAGTTGGATTTAAGGGAGATTTGTTTATTGGAAAAGATTGCTTCGGTCGGGTCTCGTAGGAGGAAGCCAGGAAATGGGATTTTAAGGTTTTAAGTGGATAAAGATGGATAAATGAGATAAAAATCCCATTTATTTCCTTTTTTCCCATTTTCCTTTTTATTTCCCTTTTTTCTTTTATATTTCCCCAAAATCAATTTTCTCTCTCTCTCTCTCTCACTCTCCCCGACCTAGCCCCCATAGCCCAGCAACCTTGGCTCGCCCAGCCCTAGCCCGAGCAGCCCATGGCTCGCCCAAGCTCAGCCCGAGCTAGCCCGACTCCAGCTCGCCTGCGCCGTGCCAGCCCCCGCGCGCCCTCGCCCTCGCCAGCCCGAGCGTCGCGCGCCCTCCCCCTGCTCGTGTCGCCCGAGCTCGCCCAGGCCGTCGCGTCGCCAGCCCGAGCTCGCCCAGCTCGTGTCCATCCGAGCTCGAGTCGCCCAACCTCGAGCCGCGTCGCCCTGTGCCGAGCCCAGCTCGATCGCGCGTCCCCGCGCCCGTGTCTCGCGCCCTCGTCCTATAACTTTCCGAGCCGTGCCGCGCGCCAGCTCCCAGCCGAGCCAGCCCCCGCGCCCGCGCGCCTCTGTGTCGCTTGCGTGCCGTCCGCGCGTAGCTCGCGCCTAGCGCCCGAGCCCCAACGCCGAGCCAGCGCCCTAGCGCGCCCCCTACGGCCCCAGCGCGCCCAGCCACCCCTTTGGCTGCCTAGCTCGTGCAGCCGGCTAGTTCGCGTGTCACCCGCGCCTCGTGAGTTGCTCCCGAGCCAAGCCCTGTTTATTTTATTATTATTTAGGCCTATTGTGTGATTATTGATGTGTTTGTTTGGCTCGATATAGGTTGCTCGGGTTCGATCGCAATTATTTTTATTGTTTGTTGTTGCCTTCCGACCAGGTAAGGATTTCTTACCGGAGTTGTGTGGGCCCTGCGATATTTTCATGATTATGCCTTGCTTGTTTGCTGACTGTTATGAGCATGATAATAATAGAGCAGCTTTGATTGATTTCTGCTTGCATGTTTGCTTGATATTACATGTTAGTGCCATGCTAGGTTTGTTCTGCCAGCATGCTTGTGATTCCTGCTTAAGCTCGTAGTATCATGCTAGGTAGTGTGATTGATGTCCGTCTTTGCTTGCTAGCCAGGAATCATTGCTTTTTTTCTCTGTACTCTTAGATAGAGTTGTAGGGTTTGTCATCATCCAGAGGCTGAGCGGACATAACGTACTTTGTCCCCAGTAGCTCAGGTCGGGAGTAAAGTGTGCGAAGCATAACGTATCTTGCTACCCCCCCCCCCCCGACCCGACGGTTGTGGAATTAGCTACCCACTTCGGCATAGCCTAGTTTGTAGCCTGCTAGAGCGGAACCCTACCATCGTTGTAAGCCTGCCCTGGCCGGTTCTTAGCTTCAGGTCGGTGGATCATGCTGCACAGATGAGCGCCGAGGGCCTCGCGCTACTGTGATCAGTGACACCGCTTCCGAGTCATAGGCATGTGCACCTGGCCCTCGTAGTTTGCCCTTAGGCCCCCGCATTTACGCCGGTTGCAGAGGAGCATGCGGTGTGCGCGCACACGCGTTAGTTGCCGGTGCGGAGAGCTCCCCCGGGCTAATGTCGTGAGTACACCATTCCTTCCTTTAGAGCCTGACTTCGGGTACTCTCCCGTAAGTCCAGATTAGTGCAAGGGCAAGGAGGCCCTTGAGAACATTCTAGGGATCAGTGTATTCCCCCCGAGTGACAGATACCTCGGTGATGTCCAGGATTGGTCAGTGTATCCAATCCCAGTTAGGCCTGAAGAAAGAGACTTCCGATGGCTCCAGATCTTGTTTTATGAGCTCGTTGAGCTATGATCTGTGTTGGTAGCTGTTTGCTTGCATGCTTTGGTACTAGATGACTGATTATATCGTATTGTACCCCGGTTGGGGATTCTTACTGAGTAATTCGTTACTCACCCTTATTTTTGTGGTTTTTCCACAGGTAACCATGGTGCGAGACAGGATGGCTGGAGGAGGATTTGTGATCATGGAAAACCCGTTGTCAACTCTGAGTTTTATGTTTATGTTTTAAATGTTCTCTCTGAATGTGTAGTTTGGGACGGGGAGCCCTAGGGTGTTTTCGAATGTATTTCCGGATTCTAGCATTGTTGTAAAGTTTGTATGTTTTAAATGAATCTCTGATCAGAGTAAGTTTTGTAAATGTATTTGTCTTGGAACAGGTGCTTGGAAACAGGGACAGGTTTCAGGAAATTATGTTGATTTTAAGTGGATGTTTTATGTTTTTGTTTTACTTAGAATCCGAACACCGTCTTGCAATTTTTCTGTAGATTTGTAATGCAAGCATTGAGGTAATGGCCTAGTTAGAACCCCTTTCGGGTCGGGTCGTTACAGATTTGATGGCAGGTCTTCAGCTATGAGAGAGAGGAGACCCAGGCGCAGTTTGTAGCGCGTAGTGAGGAGTCCCGGGCACAGATAGCCCGGTGTGAGTTTGTTTCACATTTTTCCCCCAGTAGCTCGTGTAGCCCCGGAGGTTCCCGGGAGGGCATGATCAGCAGGTTTATGCAGACGAGTTTGTTGGCGTTGATGGAGCCGCCCAGTTTGGCAAGTGGATGCCTGTAGAGCTCGTTGTTTGAGAAAGTCCTACTGCTAGTAGTAAAGCAGTTGGCTAGGTTTGAGTTTAGCATCTGTGTGTTGGGATGCCCTGCTGTTTAGAGGCCGAGATGTGCCGTTCTGTCTTTATTTTTGGTACAATGATTGATGGTGGTAGTCCCTTGAGAGAGGTGGACTAGCAGAGTCTCCACCAGTCTCCCGATTGATTGGCAAGTTGCCTGGTTAGTGGCTTGAGGCAGATATAGAGACATCTTTGCCCCCCTTGCAAGCCTGTTGTCGTTGTGCAGCCAGTTCTTTTAGTGCCCTCGTAGCCAGGGTGCAGTTTGGAGTTTTCTTGCCAGGGTTTTATCCGTTTGTGGATTTCAGCGGGCCAGTAGAGTGAAGCACTCTTTTTATTTGGATGTTCCCAGTGTGGAACTAGTTGTTGCCACCCGAGGAGTTGGCCTGAGCTTCTGTTGAGCATCGAGTGAGATGCAGGAGTTAGCCTGAGCTTTTGTTGAGCATCGAGTGGGATGCAGGAGTAGGCCTTGGCATGTCTGTTGGTCGAGATGCCAGAGATTAGGCTGCTCGAGTGTTTGGACTCTTGTGTTGAGTGCCATTGCCCCGTCACTTGGAGTGTGACCTTTCCTCAGAGGGGCATAAAGCTCGTTAAGGCTGATTTTTGTTGTAAAGGATGTTGTGCCGGTTGGCACCAGGCTTTGAGAGGAGGCCTAGTTTGAGGCCAGTTGGCACTTTGGTGCAGGTGGTTCCGTGGCCGCCCAGAGTACAGCATCCCCGCTAGTCTTGTACCCATTTCCTGAGGTTGCACCTGTTTGGGTTGCATAAGAGATCTAGCTCGGTGGTAGTCAGAGGACTACAAGTATGAGGTTTTTGAGGGAAAGTAGGAGCTTTCCAGTGTCACCGAGAGTTGGGTGCAAAGGATGTTGTAGGCTGTTAAGAGCTAGCGCGTTTGAGTTCTCGCGCCTGTGTTGTGAGCTTGTGAGCCAGTTTGGTGGTAGCATGATTCGGCTACCCTTTGAGTTACCCTAGTTTGGGTAGTGTTGGCATCGAGGATGCGTGACTGATCCAGTGTTAGAGCCATGAGTTGGATGGCTGTTCGGAGCGTGTTTAGTGAGCACATTGGCTTGAGGTATGTCAGCTTGGTTGAATATGCTCTTGTAGAGTGAGTTGGCCAATGTGGCTTTCCGTGGTGAGTCGACCCCGAGTGGGTTTGGACTCTTGTTGCTCCCTGGATAGTAGTGGCTCTATTTGGAGGCAAAAGTTGCCCTGTGTGAGAGCCTTGTTGGCATTGGAACTGGTTGGAGTTGTACACCCCGGTGTACTTTTGTGTTGCTCGTTCCATGGTTTATGTTTGGAGAACCACGAAGGGTTCGTGTTGAGGAGCCAGTGCTCAGTCTTGGAGTTGTCAAGGCTTTGGTTCTTGGCAAGTGCCCTAGCTTTGGTTGTAAGGATGTCGTGCTCGTAGACGGGTTGTTGTTTGAGCAAGTTTTGCTCGTTGGTCCTTAGCCTGGTCAGAGTTCAGTTGGATCTGAATAAGAGCGGTGGTAGCAGCCGCGTAGTTTCTGATCGTCATGGCTAAGAGAGCTGTTCGGATCCTTACCTTGGGCAGAAGGTTGTTGTGGATGATGTTTGAGTTGGTGGATGACGCATTCTGTAGCGTCTCCGGTCCTCTTGGTTTTCAAGAGTTGGAGTTGGCCAGCGTAGTTGAGATGCTGGAGAGGATTGTGCCAGTGTGGCTGGTTGTCTGTTAGATTGTTTGACGACCATGTGTGTCGGAGGGTGATCGGAGGATCCCTAGTTTGTGGAGAGCCTCTCCAGAGCTCAGTTAGACCCAGGCAGTGTTCCTTGGGTGAGTTGCTTGCAGATTTGGCAGTCTAGCAAGCTAGTGCTTGTTTGGAGCAGAGTCCGAATTGGTTCCCGTTTGGAGGCTAGTTGGAGCTTGGTGTTGACCAAGATTTGGTTCTCTTGATGTTTCAAGAGCTAGCTCGGTTCGAGCGGGAGGGCGTTGCCCTGAGGATCTGTTCCTAGTCAGGTAGTTTTAGGAGTTGACCCCTCCCTCGGTGGTTGAGTAAGTTCTGCTAGTTCTGGATTGGTGGTCCAATCAGTTGGGTTTCCCTTGGGTGTTGCTTCCAAGAGAGTTGGTTGTTGTTTGCCCTTGGGTTTGTGCTAGTCAGCGAGCATGTGTGATGTTCGCTGCCCTTCAGAAGTTCGCTTGCTGGGGAATCGTTTCCCTTTGAGGAGGAGTCAGCTTAGCTCCTAAGTTGTGTAGTGGATCAGAGTAGCGCAGTGGTTAGCCCAGCGAGAGGGTCCCTGCATGGTGCTATTAGCAAGCGAAAGTTGTTTGTCCCCGCAAGAGCGGAAGCCAGCCAGTTTATAAGTTGAGTTTTGCTGGAAGTTGTTGGTTCTTTGGGGTTTGGAGAACCCCTAGTTTCCATGGTGGTTGAGTTGCACCATGGATGCCAGCCTCGAGTGTTATCTTTGGACATAGCCTTGCCAGTTCGTATTCCTTGCGATGTTCCGAGTGTGGAGTTTCTAGTCGCAAGATGAGTTAGGCCTTGGCTAAAAGGAGGAAGTCCTTTGAGTAGCCAGTTGGACTTAAGAGTTGAGTGGTAGCTTGGAGGCAAGCTTTGCTCGTTATGAGCTTGAGTTGAGTTTCTGCTGAGCAAGCCTTTCTCGGGCTTTGTTCCTGTTGTTGTTGTGCTTTCGCAGTTGGCGATTAGCTGAGCCTCAGTTGAGAGAGTTGGCACAGTGGTTCCGTGGCTCTGGTTGGTTAGCCTTTGGGCTGTTCTCCTTAAGCTGTTGTGTTGCTAGTTGCTGCGTGATGGTTTGGTCATTGCAGCCCGAGTTTTTCCATGAGAGGATCGTTGGTTGTTTCCTTGCCTGGCAATGATCTCTTTGGCCAGTTTCTAGTAGATTTGCATGGAAAAGTTTGCTTTCGGCCGTTGAGAGGCTCCAGTTTGTTGGCTTGGCCGAGTGGAGCCTGTGCTTGGTTTTGGCCATTTAGGGTTGGCCGTAGCTGAAGTTTCAGCTTGTGCTAGTTGGTAAAGTTTGCCTTTTTTTTATCAATCGCCAGTTGGTGGTTCGATTTGTTGTTCGTTAAGGCTTTAGGCAAGCTTTGTGGTTCGCTGGTCTCTTGTGAGGCAAGAGTAGGCCGTTTGGTTTCTGGAACCTGAGGGGTTCAGTTGTTTGGCCAGCATGGTGTAGAGTTGAGGCTGTTTGATAACAGCTGTGGGCATTTAGAGAAGTTACGCCAGTGCGTGGCGTTGAGTTTTGGAGCTTGTGCCCACGATGCATGAGATTCTTTGAGAGTAACACCGTAGAGAGGTGTTCAGTGTTGGATTAACAGGGTGTTCATTGAGCCCCTGGTTTGTAGGGCCTTCTGAGATCCTTGAGCGGATCGGAGCAGTGGCCTTTCGGTTAGCCTTGCCCAGTCTTTGTTGAGATAGTCTGTGGTAGACTGGATAGCTTTGTGGCTTTGAGCCTTTGAGAACCCAAAAGGGTTTGGTTCTCGAGGATGGGCTAGTGTTGTCTTAGCCGAGAAGTTCAGTTGGCTAGGAATCAGTGGAGTATTCCTAGAGCCGTTTCGTCTTAGGACTTTCGAGGACGAAAGTCTTATAAGGAGGGAGTATTGTAACGGCCCAGGTTTCTGTCCCGGTTCTCGAGGAGCTTCCGGTTCAGATTCAGTGGTTCGGTTGGGCCGTTAGAGCTGTTTGGATCCTTAGGGGCATTTTGGTCTTTTTGCTCCCCGGGCAGGATTTGTGGTTTTTCAGGGCTTTGAGGCAGCTCCTGCCTTTGTCGAGGCTTGTTTGTTGGTGGCTGCGAGTCCCGAGATGTTTGGGCTATTCGTTTGGGAATTCGGTTGTGATTTGGGTTTTGGGCAAAGTTATGGTTGTTTGGGTGTTTCCTTTGGGATTCAAACCCGGGCCTTTAGTGTTGATTTGGGAGGTTGATTTCAGTGAGATTTGTTGTTTGGAAAGGTTGCTTCAGTCGGGTCTCGAAGGAGGAAGCCGGGAAATGAGATTTAAGGATTTTAAGGATTTTTGGAAAAATTGGAAATGGACAAAATTGGATTTTATTTGGATAAGGTTGGAAAATAAATAAAAGACAAAAAGAAAAAGAAAAATCTCATTTTTCCCCAAAATTCCCCTTTCTCTCTCCTCCAGCCAGACCCCAGCCCCTGCCCACGCCCGAGCCCCCCTGGTCGCCCACCCAGCCCGCCCACGCCCGAGCCAGCCAGAGCCCACCAAGATGCAGTTGCCGTGCCGCCGCCAGTCCGCCTACCGCCGCGCCGCCTGCCGATCGCGTCGCTCAGTGTCGCCCAGGCCGCCCAAGTCGCGTCGCTCAACCCTCAGCCAGCCCCGCGTCGCCCTCGCCCTGGTCCATGCCGCTATGCACTGTGCCGAGCCCGTGCGCCCTGTAGCTCGTCGTGCCATCCCGAGCGTCCCCGAGCTCGTCGCGTCGCTTCTCCTCACACGCGCGCCCCTGTGCTTGCCGAGCTCGCGCCCGCGCGCCAGCGCCCAACCAGCTGCTCTCTCGCCCCCTCGCGCCCTCGTTTCGCCCCAGCCCGTGCCCTCGTTTCGCCCCAGAAGGGCTGCGGAGGGAGCTGATTGATCATGGGGAGCCGTCGGCACTCTGTCTTTTATTATTGCATTGTTTATTCAGCATGTAGATGGACAGGAGTCCTAGGGGAACATTGTTTAAAACGTTGTTTAAATTGTATTGTATGATTTTATAAATACTGGCCAGGTGGTTTTACTTCGTTGGATGGTTTAAAGGAAAACTGTTGATTATGTTTTAAGGGTTCCCCCTTCTCATATGTTTTGAATGGTTTTTAAATATGAGCACTAAACCGCTTGATATCATATTTACTTGCATGCTGAGTGAGAACCCCGGTTTAGGACCATGTTTTGGGTCGGGTTCGTCACAAAAACCCCTCCTAGTCCCGTCACCATCTTCTTCACCAAATTTTAAAGCAAACCTGTTGGATTCTTGCCGGAACTTCATTTGAGCCGTCATCATGCTTTAGTTCACGTGTAGAATCGGGATTCTAATCGAAGAAACCCGCCTTCTCTTCGCGGCTTCGCTCGCAAGAAACTTTTTCTCATTTTGGTCTCCAAATGGTCGATCAAAGCTCAAAATCAACTTCAGTTCCTAGATCCGAGAGTACCAAAACCTGAACCCCATCTATAACTCGTCTGTAACTCAAACACTAAAATGAAGATGAAATTATATGCAAAAATACCCTCCAATTTTGTTTAGTAATACAATATTTATATTTAATATTGTATTCAAGATTGTTTTTTATGATGAAAAGTAAAACTCCCAAAACTATATACCGAGAATATAATATTCATGGAGTATAGTCATATACTATTTTCACGTAATACAATATTAATGGGTAGTTAGTGGGTATTTTAAAATAGTATTTATAGTTAAATATCGTATTATTGTTTTAAAACGGTACTACTGGATGTTTATAAATACATTAGTACCTAAAAATGTATTAATACTGTTTATAAATATAATATTAATGTTTATAAAACAATATTAAAGTCAAATACCGTATTACTCGAATCACAAAACTCTCCTATGCAAATCCTCTATCAGTTTAAGCAGATCCAACGATTAGAGATCGAGTTTCTGGTTGTAAATCTGAAGGTTGGGAGATTCGGTGAGGTGAAATGGAGAGTGGGGTTTGGAGAGACGCTAAAGAATTGTATGATTTTAATTATTCGAGAGATTAAGGTTTTGGATGATGTGGATTTGGATCTCATCGCCACCGCATTGAAACACCCCTCAAAGATCTTTCTCTCAAAGAATCTAATCCCGAACATTGCCATTTCGCAACAAGTATTACAGTAACGTTCAATCGCGTTGCTACTAAAGCAATTTCTAGAAACTCTAACTCAAAATCTCTACTGATTGGAAGAAAACGTAACAAAAATCAAATATATCGACTTCAATTCAACCAAATAGACACTCGTGTTAGATATGTTTTAATGAATTAACATTTTTATCTCTTTTTTCCTTCCCCTTCGTTGACTGTGCGCGCAAAAACCCCTCCTAGTCCAGTCACCATCTTCTTCACCAAATTTTAAAGCAAACCTGTCGGATTCTTGCCGGAACTTCATTTGAGCCGTCATCAAGCTTTAGTTCACGTGTAGAATCGGCCTCTAATCGAAGAAACCCGCCTCATCTTCGCTGCTTCGCTCGAAAGAAACTTTTTCTCATTTTGGTCTCCAAATGGTCGATCTAAGCTCAAAATCAACTTCAGTTCCTAGATCCGAGAGTACCTAAGCCTGAACCCCATCTATAACTCGTCTGTATCTCAAACCGTAAAATGAAGGAGAAATTATATGCAAAAATACCCTCCAATTTTGTTTAGTAATACAATATTTATATTTAATACTGTATTCAAGATTGTTTATTATGATGAAAAGTAAAACTCCCAAAACTATATACCGAGAATATAATATTCATGGAGTATAGTCATATACTATTTTCACGTAATACAATATTAATGGGTAGTTAGTGGGTATTTTAAAATAGTATTTATAGTTAAATATCGTATTATTGTTTTAAAACAGTACTACTGGATGTTTATAAATACATTAGTACCTAAAAATGTGTTAATACTGTTTATAAATATAATATTAATGTTTATAAAACAATATTAAAGTCAAATACCGTATTACTCGAATCACAAAACTCTCCTATGCAAATCCTCTATCAGTTTAATCAGATCCAACGATTAGAGATCGAGTTTCTGGTTGTAAATCTGATGGTTGGGAGATTCGGTGAGGTGAAATGGAGAGTGGGGTTTGGAGAGACGCTAAAGAGTTGTATGATTTTAATTATTCGAGAGATTAAGGTTTTGGATGATGTGGATTTGGATCTCATCGCCACCGCATTGAAACACCCCTCAAGGATCTTTCTCTCAAAGAATCTAATCCCGAACATTGCCATTTCGCAACAAGTATTACAGTAACGTTCAATCGCGTTGCTACTAAAGCAATTTCTAGAAACTCTAACTCAAAATCTCAACTGATCGGAAGAAAACGTAACAAAAGTCAAACATATCGACTTCAATTCAACAAAATAGACACTCGTGTTAGATATGTTTTAATGAATTAACATTTTTATCTCTTTTTTCCTTCCCCTTCGTTGACTGTGCGCGCAAAAACCCCTCCTAGTCCCGTCACCATCTTCTTCACCAAATTTTAAAGCAAACCTGTCGGATTCTTGCCGGAACTTCATTTGAGCCGTCATCAAGCTTTAGTTCACGTGTAGAATCGGGACTCTAATCGAAGAAACCCTCCTTCTCTTCGCGGCGGCCGCTCGCAAGAAACTTTTTCTCATTTTGGTCTCCAAATGGTCGATCTAAGCTCAAAATCAACTTCAGTTCCTAGATCCGAGAGTACCTAAGCTCGAACCCCATCTATAACAAATTCAGAACTCAAACCGTAAAATGAAGGAGAAAGTATATGCAAAAATACCCTCCAATTTTGTTTAGTAATACAATATTTATATTTAATATTGTATTCAAGATTGTTTTTTATGATGAAAAGTAAAACTCCCAAAACTATATACCGAGAATATAATATTCATGGAGTATAGTCATATACTATTTTCACGTAATAAAATATTAATGGGTAGTTAGTGGGTATTTTAAAATAGTATTTATAGTTAAATATCGTATTATTGTTTTAAAACAGTACTACTGGATGTTTATAAATACATTAGTACCTAAAAATGTATTAATACTGTTTATAAATATAATATTAATGTTTATAAAACAATATTAAAGTCAAATACCGTATTACTCGAATCACAAAACTCTCCTATGCAAATCCTCTTATCAGTTTAACCAGATCCAACGATTAGAGATCGCGTTTCTGGTTGTAAATCTGAAGGTTGGGAGATTCGGTGAGGTGAAATGGAGAGTGGGGTTTTGAGAGACGCTAAAGAGTTGTATGATTTTAATTATTCGAGAGATTAAGGTTTTGGATGATGTGGATTTGGATCTCATCGCCACCGCATTGAATCACCCCACAAGGATCTTTCTCTCAAAGAATCTAATCCCGAACATTGCCATTTCGCAACAAGTATTACAGTAACGTTCAATCGCGTTGCTACTAAAGGAATTTCTAGAAACTCTAACTCAAAATCTCAACTGATTGGAAGAAAACGTAACAAAAATCAAACATATCGACTTCAATTCAACCAAATAGACACTAGTGTTAGATATGTTTTAATGAATTAACATTTTTATCTCTTTTTTCCTTCCCCTTCGTTGACTGTGCGCGCAAAAACCCCTCCTAGTCCCGTCACCATCTTCTTCACCAAATTTTAAAGCAAACCTGTCGGATTCTTGCCGGAACTTCATTTGAGCCGTCATCAAGCTTTAGTTCACGTGTAGAATCGGGACTCTAATCGAAGAAACCCACCTTCTCTTCGCGGCTTCGCTCGCAAGAAACTTTTTCTCATTTGGGTCTCCAAATGGTCGATCTAAGCTCAAAATCAACTTCAGTTCCTAGATCCGAGAGTACCTAAGCCTGAACCCCATCTATAACTCGTCTGTAACTCAAACCGTAAAATGAAGGAGAAATTATATGCAAAAATACCCTCTAATTTTGTTTAGTAATACAATATTTATATTTAATATTGTATTCAAGATTGTTTTTTATGATGAAAAGTAAAACTCCCAAAACTATATACCGAGAATATAATATTCACGGAGTAGAGTCATATACTATTTTCACGTAATACAATATTAATGGGTAGTTAGTGGGTATTTTAAAATAGTATTTATAGTTAAATATCGTATTATTGTTTTAAAACAGTACTACTAGATGTTTATAAATACATTAGTACCTAAAAATGTATTAATACTGTTTATAAATATAATATTAATGTTTATAAAACAATATTAAAGTCAAATACCGTATTACTCGAATCACAAAACTCTCCTATGCAAATCCTCTTATCAGTTTAAGCAGATATAACGATTAGAGATCGAGTTTCTGGTTGTAAATCTGAAGGTTGGGAGATTCGGTGAGGTGAAAAGGAGAGTGGGGTTTGGAGAGACGCTAAAGAGTTGTATGATTTTAATTATTCGAGAGATTAAGGTTTTGGATGATGTGGATTTGGATCTCATCGCCACCGCATTGAAACACCCCTCAAGGATCTTTCTCTCAAAGAATCTAATCCCGAACATTGCCATTTCGCAACAAGTATTACAGTAAAGCTCAATCGCGTTGCTACTAAAGGAATTTCTAGAAACTCTAACTCAAAATCTCAACTGATTGGAAGAAAACGTAACAAAAATCAAACATATCGACTTCAATTCAACCAAATAGACACTCGTGTTAGATATGTTTTAATGAATTAACATTTTTATCTCTTTTTTCCTTCCCCTTCGTTGACTGTGCGCGCAAAAACCCCTCTTAGTCCCGTCACCATCTTCTTCACCAAATTTTAAAGCAAACCTGTCGGATTCTTGCCGGAACTTCATTTGAGCCGTCATCAAGCTTTAGTTCACGTGTAGAATCGAGACTCTAATCGAAGAAACCCACCTTCTCTTCGCGGCTTCGCTCGCAAGAAACGTTTTCTCATTTTGGTCTCCAAATGGTCGATCTAAGCTCAAAATCAACTTCAGTTCCTAGATCCGAGAGTACCTAAGCCTGAACCCCATCTATAACTCGTCTGTAACTCAAACCGTAAAATGAAGGAGAAATTATATGCAAAAATACCCTCTAATTTTGTTTAGTAATACAATATTTATATTTAATATTGTATTCAAGATTGTTTTTAATGATGAAAAGTAAAACTCCCAAAACTATATACCGAGAATATAATATTCATGGAGTAGAGTCATATACTATTTTCACGTAATACAATATTAATGGGTAGTTAGTGGGTATTTTAAAATAGTATTTATAGTTAAATATCGTATTATTGTTTTAAAACAGTACTACTAGATGTTTATAAATACATTAGTACCTAAAAATGTATTAATACTGTTTATAAATATAATATTAATGTTTATAAAACAATATTAAAGTCAAATAATCAGATTACTCGAATCACAAAACTCTCCTTTGCAAATCCTCTTATCAGTTTAAGCAGATATAACGATTAGAGATCGAGTTTCTGGTTGTAAATCTGAAGGTTGGGAGATTCGGTGAGGTGAAATGGAGAGTGGGGTTTGGAGAGACGCTAAAGAGTTGTATGATTTTAATTATTCGAGAGATTAAGTTTTTGGATGATGCGGATTTGGATCTCATCGCCACCGCATTGAAACACCCCTCAAGGATCTTTCTCTCAAAGAATCTAATCCCGAACATTGCCATTTCGCAACAAGTATTACTGAACGCTCAATCGCGTTGCTACTAAAGGAATTTCTAGAAACTCTAACTCAAAATCTCAACAGATTGGAAAAAAACGTAACAAAAATCAAACATATCGACTTCAATTCAACCAAATAGACACTCGTGTTAGATATGTTTTAATGAATTAACATTTTTATCTCTTTTTTCCTTCCCCTTCGTTGACTGTGCGCCCAAAAACCCCTCCTAGTCCCGTCACCATCTTCTTCACCAAATTTTAAATCAAACCTGTCGGATTTTGCCGGAACTTCATTTGAGCCGTCATCAAGCTTTAGTTCACGTGTAGAATCGGGACTCTAATCGAAGAAACCCGCCTTCTCTTCGCAGCTTCGCTCGCAAGAAACTTTTTCTCATTTTGGTCTCCAAATGGTCGATCTAACCTCAAAATCAACTTCAGTTCCTATATCCGAGAGTACCTAAGCCTCGAACCCCATCTATAACTCAAATCTCAGAATCTCAAACCGTGAAATGAAGGAGAAATTATATGCAAAAATACCCTCTAATTTTGTTTAGTAATACAATATTTATATTTAATATTGTATTCAAGATTGTTTTTTATGATGAAAAGTAAAACTCCCAAAACTATATACCGAGAATATAATATTCATGGAGTATAGTCATATACTATTTTCACGTAATACAATATTAATGGGTAGTTAGTGGGTATTTTAAAATAGTATTTATAGTTAAATATCGTATTATTGTTTTAAAACAAAGACTCATGGATGTTTATAAATACATTAGTACCTAAAATGTATTAATATCTGTTTATAAATATAATATTAATGTTTATAAAACAATATTAAAGTCAAATACCGTATTACTCGAATCACAAAACTCTCCTATGCAAATCCTCTATCAGTTTAAGCAGATCCAACGATTAGAGATCGAGTTTCTGGTTGTAAATCTGATGGTTGGGAGATTCGGTGAGGTGAAATGGAGAGTGGGGTTTGGAGAGACGCTAAAGAGTTGTATGATTTAAATATTCGAGAGATTAAGGTTTTGGATGATGTGGATTTGGATCTCATCGCCACCGCATTGAAACACCCTTCAAGGATCTTTCTCTCAAAGAATCTAATCCCGAACATTGCCATTTCGCAACAAGTATTACAGTAACGTTCAATCGCGTTGCTACTAAAGCAATTTCTAGAAACTCTAACTCAAAATCTCAACTGATCGGAAGAAAACGTAACAAAAATCAAACATATCGACTTCAATTCAACAAAATAGACACTCGTGTTAGATATGTTTTAATGAATTAACATTTTTATCTCTTTTTTCCTTCCCCTTCGTTGACTGTGCGCGCAAAAACCCCTCCTAGTCCCGTCACCATCTTCTTCACCAAATTTTAAAGCAAACTCGCCGGATTCTTTAGGAACTTCATTTGAGCCGTCATCAAGCTTTAGTTCACGTGTAGAATCGGGACTCTAATCGAAGAAACCCTCCTTCTCTTCGCTCGCAAGAAACTTTTTCTCATTTTGGTCTCCAAATGGTCGATCTAAGCTCAAAATCAACTTCAGTTCCTAGATCCGAGTGTACCTAAGCCTGAACCCCATTTATAACTCGTCTGTAACTCAAACCGTAAAATGAAGGAGAAAGTATATGCAAAAATACCCTCCAATTTTGTTTAGTAATACAATATTTATATTTAATATTGTATTCAAGATTGTTTTTTATGATGAAAAGTAAATCTCCCAAAACTATATACCGAGAATATAATATTCATGGAGTATAGTCATATACTATTTTCACGTAATACAATATTAATGGGTAGTTAGTGGGTATTTTAAAATAGTATTTATAGTTAAATATCGTATTATTGTTTTAAAACAAGATTCATGGATGTTTATAAATACATTAGTACCTAAAAATGTATTAATACTGTTTATAAATATAATATTAATGTTTATAAAACAATATTAAAGTCAAATACCGTATTACTCGAATCACAAAACTCTCCTATGCAAATCCTCTATCAGTTTAAGCAGATCCAACGATTAGAGATCGAGTTTCTGGTTGTAAATCTGAAGGTTGGGAGATTCGGTGAGGTGAAATGGAGATTGGGGTTTGGAGAGACGCTAAAGAGTTGTATGATTTTAATTATTCGAGAGATTAAGGTTTTGGAAGATGTGGATTTGGATCTCATTGCCACCGCATTGAAACACCCCTCAAGGATCTTTCTCTCAAAGAATCTAATCCCGAACATTGCCATTTCGCAACAAGTATTACAGTAACATTCAATCGCGTTGCTACTAAAGCAATTTCTAGAAACTCTAACTCAAAATCTCAACTGATCGGAAGAAAACGTAACAAAAATCAAACATATCGACTTCAATTCAACCAAATAGACACTCGTGTTAGATATGTTTTAATGAATTAACATTTTTATCTCTTTTTTCTTTCCCCTTCGTTGACTGTGCGCGCAAAAACCCCTCCTAGTCCCGTCACCTTCTTCTTCACCAAATTTTAAAGCAAACCTGTCGGATTCTTGCCGGAACTTCATTTGAGCCGTCATCAAGCTTTAGTTCACGTGTAGAATCGGGACTCTAATCGAAGAAACCCGCCTTCTCTTCGCGGATTCGTTAGCAAGAAACGTTTTCTCATTTTGGTCTCCATATGGTCGATCTAAGCTTAAAATCAACTTCAGTTCCTAGATCCGAGAGTACCTAAGCCTGAACCCCATCTATAACTAATCTGTATCTCAAACCGTAAAATGAAGGAGAAATTATATGCAAAAATACCCTCCAATTTTGTTGAGTAATACAATATTTATATTTAATATTGTATTCAAGATTGTTTTTTATGATGAAAAGTAAAACTCCCAAAACTATATACCGAGAATATAATATTCATGGAGTATAGTCATATACTATTTTCACGTAATACAATATTAATGGGTAGTTAGTGGGTATTTTAAAATAGTATTTATAGTTAAATATCGTATTATTGTTTTAAAACAGTACTACTGGATGTTTATAAATACATTAGTACCTAAAAATGTGTTAATACTTTTTATAAATATAATATTAATGTTTATAAAACAATATTAAAGTCAAATACCGTATTACTCGAATCACAAAACTCTCCTATGCAAATCCTCTATCAGTTAAAGCAGATCCAACGATTAGAGATAGAGTTTCTGGTTGTAAATCTGAAGGTTGGGAGATTCGGTGAGGTGAAATGGAGAGTGGGGTTTGGATAGACGCTAAAGAGTTGTATGATTTTAATTATTCGAGAGATTAAGGTTTTGGATGATGTGGATTTGGATCTCATCGCCACCGCATTGAAACACCCCTCAAGGATCTTTTTCTCAAAGAATCTAATCCCGAACATTGCCATTTCGCAACAAGTATTACAGTAACGTTCAATCGCGTTGCTACTAAAGCAATTTCTAGAAACTCTAACTCAAAATCTCAACTGATCGGAAGAAAACGTAACAAAAATCAAACATATCGACTTCAATTCAATTAAATAGACACTCGTGTTAGATATGTTTTAATGAATTAACCTTTTTATCTCTTTTTACCTTCCCCTTCGTTGACTGTGCGCGCAAAAACCCCTCCTAGTCCCGTCACCATCTTCTTCACCAAATTTTAAAGCAAACCTGTCGGATTCTTGCCTGAACTTCATTTGAGTCGTCATCAAGCTTTAGTTCACGTGTAGAATCGGGACTCTAATCGAAGAAACCCTCCTTCTCTTTGCGGCTTCGCTCGCAAGAAACTTTTTCTCATTTTGGTCTCCAAATGGTCGATCTAACCTCAAAATCAACTTCAGTTCCTAGATCCGAGAGTACCTAAGCCTGAACCCCATCTATAACTCGTCTGTAACTCAAACCGTAAAATGAAGGAGAAATTATATGCAAAAATACCCTCCAATTTTGTTTAGTAATACAATATTTATATTTAATATTGTATTCAAGATTGCTTTTTATGATGAAAAGTAAAACTCCCAAAACTATATACCGAGAATATAATATTCATGGAGTATAGTCATATACTATTTTCACGTAATACAATATTAATGGGTAGTTAGTGGGTATTTTAAAATAGTATTTATAGTTAAATATCGTATTATTGTTTTAAAACAGTACTACTGGATGTTTATAAATACATTAGTACCTAAAAATGTATTAATACTGTTTATAAATATAATATTAATGTTTATAAAACAATATTAAAGTCAAATACCGTATTACTCGAATCACAAAACTGTCCTATGCAAATCCTCTATCAGTTTAAGCAGATCCAACGATTAGAGATCGAGTTTCTGGTTGTAAATCTGAAGGTTGGGAGATTCGGTGAGGTGAAATGGAGAGTGGGGTTTGGAGAGACGCTAAAGAATTGTATGATTTTAATTATTCGAGAGATTAAGGTTTTGGATGATGTGGATTTGGATCTCATCGCCACCGCATTGAAACACCCCTCAAAGATCTTTCTCTCAAAGAATCTAATCCCGAACATTGCCATTTCGCAACAAGTATTACAGTAACGTTCAATCGCGTTGCTACTAAAGCAATTTCTAGAAACTCTAACTCAAAATCTCTACTGATTGGAAGAAAACGTAACAAAAATCAAATATATCGACTTCAATTCAACCAAATAGACACTCGTGTTAGATATGTTTTAATGAATTAACATTTTTATCTCTTTTTTCCTTCCCCTTCGTTGACTGTGCGCGCAAAAACCCCTCCTAGTCCAGTCACCATCTTCTTCACCAAATTTTAAAGCAAACCTGTCGGATTCTTGCCGGAACTTCATTTGAGCCGTCATCAAGCTTTAGTTCACGTGTAGAATCGGCCTCTAATCGAAGAAACCCGCCTTCTCTTCGCTGCTTCGCTCGAAAGAAACTTTTTCTCATTTTGGTCTCCAAATGGTCGATCTAAGCTCAAAATCAACTTCAGTTCCTAGATCCGAGAGTACCTAAGCCTGAACCCCATCTATAACTCGTCTGTATCTCAAACCGTAAAATGAAGGAGAAATTATATGCAAAAATACCCTCCAATTTTGTTTAGTAATACAATATTTATATTTAATACTGTATTCAAGATTGTTTATTATGATGAAAAGTAAAACTCCCAAAACTATATACCGAGAATATAATATTCATGGAGTATAGTCATATACTATTTTCACGTAATACAATATTAATGGGTAGTTAGTGGGTATTTTAAAATAGTATTTATAGTTAAATATCGTATTATTGTTTTAAAACAGTACTACTGGATGTTTATAAATACATTAGTACCTAAAAATGTGTTAATACTGTTTATAAATATAATATTAATGTTTATAAAACAATATTAAAGTCAAATACCGTATTACTCGAATCACAAAACTCTCCTATGCAAATCCTCTATCAGTTTAATCAGATCCAACGATTAGAGATCGAGTTTCTGGTTGTAAATCTGATGGTTGGGAGATTCGGTGAGGTGAAATGGAGAGTGGGGTTTGGAGAGACGCTAAAGAGTTGTATGATTTTAATTATTCGAGAGATTAAGGTTTTGGATGATGTGGATTTGGATCTCATCGCCACCGCATTGAAACACCCCTCAAGGATCTTTCTCTCAAAGAATCTAATCCCGAACATTGCCATTTCGCAACAAGTATTACAGTAACGTTCAATCGCGTTGCTACTAAAGCAATTTCTAGAAACTCTAACTCAAAATCTCAACTGATCGGAAGAAAACGTAACAAAAGTCAAACATATCGACTTCAATTCAACAAAATAGACACTCGTGTTAGATATGTTTTAATGAATTAACATTTTTATCTCTTTTTTCCTTCCCCTTCGTTGACTGTGCGCGCAAAAACCCCTCCTAGTCCCGTCACCATCTTCTTCACCAAATTTTAAAGCAAACCTGTCGGATTCTTGCCGGAACTTCATTTGAGCCGTCATCAAGCTTTAGTTCACGTGTAGAATCGGGACTCTAATCGAAGAAACCCTCCTTCTCTTCGCGGCTTCGCTCGCAAGAAACTTTTTCTCATTTTGGTCTCCAAATGGTCGATCTAAGCTCAAAATCAACTTCAGTTCCTAGATCCGAGAGTACCTAAGCCTGAACCCCATCTATAACTCGTCTGTAACTCAAACCGTAAAATGAAGGAGAAAGTATATGCAAAAATACCCTCCAATTTTGTTTAGTAATACAATATTTATATTTAATATTGTATTCAAGATTGTTTTTTATGATGAAAAGTAAAACTCCCAAAACTATATACCGAGAATATAATATTCATGGAGTATAGTCATAACTATTTTCACGTAATACAATATTAATGGGTAGTTAGTGGGTATTTTAAAATAGTATTTATAGTTAAATATCGTATTATTGTTTTAAAACAGTACTACTGGATGTTTATAAATACATTAGTACCTAAAAATGTATTAATACTGTTTATAAATATAATATTAATGTTTATAAAACAATATTAAAGTCAAATACCGTATTACTCGAATCACAAAACTCTCCTATGCAAATCCTCTATCAGTTTAAGCAGATCCAACGATTAGAGATCGAGTTTCTGGTTGTAAATCTGAAGGTTGGGAGATTCGGTGAGGTGAAATGGAGAGTGGGGTTTGAAGAGACGCTAAAGAGTTGTATGATTTTAATTATTCGAGAGATTAAGGTTTTGGATGATGTGGATTTGGATCTCATCGCCACCGCATTGAAACACCCCTCAAGGATCTTTCTCTCAAAGAATCTAATCCCGAACATTGCCATTTCGCAACAAGTATTACAGTAACGTTCAATCGCGTTGCTACTAAAGCAATTTCTAGAAACTCTAACTCAAAATCTCAACTGATTGGAAGAAAACGTAACAAAAATCAAACATATCGACTTCAATTCAACCAAATAGACACTCGTGTTAGATATGTTTTAATGAATTAACATTTTTATCTCTTTTTCCTTCCCTTCGTTGGATCAGGCGCAAAAAACCCCTCCTAGTCCCGTCACTATCTTCTTCACCAAATTTTAAAGCAAACCTGTCGGATTCTTGCCGGAACTTCATTTGAGCCGTCATCAAGCTTTAGTTCACGTGTAGAATCGGGACTCTAATCGAAGAAACCCGCCTTCTCTTCGCGGCTTCGCTCGCAAGAAACTTTTTCTCATTTTGGTCTCCAAATGGTCGATCTAAGCTCAAAATCAACTTCAGTTCCTAGATCCGAGAGTAACTAAGCCTGAACCCCATCTATAACTCGTCTGTAACTCAAACCGTAAATTGAAGGAGAAATTATATGCAAAAATACCCTCCAATTTTGTTTAGTAATACAATATTTATATTTAATATTGTATTCAAGATTGTTTTTTATGATGAAAAGTAAAACTCCCAAAACTATATACTGAGAATATAATATTCATGGAGTATAGTCATATACTATTTTCACGTAATACAATATTAATGGGTAGTTAGTGGGTATTTTAAAATAGTATTTATAGTTAAATATCGTATTATTGTTTTAAAACAGTACTACTGGATGTTTATAAATACATTAGTACCTAAAAATGTATTAATACTGTTTATAAATATAATATTAATGTTTATAAAACAATATTAAAGTCAAATACCGTATTACTCGAATCACAAAACTCTCCTATGCAAATCCTCTATCAGTTTAAGCAGATCCAACCATTAGAGATCGAGTTTCTGGTTGTAAATCTGAAGGTTGGGAGATTCGGTGAGGTGAAATGGAGAGTGGGGTTTGGAGAGACGCTAAAGAGTTGTATGATTTTAATTATTCGAGAGATTAAGGTTTTGGATGATGTGGATTTGGATCTCATGGCCACCGCATTGAAACACCCCTCAAGGATCTTTCTCTCAAAGAATCTAATCCCGAACATTGCCATTTCGCAACAAGTATTACAGTAACGTTCAATCGCGTTGCTACTAAAGCAATTTCTAGAAACTCTAACTCAAAATCTCAACTGATTGGAAGAAAACGTAACAAAAATCAAACATATCGACTTCAATTTAACCAAATAGACACTCGTGTTAGATATGCATGCGATCTACAGGCACAGAAATTGATAGTTGTGGAACAAATTCTACGATGTGTGTAGGTGGTGGGGATGAACAAAGGAGGAGATTGTGATGGCGTTTAAAAGGCAGGAAAAGATATCGAAGGAAATGCAGTTTTTCACGGCAGAGATAGAGCAATCGACATCGGTGATCGAGAAGAATCCACTAATTCTGCTATAGAGTTTTAAGAAAAGGATTGTTTCGAGGTGTTGTGTGATTAGAGATCCTTAATGTAGGGATATTGTTATTTTAGGTAAAACACTTAATGAAACAATCAAGAAAATTGGGGGAAATTTTATTAAATGTAATGTAGGGATAAAATGATAATAGAAAAAGTATTAAAATCTCAAAACTGAAGGTTCCCAAGGGGTGACATAGTGGTTGAAGACTTGAGTTCTTTGAGGGTATGCTCCCCTCAAAATCTTAGGTTTAAGACTCACTTGTAACGATTGTAACGACCCAGGTTTTCATTCTAGTTCTTTAGTTTGAACCTTTAGGGGCATTTTAGTAATTTTCCTTCGATGTCAGTTTTTTAATTAATCAAGGTTCAGGGTTGTTTCTGTGATTTACTGAGCTCGGGTTACTTTTGCGGTTTCAGGTTTTTGGGGCTAGTCTTATAGAGAGAAGGTCAGGTTAGTTTTTTAAATTATCCTGCTGGGGGTTAATTTTAAAAGAGAAAAGGTTTTTTTTTTAATTAATTTTTAGAGAAAAAGGAAAAAGAAAGGTTAAAATTTTTCCTCCGTTCTCATTCGTACAGAGACCCCAATTCGCAAACTCTCATCCCCTTTCATGATCGATTCCTTCTTCTTCTTCTTCTCTCATTGCCGAAAACACCATCTCCAAGCCTTAATCTTTCATCCTCTTCTTCTCCTTGCCGATCACCACCATTCCATCCCCATTGTAGCCTAGATCCATCATCATCACAAACCTTAACCGAGCCGCGATCCCATAGCGCACAGCCACGCCTTGCGATTGCCCAAACCCCTTTGCCGTCAATTATCCTTGGCCGCACACATCAAGCTCTAGCAGCAACACCACGGACATAACATACTTTGCCCCCCTAGGTCGGGACTAGTGAGGACAGGTTCCCTTCCCCGACAGCCGGGTGTGGTCTAGCTCACCACCACAGTATAAGCCTAGTCTGTAGCCTGCTAGAGCAGAACTCATCCAATGGTGCAAGCTTGCTTTGGACTGTTCTTAGCTTTAAGCGATTGGTGAATTTTTGGCTGCTACAGTTGAGTGTCGAAGTCCTCGCACTATTGTAGATCAATGACACCCCTTCCGAGTCTTTAGGCATGCGTACCTAGACCGGCGTAGTTTGTCTTTAAGCCCACCACATTTATGTGGTTTGTAGCAGCATGTGGTGTATGCACACATGCATTAGGCAATAGGAGGAGAGCTCCCTCGGGCTAATGTCATTAGTACGCCACTTTCGTTCCAAGTTTAGAGCCAGACCCCAAGTACTCTCCCAGATGTCCCAAAACAAATTAAGATAGCTGATCAAGATCATTTTTTAAAGCTGGTCACTTGGCCGAGGGTATGAGACCCTCAAAGATTATCTGTTCGGGAAGAGTTTTGATAGCTGGTCATTTGGCCAAGGGTATGAGACCATCGAGGATAGCAGATTAGGATAAGTTTATAGAGCTGATCATTAGGCCTGAAGTAGGAGACTCCCAATGACTCTGAACTTGTGTTAACAACCCAAAGTAGAGATTCTTATGTTGGTAACTGTTTGCATGTATACTAGGATGCTAGATGATTTGATGTTTCATACTATACCCCTTTTGGGGATTCTTACTGAGTGTCTTTGTACTCACTCTTATTTTTCTATGGTTTTTCACCAAGTAACTAGAAGCAACACTAGGACGGCTAGCGGATGAGCTGAATGATCATAGGAGATGTCAGTGTCTCTATTTATGTCTTTATTTTATTTCAACATGTAGTTGAACACAAAGTCCATAAGGAATATTGCATAATGTGGTTTATAACTATTTTGTGGATGTTTTAATACATTACTAGCCAGGATCTATTTCTGTTTTAACTGGATTTACCGTTTGAATGTTTTATGTCTTGCATAATGTGGTTTATAACTATTTTGTGGATGTTTTAATAAATTACTGGCAATGATCTGTTTCTATTTTAACTGGATTTACCGTTTGAATATTGTTTTATGGAAAGAAGTTTATTTTCAAAGATGTCTTTATTGTTTAAATTTTTTTAAACAGGAGTTGTAAACTGAATGTGTTATTTACATGCATGCTGGGTAAGAACCAGGTTTAAGACTCTTTTAAAGTCGGGTTCTTGCAAGTGGTATTAGAGCACAGAGTCATAGATTTTGTAGACTGACCTATTGAGTTACGTTGTTTGTCCCCATGATCATTAGCACTCCAACGGCAGCCAGGTATGTCGAAAGTTCTTTTGTTAAGGCCCTGTTTGATAACCATTTTGTTTTTCGTTTTTTGTCTATGAAATTTAAGCCTACAACAACTAACTTACTATTCCTTTTTCCTTATTTGGATATATACATCTTACTTATATTTTGATAAACAAAACCAAAATTTGTAAACAAAAAAAAAGTAGCTTCCAAAAACTTGTTTATGTTTTTGAAATTTGGTTGGTATTCTCCTACTTTTTTAATGAAAGATGGATACATTGTAGGAAAGATGGAGCACATGTAGGAAATTTGAATACAAATAGGCTTAAATTTTATAAAAAAAAAACAAAAACAAAATGGTTATCAAACGGGACCTAAGGGTTTAGTTTATAGTACTTGCATCTAGTATACATGCTTTACCTGTTGTTAGTAGTGAGAGTCCAAGTATAGATGAACTCTTTGTGGTTTGACTGTAGATCGTTGTATGCCGATTACGAGTAGAGGAGTAGGGACGTTTGGTACTTCCAACCGAGGAGTTGAAACTGAGCCAGTTGTAGATGACACCATGTCTAGGGTTGACCAGACTTGCAGGCCACCACTGGGCCCGACTGTTGATTTGCCGAGAGAGGGGGTAAAGGTAACCTTTCCTTAGAGTTAGACTCGTGGAGTAGATTTTGGATCAACCATAAGAAAAATGATGGCCTCATTTGTTAGCTGAACAAAGAGGGGAGACTCAAGAGCAGTTAGCAGCGCAGCGATAGAAGTCTCGGGTATAGATAGCCCAGCTGACATAGTTGATCCAGCAGACACCCCCAGTTGCCTAGTGTGATCCCTCTAGGCGAGTAGGAGCCCGTTGTTGTTGAGGCATATGTGGTTGATGGAGCCACCGAGTACAAAAAGTGGCTCAAGGATTTTTGTAAGTAAAAGCCTAGTGAGTTTGATGCTTCTAAAAATCCGTTAGTAGCAGCGAAGGATTTTTCATGTGATGAGCTGTCCGAATGTTCACTGGTCGAGGTGTGCAGCTCATGTGCTGACTGACACATCAGTTTGAGGGTGGGAGTTCACCGACATAGGTAGACCAACAGGGTCTTCAGCAGCCACAAGGGAGTTTTCCAGACTAAGTTCCAAGATCAGTACATTAGTGAAGAGGCCCAGCAGAAGATAGCAGAGGCCTTCTCGAACTTGAAACAGGGGACAAACACTATAGCTGGTTATGAGAAGAAGTTTTCTGAGTATAGTTACTTCGCTTTTGAGTTGATAGCCATAGAGGAGCTAAAAATAAAGAAGTATGTTGACGGGCTGAGGAAGGAGGTTGCTCAAGATGTTCGAGCACTCGCTCTTGAATTGTATGTCAGAGTCGTAGCATTGGCCACCATTTATAATTCTAAGTACCCATTGGTGCAAGCCCTGATGCACCTATTCACGTTGTTCAGACTTATACTGGTCAGAAAAGAAAGTTTGAGTTTTCCAATAGTTCTCGTTCAGGCGTTCAGCAGCAGTGCCGTTAGGGCCAATTTCGAGGTAGAGATCAGCGTCGGCGTCAGCTGCGACAGCAGGACTGCCAGCAGGGTGTAGTCAGGCAACCGCCCCAATGTAACACTTGTGGCAGGTACCATTATAGTGTTTATGGAGCTTCATCTCGAGCTTGCTACTGTTGTGGCAAGGAAGGGTACTTAGACAGAGCTTGCTCTCATATTAGAATTGTTGTCATACTAGCTCAGTAGCAGGGCCAATTTTTTTGTACTACTCGCCAAGAGGCAGAGCAGACTGATGCCACACTTGTAGGTATACTGCTTGTCTTAGATCACTATGCCTTTGTTTTGTTTGATTCGGGCTCGACCCACTCGTTGCATCTGATTCATTTATTAGACAAGCATGTTTGGAACTCAAACCTTTAGGGTTTGAGATGTGTGTTGCAACTTCTTTGGGAGTAAGTATAATAGCTAGTGAGAAAGTTAGGAGTTGTCGAATACAGATATCTGAGATGTGTGTCGGATACAGACAAGAATGTTTGTGAGATGTTTGGAACTCAGTCCTGCCTATGAGCGATTTTGACGTTGTCATTGTATGGATTGGTTAGCTGAGAACCATGCGATGATAGATTTCTGCCATAAAGAAGTGTGTTTAGGCTGCCCAAGAAGCAGAGCTTCAAGTTTCACGGTGTTGCCTGTAAAATATTTACTGATTGCAATTTTGCTGCCTGTTTACTGTTTTCGAGCATGTTAGTGGAGAGGATTGTATGTTGTTTTGTTTTCTGCTAGCATGTATTCTTCTTATTTCCACATGTTAGTGTCATGCTAGGTTTGTTCTTTTCGGCATGAGTTATGATTCATGTTATTGAGCTTGTAGTACCATGCTAGGTTGTATCTGTTGTTGAGCATGTTTGATATGTTAGGGATCAGGTTTGAGTATTCTTAGCTAGCACTTGTTAGGTTGTCATCATCTAGAGGCTAATGGCGGACCTAACATACTTTGTCTCTATAGGTCAGGACCGGCAAGGACAGGTTCCCGCCCCCGACAGCCGGGTGTGGTCTTGCTCACCAACAAGGCATAAGCCTAGTCTGTAGCCTGCTAGAGCAGAACTCATCCAATGGTGCAAACTTGCTTTGGACGGTTCTTAGCTTTTAGCGATCAGTGGTTTTCAAGCTGCTACAACTGAGTGCCGAGGACCTCGCACTACTGTAGATCAGTGACACCGCTTCCGAGTCTTTAGGCATGCATACTTGGACCAGCGTAGTTTGTCTTTAGGCCCCCACATTTACGCGATTTGCAGCAACATGCGGTGTGTGAACACATTCATTAGACGCCGGGAGGAGAGCTCCCTTGGGCTAATGTCGTTAGTACACCACTTTCATTTCGAGTTTAGAGCCAGACACCGGGTACTCTCTTGGATATCCTAGAATCAGTTAAGAGAGTTGGCCAGGATCAGTTTTGAGACCTGGTCACTTGGCCGAGGGTATGAGACCCTCGAGGATTATCTGTTCAGAATCGGTTTTGAGAGCTGGTCATTTGGCCGAGGGTATGAGACCTTCAAGGATAATAGATTGGGATCAGTGTATAGAGTTGATTATTAGGCCTGGAGTAGGAGACTCTCGATGACTCCGAACTTGTGTTAACAACCCAAAGCAGAGATTTTTGTGTTGGGAACTGTTTGCATGTATACTAGGATGCTAGATGATTTGATGTTTCGTATTGTACCCCGGTTGGGGATTCTTACTGAGTGTTTTTGTACTCACCCTTATTTTTCTGTGGTTTTCCACCAGGTAACTAGGGACAGTACCAGGATGGCTGCTGTAAAGACCTGACCCGAAAGAGGTCCTAACCTAGGCCTTTACCTCAATGCATGCTTTTAAAATTTTAATATAATATGCAAGATTGTTATCCATATTCTGAATGAGAAATAAAACTTGCAAACATTCATGAAATAATCAGTTATAAAACGTCATGAAACCTGTCCTTGTTTCCAAGCACCTGTTCCAAGCTAAAAGAAGTTTAAAACATACTCTGATCAGAGATTTATTTCAAAAACATTTCGTTCCAAACAGTTTACAACAATGCCAGAATCCAGAAACAATAAGAAAACGTCCTAAGGGCTCCGTGCCCAACTACATGCATTCAGAGTACAAAACATAAACATAAACTCAGAGTTCGGAAAGACAACAGGTTTCCATGATCAGCAGCTCTTCCTTCAGCCATCCTGTCTCGTGCCCTGGTTACTTGTGGAAACCACAAAATAAGGGTGAGTAACGAATTACTCAGTAAGAATCCTCAACCGGGGTACAATACGATACAACTGGTCATCTAGCAGAAAGTATGCAAGCTATGAATACAACACAGAAGAGAGCACGTCACTTTAATCCATACATAAATACCACAGATGCCATCTTACGGTCTTACTCCAAAAATTACAACGAATCTCGGTACTCTACGAGAAGCTAGTCTCGGCCTCAGCTTTCCTACTATTGTCGATACGAAAGGTGCACTAAACTCAAGATCCCAATGAGCTTTCCAGTCGACGCTGTAATGAGCGTGCGCGCACACCGCATGTTGCTGCAAACCAGGGAGGTGCTGGGTCTAGGGTATGTTGCCCTGGTCCAGTACGCATGCCTAAAAGAATCTCTGGATCGGTGTCACTGAACATAGTGGTGTGAGACCAGAGCATGTCAGCCTGTATCACTGAACTTGAGGCTAAGAAACCGTCCGTGGTAGGCTTGCACCTAGAACCGGCCCTTACCCTATCCACTGGCAATTAAGAGCTACTACCGACAAGCTGAGGTCGTGTCGACTGTCGGGGACAAGGCAATGCCTCGTCATTCCCTCGACTGTTGGGGCATTTAACAGTCTGCCACCCTCACCCAAGATTGCACTAGGCTGCCATTATGGTTAGCTAAACCTTAACGATGGATCAGGGACGGAGTACTGTCTCGCACGTCCCTGCCACGGATGCAAGTTACGTTATGCATCCTCGCCCAGATGATACTACCTATCAGAATTCTAAGCTATGAACAGCTAAACGCAAACATACTAACACATGCTCAGCAGAATCAATGAACCTAGCATGGTACTACGAAGCAATAACAGATAACGAACATGTCAGAACAAAACAACCTAGCATGGAACTAACATGAGAAATAACACGAGAATCATACCAGTCGGAATTCAGAACAGAGCACCTATCCACTAACATACTGATAAACATAAACAGTCATACAATCAACAATCACAGAGATATCGCAGGGCCCACACAACTCCGATAAGAAATCCTTACCTGAATCAGAAGGCAAACAACACACAAGGGGACTCCCTAGCTGCAACGAACACGAGCTAGCTACGGACCCTAACAAACAAACAGCAAATACATCACTAACTATAGACTCTAAATAAAGCACAACAAAAGCTCTGCTCGGTAGGAAGCAACTCACACGGCTGGGCCAAACACCAGGAGGGTCTTGGCTGCAGGGCACTCGGCTCGGCGACATGCGGCTGGGCATGAGCGGTAGGGCTCGGTAGGGCGTGCAGCACGGCTGGCAGACGAGCGGGCGCGAAGGCGTGCATCTACGCTGCAGCGCGGCTGGGCAGCGTGCGAGCGCGGGCGTGCGATCGGCAAGGCTGGACGGGCGGCGTGCGGGCGTGCTCGGGCGACAGGGGCTGTGCTCGCGTGCGTGCGGGGCTGCGATCGCGTCAGGATGCTGCTCGCGTGCGGTGAGGCTCGACAGAGGCTGCGGGTGCGATGCGGCACTGCTAGGTGATGGCGGGCAATGCAGCTGCGCTGCTGCACGGCTAGGCGACGACGTGCGGCTGCAAGGGGCTGCTCTAGGCTGCAACCACAACAACAGACACACACAACCACAATCACCTATCCCCTCCTCTCGGCCAGCAAGAACAAACAAATAAATCTCTTAGCCAAACGGATCGGCAACAACAACAAGAGGAGAAATTGAAGCACAACGAAACACTTACCTGGAAAGATCGATCGAAGCTCTCGGGAGGCTGGAAATCGCAAGGCACGGTGAGCTCTGGAGGAGTGGATTGCGACAAGGAGTTTTGGGAAGGAGAATAGAGAACAAAACCTATTTTTTAACCAAACTCACTTAAGTCACGAAAACCAAGGCAGACCAAGATAACCTGCGGAATGAGTGTAAAAAACTACCTGTAGCTCATCCGCAAGGCCCCCTCGCTATCTAGCTTGAGCCACCACGGCTTAAACCCCACTCTTTGCATTTTTAATCCGGCAAAACACCATTTTTATTTTTACAACTCCCAACACCCAAACTCAGTCGGAAAGCAACCACACCCTAACTGTGAGCACACAAGAATGCAATTAGCTGAGAAAGACAAAAATAGCCCTAACAGCCCGACCAAATTACCAAAATACCCCTAGGAGATACCTGGAAGACCGGGATGAAAACTTGGGCCATTACACTAGCGAAGGAGCTGAATGATCATGGGAGCTGCCGACGCCTTTGTTTATGTCTTTATTTTATTTCAGCATGTAGTTGAACATGGAGTCCATAGGGAATTTTGCATAATATGGTTTATAACTATTTTTTTTATGTTTTAATAAATTACTGGTCTAGATCTATTTCTGTTTTAACTAGATTTATCGTTTCAATGATTTATGGAAAGAAGTTTATTTTCAGAGATGTCTTTATTGTTTTAATGTTTTTAAACATGAGATGTGAATTGAATGTGTTATTTACATGCATGTTGAGTAAGAACTAGGAGGACTATTTTAGAGTCGGGTTCTTACACATTACTCCTTCGATGTCTCTAGTGCCTAGCCTAGGGACGGGCGTGGTTACACTTGTTTCAAAAAAATCTTGAAATTGTAAAAGAAATATAGTTTTGTTAATTATTTATTTTGTGCCAAGATTTGCAATTATTTTCCCATAATGGTATAGGCAATACAATTTCCCAAGAAAGAAGAGAGAATATATCCCAATTGTCACATATTGATTTGATGAGAGAAAGATCGTGGATATGTAAGTGATGATCACAATCATCTCCATTGATATGAAATTTTTTGGATGAAACAAAAATTCGAAGAGAATTGTTATCATTATCATTTGGTTTTAGAGTCATGCCCTGTAATGGTCTGAGTTTTTGACACAGTTCTCCATGTATGGTTTGTTATTCGTTTGGGTTATTCATTGGGCTATTATTGTCATTTTAGCCTTAAGGCGTAAGTTGGTAAATTTATCCTTAAGGTCGGATTTATGATTTAATGAGTATTTGAGCTGTTATTGTGATTTCAGAACCAGGGAGGCTATGTTCATAATTTTGGGGAAAAGAGTTTTAGTGTTTATTAAAAAAAAAAAAAGAGAATATTAAAATAAAATGGAAAAGTGTTTATTTTGTATCATTTCAAAAACGTCGTTCTTTCATCGATGGATTTCTTTCAGAGGAGATAATTCTGGAAAACTCCATCATTCTTCTCCTTTCTTCAAATCGATTTCTATCAAATATTCAAATTGATTTCTGGCGACCACTACTCTGCCATTCGGGTTTTGGGTAAAACTTGTTCCCTGTGTTTCCTTTTTTTTTTTATGGCATAATATTTTATTAATTGTTAATTAATTTATTAGAATTATTTGTTTAGGTGTGTGGTGTTCGTGGTTGGTATCTGAAGCTGAAGAAGCATTCTTTGTTGTTCTGTATTACTGTCCAGGTAAAGATTTCTTACCTAGGTTGTGTCAACCCTACACTTGTTTATTACTGATTGATTCTAACGTTGTATGTGTTTCTGTTCTGAGCATGTTTAGGTAGAAACCTTGTTGAGTGATAACCTGCCTTGATTGCTAGCATGTTACAGTTCCATGTTTACTATATTAGTATCCTATTACGGGTGTTTGCTATCTGTGGATTTATGTCTTTATATCTACTAGGGAACTGAGCATATAGAACTCTTAGCATTATTCGTCCCATTAGGTTGTCATCATCTAGAGACTCTGAGAGGATGTGTTGTAACATGTTGCCCCTCTCAGGCTCGGGGATTCTAATCATGGTGCAAGTCTACCACTGTAGAGCCTAGTTTTTTGCCTGCTAGAGCAGGATTCTAATCATGGTGTAAGCCTGCCATGGAAGTTTCCTTAGCTTTAGGTGTTGGGTGTGAACAGACTGCCATAGTAGGGTGCTGAGGGCCTCCCACTGACTGTGGATTAGTGGGCACCAATTTCGAGTCTTGTTAGACATGTGAACCTAAACTAGTGTAGTCTTTGTAGGCCTGCATTTTCATGGTTCCAGTAGCATGTGGTTAGATGCCGAGAGGAAGGCTCCATCGGGATAATGACGTTAGTACACCATTCCTTATGATTGTCTAGAGCCGAAAACTTGGATTGTTCCCCAAGTGTTCACATTAGTACGTTGAGCTAATTATTAGGTCATGAGTCAGCGAACTCTCGACATTGGGAGTAATGTAGATAAATCAAGTTTGGATTTAAAGATTATCGGTTAACATGTATTGCTAGTATGCTAGATGATGTGATGAATAACAAATTGTATTCCGGTTAGAGATTTTTATTGAGTGCCTCCATACTCACCCTTATTCTATGGTTTTTCACTAGGTAACTTGGGATAGCATCGGGACGGCCAGCGGAGGAGTTGATCGATCATGGAAGTCTGCCATGTCTTTCACTCTTTTATTTATTTAGATCATTATTAATTCAGCATGACAATCAGAACGTTTAATGATTTCGAACTATTTTAATAATCTCTAGCCAAAGACTTGACAATGATTTATGTATAACTATTTTATGTTGTTAATTAGAGGTTTGAATTACAACTGAATCCCGTTATAACTGTTTTAAATCATGCATGCTGAGTAAGAACCGAGTCTAGGTTGATTTTAGAAGTCGGATCTTACATGTCCAAAAGATAACCATGTTGGTAGATCCCCCGATATAGAATAAAGACGTTGGAAGCATGGAGACGAAATTTTTTATGTTGGTTTACTAGACTTGCAGCGTAGAAGAGGACTTTGGCATGAATATGAACTAGACACGTTGGTCTATTCTTAAGAGAAGAGGAGTTAGTCGAATATATATCTATGATAGAAATTTGTTCTATCGAACCAACGATATACTCCCAAGAGAAGAGGAGTTGGTCCTAATGTCATCTAGACAAATCGACTAATTGAAGGGAGGCTTGATCTTTGTTCAAGGGGAGGATTTAAAATCCTCAAAAGTCGAACACAAAAGATGAGCTTGTCGAACTGCCCACGAAGAGACAAGATAGAATTCTGTTCGAAGAGAGAATTGTTAGAATACAAACAAATGTATTCCACATTAGTTAGATGAGAAAAAGATCATGAATGCCATCTTTATTAGTACGAAAGTTTTTTATAATATAAAAAACAAAATGATGAGGATGTATATCCACACATTCTACTAACATAAGTCATAATTCAAAAGTTCAAACACTTCTTTTTTTAATTAAAAAATATTTATTTAGTAAAGTTGAGAAAGGGGACCACAAACCCTACAAAGAGGGATACTACTACCCTCAACTAAATGAGAGTCGAATACCGAATCTCAAAATTGAATTGTGACCTAGGCATTAAATTGGCTTTCTAGAAATTATCAGGTCACCGACTCGATCGATAAAAAAAACATTATTATTAAATATCATCAAACCAGTATATATCAATTGATTATGTGTCGAGTATTAATAGAAAAATAGAAATTACAGAGTTCGGTTGGGTTGGGACAATGTGAACTCTAAACCACGTGGGTATTCATTATCATTGTATAATTGAACTTATTTTAATTTCAACCTACCCCATTATAAGTATATATATTTATCTATATATTAACAACCATTAATAAATTTATTCTGAAGATGACCCATGAGAAAAATGTATTAAATCTTAAAAGGCCATATAGTTTGACTCTCTTAATATTTTGAACGATCGACGGAGAAAGTTAAAGGTAAAAAAATATCAACCAATTAATAAATTAAAAAAAAATCAAAAGATAGGTAGAGATTTGTACATAAATATTATATCTTTATAATAATCGATTGTTATACGTATATGTCATCAAGATTCTCCAATATGGGTTTAATTAATACCTCAATCTTTGTCCTCTTCAACTTCGTAACCCGTACCCAAGTATTGTTTTTATCTAATTAAATAGAAAAAAGAGAGAGAACAAAAAATATTTTACACATACGACTATTTAATTGGCTTACGAAATTATTATTTGAAAATAAATTATAATCAACAATATAATGTCCATGTAAGTAGAGATGTCCATTTTCCCCGCGGGGACCCGCCCCTAACGGGGCGGGGAATGGGGCCGGGGATGGGGGAGAAAAAATCCTCGTTGGCTAAACGGTGCCGGGGACGGGGATTGTACTCCCCGTCCCTGATTCCCCGATCCCCGCCCCGATTATTTTATTTATTTTATTTAATATATATTTTTTAATTCTACTCCTTTAATTTTCAAATAAATATATCTTTGTTGATGATATTTTCTATACATATGAATATTTTCTTTGATAATTAACATTATAATTGAAACTTATAGATATATATTTTTTTAAATCTAATTTTTTGAATTTTTTATCCAAAAAATATTTTAAAAAATGAAAAATAAAATTGTAAAAATCCCGCTTGGGAACCCGATCCCGCCGGTGCCCGCTGGAATCTCGCCCGATCCCGAAAAAAAAACCGGAGATTTTTCCGGGGACGGGGATTGAATTTTATGGCGGGGACGGGGCCGGAGAAGCCATTCCCCGGCCCCGCCCCGTGGACATCTCTACATGTAAGTTGTGATTTATAAAAGTTAATCGGCATATAACATTCAAGATTAAAAAAAGAGTAGGTGTATGAATCAATATTACATCTGAATAAGAGTGACGTAAGGATGTGCTGGTCATGAAAAACAAATTTGAAAAATTAATATTTACTAATCTTAAATCTTAATCTTAAATAAAATTTTAAAATGTGGCTTGAATAGGAAAATCATTTTTTTATCATTATATTCGATAAAACTTTCAAAAATATCATTAATGAATATTAACATTATTAAATATAGAAAAAAAGAAATTAATATGTATGTGGGGTTGGTTTTACATTAACTAAAAAAATGTATTTATAGACTAAATTTTAAAAAAACAATAATTAACCACTCTCAATAAATAGATAAAAGGTTACAAGTTTGGAGTTAATCTTAATCTTATCTTAAATCTTAAAATTTAAAGTATAGCTTGAGTAGGAGAATCATTTTTTTTACCATGATATACGATGTTTGTTTTAAAATTTCAAAAATGTACTAATGAATATTAATATTATTAAATATAGAAAAAAGAAATTAATACGTATTAAGTGGGGTTGATTTTACATTAACTATAAAAATTAGACTAAATTTAAGAAAAATAATAATTAACTACCCCCAATAAATAGATAAAAGGTTACAAGTTTGGAGTTAAAAAGACATTTTCTTCCACTCTCAATAAATAGATAAATGTTACAAGTTGGAGTTAAAAGACATTTTCTCCCATTTATGAATTAATAATCAATTTTTTAACTTTTAGAATTCAAAGATTTTGTAAAATTAACTCTAATGATCTACTACAAAATAGAGTTTCATTCTCACTTCCTCTCCAATGTGTTTTGTTTCCATTTTTTCTCAAATCCTCAAATTCTTTCAATCTTCGTAGTCTATATAAATGTTGTATTGTTGCATTCAAGTTGTATGTAATTCAAGTGTTGAATCAATATTTTGAATTTGATTTATGATTGTAAACTTTTCTTTTATAAAGTTGAGTAAAAATATATGTATAACAAACAATAATGGGTATATAACTAGATATTCGAATTTATTTGTTGTTATTATTTATGTTTTCATTACATTTATATCATTATTTTATATTTAGTTAGAATATTAAATTCTTTCTCAAATATAACTTTTATAATACATATTATCCAATTTTCATCTTTTCTAATGCTTACTTTTTTATATCCTGTCTTATTTGGTATTTAATTTTATTAGCAGACTTCTATCACTTTTTTATTATGTTTGGAATTAGAGGAATCATTTGACTATAAAATCATATACGTTTATCTTTTGTATCATAGCAAAGCTTTGTTTTTCACTCCTACTCTAAGGGTGTAATCATTTTTAGACAAATCATTTGCGTTAATGATAATATTAAAATTCCAAATATACCCCTAAAAGAATTAAAATTTATTACTTAACTTTGCCCTTTCATATCCACCTACACCCACAAATTCATGTTTGCATGTTGCTTTAATATCATATTTAATAACTTTCATCACATTATTATATTTAATATATTATATAATTATTACTTTTAGTTTAACCTCTTTTCATATTCCTACATTCATATTAACATATTCAAATATAAATAATTATTAAATGCAATTTTTTTTTTTAATAATGTAAATGCAAATGTTAGAATATGATAAGTTGTATCATTTTATTTCTATAACTTAATTCATAAAATTAATGAGTATATCTTTAATAATAATTCATGGTGAAAATTAAAAGGTTTTATAACTTTCTTATTTTCAAAATGATTTTGAAGATGGAAAAGAGAAAATAAAGATGGCAACCATAAATTTTAATTGGTTAAAGAAATAAAAGAATTTGTGAAACTATAGATATAAAGTTGTGTGTACCTTAATGGATTTTTTTTATTTTGTTTTTAAGGGTTTGGGTAAGATGAGATTCAAGTTCTTTACTCTTTTTTTTCTCCTACAATAGTTATTGATATTGATTAAAAACAAAAAATAATAGCTATGAATATTTTTATTGAACATTAGTTATTGATATTGATTTGAAAAAAAAAAACAAAAATTAATAGTTATTGATATTTATTTAAGAGCATTTCAATTTTCAATATGTTATAACATTTTTTTCATGTTTAAATGTTTAATTTGATTTATTTATAATGTAATGACAATAAATTTAAAGATGCATGTAAAAAATTTACAAGATTATAATTATAATAAATTAAAGATTTGAAAGATTATAAAAAAAAAAATGTCGGCAATATATATTACTAGCATTACTAAAAAAATTCAAATATCTTACCCTTCTCTACCCATTATATATTCCATAACAAAAAAGGTAAAAAAAATATAAATTAAATGACGAATAAAATGCATGAGGATGATGATAAAATCCTAAATATTATTCAAATAGACAAAGAAGGTTTAAAAAAAATTCATATATGAATTTTAGGGCAAACAAAATAAGTTCAATACTTCTTAATTTATTATTTTATATTATAAAAGAAAAATCAATTGTATCATTAACAATTTTATAGTATTATTTAATGAAAACTTGAAAAAAAATATAAACTAAAAACAATTATAAGAATGTAAATGTAAAACCGAAATTTGAAATTAATTGACAATTATATGAAATTAATTTATTAACAGTTATGCACCTTCTTATATATGTTTTAAAGTTTCAAAAAAAAAAAGTTTCAATTCCCTACTATACACATTTATTATCTTAAAAAATAAAGGAAATTTCTTCATAAATAGACCATATTTGAAAAATATTTGCAAATATAGGTATCTACAAAAATATTAGCAAAAGTAAATTTTGTTTTATTACATTATAAAATCTGAAAATAACGAATTACAATCATACCCTCATATTGATGGTTTTTTTATTTTGGAAGGAAAATTTCAAAAAAGGAAAACCATCTCGCATTCCAAACCACAAATCACAATTTTAGGGGCAATAATTGTGGAAAATCATATCTTCCGATATCACATTTATTAGAGACATTTCATTTTCCTTTTTAAATACCTTATAAATTTAAAAAATAATGATCAAATGATTGGTTTTTCATTTAGGAAAGAAAATTTTAAAAAAAGAAAATCGTCTCACATTCCAAACCAGAAACAACCAATTTATGGTGCATTACTTGCAGGATAAAAGTGGCGACAATACATCATTAAATGTACTGTAGTGTGCTTTACTTACAGTATAGTCAGTAATGTACATGTTATTTGATTATGATAGTTTTATTTATAAACAAATCGTATGAGCTGTTGAACGTTCAATTTCGTTGATTGAAACTAGAACATGTTTGATAACCACACAATATTGAAATAACTTGAAATATACGGTATAACCATAATATATCATGTACCATACCGTATTTTAAAACTTTGTATTTTTTTTAAGTGTTTAATTTGCTGATATGGATACATGTAGTGTGATTTAATATGTTTGTGATAACGAATAAGTAATTTTGAATGTACAATACCGTATAATAAAACATTGGGAAAAACATATGTAATATTTGTGAATTGATAGAGACTCGTACTGTTGAAACAACTTCACACAAAATTACTATTCAAAGTGAGATCAATAGTAAATAAAAAATGTCTCATGTATTTTTAAATTGAAACTGAAAGCGTTCGACATAAAAAAAGATTGTAATGTAAAATCATCATTGAGTGAATGCGTTCCTTAATATTTATGCGAGGCTCTTCAGCTACTTCATGATTATGGTATATTTCATTTTCATCCTATTGACCATTATGTGCAATACAGATTGGGATGCTTGTTGAACCTATAAGGAAAAGTTGTATAGTATTACAAAAATGTCAAAACAATATTGTTCTATATTATAAGTCGTATAATATACATGTATAAACAATACCGTATTGCGGAATGGAAATGTAATGAATAGTAATATGAGTACGAAAGATGTATTAGACATAAATAGAATGACTAATAAACCATAAATATATCAAGTAATTTATACAATATGTAGCATTAAATAATGAATTATATAGAGTTTTGGATAGCTTATACAGTAATATAACGGTACATGGAAAACTACAGTAGATAATACTCAAGTATACCAGGACTTGGACATTTTAGTACGTAGACAATACTGTTCTACATATGATTTAAATACATTTCTAAATAGTAATATTGACATTGTAAAGAACATTGTTTGCAATTTCAAATGGAATGATTAATAAACCTATAATGAAAAGATGTAAAATATAACTAACATAAAAACATAGTATGAACATGCGGTATATAGTCAATTATACAATTTCTTCGGCTATATAGAAATTGATTGTGTGAACATATGGTATATACTTAATTATACAGTTTTGTAGATGTGTATACAATCAATTATACAACAATATGGATTGGAAAGTACGAAAATACTACTGTTCTACATATGATTTTACTACATTTTCTAAACATGATTTTTGATATTCTAAACACTGGAATATAAATGAATTAAATGTACAAACATAAATAGGTATAAAACATACCATACTAAACAATCTGAGACATATCAGATCACGACTATACTAGAAATGAACAGTAACATGCTAATGGTGATGGATAAAGAACAAAAACGTGATACAAATACTGTGAAAAACGAAGATTATTGAGAGAGAAGATGACTAAACTCGTATGATTATACCGTCTGATCGGAACATTGTAGTTGACAAAAATTTACGTTTTACGTGGTGGCCGGAATGTGAAAAGAGAGAATGAATGGAGTTGAAAAAACAAAAATGGAGGAATGGAGAATGGCAGAAGAAAAGAGAAACGGAAAAAGAATCAGAAGAAAAATAGGGGATAAATGAGAAAAGGAATTAAAATCTTTTGCATTAAAAGGGTTGACAATTAAATATGATATATTTTAAAAGGATGGGAAGTATGTTTTAAATGAATTTTTTAATTCAAAAATTCAATATTAAATGTAATAAAGCGAAAAATAGTATTAATGAAAAATTAATAGGGAAATTGTACTAAGTAGACCATATTAGAAAAATATTTGCAAATTTAGATGTCCAAGTTTTTTTTTGCAAAGTTAATTTTTATTTTAAATTTTGAAATTTATATTTATTTTTTATTACTGTTTTGCCCTTATTCACATTTAATAAAGAATTTTCGAATTTAAACCCCCATTTTTAAAACTTTCCATCACTTAAAAAATACCATATTTAATTTTCAACTCATTAAAGTGAGATGAAGATGAAGACGCACCATAATCATGAAGTAGCTTAAGAGCGTTGCATAAATATTGAGGAACGCATTCACCCAATGATGATTTTACATTACATTTTTTTTATGTCGAACATTTTCAGTTTCAATTTTGTAACCCGTGAGACCTTTTTTATTTACTACTAATGTCATTGTGAATAGTAATTTTGTGTGAAGTTGTTACAACAGTATGAGTCTCTATCAATTCACAATTACGTATGTTAATTCCAAATGTTTTACTATATGGTATTGTACATTCAAAAATGTGTACATTTAGAATTACTTGTTCGTTGTCACAAACATATTAAATCACACTACAAGTATCCATATCAGCAAATTAAACACTTTAAAAAAAACATAAGGTTTTAAAATACAGTATGGTACATGATATATTATGGGTGTACCATATACCAAGTTATTTCAATACTGTGTGTTTATTAAACGGGTTCTGATTTCAATCAACGAAATTGAATGTTCAACAATTCATACGGTTTATTTATGAACAAAATTACCAGAAATCAAATACACATGTACATTACTAACTATATTGTACATGTACATTACTAACCATACTGTATGTAAATGACAACTCTATCTCTAACAATGTATTGTCGCCAATTCAGCAATTAAAGCACAATAAATTTGCGATTTCTGGTTCTCCATAATTAATGCACTCTAAATTGGCACTTTATAGTTTCCACAATTAATGCACCATAAATTGACAGTTTCTAATTTGGAATGTGAGATGAATTTCATTTTTTAAATTTCCCTTCCCAAATGAAAAACCAATAAATTAAGGGCATTGTTGTAAATCATTATTTTCAGAATTTATATGGTAGTAAAATAAATTCTAATTTTGCTAATATTTTTGCAGATGTCTATATTTGCAAATATTTTTTAAATATAGTCTATTTATGAAAAAAGCTCAAATTAATAATTACGAATTTTAATAAAAAAAATTAACTTTGCAAAAAAAACTTTGGCGCCTATATTTGTAAATATTTTTTTAAATGTAGTCTAGTTACTATAATTTTCCAAAAATAAATTAAAGATACTTTAGTTTTAATTTTGTATTTTATCTGATGATTAGAATTATAACTAAATTTTAATAAATAGATTCAAATGAGATGAAAAAAGTTATATTGAAAATAGAATAGAAAGAAGACTTATTAATTTAAAAAAGAATATATTTATTAAAATATAATCACATGCATTGTACTTTCAAATTTTTTAGTTATATTAATAATATACATTGTTTCGATGGTAAGAACTCCAAAATTAAATATATTTAACTTAGAATATTTTTAGGTTGAGCGACTTCTTAAATATAATATAAAGAATGCTTAAGAAGCTTATCTTCGTTAGTGAAGATAATCTACATATTTTTTATATAAAAAACCGTGAAAAATGTAGGAGAGTATCAGATATGAAAGAAACCTATTAATTTGATTTACACATCATGTATATTAATTCTAATAGTGAGGATGGACTTTGGGTTAGTTATGAGGTTAAATTAATTAATTATATGTAGGGTGTGTGATTTCTACTAGTATATAAATCACCTTGGCCTTTCTTACCTTTGACGGTGAGAAACTCTAGCCACCAAATTTAGAGCTCTTGAATACCCTTCAATAATAATTATGAGTGAGAGTGATCTTCTCACACTTTGAATAGTGGAATAGACTAGTCCAAATCAATGTGTCATCCCTTCTCCATTCCTTCTCTACTTTATGTTGATTTTCATCTATTGACTTGAATTTGTGATTAGATCTAGAATAGACTCTGATTTAGTGCAATTAGATCTAAATTATCTCTACAAAACCAAATCCAAATTTCAAATCTTTGTCCAAATCATGTGTTTATAGATATAGAGATGCTCATTTTTCCTCTCGGGCACCATAAACATATCTATTAATAAACACTAGGGAATGAATGTATAACAAAAAAATGGCAAAATATTTTCATCTATAACACAAAATTAAAATTAATTCATTTGTAACAGAGAATATAAATTGAATTCTATCACAAGTTGAGTTTTAGTAGTGATAAAATTCAATCAATGATAGATTCATTTTATGACTATTTGAGTTTTCTATCAGTAATGAAAATCCAAATTGAGTTCCGTTATTAATTGAGTGATAGAAATAAATGTGTTATAGATAAATTAGTTTAAAAATTCTAGTACAAATATAATATAGGAGATAAAATATAATACTTATGATAAATTCGCTAAACAATATCCATTATAATTTATTAACCAATATTTGCATTGCAATTTTACTTTTTATTATAATTATTATTGGACTAGATTTGACTCACATTGGGTAAAACGATGGGAGTGGGCTGTCTTTTTTTATTCAATTACAATTTTTTTTTTAATTTTAACTCACATTATTAAATTTGTGTATCTATATAATTTGTAAATAAGGAAACATCCAAATTTTGGATTTCAGATTGACGGAAGCTAAAGATGGGAGGAAAAGGATTGATTTGATTTGAAGGGAAGAACTAGACAAAAGCAATTCTAGAAATAAAAATATATATTGATATTATGTTGGAAAATACTTCTATTCGGCCAAAATGAGAGATTCATTTTGAAATAAAGCCAAAGGAAATCAAAATGTAAGAAATATTAGGAGCCTTCAAATCATCTAATTTGATGGGTCGACTTCCGTTCAAATTTCTTAAATTTTTATGGGTTATATTGACTTAATAGGAGTTGACCTAAAATTTAATAACTTTTGTTTTTGAGAATAAAAATTAAATACTTAACTCGACTAATTGAAATAATTATAATTTTTAAATCTCTTTTTTACATATAACATAATTTTATTTTTTTAGACTTTTTATTTTGATTATTCTTTAAAATATTTATAAGTCTTTAGAATATATATTATTATTAAAAATATATAGCCAAATTATGTTATCTATTTTTCTTGTTTGAATTATCTATTTGTTCTATAAAAGTCAAAACTATTTATTGTTAAATTTTATTGTTGTGATCTTTTATATAAACTATAAATATGGGAATAATAGTAATTGACTTTTGATTTGAATGTTTTGTATATTTAATATTAATATTCATTTTATCATATTGATATGATAATAATAAAATATTGTATTTTGTTTGTATATAGTGTATGACTAATTTAATAAAATGATATTTATATTCATAATATATTGATTATGAACCTAATTACTCAACTCAATCCCTACTAAATATAAATGTTTAGATTGAAATTGAGTTGGTTCAACAATTTCGGTCGCTCAATAATAATTTTATTTAAAAATGGAAGAAAAACATATGGTTTGTATTTCACAAAAGTAAATATAATACTCATTAAAGTTGATTTAAAAAAAAAAGCACTCAATTAATACTATTGAATAGTATGAGACAATACTCGTATTTGTATTTATTTTATAATTTGACTAATTTCACAAGTTTTTTTTTTTCATTGTTCTGGTTAGTTCTATTATATTATATAGTTTTCCCGTTGCAGGCCTAACCCTTGGGGGCCCATTTAAGGCCCACTATTATCACTCAAAATGTCAGAAAGCATATATCTATTGTCTCTAGTCGACAATCCACGCTCCTGACTTTTATGCCTTCGCAAAAGCTTGGTTACCTTTTTTTTTAAAAAAAAAGCTACTGAAGAAACGTCGAATATAATAACTAAATGAATAATAAAAATAAGTCATTTTGTAAAATTTGTAATATTTGGCAATCACTCAAAAATGAATTTTTTGAAAATTAGTTTGAGAAAAATGTTAATTTGAGTGAAACATTTGAATCCAATTTTCTGGAAAATAAATTTTTTTGAGTATTCAATTTTTTTTTTCTAAGTATTTAACATGTATTTATACACCAAATTTGATATTTAAGAATAAAAATATATATTACATGATTGATGCATTAATATAATAAACTTTTTATATTAATGCTAAACAAAAAAGAAAAATTTTACTAGATACTTCAATTTTATAAAATAATTAGAGATCTACCAAATTTGAAAATATTTGTAATTAATAGAAATAGAGGTAAGGTTAGTTGATAAAATATATTTTCTACGATTAATAAATTTAACTTAAAAATAGAAAATAGACACAAACTTTAATCTTTAAAAAAACAAAAAGGTTTTTAATTTGTTTACCAAGCGTAGACATTCACCTAATTTCCATTCAAATTTTCGAAAAAGAAAAAAATAGAAGAGATCGAAAATGTGAATGTGGCCAGCAACTATTTTGTTTCATTCATATGCAAATGGCCCAATTTCAACCATTCTTCATGCTCAGTGGGCTTTTGGGCCCACAATTCACCAGTTGCTGCTTAATCTCATGAGAAGTTAAACTAACATGATTCGAGTTTATTTGAATTACAAGCAATTTTTTAATTTATCTAAATTTTTAAGCGGATCAATTTGTCTATCCATCCAACTCAATGTCGTAGAGCAATCTAAATTTAAGTCTTCAATAGAGAAAGTAAGGCCAATTGGACTATATATATATAGTAATAAATCTAATGTAATGAGTCCAATTGGCCTTACAACCATGGTAATATAAACATAACATCTAATTCTAGACTTAATTACTATAAGTTATCAGGTTTTATCACATTTTTAAAAAAGAAACAAAACAAAACAAAACAATATTAATATTAAACTCGAATCCAAGATATTTATCTTGTTAATGCATGCTCTATTCTAATATGCTATGAATTTATTAATTTTATATGTATATATAATATATTTTTAAGTTGGTTTATATTATGTTGAATGAGTAAAAAATTGATCAACCTTAGAATTAATTAATCAAAAAAAAAATTAACTTGACCATGTAAAAGAAAAAAAGACTAACTCATCAAAAGTACAAGCATAACTCCACCCAGTTTTTAAAAAAGACTTAATTTGGAAACAACTAATTACATCCCATACATAATGATACTCCCATACTATTCCTTTTCCGATTTAGATTACAATTATTTTGGACGTGAAATTCGAACTCGTGACCTTTTAACAATTAACTTTTTTGTGTAAACTCATATCATTGTCCTCGGAAGCAATCCAATTTTTATAGTTTAGATTGACAAGTGTACAGGCTAAAAACCCAGTATAAATCTGTTTTCTAAGAACCTCATATTGGGTTTTTATAATTCTTCCAGAAAGGTAGCCAATTTCTCATGGGTTAAAGCTCCATTGAGAATTATTGTTTTCTATACCTTTTCAATAGCATCATGGATGTTGTTTGAATAATTAATTTGTCCATTTCTTTTTATTAAAATATCATTTGGTTTCAGAACTATGATGAAAGTTCCATTTTGGTCCCTCAAACTTCGTACCAGGCCTCATCATTGGTTTCATTTTGGGTTGTTATTGGATTTGACAAAGCCCAGCAAAGGAAATGCTATGTCCAGCCTCAAACAACGGTGATCATGAGCTTAAATTGGTTGGTGCTCGTCTTTACTGTTCTGCTTTGTTTTAATTTTGCAGTCTGTGTTATTATGCCCTTTTTTTGGAATTCTGTAGAGTTGGGAAAGATTTTTCTTCATGTTCGTGATGGGTTTATCATTACTAAAATAAAATGAAAGGGAATATATTACATAAGACCTTTAAAAGTTAGCTTTCATTTGGGGGTTAGGTTTTTTGTTTAATGGCAATGAAAATGCTTCTCAATTCTCACATTTTGAAGCTTGAATTGTCTGTGAGTTAGAAGGTTTTTTTGCCACAACATTAAACAAAGTTCTAAGTATGGTGCTTACACAATCTTTATAGAGCCTAACTCTACCCAAAGGTTCCACACTCACGGATTGAGTCAATTCAATATTCTTGTTGTATTGATTTAGGGGAAAGAGTACACTTATTATATAGTCCATTATGGACTTAAACCACTCAAATGTAACTTCCTAACTATCTAAAAAGCCTAATAAAAGGATCCTACCGTAAATCCAATTGTGTATTCAATCCAATAAAAATGAAATTGAGATTTGATCTAACATTGATGAATGTACTCTAAGAGTCACAATCTTGAAGGAGTAAAGTTCAGGATCCGACATTGAAAAAGTGAGGAGATCTCTTAGCATTTATAAGATAGGGGCTACTAATCTCATTATCAATTGATTTTGAAATGAAATCTCATACTATAGTGAGTCCAACGAAAATGTGAAAGTGAAAGGTCAAAAGTGCCCTGCTGAAATATGAGACAACAACTGGATGAGTAATCTTTGCTTTGTAACCTTTAATTCTTCGTCTTTTTTTACAATAAAACACTTAGACCCGTTTAATAACCTTTTTTAAAAAAATTTATCTTTGAAATTTAAGCCTGACAATTACCTTACCATATATTTTTTCTTACTTGGATATCTACATTTTACCTATATTTGTAGAAACCAAACAAAACTTTGAAAACAAAAAAAAAAGTCACTTCCAAATGTTTGTTTTTGTTTTTAAAATTTGGTTAGTATTTGCCTTTTTTTTTTTAAGGAAATATGGATACATTTATAGGAAAGATAAAACACAGGGTAGGAAATTTGAATAGGAATATGCTTAAATTTCAAAAATAAAAAATCAAATAGTTGTTGGGAAAAACACTCATATTACCGCAAGAATAAACAAGAAAATTAACTAAGAAATTAATGGAAACAACAAAGAGAACAACACAAGAATTTACGTGGAAAACTCTCAAACTGGAGAAAAAAACCACGGACAGAAAAAACTTCTACTATGTGAAAAATTGTTACAATCATAAAGAATTCTCTCCCCGGCCCGAATTACAAGAACTACTCTTTAAAGCTTATACTAATCACAACTTTTACTCAACGTTCGTATACAAAAGAATTAGTACCAATGCTTAAAGTGATTTGTGCTTGGAGCACACTGAATTCTTGCATTTTTTCAATGTAGGACAATTTGCCCAACATTTTGCTAAAACTTTTCATGTGGGACAAACTTTATTAATATTTTGCTAAATTATCAATAACGATTATTAAACGGAGCCTTAGCTATGCGTATATTCCCAAAAATCTAAAAATGCTTTGTATGCGAAAAATCGTTTAGCAAAGTTACACTTTGTTGTAAAAGTTATTTATTTTCCCATTTTGATTAATGCAAGAGAATGGGATAGATTTAGGCCTTGGAAGAATAAGAAATACTTTAGGCGCATTTAAGCTAATTTAAGGAGTTAGTTAGATATTATGATTATAAATAAGAGAAAATGAATGGAGGAGAGGCATCAAAATGAATGGGAATGGTTTTAGGGCTTGGTTTAATTAATCGAAGAGGGAGGGTTTATCTATCTTTCACCTTGGGTTATCTTGTAGTCCCGTTTTCTTATTTCAATACAAAGTTCCGTATCCAGTTCGGATCCCATGAACAATAATGTTTGGCGTGATGGGTTAATAATGTTTATATTTTGGCACAACCAAATAATTTTTCATATGTTATGCTGACATGTATGAGTATTATATAGTCCTAAGAATGTGATGCATTAGCAACTAGCAAGTCAAGGTTATAAATCTCCAAATTAAAATGTAAACAATAAGTTGTTTGTGGTTCACCATTGTATATATAGTGGCTGAAAAGAAAACTCTTGGTTCTTAGTTTCAAATTCTTACGCATTCATCAATCATTTTGATGAGCTTCACCTTAGGAGCATGCTTGGATTTTGTTTCATTTCAAAAAACAAATTCACATCTCGAGATCCTGGCATCTTGAATTGTTTACTATGGACAGCCATGATATTCTAGTGATCAAAAGTGTTTCGAAATTAAAAAGGTTGTGGATTTAATCTTGGTGACCATTACTCAGAAATTATTTTTTTAGAGATTCTTTTGACATTCAAATGTTGTAAGTAGAGATGTCCAAAGGACGGAACAAGGCCAGGGAATGATTTCCTCGTTTCCGTCCCCCCACACCAAAATCATTTCCCGTCCTTGCTAAATTCACCATCGTTTTTTGCATGGATTGGGGCAAGATAATTTTTTTTCCGTTCAAATTTTTTTCTTTTTTTAATACTTTTTAATTATAATCTTAAATAATTAATTTTCTTATAAATATTCATAAGTTTCGATTATATTATTATCTATTAAAAAAATGTTTATTTGAATATATAATTTCATTAAAAAAGAAATTGTATCAGAAGTTATACAAATGGAAGATGGGGAAATTGAACTAATCAGTATTGAAGGGAGAGAAATAGGTGACAAAGAGAAATCTGATCTTGCAAACCTGTCGTTACAATCATTAGCTGGTTTTGACTCACCGAAAATGATAGGGAAGGTTGGAGATGTTGTCGTGGTCGTGTTGATCGACAGTGGTGCCTCACACAATTTTATCTCCGAAGATATAGTGCAGCAATTCAAGATTGAGATAGCACCTGCGACTAGGTGTGGCGTAGTCCTTGGAATAGGGGACTCGGTCAGAGCTGTCGGCTTATGTACAGGAGTAACACTAAACCTTTCTGAACTTACCATTATTCATGATTTTTTCCCTTTGCCCTTGGCCAGTGTAGATGTCATATTGGGAGTAGCATGGCCCGAAATGCTGGGGAAGATCGAATTTGATTACAAAACTTTAACCATGAGTTTTTGGGTCAGCAATTGGGCGGTTCAGCTGAAAGGAGACCAGCCACTAGTTCGTTCCCAAATCTCGCTCAAATCTATGATGAAATCTTTGGGAAAGGACGATCAGGAGATACTTATCGAACTAAATAGGTTCGAATTGCTAAGGGGAAGCGAGAACCAAGAAGGGGAGTGCCAACAACAGTCTAAGATACCCAGGTAAATTCAAGTTGTGCTCCAAAAGTTAAGTAGAATTTTTTAGATCAGTGGGGCTTTACCACCGACCAGAGCCCACGACTATGTGATTGAGTTACAACCCAGAGCGGGGCCTATCAATGTCCGACCACTACTACAATTTTGGCTTTCTATGACAATTTTTAATTGTCATAGTTGACTTATCATGACAATTATCCCAAAATTATGCTATGTCATAGTATCCCGTATCATGGTAAGTCTTCTATGACATATAATAAAAATGTCATGAAATATAATTTATGACAGGTATAAAATTGTCATAAATATTTTTTCACGACAGTTAAAAATTGTCATGAATCAATGAAAAATAGGATTTATGATATCTATTTATGACATTTTATAATTGTCATAAATTATGTTATTTTTGCAATTTTAACTTTTTTTACCCTGACAGTTTTAGAATGTCATAAAATAAAGTTATTTTTCCAAATAAAATTTAATCATAAACTATCATGAATCATATTTCATGACAGTTGTAATCGTCATAATTTCTATTTCTTTATAGTTTTAAATTGTCATATATTAGATATCATGACAGTTTTAATAATCATGATTTCTACTTTGTGATAATTTAAATTTGTCATAAAAGGTATACCATGACAGTTTTTAAATTCTAAAACTGGATATATTTAATTAATTTATTCATTTTATTCATGTTAATTACAATTAAACCAATAATTCAAAAACAACATTTAAACTTGTCAATAATTGTGCATTTAATAAATAATGTCACAATCCACATAAATGCCAAATAGATTTCATTCATCACAATACAAATAAAATCCTAACAAGTTCTTTACAAATTAGTTTATATAAAAGTTGTAAGTGAAATTACACTTAATGTTTCATAAAGCCTAGAACGAAAATCAAATACTTTGGCAACTTGTACGATAACTCACAACTTCGATCATCGTCTTGAATAAAATACCTACACAATATAATTATAAAACTTTTAGTAAATAAAAACAAAATGTTACCAAATATATTATTATGTAAATTTCCCAATATAAATACAAAGTCACTAAGAGTATACTCAAATAGAGAAGACTATAAACTAACACTAAACATGTACAAGACCATGGTCGATGAAATTCTAAAAACAAAAAAAGTTACGAACCCCTAATAATTACCTCAATCTTCATTGTAGGTTATCATACATGCAAGATAGCCGCATAAACACTATTTAAAGTATGAGTGAGACATTATTTTAGAAGTAAGAAATTAACTTACTTGATACGTTGTTGCGGGTGTTAGCACCTCCCAAAAAATCCATTACTTCATAGAGTTCATTGTATCAACCTACAAAAAAAAATTATAAGTTTCTCAACCTTGCTAAATATGAAATCATGGAGTAACAACTAGATCATAGAAAATAATACGAGTAAACAAAATAAAATACAACTATACAAGTACAAAATTGGCTTGTACCATATTTTTTTTCTCACTTAAACTCCTATAAAAATCATAGGCATGCACAATTCAGAATACATATTCTAACAACTAGCTCAAAATTCCTAGATAAAAGGAACACATTCATACGTCATGAAGTATAAACAAACAGATCAAGTCATCATTGTATGAAAATTAATAACTCCAAGTAGTAATCATTGGCTACACAAGCATTTGCACTCCATCAACTGAACCTAAAACATACAAGCCAAATGAGCCTATTAGACTTGAGTTAAAAATAAAACATCAACAATCTACAAACATCCTTAAGTCCTTGACTCAAAGTAAGATTATAACCTACTTGCCCAATCTAGGCATCTGGCTATTTCTTATCAAGAATGCCCTGCATTGTAACCTAGAGATAGCAATGAGAAAAGCAACATTAGATTGTACAAAGACTCATCACTTTGCTAAGTCTGTTGATTTACTCCAAAAAAGAGAAACAAATACATAGAGCATTGAACTTTTTTTTAATTAATAGATAAGCTGAAATAACTCACTAAAACTCTCGACCAACAAGAAAGAAGAGTATACTCAAAATGAATATACAAAATGAAATATCATTAGTGGATAAAATATGAATCTATTAAACAATATTCTACTAAAAAATTATATGCAAAAATCAATTCTATATTTTTTGTAAGGTTATAACAATAAAGAACAAAAAAAAAAGTATCCATAAGCTCTCGAATCCTCGCCATTTTCTTCAATCATCTAAGGAAAATGCTCATATGTCCCATGGCAAAACAAAAAACAGTATCCATAAGCTACCTTGAATAAAATACCTACACAATATAATTATAAAACTTTAAGTAAATAAAAAAAAATGTTACCAAATATATAAAACCGAAAAAAGTCACGAACTCCTAATAATTACCTCAATCTTCATCATAGGCTATCATACATGCAGGACAGTCACATAAAACTATTTAAAATGCATTAAAAGTATGAGTGTGTAAGGGACCGACCCGAATGGGGCACTAAATGGGCCCTTACCCCAATGCATGCATTCAAAGTAAAGGACATTAAACAGACATGATTTCGGATTCCAATTAAAAACAAAACATTCAAAATAACCCCTTTAAAAACTAGACAATTTCCCTGGAACCTGTCCCTGTTTCCAAGCACCTGTTCCAAGATAAATACATTTCCAAAGTATACTCTGATCAGAGATTTCTTAAAAACCGTTCAAAGCCTGTTCAGATACAAAATGCTGGAATCCACACAATATTTACAAAACATCCTAGGGCTTCATGCCCGGCTACATGCATTCAGGGGAAACAAAACATAAAGAGTCATAATACAAAAATCAGAGTTGGAAGACTGGGCCCCATGATCACAGCTCCTCCTTCAGGCATCCTGCGCGCACCACGATTACCTATGGAAAGACACAGAATAAGGGTGAGTAACGAATTACTCAGTAAGAATCCCCAACCGGGGTACAATACGATATACATGGTCATCTCGATGAGCGTATGCAAGCTATGAATAAACACAGAATAGAGCACATAGCTTAGCCCACACTTGGGCCTCGGATGCCAATTTAAGGTCTTAGTCCGGAATAATATCACCACACAGTCCACTACACAAATCGCCCTATACGAGAAACAAGTCCCGACCTCAGCTTGTCTACTGTCGACGAAAGGTACACTGGCCCAAGATTTCGATGAGCTCTCCGGTCGGCGCTGTAATGAGCGTAAGCATGTACCGCGTGCTACTGCAGACTATGGGGGGTGTTGGGTCTAGAGGCAAGCTGCCCATGTCCAGTCACCACGCCTAACTAAATCTCTGGATCGGTGTCACTGACATAGGGGTGTGAGACCTGGACACGTAAACTATGTCAGCCTGAACCACCGCAACTGGGGCCAAGGAACGGTCGTGGTAGGCTTACACCAGGAAGCCGTCCTTGCCTTAACAGGTGGCAATCAGGGGCTACTGCCAAACATGCTGAGGACATGCCGGCTGCCGGCGACGAGGCAATGCCAAGTCATCATCCCGACCGTTGGGGCATTTAACAGTCTCCCACCCTCACCCAAGATTGCAGGGCCTACCGGTAGGGTTAGCTAATCCCTCACAGGGTCCAGGGACGGAATGACTTGCTCGACGTCCCTACCATGGATGCAAGGTACTTTATGCATCAGGCCTGGATGATGCTATCTACCTACAACTCTAACCTGCCCTAGCAATCAGCAAACAAATCCATAAAATCCAATACGTGCTCAATAAGATGTAAGGGACCGACCCGAATGGGGCACTAAATGGGCCCTTATCCCAATGCATGCATTCAAAGTAAAGGACATTTAAACAGACATGATTTCGGATTCCAATTAAAACAAAAACATTCAAAATAACCCCTTTAAAAACTAGACAATTTCCTCGAACTCGTCCTGTTTCCAAGCACTGTTCCAAGATAAATACATTTCCAAAGTATACTCGATCAGAGATTTCTTAAAAACCGCGTTCAAAGCCTGTTTCAGATACAAAATCTTTGGAATCCACACAATATTTACAAAACATCCTAGGGCTTCGTGCCCGGCTACATGCATTCAGGGGAAACAAAACATAAAGAGTCATAATACAAAAATCAGAGTTGGAAGACTGGGCCCCATGATCACAGCTCCTCCTTGGTGCATCCTGTCGCGACCACGATTACCGTGGAAAACCACAGAATAAGGGTGAGTAACGAATTACTCAGTAAGAATCCCCAACCGGGGTACAATACGATATACATGGTCATCTCGATGAGCGTATGCAAGCTATGAATATAAACACAGAATAGAGCACATAGCTTAGCCCACACTTGGGCCTCGGATGCCAATTTAAGGTCTTAGTTCGAATAATATCACCACACAGTCCACTACACAAATCGCCTATACGAGAAACAAGTCCGGCCTCGGCACTGTGTCTCGTCGACGAAAGGTACACTGGCCCAAGATTTCGATGAGCTCTCCGGTCGGCGCTGTAATGAGCGTAAGCATGTACCGCGTGCTAATGCAGACTATGGGGGTGCCAGTTCAGAGGCAAGTGCCCATGTCCAGTCACCACGCCTAACTAAATCTTTGGATCGGTGTCACTGACATAGGGGTGTGAGACCTGGACACGTAAACTATGTCAGCCTGAACCACCGCACCTGGGGCCAAGGAAACGGGTCGTGGTAGGCTTACACCAGGAAGCCGTCCTTGCCTTAACAGGTGGCAATCAGGGGCTACTGCCAAACATGCTGAGGACATGTCTACCGCCGGGGACGAGGCAATGCCAAGTCATCATCCCGACCGTTGGGGCATTTAACGATCGCCACCCTCACCCAAGATTGCGGGGCCTACCGGTAGGGTTAGCTAATCCTCACGGGTCCGGGGACGGAATGACTTGCTCGACGTCCCTGCCATGGATGCAAGGTACTTTATGCATCAGGCCTGGATGATGCTATCTACCTGCAACTCTAACCTGCCCTAGCAATCAGCAAACACATCCATAAAATCCAATACGTGCTCAATAAGAATACAACGAGCCTAACATGATACTACGAAGCAAGGAATAGATACGAGCATACTAGAAAGGAACAACCTAGCATGGATTAACATGAGAATTAAATCAGGAAAATCATGCTAATCGAGAATTCAGAATAGAATACCTAGCTACACATGTCAATAAACACAAACAAGCAGTCAATCAGCAATCACATATAATATCGCAGGGTCCACACAACTCCGGTAAGAAATCCTTACCTTGGTCGGGGACGATTTGACACAAAATCCTAAGCGGCGAACGAACCCGAACTAGCTACCGAGAACCTATCAATCACAACAAAAATCACACAATAGGCCTAAATATAGTAAAACAAACAAAGCTCAGCTCGGGCGCGGACAGGCGCTGGGGCGCGAGCTGCGCGAGGACGAATAGGGCGTTGGGCGCGGACGCGGGCGCGCGAGCGATGCAGAGGCGCGAGGGTGCGTGCGGGCGAGCGGCACAGCTGGGACGGCGCTGGGCGTGACACTGAAGTGGCGAGGATGCGCGCGCGGTGTGCAGCGAGGCTCGGCGGCACTGTGCAGCGAAAGAGCACGAAAACAGGGGCGATGGAGAAAACCCAAAATCGAGCGATCCACGAGGTTTCGACGAGCGATTCTTTGCTGGTGAACTCCCCTACACTAGCTGCACAAAAACCATCCAGAAATTCACTTCAACACGGCCGGGAAAACGAAGCCCGGAAGCAGGGGCTCGGATCGAAGAAGAGAAGAAGAAAAGAAGAAAAGCTTACCTTAAGCCCGGAAAAGGATCGACCTTCGAGCTGGGGAAGACGACCACGTTCGAATCGGAGCTGGAGAAGGAAGAAATCGCCAGAAATCGCCGGTCGGTCGAAGGAGAAACGAAGAAGAATCGCGAGGAAGAAGAAGCTTCGGGCGAGCTCTGCTTTTATACCAACCGCCTTCGAAAACAAGGATATAACGATGCTGGCGCGTTTAGAAGCACAAAGACGCCCAGTGGCTCGACTGGTAGCGCCCCCTGCCTAGCACGCGACACGTCCCTAGCTCGAATCTCACTCCACGCGCTATTTAATTCCCTATTTATTTCCACATTCTTCCAAGCCCAAATGCCTTCACCAAAATTCCCGATCCCATTCAGATCGACTCATAATTTTTTCGGCAATTTAAAATTTCAAAACCGGCCCTGTCGGCCCGACCCAAAATTACCAAAATGCCTGTACCGGCCCAGATTTCCATTCCGGTTTTTCAGGTACTCTCGGTTCAGTATTAGGGCAATCGGTTGGGCCGTTAGAGCATTTTAACCCTTAGGGGTATTTTGGTCTTTTTGCTCTCCGGTCAGGATTTGGGATTTTAAACCTTTGCCTTAGTGATTTATTAAGTGAGTTTTATTATTGGGAAAGATCACTTCAGCCGGGTCTCGAAGAGGAAGCCAAAATGGGATTTTTAGGGATTTATTTAAATGGATTTTAAGGCATTTTTTGGGATAAGTATGGATTATTAAATAAATAAGAAAAATCCCCAAATTTCCCCATGTGTTTTTAATTTTCATTTCTCTCTCTCTCTCTCTCTCTCCCTCACCCGACCCTAGCCAGCCCGAGCCCCCTTGCTCGCCCCACCACCTAGCTACCGTGACTGTGCGAGCCACCCCGTGCCAAAGACCGCCTAAGTCGATCGTAGCTCGCCCACCTCACCAAGATCAGGCAGAGCGCCCGCGCGCCTCCTGTCGCCAGTGTGTCGTCCGAGCCTTGCCGCGCGCGCCATCGCGTCTCTCAGAGCGTCGCGCCTCCCGGCTCGCGTGCCTTCGCTTAGCCGAGCCTCGCCGCGCGCGCCATCATCGTCCCTCAGAACTCGTCGCGCGCGCGCGCCCGGTGCGAAGCCCTGCAGAGCAGCGCGCCTGGCCGAGCCTCCTGCCGTCCCTCGCGCGCCCGGCCGACCATCTAGCTGCCGATCACCCGCCTGCCCACCTGTGTCTTTGTTTTGGCTCACCTTGTGCTTCTCGGTTGGTAATTCCCAGAGTCTTTTCCTCTTTGGACTCCGAGTTGTTGGTCTTTGTTTATGTATTTAATTACGGTGTTTATTGTAATAATCAGGTTGTTTGGGATTCGATTAAAGCTCGAGGGTCATTATTTGTTGGTCGTGATAAGTATTATTTTCTGCTTGTTTCCAGGAAAGGATCTTTTACCGTGGTTGTGTGGACCCTGCGATGCTTTCTTGATTGTGCCTTGTATGCCTGTTTAATTTTATGAGCATGTTAGTGGATAGGATAGCTTGTGATTGAATTCTTGCTAGCATGTATGCCTGTTGTACATGTTAGTGCCATGCTAGGTTTGTTCTTCCAGCATGCTCGAGATTCCTGCTTTAAGTTCGTAGTATCATGATAGGATATGTATGATTGATGTCTAATGTATATGTTAGCCAGGAATCTCTCACTTTGTACTCTTAGCTAGTGTTATAGGGTTTGTCATCATCCAGAGGCTGAGAGTGGACACAACGTACTTTGTCCCCACCGGTCGGGGGTAGAGCGAGGCATAACGTATATTGCTTCCCCCTCGCAGTGACCAATGAGAATTAGCTACCTCATCGGCATAAGCCTAGTTTGTAGCCTGCTAGAGCAGAACCCTGCCAACGGTGTAAGCCTACCTTGGCCGGTTCTTAGCTTCAGGTCGGTGGATCAGGCTGCATAGAAGAGCGCCGAGGGCCTCGCGCTACTGTGATCAGTGACATCGCTTCCAAGTTTTAGGCATGCGTACCTGGCCCGTGTAGTTTGCCCTTAGGCCCCCGCATTTACGCCGGTTGCAGAAGAGCATGCGGTGTGCGCGCACACGCGTTAGTCGCCGGTTCGGAGTGCTCCCCAGGGCTAATGTTCGTGAGTACACCATTCCTTCCAATTTAGAGCCAAGTCTCCCGATAGTCCAGATTTATTAGCAAGGGTAAAAGGCCCTTGAGGACATCCTTGGGATCGGTTTTTGAGCTGATCAACTGGCTGAGGGAGAAAGACCCTCAGAGATGTCCCAGGATTTGTTAGGATAACCAATCATTAGGCCGGAAGTAGGAGACTTCCGAGGACTCCAAATTTGTCTAATAAGCTCGTTGAGCTAAGATCTGTGTTGATATCTGTTGCACGTGTATTGGGTTGCTAGATGATTGATTGCATCGTATCGTACCCCGGTTGGGGATTCTTACTAAGTATTTTTATACTCACCCTTATTTATCTTTCATGTAACTCAGGACAGCACCGAGGTGGCTAGCGGAGGTAGCTGGGAGATCATGGATGCTGCTGACACTCTGTCGTGTCTTATTTTGTTTTATTTTGAATACAGCATGCAAATGGATTTTGGTCTGTATGGAAAACTTATGGTTTGAACTGTTTTGATGACTTTAAGAAAAGTACTGATCAGTCACTATTTTGTAAATGAATGTTTAGTTTGCTTTAATGTTTTCCACTTTTATGTTGAAAAGTTTTCAATCCGACCCTAGGTTGGGTCTTTTTATGTTTTCCTTTTGCATGCATTAAGTTAACGGCCCATTTTAGAACCCCATTCGGGTTGGGTCGTTACAGTTGGTATCAGAGCACAGAGTCATAGATTCTGTAGACTAACCTGTTTGTAGGTTGGGTTCCCATGATCTCCGGCACTCCACGGCCGCCAGGTTTGTCTAAGTCCTTTAAGCTAAGGGTTTTGTTTACGATACTTTATGCAGTACACATGCATTATCCTTGTTGGAAGAGGGAGTCCGAGAGTTGCTAACTCGTAGTGGTTTCCGTGTAGATCGCCAGTATGCCGGTTACACGTAGAGGAGCAGGTCCAACCGGAACTGCAAATACAGATGTTGTAGAGCCAGCAGCCAGGGTTTATCGGGCTCGTAGGTCGCCCGTGGCTCCAGATGCTAGCTTGCCCAGTGTAGGGGTGGAGGCTGCTATGCCTCAAGGTGTAGCTCAGGGGAGATGTTTCTGCTATGAGAGATATGATGATGGGCCTAATGGCCGAGCAGAGAGCTGAGACTCAGGCGCAGCTAGCAGCGCAGAGAGAGGAGTCTAGGGCACAGATAGCCCAATTGACCCAGCTTATACAGCAGGCACCCCCAGTAGCTCCAGTAGCTCCAGTAGCCCCAGTAGCTCCGGTAGCTCAACCGGTGGGACAGGTCAGGTCAGAGATTCGGTGATTCACTTGATAGTGAAGAGGAGCCGTTGAATTTGGCAAGTGGTTGAAAGATTTCACCAAGTGGAAGTGAAGGAATTTGATGCTTCAGAGAACCCCTTGTGGCGGTCGGTGGTTGGCAAGGATGGAGTACATCTTTAGAGTTATGGGATGCCCCGGATGTGCAGAGGCCGAGATGTGCTGCCCATGTTCTCACTGACACCGCTGAGTGGTGGTGGGAGTCCAAAAATAGAGCTAGACCAGATGGGTCTTCTCCAGCCACCTGGGAGTTCTTTAGAACGAAGTTCAGAGCTAAGTATGTTAATGACGAGGCTCAGCAGGAGATGGCAGAGGCCTTCTCGAATCTGAAACAGGGTTCTGACAGTATTATTGCCTATGAAAAGAAGTTCTCTGAGTATAGTTATTTCGCCCCGGAGCTCGTTGCAACTGAGGAGCTCAAGACTAAGAAATTCATTTGTGGGCTGAGGAAAGAGGTTGCTCAGGATGTTCGAGCACTCGCTCCTGAGAGTTATGACCGAGCAGTGGAGTTGGCCACGATCTATAATTCGAAGTATCCGCCAGTGCAGGATTATGTTGCTCCAGTTCAGTTAGTTCAGCCTGCTAAGAAGCATTCTGGTCATAAGAGGAAGTTTGGGTCTTCTAGTGGTTTCCGCTCGGTGGGCGGGCAGCACTCGCCGTCCGGGCGATCTAAAGGTCGGGATCAGCGCCGTCCTCGTGGATAGAGCCGAGATCGCGGCGAGGCGGGCAAAGCAGCTCAAGTGCAACAAGTGCGGAAGGACACATTTTGGATTATGTGGAGCATCGCCCAAGGCTTGCTACAGATGTGGCCAGGAAGGGCATATGGCCAGATTCTGTACTCAGGATGTAGCAACAGCAAATAGACCGGTCCAACAAATAGGCGGGTGTTTGCCACTACTCGCCGGGAGGCGGAGCGTGGCTTGATAATGCGATTCTGCAGTACGCTACTTGTCTTAGAGCATTATGAATTTGTGTTGTTTGATTCGGGTTCGACCCATTCTTTTGTATCTGATGCATTTGTTAGACAAGCTTGTGTGGAACTCGAACCTCTAGGGTTGGAGCTGTGTGTTGCCACTCCCTCGGGAGTAAGTTTGTTAGTTAGCAGTAGAGTTAAGAGTGGCCGGGTACAGATATCTGATGAGACTCTAGATGCTACCCTCCTAGTTTTGTCTATGTGCGGTTTTGATGTGATCCTTGGTATGGATTGGTTGGCGGAGAACCATGCTATGATAGACTGCCGCCGAAAAGAAGTTGTGTTCAGGCCACCTCAGAAGCCAAGTTTCAAGTTTCGCGGTGTTCAGGGAGGAATTTGCCCTCCATTGATCTCAGCAGTGAAAGCCCGTAGATTGTTATCTCGAGGAGCTTTGGGTTTCTTGGCAAAGCTGTTAGGTGATGATAGTTCTGCGTTGTCTGTTGACATGGTCCCTGTGGTGCAAGAATTTGCAGATGTTTTCACTGAGGAGTTACCGGGTTTACCCCCGAAGAGGGAGTTAGACTTCACCATTGAGTTGGAGCCAGGGACTCTTCCCATCTCTAAAGCCCCGTATCGTATGGCGCCAGCGGAGTTGAAAGAACTCAAAGTGCAGTTGCAGGAAATGCTGGATCGAGGTTTCATTCGTCCGAGTGTGTCCCCGTGGGGAGCACCTGTCCTGTTTGTTAAGAAGAAGGATGGATTCATGCGATTATGTATAGATTATAGAGAGCTGAATAAAGTCACGGTCAAGAATAAGTATCCCCTGCCGCGTATTGATGATCTATTCGATCAGCTTCAGGGAGCCTCAGTATTTTCTAAGATTGATTTGAGGTCAGGGTACCATCAGCTGAGGATTCGGGATGCTGATATCCCTAAGACCGCGTTCAGATTGAGGTATGGTCATTATGAGTTCGTGGTTATGTCTTTTGGATTAACGAACGCCCCTGCAGTGTTTATGGACATGATGGACAGAGTGTTCAAGGCATTCTTGGATAACTTTGTCATCGTATTCATAGACGACATTTTGATTTATTCCAAGACAAAAGAGGACCATGCTTCGCATTTGAGGCAAGTTTTGCAAAGATTGCGAGAAAATCGCTTGTTCGCAAAGTTCTCTAAGTGTGAGTTACGGCTAGAGAAAGTAGCTTTCCTTGGTCATATTGTTTGGTAGATGGTATAGCGGTGGACCCCATAAAGATAGAGGCGATCGGTTCATGGGCAGACCGTCAACGGTCACCGAGATTTGATTTCTGGTCCAGCAGTTATTATCGGCGTTTCGTGAAAGAATTTTTCATATAAGGCAGCACTCCCTAACCCGTCGACCAAGAAGAGTGTTGACTTTGTTTGGGATGCTAGATGTGAGGAAAGTTTTGCCCAGCTTAAGCACAGTATACGACAGCGCCAGTGTTGGCAGTTCCTGAGGTAACAGGAGGTTTCGTAGTTTATAGTGATGCATCCAAGTATGGTTTAGGCTGTGTGTTGATGCAGCATGGAAAGGTGATAGCTTATGCTTCCCGGCAGTTGAAGCCCTATGAGAAGAATTACCCAACTCATGATATGGAATTGGCTGCAGTTGTTTTTGCCCTAAAGATTTGGAGGCACTACTTGTATGGTGAAAGGATTCAACTGTTCACGGACCACCAGAGCCTTAAGTATTTCTTCACTCAGAAGGAGTTAAACATGAGGCAGAGAAGATGGCTCGAGTTGGTAAAGGACTACGACTGTGAGATCTTGTATCATCCTGGAAAGGCCAACGTTGTGGCTGATGCACTGAGTAGGAAGACGTCGCATTCCGCAGCTTTGCTGAGCTCTCAGGTTGAATTTCAGAAGGAGTTTGAGCGAGCCGGTATCGCAGTTTTGTTATGAGAGGTTACAACCAGGGTAGCCCAGTTATCCGTTCAACCGTCGCTTAAGCAGAGGATCATCGACAGTCGCTAAGTGATCCCAAGTTAAAGAGATTGCTTGAGAGAGTCGAGGCAGATGGCGATTTTGACTTTGTTGTAGCACCAGACGGAGGCTTGAGATACAGAGGTCGGTTGTGCGTTCCAGATGTCGCAGGGATTCGAGCCGAGTTGCTCGCCGAGGCGCATAGTTCCTCATTCACTTGGCACCCAGGAGGTACCAAGATGTATCAGGATCTCAAGCAGACGTTTTGGTGGATGGGTATGAAGAGGGACATAGCTGAGATTGTTAGCCGGTGTCTCACTTGTCAGCAAGTGAAGGCTCCCAAACAGAAGCCTGCAGGTTTGTTGCAGCCGTTGAGTGTTCCACAATGGAAGTGGGCGAGATTTCGATGGATTATATCTCAGGGTTGCCGAGGACACCTAGAGGGTTTACTCAGATCTAGGTAATTGTGGACCGACTGACTAAGAGTGCACACTTTATCCCCGGCAGGATTAGTTATACCGTGGAGCAGTGGGCACAGTTATTTTTGGAGCAGATTGTTCGGTACCACGGGGTACCGAGCGAAGATAGTGTCAGATCGGGATTCTCGGTTCACATCCCGCTTCTGGAGAGCGCTCTAGAAGGGTATGGGAACTGAGTGCAGCTTCAGCACTGCCTTTCACCCTCAAACCGATGGTCAGACCGAGAGGGTGAATCAGATTTTGGAAGATATGTTGAGAGCATGTGTTTTGGACTTTCCAGGCAGTTGGGACCAGTACCTGTATTTGATGGAGTTCGCTTACAATAACAGCTATCAGTCGACTATTCAGATGGCTCCTTTTGAAGCGCTGTATGGTAAGCGTTGTAGATCCCCAGTGTTTTGGGAGGAGGTTGGCGATAGACAGGTTCTGGGACCCGAGTTACTTCAGATGACAAACGACGCTGTGCAGAAGATCAGGGCTCGCATGTTAACAGCTCAAAGTAGGCAGAAAAGTTACGCCGATGTGAGGCGTAGAGGTTTGGAGTTTGAGGTTGGTCAGCATGTTTTTCTGAAGGTAGCACCAATGCGTGGTGTGTTAAGGTTTGGGAAGCGAGGCAAATTGAGCCCCAGGTTTGTAGGGCCTTTTGAGATCCTTGAGCGGATCGGAGCAGTGGCCTATCGGTTAGCCTTGCCCCCGTCTTTGGCAGCGGTGCATAATGTGTTCCATGTTTCGATGCTGAGGCAGTACGTAGCAGATCCGTCGCATGTGATAGAGCATGAGCCCTTAGAGTTGAGTGTAGATTTATCCTTCGAGGAGAAGCCCGTTCAGATTTTGGCTCGTGAGCGCAAGGTTTTGCGCAACCGAGAGATAAGCTTAGTAAAGGTTCTTTGGAGGCATCAGAGGGCAGAGGAAGCGACGTGGGAGCTAGAGTATGAGATGAGGACTCATCACCTGGAGCTGTTCCAGTCTTAGGACTTTCGAGGATGAAAGTCTTTTAAGGGGGGAGTATTGTAACGGCCCAGATTTGCATTCCGGTTTTCGTGTACTCTCGGTTCAAAGATTAGGGCAATCGGTTGGGCCGTTAGAGCATTTTAACCCTTAGGGGTATTTTGGTCTTTTGCTCTCGGTCCGGGATTTGGGATTTTAAACCTTTGCCTTAGTGATTTATTAAGTGAGTTTTATTATTGGAAAAGATCGCTTTCAAATGGGTCTCAAGAGGAAGCCAAAATGGGATTTTTAGGGATTTATTTAAATGGATTTTAAGGCATTTTTTGGGATAAGTATGGATTATTAAATAAATAAGAAAAATCCCCAAATTTCCCCATGTGTTTTTAATTTTCATTTCTCTCTCTCTCTCTCTCTCCCTCACCCGACCCCTAGCCAGCCCCGAGCCCCCTTGCTCGCCCGACCACCTAGCGGCCAAGATCAGGCGAGCCACCCCGTGCAAAGACCGCCCAAATCGATCGTAGCTCGCCTGACCTCACCGCAGACGTGCAAAGCGCCGCGCGCCTCTCGTCGCCGGTGTGTGTCGTCCGAGCCTTGCCCGTGTGCCATCGCGTCTCTGTAGCGTCGCGCCTCCCAGCTCGCGTGCCTTCGCCTAGCCGAGCCTCGCCCGCGCGCCATCGCGTCCCTGTAGCTCGTCCGCGCCCGGCGCGCCCCAGCGAGCTTCCCTGCCGAGCCAGCGCGCCCCAGCGAGCCTCCCTGCCGCGCCTGCGCGCCCAGCCAGCCATCTAGCTGCCGACCAGCCTGCCCAGCTGTGCTGTTTTGGCTGAGCCTTGTGCTTCTCGGTTGGTAATTCCCGAGTCTTTTCCCTCTTTGGACTCCGAGTTGTTGGCTGTTGTTTATGTATTTAATTAGGGTGTTTATTGTAATAATCAGGTTGTTCGGGATTCGATTAAAGCTCGAGGGTCATTATTCGTTGGTCGTGATAATTATTATTTTCTGCTTGTTTCCAGGTAAGGATCTCTTACCGTGGTTGTGTGGACCCTGCGATGCTTTCTTGATTGTGCCTTGTATGCCTGTTTACTTTTATGAGCATGTTAGTGGATAGGATAGCTTGTGATTGAATTCTTGCTAGCATGTTTGCCTGTTGTACATGTTAGTGCCATGCTAGGTTTGTTCTTCCACCGCTTTCGAGATTCCTGCTTTAAGTTCGTAGTATCATGATAGGATATGTATGATTGATGTCTAATGTATATGTTAGCCAGGAATCTCTCACTCTGTACTCTTAGCTAGTGTTATAGGGTTTGTCATCATCCAGAGGTTGAGAGTGGACACAACGTACTTTGTCCCCACCGGTCGGGGGTAGTGCGAGGCATAACGTATATTGCTTCCCCTCCCGGCAGCCAATGAGAATTAGCTACCTCATCGGCATAAGCCTAGTTTGTAGCCTGCTAGAGCGGAACCCTGCCAACGGTGTAAGCCTACCTTGGCCGGTTCTTAGCTTCAGGTCGGTGGATCAGGCTGCACAGAAGAGCGCCGAGGGCCTCGCGCTACTGTGATCAGTGACATCGCTTCCAAGTTTTAGGCATGCGTACCTGGCCCGCGTAGTTTGCCCTTAGGCCCCCGCATTTACGCCGGTTGCAGAAGAGCAGACGGTGTGCGCGCACACGCGTTAGTCGTCGGTTCGGAGTGCTCCCCCGGGCTAATGTTCGTGAGTACACCATTCCTTCCAATTTAGAGCCAGACTTCGGGTACTCTCCCGATAGTCCAGATTTATTAGCAAGGGTAAGAGGCCCTTGAGGACATCCTTGGGATCGGTTTTTGAGCTGATCAACTGGCTGAGGGAGAAAGACCCTCAGAGATGTCCCAGGATTGGTTAGGATAACCAATCATTAGGCCGGAAGTAGGAGACTTCCGAGGACTCCAAATTTGTCTAATAAGTTCGTTGAGCTAAGATCTGTGTTGATATCTGTTGCACGTGTACTAGGTTGCTAGATGATTGATTGCATCGTATCGTACCCCGGTTGGGGATTCTTACTGAGTATTTTTATACTCACCCTTATTTATCTTTCAGGTAACTCAGAACAGCACCGAGGTGGCTAGCGGAGGTAGCTGGGAGATCATGGATGCTGCTGACACTCTGTCGTGTCTTATTTTGTTTTATTTTGAATACAGCATGCAAATGGATTTTGGTCTGTATGGAAAACTTATGGTTTGAACTGTTTTGATGACTTTAAGAAAAGTACTGATCAGTCACTATTTTGTAAATGAATGTTTAGTTTGCTTTAATGTTTTCCACTTTTATGTTGAAAAGTTTTCAATCCGACCCTAGGTTGGGTCTTTTTATGTTTTCCTTTTGCATGCATTAAGTTAACGGCCCATTTTAGAACCCCATTCGGGTTGGGTCGTTACAATGCCCCTGGGCCTCCCGGGAAGACCGGGATGAAATTTCCGGGCCGTTACAATATTCCCCCCTTATAAGACTTTCGTCCTCGAAAGTCACTTAAGATTGGAACAGCTCGGGATACTGCAATCTCATCTCATCCTCCCGCTCCCAAGTGGCTTCCTCTCGAACTCGACTCCTCCTTTGAACCTTTACAACCGGATTTCACGACACGCAGTTGTCTTTGTCTCAAAAGCAAGAATCCCCACCGGCTTTTCCTCAAGCTCAAATCCTCATTCGGTGCAAAGGCTCAAAATCAACAATGTGCGCGACGGTCCCAAGCACGTACTTCCTCAACATCGAAACATGAAAAACACTGCGTACGCATCGCTGAAAATGACGGAGGCAAGGCTAATCGATAAGCGACCCTGCCTATCCTCTCCAGAATCTCAAACGGACCAACAAAACGGGGACTCAGCTTTCCACGCTTGCCAAACCTCAAAACACCTCGCATCGGTGCGACCTTTAGGAATACATGTTGGCCAACCTCAAACTCCAAATCTCGCCGCCGAACATCGGCGAAACTCTTCTCGCTCGCTTTGAGTGTCAACATACGAGCTCTAATCTTACGACGACGGCACCATTGGTCAATCGCGAAACTCGGGACCCAAAACTCGCCTATCACCAACCTCTTCCCGCAACACGGGAGATCGGTAACGCTTACCGTACAAAGCCTCGAATGGAGCCATCCGAATTGTCGATCGATAATCGCGTTGTTATATGCAAACTCCATCGAATATGTGCATGGTCCCAAGCGCCGGGAAATCCAACACACAAGCCCTCAACATATCTTGAGAATTGGTTCACCCTCTCGGTCATCCATCACCGAGGGTGAAAAGTCTGTCTTTGAAATCGCACTCGGTGCCTAAACCCTTTTGGAGAGCTCTCCAGAAACGAGAAGTGAACCTCGAATCACGGTCAGATACGATCCTCACAGGAACACCGTGATAACGAATGATCTGTTCCAAAAACAACTGCGCCCACTGTTCCACGGTATAAGTGTCTCTACCGGGAATGAAGTGTGCGCTCTTAGTCAATCAGTCGACTATCACCCAAATCTGTGAGAACTTCCTCGGAGTCCTCGGCAAACCAGAAATAAAGTCCATGAAGATCTCTTCCCTTTTCCTCTGAGGTACACTCAGCGGTTGCAACAAACCAGCCGGTCTCTGCCTGGGTGCCTTCACTTGCTGACAAGTGAGACATCGACTGACAAACTCTGCCACATCCCTTTTCATACCCATCCACCAGAATGTCTGTTTAAGATCCTGATACATCTTGGTACCCCCGGGGTGCCAAGCAAACGGAGAACTGTGGGCCTCTGAGAGAAACTCTGTTCGCAATCCTGCGACATTCGGAACACAAAACCGACTTCTGTACGTCAGCCCACTGTCTGGTGAATACACAAAGTCAAAATCTCCATCAACACTAACTTTGTCACCCAATTTCGTGAGTGAGGGGTCACTTAGCTGACTATCAATAATCCGCTGTCTAATCGATGGTTGGACTGTCAACTGAGCCACTCTGGCAGTAACCTCACCTAACAACACTGCAATCTCAGCCCGCTCGAACTCTCTCCGTAATCTGGGCTAGGAACTTAACAACACCGCGGAGTGCGACGTCTTCCTACTCAGAGCATCGGCTACAACATTGGCTTTACCCGGATGGTACAGAATCTCGCAGTCATAATCCTTCACTAACTCTAACCATCTCCTCTACCTCATATTCAACTCCTTCTGAGTAAACAGATACTTGAGGCTCTGGTGATCGGTAAACATCTGGATCCGCTCACCATACAGGTAATGCCTCCAAATCTTGATGCAAACACCACTCGCCGCTAACTCCATATCATGAGTCGGATAATTACTCGCTCATATGGCTTGGTGACGGGAAGCATAAGCAATGACCATCCGTCTTTGCATCAACACACACCCCAACCCGAACTTGGAAGCATCGGCAGAAACCACGAAACCACTGTCCCTCTCGGATCGCCAACACCGTGTTGAAGTCAAACTGCACTTGAGCCGGGCAAAGCTCTCATCACACCTACCGTCCCAAACAAACTCGACACCCTTCCTCGTCAGACGAGTGAGGGGCGAGGCTATGGCGGAAAAGTCCTTAACAAACCGACGGTAGTAACTCGCCGTGCCTAGGAAGCTGCGTATCTCATGAATCAAGTCGGCTGGCCCACGAACTCACGGCCTCAATCTTTGAAGGATCCACAGCTATACCATCTCTCGAGACTACATGACCTAAGAAGGCCACTTGTTCCAACCAGAACTCACATTTGGAAAATTTCGCATAAAGCTGATTTTCCCTCAAATGCTCTGCATGATCCTCCCCGGTCCTTGAATAGATCGAATATAAATCAATGGAGCGATGATGACGGCTGTCCAAAAATGCTTTGAACACCCTATCCATCATGTCCATGAACGCTGCTGGTGCATTAGTCAATCCAAACGACATGACCCCAAACTCGTAGTGCCCATATCTAGACACGAACGCTGTCTTAGGAATGTGGCGCCCCTAATCCATGGCCCGATGATACCCGGATCTCAAATCTATCTTGGAGAACACGAAAGCTCCCTGTCGATCGAACAAATCATCGATGCACTGGGCAGCGGATACTTATTCTTCATGTCACCTTATTAAGCTCACGATAGTCAATGCATAGGCGCATCGAACCATCCTTTTTCTTCACAAACAACACTGGCGCTCCCCACGGGGACACACTCGGACGGATGAATCCTCGATCTAACATTTCCTGCAACTAAACCTTCAGTTCCTTCAACTCGGCTGGCGTCATACGATACAGAGCCTTCGAGATAGGGAGGGTCCCTAGCTCGAGCTCAATTGTGAAGTCAACCTCTCTCTACGGGGGCAACCCCGGTAACTCCTCAGGAAACACATCAGCAAACTCCTGCACAACTGGCACTTGATCAATAGTCAGTGAGGGACGGCTCTCTCCGGACAATTTGGCTAGGTAGCCCCGAGCTCCATGAGCTAGCAAACGACGAGCTTTCAAAGCTGACACCATCGGCGGGCAAACTCCACCCTGAACTCCACGAAACTTGAAGCTGGGCCGACCCAGCGGCCTGAACACTACTTCCTTCCGGTGGCAGTCAATCAATGCGTGGTTAGCGGCTAACCACTCCATACCGAGAATCACATCGAAACCACTTATGGGTAGAACTATGAGCATAGCTACCAGCAACTCTCCGGATATCTCGATCCGGCCATCCTTAACCTTATCTTTTGCTAACATATTAACTCCCGAAGGAGTTGCAACAGATAATTCAAAACCTAGAGGCTCTAATCTCAACCTAGCATGCTCAAACCAAACAATACGAGATACAAACGAGTGCGTAGGAACCAGAGTCAAACAAGACAAATGCACAATGATCCAAAACAAGAAGCGTACCTACCACTGCGGCATCGTCACGCTCAGCCTCCTGACGGTTCGTAGCGAACACCCGGCCCTGCTGCTGCAGACAATTTGAATCGCCATAGTGGCTAATCACAGAAACGGATCACATGCCCCTCTTTTCCACATAGAAAACACCGCCTAGGCCCGGTCTGACAAGCTCCGAAGTGGGCTCTTCCACAAGTGGCACAGGTGGGAATCTGCCTAGGACCGCCCTGCTGGCGAGGCAGGGAATCGGGCGGTATCCTATCTTTGGTCCCGGTTCGAATCGCCTTGGCGGCTGGCCGCCTCCTCTGTACTCAAACCTCCTCTTCTGTCCCACTACAACCGGGACAGGACGCTGCACCGGAACGGCGACAGTCCGCTCAACAGGATACTTTCCATTGTAAATAGTGGCCAGCTGAACAGCTCTAGCATAAGTGTCAGGGCCTGTGCCCTGACATCTTGAGACACACCCTGCCTCAGACCAGAAATGAACTTCCGAATTTTCAACTCAGGGGTTGCTATCAGCTGCGGAGCAAAATAACCATACTCCGAAAACTTCCTCTCGTACTCCTCTATAGAATAAGAACCCTGCTTCAGATTTTGGAAAAGTGCTACCATCTTCTCTTGAGCCTCATCACTAATGTACTTGGCCTTGAATTCTGACTTGAAGAACTCCCAGGTAGCAGGTGGAGACCCAGCTGGTCTCTCACTCAAGGTGGACTCCCACGACCATCTAGCTACGCCCCCTAACACGTGGGCCGCACACCTCGGCCTCTGAACATCGGGGCACACCATAATCAGGAAGGTGTACTCCAAATGGGCAATCCATCTAGCTGCTGCTAAAGCCTCACCTATGGCATCAAACTTATCAGGGTTCCATTTCACGAAATCCTTCAACCATTTACCAAGCTCATCTGCACCTTCTGCCACTTCTGCCACAAAGGCTGCTAGCTCCTCGGAGCTAGGGGTGTTGTTGCGCCCTGCTGAATCAAACGAGTCAGCTGCTCGATCTGAGCTCGGGACTCTTCCCGCTGCGCTGCCAACAAAGCCTGGGTCTCTGCCCTCTGGCCATTCAATAGGTCGACCACCAAAGACCTCATAGAATTAGCAAATTCTGCTCCAGGAGCAGTCTCACGGCGCACAGTCGCCTCAATGCCTACTCTGGGCTCAACAGGGGGAGCTACAGGCGGAATGCTATCAGTCTCAGCTTGGGACGATGTCCCTGCGGTGTCAGATCCGATCCTGACACCTCGGCCTCCTCTCGGGCGTCCTCTTCCGGCGCGGGTAACTGGCATGCTGGCGATCTACACCCAAACCAATAACGAGTCAGAACCTGCTCGTCTCCGCTCCACAACACTACACAAGGCATACACTACATGACAGGTATTGTAAATTCTTAACCCTTTTTTTTTAACAACAAATAGTATACTTAGGCGTACCTGATGACTGTCGGAGTGCTGGTGATCATGGGAAAACGACCTACAACAAAAGGTCAATCTACAGAATCTATGACTCTGAGCTCTGATACCAACTGTAAGGGACCGACCCGAATGGGGCACTAAATGGGCATTTATCCCAATGCATGCATTCAAAGTAAAGGACATTCAAACAGACATGATTTCGGATTCCAATTAAAACAAAAACATTCAAAATAACCCCTTTAAAAACTAGACAATTTCCCTGGAACCTGTCCCTGTTTCCAAGCACCTGTTCCAAGATAAATACATTTCCAAAGTATACTCTGATCAGAGATTTCTTAAAAACCGTTCAAAGCCTGTTCAGATACAAAATGTTGGAATCCACACAATATTTACAAAACATCCTAGGGCTCCGTGCCCGGCTACATGCATTCAGGGGAAACAAAACATAAAGAGTCATAATACAAAAATCAGAGTTGGAAGACTAGGCCCCATGATCACAGCTCCTCCTTCAGGCATCCTGTCGCGCACCACGATTACCTGTGAAAAACCACAGAATAAGGGTGAGTAACAAATTACTCAGTAAGAATCCCCAACCGGGGTACAATATGATATACATGGTCATCTCGATGAGCGTATGCAAGCTATGAATATAAACACAGAATAGAGCACATAGCTTAGCCCACACTTGGGCCTCGGATGCCAATTTAAGGTCTTAGTCCGGAATAATATCACCAAACAGTCCACTACACAAATCGCCCTATACGAGAAACAAGTCCCGGCCTCATCCTGTCTACTGTCGACGAAAGGTACACTGGCCCAAGATTTTGATGAGCTCTCGGCCGGGTATTTGTAATGAGCGTAAGCATGTACCGCGTGCTCATCATGAGACTATGGGGTGCCGGGTCTAGAGGCAAGCTGCCCGTGTCCAGTCACCACGCCTAACTAAATCTTTGGATCGGTGTCACTAACATAGGGGTGTGAGACCTAGACACGTAAACTATGTCAGCCTGAACCACCGCACCTAGGGCCAACGAAACGGGTCGTGGTAGGCTTACACCAGGAAGCCGTCCTTGCCTTAACAGGTGGCAATCAGGGGCTACTGCCAAACATGCTGAGGACATGTTGGCTGCCGGGGACGAGGCAATGCCAAGTCATCATCCCGACCGTTGGGCATTTAATAGTCTGCCACCCTCACCCAAGATTGCAGGGCCTACCGGTAGGGTTAGCTAATCCCTCACGGGGTCCAGGGACGGAATGACTTGCTCGACGTACCTACCATCGATGCAAGGTAGTTTATGCATCACGCCCGGATGATGCTATCTACCTGCAACTCTAACCTGCCCTAGCAATCAGCAAACACATCCATAAAATCCAATACGTGCTCAATAAGAATACAACGAGCCTAGCATGATACTACGAAGCAAGGAACAGATACGAGCATGCTAGAAAGGAACAACCTAGCATGGATTAACATGAGAATTAAATCAGGAAAATCATGCTAATCGGGAATTCAGAATAGAATACCTAGCTACACATGTCAATAAACACAAGCAAGCAGTCAATCAGCAATCACATATAATATCGCAGGGTCCACACAACTCCGGTAAGAAATCCTTACCTTGGTCGGGGACGATTTGACACGAAATCCTAAGCGGCGAACGAACCCGAACTAGCTACCAAGAACCAATCAATCACAACAAAAATCACACAATAGGCCTAAATATAGTAAAACAAACAAAGCACAGCCCGGGAGCAACTCACGAGGCTCGACGAACACACGAACGAGCCGATTGCACGAATGGGGCAGCAACGGGGCTGGCTGGGCGAGCTGGGGCACAAAAATGGGCGCTCGGACGAACAGGGCGTTGGGAGCGGACGCGGGCGCGCGAGCGATGCATAGGCGCGAGGGCGCGTGCGGGCGAGTGGCACAGTTGGGACGGCGCTGACCGTGACACTGAGCTGGCAAGGACGCGAGCGCGGTGTGCGGCGAGGCTCGGCGGCACTGCGCAGCGACAGAGCACGAAAACAGGGGCGATGGAGAAAACCCAAAATCGAGCGATCCACGAGGTTTCGATGAGCGATTCTTTGCTGGTGAACTCTTCTACACTAGCTGCACAAAAACCATCCCGAAATTCACTTCAACACGACCGGGAAAACGAAACCCGGAAGCAAGGGGCTCGAATCGAAGAAGAGAAGAAGAAAAGAAGAAAAGCTTACCTTCAGCCCAGAAAAGGATCGACCTTCGAGCTGGGGAAGACGACCACGTTCGAATCGGAGCTGGAGAAGGAAGAAATCGCTGGTCGGTCGAAGGAGAAACGAAGAAGAATCGCGAGGAAGAAGAAGCTTCGGGCGATCTCTGCTTTTATACCAACCGCCTTCGAAAACAAGGATATAACGATGCTGGCGCGTTTAGAAGCACAAAGACGCCCAGTGGCTCGGCTGGCAGCTCCCCTTGCCTAGCACGCCACACGTCCCTCGCTCGAATCCTACTCGATGCGCTATTTAATTCCCTATTTATTTCCACATTCTTCCAAGCCCAAATGCCTTCACCAAAATTCCCGATCCCATTCAAATCGACTCATAATTTTCCGGCAATTTAAAATTTCAAAACCGGCCCTATCGGCCCGACCCAAAATTACCAAAATGCCCCTGGGCCTCCCGGGAAGACCGGGATGAAATTTCCGAGCCGTTACATAAGAATACAACAAGCCTAGCATGATACTACGAAGCAAGGAACAGATACGACCATACTAGAAAGGAACAACCTAGCATGGATTAACATGAGAATTAATCAGGAAAATCATGCTAATAATCGCATAATATATCGCAGGGTCCACACAACTCCGGTAAGAAATCCTTACCTTGGTCGGGGACGATTTGACACGAAAACCTAGGTGGCGAACGAACCCGAACTAGCTACCGAGAACCTATCAATCACAACAAAAATCACACAATAGGCCTAAATATAATAAAATAAACGAGGCTCACCGAGCAACTCACACGAGGCGCGAGCGAACGCACGAACGGGCCGATTACACGAACGGGCAAAGAACGGGCTGGCTGGCGCGCTAGGTGCTTGCGCTACTGAGTATGGACGGCGCTGGGCGCGAGCGCGCGCGCGACGAACACAGGCGTTGGCAATGCGGCTCTCGGAAGCGCTTAGCGCGGAGGATGCGCGCGTCTTGCGACGCGAAGCAGATCGGGCGCGGCGCGGCATGACTCAGCGAGCGGGGGCTCGGCGACGCGATGCGGCTGGGCGCTGAGGCAAGTTTCTGGGCGCGCGAGCTCTGCGACAGGAGCTCTGTTTCTGCGCGCGAACAGGGGCGAAGGGGAAACTCGAATTCGAGCGATCCAAGGGGATTCAACGAGCCATTCTTTGATGGCGAACTCCCCTACACTAGCTGCACAAAACCTATACCTCAAATTACCTCGACTTGGCCGGAAATGGCGAAGCCCGAAACAGGGAAGCAATTCGACGGAAAAGAGAAGGAGAAGAAGAAGAGAAGAAGAAGAAGAAGAAGAGAGTTCACCGGAGGGCGAACGGCGAGGGAGAGAACGATGGTCGGCGAGGCAGGAGGAATCGGGAAGGAGAGCTCGGTCGGTCGGAGAGAATTCGCGAAGAAGAAGAAGAAATGGGGAAGCTTCGGGCGAGCTCTGCCTTTATACCAACACTCAGCAAAATCGGCTTATATAAAAGATCGCGCGTTTAGAAGCACTAGAGCACTCAGTGGCTCGATTGGCAGCGCCCTCTGCCTAGCACGCGACACGTCCTTGGCTCGAATCTCACGCGACGCGCTATTTAATTCCCTATTTATTTTTACCTTTTCCCAAGCCCAATTGTCTTCACCAAAATTCCCGATCCTATTCAAATCGACTCATAATTTTTCCGGCAATTTACAATTTCATAACCGGCCCTGTCGGCCCGACCCAAAATTACCAAAATGCCCCTGGGCGACCTGGGAAGACCGGGATGAAATTTCCAGGCCGTTACAATATTCCCCCCTTATAAGACCGGGACTCTGGTTTCCACGCTTGCCACACCTCAAACTCCAGATCCCGACGCCGAACATCGGCGTAACTCTTCTGTCAGCTCTGAGCTGTCAACATACGAGCTCTAATTTTCTGTACGGCACCATTAGTCAACTGTAGCAACTCGGGACCCAAAACCTTCCTATCACCAACCTCTTCCCAGAACACAGGAGATCGGCAACGCTTACCATACAAAGCCTCGAATGGAGCCATCAGATAAATCGATCGATAATCGTTGTTATATGCAAACTCCATCGATCTGATATCGGCCCCAATCGCCCGGAAATCCAACACACAAGCCCTCAACATATCTTCGAGAATCTGGTTCACCTCTCGTCTATCCATGCATGCGAGGGTGAAAAGTTGTTTGAAATCGCATCGAGTGCCTAAAACCTTCTCGAGCGCTCTCCGAAACGAGAAGTGAACCTCGAATCACGGCCGATACGATCCTCACAGCACACCGTGATATCGAATGATCTCGCCTCCAAAACAATCGCGCCATTGCTCCCATTGTATAAGTGTCTCTACCGGGAATGAAGTGTGCGCTCTTAGTCAATCGATCGACTATTACCCAAATTTGAGAGAACATTCTCGGAGTCCTCGGCAACCCAGAAATAAAGTCCATGGAGATCTCTTCCCATTTCCACCGAGGTACACTCGGTAGGCCGCAATAAACCGGCTGGTCTCGCTCAGGTGCCTTCACTGGCGACAAGTGAGACATCGATCGACAAACTCCGCAACATCTCTTTTCATACCCATCCACCGTAATGTATCGCTAAGATCCTCGATACATCTTGGTACCCCGGTGTGCCAAGCAAACGGAGAACTGTGGGCCTCTGAGAGCAACTCTGTTCGCAATCCTGCAACATCCGGAACACACAACCGGCCTCTGTACGTCAGCCCACTGTCTCGTGAATACACAAAGTCAAAATCTCCATCAAGCACTAACTCGTCACCCAATTTCTTGAGTGCGGGGTCACTCGGTGACTATCAATAATCCATTGTCTAATCGATGGTTGGATTGTCAATCGAGCCACTCTGGCGAGATCTCACCCAACAACATCTGCAATCTCGGCCCGCTCGAACTCTCTCCGTGTCGGGTTGGGAACTCAACAACACCGCGCGAGTGCGACGTCTTCCTACTCAGAGCATCGGCTACAACATTGGCTTTACGGATGGTACAGAATCTCGCAGATCATAATCTTTCACTAACTCTAACCATCTCCTCTCGCCTCATATTGAATTCCTTACGAGTAAACAGATACTTGAGGCTCGGTGATCGGAAAACATCCGAATCCGCTCACCATACGGTGTAATGCCTACAATTCTTCAAAGGCAAACACCATCGCTTTGCCAACTCCATATCCCGAGTCGGATAGTTCTCGCTCATATGGTTTTGGTGGCGGGAAGCATAAGCAATGATCTTCCCGTCTTTGCATCAACACACAACCTAACCCGAATTTGGAAGCATCAGTAAATCACGAAACCACCTGTCCCCTCCGGGATCGCCAACAGTCGGTTTGGAGGCAAACCGCGCTTGAGCCTCGGCAAAGCTCTCATCACACTTATTGTTCCAAATAAACTCGACACCCTTCCTCGTCAGACGAGTGAGGGGCGAGGCTATGGCGGAAAAATCCTTAACAAACCGATGGTAGTAACCTGCCAAACCCAGAAAGAAACGGCTCCCACGAGCAGACAACCGAAGGACAGAGAGCTTTACATGCACTCACTGTCTTGTTCCTACCAAAGCAACAAGATCAAAATCTCACGGGGTAGCAACAGGGGTCTACCACGGATTGAACCTCCAAATACCAACGGGGCAACTCTCAACTTTCCTGGAAACAGGAAGACAACCAACAGGGCACGAACCATTCGCCCCACGAGCAAAACTGACTTCCAGCAATTCCAATCCACACCTTGGTCAACACCAAGCATCAACTTGTCACCATACCGGAACCAATCCAGACTCTACTCCAAACAAATACTAACTTGCTAGGCTACCAAGATTGCCAGCAATTTCCCCCGAGGCTACAAACTACACGGTTCCAGCTTGCCAACTGAAATTCCCTACTTGGCCTGACTGAGCTCTAGAGAGGCTCTCCACAACCTAGGGTTCTCCGACAACCCTCGACACCTACTGCCCACTAACGGCCTACAACCAACTGCCTGAACAACAACAACTCCATTTTCCAGCATCATAACCATGCTGGCCAACTCCAACTCCTTGGGAACCAAGAGGATCCGAAACGCTACCGAATGCGTCATCCTCCTACTCAGACATCAACCACAACATAACTTCTATCCAAGGAAGGATCCGAACAACTTTCTCAGTCATGACGATCAACAAGAAGATCCGCCAACCAAGCTTAGGTCCACTTAACAAATCTTACCTAAGCAACAACCTGATACCACGAGCATGGTATCCTTACCACCTCACTAAGCCTTACAACATCCACCTGGAGTCCAACTTTTCCAAGAACTGAGCACCAGATCCCCAAAGCAAACCCTACATGAATCTGAAACTCTCGCCACCGAACGAACCACACAAAACACACTTGTGTGCACAACTCCCAACCTTCATTTAGCGATCCAAGGCTAACAAATGCTTTTCCCAAAAGCCATACTAGCTCCTGGCAGAGATACAACCAATCAACGGAACACCCAAAGTTCCATTTCCACACGATGCTCGAAGCTGTGGCAACCTTGCTCTACCAAAGCATAACCATGCCAAACCAAACTTACTTTATACCAAGCCTCTACCAAGGGTGCTTACCCATAAGGCATCCAACTCCTCTCACAAGGCATCCTACTCACCTCATAGGCATCCAACTCATGGTCCCTCAACTGGACCCAAATTTGCTTCTACGATGCTCAACTCTCTTGAGATTTAGGCACTCGAAGGTAGTTGACCGCACTACCAACCACAAAGATCTCTTGGCTTTAACACTAGCGTGAGATGCACGCGCACTAACACTTACCAACCGTCAACGTGCTTGACTTACTCAACCTCCAGTAACACTGGGAAAAGGCTCCGGCTCCTCTCGAACATCCTTTAGCTCGAAGTCCTTCGATTACCACTGAACTAGCCCTTTTGCACGACCTACACAGGTGCAATTACCATAAACGGATCCAAGGCTAAAGGAGTATGCTAAACTCCGAACGACATAGAACCATCTGCTATGCCCAAGCCAAACTCAGGCCTGAACCAGATTTAGTGCCAAAGCGGCACACCAACCAATGCACCTCAAGTGCCACTACTACCAAATCCACAACTTACTACCAACGGGGCCAACAAAGTCACAACCTCAAGTGACACGAACTCTGGCTCGGCATACAAGGGCTCAACTCCAACAACCATGCCTAAGGCATCTCATCAAGCTGAAGGCTCACAGCCTACTCTTGCATCTCCACATGATGCTCAACAAACTCTGGCTAGCTCTCTCAACATGCAGCAGCTAGCCCTACTCTCGGGCTTACCAAAAGAAGAGTGTTCATTTTTACCAAACAACTGAGGAAACCACCAACGGATCCAGTCCGTAGAGAACACTGCTTGCTGCACCCTTAACTACAGGGTTCCGGCCTACTGGCTGCAAACAACAACACTTCACAGAAGCACAAAGATGCCTCATCAACCTCCTCGAGGCTACCAACTTTGCAACCACTCTCTGGGCAACCAAATAATCTATCAAGGCTCAAGATCAACACTTGAGCTACCCATGCTAGTCCACACGGGGACCTGCTCCACAAACATCCACCTCAGCACAACCACCGCTAACTCCTCTCTTGGAGTGGCATTCCAAGGCAAAGCACCTCCACCCTCTCACTAGGGGAAAACCATCAACTGGGCCACAGTTGGCCTATGGGAGTCCAATCTCTACCTCCCTCTGGAACGATGTCCCTGGGGCATCCGAACCTACGGATACCACAACAAGCCACAACATACATCTCACACCTGCGGGAAGTTGGCATGATGGCGCTCTAAACCCAAACCAATAACGAGTCGAGAACTCGCTTCGTCTCCGCTCCACAACACTACACAAGGCATACACTAGATGATGTGTATTGTAAATTCTTAACCCTTTTCAACAACAAATAGTAAACTTAGGCGCACTGATGGTCGTGAGTGAGTGCTAGTGATCATGGGAAAACGACCTACAACAACAAGAGTCAAACTACGAATTTATGACTCGAGCTCGATACCAACCAGAAGGGACCGGCCGAATGGGGCACTAGATGGGCCCTTACCCCAATGCATGCATTCAAAGTAAAGGACATTAAACAGACATGATTTTGGATTCCAATTAAAAACAAAACATTCAAAATAACCCCTTTAAAAACTAGACAATTTCCCTGGAACCTGTCCCTGTTTCCAAGCACCTGTTCCAAGATAAATACATTTCCAAGGTTTACTCTGATCAGAGATTTACTAAAAACCATTCAAAACCTGTTCAGATACAAAATGCTGGAATCCACAAAACATTTACAAAACATCCTAGGGTCCGTGCTGCTACATGCATTCAGGGAAACAAAACATAAAGAGTCATAATACAAAAATCGAGTTCAAGACTGGGCCCCATGATCACAACTTCTCCTTGACCATCCTGTCTCGCAACTTGGTTACCGTGGAAAAACCACGCGATGGGGTGAGTAACGAATTACTCAAGTAAGAATCCCCAACCGGGGTACAATACGATATACATGGTCATCTCGATGAGCGTATGCAAGCTATGAATATAAACACAGAATAGAGCACATAGCTTAACCCACACTTGGGCCTCGGATGCCAATTTAAGGTCTTAGTCCGGAATAATATCACCACATAGTCCAATACACAAGTCGCCCTATACGAGAAACAAGTCCCGGCCTCACCGCTCTCATCGCCGACGAAAGGTACACTCGCTCAAGATCCCGATGAGCTCTCCGGCGGTATTTGTAATGAGCGTAAGCATGTACCGCGGGCTACTGCAGACTATGGGGGGTGCCCGGTCTAGAGGCAAGCTGCCCATGTCCAGTCACCACGCCTAACTAAATCTCTGGATCGGTGTCACTTACATAGGGGTGTGAGACCTGGACACGTAAACTATGTCAGCCTGAACCACCGCACCTGGGGCCAAGGAACGGTCGTGGTAGGCTTACACCAGGAAGTCATCCATGCCTTAACAGGTGGCAATCAGGGGCTACTGCCAAACATGATGAGGACATGCCTGCTGCCGGGGACGAGGCAATGCCAAGTCATCATCCCGACCGTTGGGGAATTTAACAGTCTCCCACCCTCACCCAAGATTGCAGGGCCTACCTCTTGGGTTAGCTAATCCCTCACGGGGTCCAGGGACGGAATGACTTGCTCGACGTCCCTGCCATGGATGCAAGGTACTTTATGCATCAGGCCCGGATGATGCTATCTACCTGCAACTCTAACCTGCCCTAGCAATCAGCAAACAAATCCATAAAATCCAATACGTGCTCAATAAGAATACAACGAGCCTAGCATGATACTACGAAGCAAGGAACAGATACGAGCATACTAGAAAGGAACAACCTAACATGGATTAACATGAGAATTAATTAGGAAAATCATGCTAATCGGGAATTCAGAATAGAGAACCTAGCTACACATGTCAATAAACACAAACAAGCAATCAATCAGCAATCGCATAATATATCGCAAGGTCCACACAACTCCGGTAAGAAATCCTTACCTTGGTCGGGGACGATTTGACACGAAAACCTAGGTGGCGAACGAACCCGAACTAGCTATCGAGAACCTATCAATCACAACAAAAATCACACAATAGGCCTAAATATAATAAAATAAACGAGGCTCAGCTCGGGAGCAACTCACGAGGCGCGACGAACGCACGAACGGGCCGATTACACGAATGGGGCAGCAACGGGGCTGGCTGGGGCGCAGAAATGGGCGTGCTGGGCGCGGACGGGCGCTGGGGCGCGAGCTGCGCGCGGACGAATAAGGCGTTGGCGATGCGGCTCGGCTCGGCTCTGGCGAGGACGAGCGTGCGCGGACGCGAGCGGCACTGGGCGACGCGGCAGGACTCGGCGAGCAGGGGCTCATGCGACGCAATGCGGCTGGGCGCTGAGGCAAGCTTCTGCACGCGCGAGCTCGGCGACAGGAGCTCTGTTTCTGCGCGCGAACAGGGGCGAAGATGAAACTCGAATTCGAGCGATCCAAGGGGATTCAACGAGCGATTCTTTGATGGTGAACTCCCCTACACTAGCTGCACAAAACGCATACCTCAAATTACCTCGACTTGGCCGGAAATGGCGAAGCCCGAAACAGGGAAGCAATTCGACGGAAAAGAGAAGGAGAAGAAGAAGAGAAGAAGAAGAAGAAGAGAGCTCACCGGAGGGACGAACGGCGAGGGAGAGAACGCTGGTCGGCGAGGCAGGAGGAATCGCGAAGGAGAGCTCGGTCGGTAGGAGAGAATTCGCGAAGAAGAAGAAGAAATGGGGAAGCTTCGGGCGAGCTCTGCCTTTATACCAACACTCAGCAAAATCGGCTTATATAAAAGATCGCGCGTTTAGAAGCACAAGAGCGCTCAGTGGCTCGATTGGTAGCGTCGTCTGCCTAGCACGCGACACGTCCTTGGCTCGAATCTCACTCGACGCTCTATTTAATTCCCTATTTATTTTTACCTTTTCCCAAGCCCAATTGTCTTCACCAAAATTCCCGATCCTATTCAAATCGACTCATAATTTTTCCGTCAATTTACAATTTCATAACCGGCCCTGTCGGCCCGGCCCAAAATTACCAAAATGCCCATGGGCGACCCAGGAAGACCGGGATGAAATTTCCGGGCCGTTACAGAGTGAGACATTATTTTAGAAGTAAGAAATTAAACTTACTTGATACGTTGTTGCGGGTGTTAACAACTCCAAAAAAATTCATTACTTCATAGAGTTCATTGTATCAACCTACAACCACTACAAGAAAAATCGCATACGATAACATACAAAAAACGCTATGGTAGACCTATAATAGCATTTTATGAAACACTATCGTAGACCTATAATAACATATTTCCAAATTTAAAATTAGCTATAAAATCTTCAACAATGTTAATTATAAACAAGGTAAATAGTGTAAAAATGAAACACCAGACAAACATGGTACTCAAGATACCACAACAAAGATCAGAGAAATTAAATTGAATTGTAAGACTATCCATGAGTGAATTTAAGTTGATGAGACAAAAAAGAAAGAAAACTTGCCTGTTGATGACCAAAATGTGAAAGAGACTGATCCATCATCAACTTTTCGGAGTGATGTCACTAATTAATTATCCCCTGAAATCAAGAGTGTTGCAAAGAAGTGTTGCTAAAGAAGGTGGGTATAAGAAATGTAAGAGATGAAAGCTTACATTATTTTTCTTAGCTTATTATGATTTTGAATCCAATAACCATATTTTTTTTCCTAACAAGGTGATAATACTCTCTTTAGTCACTTCTATTGAACTCTTGTTCTTGTGAAACTTCTTTCAATCCTCATAACTTATAATTTTCCAATTTCATTCATAGCATTAGAAGAGATCAAATCCTCAAGTGCATTGTATTGAAAATCCATAACATTTTCAATCTTACCTCTCTTACCATATACATCAATCAAAGCACTGCAAGTAGCTCAATACTCATTTAAATGCCCAGATACCCATTAATCATAGCATTGCAAAGATTAGTTTGTGGTTGAGGAAATTAATCAAACAGTTCGTGTGCATTTTCCAAACAACCCATACCTTGGTAAACATCGGCTACATCAAGATATTTGAAATAGGAAATTCCAATAAAGCATGCTACACCTTTTCTTAAATATTCTCACAAATCACCCTAAATGTTGTAAGGTTATGAGTGTAGGTTGGTGCACATTGGGATTGCTGGTTGCACGCTGGGCTGCGAGGACAGGCAAGACGCGGCCGAAACGGAGCTGAGCTACGCGGCTGTGGTCTGGGCGAACACGAACTCGACCGGATCTGTGCGAGGATGACGACATCGGCGTTGGTGGCAAGGCGGCGTGCGCACGGCTTGCGTGTCTGCTGCTTGCGAGCGGGGATGTCGCTTGTGGGAGCTGCAGGTGTGCGGTGGTGTTGGCTGCAAATGGCTCGGTCTGAGCAGGCCGGTGCAACGCTGGTGGCTCTCGAAGGTGATGAGCGGCGGAGGTCGGGATTGAAGATGGCGGCAAGCGGCAGCAGGTGGAAGGGTGAGGGCTAGGGTAAAGAAGATGAGACTTTAGGATTTTTCTTTTCTTTTCTTTTGCCTTTTTTTTAAACAAATAAATGGGTCATTGATTTAAAATTCCAGTTTTTCTTTCAAAACTCTTTAAATGAGTTTCTTTGTTTTAATAGCCTTCTCTTTTAAAATTTAAAACCAAACGATAAATGAATGTTTTATTTCTTTACAAAACCACACAAACTTAATTTTAACACCCCAAAAATTTCTAAAATATCCAATATTAAAATAACATTTGCAAAATGGTCATAAAGGGTAAAATTATCAAAATTCTCCTAAAGTCAGAATTAACAAAAATTCACCAAGAAAATTGGGGCGTTACACATTCACACAACAAATTTCAAACTAAAATTAAACATTTGTGTATAGTAAATATTTTTACTCTATACATTCAAAAGCTTTCCGTGATCACAATTGTAGTGCAATAAATTGTATGCTCTTAATTAAAGGTTTGTTTACCTTTAATTTGTTTTGTGGGATGCTTGAGAGTATAGTTTAATTTTAATTTTCTTTATTTTTTTTACATTAATTTTCTTTCTTTTTTATACCAAGACTTAGAATATAATTTTAAATTATTAATCACTCTCAATGATTTGATTATTTCACAAAATTGATTTAATATAATGACGAATAACAATCTTAGAATGATGAACGGGTGCAAATTATTTCAAAATATGCTAAGAAAAAATGTTTTTCAATTTATAATTAATAATATAATGAAATAGACACAACTTTGATGTATTGATAATACAAATTTATTCAATAACTTGCGTTATCAACAAAAACACAAAAAACTAATAGATCATATTAATTATAAATGAATTAGGCGATTTAAAAAAAATATATATATAAAAATAAATAGTTTATAATCATATAATTAATGTGTTTTTTATTTTACAAATAGCCTATATTAGTAAGTATTAAAAATAGAGACTATTTATTACATTCAAAGATTAATTTATTAGTAAATATTAAAAAGTAGAGATAATGATTCCTTAGGATTGTGATGAAGCTTCGTTTTACATGGAGTTTAACACATCGTAATCGACGGAAAGAGACATGACGGTGGCGAGTTGGAGATTTAGGATGTTTTTTAAATGTAAGAATCGAGGGTAATTTTTTAAAGAAGCGAAACCGAGAGAAAGAAGCTCCGTCCACACATAGGTAATTAAATGTTTTTAAAATTATGCCTACCGCGACGGAACTCCGTCGCAGGAGGGTCCCTTTCGCGACGGAATTCCGTCGCAGAATATAGCCTACCCTGACGGAGTTCTGTCGCACAATGTACTTATCCGCGACGGTGTTCCGTCGTGAACGACAGTTTACCACGACGGAACAAAGTCTGTCGGCGTAGCTTGCGTTTAGCCGACGAAAAATGGTGTTCCGTCAGGAAAACCAATACAAAGCTGACGAAAGATCTTTCCGTCGGCGTAGACTTCTTTTCGCGACAGAACTTAGCTCCGTTGCCAAAACTTCTGTCGCCAAAAGTTATTTTTTTTGTAGTGTGAGCGGCGACGAGCAACGGAGAAACACGGCGGCGGCAATGTTGGGTGGGTGAAGAAGAAGAATGAAGAAGAAAGAAGAAGGGATGGGTTAGGGATTTTGATATTTCTTTTCTTTTTTTAAAAAAAGGAAACAAACCAAACCAAAATCTCTTGATTTTATATTTTAATGACCTTTTTTTCAACTAAAAATGTCATTTTTTTTTTCTTTCTTTTTTCTTTTTTTAGATTTTAGATTTTAGATTTTAATAAAAAATAAAATAAATTTATAAATATTTATTTTCTATGACAATTTCAAAAATTGTCATAATCTTATGAAAATATGAAATGTTATTATCTAAAAGTAAAATTTTTTATGACATTCATTAAAATGTCATTATAATTGTTTTATGACAATTATCAAAATATTAATAAATGTCATAAAACTTCAATAACTTAAAAGTTATATGTTTTTCTACAATATGCGTGTTCTTAGACATTTTATGACAGTTTTTATGTTTTTTAAAATTTTTGAGTTGAAATAACTGTCATAGAATGTCAAAATTGTAGTAGTGGACCATATAGGTACCCCCAGTTTCAAAAGAATGAAATTGAAAAATTAGTGCATGAAATGCTAATCTCAGGGGTAATTCAGCCCAGTACTAATGCCTTCTCAAGCCCAGTTACTCTCGTTAAGAAAAAAAAAGGTAGTTGGTGTTTCTATGTTGACTACAGGGCACTAAATCAGGCTACCGTGCCGGATAAGTTTCCAATTCTGATGGTGGATGAATTGTTAGACGAATTGCATGGAGCCACCATATTTTCTAAGATAGACCTTAAATCGAGGTATCATCAGATACGAGTGAAACCTTTAGACGTTCACAAGACTGTTTTCAGGACACACGATGGTCACTACGAGTTCCTGGTTATGCCATTTGGGTTATATAATGCACCATCTACATTTCAATCCTTTATGAACGGTATCTACAACCACATCTCAAGAAGTTCGTATTGGTGTTCTTTTGTGACATCATCGTGTATAACACCTATTTACGAGAACACGTGGACCATTTATCAACAATACTCGAGATCCTTATCAAAAATCAATTAGTAGCCAATGCTAAGAAGTGCCAGTTTGGGGTGACTCAGATAGAATACTTGGGTTACTTAGTTTCCAAAGAGGCAGTCGAAGTTAATCCTGCAAAGATTGATGCTATGGTCAACTGGCCAACCCCGAGAAATATATGAGAAATGAGGGGCTTCTTGGGCCTTACTGGATACTATCAGAAGTTTTTGGCCAACTATGGGTCAATTGTGCTACCACTGACACAGTTATTGAAGAAAGGGAGATATGAATGGAATTTGGCCCTAGAGGAAGCCTTCCAGCACTTGAAAATTGCGATGATCAGTGCCCAGGTCCTTCGATTTCCTGACTTCGCGCGACCCTTCGTGGTAGAGATTAATGCTTCGGGGTCGGTGTAGGAGCAGTGTTGATGCAAAAGGGGTGGCCTATAGCTTTTTTCAGCAAATCCTTACCACCTACTCATAGATATAAAGCAATTTATGAATGCGAGCTCATGGCAATGGTGTTTGCGATACAGAAATGGCGATCATACTTATTGGGACGAAAATTCATTGTCCGCACAGACCAGAAAAGTCTCAAATTCTTACTAAAACAGCGGGTGGTGGCTAGAAAGTACCAACGGTGGATTGCAAAGTTAATGGGCTATGACTTCAGCATTGAATATAAAAAAGGGTTAGAAAACTCAGCAGCTGATGCCTTGTCCCGGCTACCTTCAGCGCTGGAATTGGAAATGAAGAACATTGTTAATGGGATTAATTTAGCCGTGTTCATGGAACTGATAGAGGTTGATACCTGTTTGAATTAGATTCGAGAGAGCTTTGAAAAGGGAGAGGATGTTCCAACAGGCTATTAATTGCGAGGATAACTTTTGTGTTATAAAGGGAGAATTGTGTTGCCACCCATTTCTCCAACCATTCCGCTGCTAATACAAGAATTCCATAATAGTCCCATTGGTGGACATCATGGATCATTGAGAACATACCAACGATTGGCTAAAAAAGTGTATTAGCCAGGAATGAAGGCTAGAGTACGATCGTTCGTGGCAGGCTGTGAGATTTATCAATAGGCAAAGCATCTGACTTTAACCCCCGCGGGTCTCCTCCAGACTTTACCTATACCGGAGCGAGTCTAGGAGGACATTTCCATGGATTTCATTGAGGGGTTTCCGAAACCATAAGGGTACAACACAATCCTGGTCGTGGTGGATCGATTGACAAAATATAGTCATTTTATTCCCCTCAAACACCCTTTCACGGCATCCGTAGTAGCCCAGACGTTCATCAAAGAAATAGTTAAGGCTCCATGGTTACCCTATGAGTATAGTATCCGACCGTGACAAAATCTTCACTAGCTTATTTTAGGAAGAGATCTTTCGAGCTTCTGGGACTCAATTGCGTCGGAGTACCACATATCATCCTCAGACGGATGGACAGACCGAGGTAGTCATTAGGGGAATTGAATCGTACCTTCGCTATTTTGCCATGACGACACCGAAGAAGTGGGTTAAGTGGTTACCATTGGTTGAGTTCAGTTATAATACTTCTTATCATTCATCAATTCAAATGACACCATTCGAAGTGGTCTACGGCAGAGCTCCCCCTTTGTTGTTGACATATGAGACGGGTACGAGCTCGGTGTCTGAAGTTGACCGCCAACTATCTGACAGGGATGACATGCTACGACGTTTGAAAGAGAGCTTACATAAAGCTCAGACCCGAATGACTAAGAATGCAAATGAAAAACTTCGTGACGTTGAACTGTATATGGGAAATTGGATCTATCTCAAACTTTGCCTTTATGGACAATCTTTATTGGAAAATTACAAGCATCCCAAGTTAGCTCCTCGATTTATCAGTCTGTTTCAGGTGGAAGGAAATATTGGCAAGGTGGCATATAAGCTAGCACTCCCTCCCGAAGTGCGCATCCATCATGTCTTCCATATCTCAGTGTTACGAAAAGCCAACGGTTACAACATGGCAGTCTTTCCCTTAACGACGAACTTGACTGAGGACTTAACCATTCTGTGTCATCCGAAAGCCTTACTAGGTCTTCGAAATTCTAACGAATCAGGAGGTGGAATGGAGGTATTGATTCATTGGGAGAATTCTTTTGAAGAAAATGCAACATGGGAACAGACAGAGACAATCAAAGGGTTGTTTCCAGACTTCCACCTTGAGGACAAGGTGGCTCTTTTGGGGGCGGGTATTGATACACCATCATCCTTGAAAGTGTATTCTCGAAGAAAAGGTAAAAAAAACGTGAGAGAAGGCTGAGCTGGAGTTGGTTAGAAGTGGTGGTCCTGCTATGGGACCCTTTATATTTTCCTATGCTTTATTATATTTTGTTTGTGTGCTGGAAATGAACTATTTAAGCTTTCTTTTTTTTCTTCTTTGGGGGTATCTGATTTTTCTAAAAAAATTTGTATTCTCTTTGAGAATTTGGGAGAGTTTAGGGCCTCTAAAATGTCCCTAGGGTTTTGATATCAATAAAAGAGGTCCTAGGGTTTTATGAACGGTATCTACAGCCACATCTCAAGAAGTTCGTATTGGTCTTCTTTGGGGGTATCAGACTTTTTCAGAGACTACAAAGGAATCTAGCAACTTGATGAAAGACATCACCTACTTAGCTATGGCATGGGCTCATTTTACCCCCTTTTAAAGATTGAAGTTTTTCTACTCTTATTGCTTATTAGAGCTTATTTTGTAACTAGATAGGACCTCTTTTGTAACAATTCATTCATCAATTTATGAAAGTACTCGTTTCCTATAAAAAAAAATGTAGCTTTCTTTATTTTTCTTGTGATGGGTATGCTTTATTGTATATTTTTAGTAATATCGTGACTTGGTATTGTTAGGAGAGTACTGCCCTCTCAAAATGTGGCTTATGTATTGTGGCTAGAATCAATTGACTCTTGTAGTTATTGTTTGGTACATTTGGTGTCTTAACCGTTACAAACTAAGATAGCTTCTTTGTTGCCACTGCTAAGCTTCTTTGGTCTTCTCCATGGTTGTAGGATGTGATACCATACCATCGGAGGTCAAGGATTCAAAGGTTGATTAGATGAAAGGGGCTTTAGTGATCGAGGGTGTAGAGGAGAAAGAGTAGGAGAAGGTTGGGTAGAACAAGATTTTTTAATGAGGGAAGGGGGGAGAACTCATCCAAAATAGAAGTAGGAAGAGAAGGAAGCTCGAAAATGTCGTCTAATTCTAGTTCCTGGTATGGAAATGAACTTGATAGGTTTGGGTCCTTAGGAAATTAAGGAATAATATAAGGGTATATGAGCAATTTGTTAGAGGGTTAGTTAGAGGATTATGATTATGAGTATGAGGGGTATAGTGAAGGGTATCCAGCTATTGAGTATAGTCTTTTAGGTTTGAGAGAGTGCTCTTAAGAGGGAGGGTCCAAGTACTTATCTTGTAGCTCTTTACCTTTTGATATTAATCTAGATCAACTAGCTTTTCTAGAGAGTTGAGAACAACGGTAATCATGTAGTGTGTTAAGTTGTAGTTAGATGTGGACATCTTAGCTATACATGTAAAAGAATTCTACAGTTCACCTATTCTTAGGAGGTTTTTACTTCATTTCTAATCAAATGTTTCAAAAAGCATTTGAGGTTTACGCCTCGTTGAGGCGGCAAGAAAAAGCCTCAAGGCTTACGCCTTGAGAGTAGAGAATGAGGTTTACGCCTCAAGGCTAAAGCCTTAGAGGCAAAAGGCATAGGCCTTTTGTTTAAATTGATTTTTAACCTCTTGTTTGCTAATTTTTAAATTTAAAGTTAGGAAATCATTATCAATTATCTTTATCAGAGAAATAAAAAAGGACATCAATCTCTTTTTCCCTTTGACGACACAAGTTGAGGTGGATTTTATTTATTTCTTTCTTCTATTTATTGAGTGTTCAACTTTTTTTAATTATTCACTTAGTTCAACAATGCTTTATTATCTTTCTTTTTTTTTCTCTATTTTTGTAAATTACATTTATTTTGGTTTACCAAGGGATATCCCTTCTTTGTTTTTTTCTATTTTGTTTAAGTGTGCATTCTTTGATTTTTAATTATAAAATTATATATTCTTATATCATTCTTATGAGTTATTGTTTCTATTTTTTCATGTTTTTTTTATAATTATTATTATGAGCTATTGCTCATTTTGGAACTAGTTTATACTTATTATATTATATTTTTTATGATAATTTTTTCTTTTTCTTCATTTATTTCTTATTTTCTTTTTCGTTTTATAGAAAATTACTGCCTATTTTTTTTTCTTAATTATTTATTTCTAATAAGAGTGTTATTATTATTCTATAATTTCCAAAAAAAATATTCTGTAGTTGTAACTTAGTATCTTCTCATTTTTACTTTCATAGTGAGGGTTGGAAAAAGATGGTTGGAAATGCTATAAAAAAAATGAAGGGGTATTGAAATTGGATGATGGAGAATTGGTGGATACATAATCTATAGATTAATGTTAACAAAATTTTAATACACTATTGGGATTTTGTTTTATAAAGTTGTTTAAATTTTTTAGTTTTGTCTACCTTTAAGAAGCATTACAAAGTTATGAATATAAAAGGTTTTAATTTTTATGATTTAAATATATTTTTTATCTTTAAAATGAGGCTTACGTCTCAAACCGCCTCGAGGGTTAGGCCTTGCATCATCAAGAGAAAACGCCTCAGGGCCGCCTTAAGTCTTTTTAAAACATTGACAAACTTATTCACAGTAGTTTTACGTTAAGCATTTTCGAGAAGACAGGTTGATAAAACTAGAGGATTGAGTAGTGATGTTATTTGGTGCGTGTGAGTGCTCCCTATCTCAAACTTAATGATAGAAGAAGTATTTGCTCTCATATGTATGGCCTTTCATATTAGACACACTCTTACTGTATAAGTCTTTTTAAAACATTGACAACTATTGGGGCTACCCTACTCCCTACCCTATTTTGTTGTTTAGGCTGAGGAGACAACTCCAGTCCAGAATGTATTGTTCTCTTTGATTTTGTGAACATAACCCAGAAGCTCATAAACATTTTCTTACAGTATGCTATTGTAGACTCTTTATTTGTTCATGCGTTACATAAAGAAATAATGTAATGAATTATGTAGTGCGCACGTAGGGGTATTAGGAGGGAGGGTATATCTTTAATTGCATGTGGGAATATTACCATTATGTATCTCCATGTGATAAATTAGTTAAAGAAAAGTATGTAAGGTATCTTCAGCACGTGAGAGTGAGAGTGGGAAGACGAGACCGTGTCGTTGGAGTGTTCCCCATTTCTCATCAACTTTCTTTGACTGTCGCTACCATGTCCACATAATACCATTACACACTCATGTGGCCTTCAATTGGATTGGATTTTTCTCCCTTTTTATTTCTGCTTCTCAGATAGATGACTATCATAGATTTAACCATCTCTTCTTAGTTCTTCAGGACCTTCTTAATCATTAGATTACTCTGTTCGTGACGGTGTATGGACACTAATTCCTTTTAATCCTTCATGCCATAATTATAAGTCAAAGTCCTTTTTAGGATGTTCATATTTAAGAGCTATACTTTGTATCTACCTTGTTTCTGAAATAGCAAATTTTGTTGGAAACTGAGAATGAAGTTTGTGATTTATATCTGGTGTAATGGAATTCTACTTTGAAAGCATAAATGTGTTATATATTGGAGTTTTCTCCTCTGAAATGTACTACAGAACATGGGTTGTGATCTTTCAAACCCACCCACTTGGTGGATATGCCAGGTTGGGTTTTCAAATCTATCCCAACTAAGGACCTCCCCTAGAGTTTTGTTTATAAAATTGCAGCACTGTTCTTTATTGAATCACTGACGACTTTTGTTTCTTTAATTTTCAAAATTTTCTGATACCCGCTTGCTTGTTTGATTTTGCTCTGTTTTTAATGTCTGGATTTCAGGATGCAGCTTTTTTTTTTCCCTTTCTTCTCCCCTCCTGCTTTATACAGCTCGTTTCAGTACTAATCATGTTCATTCTATCATGTTAATGCTCCCCCACTTTCAACTTTTGATTCATTATTTTTTGATAGTTTGGTTAAATTTCAAGTTTAGCCTCTAAACTCTTGGGTTTATATTTATTTTGTCTTTGAATGATAGAATAATAGTTCTTCAACTTTCAATTGTATGCCCAATTAGTCTAAATTCATGTAACTTGAACAAAATTGAAAGTTTAGAATTCAAATTTTATATCTGATAAACCATTTAATTTTAAGAAATTTTAATATATATATATATATAAAAGTAAAAAAATGAAAGTTTAAAGTTATTTATAATCATAATTATAATTAAAGTAATATGTTCAGGCATATGAGGATGGGGTCAAATGGGAGAGAGAAAGAGAGGCATGTGATGTGCCTACGAGCACCCAAGAGATTAATCCTAAGTTTTTGGACTTTGTATTATAGTATTTGTTGATTAAAAAAAAGTGAATCTGAAATCAGTAAACCATAATTACCAATGATCACATGATTGACACAAATAAATTTTAACCAATTTACGATGATTACCCCTACAAGTCGTTGTCCTTTATGTTTGATTTTAATTATTGTATTTACGGAGTGTGTGAAAAGTTAAAAAAAGTACCATTGATTGGCAGAGATGGGTGAGATTTTTCTCTAACATTCTCTGCTTTGCTTATGGGAACCGCCAGCCGGGTTTTACTGCCATTTATGTTTCTCAAAGTTTCCATCTTTGTCCCTACTCTTTTAGAAAAAAAATCTACTGCCCTGTTAAAATTTCCTGCCATCTGTACTTTTGCCAACTTCAAGACACATTACCTTTTCTTTTTTCTCCCCCTTCTCCTCTTTTTTTCCTTCCCATCTCACACAATTCAATACACTCTCTATTATCTGTTATTCTTAATTTCTACATTAAACCATTCTCATTTCTCTAATAACTTCAAGTTTGAATGATGAAAGCAAAAAATATCATCATCAACCATACCGAGTAGTATAATATACGGTGTAATAATCTCGAGATTATACATTTAAAATTTAAATGTATGGAAAAAGAAAAAGAAGAATGAGAATAATTCTCTTACTAGCATTTAGTACATTCATATTCATTACCTCTCGATCACCGTAAACTTTTTTGTAAAGTCTCATAAGTTTGTATTTCATAATTATTCTTTATATCTAAGTATTAATAATTATTTTTTTCATATTCATTTTATTCACCTTAAACATAGATAATTATTCTTGCTCACTATCGATGGTTCTATTCATTTTCAATTTCATTCGCAAATGTTTGAAAAAATGATAAAAGCAAAACAAATGTGAATGTTAAGGATGGATATGAATGTTAGAAAGGGAGGAGCATTAATTAAAAAAAGACTACTTTTAGAAAAGTAAACGCTAACTAAGTTCAAAATTGAAATTAATAAATCTAAAAACGTAAGCCAAAGTACCTCCGAATCAGATTTGAAATAATTAGGCACTAATTCAAAAACATTTCTCCTTTGTTTTTCTCTAATTGGTGGGGAAACTGGAAGCTATTCAAAGACGGGCGCTATGTGCTGATGGATCAAATAATCGTCGTGATCAAACTGCGGCTGCTGCTGTGATCTCATCATCTCCTTCTGCCGCCGGAGTTCCATAACTTTCCGGTGGGAATTCGAGTGCTTCGTGAGCACAAACGTGGGGCTCGACGCTGGTCTATACTCCGGTACGAGCCGCCCAGACTTGTACCGAACCCCACAAGCGTTACACAGAGTCTTAGGGCCCATTGGACCCGTTCGCCACTGCGGCGTTTTGTCGGTGGCGCAATGGAGGCACCTGCGGCCCTCGGACGATGTGTCGTCCGAGGTCTGGGCAGTTTTCTTGCCCGCGATTGGATGCGCATGGACGACAACGTCGGTTTGGGAAGAGGAATTGTTGGCCTGGGAGAGTTTCCATATGCAGGGAGCTGCCCGAGACCGCTTGCTTCGAGCGGCTTTTGCTGGTACCGACATCTGGGGGTGGAAACCGGTGGGGTTCTGGTTGGGCCGAGAATTATTATTCATCCCGGATATGAGACTGAGCTTCTCCAAATCTTCAGTGGAGAAAGATTCTTCGACGAAATTCGAAAGCCATTCGAGTTCAGCTAACTCCTCATACTAATGAAACAAATTAGAAATAAATTATGAGCGGCAAAACGATGGGGGGAATTAAAATAGGTTGGTTATTACCGGTACAGAGAGGTCGTTGGAGAAATTGCAGTTGTATCCATTGGTGTCGAAATTATGATTGTTGGTGTAGGAATTATTGGAGGAATGGAGTTGAGTACTGAGCGTGGAGGAATCTGTGGAGGTAGGGGCTTGATTGTCGAAAGCGCCATCGTCGTTAGAGAAGTCGAGGAGGTCCTCCACCATGAAAGGGTCGGCGACGGCGGCTTCGTTGTTGTCGGGCTTGAAATATTGGGGTCGTTCCATTTGAGATGGGAATTAGGGCGTACGCAAAAATGGAAGGAGGGTTTGGAAATGAGAGAGTGAAGTTTGGAGACTTATGGGTGTCTAACACCAGGGAGAAAGGGACAGAAAATAACCCTTTTCTTTTTTTAATGCGTCCAAAGGGGATAAGAGCACAGCTAAACTGGAGGATTTTGATGTACATAAATCTAACTTGTACGTACATACATCACTACACACAAAATAAAAAGACAGAGAGATAGAAAATGCGAGTTATTTCTATGTACATGCCTCAATATTGAATATGAACCCTATTCTATTTAGTGCAATTTTAAAAATAAAATAAAGAAACAACATATAGTTCATATTAAAGTATTTAAGTGGATATTAATATTTAAATTATAATGTGATATGATTTAAATATTTCTCTTAAAAATAATTTAGAGATGATAGTGAAAATGATTATGAGAAATAAACGTACAATAAAATTATACAATTGTAGAATAATAATAATTATTATAAACGAATGACTTTTGATATCTAAAGTAAAGAAAATAAATATGAAAATTTTGTTTTCTATATTTGTAAGATGCGAAATAACTATAAATAAATTAATAATGATTATTTAGGTTAGAAACGAAGAGAATTTACAAAATAGTAAATTATAAAGAGAATGAAAATAGTTATATAGATAATAAAAAGGAGATTTTGCATGAATATTAAAAAAAAAAAATCATGTATAGCACAGTTCTCAAACTTATTCATTTGTGGTACAAAAATGATTGAAATCTATCAATTTGTATTGTTCAATCATTCAAAACAGATTGAAGTCAGTCTATTAGTTGAACTTGATAGAAGTCTAAAGTCTATCGGTTCAATTGATAGAAGTCTAAACATGTTAGAATATGGCAAAATGTGCTATGAATGAAATTATTTTGAAAAATGTGTTATAATTGTAATGAAGAGCGAAAAATATGCTATAGAGGAAAAATTCCCTAATAAAAAAATAAAATTATAGAAAAATGATCACTACAAAAGTAATGGAGTAGTCAATATATATTTTGAACGTAGAATCAAATGTGTATTTCCAACCTAACTCTCAAGATAATGAAAGAAACAGAATTTAAATTATATCTTAGATTCGAACCGGGAATGGAAATATCTCTTAGGCTTACTCAAATATTCATTTGGTTGAATTGAATCAAAATTTTAAAAATAAATATCCGTGTAAAATTTTGATATGTGAAATTCTATTATTCTAAAATAATGAATATAGTAAAAATAATAACCCATATACCTTCTGTTTTAATATAAGATAAGACTTGTATCTGTAACCGCGTCGATAACATAATCAAACGAAAATAATGGTACGGTAAGAAGTTGGTTTTGGAACAATAAAAATTTCCATGAGCGTTGACTATAGGATCATAAAGTGACGTGTAAAATCAAACGGCAGGTGGCGAAGACGGTGTAGGCGAGGATGAATAATACAGCTGTATTTCAGTGTGCGTTGGGTTATTAGGGTTTTAGTTAAATTAACTAATCCGAAAAATGAAGGTAGAGTTAAAAGTACGAGAGGAGAGTGTACGTAAAAATAGAGGAATGGAGTGTGTGGGCCAGAGGGAAGCCATGTGGCAGACATCCAGGAGGGAAGGACGTACTGGGGAGGCAGGCCTTCATGATATCCATCAATCAATCAATCAATCCCTAGGAGAGACGCTTCTTCGGGCAGTGGATAAGGTCCTTCCCAATCTTTTTACTGTTCCCTTCTATTCCTTATTTATGACTCAATTTTCCCCCACTTTTCTTCATTTTAAACCCTAAAATATTAGTCCCTCGTGGGGTGCTTCTTTCACATATTTTGGTGTTGAAAAGAGGAGAGGGAGAATGTTGAAGAAAAAGAGGAAGTAGATTGATTTGGAGATATGAAGTAGTTGTTTCGAAATTGATATTTTGGAGAGGAGATGTTGTAAAAATATTTATTTTATATTGATTTTTTATAATGTAATGATTGTAGATTTTGGATTGATGGATAAATATAATATACTTTATTTTATATTGTGTGGTTGAAAATTAGAGAAAGTTTGATGTGATATTTGATAAGATTGGATAAAATATATTTTATATTATATTATATGGTTAAAAATTTTAAAAAATGTTTGATGTGACATTTAAAAAATAAAATAAAAGGTTTTATGTGATATTAGGGGAGGGGTTGAGGAGAAGTTGGGGAGATGGTGATGTCCTAAAAACAAACAAAAGGTTGGAATTTTTCCTTCCCCTCCCCTCCTCAACACCAAATCCCAAACACCCCCTTAGGTAAGAGTAAGCCGAAGAAATTATATTAACGAGTTGTATCGAGTAATTAAAAATTAAGAGATGTAGCCAAAAATTTATTTGGATGTAATTTTTCTATAGAGGAATTATACTCAAAATTTTCTTTGGATGTAGATTTAAAATAAGTAGTTATTTTTAATAATTAAAAAAGAAATGATTAAAAATGAGTTATTTTAGTTGATTTAAAAAGAATAATTTAAATTGAGTGGTTAAAAATTATTTAGTAGATATAAATGAATGATTAAAAATGAATTGAAGTGGAAATGAGAAGAAATTAATAAAAGTTGGTTTGAATGTAGGTTTTCGAAGAAGAGTTAATAAATCATAAAACTAAATCCTCGAAAAAAAAAAAATTGTCAAACATTATTAAACCAATTTCATTAATATTGATTTGAAATTTATAAAACAAGAAGATTAAAATTGCATTTTTGAAAATTTAAAAACTAAAATGAATTAAGAGTTAAAATAAATGAAACAAAGATGATAGTGAAGAAAGCAATAATATTTTAGCCTAATTAAAAATATATTTGTGGTAGTGGGGTCCAATTTGCACGTGATAGAGATGGGCCCGAGTGTCAGCCGAAGCATGTGACTTTAAAGCGTTGCTTGAGTTGGGAGTTTTGATGAGAGAGGAAGCACGTGGGGTGAGGGGCAAGGCACGTGCCTGTGAGAGATGAAAGTTTCGCAAGTCCATAACCATTTTGGCCCTTCTCTCCCGGCTAAGTCACATGGGGGGTGGAGACGTCGGTTCTGCCTTTTGCTTTCTTGGTGGTTGCTTGTCTCCAAATCCATGTGGACTTTATTTAACACATGAACACCCACTCTCTTCCCATTTTCCAACTTTATCTCTATTATTTTATTTCCCACCCATCATTACATTCTTTTTACCCTTCCCCCATCTTCAATTACCAAATCAAATTTCTCATCCTCATTACCCATTAATCATACATTCTATACAACATTTGATATAAATAAAGTGATATTTGAGACCATGAATAGTTATGGATGGGTCGAATTAAGAGAATAATGCAGAGGAAAATGATTATAGGAAAGATGAATATAGAGAAGAATGATCCTCTATATTTGAGGCGAAGAGAATAATTATGAGGAACAAAGTTGTTGAGAATGAAAATTGGTATGAAGAGTGTTGAGAAAAAAAAATTGTAATCCACATTAGTTAAATAAGAAGTAGATTATGAATTTATAAGAAGACAAAAATCTTCATTGGTATGAAACATTCAAAGAGATGCTAAAAAAAAGGGTAATGGAGACATATATACAATGTGTTAGCTAATTAAAAGAAAATTCATGGTTTAGTCACCTACATCACAATAATGTCTTTAAGTCGATACAGTTAATAAGAGAAAGTGGCTTGTTGTGCTTTGCTATTGTGTGTGCTCCGTTGGAGTGCTTTATGAATGTGTTTGTGATTGAGAATTTGTGAACTCCATTGTGGGAGTGCTTCTGAAACAAGTGCTCAAGTGAGAAATGCTTGTGTGCTCAAACATAGTTTGAGATAATCCATAGTTGGCCTTTTTTACTTGCTCCAATGTAATTAAGAAAGATTCATGATTTGAGAGAAAATGTGATCAAGTATAATTCAGAAAATGACTATTGGTAAGGGAGGCTCATTTGCAGTATTTGTTTGAAGGGAGGATTATTGAGAATACAAACACTACTACAATTTCAGGAATAGATGGCGGGCTAAAAACTCGGTTCTAAAAAACACGGATGAAAAGTGGCGGGCAAGAGTATTGGTGGTGGGCCAAAAAGGCCTGCCACCCACCTATTCTTTTCCCTTTTTTTTTCTTTCATGTCTTTCTTTTTCTCTCTCTACCTGAGCCATCTTTCCCTTTTTCTCTCTTCTCTTCTCTTCAACCAAACCCTAACACTCACGTCGCCGCTGCCACTAGGTTCCTCTTTCTCAAATTTGTGGTATTTCTTCCCAAAAACTTGATAATTTCTTAGTCCATTTTCATTTCTAAAGTTCTTTTTAAGTTGTTTTTTTTTACCAAATCTTGTTGTAATCTTTCATATATATTTTTTCAATTTGTGCATTTATGGAGCAAATCTTTCCATGTATTTCAAATTTGTGATAAATGTTAGCCATTTTATTTATTTATTTTAGGTCATTTTTCATGAATGCATTTTGTAATTTTTCCATATATGTTTCAAATTTGTTCGTTTGTGCTTCAAATCTCATATATGTCTCAAATTTGTGATAAATGTTAGCCATCTTCTTAAGTGATTATTTGTTTCATATGGACATATGTTTCCAAACTTAGTTTAAGAAACTTAAATTTTGGATATAATTTCTTAAATTTAAATTTAGCATGTTGTGAATTTTAGCTACCCTTTCCATGGACATTTCTTATGGATTTTAGCATGTTGTGGATTTAGTATCTTCTTTAAGTGGATTTCCAAAGTTGTTTCATATGGACATTTCTTAAATTTTGGAAACTTAAATTTAATTTAATACCCTTTCCATATGCATGTTGGGTTGATTTTAGCTATATTCTTTGTTGATTAATTTAAGTTTAGTTAGAAAGTGAGATATGTGACTCAGCTTTACTTTTTTTTTTTTTAAATGTAGGTTAAGTTTCTCTAGTTGTTAGTATTTTTGTGATGGTATATGGATTAATAAATAGGTTAGTGTTATTGTTTTTATATACAACCATTTAATAGTGTGTTAGTGTTTTTGTGAATATTTAACTCATTCTTTGAACAATATTTTCTATTTGTGATTAACATAGATTGTTCTTATATATGTAGGTTCACATAATGTCTGGATCTGGTAGCGATCATGTTGATGATGTTCCCATGGGCAGAAGGTCTTCTCGAAACCGAAAGACTAGAGGAACGAAAGTCTTGCTCGAGCTGGCCCAAGACAGGATGTCAAGAGAGCGTCGAACTGTTCAATACAACTCCATGGGACAGGATGTCGGTGAGGCTTTGTTTGCGAAATCGTGAACACACAATAATAAAAATAATAAGAAAATGAGAATGATGATGTGGTAGCTTGGATTTCGCTGACGCGAAATCTCTACTAAGATTAAGCGAAATATGTGTGCTTTCCCAAAGATGTGCAAGTATACACAGTCTTATTGTAGCAAGTTTTAAAGTAAGTAAAAATCATCTCCACAGGGATTAGTGATTAACAACATGCTTAAGCAAAAATTAGAGAGTTATGGTAACACAAGGAATATTGTTGTGATGAAAATAAAACTAAGTTGCTGAAATAAGTTGGCTAAATCAGTTCGCTAAAGCGAACAACATGCGAATCTCAATTGACAAAATACTTAAAATGCAACGAATGATAACTAACTTTAATCAAATTAAAGACATTGGAAGGAGGTTAAGACTTTTCAGAGAGTTTCGCTAAAGCGAAATGGCATTTGGCTAAGAAGCGAACAGCTGATGACTTTCTCTTAGGCTCTTTCAAGCTCTCTAAGATGACTCTCTCGAGCTCTTAGTTTGGTTCTCTCGAACTCAAACAACAAATAACTAAGCGATCAACACTAGGCGAACCTTATCTCTAAGTGTTCTTTTCAAATGCAAGTAAAATTAGCAAAACCTAATATTATGACATGCAAGGTTGATCTATCCCCTTTCTCTCGAAAGCGAAATAAAGTTCATACAAAGAGTTAGCTAGAAAAAATGTATTTCAACAGAACATGCATAAATAGTTGACATCTTGCTCCCACTTTGCTTGAGCGAAATACTCATACTTAGCCTATTTCCTTCTGACTAAAAATTTAGCTACACATTATGATAAATAGATTCAACGCCAAATAAAAAGAAAAGTTCATCTTCAATTAAATAAGGAAATAACAACGTATGCTTACAAAACAAAGAGAAAGCAAAACTACTAAAATGAAAGTAAAGAGAAACAAAGTTAAGATTGAAAAGAGAAGCAAGCTATAAAAATGACAAGGATTTTGGTCTAAAGAAAACTTGACGATGATCTCTCCAACAAAATGGATGATACCCTTCACAATGACAATAGGTTGGTATTTATACTACTTCCGACAAGGCTCTACTCCACGATCTCATGTGCATGTCCTTGGCTCCACGATCCCACGTGAAACGGTTGAGATTGAAAGGCTTTTCTCAGATTTTTGACACGTCTTCCACTTTAGCTATTTTTCAGAGAACCCATCTCGCTAGATTCAGTTCGCTTAAGCAAAACTTTTAGCAACTACACTTAGCTCCGTAAAACTTCTCTCGCTGGATTTGTGTTCGCTTAAGCCAAATATTTAGCAACCACACTTAGCTCCAAAAAACTTCTAACACTTCTGCATTTCGCTCCTTTGGAATGCTAGAGCAAAAACAAAATATTAGATTTATAGAGATGGAACTTAAAGATTTACACATTCATGTACTTTTGCTAAAGCAAACCTCTAAAATGTTATCCTAAACAGAAAACTATAGGATTTTGTAATTCGCTCAAATAATTAAGCTAAACAAACAGACTTAGCGAATTCTTGCTATGATGTAGCGAAAGTTCTAGCGAACAGTTATTAAACTTAGCCCTTAACTCTCAATTCTTAAGAGTTATCAGGCTTCAACGAAGTTACGTAGTTATATTGGTATATGTGTTAGAAACCAAATACCTATTACATACAAAGATTGATATGCTGTCCCTGACAAATTGAAAGAGACGATTTGAGATTGTATAGAGGTAATGACATATTATCTAAATTTCATCATATATTTCATACTTAATTTTTAATCTAACTTATATTTTGTTAACAGATGTCGTTTAATTTGGATCCTATGTCGAAACATAATATAATGATGTCGATGTCAACCGTGTTCAAAACATTTAGATATAATTTAAACAAAAAGTACATCCAACCACTTTTGGATCAACCAGAGATTTTGAGAACACCACCCGTTAAATACCCTTGGATCACACACGAGGATTGGAATTGTTTTATAGACATTAGATTGTCTAAAAAATTACAGGTAATTAACTATTTATTTTATTAGTTTAATGTCTAAAACCTTTAATGTCTACGACCTTTACTATATTTATATAATGATATGTTATACAGAAAAAAAATCAGGAGAAAAAAGTGTTGAAAGCTCTACAAAAGTATCCTCATCACATGGCTCGAAAAGGATATGCGCAACTCGGTCATGAACTAGTAAGAAACTCTCTAAACCCTAAAAATATATGTTCTGATCATTATGTATTTTCTACTTTACTAAGTCATGTGCACTAAAAATTTAATTGTAGAATATAGATATTAAAACTTATTCTTCAGCCCGTGCTGCACTATGGAAAGCAGCTCGAACGGGAAAAAAATCAAGAGTACGTCGACCGTGACACTATTGAATCGGTTGATAAAATTGTAAGTTCGTGTTCTATTTCTTGTATGGTTTGAGTCCAACTCTTAGGGTGTAAATCTAAAACTATTTTGCAACAGATTGAATTGGAACGACAAAATCATCGAGGTCAAGATATTTTGGGTGAAGCATTAAGAACGGCGAAATATCGTAGGCTTGTTCGGGGAGCAGGTCGATTTGTATCGCCATCAGTTTTCTTTAAGATGGCTCATCCAAAGTCTAAGATGCATGAACAACCAAATCGAGCTGATTGTTCTCAAAGATTCAACTCTTCGTGTGAAGGGAGTAATAGAGATCATGCCATAAGGGAAGAACAAGTAATCCTTCAAGAGGTCAGAGCCGTTGGAGAACCCGTTGATTTAGGAGAAGTAAGTTTCATATTATTTACTCTTAATCATACATTTGAATCATTTTGTATATAATTATGCTCTATTTTATCTTTTTTTTAAAGGGTATGGCATGTCAACTAGCCGTTGAACATGGAGGTGATGTTGTTGGCATTGGCACAATGTATGAATCGAGCGACTCTTCCAATAGGTTACATGGTATGCCTCTCGGAAAATTCAATGCGCGGGTCACAGTTGGCATGATACTAGTAGGCAATGAAGACTTAGACCTGCCCATCCCTATAAACGACGAGTTGCAATACCTTAGACACGCTCGCAACACTTTTGTGCCATGGCCAAAACCACTAATTTTAACGATACTGCATCAAAAGAGGTATATAATTGTACATTATATATTTATAATAATTTAACATGCATGTACCACTTTGTTTTACTTATAATAAATGTCTATATATTGTCATAACCCTCTAATCCAAAAAAAAAAACGACCAAGAACAAGTCTATATCAGTTACTAGTAATAAGAAGGTTGTTTCGGATTCACAATCCCATCAATCGAACACGACCATTCCAATGATGATCAAGCTAGTACGTAATTATGTTCGAGATCACTTGGGTGCAGATGGCATAGTAAGTATACCGCTTACCATAGATGATTTTTCTCTCGATTGTTATATTGACGGTGAAGAGATCCTTCAATATTGCAATATCGAAGAAATAGGATATACTCCTATACTATGCTACATCGGGTAAGTAAACGGTTCTATATCCTCATACTACTTTACGTGGTTGTCTTGTTTAATAACGTTTCCTCATTCTATTTCAGTTACATATGTGCTAATTACGATCAAGAAATACTTAAGAATTATCTATTAATAGATGGTAGCGACTTTGCCTCGGTATTGAAAAAAACAAATCAACAAGATCGAATTAGACGTCTAGTTGAAAGGTTCGACATGTTGAAAAATATAGATCAACGAATGTTCTTTCCCTTCAATACTGGGCATGTGTTCCAAATTTTACATTTTTAATACTTATATGAATGTTTATTAATAATCAATATCAATAACTTGTATAGGAACCATTGGAATTTGATCGTGATAATTCTTAGGGAGAGTACAGTGTACGTCTTCAACTCATTAGGTCAAAATCTGATCGATGAGAATTTATACCAAACTGTAACAGGGTAAGTGTATAAATAAAGTTTTGGACATTGAATTTATATTTTATCATGCTAAAGTTTTAACTTGCTTAATATAGTGCATACCGAGCTTGGCATGTAACACACGCATTGAGAATCAAACAATTATTGTGGAAATGGGTGAAGGTAAAGTTAAATTATAATTTATTTATTCTTTTTTTTGTGATGTTTGACTTATCGTACTAAGTATGTAACTATTTTTTTCACTAGTGTTCTCAACAAACTAGATCAGTATTATGTGGATTTTACGTCCAAATCTTCATACGAAAGATGATAAACAACTCATCCACGCATATATTGAGACTTGTAAGTTTTGTTTACAAATTCATGTTACATTTAATCATAGTACACAAGAATGATGTTTTTAATTATATGTTGAATACTTTTAGTTCGCCAACTGCCCAAATACATTCACTCAAGCTGATATTGATGAGATACGAGTAGAAAGAGCAGATTTTATTGCTAGACATATGATAAAAAATCAGTGTTTAAGGTATGGAGAAATAGAAATGTAGTTTAAATTCTGGAGGGACTAAAGTGTCATTTACGAATGCAATCTGGATTTTTCATTTTGTTAATATACAGGGGGAGTACAGGTGTAACATTTTTTTAGGAATTGCATTATTGCCCCGTTATACTGCCGAAATTTTTGTTACATGTGTTTAGAAGTTCAAATTTTCACATGAGTTTAGTGGTTGTGTGTTTAGAAGTTAGAACTATATCATGAGTTAGTGAGTGTGGGTGTTTATTAAGAAGTTAAGAATTTTAACATGAGTTAGTGTGTGTGTGTGCAGTTTCAGAAGTTAGAATTATTTTCACACATGAATTTGTGGGTGTGTTGGAATTGGTTTAGGAGGTTATTTAAATATTAAGTGTTGAAACTTTTGATGGCGGACACAATTTTAGTAAAATGATAGTGTCTTTTAATGGCGGGTCACAATATCCTTCATTTTGTTTATAAAGTAATGTCTTTTAATGGCGAGCGGGCTCCATATTGCCCTATTTGATGGCGGGCACAATCTTCTTTTTAGTTATTATTGACTATACTATATCTAACATTAAAAAAAAAAGTTCTGGTCAAGTGGGGATGTAAAAAAAAAAAAAAAAAAAGGTGGCGGGCAAAAGTGCCCGCCATTAATACATATTGGTGGCGGGCAATTCCAGCCATTATTGACTATTGGTGGCGTGCATGCCCGACACCTTTTCTTGTCCACCATTATTAAAGACAACATCTAGGTGGCGGCCATGCCCGCCATCTTTTTTTCCCGCCACCAAAAGGATTTAATGGCAGGGCTATCGATGGCGGGCATGTGCCCGCCATTATTTTTTATTAATGGCGGGCTATGCCCACCACTTTTCCTCGATTTTGTACTAGTGAAATAAAGTGGAGATACTACATTGGTTAAATAAGATACACATGAATTTATAAGGAATGATAGACATATGAAACTTTAGTGAACAATATCATACAAATGTAAAATTATTTTTAGAAAGAATAAAAAATAGATACTTATACAAACATGAGATTATAGAGAGAATGATTTTTTTTGAAGGTCTAAACACAAAGAATCAGTTTTCCTCTCAATCTCTGAACTTAACTTCTTTATCCAAACATCTCTAACCAACTAATGCCTACTTTCACTATTTTTACTAAAAAAATGTAGGATTCTACATCTATATATATATATAATATTCTTAGTAGGTGTTCAACCTGAGTTAAAGCAACGACAAGGTACCCAAAACATATATTTGTACTAAAAATAAAATTTAAAATAGAAAAAAGAAAAGGTACCGAAACCTACCTAACCTAATCAACCATATTTTCTTCATTTGATTTTGCCCATATTTTTGTTCATAAATCAATATTTCCACCAATTACTTAAATCATTATAATCAGTCGTATTTTTTTCTCCATTAAATGATAATAAAACTGAAGATTTTCAAATGGAGTTAAATATTTATATGGAGCATTTTGAAATTAATCGCTTTTCGCGTAATTTGTGACCTAACTTGCAGGTGGACCGAACTTAGCGTCCAGTCCAATATTGTTGGCAGTGTTTGGCAATAGGGCGAACGCAAACTTGGTGGGTTTTAGCCCAGCCCACATAAGGGGAAAATTGGGGCTGCATTAGCCGGCCCATAACCGGCCCAATTGTATAAAATCCGGCACCGGCGCCGGCGCTGCGATGAATTGAATTGGTTGGTGAAATTGCAGAGAGAGATCGAGAATTGTGTGAAAGTGAATCGCCATGGTTGATCAGAAGCTTGAACGGAGCAACTTCCGACCAGGGGAGTGGTTGAATCTGATGGTGACAGAGCCCTACTATCTCTCTCATTTTCTAGCTTTCTTTTCTTATGCTGCAATTCGAATTTCCGCAAGTCATATCCTCATCTATAAAATCAAACATCTCATCCTTTGCCGGGTAATGATCCTCACTTTTCCGTCTACTTTTTACTTTTCCGACGACCTAATTTCACCTTCTGTTTTCTTGTTTCTTTGCCCCTTAGGAGTTGCAAGCCATTTTGGTGTTTTTTATTTTCTACATGTTGAAGGTATCTTCCACCTCCAATCCTTGATGCGTTCAATGTTTTTGTTTCGATTACTTGGATTTTGTTGTGTGTATGTGGGTATTTAGCAAGTATGAGGTTTAGTTCTTGAAAGATGCTTTAATTGGACCTATCCATTGATTCCTCTTTTCACGGCAGATGGTGAGAAGAGAGACACCCGAGGCCTTTATCGCGGATATGCTGTTGTTTCTTAAGGTACTTTGTTTTGGATTTGCTATTTTGTTTATGTGGAGTCGGACTATGCTTTACTCTATTGCACTTGGGGTGTTTGAAATAGTCGATAGTCGATGTGCGTGCAAGCTGACTCGGGACATTCTTTTGGATATCAGAAAAGAAAGAAAAGAAATTGTGCCTTTCGTTTCACTCTGATCTTACCTAGTTGCAATTCACTCAGGTTTTTCTGGTTTCTTTGGCTGCGATGATGGATTATCACCTTGCATTTTGGTACGTGATCGTGTTTACAGGTAACAATTCTTTTTTGGTCTTAATGTATGTTTTGTAAGTAAATTTATTGATGGGTTAAGAAATGATCTTGATAGTTGGGATTAAGCGTGGTTTTTCCTTGTTCCTATTACACAGGGATATATGTCTTTACTCAACAACCTGTCTTCCAAGCATCAGGTTTGAAATAAGTCTAAGTTTAACCCCCCCCCCTCAATTTATTTTTCTGTTTAATTCGATGGGTATCTTTCATAAGCTTTGTTAACAGAAATAATTGTCTTGACTCTTGTGGATCTTTCAAAAGCTTTGCTAACAATGTGAGTGACAGAAATTTCTTTTCCTTTTCTGTTAAATTCTTTTCTTTAGGTACCTGTAGTAAGTTAACTCCATTGCAGCTAGAATCCGTGATGACTGAGGGGAACAACAAGTCAAGACTCTGGCTGGTTCATTCTACAGTCTCTTTAACTCTAGTTTTAATAAATGCTGCGAAATTTTTAGATACTAAGTAGTAATAGTAGTAGGTGTTTATGTTCAACTTGGTTAAGTGTGATTTCGAGCCAAAAGCTCAAGTTATTAGTTTTAGTTCGCTGATACAAAAAGAGTGATAGAGAGAGTAAAATTCATGTAGGAGAATTTCTTTGTCGGATGAAACTATATGAAGAATTTCATGAAGGAACTTGAAATAGCACAAGCTCTTAGGATTTTCTAAATCTTTAATCTAATCTACGCATGTGAAGTGGAAGCCCTAGTCGATGCTATAAGTTAATGATTTTTATAAAGAAGATCAAGCTTTGATTTAGTGCATACAAAAGATTCCATAATTCCGTGTATAAATAAAAATAGCTCCTTTTATTTTTTTTCATTGGATGTTCAATAGAAATTACTGATTTGGTTTCTCAGAACTTTATTTCCAGAACTAAGGAATCTACCTCTGCAAATCCTTAACTTGGAGCTACTGTTGTTTGTCATAGAGCCAATATTGACCAGTTCAAATGCTTATGATATGTGATGTCTTTGTACTTAAATTGCTAGGTAGAATTCCGGGTATCCTTCTCAGCTGATTGCATACGTTCTAGTCGATGCCTGCCTGAGCTATCTGTTACGTAAGTAGTTCTCTATATGTGAAGTTGTGTTGCTTCTGTAATAGTAATTTATCTTATCTATCTTTGGTGTCATCTTCAATTTAGAAGCTTTTTTTTGCCCCCGTTTTCACATATGAACTTATGGAAAATCTCTCACCCATTAGCATTTTTAGTTTGGCTCTATGTTTTGAAACAATGATATTTTTTGTAGCTATATAATTTTCTATTTCACATAAGCATACATTTTGCTAGAAGTAGCTTAGATGTTTATTCATGTCTCCTTAAGAGCAGATATTCAAACAAACACCTATCATTTGGAGTAGTTGATCTTGGGCTCTTTCCAAATGTTGCTGAGAAGTATGGAATATCACTTGGTGGTAATTTTTTAGAATTTCATCGTGAACTTAAATGTTGTTTTTCAGTTTTGTAATATGTAAGCAATCAAAATATCTTATTATTTGCAAATGAATTTAATAGGAAGTATGAACCAGCTTCCTACCTATATCTTATTTGAGAATGCAATTGAGATTTCTCGCCTTCCAGAAGTGGAATTTGAATTAAAAGCATACCCTCCAATAACCAAGGTATCCTTCATATTTGAATGGTTTTAATATCTTTTGATCTACAAATTCTCTTAATTTTCTCAAACCGGAAAAGATGCATGCTTGCATTAGTTCATGGAAAAGATGACATGCTTGCATTAGTTCATGTAAATGTGACATTACAAGTGAAAAATTGTAACGGTCCAGTCCATCGCTAGCTAAGATATTGTCTATGTTGGCCTATTGGCCTCACAGATTTGTTTCTCTATCCAATGGAAAGAAAATGCGTCTTGTTAATGGAAGATGTCCACATCCTTTATAAAGAGTGTTTCGTTCCCCTTTCCAATCGACGTGGGTTTGTGAAGTAGGCCATGATTGTGGGTCAGACAGCTTGTTGTGAAACCACGACCCCCGAGGGAAGAGTGGGTGTGTTTGCAAGGCTCGCCTGTGGTTTGTGATGAGAAACCCGCACTCACGACTAAAAGTTGTGGGTCACAATTGTGCATTATAGGGCGATTGGGCATCAGTAGGTCAGGTAGTTGTGCATGGCTTGTCGGTTTATAATCTGTAAATGCCACTAAACGAGCACTTCTCTCCTTACCCACCCCTTCCCCATAAGAAATCCTTCATCAGGAGTAGAAATACTACTTAGTACCAATCGTTAGAGGGTCGGTTTGTCACTTTTGGTGAAAGAAACTTCTTTTTCATGAAGCAAGTTTCTTGCGAACATTCTCAACAATTGGGATTCAAGAAGGAATGGTTCTTGAATTATGGGGAGGGAGACCCAAGTAGGAAGCTTCTAAAATATCTTTGATTGCATAGTTGTCTCAATTACAATATATTCAAGTAAATAAAATCATAAATATTAAATATATTTTATAGTTTACTTTCTAAACTGAATGAGCTATATTCACGTATCCTAAAAAGAAAAACAAAGCCATCCCCAAAAGAGGTGGCATGTGGTTGAAGACTTTAGATTTTGAAGGTGGGCTCCTCTTAAAATCTCAAATTTGAGACTTACATGTGATATTAATTTGTAGACACCTCTGTGTCTCCTTTTCTTCGATGTCTTTTGGTGCCTAGCCGAAGGACGTGTATGGTTACCCTAGATAGAATGAAGATTTCTTGGTTTCCAAAAAAAAAGTCCATCTCGTCAAAATTATAATTAGTATTGGCCAGTCAAGTTTCGTATTCATTACCACTAAGTTAATGTTGTAAGATCACTAAAAAAAGTGGACAGTTTATTGAGTTATCTCCTTCTGGTATTCAATGTATGAGAGGAGGTATTCAATTAATGTTTCAACCAATAGATTTAGTTAGCTTCTTTTCATGATCCTAATGTTATTATTTATTTATTTTTAACATCTTTGCTCTTTCTTGTTGCAGAGACTTCTTTGTAGACATTTTGACCTTGATGGCCGCCTCCTCGAGTATGTATACGGAAAATAGCATCAATTTGTGTTTCAATCAATCAGCTTATCAGCTTTCTCTCGCCTTGTGGGAGGATCTATGTTAGATTTGAGTAATAGTTTAGACCTCTATTATGTAATGAGCTCGAGAAGTTAAACTGGCGATGGTGTTTTAGTCCACTGGTGCACATGAGATTCTTGTAAAGTTGTATACTGACTGAGTTGGAACTTGAGTAATTCTAATATGTATGGGATTTCAAATTGGAGAGTAAACATTTACCAAGCAAGGAGAACAAATTTGGCCACTGGAATCGCTCTAGTTTATAAATACAGCTAATTAAATGACAGCCATTACACTATCGGCTGTCACAGTAGTAAGCTATTCATATTTTGCCTAATCTATTCTCTTCTCATATTCGTGTTTTGATAATTTGTTTGTCCTCTGACTTGGTATGGTAATAAGTCACAAGGCTTACTTGGCAGTTAGGGGGATTCTCGTGATGGTCAATTTTTACTTTTTTTTTATTCAATCCAATGCAAATTAAGAACGATATTATACATATATAAACTATAGATAAATAAATAATGCAGGTTTTTGGCAGATAATACCAATAAAAAATGTAAGACAGAAATAAATTTGACTCAACTTGAAAATATATGCGTTGAGTTAGAATTATTTTAATACTAGGATTTGAAGGATTAAAAGATTTATCCAACTAGAAATTCGGGTTATTTCAAATAATTTCCCTGCCATAACTGAGTTTGGAACCAACTATTTGTAAAAGATGAGATGATTGGTCAAAAATTCAAAAGTTAAGAACCGCAGATTTTCTTTAAAAAGATTAATTTACCGCTTAAGAACATGTTAAAGATGAATGATTTAGAATAAGACAACTTGCATCCATCTGTCTGATTACATGTCAAGTAACTTGGTGGGGCTTAATTTTTGTCTAGCGATCAGGGTCCGGGAGAATTGGTTTGTGGGTTATAATGATTGCTGTGTTTGTTGATTCAATTAAAAGATCTTGTTTAGATGAATATCAATTTTCTTTTTTTCTTTTTTTTTTAAAAAAAACTTTCAATTTGCTTGACCTGTGCTTAAATTTGTCGTGACAGTTGGTTCTGAACAATTGAACAACCAAACTTGTCGTTTAATTTAATTTTCTAATTTGATATGATCTTGTGTGTGACTCTTGGGTAATTGAAATGATGTCTGAATATTATTTGGAGTTGAGATTGGGGCAGCTGTTCTTAGTTGTCATAGATTGGAATTTGGTTTGAGAAATGAATAAACTGGCATGCGTGGCAGAGAACCCTGCTATAATAAGCTCTTGCCTGTCTTAACATTTGTTAATACCCTCGTTTTTAATGAAACTCTAAACTTAAATTGCACGCCTTCCTTTACAGACCAAAACTCACTCCAAATTTGCAAGTCATTTTCAATTTGAAATCTGTGGCCTAAAACACCAACCTCATTATCAAAAAAAAAAAAAACCAAAATTAATTTGGTCAATTTTCATGTAAAAGAAACCAAAATAAATGATTACAAAGATGTTTTGTGTGTTTTAGTATTTTGTACCATTTGATTGAATTTGAATAAAAGAAACCAATCATTTGGACAAACCTAGGAGGAGTATAAACGTCAAATGGACAAGGAAAAGACGGAAGAAAAAGAGAGGGCCGGATAGGGCCCATCGCCCACTATCCATAAAAATGGCAGAAACAGCCATGATTGACAATACAAATAAACCCAATTCTAATGGAGAGATTATGAATATTTAAGTGATAACAAACAAATGTACTAACTAAGAATAAAGACATTATATTATTGAGGACTCCACATTGGAACCTTGGACCTCACAATCTAAGAAGCATTATTGTTTGTTTGTTTTGAGATTAAATCATATTTCAAAATCCATTAAATCTAAACACAAGCGTTCATTTCATCAAAAATGAAACCAAGAATCGATCTATGATTTATGAATTTAAAGTGATAATGTTGAGGAATATATCGGTTATTCACTTCGTTGTTGATTAATTTTGAAGCGAAATCTTATTATTAAAGTATGATATTGTTCACTTCGTTGAGATGAGTTGATTGTGGTTGAACTAAAGAGAATGAGGAGAACACTAATTAGTAGTTTAGAAGTAAATAGGAAATGATTAATGTGGGTTAGGCAGACATTGCCTGTAATGGCTCTGTAAATCTCTTAGTTATTATTAGTATTATTAAAAAGAAAAAAAAAAGAAGCATAAAAGAGTGACGATAGTGGTGAAGTTGGTTGTGTGTTTGGGAAAGGTGGGGTAAAAGCAAAGCTAAAGTGAGGTGGAATCGGCGTGCCACTTCGTTCTTACGCTTTCTCCTTCTTCATCCATTATTATTATTATTATTTTTTTTTTTTTTTTTACTTTCCCTTTTTCAGGATTTGCCTTTCTGTTTTCACCTTCACACTCCCAACTTATGCTCTCTCTTCTCTATTTTATAATTACCCTTTTTACTCCCAATCCAAACAAAATTTAAAAAAGTGTTTCATTTTTGTTTAATTGTGTTTATCATTTTGTCCTTTGCTTGTGTTGGGGTTTTCCATTTTTCCTTTTCATTTACGAGGAAAGTTCATGCACATTTCTTTCTATAAAAGTTAAAACGTTTTTTTAGTAATCACTTTGAATTGCTTTGTTGGTTTTAAATGCTCTCTATTCTTGACTTTAAAATCACGTCATTTTTTTAAATTATATAATAATTAAATTTTTAGGTATATATTCATGTTGTGATTATTATAAATTATTCATGTTGTAATTGTTGACGAATTAACTAGTCATTCTCATTTGTAGTCGTTGATCGAAAAATTAACAAGTCATCCTCATTCGTAATTGTTGACAAATTAACTATGAAAAAGCTAGATTTTCATGTACCATGACAATGTTGGTTAAGTGATTGATTGACCAAAGAAAATCGCATTTTTACACATAGATAGTGAGCTTCTCTCGTACTTAATTCATGAGCTATTTTTGTTATATTTTATCAAATCATAGGAATAAAAATCTAGTTTAACGACAATATGAACTAAATTCTAATTTTTTCCAAATAATAGAAATTAAAAAAAAAATCTAAATAATAGGAATTAAATTGTAATTTTAAAATTATATGGACTAAATTTTAACTTTTTTTTCAAACCATGAGACCAAATAAATAACTTAGTCTTAAATTCACCCTGTCCAACAGAAACCTCCTATTATTCTAACATATTTTCTTTAAATTGGTGTGCTTAAATATTGAGAATTACTATTATGTAACAAGTTATTATCTGTTTGTTTTTTTGTTGTTGTTGATAATTTAAGAATTTAGAGCTTTTCTCCCCTAAGTCTAGAGGTACACGTGAAATGTTCTTAGATTGAGGCATTGAAATTCATCCTATCCTAAAAGTCCGTACCTTTGACCAATTACACCACCTCTCCAAATATTTTTTTGAAATGAATACATGTCAATCCAAACTAATCAACATAGTTTTTTTTTTTTTTTTTTGGTAAGAAGTAAATGGTAACAATACACTTTGTATTTAAATTTAAAAAAAGATGGTAAGAAGACAGTGTTTTTGGTCTATCTAATAGAAAAGCCCATAGAAGGTGGGGGGACAAAGAGTACATTCTGTGAAAAGTGTTGGGTGATTATGGAACCAAATATTTATTTCAAGGTTCTGTATCGTACCAACCAAACACACGCAAAATAAGAAATATATTTAACTATTCAAATTTTTATTTGATTAAAATAATATCTTTTTTAAGGGAGAATTGCAATGTACATCAACCTTTTCAATTATAACAACTATTTAAAAATAATTTGTTTATAACAAATTCTACCTATTTTTAAAAAAATCTATATTTACCATTTTTTATCCAAGACTATCATTCTCTAGTGATGGAAGTCTATCAATTTTATCACTAATTGATGCTATCAGTCCTTATTGATAGAATTTATTGGAAGTCTATCAATTTACTTTATTATTTATTAGTAATTGATTCTATCAACCTCTAGAATCTATCAATATGAAAGTCAATCAATTTACATTTTTTGTGCAAATATTTTAACCATTTTGTAATATACATGCAAAAGCTCCATTTTAAAGAGAAATCTATTATTATTAGTAATTAAGATAATAAAAAAAAAAGATTATTATAAAAGTAAAATTGAATTGATTTACAAAGAATCAACCAAACTAAACTAAACTAAAGTATATGAGCAATGTTTTAAGTTAATGAGATAGGAAACAGGAGGACCCAGTTCCCGTTAAGAATGTCCTGTGGCGCAAACTCTGATACGCCGAAAGAAGCGACACGCGCCTTCCAATCCTGTGGTCCCAATTCAATGATACGATGTACTTGCGCCGCACCCTAGTATTCCCCCATATCGTATTCTTTACATCCATTCATATACCGTAATTAATTTGTGTGTTACTACTGGGAATACTGGATCTTAAGCTCACTGAATTTGTATTGGTCCATTCGAAAGGTCACGCGTGCCAGCCCCTTCTCCTTTTCTCGGCCCCACACGTGTGGACCATTGCCTTTTCCTTTTCCTTTCAACACCTTCTTTCTTTCCTGCTTTTTTTCTCCCAATTTCTCCACTTCTTTCTCCTCCTTTTTTTATTATTCTTAATTACTAATTTTCCCACGGTTTCTCTTAAGAACCGCCCAAATTATAAAGTTACTTAATTGGTTTGCTTCATTAGGTCTTAAAACAATATATATACATATATATAATTCATATAACTATTCTTATTTTACCTCTCTATTTTAAATAAAACATTCTTCTATTTTTTTCCTTTTTTAAATTCAACAATATTTTAAAAGGAAATGTTTAAACTCGCATATACCTTCTTAACTATGAACTCAAGTCATATATCGAAGATGGATGATTTGAATTCATGATTATAAAGTGTATGTCACTCAACTACTCTTCTTAATTCACAATTGTTATCATAAATGTTTTGACAAAAAACAATTCTTATGAAATGCAATTGGGTTAGGTAATATATTCAATAAAAGCCGTGTCCTCGTTTTCTCACTTATTTCTGTTTGATAACACATATATTTCATAAACTATTTGTCTTTTTAAACTTTTTTTTACGAATCATTTATGGATTTAAAAAAAAAATAATAAATAATTTGAAGACCATTTATGTTTTATAAGCAAAGAAAACTGCTTGATTAAATAATGCAGCGTGTTCGCAAAACCATACGCATTTAAACATTTTTTTTTAATATATGGCAATCGCTCTTAAAAAATGTTTAAATAAGAAGATAATATAGTATACAACTTTTGACACCATTTTTAATGGGTGAATTAAATTTTAAATAGTTCCACCTTGCAAATAATTTAATCAAAAGGAAAATTAATTTAAATTTTCGTAAACGACAACTGGATAGCTTTTGCATAAGTTTATTTTGTAACGATAACCACAGATCAAGGAGCCCTCTTTTGATTTGGAAAAAATATAGATTAGGTAAAGTAAGAATTAAAAATATGAATTGAAATAATAATTGAGCAAAGTGGTGGGGCCTGCATTTTGCACTCTGACTCTGAGCAGCCCACAAAGTAAGAAGGCACATTTTTATATTCATACACAAAAACTTAGAGCCCTCTATTTAAAAAAAAAAAAAACTTAAGAGCCCTCTTTTTACTGTGAGATTAGGACGGAGATATTTAAGTAGGATTTAGTTTAAGGAATTATAGTTAAAAATTGAGAGTTTTAGATCCAAGTTTAGTTTTCGTGTAGAAGAGTTAAATTCAAAATCTTATTTAAATGTGAATTTAAAATGAGTAGTTATTTTTAGTAGTTTAAAAAGAAATGATTAAAAAAGAATTATTTTGATTGATTTGAAAAAAAATTAAAAATGAATAATTAAAAATGGTTGAGTTGGTATAAATGAATGATTAGAAATAAAAGTTATTTTTAAAAATAAAAATGAGAAAAAGTTAGTAAAAATTCATTTAAATGTAAGTTTTCGAAAAGAAATTAATAAATTTTGAAGTTAAATCTTACCTAAATATGTCAAACAAACAGCCCCATATGTGTTATGGATATGCAATTGGAAAGTAATTATTTGTTAATTAGGTTTTTTCTTTTTGACAAATTTTGTTTATTAGGTTAAACCGCGTATTTTTATAATGAATAATCTCAAAGTCTATTTTTCTGATTACTCATAATAAATAAAGGAAGGCACCATTTTGTTTGGTCTGCCATTGTTTGGTTAATGACCCAATAATCAAGGGGGTGGCTTGTTTGCCTATATTTAACAGGGCAATTCTGATAAACCTTAGTATATTTACAAATCTAGCCATAATTTATCAATAACTCCACTGAGTATTATCTATAAAAAAAGAAAAAAGAAAAATCAATTAAGTGTGCCATTATCAAGATATGGCTGAGTTTGAAACCCCATTGTTATTCAACCTTAAGAAAAAGGGAAAATCTAGTAATAATTTTTTTAGATTTGTAAATAAATTTAAAATATATATTGTTATTGTTCCAATTTTACTCTAATTCATGCCTCAATAATAGTATATTGTTGTAACCAACCAGAGTAATAGGGGAATAAAGAGAAAAATTTTGGTATAGTTATGGCTGCGCCCCACATATACTTCACCTAGCCACAAAAAAAAATCTCTTTAAAACAAAAAAAAAAAGATTTAAAAAAAAGGATTGTAGCCCCTAAAGAGCCATATCAGATGAATGTCGAGGCAGTTATGGTTGCACCTAAATCTTTCCCGTGAATAAATATAAGTGGGTTTATATTCAACGAGTTATAAGTTAGAATTCTCATTTTTAATTGTTTATGAATTCAATTGGTTTGGTTTCTTTAACAATTATGATCAGACAATAATTCTATGAAAATAGTTGAGATGTAGGTAAATTCGTCAGACACACATTCATATAAAAAAGACTAATCTAGTGCTAAAAGAGAATCTTGAGAAACTAAGAGATTATAAGTTTAATCTATAATAATCATCTACCTAATAATTAATATTTTAAGAGTTTTCTTGACTATAAAATATTAAAAGATTTGACGATTGTCATATAAGAATAGGTCGAGGTGTACTTAACTCATCCAAATTGCATTTATAGACATAAAAAATACTAGACAATAGTATATCCAAATAAAATGATATCATTGATTTACTTTTTGATATATTAGGATGCAAACAAAGTATCCTACATTGATTAGATAAATGGAAGATCATGAGTCTATAAGTGATGACAATTATCTTCATTGATATAAAGTTTTTTGGGTGAAATTAAAAAAAAAAAAAAAATCATGAGAGAGTATAGCTAAAGTGAACAATATCATAAATGCGAAGATTGGAATAAGGTTGTCATCCATATCATACTTATTATTTTGCTTTAGTAGACTTATTATTTTGCTTAAGTAGACGGTAAATGTGATCACTCTATCATGCGCTGTGTTTTAAGTTTTGAATATCCTCTTTAAAATACCATCGTTTTAAAGCATGATGAAGCCAAAAAAAAAAAAAAAAAAAAAAAAAAATTGTGGAACAAACTAAAATGCTTACGAATAAGTATAATAGTGCGGGGGCTTAAATTAAGCCGGATTAATTTAAGCCCCAAAATCATGTTTGGTCAACGGCTTGGAATAACCCGAGAGACGGATTAAGTTAAGTCGGATTTAAACAGTGAAGCACTGTTTAAATCCGAGTCACTGTTTCAAATTTAAACGAATTTCATCCATTGTTTTTCGTTTTTTTTTTCTTTCTCTCTCTTCCTCCATTATTTTTTTCTATTAGAACCGTCCGTTTTCTTCTTTGTTCCATTTTTTCTTCTTCTTTTTAGGTTTTTTTTTTTTTTTTTGCGTCGTGGGTTTATTTCACTTTTTTGAGTTATGATTCGAGCGGAAGTTTGCCGGTTGGCCATCCTTGCTCTTCCATCACGAATTTCATCTGTTCAGTCAACAACGTTCTTGCCGAGCTGTGATTCATTTATTTAATTTTTTGGTAAGATGCTGAGATTTCGATATCAAAAAATGGAAGAGATTCAGCCAGTGGTGGGAAGAGAGCGAAAGAATGTTTTTAAATCTACAGATTCAGAAATGGATGGTTTTAATAATAATAATAATAATGGAACCGTAGATCGAGGGTGCCTTTAAATTGTGTAAAAAAATTAAATCTCAATTAGATTTTGAGCAGATGATTGAAGAACCTATGGAGTGAAAAAATAAAGTAAATGTGTCATAAAAAAAGAAGAAAGTAAAGGTGAACAAAGAGTAAAGCAACAAACTAAAATCACATTTAATATGCCACCCAAAAAAATATTAGGGGATTTTGGATGTATAACAAAAAAAGACAAAATATTTTCATCTATAGCATAAAATCAAAATTAATTCATTTATACCAAAAAATTCAAATTGAATTCTATCACTAGCTGAGTTTATTAGCGATAAAATTCAATCAATGAAAGACTTCTTCTATCACCGCTTAAATTTTTTACTAGTGATAGAATTTCAAATTGAGTTCTATTACTATTTGAATTTTATCACTTATAGAAATTAATATGCTATAGATGAAATTATTTTAGAAATTGTACTACAAATGTAATACAAAAGGAAAAATGTGCTGATGATAAATTCTCAAAATATTATATATATATCAATACTTTTTATTGCAAAAAATATATATTTCAATATTTCAAATAACTTTTATAAAAAAAACAATAATTGAGATAGATTAAGAATTTATTTTGATAGTTTGGTAGCAATATTAAAAAAATAAATAAATATCAATTTTATAGATCTAGTTGGTAATAATTTTAAAGATTTTGATTTATATTATAAGATTTAGTTTCGATAGTTAAAAGACAATTTGAATTCCAACTATAAATCTTAATAACTATAAAAAATTATATTATTATATTATAAATTAAGGTGTACTAAAAATTGATTTTTTTAGCTTATATCAACCTTCTAAATAAGTAATTAAATTCAAATGATTTTTATATGAGTGAGATGTTTTCGTAAGTTTATTGAATTGATATAAAATTTATCATATTGTTTTTAAATTTAAATGTAGGTATTAAATTAAAATTGAAATAAATAACAAAATATATATTGATCAAATATATTTATTAAATAGCTTAAATATATATATATATATATATATATATACCAAATGAATATCATGTTGTTTGAAATATTCTATTATAAAGTGAAAACAAATTGAAAAATAAACATTAAAAAAAAGTGCATAAAAAATATTAAATAAAAACTCACCTTAACTTAATCTCTGCACCAAACACCCCCTTAATGATATGCTTCATTTTTGCTATATTTTATATATACATCAACCTCTCCTAAACAACTCCTTCTTAACCTCTCCTCCAAAATCACACCAAATAAGTCTTTTTTTTTAGATTACAACAATTCGGGGTGGAGGGACTCGAACCCAAGACCTTTGGTCATTAGACATACACTAGTGCCGCTCATGTTGGCTTTTATTTAATCTTTTAAATCTCACATCAAACATTTTTTTAATTCTCAACCATATAATATAATATAAAAATATATTTTATGTAATTTTATCAACTATCACATCAAATTTTCTCTAATTTTCAACCATATAATATAATATAAAATAAAATAAAATAATTAATTAATATAAATATGTAATGATTACATTAAAAAAATAATATAAAATATGTATTTTTTACAACATCTCATGTCCAAAACACCAATCTCCAAACAACTACTTCATATCTCTAAATCACTCAACTTCCTCTTCCACTTTCTCTCGTCTAATCTTTTCAACTCCAAAATCCAATCATTTCCTAGAATACCAAAGTGGGAGGGGTTCAGCTTCTATTAGGTAAAAGATTAGAGAGCAGCAAAGCGGCTTGACTGTAAAGAAAAGTGGCGAGTGAACCAAACCCAGAACACAAGCAATCATAACTTTGGGACACTTGCTAGGAATGCACTATGTGAGCATGTTGATACGTACGTCTGCTAAGGAAATTCATAGTCGTATGCTGGGTTGTTGAAGGCTATTTGTCTAGTTTCTAGTTCAAGATTTAAATATCTCGACCCACATGCTTTAAGAAAGGTTAAGAAAGGAGGGTTATTTCTTTACTGAGTTTCAAACACATTCCTTCAGTTTATATTATATATTCTTTAAAGAAGTGAAGCTAAAAGAGGTTATATGAAAATATGAAAAGCTCGAGATTCAACTTTTAGGCTAGCCACTACCCTAAGGAGAACTCACTTTAAGCTAATTTGATTGGAGTACGGGGAAAAAATGTCTGAGAACAAAAAGAGAAAATGGTAGTGTTATGAAATTGATCAATACAAACTTAGCTAACACACAAGCACATACACAACAACATATAGGAACAAGCAAATCCAACACTTTTCAGTTACACAACACATAACAAATTGGCAGTTCTAACAAGTAAACAGATGGACAATCCTAATTTAGTTTAATTAAACAAAGCATCAGTTCAGACAATTAAGAAACTACCTTCAGTTATACATTTGAAACTACCTAACAACACAAAAACATACAATCCTGGTAGTTAATCAAATAACCTTAATAACTTGGCAGATTCTAGAAGTTGTGCAGTTATCCATGCTAAGCTCAGATTCAATTCTAAACACCTATAAATAGACCACTCTATATCTGAGCTAGTGTGTGAAAATATGAGAATTCTAAAGTGAGGTTTTGAATGGATACTTATGAGAAGTGCACTAAAAAAATGAATGTGTATGCTTGTGTAATATGTGGCTGTTTTTGTGAAGAAAAGAAGTAATACGAAAGCTTACCTCTTGAAGACGGAGTAGACCAACTACATGGTTGAACCACTATAATTCCTTGTGTATTTCTTTTATTCTCCATTGCTCTTCATTTTGTCTTTCATTTTCTTACTTGTTGTATGACATGTTTCTTGAAATTACTCATACAGATAAAATGAGTTTTCAATATTAGCATGAAAGCAATTAACTAGAGAATGAGCAAAAAAAAAGAAGAGTGAAAGGTAAGAAGATACTTAGCTTGATCTTACTTGAAAGTTAACTTCATCCACATGAAAAGTGGTAAGTTTTGACACTCAGTAAGGATCCGATAAGCAAAGTACAATATGTATACAGTCACCAGAGCTTAACAGGTAATACAATATAAGCCATAAAAGTTTCATCAAGTGGTACACAGACCCATGCTCTTATGAATTGTCTACTGGCTGATGTCAAAAGACCAAGATGTCCTATAGAGCCATATGACCCACTTTGGACAATCTTAGTAACCAATACTAGGGAAAGTGTCATGGCCAGCTGAGCTACCTAGCCCAATTCAAGCCGCAAACACTTTTAGTGAGTTGATAACATGTATCACCCACCATGTGAGATGATAACATCACATTGCCCATCCTATGGGATATCGCCCTTGCACTATCAAAACCATAGTAAGACACTTGGATTACAGTAAGTGTCTTACAGTGATGCGTACTCTAAATGAGATAGAGCTAACCAAACAACTCTCTGATCCCCTGACACGGGTACGAGTGATATATCTCCACTCCCATTGCATATGATTAGTAATTTCTATCTGAGGTTTTTGTTCGGTCACGTGCTTCCCGAAAACCAACTCGTACTATTAACTTATAAGGTCCTCTATGGGACAACATGCAGGTTCCTTATGAAACATCAAACAACTCTCAGTTCCCCTATAGGACACCAGAATAAAAGGTTCTCAATGGGACAATGGTGACAAGCTAGTTCACTTTGGAACATCCTGACCTATCATGCATAAAAATAATACATGATAATACTAAGGGAATTCTCTTATGTGTATTATGATAGCAGTCAAATCTTAGAAGCAATCAAGTAGTGAGTATGATAATCCCTTACAAGTTTAAAGATAAGGGAATTCCTTTATGCTTCCATAAAAAGGGAGGAAAATGAAGTAAAATATCTAGTTGGGGATATCAAATATGAGGGTTCATAGCTTGAGCACATATTTTCTTTAAAAGATATTTAGTGAATTTTGATACTATATGTCTCGTTTTCTATAAATCCTTTAAACACCTCAGGAATGTTGTAGTTGAGATAATTCAACCTTACAATAAGTAGCTTATTATTCTATCTAAAGAAAATATATGACTTATACTATATCCTTCTCCCTATCCCTATCGGTCGAGGTCCTTCTCTCAAAGGTTGAGTAGTTCTGCACCTTCGAAACCTTATAATCGAGATATTTCAACCTTGCATTCGAGTAGAGAAGAACAAGAGATTAAACAACTTCGAACCTCAAAATCTTTACAGTCGGAGGTAGCTCAATTTTTTTTTTTGGCGAAGTATTGTCAAACTAAAAAATCCAATAAGGATTAGTTCTCCTTGAAAAGAAGGTGATCCACTTGCACCTTCTAGTACGACTTTCTTCAATCACTAGCCCTAACTTTGGGACCTACTATTTCCATTGATCAACAGGTCCTTGAACCAAGTGGTCTGACCTCCACCTACATGAATCCTCCGTTGGGTGGAGTCATTTCTTAGTTTCTAATGTTTTATTTATGAAAGACTCATTCAATGACGATAATAAATCTCGTAAAATATAAAGTGAGAATAGATAATTTAGAATAGTTAGAAAATATGATTCATTCCTTTATTTCTTTGATTTGTGTAGAAATGAAGAAATAAATATAGAAGCGAAGCTAAGTGATATGTTGTATGATTTGATGATCAAAATATCATAAATTCGAATCTTCTTCTTAAAATATTTTTAATTTAAAAAGATTGAAATCACTCCAAATGATTAAACTTTTCAACGAAAGTCTAACGTTGCCTTTTGCTTTCAACTCTTCAATTTTGAACAGACATGAAACATTTCAGAAAATGAAGCCTAACAGAAAGGAAATGGACCCGTTTTTGCGGAGTTGATGGATAGAATTTTATTTCTTGCCTTTTCTTTTACATATGGAAATATTTTTAGGAGAAAAGAAATGAGTAGTAATGGGTCCATAATTTCTTAAAAGAAAATAATGGAAGGTCGTTAATTAAGTTGGTTAATCCATCATAATGAATATGCTATCACCTTTTTTCCCTTTTTCATTCTCCGGAAAACGCCAACCCACCTTTCTTATCACCCAACTCTTTTAAATCATCTTCCAATCATTAAATTTCATGTTATACATACATTAATGTGTATTATAAACTTTTACGTTTAAATGCGACAATATTCTCTAATATTTCCTCAATTATATTACTATACTATAACTTCATTAATTCTATCCATCCAAGTATTCTTAGACTATTTAGTTCATAGTTTCAAAAAAAAAAAAAAAATTATTGAGTTCATTTCTCATAAATAATCTTAGTTAGTAAATAAGACAAACTCTTCACCTTGAAAATATATATTTATGAAAATTTGAGCCTACTACACAAATACAGTAAACTATCGTGCATTTGTGTTCATACGAGCAAGTAACATATTTTTATTCTCCCAACTAGCTCAATTATATCAATAGATGTCCAATAATTAAGCCCCCGTTTGATAACCATTTCGTTTTTTCGTTTTTTGTTTTTTGTTTTTACTTTTTTAGAAATAGATTTTTTTTATAACCATTTTGGTTTTTTTTTTAAATTTTAAAAATATTAAAGAAATTCTAAAAACTAAAAAAAGTAGATTTTAAAAACAAGTTTTTGTTTTGTTTTTAAAAAGTACGAAAAGAATTAGAATAAATAGTTAAAAACTAAAAAAATCCAAACAAAATTTGATATTTGAAAACAAAAAACAGTTATCAAACATGTTTTTTGGTTTTTCGTTTTTAAAAATATAAAACTAAAATGAGTTATCAAACGTATGTGGTTTTTATTTTTTAAAACAAAAAACCAAAAACAAAAACTGAAAAATTATGAACAAAAAACAAGAAAAATAAAATGGTTATCAAATGGGCCCTAAGATATCATGTATTTGAATCCACCATCTCCACACATGACTAAAGAAACATTTTTTTTTTACTTTCAATGGAAGTAACATTTTTTATTTTTCTCAAAAAATTATAAATATTTGACTTATTAAATAAGGTTAAGTTTATTGTAAATGATATTATTATGATTTATTGAAAACCACTAGTAAAATCTATAAAATAATTATAAACTTATTAATATTTTTTTTAGACCAGTACTTATTGATATCAATTAATGAGTATGGTTGATATCAAATAATAATAATAATAATAATGAGTATTGTCCAGAATGTTTTTATAATATTTGTATTAATAAATATTTTTAATACATAATATTTATATTAATAAATATTTATAATACAATATTAAAACATATTAATTATTAGCTATATTAGAATATTTGTATTAGCATCCTCTCTTTATACGTTTGTTAGGATTTGAGTCCGTAGATAATTGTTAGTCTGTTGGCTAAATAGCTATGAGCTGTGTATATAAATACTCTTTTACTATGTAATAAAATCATTGATCATTCTCTGTCTGAAAAGCATCATGGTATCAGAGTCTATAAAGCCTAAACGGATATCAGTCCAATGTGGGACATTGATCATTTTTATTGGACTGAGCCCAAAAGAGACACCATCTTGAAGGGGCATACTAGGATCTCACAAATGTCCCACATTGGAAAGTGGGGAGTCCAACATCAATATAAAACAGACATGAGTTACTCCCCTCATTGTCAATTGGTTTTGAGATGGAATCTTATATTTTCTAATATGGTAATGAATGAATCAAATCCTTCTGCTACTCCTCTTCCTCAATCCACTCTTCTGATACTTATGTTACCAATGTTCATCCTATAAAAACAAGAGGAAAATCTGGTATATCAAAGAAAAAGGTCTTCATTGCTCATACCTTGTCTCTTGAACCAAAATCAACCGAACCAACCTCATTTACTCAAGCCTCTAAGCAGCCTGAATGGAAAACTTCTATGTTGGATGAATATCAAGCTTTAGTCGAACAATATATACTTGGCATTTAGTTCCTTTACCACCAAACAAAAAGGCTATTAGTTGTAAGTGAGTTTACAAATTAAAGTTGCACTCTGATGGCTCCCTTGCAAGATACAAAGCTAGTCTTGTAGCAAAAGGGTTTAAACAGGAAGAGGGTATTGAATTGATTATCAAGAAACGTTTAGTCCAGTAATAAAATGCCCAACTATAAGAATCATTCTATCTCTTGCATCCACCTTTGGATGAGAATTGAGACAACTTGATGTAAAAAATGTATTTTTACATGGTGAACTCCAAGAAGAGGTTTATATGCAACAACTTCAAAAGTTTGTTAACTCTACTCATCCTATACACGTTTGTCTTTTAAAAATTCTTTATATGGTCTCAAGCAAGCACTCAGGGCTGGTTTGAGTGTTTTACTTCACACTTATTTACTTATGGTTTTCAGGCTTCTACCTCTTATCCATCTCTATTCATAAGACGAAATAATGCTTCAATGATATAGTTTTGACAGGAAGTAACTCATCATTTGCTTCTAGCCTTAATACTCAACTTCAATATGTGTTTTAACATGAATGATCTTGGCTCCTTGACATATTTCCTTGGTTTAGAAGTGAAGAACAGAGCAGATGGAATCCATGTCAATCAAGAAAAATATGAGACTGATTTCCTAAATAAATTTGGGCTCCTGTCATCTAAACCATGATTGACTCCAATCTGCACAAACAATAGTCATGGTAATATGGAACCTTGTTGTGTCGAGGACATCCACTCTTTCAGACAAATGGTAGGTGCTTTTATTTTTTTTTGAAAACCAGGAAACTGGAGCTTTGCTCCCCTATACCCAGGCACCACTGGCCCGTCCCTAGACTGTGGTAGATGCTCTTTAATATGTGAGTTTTACATGACCTGATATTAGTTATGTTGTGATACGATCCGACCCTTGGAGATTTAGGAATATTAGTATTAGTATTTATTAGTTATTAGTTAATTGCTATTTTAACTGTATTGAGCTTGGGCCTATTATTAGTCTTTTGTTAAATTAGGTTAAATTAGGGTTTAGGGTTATAATAGGAGAGGTTAGGTCTTTATTTGGTATCCATTGAATTGTCGTCTTTGTACTCTGGCTCTTAGAGAGATCCTCTCTGGAGATTTATCTTATTTTAATAGAAATGTGTGGTAGATTCTATCATTTTGGTATCAGAGCCATTTGCCGATCCTGAAATGGTTGCTACTAAGATGGAAACGAGGGTTCAACAATGCGAGGAAAGTGAGGCTGAGATGTTGAAGAAACAACGAGAATTCGATTGGACCAAAAGATAGGTAAGATAAACCTGAACATACAGAAGTTGCTAGAGGGAACACTGGAACAACAAATCTCCGAATTGAACGGCTTGGACAAGGGGAAAAGGGCGTCGACCGATTCGAGAGGGATAGGTGTGGGCTTGACGACGAGGGATGTCACGGCGGCGTTGCCGGCAGGGTTTGACGGTGTGGGCGAGGGGTCGGCGCAGAAGGAGGGCGACGTGTGAGGGGTTGGCGCCGGGGGCCACGCGGGCTGGGGCTCGAGCGGGGGTGGCAAGGGTGAACCCGACGTGCAGAGGGGCTTAGGTGCAGGGGGACGCGCAGGCTGGGGCTCGAATGAGGCTGGCGTTGGGGCGTGCAGAGCTTAGGGCACAGCGGGGCGAGGCTGTGGGTCTGGGTCAGGATCGGGGTCGGGCGGGCTTGTGAGTGGGGGCGTGGGGCTCATGGGCTTGAGGTAGGCAGGTGCGGGAGACAAGGCAGCTGCAAGGGCCTCAAGGGCACAGAGGGGCACACCGGTGTGGGGTTGGAGGACATGGGCTGGGGTTGGGGCAGTTGGGGTGGGCCGGGCGCTGGTGAGTGCTGGTGGAGCTCGAGTGTGGCAGAGAGGGGCAGGGTTTGGGCGGGGGTCCGAGCGAGAGTAGGTCGAGTTGGGGCTGGCTGACTGGGCCAGTACGGTCTGGGTTAGTCAAGTGTGACAAAAACGAGGGGTTTCAGGGGATCTTTGACGGGGAAAATTTCGCGGGGCATATGTTCGTCTTAAGGGGAGACCCAAGGGTTGTGGGGAGAGGAAACGGGGTTCTGGAGGAAAGGAGGTTGCGCATGGGTTATGATAGGTCGTTGGCACATGACGGTTGGAACGATCGTTGGTGGGGTGACAATGTCCGAAATAGGGGACGAGATTTCGGGTGGGGAGGAGAAGAAAGATTTGAACGGGGAGGTCAGAGAGGAGCAGGAAAGGAGGGATCGGGGTGTGACAAGAGATTTAGAAAATTGGAGAAGCTGGTTTTCAAGGGTCTTGCTTATGAGGATCCGGTGGGATGGTTGAGCCGGGTCGAGCGTTATTTCCTGGTAAACAAGCTGACTGAATATGAAGGGGTTGAGGCAACGGGGTTATGTTTAGAAGGGGAGGCATTGGAGTGGCAATAGTATGAGGAAGATCGTGCTCCTTTTCATCCTGAAAAGAATTCAAAGACGGGTTGTTGGAGCATTTTCAATTGACTGCTCAGGCGAATAAATATGTCAACTTCATGAGTTTGAAACAAATAGGCACGGTGAAGGAATATCGCCGGAGCTTTGAGCGCTTTGCTAAGGGAATGCGCGATATCAGTGCGAGTGCATTGGAGGGAAAGTGGGAAAGTGGACTGAAAGAGAAGATACAGAGCGCGATGCATAAACTACGACCAGTGGGCATCGAAGAGAAAATTTTTATGGCCCAAGTGATTGAGGATGATTTTGCTTTTCAGGTTGCCCAAAACGAGGGAAGTACTTCTACAACAGTCAAGGCTAAAGCAGGAACGATTGTATCGGGATATGGAAGAACAGAGACTTGTTCCCACAAGACTACAACCGTTCACCCGACGTCTTGTAAAAAACTCATTGAAGCCGAAATTCGAGCAAGGAAGGACAAAGGGTTATGCTTCCGCTGTGATGAACGATTTGTTCCGGGACATCATTGTTAGAAGCAAGAACTCCATAACTTGGATGTGTGGGTCGTCGAGGATGTGCACGATTACCAGGGTGCTGATGTGACATGCTTTTCGCTAGAAGACGAAGCTGTAAAAGATGGCATCAGAGATGGAACACCTTGAGGACAAGGTGGCTCTTGGGGGGGGGGGGAAAGTATTGATACGATCCGGCCCTTGGATTTTTAGGAATATTAGTATTAGTATTTATTAGTTAATTGTTATTTTAACTGTATTGGGCTTGAGCATATTATTAGTCTTTTATTAAATTAGGTTAAATTAGGGTTTAAGGTTATAAATAGGAGAGGTTAGGTCTTTATTTGGTATCCATTGAATTGTCGTCTTTGTACTCTAGCTCTTAGAGAGATCATCTCTGGAGATTTATCTTATTTTAATAGAAAAGTGTGGTAGATTCTATCATGTTGTTAGTAGGGTATCACAACATATGAACTCACATGCTCAAAGTCATATCATTGCTTTAAAAATGATCTTTCGCTACATCAAAGGGACGATAAATCTTGGCATCATATTTAAGCAAGGATCTCTTCAAATACATGCCTTCTCAGACTTGGATTGGGCCGACGATGTTGCTGAAAGACGCTCTACAACAGGCTTCATCACCTATCTTGGACCGAATCCTATCTCTTGGGTTAGCAAGAAACAAGCTACGGTCTCACATAGTTCTACTAAAGCTGAGTATAGAGCTTTTGCATCCATAGTTGCTTAAATACGTTGGTTTCGCCAATTACTGAAAGATTTATTTGTGAAGTTGATGCATAGTCTGACTGTGTATTGTGACAATCAATCTACTTTTGAAATGGCCTGCAACCCTGTCTTCCATGGCCGTACAAAACACATTAAAGTCGAATTTGACTTCATTCATGAGAAGGTTGCATCCGAAGACATCTATCTGCGACATATTTCTATGAAAGATCAGCCAGCTGACTTGTTTATAGAAGCTATGACATCCGAGCGTCTCCAGCTGCTGTGTTCTAAACTCATGTCTTCATTACCACCAAGTTGAGTTTGCGGGGGATATTAGCTATATTAGAATATCTGTATTAACATCCTCTTTATACGTTTGTTAGCATTGGGTGTGTAGATAACCGTTAGTCTATTGGCTAAATACCTAGGAATGGTGTATATAAATACCCTTTTATTATGCAATAAAATCATTGATCATTCTCTCTCTGGAAAGTGTCATTAATAATTATATATATTTATAAATACTTTAAAACTTACATATTTGTAATTATTTTGCCATAACAGTCCATCAAATACACTTTGTTTTGTTTGTATGTTACCCAAAAAACTTACATTTAGGGGTGCAACAAAAAACTGAAAAACCGAACCGAACCAATCCAATCCAATGGATCGGATCGGTTTTTTAGCTCAAAGTTGGATATATCGGTTCGTAATTTGAAAAAACCTAAAATATTGGATCGGTTCTGGTTTTCATTTTAAAAAACCGATCCAAACTGAAATATATATATTGTCAATAATTCATATAAAGTCATCTTCCTTTCATTAATATTTCTTTAATTCACTCATATTTTAAGTAAAAAATCCTTAAATAATTTTGAATAAGTTAAAAATACTTTTAATCTTTAAAAAAATAGTAGTTTATGAGAATATTATTTTTATATGAGAAATATTTTTTTCTATATATTAAAAATAATTGGACATCGGATCGGATCGGATCCATTTTTTGACATTGAAAAACCGAATCAATGGTTCTATACTTTATCGGACATTGGATCAGATTTATTTTTTGAAAACCAAAGATATCGGTTCGGTTGTTGGTTTGGTACAAAACCGACAAAAACCGAACCGAAATCACCCATAATCCTTATACATCCAAAAAGATGGGGCTCGAAATTTTTTTTTAACATAAAAACCTCGAAAAGATGACTAGACCTGGTCGCTAAATTTAAATCACATTAGGTACTTTTTAATAAAAACACATTTGGTACTTTTCAAAAGAAGAGTATCATAAAACAAAAGTATAACAACATTTCAAGACAATATATTGAAAGTAATATCGTGGTAAAATCCTTGTTAAAGAAAATTGAGACAAAAAAGAAAGAAAGAAAATAAAAGACAAAAAACTATTACTTTTACAAAAGCTACCATATAAAGAAATGAAATCTAAAACCGATAACCATTTTCTTTTTTATTTTTTATTTTTGTTTTTACTTTTTTTAAAATAGGTTTATTTGATAATTAATTTTGGTTTTTGTTTTTAAAATTTTAAAAATAATAAAAAAATTCTAAAAACTAAAAAAAAAAAAAATTAGCTTTTAAAAATAAGTTTTTGTTTTTGTTTTAAAAAAGTATGAAAAGAGAAAGAAAAAATAGCAAAAAAACTAAGACAAATCCAAACAAAGTGTGATAATTGAAAACAAAAAATAGTTATCAAACATGTTTTTTGGTTTTTCATTTTTAAAAACATAAAACTAAAATGGGTTATCAAACATACACAGTTTTTATTTTTTAAACAAAAAACCAAAAAAAATAATAATTAAAAACTATAAACAAAAAACAAAAAACGAAATGGTTATCAAACATGACCTAAATTATAAATTTATTCCTTAAAATTTTTAGTTTGCGACCAAAGCCATCTTAAAGTTTAAAAATCATGTTTATCATTCCTTACATTTTCAATTGGTAATCAATAAATACATAACATATTCAAGATATTAAAAATTAATGAATTCAATTATGTGTGTTGTTTATAGGTTTGCCCATTTGTTTAAAAAATATTAGACAAGTAAAAAAATTTATCATACACAAAAATAAAATTGAAAGTTCTATAACCTATTAAAACAAATCCAAGAATCACCGGTAGACACAAAGCTGAAAATAAAAGCTTACATATTGAAAATACAAAGGGGAATACAAATGGACAAAAACCAAAAGCTTACGGTTTGAAAATACCAAGAAATACAAATAGACGACAAAAACAAAAAGCTTTCAGTTTGTTAAAATACAAATAGACAAAGCTTACATTTTTTAATTTTTTTAAAATACCAAGAATACAAAATGGACAAAAACCGAAAGTATAAATGATGGGGACCAAACTAGGATATGAAAAAACTCGGTTTTTGAAATATGTATATATATTACTGTTAGAGCACGCCAAGGATTGTTTGCATTCAGTCGATAAAAGAGACAGATCAAACCATAATTTTAGTGAGTGCCGGAGTGGGGAGTTACCCATTAAAAAATGAGATGTGTAGGGCTCGTTCGATAACGGTCTCTTTTTTATTTTTTTGTTTCTCATCTCTTTCTTAAACATTCATAATAAAAAATAAGAACGTGTTTGATAAATATTCTTATTTCTTGAAAAAATAAAAAATAAAAATGAAAAGTGTTTGATAACCATTTTTTGTTTCTTTTTATTTATTTTATCTTTTTATAGTTTAAAAAGAATTCAATTATATAATATATAAAATATAAAACATGCAAAAATTATGGATTTTATGTGGTAATTAGCGACCTATAAAATATTTTGCTACAAGTTTCCTAACATAAAAATATTTTAAGATAAGACAATATGTCTCGAAAAAATAATTGAAATGTGTGCAAATATGCATTAAAATATATAAAAATAATTTACTGAATAAGTTGGTGGCGCAATTGGTTATCTGATTTGTGTTAACCATTTCCACAATTTGATGCAAAAGTACAACAATTTGATGTGTTGTCTCATACTTAGTCATTTGTTTGACATGATAGTCGAATCAAATTCACTTTAATTAAATTATTTTTCAAATGTTGTTGTAAAATATTAAAGTAAGATTAAATGTCTATTTTAGTGAGCAAACTTTACCAATTGAGTTTTCTTTTTGATTTTTAGTTGTTAGTGGTTAGTTTTGGTTTTTTATTTTAAAAAATAAAAAATCATACATGTTTGTCCGCGTTAATTATAATGCCATTTTGTTTTTGTTTTTTTTTTCTGTTTTAGTTTTTTATTTTAAAAATAAAAATTAGATAATTTTTGTTTTTTAAAAACTAAAAAATTATTTGATAACTGTTTCTCCGTAAAATTTTTTGTTTTTAATATGTAATAAAATAAAATTGAAATATTTGAAAATATTGATGATCTAGTAAACCTTAAATTTGTGGGATCAAACTTTATTTGTGACATGTTTTATCACATTTTTAACATTTTTTCAAAAAAGAAATCAGAAACTAGTTTTTAAAAGCTATTAATTAGTTTTTAATTCCTTTACTATTTTAAAATTTTTAAAATAAAAACTAAAATTGATTATCAAATAAATATATTTTAAAAAAAATAAAAAAATAAAAAATGATTATCAAGCATATATATATATATTTCAAAGTTATAAAATTAAAAAACAATAAATATACCATATGTAAAATTATGAAATAAAATAAATATATAAGTATAAATATTTATAGAATTAAAAGAAAATCGTTGCACACAAATGGTAAAATGGAAAAATAAATCCCTCTTCCCGTCAAAAAAAAGAAAAATAAATCCCCCTCCCCCAATTTATCTTAAAAAAAGGAAAAATAAACAAAAGCACTGCCACAAGCATTGAAATTTATGAGAAACAGTTGAATAAAAAAAAAAAGAAACAGAACGATGGAAACACCGTGGACAAAATTTTCCTTTTCTAACTCATTTCAAGAAACGTTATTTTTACCGAATGAATTGATAACCCAATCGTTTTATTGTTTTGTTGTAAACCAGTTTAACACTAACGTTTCGATCTCAAGAATCAATATTTGTCCACCCTCTCCGATATGTACTAAAAACAAACGAACGGTCCATAGTGGACACGGTCCAATTTAACTGCCTTGGAAAATTATTTCAATTGATTAAATTGATTGAGCAAAAAATTCACTAATTCAAGAATCAAAGAGTAGCAAAATATTCTAAAAGTATTGTTGAGAAAGATTTTTTTTAATCGAAATTTTTTAATTCAAGTGAAATTTATAGGGTGTGTTTGTTTACTATATTTATGAAGTATTTGACTTGAGGATTTATATTGAGTATTAAAAATTAAAAGTTGTGGCTAGAAATTTGTTTGAATATGGTTTTTTTTTGTATAAAAGAGTTATAGTCAAAATTTTATTTAAACGTAGATTTCAAATAAATAATTATTTTGAATAATTAAAAATAAGTATTTAAAAATGAATGATAGAAATGATAAATTATTTTTAAAAATAAAAAAGGAAAGTTAGTAATTTTAAATTTCAATGAAATAAAACTTGGATAGAGTTGAATGGAATTAAATATTTTATATTTTTATGTTTGTGTTTTTAAAAAGGCAACGGGCAGCAAATGCAACAGCGATGAACACTGAAAAAGAAAGATGGGTTTATAACAGTGATGTGAAAATCGAAAAAATTTGTAGCTCTGTCAATCTCTCATTTCTTCTGTTCGTGTCCGGTACTTAAACAATTTTCCTTCACTCAATCTTCACAATTTCACAACCTTCCCCTTCCATTTCACTCTTCCCTTTTTATATCCATTTCCATTTCTCTGCGTATACCACTTTCACTACTACAAATCAAGACCCATCACCAACAATCGTGTCATCTTCTTCTTCTTCCACTCGTTTTTACTTTTTTGAATCAAATTCTCCTCCCCCACCTCTCTCAATTCCCAATTCACTGTTTCTGAACCTGCCATTTGGGGATTTTTGGATGATTATGGCGGAAACATGTGTTTTATGACTTGGTGGAGGGTGGAAGGGAGGGAACCGCTGATTGATTGCAACTCTGCAAAGCTCATTTGCTTCTCTGGTAATTTTGATTGTTCTTCCTTTCTTTACATGGGTTTTTTTTGTCCTCCAATTTGGTAGCTGAAAGGTGTTTGATGTTATGTCTGTGTGGGAATTCAAGTGGGAAATGATGGCTGTAACCTCCAGCTGCAAGGACGCTGCTCTGGATAATGGGAAATATGTTAGGTACACACCGGAGCAAGTGGAAGCTCTTGAGAGGCTCTATTATGAATGCCCAAAACCCAGTTCTATGCGCCGCCAGCAGCTCATCAGGGAGTGCCCAATTCTCTCCAATATCGAACCCAAGCAGATCAAAGTTTGGTTCCAAAATCGCAGGTATTGCTATTGGTTAACACCCATAATTTTGTTTCTGGAATAGAGGATTCATTTGGGTTGCTTACACTTTTTTTTTTAAATGAACAGATGTAGAGAGAAGCAGAGGAAGGAGGCATCGCGCCTGCAGACTGTGAACAGGAAGCTGACGGCTATGAATAGACTGCTTATGGAGGAAAATGATAGGTTGCAGAAACAGGTCTCGCATCTTGTCTATGAGAACAGCTATTTTCGTCAACAGACCCAGAATGTAAGAACTTGCTTTGCTTCATTTCCCCCCTTGAATTTTACTTAATGATTTGTAGATGATTATCAGTGATTTCACTTCGTTGAAACAGGAATGAAGCACAATAAGACAACTGAGATCTCCTTTTCATAACTACTCGATTTTTTAGTATTAAGCCTATAAATGCAACCTTCACGTCTGGATATATAAATTTTCTTCTTGTGTTAGTAGTACATATGTTTTTAAAGAACCAAACCATTTTTGGAAACAAAAAGAAAGTAACTTTTAAAATATTGTTTTTGTTTTTGAAATTTGGATAAGAATTCAACTAGTTTATCTAGAGAGGCAAAAACTATGGTAGATTAAGTGAAAGAAATAAGCTTCATTTTCATAAACAAAAAACATAAAGGCAAATAGCTATCAAATGGACATAAATTTTGTATTGTATTGATTGTAGTACTGAATTTCTTATCAGCAGAATGAAGTGTGAAATTTAATTCTTTTGATAATTTCTCTAACTTGCAGGTGACCCTAGCCACCACTGACACAAGTTGTGAGTCAGTGGTGACAAGTGGTCAACAGCATTTGACTCCGCCGCATCCACCAAAGGATGCCAGTCCCTCAGGGTTAGTAGGATTGACTCTTCTTGTTGTGTATTACCTTTGATTTTTTCCTTTTGTTTTTGTGTATTTATCTTCTTCTATTTGTCATGGTGTTAGATACTGTCTTTCTGTTTTATGCTTTCTGAGGATTTGGGTTTTGCATATTCCTTAGACTTTTGTCCATTGCGGAGGAGACTTTAGCAGAGTTTCTTTCAAAGGCTACTGGAACTGCTGTGGAGTGGGTCCAAATGCCTGGGATGAAGGTTACTTCCTCTTTTTGCTTTATTCTTTCATCTGTATCAAAAATTGAATCTTTTTTCTACTGTCATCATAATTAAACATACAGAAACTTTGCTAATGTTCTAAGCAACATACCACTGTCTATTACCTCGATTGTCGAGAGCTTTTGAAAAATTTTCCATGTTTTGTCTGCTTCTTTCATCTGCCAATGTCACATTCATTCTGATTTGTGTCTTGGTTTCTCGAGGAAGGCAAATAGCAAGTTTTCATTATGCATCGTTGGATTGAGAAATAATGGAGTAGTAATTTTAATATAACTGCTCAGCAAAGATCATGCATTTTTTTTTTATAAAAACGATATCAAAAGAGAACAGGGACATGGGAAAACAAATATTAATTTTTTTGTTAGGAAGATTTCTAATAGGAAAATTTAATGCTCGAGATAAAATTTCTAGTGATATTACAAGTCTCGCTTTTTTATTCATATGCTTGATCGTTCAAAAATTCTGACCTTTCTGAATATCTCTTCTGAGCAGCCTGGTCCGGATTCCATTGGAATCGTTGCAATTTCTCATGGTTGCACTGGAGTTGCAGCTCGTGCATGTGGACTTGTGGGTCTCGAACCTACAAGAGTAAGTGCTTCTAAACACTAAAGTTAACTGTTTGCCCAATGTAGCACGAAGTTTAAGTATTTATAATATATATTGTTTGATGAAGGTGGCTGAAATTCTTAAAGATTGGTCTTCTTGGTTTCGCGATTGCCGCACCGTTGATGTTCTAAACGTCCTATCTACTGGAAATGGAGGAACCATTGAGCTTCTATATATGCAGGTGAGATACTTCTAGATAGAGGATTGTTTTGTAACAATTTTGCTGATATGCAAGAAAATATGGAAATAAAAGAAACTTTTGTTGATTTGATTTTAGCTCTATGCTCCTACAACTTTGGCACCAGCTCGTGATTTCTGGCTACTGCGATACACATCTGTTTTGGAGGATGGTAGTCTTGTGGTATGTGAATACCTTTGGAAATTGATTCTGTTTTTTTTTTTTTTTTTAATTTTTAATTTAATCTGAACTTTGGTGATAATATTCTTGTATTATGCATTTTAGGTTTGTGAAAGATCTCTTAACAATACTCAAAATGGTCCAAGTATGCCTCCCGTGCAAAACTTTGTAAGAGCAGAAAAGCTACCGAGTGGGTATTTGATAAGGCCTTGTGAAGGTGGTGGATCAATAATCCATATAGTTGATCACATGGACTTGGAAGTATGTAAAACGGCTCTGTATATTAACCACAGTTATATTTAGCCTCTGATTTTCAAATTTCTAATTTCCTTTGTTTGCTTGAAAATAGCCTTGGAGTGTGCCTGAGGTGTTGCGGCCATTATATAAGTCATCTACTCTACTTGCTCAGAAGAACACAATGGCGGTAAGTCTGCTTTTTTATGTTAATTGTTTCAAGCCTTGAATTCACCCACTGTTTCTACAAATGAACAACTGGAAATTGAAAGTTCGTGTAACTTTGAAGATTGTAACCCAATAACTTATAAATTTCGTTGTTTTGGATTAGGCTTTACGCTTGTTAAGACAGATTTCACAAGAAGTTTCTCAACCAAATGTTACTGGTTGGGGAAGAAGGCCTGCTGTTCTTCGTGCTCTTAGTCAGAGGTTGAGCAGGTAGATACGATTTTGGCTTGCTGAGTATCTGCCCTAGCTACTCCTTTTTATAGTATTTAATGGATTTTACTCTGCAGAGGTTTCAACGAAGCAGTTAACGGGTTTACTGACGAGGGATGGTCTTTGCTAGACAATGATGGCATTGATGATGTTACACTTCTTGTAAACATGTCCCATGGGAAGACAATGATGAATGCAAATATTTCATATTCTAATGGATTCCCATCTATGAGCAACGCAGTGCTTTGTGCTAAAGCATCGATGTTATTACAGGTAAATAAATATTTTGCTTGCGAGCTGGCATCTAGATGATGGTGAGCAATTGAAAAGGTTCTATTTTATAATGTAGAAATGCCTTCTACCAATTCATCAGTCATATGTGAGGAAAGTCTCTTTTTCAACCTGTGCCATATTTTCTTTTTCTTGATTCATTCTTGGACTAGTTGTCCCCCTTTTTACATATATATAATTTAAATATAACTAGATTGAGCTATATAACACAGGGTTAGATAGGTTTCATTTGATGATTTTTAAACCTGGACATGCCGAGGACACTATAGCTTGATGGAAAACGAGTGATCATTTAAGAAATAGTTAAATAAAAATTCAGCTGCATATTTTTTTTTGAAAACCGAGAAATCTGAGCTTCGCTCCATTATATCCGGAGTTACTACGCCTGTCCCTAGGCTAGACACCTGACAATGACAATGACACTGTATTAGCTAGTTTTGTACGAGTTTATACACAATCACTCGCTCTCCACACAAAATATTCCTTTGGAAGCTTTTCGTTTTATATTTACTTGCTCTTCCCTTCTTTTATTTATTCTTGCTGTCTTTTTGATTTTGTAGAATGTCTCTCCAGCAATGCTCATTAGGTTCTTGAGAGAACACCGGTCAGAATGGGCTGACAGCAGTATTGATGCTTACTCAGCTGCTGCATTTAAGACCGGTCAATGTGGTTTACCAGGGTCTCATGCTGGATCTTTTGGGGGTCAGGTTATTCTTCCCTTGGCACAAACAGTTGAGCATGAAGAGGCAAGTTGCATATTTTCTATCATTTAAACAAAAATTGTTTCCATAGAATCAATGTTATGAATAAACATATCCTATTGACCTACCTAGCTTTGCATTTGAGAATATTGATTTAAGTTTTCTTAATGGGAACAGTTTATGGAAGTTATTAAATATGAAAATGTGGGCCACTATCGGGACGATATGCTCATGCCTAATGACATCTTCCTCCTCCAAGTAAGCAGTCTTTTCTTTAATTATATGAATAAATATAAAATAGCATGCATATTTTAGTTTACTGAAGCATAGAATCGCATTGAAGTTAAAGTCTGGCTTGTTTCGTTAGTTTAATAAATGGTGATTATTAAGCTAGGATCTTCCATATTATAGAGCTATAATGGACAATTGTAGTGTAAATCTAGAAACTATGTTGTGTCACTGACCGATCTTAATTATTGTGCATATCTCCCAGCTTTGCAATGGTGTGGATGAAAACACAGTTGGTACGTCTGCTGAACTCATCTTTGCTCCAATCGACGCCTCTTTTTCTGACGATGCACCCATTTTACCTTCTGGCTTCCGTATCATTCCTCTTGACTCTGGCATGGTAAGCACTCAATATCAAATGTCTCCCCTTTCTTCCTCCCCATTGTCTGCATTTGTATTTATTTTGATGTAAATTTGTACATTTGCTAATGCTGCAGGATGCTTCGAGTCCTAACCGCACACTTGATCTTGCTTCTGCTCTTGATGTTGGACCTGAAGGGAATAGAGGTTCTGGTGATTATGCTGGTCAATCAGGAAAATCAAAATCTGTGATGACAATTGCATTCCAATTTGTATTTGATGTACACCTTCAAGATAATGTAGCAGCAATGGCGCGGCAGTATGTCCGGAGCATTATAGCATCTGTTCAGAGAGTGGCACTGGCTCTTTCCCCTTCGAATTTTGGTCCTCATTCTAACCTTCAGACACCAGCAGGTGCTCCCGAAGCACAAACACTTGCTCGTTGGATCTGTCAAAGCTATAGGTATTCAAAAAACCCTTTGCTGCACATTAATTATTTCAGTAAACTAATTGTTCCCCCAAGCTCCTTGAAATAAGGAATTCAGCCTATTGGATAGAACCCTAAAATGGCTGAATATGGGCAGGGCTCATATTTTAGCCATACGAAGTTTTAAAAGAAGTGCATTCAAACATAAACCTAACATTCTGATTGTCTTTTCTAAAAATCTTGTGCCCTTTTGTTTTCTTTCATAAATTTTGAATCCGTTTTTATTCACTTAGCAAGTGTCTTTTCAATGGTCTTCACTGACTTAAGATTATTTTGCATATTTTCTTTCTTTATATTGTCTTTTCAATAGCTTAAACTGACATAAAATATTGTAATTTTTAAGAGAATACAAATTAACATTAACTAACACTCAGCTGCAGCCTGCCACCAAAAGCTTAGCTCAATTGGCAACATGTATGACTTAGTAACCAAAAAATTATAAGTTCAAATTCTCATCTCTAAAAATTGTTGAATTAGAAAAAAAAAACACTCAGCTGCATCCTGTTGTATACTTTTTTTCTTCTCATATGATTTTTTTTTGAGATATTTTGTCTAAACCCATCCATACCTCAGTTTTGTACTTGTACTTTACCTACATTATAAGGGAAGGAGCTCATAGTAGAATTTCAATTCTGTTCTATCCTTCCCTACAGGTGCTATTTGGGCATGGAATTACTGAAAAATGAAGGAAGAGAATCCGTTCTCAAATCCCTTTGGCATCACTCAGATGCAGTCATGTGCTGCTCTTTGAGGGTATGTTTTAAATTCTATTTCTTTTTAATATCAAGGGCCCTCCATGCCAATAATAAGATTATTTTTTAATCCCAACGCTGATTAAGATAAACGAAAGATTAACAAAAGAATGCACAGAACGCCTAGTGAACGTCCAGGCTTAAGGTTTTTCTTACATTCCGTGTGAAGTTTCTAAAGGAGTTATTTGAAGACAAACGAAGTAAAAGAAAATTAATTTATTAATTCCATTTAACTTTTATGGAAGATTAAAGTTAAACTTGAAATTGAAACTACTTATTCACCATAGGGCCCTGCATACAACAGATTCAGAGATTTGTGTGTATCATTGATTTTGCCTGTTCAGAAACAAGTGCTTGTATATTATTAGTTTATTAAAATCTCCACAAGCAAAAGATTTGAAGTGCTTTTAGGAATAATGAATCGAAGTAAGATTTACATTAGAGAAGTGACTTTTAGGAGATGCTGAAAAACCAAGTAGTATCGTGAAGTCTTAGTTAAGAAAAAAAAGCGAGCCATCATGGGTTGGCCTAGTAGTCAAAGTGAGCCTTGAGCATCTAAGAGGTGATGGACTCAATCCATGGTGGCCACCGAATCAGTTTCTTATGTGTTTGCTTGACAATCAAATATTGTAGGGTCGGACGGTTTGTCCTGTGAGAATAGTCGCATAAGCTGGTCCGGATAATCATGGATATTATAAGAAAAAAAAGCTTGCACTTGCAATTTTCCCATTTCTCCTTCTCTTCAATTTATGTGTACATGAAGTTATATCCCCTTCTATGAACATGCAGGCATTGCCAAATTTTACATTTGCAAATCAATCTGGACTTGACATGCTTGAGACAACCTTGGTGGCTCTCCAAGACATTACTCTGGAGAATATTTTTGATGACAATGGAAAGAAAACTTTAGCCTCAGAGTTCCCACGAATAATGCAGCAGGTATCGCTAACGAATCCCATCTTTCCTTACCAATCAATGAATGCCCAAATGAACAGAAATTCTTTAAGTAAATCAAAACCCACCAAGTTTTCCCCCATGAGTGGAATTTAATTCAAATTAAACCTTATAAAGCATGGAACAGGCTCACGTTAAGAAGTGGAAAAGATAAAACTGGATAATTCAGAATCTTGGAGAAGCACAAAGTTATTTATGTATACAATTTTCTTCTCCTCAAGTTAGCTTAACCAAAAGGGAAATATTGAATAATTGAATTCGGCACATCTTAGTTCATTAAGCGACTTTGTCCTCAGTTTTCTTTTACCATAGCTACTGTTTAATTTGGTGAACATGTGGCAATATATTAAGATCATACTCTTCCCAAGCATAATGTCATATAGTTGAGTGATCTTTTTATCTTATGCTATGTTATAGGGCTTCCTCTGTCTTCAAGGGGGTGTCTGTTTATCAAGCATGGGAAGGGCACTATCCTATGAGAAAGCAGTGGCATGGAAGGTTTTGAATGAAGAAGAAAACGCTCACTGTATTTGCTTCATGTTTATGAACTGGTCTTTTGTTTGAAATGCTTAGTCAGGAAGTAGGAATATGACCATTAGACTAGATCAGATTTTCCTTTATGTTAGGTTTCAGTTACAATGAAAATAACCAAAAACTAATGAGCAAGCATATTGCCCCTACTTGATCTTTCCCCCACTTTTGCTGCTTATCCTTTATGGAATTAGTTATGGAATCATTTAGTTCATTTTTCCTTTACATAATAAATATTAAGACGATAAAAACCCCCCACGACTTCTGGTTGACATAATTAAATTCACTTCACTCAATCGGCTTTAACTTTTAAGTTGATTGATGATTTTATATAATTTAATAAGTTATCAGAGCATGGGGTTTTGGGTTTAACCAATGCCAAGCCAATTTATCTCCAATTAATATTGATTTCCACTTGATGGATATTAAGAAGAGTACTAGTTGATATAGTTAATATCACCTCGACCTATCGGTTTAAATTTTTATTAGATTAATTGATGGTTTAACCTAATTCAACAACTTTGCGTCAAGAATCTGATGAGAGAGTATCATTGAAAGAAAGCTGGTTTTGAGTCCTTACACTTCTCATGTGTTTGCTTGGAGGAGAAAAGATCAGAACTTTGATCTCTGAGTTCATTCACCATCCCACCATCCACACTCATTGGGCTGCTTGTCATGGTGAATAATGTCTTTTAATAATCTTTAAAGTAAATCTTCTTGTTTAGGGTATTCAAAAGAGCAAACTTTACTTCTCTACTTTTGTTTCTGGTTTAATTCTTGAGTTCAACTGATATTTCATTTGAAAACACAATTCTCAGTTATCCCTTTCTTTTTCTTTATATTAATGTGGTGGAGCATCTTGCCATGGCAATGGAGGACATGGAAGGTCATCTCCCTCGTTTATTCTGCACTTTTCCCTAATTCATGTCAAAGATCAAACCTTTTCTTTTCAACATCACTTCTTTTCATGCCTATATAATTCTCTCTAACCTTCTAATCTGTTTGACTTGGACCCCCAAAATTCCAGTAAGAAAGCATTTGTGGCAAATAGAATCAAAATTCTTATGGAAAGGATGAAAATACGAAGAAAAATATGAAAAATAATGATTATATGTGTGTAGGATAAAATGAATTATCATAAATATTTAGATGCAGAGAATGATTATGAAAGAATAAAATAGCGAGTCTGAGAAGAATGAAAGTGGTTACGAAGGAATGAATATTGATTATGGAAGAATGATTGGGAGAATGATTTCGGTGACCAAAACATGGATAAGAGAATTATTTTTATTCTCCTTATTCCACACCTCCTCTAGAAAAAGAAAAAGGAACCAGTCATTGGCTGACGCACAAAGCATTTGGGCAAAAAAAGCTTTCACAAACCTTCTTTTTCTGATATATATCTTTTCAAATTTGGAACCAGAAGCCTCTTTCAGCTCAGTTTCTTCCCATTCTAAGGCCCTGTTGTGATGACAAGATAATGGGGCTGAAGAGAAAGTTTGAAAGCAGCACTCATTGATTTTTATTTGGACTTTAATGTCTCTTCTTGGCTCTAAAGATATTCTTTCCAAAGTGGGTCAGTAAAATTCTCTCAACCCACCCACCCACTATCCACCATAACCATAACCATAACCATAACCATGCCCATTCATGTTATCTTCTTCAACAGAAGCAGAGACTGCTTTTTCCCATTAAAATTATATATATATATATATATATATATATATATATATATATATATATATATATATATATATATATATATATATATATATATTAACAAACTTTTCTTAATGGTTCCCACCACTACTAATTCACACCTTGGATTTTCATAGGATAAACTTATCTTTTAGAATCCATGTTCAAACACTCAACTCATTTGATATCAAATGAAAAGGGGTAAATAAAAAGATCATGCTTTACCATGCAATTTTTATTAGCCTTTTCGTTTATTATCAAATTAAATAATCATAAAGATTAGTATGACATTTATGGGTGAGAGGTGTCTTTTACAGATTTGCTGAGCTTGTGAAGCAAATAGAAAAATCTAAAACAATGGAATAGACTAGTGCTTTACATTGGTGTGCTATCTTTTCTTTGTTCCTTTCTTTTTTGAATGCTTGATTTTATCTCTATTTGATTTGGTTTGCTTCTAAATTAGATTCGAGGAATTAATTAATTTCGCTAGTACTGTGCAATTTTTTTAAATTATATTTTAACTCGCTTTGTCTCTGACTTGTGGGGATTCAATCGGTTCAATGAAGTTTCTTCTGCCGCTATTTTTGATGAATCGTTTAGAAAATACTGTTTGAAATTGAGAATTCCAAATTCGACGGTGAATTTTCATTTTCCCACAGCTTCGTCAGCTAATTTGAAATCGATTTTGATCGAAGAATAGCTGATATTCGATTCCGTTGGTGGTTGATTAAAGCTTGCATCAGCGATTTTGAGTTTGCCACAAATTAACAAGTAATCGATTTTTGGGCACGGTTGATTCTATGATTTCCACAACTTGCACCCACCGAAATCTTGTAAAACTAAAATGAGTTATCAAACATATACGGTTCTTATTTTTCAAAATTAAAAACCAAAAACAAAAAATGAAAAATTATAAACAAAAAACAAAATAGTTATGAAATTGGGCATAAGTTTTTGCAATGAGATTTTATCAATTCAGCGGTAGGATTTTATCAATTCGTCAATTTTTGAAAGATTGTGCACCTCCGTCTTTTTTTGAAAATCAATTCGGAGTTATTGTGATTGCACTGAGATTGTTTTGAGAATTTGAATCAATTCAGTTAATTCGATCATTTTGGGGATTGCAGTACATTCCAGATTTTCTTTGGGTGAAATATGAGATTTGGTAATTCCAAATCAATTTGCAATTGATTTGCAAAGCATATTCAGCGCCCCTTTCAGCCAATTTGATTGTGTCCAATTTTCATATATTGGGATTGTATGCAACTACTATTTTTCAATTTCAATTGAAGATTTGAGGTTAGTAGTCTTAGTGCTCTTGATTTATAGTTGTATATTCAGTTTTTGGGCTGAATTTTGTTTGATAGTCGTTTGAGATTTGGCTATAAATAAGAAATTGTGCTGCATTATTGAGAAATTTTGAGCTGGAATTTTGTTTGCAATTTTGATATTGGACTGAATCTGAATTTGTTGATTTGAAATTTTGAGACTGATTATTGTGATAGCTGCTTTGTGATTTGTTTAGGGTATTTGAAATTGGTTGAACTCGTCATTTGTGTTGTTTTCAATTGGAGGCTTGTTGAATTTTCTTTGTTTCACTATTCTTCTGAATTTTGATTATCTACATAAGATGTCTGCTAGTTTTCAGTTAGACAAATTTAATGGGTCAGGGAACTTAAGTTTGTGGAAAAGGAAAAATGAAAGCCGTTTTAGTTCAAGAAAAGGTTGTGTTGAGATATGCCTTGAACACATTAATGTCTTGCGATTAGTAGTCAATGGCTCACTGCCCGATCAGCGAGTGAGGGTGTCAGAGCAACGCCGTCGTTGCACAAACGCTTTTCGTAATGCATGCAATCGCATTGCACAATGCAACAATGCTTTCTGCATGTGTTTCGCTCAATCCGCATACGCAGTGCTAGCACATCCTCATTCTGTTTAATGTTTATGGATTCTGTAATAGGGTTTAATAAGAGTGCATACATAAACTCGCATTAAACCCTAGTGCACTCTTATTAAACGCTAGCCGTATTATGACATTCACTCTGTAATTCAATATTGCTTGTTTCTCCTTCATAAAACTCTGCCCCCTTTCTTCTTATGAACTAGCTAACACTACGTTAGGGAACCACGTAAATTCTATGTGTTTGTTATTTGTCTTTTACGTTTTCTTTATCTTCGCATCAGTTGTTGATCGTTGTTTTCATAATAGGTTGTTAGAGCCTTAGATAATCCTCCTAAATGGCCTCTAACTATGTATAAGGAAAACAAATCAGAGGCATTAGAGATTGACTATAGCACCATCATCCTTCATTTATCTGATAATGTTCTGAGTAGGGTTAGTAACATAGACAATGTAGCCACTTCGTGGTCCAAACTTGAAGAATTTTACATGTCTAAATCTCTATCCAATAAGATTTATTTGAAGGAAATGCTATTTGGGTTCATGATGGATCCTTCTAAGGGATTAGATGGAAACTTTGACGTGTTCAACAAAATTTGTGGAAACTTGCCCAATTGTGGGGAGGAGCTTGATACTGAGTATCAGATAATCATTCTCTTCAATTCGTTACCCGAGAAATACAAGTCATTAAGTACGAAAGAGATACTTTAACCTTAGATATTGTTTTGGATTCATTGAGATCTAGTGTATTAGAGATGAAAATAAAAAGAAGGATTATGAGGCCTTGTTTGCGAAGATTAATTCTTCTAAAAGCTAAGGCAGTTCAACTAGTAAATTGATCTCTCAGTATGATGAGCGGAAACAACCATTAGAGCAGAAAAGAGTTACTTGCAATTATTGCAGAGAAGATGGTCATACGATGTATGAATGTCCCATTCTGAAGAGAAAAGGTAAGTTACATGTTAGGATAGTTGATGATAATTCAACTAACTTCCTCGAGAATTATATTCCGGCGATGTGCACTTGGCCGAAAATTCTAAAAATTTGGACCCTTATGATAATTTGTGTATTATGGATTCTAGTTGTTCAAATTTGGACCCTTATGATAATTTAGACCCTTTTGAGCACAATTTTGAAAATTTGAAAATTATGAATCATGGTAAGGTTTTGTTGGCAAATAACCTTCAGCTATAGATTAAGAGAGTAGGTTCTGTTCAATTTAGCATGGATGACAGTTTTGTCAAGATGCTAACAAATGTGAAATTTGTTCTAGGTCTTCAATGAAACCTTATCTCGTTAGGTGTTTCAGATGCTGCTGGTTATAACTAATTCTCTTGTAATGACTTACTCTCTGTGAGTAAAAATGAGGAAATTAAGTAGTCTGGAAAGCTTAAAAATGGTTTATACATTTTGTAAGGGAAAGCTTTTCAGTGTGAGATGAATGTGCTATCTGATAAATTTGAGACTTAGATTGAAAATTTGATAGGTTATCTACCTGAAGTTAATTGTCTTGTTGATAAGAAGTCGAATTCTCATATTGAGTTTTCTGATATACTTTTGTCTATTGCTTCTGCTTGTGCATCTGTAAATCCTTTCATTGAGCCTTCAGTGCTTGTTAGTGGCATTGCACATTCTGATCTTATCTCTATTGCTCGTGAACCCGAGGTTGTTCTGGCTGGTTTATAGGGTAACGTTCAGTTGTTGGATAGGGAGTTGGCTTGTTTGTCGAATTTTTCATTTAGGATGTTTATGGTGAAACTTGATATTGTTTGCTCATTGCTGGTTTGTGATTAAGTTCGATCTAGAGGGTATTATATACTTTCATTCTGATGCAGATTCGTTTGATTTCAGTTACATGCATGAAGAGGGGATAGATATTCCTAATGTTTTCTTGATGTAATTTTTTCTCTATTTGTATTATTGTATGTATCCTCATTATTGAGCATTTATTGCATTCATCAGTTTTGGTTGCAGTTTTATGAGCAGTTTGTCTCTTTCATGATTGTCTATTCTTTAGTGAGAAATCTTTTTTGATATTGGCTTTGCAAGAGATCGTTTTGCTCCTTGTGTTTTTAGCGAGGCTACTAGTGCAAGTTGCATCATTATGCTTTTGTCATTTGTAGATGATTTTTTTTTGTTGCATTTAGAAGTTTTGTTGTGGTTATGAAGTTTACAAATCTCTTGATTTGTTGTAGTATGAAGATTTCTTGGTTTGTGAGTTTGATATGGAATAGGTTTATTGTGTTTTGTGAGTATTTGTTTGTGCTTCTGTTTCTTGCCATTCTGATTAGCACAGTTTGTAAGTTTGTTTCAGCAGTTACATGGAAGTTTGACATATTTTTGTACGCCATTCTAAGCATTCACTTTTTTGTTTGTACTTTGTTTTTTTAGGGTAATTTGAGTTCTGAATACATTGATTATGAAGAGTTATTTTATGCTAGTTTTGTTGACTCTAGTTTGTGTTGATTATATAGTTTGAGAGGGTATTTCCCATTTGCTTTGATTCCATGTTTCTTGGCAACATTTGTTTTTATGATTTGTTTGTTTTCGAAGATGTTCTTTTAAGAATGGATTCAGGTTTCCGTTGGTGGATTGAGTTTACCGTCTTGTTGAAGTTTGAAGTTCCGAGGTCTTGAAGACCGTTCTGATTTTCTCATGCCGAGCAAAGTTCTGATCCAATTTTTCCTAGAATCTTGAAATTGTGATGTTATTTTCGATATGTACTTCAAGAAGATAATTTGTTAAAATATATGAATTATAAATAATGTATAATTAACCCATATGGTGAGTTTAGTAAACTTGAGTTAGTTTTGGAGTTAGGTTAACTAACCATGAAGATGGGCATAGAACTACTATATAAAGCTCCATAGGGTCTTTTTCTACCTTTGAGAGTGAGAAACCCTAGCCACTCTATTGAGAGTTTTTTATTCATCAATGACAATTATGAATGAGTATGATCAAGGTTGATCATCTCACATTCTGAATAGTGGAGTTGGATAGTCTAAATCACTTTACATCAGTGTGCATCTCTTCTCTATTCCTTCTTTTCTTTATGCTTTTTTTTTTAATTTTTTTTTTATCTATTTGTTTTGGTTTGCCTCTAATTTCGATTAAATTTGAGAAATTAATTTAACAAATTTACTGTCAACAATATAACATAGATTAGGAAGATTTAAGATCCTCACCTTCTAAGAAGATGAAGATCAGTCATGGCCACATTTATAAGAAAGGTCAATTACTTCTTATATTACTAATTATTTGTAATTGATAAAATTTCATATAATTGTCTAATATAATATCAAAGTTCATTAAATTCATCTGTCCACAAATTAAGATGCAATTCAAGAATGATAAATTTAAAAAAGATCATATTGTCTAAAAAAAAATCATATTATCTCATATGAGAAAAGTAAAGAATTTTCATTACATTTATGAGAAATTTGAACGACTATTCTCCTTATCAATTTTTTTTCGAAAACCATCTTATCTAATAAGATTATTTTCGAATTTTCTAAGTTGTTTTCTTGGGGTGGACAAAATATTTTATGTTGAAAAATTTGTGACACGTTTCCAGTTAGTCTATTAATTTTTTTTTCCCATCTGTAATTGCCCAAAAAGATAAGAATGGTAATACATATATATAAATTAACTTTATATTTGGTTAAATATCGAAATGGATGAGATATTATTGGATAAATTTAATGGTCCTCATTATTTGAATTTAGTTAAGTTGTTAAAAGTTTTTTTTCTTTTTTTTTTTTTGCTAAATTCACAAGGTATTTTTTTTAGAGAATTTATCATCATCAGCACATTTTACCTTTTGTATTATATTTGCAGCACAATTTCTAAAATAATTTCATCTATGTCATATTAATTTCTATCAATGATAAAACTTAATTAGTGATAGAACTCAATTTGAAATTCTATCGCTAGTAGAAAATTAAAGCAGTGATAGAAAAAGTCTTTCATTGATTGAATTCTATCACTAATAGAATTCAGAGAGTGATAGAATTCAATTTGAATTTTTTGCTACAAATGAATTAGTTTTGATTTTATGCTATAGATGAAAATATTTTGTCTTTTTTTGTTATACATGCAAAATCCCCATTTTTTTATAGTTTAACATGTAGCGACTATGATTAAAATTTGACTGATTATATAGCGACTTAATTTACTCAACCTAGGTTTCAATTATTCTCACAAATAAATAGTATACTTCCTAAGAGGTGGTGCAATGGTTGAAAACTTAATTTTTGATGGTATGCTCTCCTCAAAGATAAATATAGATGTCAAACAAATAAGTAAAAAATTCATTTTCAAATAGAAAACTATAAAAAAAATTATTGAATTTACACTACTATAAAATTGTGTACTTTGTTAGGTTTTTGGTAAAATATTAAAAGAAAATTGTCCTACATTGAAAATGTGTAAGAAATCGAAAAAGTTTCAAGTAGTGTACTCTATCCTTATAAAATTAATATATAACTTTGATTTTAAAGTATATCAGTTGGAAATTTGATTTTAAAGTATATCAGTTGGAAATTTAAACTTATATATGTACTGTAATCTTTTTTTAATTTTCTTAAGAGGATGGGGTAAACGATGCGACTTATGAGTAATATAAATTTTGAAGAGTGTTTATGTAATTGGAGGAAGACAATGATGTTTTTATATAGTAAAAATTGTTCTATTTGTGATTTTTTTTTCTCTAAGATTTAAAGTTTTCCATATAAATTCTTATGTTTTTGGTGTTTTTCTTTTAATTTCTCAATTATTATTTTTTCATTTATTACTACCATAATTAGGGGAGGTTTTTCCAACATCACTAACAATTTCTTACCATCTCTCATTAGGAAACATTTGGATTTTTAACTAAATTTTAAAAATAAACACTTTTTTTTTAAAAAAATAGCTTGAATTTTTAAAACAGTAATAAAATTTTAGATAAAAGCAATAGTTTAGAATGTACTAAAATACATTATCTAGTCAACTATGATTGTAAGAATATGAAGCTTCACCTTAAAATAAATTGACAATGAGAAAAGTAATCCATATTTCTTATAAATGTTGGTTGGATTTTTCACTTTTATAATATGGGACAATTGTAGGATCCTAACAAATTGTGAAAGTGAAGATCATCTAACCTAAGACAATGAATAAGTCCTATAATTATAAAACAAAAGATGAAACGAATATTGTAGAAGCAAAAGTCAATGAATAGTAAATAAATATACTTCTTTATTGATATTAGAGAAAAAATTGGTGATACAAAATTAATATAGTGTACTAAAAAATGTAGTGTCGCAATTGTAAAACAAAAATATATGATGTTACAATTGTAATTGTTGTTACAAAATTTTCATGGAAGTTCATCCTCATATATAGATACAAAAAGTTGAACCTATTTAATATCTATAATTTACCACATTTAAAATAGAACTTAAGAAAATTTACAAGATAAAACTCAAAATTAACAGGAATGAAATCTATCTTTTAAAAATAAATTTACATTAGGAAATAAAAAATTGAAAAATTAATTAGAAGAGAAATTCAAAATTGAATAGATCTTTTGACAAATTCTTGCTCAAATACATAAATTAAACTTAATGGAAACTAACATGTACCATCAACTATCCTAAATAACTTTGAACTAAAGAACCACTCTAATTATTGTATGTTTTTTTTTTAACGATATCATACACTGACGTAATAGTTTATGGAGTTTTAGAAATTAAAAAATGATATGTTTAAATCCACGTTGCTTAATTAATTCCTACGGATTTTCTTAACAACTAAATGGGTCTTCAAGGGGCAGCCTAGTGGTTGAAACTAAAGATTTCAAAGTATGTTTCCTTAAGAGATCCCTGAAGTATCTCAGTACCACAGTGGACATGCCAGTGGTGCTCCGAAGCTCCGATTTTCCGGTTTAAAAAAAAACAACAAAATGTAATATGATTAGATAAGTGACATTTTTTTTCCAAAAAAAAAAAAAGATGACTGACATTTTGCTCTCCTTTTATATTTTTATTTTGAAAAGGATATTACTATACGGAGAATAGAAAATACTAATTCTTCAAAAAAAAAAAAACTATATATTTTTCACCTTACACTGTGATAGATAGTCTTAAAATGGGTACTGCCTAAAAAGTGAAATAAGAAATCGAAAAGGATTCAGAAAGATAATGATGAAAAAAAGATGAATGTCTATTAGGCCTTGCCTAGCTAGCTACAATAATATTTTGCAGCTTCTTCCAGATGTGTTGCTCAAACACTAGTGAAAAAGTGAGAATATGAATACAAATGAATCTCAAAGGGTTGTTTTGTTATAAGGAGCATTATTCAAAACAAACCAAACAGGGAAAAGTTGCATCAACATGCATGATCTTACAGCTAACTAATTACTTCTGCAAGGGAAAATTCAATTCAATTAATTTAGCTATTTAGTTGGTCCTATTTTTTCGTATATTTGAGCCTCGTTTGATAACTATTTTATTTTTATTTTTTGATTTTTGAAATTTAAGCCTACAACAATTATCTTACCATAAATTTTTTGAGATTTTGCATAAATAGTTTCATTTACAGCATCAAAATCAAAATTAATTCATTCGTAGTAGAAAATTCAAGTTGAATTCTATTAGTGATAGGATTCAATCGATGATAGATTGATTCTATCACTGCTTAAGTTTTCTATCAGTGATAAAAATTCAAATTGAGTTCGATCACTAGTTGAATGATAGAAATTAATGTGCTATAGATGAATTATTTTAAAAATTATGCTGCAAATATAATATAAGAGGTAGAATGTGTAGTTGATGGTAATTTCTCTGAGTTTTTTTTATTGGATATCTACATCTTACCTATATTTTAAGAAACCTAAAAAATATTGGAAACAAAAAAATAGCCTCCAAAAGCTTGTTTTTGTTTTTGAAATTTATGAGATACATTAGACATTGTTTCTGTTGGTCCATTATTGAGTTTGTTCATAGTTAGTTTTGTATTCCCTTTGCTCTTGTCCTCTATATAAGAGAAGTTGCTCACTCAATAAAGCTAAGTTTGAATTCACTCTTCAACACGGTTATGGTATCAGAGAACAGATAGTGCTTCCATTTTTCTTTCCCCTATCGCATCTTAATAATGGACAAACTCAGCAAGCATTGAAGCTCACACAAATCCCTTTCTTCTTCATCCCTCTTTCAATTCGATTAAAAGCCTAGTAACTCAACCCCTCACTGGTGCAACAAACTACATATAATGGGAAAAGGGGATGAAAATTGTGCTTTCTTGGAAAAACAAAGAGGGGTTCGTCACCGAAGAAGTCAAGAAGCCGCCAAATCCGAAATTAGCCATTTCTTGGAAATGCAACAACGACATCATATGTTCTTGGCTCATGAGCTCAGTGTCAAAGGACGTTGCGGGAAGCATTGTTTATCATGGGAATGTTAAAAAAATTTGGGATGAACTGTTTGAAAGATTCAAAGAAAGCAATGGCCCTAGAATTTTCCAACTTCCAAAAGAGCTTGTCACTACCATACAAGGTTTGTCCTCTGTCGAAGTTTACATTACTAAAATCAAAACTATTTGGCAAGATTTGGTTGATTTTCGACCTGAAAATGGTTGTACTTGTGGAGGCTTCAAATCGACTCTCGATCATCTTGTTAATGAACCCAATGTCTTTAATTAGCAAGGTTTTCTTGTTAGTAATTCAAGAAGAACACCACACACCAAGTGGGTGTTTGGTGCAGGGATTAGGATTAAGTACTTAGTCGGTATTAAGTTAAACTGAGTATTAAGTTAAACTGAAGATTAAGTTAATCTGTGTTTGGTGAACATATTACGTTAAGCTGAATTAAGTTAAGCAGAATGTTATTTGGTGGAGGAATTATGTTAAAGTGAGTTTTTATTTAACATTTTTTATATATTTTTTTAAATGTCTACTCTTCAATTTGTTTTCTCTTTACAATAGTTTCATGACAAAATGACATTCATTTGAAAATGTAGCAATAATATTAATTTAAATAAAATATGCTTGATGAATATATATTTTATTATTTATTTCAATCTTAACTTAATATCTATATTTAATTAAAAACAATATAAAAAACTTTATTTTCATTCAAAAAATTTAGAAAGATAGAGGAAATTATATATAAAAAATTATTTTAATTACTTAATTATAAGATTGATATAAATTTAAAATTAAAAAAATCAATTTAATTTATTTAGTACACCTTAACTTGTGTGAATGGTAATTAAGTTTGAAATTCAATTTTACTCATATTTTTAAAGTAGTTTAAATATGTTGGACTATACTATCTTGATGAAAGTTATAATGAAAGTATAAACCTAATTTTCATGTATTTTTAAATCATTCTACCTATTTTATTGGTTAATACTCATTTGAATTAAAATTGTAGTCAATATAATAATAACAAAAGTATATTCACAAATAGGTGTATATAACAACCAATTTAGATGCTTAGAAAACAAGTCATAAAATAACACAAGTAAAATTTTGTATGTATATAATAATAAAACTAATTATATTCTAAGTAGAAAAATGAGTTTTATAATTTAGGAATTTGTTTTGTTCCATTCAAATAATTGTCTCTTGAAAATGAAATATATTTCTTTTATTTTCTTGAACAATTTTTTTCTTTAGATAATTTAACATTTAATATTAAATTTAAAAATATTAAATGAACTATAAAACATAAAAAAAAAATATGAATAAACTTTTAAATCTAAATTTTAAAAGTTGAATAAATAGTTTGAAAAATATAATTAAAGATAATTTCGGAAAACGAGACAGAGAGAGAAAATATGAGGATTATTGTTGGAGTTTGTGACAGATTAACTTAATCTGGGATTAAGTTAATCCTTCCACCAAACACAAATTAGAAGGATTAAGTTAATCCGGATTAACTTAATACCTCCATCAAACACCCCCCAAAGAATTACTAGCGCATCCGCTCAAGCAATGGATCCCATTGCGTTACTTGCCACTGATTGCAATAACTACGAAGATTGTGGACCAGGAAACCAGGCACGACGTAACAATACGAAATTCACCCACTGTGGTTATAAGGGACACACCAAAGAGAAATGCTACAAGCTACATGGATACCCTCCAGGATATAATCCCCGAAACTACAAAAACAACGACTCTTTTAAGAGTGGAACATCATCCAAAGCTTCATTTCTTGCCAGTTCAAATTCGGTGGCTCAAAATCCAAATTTTTTCTCCAGCTTGAATAGTCCCCAACAATCTATGTTGATGAACCTCATTTGCAACCATGTACAAGAAAAGAATGTTGATCATATCAGTGTCATGGTGCAGATTGCAGGTTTTTACTTTACTTCTTCTTTTTTAGAAATTAATCCTGGAACTTGGATTGTTGATTCGGGTGCTTCAAGGCACATTTTCCACTATAAAGTCTTTTAGCTGCATAAAGAAGGTTAGAGATATGTTTGTTATTTTTTCTACCTCTTATCGAGTAGTTATTGAATATATTGGTGATATAGTTCTATCTAAGGAACTAACCTTGAAGGATGTTTTGTTTGTCTCGGAGTTTACCTTTAATATAATATTTGTCAGTTGCGTGTTGAAAGATAATGATGTCTCTGTCAAATTTCTTGGATCCGAATGCATTATTCAGGAAAAGGCATCATTAAGGATGATTGGCAAGGCTAGCGCTTCTAATGGGCTATACATTTTCATGGTTGCTAAGAAATTTGCTCAATTTAAAGCTACTCTGTCATGCCTCTCGGATCATATCAACGAACAAGCCTTGGCATGTATTGTTAGTGAAGATTTATTGTTGGATCGGTATGACAACCCTAGAGGGGGGGGTGAATAGGGTTTTACACAAATTTTTCTAAATAAGCTTTAAGATATTCTAAATATCAAACTTTTTACAAGAGATTAAAAAGAAACAATAATGCACCACACAAGATTGATAAAGATTATGTAAACCAATTTGATTTAAAGCAATTCAAATTAAAGCATGAAAGACAATACTAAAAATTAGTAAATAGGAAAGAGTTAGAGAAGATGACACCGTGATTTATAGTGGTTCGGCAAGCCTACTCCACTACCCAAGCGCCTCTTGGGATTTTGAAAAACCTTTTTGCTTAACTCTTTCCACGGATTAGAGTCCAACCGTAAACCGCTCCTTTTACGAGTTCAAGAGCAAACTCGATCTTTTCCACGGATCAAGATCAAACCGTTACAAAGTATAGAATTTTTTTGGAACACACTTTACAACTCTCTCAAAAGAGTGGATATACAAATTTTATCTCACACAACCAAATCCTCACAATACAATGTCTCTCAAGAATAAAATCTAAAAGAAAAGGTTGAGAGCTTGGAGAGAGCAACAATGGAGCTTTTGATTTTTGGAGGATTGAATAATAAAAATTGTGTTGTAATTTTGGAGAAGAAGATTGAGTTTAAAAAGAGAGGGAAATGGGGTAAAAGACAACATTTAATTTGAGCCATTGGATATATAAAATGTAAAATGAATGGTGGAGATTAAAAGATAAAAGAAGTAAAAAGTTAAAAGGTTAAAAGTAAAAAAGTAAAAGGTTAAAATAATAAATAATATATATAAAATATTATTATTATTATTATATATATATATATATATATATATTTTTTTTTTTTTTTTTTTTTAAAGAATCAGAACGGTCACTGACCAGTTCTGATTTTTTTTTTTTTTTTTTTTTTTTTATTACCGTTGGAACATATATAAATATATATAATATTTTTTTTTTTTTAATTTCTTTTTCCTTTTCTTTTTCTTTTTCTTTTATTTTCAAAACTACCAAAAGCCACCATTTGTCATTTTTCACTCATCCAAAACTCCACATGTCAACTTCTAAATAGCCCACGATGTACACTCCTGCCACGTCACCATCATCTCGGATTTTTCGTTCAAACTTGTTTTGTCAATAACTTCTTCGTTTCAACTCCGATTTGAGTAATTCAAATTGCGTTGGAATCCTTGTTTCGAGCACTACACTGTTGAACTCTTAAAACATCAAAATTATTAGTAAATAATATCAAGTTTGTTATCATCAAAATATTAATTAATTAATTTGAGATAGGGCCAAAAAGCCAACAATCTCCCCCTTTTTGATGATGACAAACAACTAAAAACAATCACTTGAAAAACCATAAGAATCAATTGAGTACATGTGTCCAATAGTATCATCATAAAGTTCACATTAATTCTCCCCCTAAATTAATGCATCAATAATCAATAATAATAAGATATGTTACAAACATTTCAAATAAATTTTTTTTCAAAGAACTTCTCCCCTTTGTAATCATCAAAAGAAATAAGATATAAAAGCTCTCCTAAATATAAGAATATTTCCTCTACAAACATGATTACATACTTTTCAAAATAGCTCCCCCTAACAATATGCCTTAAAGCAAAATATAAATTTAAGAGGTATCACAACGAATAATACCAAGCTCGAGCCTATTTTTGCAAAAATTCTCTTCATTCAAAGGCTTGGTAAAGATATCCGCTAATTGATTATTAGAGCTCACAAAATCAACTATAATATGACCATTTTGCACATGCTCTCTAATAAAGTGATGTCTAATATCAATATGTTTAGTTCTTGAATGATGTATAGGATTTTTGGTCAAATTTATAGCACTAGTATTATCACAAAATATTGGCACATTATCAAATTTTAAACCAAAATCACATAATGTTTGTTTCATCCAAAGAATTTGAGCACAACAACTAGCCACCATAATATATTCCGCCTCGGTAGTAGATAAGGCAACCGAATTTTGCTTTTGCTAAACCAAGATACTAAGGAACTTCCAAGAAATTGGCAAGTTCCACTAGTACTTTTACGATCAAGTAAACTTCCCGCAAAATCCGCATCGGAATATCCTACTAAATTAAATTCAACATTTCTAGGATACCACAAGCCTAAATCAATAGTACCAAGTAAATATTTAAATATTCTTTTCACGGCATGCAAATGAGATTCCTTAGGACAAGATTGAAATCTAGCACAAAGACATACACTAAACATGATATCGGGTCTACTTGCGGTTAAATAAAGAAGAGATCCAATCATACCTCGATAAGCTTTTAAGTCCACACATTTACCTTTTCATCCTTGTCAAGTTTGGTAGATGTGCTCATTGGAGTTTTTGCAATTTTACCTTCATTGAGTTTGAATCTTTTGAGCAAATCCTTTGTGTATTTCTCTTGACTTATGAAAATACCATTCTTGAGTTGTTTGATTTGAAGTCCAAGAAAGAAGCTAAGTTCTCCCATCATACTCATTTCAAACTCACTATGCATACACTTAGAAAATTCTTCACACAAAGAAGGATTAGTAGAACCAAAAATAATATCATCTACATAAATTTGCACTAAAAGCATATCATTTTCCTTAGTCTTGATGAAGAGAGTAGTATCAAGTTTACCCATTTTAAAATCATTTTTAAGAAGAAAGTTGCTAAGTCTATCATACCAAGCTCTTGGAGCTTGTTTTAAACCATAAAGAGCCTTTTTCAACTTATAAACATGATTAGGCAAATCAAAACTTTCAAATCCGGGAGGTTGTTCTACATAAACTTCCTCCATAATATAACCATTTAAAAATGCACTTTTACATCCATTTGATACAAGATAAAATTCTTATAAGAAGCAAAAGCAAGTAACATTCTAATAGCTTCTAATCTAGCAACGGGTGCAAAAGTTTCTTCATAATCTATACCTTCCTCTTGACAATAACCTTGAGCTACAAGTCTAGCTTTATTTCTAATTATATTTCCATTTTCATCCATTTTATTTCTAAAACCCATTTAGTCCCAATAATAGAAATGTTAGAAGGCCTAGGAACTAATTCCCAAACTTTGTTTCTTTCAAATTGATTTAACTCTTCTTGCATAGCTAAAATCCAAAATTCATCATTTTCGGCATCTTTAAAACTTTTTGGTTCAATTTGAGAAACAAAAGAAAGATGATTAAATAAATTAAGAGAGGAACGAGTTTTCACACCTTGTTCGGGATCACCAAGAATCAAGTCTTTGGGATGAGATGAAACATACCTCCATTCTTTAGGCATAGATGAAGAACATTCTTCATTCTTATCGTTGAAGCTCATTTCTTCTTTACATGGAGCAATTTCTTTACCTTTATCACTAACAATTATATCTACAAAATTTTCTTCTAAGGCATCACCACATATAGACTCATTAGAAATATTTTTACAAGATTCATCAAACACAACATGCATAGATTCCTCAATAACTAATGTTCTCTTATTGAAAACTCTATAAGCTTTACTAGAAGAAGAATAACCAAGAAAAATACCAACATCCGTTTTAGAATCAAATTTTCCAAGTTTTTCTTTGTTGTTCAAAATAAAACATTTGCATCCAAAAACTTTGAAATACCCAATATTTGGGACTTTTTCATGCCAAAGCTCGTAAGGAGTTTTATCTAAAGAAGGTCTAATTAAAACTCTATTTAAAACATAACAAGCGGTATTAACGGCTTCCGCCCAAAAATACTTAGGCAAATTATACTCATGCAACATAGATCTAGCATATTCTTGCAAAGTACGATTTTTCCTTTCAACTACACCATTTTGTTGAGGAGTTCTTGGAGCGGAGAAGTTATGAGAGAAACCATTTTCTTCACAAAAGTTTTCAAAAGCAATGCTATCAAATTCTCCGCCATGATCACTCCTAATTTTAGAAATGAGAAACCCCTTTTCATTTTGAACTCTTTTTGCAAAACTAGCAAAACTTTTCAAAGCATTATCTTTATGTTTTAGCATTAAAACCCAAGTATATCTTGAAAAATCATCAACTATCACAAAAGCATAATAATTCCCTCCAAAACTAGCAATTCTAGAAGGGCCAAATAAATCCATGTGTAATAGTTGAAGAGGTCTAGATGTAGAGATCATATTTTTAGATTTGAAAGATGACTTAGTTTGCTTACCCATTTGACAAGCATCACAAACTCTATCTTTTTCAAATTTAATATTGGGAAGACCTCTAACTAAGGAACTTTTAGAAATATTTGAAATTAAGTGCATGCTAGCATGTCCTAATCTTCTATGCCATAACCATGAATCACTTTGTAAAGCCGAAAGACATTTATCACTAATAGGACAATCATTCAAATCAATAGTGTATACATTTTCATCTCTATTTCCAACAAATAAAACTTTTCCATCACTAGCATTTTCAATTATGCAATTCTTTTTATCAAACATAACTCTAAATCCTTTATCACATAATTGACTAATACTAAGTAAATCATGCTTCAAACCATCAACTAAAAGTACATTTTCAATCAAAGTAGAAGAAGCATTACCAATACTACCCTTACCGATTATTTTACCTTTCTTGTTGTCACCAAAAGTTACTAAGCCTCCATCCTTTCTTAAAAGATTGACAAACTTGGATTGGTCTCCGTCATGTGCCTTGAGCAACCACTATCCAAATACCATTTATTTTTCTTGGAGGCTTTCAAACAAACCTACAAACACAAATATTCAAGTTTGATCCTTTGGTACCCATATTTGTTTGGGTCCTAAAAGGTTAGCATTTTTAAACTTTGGAATCCATTTTACTTTTGCATCCACATTTACCACATTTGATTTAGACAAGTAACAAGAATAAGATTTATGTCCATACTTGCCACATGAAAAACAAACAACATTATACAATGATTTATCTCTTATAATAAAATTATGTACTCTACTTTTCTTTGAGAAATTATTTCTATGAAACTTTGCTTTTGGAGAAAATTTTCTTCTTGTAGTAGTATGAGCATATTTTAATTTAAAACACTTAGGTCTTATATGACCTTTAACACCACAATAATGACATATAGGCACAAAGCTAGATTTATCATGTTTGGACACAATTTTAGGAATATTAAGTTTAGATACAAGAGGAGATGCTTTAACAAAAATAGTTTTAGAAGTTGAAGGAGTAGAAACTTCATCAATGTAACCTACACCTCTTTTATCACCATAAGACTTTCCTACTTCAATTATTTTATCCAATCTTTGGGCACCTATAGTTAACTTTTTAATAGACTCATTAGCCCTATCAAGTTCATGCAAAACATTTAATTCCTTTTCTTTGAGCAACTTAATCAAATTATCTTTTTCACAACAATCTTGCTCAAGAAATTTAACTTTATCAAGTAAGATATTTTTCTCATCACAATCTAAAGCATGTTCATCACAAGAGACATCTATTTTATCAATTTTCACAATATCATGCTCATGCAATTTTAAGCAAGTAATTTCATCAAGTAAAGTCTTATTTTCACTAGTAAGAGTATTATATTTCTTTCTAAGCACATTATATTTTGAACCAAGCTTTTCTAAGTCATTTTGCATGTTTTCAAAAGTTTCAAATAATTCATCATAAGAAGGGGATTCTAGAGTTACCTCATCATCTTGTTCATCACCTTTGTCACTATGAGCCATGAAGCAAAAATTTGCTACTTCTTCATCACTTCCACTTTCACTTTCATCACTATCATCCCAAGTAGCCTTCATTGCTTTCTTCTTGAATTTCTTGGATGATTTGAGGAGTGGACAATCCGTTCTTATATGACCCGGTTTCTTGCATTCATAACATATTACCTCATCCTTCTTGTTCTTTTCTCCTTTTGATTCTCTTTGGTTGGAAAAGTTCTTTTTGAATTGTTTCTTCCTCTTGATGAAGTTTTTATACTTACGTGAAAAATATGCAATATCATCTTCATCAAGAACATCTTCATCTTGAGTCAACTTCTAAGGTGATAGACTTTAAAGCAATACTCTTCTTCTTTTTGGACTCATCTTCCACATTCTCTTTTATGGTAATCTCATGTGTCATGAGAGAACCAATAAGTTCCTCCAAAGAGAGTTTGGTGAGATCCTTTGCTTCTTGTATTGCCGTCACCTTTGCTTCCCAATTCTTTGGTAGACACCTAAGAATTTTCCTAACATTTTCGGATGTACTATATTCTTTTCCAAGGCCCTTCAAAGAATTTGTGATGTTAGTAAATCTAGTAAACATTTCGGTAATAGATTCATTTTCATTCATCTTGAACAATTCATAATTATGAACAAGCATGCTAATTTTTGTTTCTTTAACTTGACTTGTTCCTTCATATGTCACTTCAAGAATATCCCAAATTTCTTTTAGAAGAACACATAGATACTCTATTGAACTCATCACAACTTAAGGCACAATATAAATAGTTCATAGTTCTAGCATTAAAAGCAAGCTTTTTCAATTCATCTTCATCACATTCATCTTCTAATTTAGGCACATCTTTATCATTAACCTTTTTCGTGAGAATATTGGGACCTTTAATAACATTAAACCACAACTTATAGTCAATGGATTTCAAATATATCATCATTCTAATTTTCCAATAACCATAATTTGACCCATCAAAGTAAGGAGGTCTAGAGGATGATTGTCCTTCATTAATACCACTTCCTACAAGGTTTGCCATAAAGCTCAAACAATAAAGTTTATATTAAAAATCTAGAAGAGCAACTTGGCTCTGATACCAATTGTTGGATCGGTATGACAACCCTAGAGGGGGGGTGAATAGGGTTTTACACAAATTTTTCTAAATAAGCTTTAAGATATTCTAAATATCAAACTTTTTACAAGAGATTAAAAAGAAACAATAATGCACCACACAAGATTGATAAAGATTATGTAAACCAATTTGATTTAAAGCAATTCAAATTAAAGCATGAAAGACAATACTAAAAATTAGTAAATAGGAAAGAGTTAGAGAAGATGACACCGTGATTTATAGTGGTTCGGCAAGCCTACTCCACTACCCAAGCGCCTCTTGGGATTTTGAAAACCTTTTGCTTAACTCTTTCCACGGATTAGAGTCCAACCGTAAACCGCTCCTTTTACGAGTTCAAGAGCAAACTCGATCTTTTCCACGGATCAAGATCAAACCGTTACAAAGTATAGAATTTTTTTTGGAACACACTTTACAACTCTCTCAAAAGAGTGGATATACAAATTTTATCTCACACAACCAAATCCTCACAATACAATGTCTCTCAAGAATAAAATCTAAAAGAAAAGGTTGAGAGCTTGGAGAGAGCAACAATGGAGCTTTTGATTTTTGGAGGATTGAATAATAAAAATTGTGTTGTAATTTTGGAGAAGAAGATTGAGTTTAAAAAGAGAGGGAAATGGGGTAAAAGACAACATTTAATTTGAGCCATTGGATATATAAAATGTAAAATGAATGGTGGAGATTAAAAGATAAAAGAAGTAAAAAGTTAAAAGGTTAAAAGTAAAAAAGTAAAAGGTTAAAATAATAAATAATATATATAAAATATTATTATTATTATTATATATATATATATATATATATATATATTTTTTTTTTTTTTTTTTTTTTAAAGAATCAGAACGGTCACTGACCAGTTCTGATTTTTTTTTTTTTTTTTTTTTATTACCGTTGGAACATATATAAATATATATAATATTTTTTTTTTTTTAATTTCTTTTCCTTTTCTTTTTCTTTTTCTTTTATTTTCAAAACTACCAAAAGCCACCATTTGTCATTTTTCACTCATCCAAAACTCCACATGTCAACTTCTAAATAGCCCACGATGTACACTCAGCTGCCACGTCACCATCTCGGGATTTTCTCGTTCAAACTTGTTTTGTCAATAACTTCTTCGTTTCAACTCCGATTTGAGTAATTCAAATTGCGTTGGAATCCTTGTTTCGAGCACTACACTGTTGAACTCTTAAAACATCAAAATTATTAGTAAATAATATCAAGTTTGTTATCATCAAAATATTAATTAATTAATTTGAGATAGGGCCAAAAAGCCAACATTTATGGCATAGTAGATTAGGACATCTTTCTAATAAAAGGTTGCAATGTATGAAAGAAGAGTTACATTTAGGCTTTATTTCTAATAATACTTGTGACATATGTCCTTTTGCTAAACACAGACGTCTTGTGTTCTCTTTTTCATAATAAAGTAGCTTCTGAAGTGTTTGACTTAATTCACTGTGATGCTTGGGGTCCTATCAGAGTATCTTCCACAAGTGGTTTTAGATTCTTTTTAACTATTGTGGACGACTGTTCTAGATACACCTGGGTTTATTTGACGTGTTCAAAGGCTGGTGTTCATATGATAGTACCAATATTTTTTTAACTTGTAGAAACTCAGTTTAAAAAGACCATTAAAGTCTTTTGTTCAGACAATGCACCTGAATTATGCTTTGAAATATTTTTGCCTCTACTAAAACTATGCATCAATTCTCTTGTGTTAAAACCCTACAACAAAACACTGTTGTTGAACGCAAGCACCAACATCTTTTGAATGTGGCATATACCCTTTTTTTCCAGTCTCATGTTCCTTTGACATTGTGGGATTAATGTATACTCACTGCCACTTATATAGTCAACCGAGTTCTAATGCCCTTGCTTCATAATGAAACTATAAGAACCCATAATTTTAAACTACAAATCTTATGAACATACTGATTAAATACGATTTAAACATGTATTTGTTTTTCGAATTTCGATTTTAAAACAAGTAACTGCTCTTGTTGAATTTATTTCAAATAATAAGTAAAAGCCCTTGGCCATGGTAGCCAAATACAATTTAAATGAATAAATGAAATTATGCAAAGAGACATCCATGCGCAATAGTTTAACAATATTACAGAAATAAATCCAACGCATTCGAGTATAATCATCAACGAAAGCTGTTGAGTGAGAAATTTCGGTCAGTCATAGATCGACACGTCATCATCCCAAATTTAATGGCGAAATTAAATTAAATTTTGAGACATAATTTCTTAAAATTGATTTGGACCAAAATTTGTTTTATCTTGAATTTGGGTCAAAATTAAACCAAACCAAAGTTCGTTTAGTGAACCAAACCAAAAGATCCAAATCTAAAAGCCCAAGCCCAAAGGTCAAGCCCATAATCCATGAAAACTCTATAAATAGAGTAGTTCCCCTTCAATTTTATGGGGCAGAGATTTGAAGCTCTAGAGAGAATTTCACCAAACTAAAGACTCTCCAAATCTCTAAGGATCAAACATTCTTTTGAAGTCTAAAATCACTTCGAAAGCGACCAAAAAACGAAAAATACACATCATATTCTTCAAGTCCATCATTCAAAGAGATCAACAAGTCAACGATCGATCAAAGATCAACAAGTTCGAGACCGATCATCATACAACATCAATAAGTCACGATCAATCAAAGAACAACAAGTCAACGACCGATCAAAAGATCAACAAGTCAAAGACCGATCCAACATCAATAAAGTCAACCTTGAGAACAAGTTGTGAAGCCCTCAAGACAAATCCAACATTGAGAATAAGTTGTAAAGCCCTCGAAACAAGTCAACCATAAGAACAAGCTACAAAGCCCCTGAGACAAGTTCTACCTTGATAACAAGCTATATAGCCCTCGAGATATATGTATATAAGAGAGAAAGAATCATAAGAATAAATTAGAGATTGTATTCCACATTGCACATATTCAAATCAATATATAAATACAAATTCTTATTTACGCGTGTTTTGATTCTGTTTATCTATCGAAATCTCGTGATTACAAAAGCAATATAGTACTTACTACCATTCAGATATGATGTTTTTTTAGGACCTACCACATTTGTATGTATCGATTGTAACTTGTATGATGCTCTCCAAACTTTTTTTTTTTGGAAAGGGCAACCTTGCTTGCTTGTCGTATTGACAAGGTACACACATAGGTAACTCATCTTCCAAATTAAGTAGTCCTTCCACAAGATCATTATTCTTCATATAGCAAAGCATCACGGTGAAAATGCCCTAACCGTTTCTGCCACAACATTGTATCATTTTCTTCTTTGTGCATTGTAACCTACTCATCTTCGATCAAATTCAAGGCAAAGCTTTTGCCATTCATTTTAATCTTGAATAACCCTCTGCCTTCTGCATCTTTGATGGTGCATTTTTTTGTCTTCAAAAAGTATTTTGTAACCCTTTTCCAAGATCTGGCCAACACTTAGCAGGTTTTGATTAATTTCGGTAACACATAAAACATCATAAATGAGTTTAAAACCTGTGTGATTTTCTAATGCAACAGTCTCTTTGCCTTTTATTGCTATACATGCTAATTAATCAAATTTCATGATAATTAATCAAATTAATTATCTTTGATTAGTCTAATTAATCTAAATGCAATACCCTAGGTAATTGACATGTTATTGGAAAAAAAAAATACTTAGATTGACTGTCGCCTATGATCTAATGACTTCCTTTTAGAGAAGGGAGCTAGAAACTTTGCCAATATAGTGTGAATAAAAAAGAAAAGAGATCTCGGCTTTCAAGAGATTTTTTAACTTTGTGAGAAAAGTTACTCTGAAAGTAAGTGAGATTAAAATGAAGACCTCAAAAGCCTCCTATTTATTGTAGAAGAATAGTTATTATGTGGGACAAATCATTATGTGCATTTTTTCCATTTAATTATCAAAAATTTCATATATTGTTTTATTTACTTTAATTGATATTTATCCAATAAATTTCAATTCCATAATATATCCAATATATTATAAATAAATAAATATCTAACTAATATATCCAATATATTAATACCCTAACTTAATATTATCCAATAATTATTAACCCAATTAATATGTCCAACATATTAATCAATATTCTTCATTTAATAACTATCCAATAATTATTAAACAAACTAATATGATCAACATATTAATTACTGTGATATCTTGATTAAATAATTATTTTTAATTAATTTATCAAATAAATTAATTTCTCCTTATGCTTCTATTAATTAATTAAATAATTATTTTAAATTAATATATCAAATGTATTAATTAGAAATTTTAATAAGTTAAACTTTATGCTTCTATTAATTATGTCCCACATAATTAATATGTGAATTTGAACTGTTCAAACTCACTCTCTGATAGAACAGTGTACCAACAAGTATGAGTTAGCCCGAGTACCGATAGGTTGAAAGCTACAACGACCCGTGATTCAATCCCACTTCGTTAACATCAGCCTTATTCCACTAAAGGCCTGATCTAAACTCTTTTACACTCAAGTTAACGTCCACGGATATAATCGGCCATCTTCCATATGATCCTTCACGATTCGTAATTCACAACTGAGACAAGAAATCCGTTCTATTCCTATGATTACATCTTTCTCCTCAAGCACTAATGATTCCTATAATAAACAAGTGTTTATAGTCTAAATATAAATCAATGTCATCTTGGGCCAATGAGAGGCGGGATCCCTTTGTCCAAGCCCTAGAATCAGTTCTTAAGAGAACAACTCTACATCTTCCTCAATTTTGGGAAAGCGTGAATTTCTTCGTGTGATGTTGCATTCCCAACCACTTACTATAGAAATCTCCAATGTGGGAAGCTTATTGACCCAGTGTTGTTTGGTTGGTCTCACCCATGCACATCAAAGGACGCTTTCATAAAGTTGGAGTTCGCAACCCACTCAGGATTAAGATCACATCAACATACGATCATCTTTAGTGAAGTAGTTTATATGATTCTATAACAGAATTACTAGATCGATCATAAAACGTATGGTCTCGCCTTATGCAAAAAATTCTTTTTGCATAGGCACCCTCACTCACATGTCTCTACATGAACAACTAGGATAAGGTTGTTTGCAACCTTTGCAAAGCAGGTCGTACCAACAGTGTCACCAGGATTTAGACACTCATCCTTAGTCCATATACTATAAAGGTTTTAGGTTATTAACTTGGAACTAGATCCACTTGTATGTCTCTCATACTTGTTCAAATGTACATCCAAATAACCATAAAAACATCGCTATTAATCCAATTAGTGGAATAAAGTTGAATGACGTTTGTATATTAAATGCACAATTAATGAAAATAATAATCTTTATTAATAACTGAAGTATAACATTAAATGTTTGTTCTTTAAATACAAACTATTAGACCTTTAGGGCATACCCAACATTTTGCTTCTAGACTCCCCAAATAATTCTTTGGTGAATGATTTTTTTTTTACAATGAGAACAAGGTGGGAAATCTTGAGAAGATTTGTTACTACTATTTTTGTTGTTGAATTTTTCCATCTTCTTGTTATTTTTTGTGTCTTCTTGTTCTTCCCACTACAACTATTCTGAGATTTGGCCAACAAAGTCGTTTTGCCTCATTAATCTTATTTGTTCCTAAGCCTGCATTTCATTTAATAATTCTGCCAAAGTAATGCTTGGCAGATCTCTTGAGTTTCCAAGAGAAGTAATTGTTGCATCAAATTTTTCAGGTATAGTGACAAGAATTTTTTGCATGGTTCTTGAGTCAGAGAACTCATTATCAAGAAGTCTTACTTGATTTGCGATGCCAAGTAGTCGATCTGCATAATATTTAATAGTTTATGTCTCTCATAAGTTGTATGTATTTTAAATTCTCAAACCAAGTTTAGCATCTGCATCCCTTTGATTCTTTCACTTCTTGCATACTCTTGCTTCAAGAAATTTCAGATCTCATGATCTGTTTTAAATGTCATTTTTTTGTTAAAAATAACATGAGAGACAACAATGAATAAGGCTGATCTAGATTTGGCTTTTCTTAGCTTCTTCTCTTTATAAGTTTTGATCTGAAACACTGTTGGATTTCTTGATAATTCAGTGACTTCATATTCTGACTCTACAACTTCCCATAAATCATTTGCTTCAAGATAAGCTTCCATCTTAATAACCCACATCTGATAATTCATTCTGTCAAATATTGAAGGTGAAATTAAAGTGAAAGAAGAAAATTCAAATTCTATTTTGAAATGTTTGTAAGTTTTGATGTAAAGTGAGGAAGGATATTTGATGGATTTTGTTTTTTGTTTTTTTTATTGTTTTTGTCTCACATATCCCTCAAAACAATGAGCTCTAATACCAATTTTTTGGTTTTTTTTAATTCCAAACATATAGAAGAAGAATGAAGGAAAGAGATATATTTTTAATATTGAGCATTAAGATCAATTAGTTATACCGTTGATATACAATTGATTTTGCAGAAAAAAATGCTACAAAAAATATCTTGCATAAAGAATATGACTTAATCGAAACTAATTTATATTCTTTTAACTAATTCATTCTTGATTCATTTTGTTGGAATGTTGCACCATTTTAAGGCATAATTCAACACTTACTATTTGTAATTTTAGTGAATGAGTCAAAACCATAAGTATTGTTACACTATAACTATGTGACTCATATTGTGGTAACTATACACATCATACTTACTAGTAAGTTGGTAAGTTTTGATCATTATGTTTTATCGTTGCCCTATTCAACAAGATGGATGCATCTGTCTCTAGAGATGTCCACGGGGCGGGGAGGGGATGGGGATGGCTTTACCGCCCCCATCCCCGCTACTCATTTCAATCCTCATCCCTGCGAAATTCACCGTAAATTTTTGCGGGGAACGAGGTGGGGATTCACCGCGGGAAAATCATGGGGATCGGGTTCCCCACGGGAAATTATTCCTCATTTAACTCTTCATCTTTTCTTTTTTTATTCTTAACTTTTTTTAAAAAAATTTCGACTTTTAACTCAATTCACTAAATCTTAAATAATTTTTTCAATATTAAAACAAATGTTTATTGATTTTTAATTAAATAATTAATTAAGAAAAATATTAATCTAAATAAGTATTTTTACTACTTTATGTATATAAATGTATTTAATATATATATATATATAATATGAACGGGGCGGAGAACGGGGAAATGAGGATGTGGAATACATTCTCCGACCTCATCCCCATTTAGCTCGCGGGGAATTTTTCATCCCTACTCACTCCCCCCTTCAACGCCCCTATAGGGGTGGGTCCCAATGGGCCCCTAGTCCGTAGGGAAAATGGACATCTCTATCTGTCTCCCAATTATTATTACCAACAAAAAAAAAACTATATATTAGTGAAATGGTTTGAATCAATTTTTCTAGATGACCACAAATTTTTGTAGAATATTATATAATAACCATTTTATTTTTTATTTTTAGTTTTTGGTTTTAAAAATTAAAAATCATACATGCTTTATAAAAAAAATTTATTTTTTATTTTTTGAAAACTAAAAACTAAACATACATTTGATAGTGGTTTGTTTATTTTTTTAAAAATAAAAAATTATTATTTTTAATATTTAATGAAATAAAATTATTTTAGAATATTATTGATCTAATAAACCTCAAATTATTTTAGAAAAAAAAACAAAAACTAGTTTTGAAAAGCTAAAATTTTAGTTTTTAGAATTTCTTTAATATTTATAATGTTCTTAAAATTTTCAAAACAATAACTAAAATTGGCTATCAAACAAACCTGCTTTTAAAAAATTAGAAATAAAAATAAAAGACGAAATGGTTATTAAACGGGACCTAACTTTTTGTTTTCGATTTTAGTGTTGAATCAATTTTATTTTAGGATACAAGAAGTTCATGAACGGTAAAATTGATATTTATCGGAGACAAAGAAAAATACTTGCAAAATAGAAAATAAGGGAAAGAGGAGTTTTAAAACACCAATACTCTGTTGCTCAAGTCATTTTTTTGAAGAAGAGTAAAACGAATCTATGCTTTAGATCGTATTGAATTACTTACTTACCTCCTAGTTTCGATCGGAGTATAAATAGTTTTATCATAACACGTAATCATGGCATTATTTATGATGGAAGATCAAATAAGCTCAAGTGATCTATAACAGTGAAGTAAGGACGTTCCAGAACGACTATAAAGTCGGTGTGCTTTGTCTCCCTTCTCCATTTGTTACAATTTCATCTCTATTTGGTATTTGATTTGATTTTGGTTTAGAACTATCATTTGCAACTTTGATTTTGAGTATAGATCTAGCAATTTTGTATAACCGTCCTTTTTCGGCTTCTTTATCATTCTAGGGTCAAATGTCCATTGCTCAAATTATCTCTAATAAAGTATTATATATAAATGAGTTAAAATTTTTATCTGTTCATTCTTTATTTTGTACTATGTATTCCCTTTGGTAAAATTATTTTTTCCCTGCTCATTTGGATGTAGCTATAGACTAATAATGAATTGTCAAAATCTATGTGTCAATCTTTTCATTACATTCTTCCTTTGTTGATTTTTTTTTTTTTTCCTGTCATGAGAGAAATTAAAGGAAAGAAAAGAGGCAAGAATTTGAAAGAAGAAACTATCTCAATCTGCAAAGTAAACCAAAAGAAAAGAAGAGAAGAGAAGGGTCTCCATTGATGGCTTTGAAGATAATGTGTTTTCTTATTAGCTTTTTGATGGAAAACCAAAAAAGGAGAGTTGAAAGGGGGGAAGAAAGGCAAAGAGCCTTTTGCATGGTCTCCAAGAAGAATGATTGAATTTAGTTTCTTTTTGAAGCTTTTAAGATGAAATCCACTTGACATATCATATATACATATATTCTCTGCCAGCAAAATCTAGCTGGGTTTGCTCCTTATTTCTTTCTGTTTACACTCTTCCTTTTGGACAGAATCTTCCATCTATGTGCACCACCCATTATCCCTCTTCTCATAATAATAATAATAATAATAATCCACAAAAGTTTTTTTTTTTTTTTTTGTAAATAAAAAGTAGCACAAAGTCCTAAGCAAAAAATCATTATAGCTCTACAACCAAAGCCTTGTATAGCTGCACTTTCTTGCAAACAAACCTCAACTTCCCTTTTACAAATCTCACAATCCTTCTTCTTTTTGACCCTTATCAAATTGGTTTCATAACTTTTTCTTGTTCATACTCATACATTTATAAGCTTTTATTATTGTGTGATTAGTTTAATAAACCAATCAACTTAAAAAGCGTTGAATTTGGGTGTACTTCGAAGCATATTCAACAAACGTGATGGCATCATTTGGTTGTTTTTCTCTTATTCATTAAAAACTAATATAGTACTAAATTAAAAAAAAAAGTTGCTTTTTTTTTTTAATGTATATGCAACATGATTCATTCAATTTACAAAACCATAATACTTAGAATGATATATTGAAATGAAACTGTTTTTATAATAAATTGAGTTATAAAAGAAAAAGGAAACCAAAATAATAGCTCAATCTGTTGGTCATGAAACATTTGATCATGTAGGCTTTATCAACATGGAACATTTCTTATACCACCACTTTTGGGGGTGTTTGTTTTAAGAGGAGATGAGATGAGGTGAGGGGTTGGAAGTCCAACACCTTGTTTGCCCCAAGGTGTTCCTTACCTCATCTCATCTCATCTCTCCTCTATTTTTTTTTAATTTAAATTTTTTTCATCTTTTTATTTATATATATATTTACATATATATTTACTTTTTTACTTATTTTATGTTTGATATATTTTTTTTATGATAATAATATTATTTTAATATATCAATATATAATTATTATAATTATACTATTATTATATCAAATGTTTATTTAAATGTATTAGAATTTTAAAAATTAAAATAAATAGATATATATTATCTCTTAATATATGACATTAAATTTTTACATTTTTATTTATTTTTTAATCGTCTTTAATAACAAAAAAAATATATAGAATTTCAATTGTTTAGAGATAGACTATAAATATCATATTTAAAAATTAATAATTAAAAGTTATGTGTTTATTTTTAATATTAACAACAAATATATCAATTTATTATTAACATAAAAATTTAATTTAAATAATTTATACACATTGAATTTTTATCCGTAGTTTACAATATATTTAAAAGTATGAACTTATTTTCAATAAACTTAAAAATATTAAACTTATTTTGTTTGTTAAAAAAATGAGATTCAAATTTTATACTCTTGTATTCAGCGTTGCACTTTGAAATAATAGTAAGAGTGAATATTTTGTTTTTGAAAGGATAAATTAATTTAAATAATTTTGAGAGTCTTGATTGTATATACAAAAAAACAACTATAAATTTCAAGACTTATATGACTCATAGAGATTGAGATCTATTCTACCTAATAAAAAAAAACAATAAATTCCAAAATTTGAGGGACATTTTATTACTTCCCTATAATAATTATTATCAAAATGTCCTCTTTTAACTACAAAAAAAAACAATAAATAAATTTTTTTAGGGGTGTCTATGGTTCCCTAGAAGTATCAATGACTAATAAGATAAATATGTTTAATTTATTATTACCTATTAATTAGTGTATTTTATTAACAATTCTTTGACCTTCGGTAACTATGAATATGAATATGAATGTATAAAAGGTATAATAAATTAAAAAAATTTAAATAAAATAAAAATTGCTATCAAGATTTTATAATGACTAGTTTAATCAAATGGTTTTATTTTTATTTTTTAATAAATAGAATCTTGGTATTTTTTATTTTTTTTTATTATTTAAGTCTAACAATTCTTTTAAAAAAAGTTATTAACGATGTACAAATATTTTAGATTAGTCAAACTTTATTTTAGTGGTGTGAATTTTTTTTTCTCATAATGTTTTTTAATTAAACAATATTTAAGTATGAAAGATTAGAAACTTTTAACCTCATGGTTATTATGTCATACATAATATCATTGAAATTATGTTTTTTTTTATAAAAACATGAATATGATTAAGGGTGCTTAATATTAAATTTATATTACTTACATTTTATTTATGATAGTAGTTATATTTACATACTTATTATATTAATAGCTAAATATTTGAGAATAGTTATTTAAAAAAAACGAAAAAGAACAATTTTATTGTTAAAAAAATATATAAGAACAGATTTTAATATATATATATATATATATATATATATATATATATATATATATCTTAACATCTCATCTCCTCTCCCTCCACCCCAAACAAGATTTTTCTGTTATCTCATCTCACCCCAAACAAGATTTTTCTGTCATCTCATCTCACCCCAAACAAGGTTTTCTGGCTATCAATATCTCATCTCATCTCATCTCACCTACAGCCAAACACCCTCTTGTATTAACTCATGCAAAAATTTGAGATTCTCAAAATATCAAAACTATTCTCATAATAGATATGAAATGACAGGAATTTAAAGATCTTTACCATAAACTATTTCTTCAAATTCTCTCATCAACTTTTGGATGATATTATTTTATCTGCATCAACCCGTCTCTTAAAAATTACAATTACAATATTGAAACTATTGCTAAAATATTGGCAAATGTTTTTGCTTTTTTTTCTTTTTTGTAATCCCTTTTTTACATGCCTAGCTAGCATGCCTTATAGCATATCTTCTAAAAAAAGGTCTCTTTTTTTCTTTCTTTTATTTTTAAGTGTTTCTGTCAAGGTAAATAAGGTGATTGTCAAAATCTAATATATATATAAAACATATATGCAGAGTGTTTCATAAATTATGACACCCATCATTAGTTTCTCCTAATATACCAAAAATTTCCAAAGATTATGTTCTCTTATATATATATATACATAAACATATGCAGAATGTTTCATAAATTACTGACACCCATCATTAGTTTCTCCTAATATACCAAATAATTTCTAAAGATTATCATGTTCTCTTTTTATGCCACAATGCAACTCAAACATTTTTTAATAGTGAGATTTTCTAAAAGCATATGTCTTTTTAAAAATAAACATTTAAAAGCCTATGTCAAGGAAGAAGAAAACAGCATGGTCTAACATGCAATTATACAATGATCAAATTAACCAAAGTGAACGTATGAATTCATAACATCGAAGAGTAAGTTTGACCCAAAAGGTTTTGAAGTTCAAATTATTAAGATTTGAAAAACAAATGTGGTAAAGAAGAAAAGAAGTCTGATGTATTATTATTTATTTGAAAGAAGAAAGAGGGCAAAGCATAAAGGCAAAAACTTTAGTGTATTTGTGTTGTCGCTGTTGGAGATTGATTTACCCCATCCCAAAGTGCCGACAATGGGACAAAATTAAAAGATGATCCGAAACCCCGAGAGAATCGGGGACAATAATGTTTTGCTACTGCAACTTTGCACTGCAAATCGAATGTTTTAAACTCTCTCTTTCTTACTTCACCTAATTTTATAAACTTTATCAATGCATATATACATATCTTTGGCAATTTGATCTCCTCTTTTCTTGTATTTGAAAGGTTTTTTCACTTCATATTTCTTTTCTTTTTCCAGCATTTTCCCTTTAATTTTTTCGTCGATTCCGACAATCTCTTCATCAATTTTGAAATTTTCTTTATAGATTCCAGTAATTTCTTCAAATTATTTGATTTCTTTAAGGTAGTTTTTCTTTTATTTCTTCGTTTTTATCATTCTATGCAGTTTTTCTATAAGCTTCTTAGGTCAAGTTTTGTTATTGCAACTCATGTGACATTCACAATATTTGTTGACGAAAACCAACTAAAACTCTAATTTTTGACGTTGGCGAAGCTAAATAAAAATGTTTATAAATTATAATAAAAATAAGAGAATTTATCCTCCATAACATATTTTTTGCTCTTCATTATAATTATAGCACATTTTTCTCAAAATTGCTATTCTAACATCATCAGACTTCTATCAGTTCAACTGATAGACTTTAGACTTCTATCAGTTCAATTGATAGACTTCTATCGCTTTAACTAATAGACTTCAATTAGTTTAATCGATAGACTTTAGACTTCTATCAGTCCAACTGATAGACTTCAATTGATTTTGAGCGATTGAACAATGTAAATTGATAGACTTCAATCATTTTTGTGCAAAAAATGAATAAGTTTGAGAATTGTGCTATTTATGGAATTTTGTTTTTTAATATACATGCAAAATCCCTTTATAACAATACTTTGAGAATTTATCCTCAATAGCATATTTTTGGCTCTTCATTGCATTTGTAGCCCATTTTTTAAAATAATTTTGTTCATAGTACATTTTGCCCAAAATTCCTATTTAGACTTCTATCAATTCAACTGTTGGATTTTAGATTTCTATCAGTTTAACTGATAGACTTTAAACTTCTATCAGTCAACTAATAGGTTTCTATTAATTCAACCGATAGACTTTAGACTTCTATCAGTTCAACTGATAGACTTCAATCACTTTTGTACCACAAATGAATAAGTTTGGGAATTGTGATATACATAGATTTTTTTTTTTAATATACATGCAAAAACCCCTAAAAATAATGTAATGCATTAATAAAAAAAAGTAAAAATACTGTGTTAATTATAATAAAAATATTGTATTAATTATAATAAACTTACTGTATTTGATAAAAAATATAATATTAACCCTTGTGATTAATACAAATACTATTAATAATTATGATTTATTTTCGTGTATTTAATTGAGTATTGTGTACCTAATTTTTTCTTCTTCTTTGAAACATAATACTGTATTATAATAAACATATAGAAAAAATAGTATTGTATTAGAGTGATTGTTCACTATTAATTTTTAATACGATATAATTTCGTAGAATATATACATATCTATATTTAATAAGTATTAGTAAACATAATACTGTATTGTAAGATCAAATATATATATATATAATACTCTATTATAATACTCATAACAATTGTGTTTTTTAAAAACAACCTAGTAAAAGAAGGTTAATTGTAACAATTATCAAAGGGAGGTGACTACTCAAATCAAAAGTTTAAGAGCTTAATTGTTACAAACATCGTAATTTAAGGGTGATTTGTGCATTTTTCCCTATAATAAATACCTTGTACTATCAAACACAATAATACACGTGGTACTTATTAATACATCATAAAATACAGTTAAAAGGTATTTTGTAGATAAATTTATCTTTATATTTAGGGTGGAAGAAGGTTTTTGAAAAAATCTATAATTTTTAATAATACAAAATTGAGTGATCTACGTTGAAGAAGACGACCATTTGAAGATCACCCACAAATCCCAAATGAGATTAAAGTAAATTAAGGCTCGAATTTGGAAATCAACACAACCATTTTGCGTTCATGGTTTAGAAATTGGAGGAAACTGATTTGCAGATCTCTCTGGCTTTAATTCCTCCCTTCTTTTTCTCTCTCTCTTAACTTCGTTTCTATTAATATAAAAGGAAAGTAATATATGTTTAATAAGAGGAGGACAGTTCCGTCTTTTTCATTTGTACAGTAATGATTTTTTTTAAAATCAAAATTTATTTTTGCTAATTGTTTTTAGAGAAATTGTAGTAATTAGACCACATTTTAAAAATATTTGCAAATATATACCCCCAAGTTTTTTTTTGCAAAATTAATTTTTCTATAAAAATTCGTAATTATTAATTTTTTTATTAATACATTTTGCCCTTCCTCACATTTAATACTCAATTTTTGAATTAAATCCTTCATTTTTCATACTTCCCATCCTTTTAAAACATATCATATTCAATTGTCAACTTATTTAATGCAAAAAGATTTTAATTCATTTTCTCATTTATTTTTTATCTTTCTTCTTATTCTTTTTTTGTTTCACTTTTCTTCCTCCATTCTCCATTCTTTCATTCCTTCATTTTCGTTTCTTCAGTTTCATCATTCTTTCTTTTCACATTCCGGCCACCACGTAAATTGTCGTTAACCAAAAAGCTCCGATCATACAGTATAATCGTACGACTTCAGTCATCTTCTCTCAATAATCTCCATTTTTCACAGTATTTGTATTACATTTTTGTTCTTATTCATCACAATTATCAGGTTACTATTCATTCAAGTATAATCGTGATTCGATATGCCTCAGATGGTTCCATATGGTATGTTTTATTCTTATTATGTCATTTCTGTGTACATTTAATTCATTTATATTCTAATCTTTAGAATGTCAAAAATCATGTTTTTTATACAGTAAAATCATATGTAGAACAGTAGTAACTTCATACTTTTCAGTCCATATTGTGGTATAATTGACTGTATAAACATCTACAAAACTATATAGTTGAGTATATACCGTATGTTCACACATCCTCAATTTCTATATAGCCGAAGAAATTGTATAATTGAGTATATACCGTATGTTCATACTATGTTTTTAGGTTAGTTATACTGTACATCTTCTCCTTATAGATTCATCAATCATTCTATTTAAAATTGCATACAATATTCCTGTTTAGAAATATATTAAAATCATATGTAGAATAGTATTATCTACGAACTAAAATCTCCAAAGTAGGTATACTTGAGTATTATCTATTGTAGTTTTCCATGTACTGTTATATTACTGTATAAACTATACAAAACTCTATATGTTTCATTATTTCATTCTACATACTGTATAGATTACACGGTACATTTATGGTTTATTATTCATTATATTCATGTTTAATACATTTTTCTTACTCATATTACTATTCATTACATTTCCATTTCGTAATACTGTATTGTTTATACATGTATATTATATGATTTATAATATAGAACAGTATTGTTTGGACATTTTTGTAATACTATACAACTTTTCTTTATATGTTCAACAAGCATCCTAATTCGTATTGCACATAGTGGTCAGTATGATGAAAATGAGATGTACCATAATCATGAAGTAGCTGAAGAGCGTCGCATAAATATTAAGGAACGCATTCACCCAATGATGGTTTTACATTACTGTCTTTCTTATGCCGAACACTTTCAATTTCAATTTTATAACCCATAAGTCCTTTTTTATTTACTATTGATCTCACTTTAAATAATAATTTTGTGTGAAGTTGTTCGAACAATACGCGTCTCTATCAATTCACAAATATTACGTATATTATTTCTCAATGTTTTACTATACGGTATTGTACATTAAAAAATACTTGTTAGCTGTCGCAAACATATTAAATCACATTACAAGTATCTGTATCAGCAAATTAAAAACTTTTAAAAAAACATAAAATTTTACAATATAGTATGACACATGATATATTATGGTTGTACCGTATATACCAAGTTATTTCAATATTGTGTGGTTATCAAACGTGTTCTGATTTCAATCAACAGAATTGAACGTTCAACAACTCATATGGTCTATTTATGAATAAAATTACTAGATCAAATAACATGTACATTACTAACTATACTGTATGTAAATCACAACTGTACCTTTAACAATATATTGTTACTTTCATCCTGCAATTAATGCACAAAAAATTAGCGGTTTCTGATTTATAATGTGATAGATTTTCATTTTTTAAACTTTCGTCCTACATATGATGGTAAAATCTTCTTATATCTTAGTAATGTACCGTATAAATTTTATAACTTAAGAACTATGTTGTTTTGGTTGTTGTGTTACTTGTTCATTTAGTATTTTAAATTCTAGCATGTTTATGTATCCACAAAACCAACTAAAAAAATTAACCATCATAAAAAAATAGACTAGACGTTGACATTTTTTTTCTTCTGAATGGACGATATAAAATAGGTCATTTTCAATACTGTATAGTTATGATAAGTGTTATAACCCAATAAAAAAAAATTGTTTGTTCAACCGTATATGTATGCAAAAAATAGTATTATGCATAGTTTCCTTTTTACAGGTTTTTTGGAATAAATTGCCACAATATTTGCAATAAATGCCCCAAATTTTTACAATAAATACCCCAAAATTTTACAATTAAATATCCAAAATTTTCGTAATAAATGCCCATAATTTTTGCAATAAATGTCCCCAATTTTCGTAATAATGGATATGAAATTAGGGAGTTTTCCAAATACGAAAATAATTAAAAGTCTTAATAAGAAGGGTGTTGTTGTAAATAACAATTTAATGAATTAATAATATAATTAATAAAATCCTACTTTTGCTAATATTTTTCATTTAACCTAAATGTGCAAATATTTTTCAAATGTGGTCTATTTAAAAAAAGCCCTTGTTTTTAAGATAGACAAATTTGCAATAAGTTTCTTAATATAATTATGAGCTTCTCCCAATATTAAAATATGACCAGATTAAATAAGTGGCATATCTCTAAATTTTCTGAGATCCCTTAAATCTGACAATTTTAGTTAGAATATCGACACATACAAAGATCCAAAGGAAAACTCTCACATTTATGGCTATTACATAGATTTCTTTTTTCCAATTACAATAGACTTTTTGCACGAAAGAGCAGCATTCAACAACCAAACAAAAAAAAAGGTTAGGAATATAAAGAGGAACAAAATAGTTTTTTTTTTCTTTTTGATAACCCGGAAAAGAAAGTTTTTTTTATAGGGTTTGACTAAATCTAAAAAAATAGGCATAGAAATTATATCTTTTATTTTTTAAAAACAAACCATGCATTAAACACCAATACTATCGTCCCCCAAAACCTAACCGAAGTCATGAAGAGATTCTCCCTTAAAAAAAGATAGACAAGGAGCCTTTCAACAAAAATCACCAAAAAAGTTATTCTAGCTTAATAGTCGGCGACTTTCTTACAAAGTCTATTACAATAAGCAATCAGCTCAACACTAAGAAAAGCAACAAGCTGCTTAATTTCAACAATATAATTATATCCAAAATAGTCATATAATTATCACATTTTTCAATGGTGGGTTGTCCCTAACAAAGAATTTATTTATTTAACAATTCATTACCTCAAAATTGATATGGAAAAATTAGATTCTAAAAAGTAAAACCTAGTACTGATCTAGGGTTAAGTACACTAAAAAGTGGGAAAACATAAACTATTAACCTAGTGGGTGTTATTGGTTGTACCACAAATGTTCGTAATTTTATGTAAGTTAATTAATGACCCTAAGGTTTTAGGGATATTGTTTAGAATGAAAGGTTTGAGTACAGTGTTATGCGTACATTTTTGTCTATTTGTCACCAAATTATATGTCCCGCATGCTCTGTAAATTGCTCTCTCCCAACACCTTCTGTGGGTTGTATGTGCAAAAGCTGACCTTTATTCCTCATTTTTCAACACTACTTTTTAGGTTAATTAACCATATGATTAATATTGGTGATGATCCACATAATTAACCAAGCATTGTTCATGTGCAAAATTTCCACGGAATGATAATCTTCCAACCAATCAACCTTAATCAGGGGTTTTGTTTTTATTTTCTTTTTCTTTCGATTTTTTGGCTTATTAAAGTACAAGACAAAATGTATAATTTTGTTCCTAATTTATGTCGTTTTTGCATTTCAAAAGTCTCAACTTTTTATCTTTTATAGTGGTTTCCATCGACTTTTTACTGTTAAAAATACAGAATGAGAATAATGATGTGAAAACTTTGAAAATGGTATTATTTTTAAATGAAATAGTAGCATTTTTAGTTTGCTTCATATATATATATTTTTATAACCTTTGGCTATTGATCGTTTTTTTTAGAAGCTATATACCTTTTTCTTTTTCTTTTTTTGAAGAAGCTGCATACTTAATGTCAATAAGTTTTTTTTTTTTTTTGAGAAAATAAAAAAATAGAATTTAATGAAGATATTAAAATGATTAACTCATTAATAGATTCGCTACTATAATTTAGGATATAGGTGGTAGATTAACTAAATTTTTTTCTCTAATATGTTAATCAATGTCTGTTATCTATACTCTGACTTTTACTAGTGAAGTTAATTAAGAATTTGAAATTTTCATGTTTACTTTTGAAAATTAGAATGTGTCAATAGCTATTTTACAATTTATTGATATATATCGAATGGGCTCCATGGTCACTCGTTCGATCCCTAAAATCGGTATTTGTAATCCCACTTCTCCCGACTTATACTCGAAAAAAATATATATATCAGCATCTAGTCATCAAAATAAATTACATACACCGATGATAATTAATATTGTCGTTGGCTAAAAATTAGTCAGCAAAATGAGGCATTCCTATAGTGATTAATTTCTTCTTTCTCTTTAATAACTTAGAGAAAATGTCTTTTATGTGCTTTTGTGATTTGTCTAAAGGATACAATGACTGTTAATTTCCATAAACATAAAGCTAAAAAAACTAATGAAGTGTTATTGGTCGCCAATATATAACACAAATCAATGTTAATCATCATATTTTATTCCCATTAAACGAAAGATTCAAATTCTCATTTAGTTTTAATAAATAAATGTTGTTTTTTTTTGTTGGTGCTTTCTTTTGATGATCTGATCCGTAAATTTATAAGTATGATATACATGGTAAATGAGTAGCCTTTTGAACAGACTATATTATAGAGAACTTTATAAGTTTAAAATCTCTTTCATATTAGGACCACGACCAAAATCAGCTATCTACTAAATCATTTTGAATGAATTATTTTGTCTACCAATGATGACTGAATTGACCAAATTTTAATTTTCTTTTGAATATTTTGATTTAAAGAAAATAAAAGAAAAGGAAAACTGTTCAAAAGATGAAACTATATCAAATAATGGCTTCTTGTCGTCTATATGGTTCAAATCAAACTAAAACAATGAAATACTTTTTTCTATCATAATTATATTTCTACGTACTTCAAAATCATTGATTTATTGAAAAACAAATATTCGTTGTATTCAATTAGTAAATTCCAAGTGTTTTTTCCATTTCAAATCCAGGGAGAGAGAGGATGTCTTCTTAACTTTACCATTTATTTGATGCATTGACCAAAAGGTAAACAATAGTAATACAAAATGGAAGAGATAACATTTTAGAAAAATATATAATTTATTCTCTCTTTTTTTATATCTTTTTTACTTTTGATTTTTTTTATTAGATTCATATTTGAAATTGTGATTTAGTACTTAATTGTTGAATGAGATTTTTTTAATTACATTTATGTTAGAATGAGATTTCAAAACCTATCATCTCTTAATTATTCGGTTACAAGATTGTCATCAAAGTTTTTTTTTTTTTTTTTTTTTTTTTTTTTTGCTGTTAGCTTTTGATTATTGTTATAGTTATCATTCTAAATGGATTTTTTTAGAGCTCTCATTTACTTTTCTTTTTTTTTTAGTTCAACAATATTCGGAATGACATCGGTAACAAATTGATTATTATGTGATTCCGGGTTATGTCCGTGACCTAAATTATTTCTCTCCAATTAAATCATTTCCATCATTGGGTTGTTTAGATATGGTTTATTCTAGTCGTATCACTAGTAAATGTCTTATTAATCATTTCCTTGATTTTAATTTGAGATTCATATCTGAAATTGTGATTTAGTACTTAATTGTTGAATCTTCATGTTGCAATCTTGTAAGACGAAGATGCATCCCTATCACAATGAATGAATTTGTTGAGTTTATTATTGCTTTTCAATAGGTTGAAGATTCCTCCTATAGTTGAGAACTTTTTTTTTTTATACAATTTATTGGAGAAGGGAGATTCGAACATGTAACTACAATATGCCAATAGAGCTCTGCTCTTGCGGGCTAATTAAGAACTACTTATAACTAGAGCATTCAACTTTTTTCAATTTGAGTCGAATCATTTTCTTTTTTTTTTCCTTTTTAAGCTTCAACCTAACGCACAATTGTTACTCCTACTCAATTAAGTTAATAAAGATTAAATTTAATTGGTACGTGATTATTGTTTTGTTAATAATGCTCATTGAAGAACATTATATTATGTGCATATCCATTATTTTTACAGTGTATTACTCTACAACATTAGATGCCAAAAACATTCGTAAAAGAATTATCTTCTAAATATGCAATCACAAATTCATAATTTTTAAGGCCTTTGAATTTTTTTTTTTTGACCACTAGGTAAACCAATGGAGGATGAAAAGAACACTATTTATTCTAAATTATATATCAAGGTCATTGACATATGTGAAGAAATCTCACAATAGAAAATATTAAAAGCTTGATAGAACTATGTTAAGTGATTACATTGGCAATCAAAATATATATCTACAGTTTTACACGCTCAAACTATTGGTCAAAAAACATACTACATAACAAAAACATAAACTTGGGGGTAACAATATCTGTTTAACCTTAAACTTAAAACAATGAAGAAAAAAAAAACGAAACTCCAAGATGAGAGAAAAATAAAGAAAATGACCGGGAGAGCAAATACTAGGTGAAGAAAAGTTTAGAACAGTAAGTCGTCCGAGAAAGAGAGAGTAGGGTTTTGTAGGCATCGTCCGAGGACGGCCTCGCCATGGGGTTGCTGGCGATGCAGTTGAGTGCTAAGTTCATGAACCCAACGATCTGGTTCGGGTCGGTGGTCCCGGTAATCACACTGTCGATCCACGTGTCGATATAACAATTGGAATAGCAGAAGCGTGCCCATTCTACCAGGTCTTGCCGGTGGACGGTCATCTCCAGGTCAACGGGTCCTTTTCCGGTTAGCAATTGGATTAGGATCAGCCCCAATGTGTAGACATTGCTTTTCTCCGTTATGTCTCTACTTTCCTTAACCTCTGCGATATTTTTTTTAAAAAAAACAAACAAACAAACAAAGTACCTTTATCAGTTATACGTGCATATATATGATCGTGCATGTGCATGGATTATTATGTGATCATGCAACTGTTCAAGTTAATCGAGAAATTCAAAGATGTTTTGAAACATAATTATCATGATTCTGTAAATCGATTGAATATTTAAAGAACGAAGTCACAATTTAGAAGCTACGCCTGTTTTGTGTCAACACTTGAAATTTTTATAAAAGTGAACTTCACAAAAAAAAAAAAAAAGTTAAAGTGAACATTCTAAGTTTATTTTTTTTCGGAAAACATATTTCATTGATGTAAACAGTATACAAGGGACATGCATTTATACTTGACTAAAAAGAGATTTTCTAACATTGGGTTTAATAACCATTTTGTTTTTAGTTTTGGATTTTTAAAATTTAAGTTTATCATAACTATGTTACCCTATACTTGAACACCTTACCTATATTTATAGAAATCAAACAAAAAATTTAGAAACAAAAAAATAACTTTCAAAAGCTTGTTTTTATTTTTAAAATTTGGTTAACATTCACCTACTAGATCTCTTAGGAAAAGATGAAGTATATCATAGGAAATTTGAGTTAAAATAAGCTTAAATTTCAAAAATCAAAAATAAAAAATTAAATAATTATCAAACGGAACGTAAATTAACAATATGGAGAATGCATCAATATAACTATAACATATTTGGTTTTGAGGAAGTAGAGTAAAAGGGGACAAATTCAGTCGCCAGAAAGTGATGTTTAAAATAGTGGTAGTAGGAAAATTTTGTTTGAACAAATTTATTTGTTAAAACTTATTTTATTTTATTTTTTTATATTAAAAAAAATTTATTTGAATAAAGTTGTTTAGAGAAAGTATGGTAAGAAAAAGAAAGTTGTTTTTTTTTTTTGAAAATAAAAAGAAAGTTGTTTTGAATCATAGAAAAACTTTGTTTGAATATTATTGATTAGAGGTAGAAAAAACTTAAAACTTTGTTTGATACAAGTTTTTTATACCCTAAACAAATGTGAAAAATTATACCGATGTTCTTTCACTTCTTTTTTATCTGTGTAGCTTTTAGAAATTTATTATAAAAAAATTTGTCATGGATAAACTCTTCTTACAGAATAAGAATAATTACACTCAAATTTTTAAAATGTTTGTATTCATGTTGATTATTATAGATTAATTTTTTTTTATATAATAATATTGGAGGAGGGGGGACTCGAGCAATATATGTAATATTAATACAATTTTATTAGACTAGCTAATCTTTTTTAAAAGTGACTATACTTATACTTATTTTCTAAATTTGACTAAAGGTTTCTTTTTATTATATTAGAATCAAAATTATAGTATTAGAAATTCCTTTTTTTTCTTTTATTAAAGTATTAGAAATTTCTAAAGCACACATGTTAAAGATAGATATAATAATAATAATAATAATAATAATAATAATAATAATAATAATAATAAATATATAATTATGAAAATTGGGTGCATTTGGAGTACTGGTTTGGTTATCATAGACGGAAGGTTATGATAAACGGTGGGTTATAATAAATTGTGTTTGAGGAGCAAGTTATTATAACAGAGACTATGATAAACGGTGTTTGAGGAACTGGTTATGTAACAAAAAGTAATATATGTAAGGTGTAAATAAATGGACACCGTAAGTTTAGAAAAATTGGCCGCATGACTTAGGTAACCACCGTTTATAATAAACGATGGGACAAACATAGGTGGATTATTATAACCAACTCGGCCATTTACATAAACGGGACCCAAACACACCCTAAAATGTAATAAAAATCAAGTCATCTAAAGAATGCATATGATGTAACCTCGACTAAAAACTCAATTTGAATCTTCATCAAACATATATGTTAAAACTAAACAACAAAAGTAGTTCATTAATGATATCAGTTTTTTAGTTTAAGTATACTTTCTCTGATGATTATTGATTATGAATTAAATAGATACTAAAATTAAAACTAAAACCTTTTCAAAAAAAAAATTAAAACTAAAACAAATGAGTACGTACCAGGGGCGGAGTAATACGGAGAAACAAAGCTGTTGGACAGTCCAACAACGAGCCGAGGTTCATACTTTTCGTCAACAATAATCTCCCCCGGCGAAAAACTAGCCGCAATAACCGCCGGAGAACACCGCCGGTGCAAAAACTGCAAACCCCGGCCAAGTCCGACGGCAATACAACGCCGCCGTTCCCAGCTCAAACTCCCAACAACTTCACCCAAACACCGCCCCTCCACATATTCCCGTACCATAAACCCACCTTTCTCCGACCAACAAAATCCCAACATCCTCACAACATTAGCATGTTTCATTTCCACCATCGATTTCTCAACGTCTTTCGCATTGATTTTCTCAACCACGAATTTATTCCCGTCCTCGGCGACCAGAATCCCGCCGGACTCTGCTTTCGCCGATAACAGAATTGCCTCCACCGTCACCCATTTCGCCGCTTTCGAATCCAACAATTTCAACTCCCAAATTCCGTCTTCGTTTTGTACTCTTTTTGGTCCCATTGGGTGTTTACGACGTCGTATTGTAACTACCACTGCCGTAACCGTCGCCGTCAACAACGCCGTCAGCGTGAGCGTAAACCACCATAAGTGAAGGTTTCTCTTCACACGATTCTCGCATGGGGGGAGATCATTAGTTGTGGTGTCGCCGCCGCAGAGATTGTTGCCGGCGACTGCGCTGGCGTTTATGGCGAGAAACGCGCCGGTGGCCGGCACTGTTCCGTGGAGGTGATTGTGAGAGATGTTTATTTGGACGAGCGACGGAATGCGGCCGAGAACCGGTGGGATTTGGCCGGTGAATTCGTTTTGTGATAAATCGAGGAAGCTGAGAACTGGGATTTGGGTAAGAATCGGTGGGATTTCGCCGCTGAGTTTGTTGAGGCTTAAATCTAAACTCACTAGCTTCTTACATGAAGAGATTTCATCTGGGATTTCACCGGCGAGATTGTTGTCGCTTAAATTTAGTTCCATTAGCTCCGGCGACGTTCCGATACTCGCCGGGATTAAACCCGAAAATTCATTCGCAGAGAAATCCAAGCTCTCGATTTTATTATTCCTGATCAATTCCGGCAAGCTACCCGAAAAATTGTTCCTCGATAAACTCATCATCTGAAGTGTCGGCAAATCCCATTTCTCGCCGTCGATTCTGCCGGTAAATTGGTTGTTGGAGATATCCAAGAAGTACAGTAGGGGTAATTTCGTAAATTCGGGACATAAATCGCCGGAGAAGCGGTTGTTTTGGAGGCGAACACGCCGTAAACTCTGGCAAGAACAGAGACTCTGTGGAATATCGCCGATAAGAGAGTTCGAAAACAGAATTAGCTTAAATAAGCGTTTCGAATCACAGAGCCCTTCAGGGATTTTTCCGGTTAAGTAATTAGATGAAACGTCGAGCACAGTGAGATTGTTGTTCCGTCCGAGTAATGCCGGAATGCCGCCGGAAAACCCATTGGACCATAACTGAAGAATCTGCAGTCGAGGCAGAGAAGCCAAGGCGGTCGGAATTTTCCCTGTAAAATTGTTTCCAAACAGATGCAAAATCTCCAAACTCTGCAACTGAACTACCAGCTCCGGAATCTCACCGGAGAGAGAATTGTCGCTAATATCGAGAGAAATCAGATTCACAAGACTGAAAATCGATGGAGGAATCGTACCTGTGAGATCATTTTGATAGAGAAATAAATACTGTAGTTTAGTAAGATTCCCAAGCGACTCTGGAATGTGCCCTGTTAATTTGTTGTAGACAAGATCAAGATGATTTAAAGATTCCAAACGACCAATTTCTTCCGGAATTTCCCCTGAAAAGTTATTGTAACCCAAATAAATCCACTTCAACTTCCTCATCCCTCTCAATCCCCTCGGAATTTCTCCACTCAATTTATTAGACGCCAACGTCAAAAACTCCAACGACGTGAGATTCACAATCGATTTCGGAATTTCCCCAATTAATACATTCCCTCCGAGATCGAGAAACTGAAGATCGCAGAACAACCCGATATCTGCCGGAATCGAACCTGAAAACATGTTGTTGGATAAGTCCAGTGTTCGAAGCTTGGAGACCCCGCCGGCGGGAAGTGGGCCTGTGAGATTATTGTTGCTCAAATTCAAATACAGAAGCGAAACAGAGGCGACGGTGAAGATGTCCGGCGGGAGTTTTCCGACGAATTGATTGTCGGAGAGGTCGAGAATTTGGATGTGGGGTAGCCGGAAAAGAGAATCGGGGATTAGGCCGGAGAGATTGTTTGCGGAGAGGCGAATGGCGGAGATTTTGGAGTTGTTGTTGCATGTGATGGCATTCCATTTGCAGATGGGGACAGAGAGATTCCAGTTGGAGAGAAGGTTGGATGGGTCGTTGGAAATGGAAGATTTGAAGGAGAAAAGAAGGTGGGTTTCATGGGGGCGGTGCTGTTGCAGAGCGGTTGAATGTTGGTTGAACTGAAAGAGAAAGAAGATGAAGAAGAAGATGGGATTGTGATAGCTTTTGGGTTTTCTTTTTCCCATGGCTAAGTGTTGGTTGCAGCAGAAAGGGTTTCGGTTCGACCGATCTGGTTTCTGTTTCAAGCTGCTACCCTGCCATTACCCATATATATTAACACCCAATTTTTAAAATTTCTTTTTTTTAAAAAAAAAAAACAAATAAAAGTATTTGGCATTGTCTAACTCCACAGCAACATATATACGGGGCGTTTGTTTGCCATATTTAAGAAAAGTTTAGATTAATGATATATTAATTCCTTTTTTTTTCATAAATTATTTTTTTTTTTTTTTGAGTAAATAAAGACTAAAACATCAATTAAGACTACTGGGTGCACCCACTCCCGCCGCAATTACAACTTCACTCAACTTTTACTAGGGCATTCTTGCATCCACATCCTTTCTTCAACTTCTGATAAAGCGAGGCGGGCAATGGTATGAGCAAGAGAATTCGAACCACCATCACACCAAGAGAAAGAGCATATCGTGAAAGCTTTCGCCACCACCAAAATTTCCTTGACAATCTGTCTCACTTCCAACTTGCTAAACCTAAGCGGTTGGAGAAGTCGAATGACAGTCAAGGAATCGGATTCAACCTCAATTTCATTTTTAATTATTCATTTATAATCATTTAAAATAATATCTCATTTCTACATTACTTATTTCAAATCATTAGTATTTCATCTGCTAATGAGTATTTATAATACATAATAGTGTATTAATAAATACTTATTAATATATACATATTAATAAGGGGTTTTTGCATGTATATTACAAAATGGATAAAATATTACGTGAATAGCAAAATAATGAAAATATTTGCACATATAGCAAAAATTATAAATTGATATCAATTACTAATAAATAAAGTAAATTGATAGACTTCCATCAGATTCTATCAAGAGTCTATCAATAAGAGCCGATAGAATAAATCACTGATAAAATTGATAGACTTCCATCACTAGAGAATGATAGATTCTATCAAAGTCTTCTATAAAAAAAGGTAAATAATTTTTTTTTAAATGGCAGAATTTGCTATAAAAAAATTATTTTAAAAAATGTGCTATAATTGTAAACTGTGCTAAAAAAGTTGCTATACATCGCAAATTCCCTATTAATAATTATAAATGCAAATATTTTTTAGGAATGGATTAAATTAGAAAAATATTTACAATACTAGGCAAAAAAGTAATAATAAATTAGCAATCATAATCATACCGTACAATATAATTAATACATAATATTGTGTATTAATACACAATACTATACTAAAAACATATAATATTATATTAATAATACAAAATATTATATTAATACCCTAAATTATACTCTACTATAAGTATTAATTATACAGTATATTTGAAAAAATAAATAAATCTGCAAATATTTTGTGAAATTGGACTATCCAATACAATTTTCCTACTTTTTAATTTGTCTACATTTATAATTATTTTGTAGAAACAACTCATCGAACATAATTTCACAAAAGTATGTTAACATTGAACATAGTTTACAATTAAGGATGTAAAAAAAATAAAAATAAATAAATGAAAACCGATAACACTACTACAAATCTTACCTTCCATGACACTTTTTTTTTTCCATTTTACAAGAAAGAGAAACCAAAAGAGTCATAATAGGTCCAAAGGCGTGTTTTCATTTTTTTTTTTTTCAATTAATGATTATGTTTTAGAGTCATGAAAAAAACATTAAGTTTTTGTGTATGAGCTGGGCAAGACTTTTTCAAAATATTCATTCTGTAGCTTAAAGTGAAAAAAGGGTTTCTTCCTAAACCCTTCGCGAAGAAGAGAGCTTGAGCGGCAACTTTCCCAACCAAACACCCAACTTCCTCTCTGACCTCCGCCGCCGCTTCCAACCCTTTCTTAAACCTCTCCGCTGCCCCCTTCAAGAACACGTCCACCACCTCCAACAACGGGCTCCCTCCGCTGGCCACGTAGGCCTCCAGCGAGCCGTCGCCAATGTCGCGTCACTTTATTCTATCTCCCTCAGATTCGGAGAAGACCGAGTCGTTGGATTTGGGTGTGTTGAGAAATGAGAAGGTGACGTGTCGAGCCACGTCCGAGAGGTGGCGTGTGAGGCTCATAAGTGGGGCTGCGAGGGTTCCGAATGGGATGGCTAAGATGGCAACGTGGCTCGTCGTGGCTCGGTGATTGGGTGGGACCATGTTTGTTTTTTTTAGATTGATTTGTTGTGAAGTCATGGGAAATGGGTGTGAGAAAGAGAGAAAGTAAATGAGTTGTTCGTTCGCACATGGGAACGCTGAACTCAGGCGATTTGATGGCGCTCATGAAGGTAATTTACACTTAATCTTGTGAGATTTTCTTTTATTGTGGGGTTTAGGTTTATGAATCTAATTGATGTTGTTGTTTATGATTCTTTCCCCAATCTTATTGAGATTTGTTTTGGTTATGTTATTAGGTTTCATTGGTTGGGTATGAGTTTAATTAAGGTATCTTTGAGTTTAATTACTAAGAAGAGGGATAGAATAGTTCAGGACTAATGGTGCTTCTTAGTTTCATTATGGTTTTCTTGTACATGGCTTAATTTATTAGCATTTTTATCCTATTCTTTCTTTCCATTATTGTTATGTACCATTTTTGCTAATGTGTATGAATTTTCTTTTTCTTAATTATACATGTCCTGAATGACCCCTGGTAATATAATTTTGGAGCTATTCAGACTTAAATTTATCTTTATCTTATTTCCAATGGGAAGTTATTCTTGTAATGTTTGGAGTATACCCATTAATTTCATAAATTCAATGAAATTGTTTCTTGTAAAGAAAAGCAGTGCATTTTGAAGGAGGGTATCTTTAGAATGGATTAGACCAATATCCAGGTTCTTTTGTTTTTAGAACAATAATATCCAGATTTTTTCAGTTAATCATTTGAAAGTATTCTGCCTGTTGTGTATGTATAGCTATACGAACACAATCTTTCTCATATATGGCATGATTTGTGTATCTCGTTGCTTTGCTTGCTATCTTCGATATTTTTTTAATTGGTACTACACAAGCCACCTAAACCGATGGATATTTATCAAAGAACATTGAAATTCCAATAATCAGTGATACAAAAATTACTTCAATTTGCATGATAAATGAAGTGGCTAGTCAAAATTTATTGTCCGGATCAGAGTTTTTTCATTGCAATGGGTATGGTGGATTTTTCTCTATAGAGCTGTCTGTGATATATTCTTGGAGATGTTTATGTCCTTTGTGCTGCATCACGAAGGACACAGAAAGTTGCTGCTCAATTATTTCCTCTGCAAAATCAGAGATGACAAGTGCGAGGATGAGAGAGAATTTTGGAGGGCTATCAATCGGTGCAAATGTAAGTGGAAGAATCTCCTCAACCACTACAAGGTTGGTCCAGTTTTTTATTTGGTATTAATTTAGGAATTTTTAGAGTCCATAGTTAGTTTGCTCCCTGCTATGTTTCTCTCGAATGGACTAATCTGAATCTGAATTTACTTTAATGGATGGGTAGGAGTCATTTTTGTTATCTTTGATTGCAAATTCTGTAAGTTAAATTTGAAAAATCAGTAAATGTTGATAATGACTCACAATATGCAGGCGAGAAAATGACAAGTTGTCATGAAATCTTTAGTCGATATAGCCATGTTTTGATCCTTCAACCTATTGTTATGAGTTTCCACCATAGATTGAACTTTTTAAATAGTAGGAAACAAAAAAAATTTCACTTATAAATGAAAGAGAGTACAAAAAAGGTAAATTATGTGAGAAATCGTAGAAGAGTGTAATGTATTCCCCAATGATCAAGAGGCAACCTCAAGCGCTCGCCTATAGCAAGGGGCGACCTGCCGTCCTTGCACCTCACAACTTACTATAGCGAGCATATTCAAAGAGGCACCATCTTGAAGAGGCATGTTATGATCCTGACATAACTCATAACCTTCGGTTCTCGAAGGCCTTTTATGTTCAACCCATCATACTTGCAACTTGCAAGATTTTTTTTCAAGACATAAGAGTGAATGCTAAAGAGTTTATCATTTTAGGAACTTTTACATTTTTTTCAACTCTCTTTGTTTTTGTTTATTGATCCTAAAGCTTTTTTTCTATGCAAATCTTCCAAGTCATAGTTTCTTATTCCTTATGTCATAGTTATTTAGCTCATAATATTTCTACCAATTATAGGGCATAATCATGGCTCAATTGTGTTTTTAACAAGAAACAAACTTACGATTGAGGTTGTTTGATTAAAGGTAGTTGGTAACCTTACTGGATATTCAATTTATATTTGTATTAGGAAATTTATCATGCTCCAAAAATCTGTATTGTGCTTTAATAACTATTTTAATGTGTATAGAAATGTTTTTACTTTGATTTTGGCTACAAGAAATTGGTTGTAACTTATTAGGATATCAAGTTATGTTCTATTTTATTATTGTTTTGTTGATATGGAGATGGCAGTTTGATGTTGAGCCTTTGGTAGTGGGTGTGTATTTTATTGAATTATTAATGTGGAAGTGTGCTTGTAGAACATTAGTTTGGTTGATTTTTTTTTGGTCTTTTTGTGGTGGTTGTGGTTTTATTTAGTTTCAGCAACTGTGGTAACATGATCCGGTAGAAAACTAATGTCCCGTTTGATAATCATTTAACTTTTGGATTTTTAAAATTATCCTTGTGCATTTTTTTTTATCTATGAGTTTCTTTGTTTTGTTATCTACCTTTAATATAGAAAGGACCTGTATATCGAAAATTTTGGGAGATTTTTCGCTAGTGGATGTCGATATTTTAGGATGCACATGGCATGGACAATATTGAAGAAGATTTATCGACAACCCAACTTTGTTGCTGCCCGACCAATTCCATTCAATGGCTATATTTGGATTGTGTGTTATGCCAATGCCAATGAGTAATAAGACCTCAATAGTAGCAGTAAAAAAGAAAACCTAATGGGTTTGGAAACTGCCTAATCTTTAGTCCTCTACTTCCTTGATTAATACAACGCAAGATAAGTCTCAAAATAGAGAATTTAGTCGAGCTCTAACAAATGATCTATTTATCGTAGAATGGGTTGTATTTGATCTTTGATCCTATACCTCTCTCTTAGCACCTTTGTCTCAATCCCTCACTGTTGATCCTTTTCCCTGGTTGTTTCTTAGGGTTCTTGCTCGGCCACTTGTGAGGAGCTTTGCTCGAGTTCCATTTTGATCACCGAAGGTAAAAATTTTCTTATTTTGTTCTTTAATGTATATTTTGAATCATGGGTGTGGGATATTTTCAACTCTTTCTCCTCTTTTTTTTTTTTTGGGTTATTGTGGCTCATTTATTTCTGATGCAAGGGATGAAAGTTATGGAAAAAAAATTTGTTTGTAGATGTATTGCTTTGTTCTTAGTTCAGACAACGATTGTGAATTTTATTTTGATTGTGTTGATCCAAACACACAATTAAAGGTAAAAGAATGTGTTTTTCTTAAAAGCTTGTTCTTCATTCAAAAAATATATATAAAAGATGATATTAGAGAGTTTTGGATGGTGCTCTCTCCCATTGTGGTTTTTCTTTGTAATTATTTGCTGATATTAGAGATGTTCTGACTGAATAGTTGGTAGTAGTGGAATAGGAAATGCTTATGGTGAAAGTGTGCAATGGTAAGGTTAAGCTACTAAGAAGAGTTTGGGTTATTTTTTTGTGAATGTAGGGTGGCTTAAAAGGTGTAATATATTTTCTATCACTTTGATGGTTTGTAAAAGTGAGTTGTCCTATTCTTGAGATAAGCCTCCAAATGTGTTTATTGTTGGATTTTTTTTAAAATGTTATGGTTTAGAGAAGGTGTATATATGTTTCTAACCTGGTAGTGAAGCTGGTTTTTGTGCAACTAGTGGGAGGGTCCAAAGGAAAGTAATTGATTATGTGTTGTTTCCTATATAAGTGCATAACTTAATGTGTTTTATTGATGTTGAGTTATGTTATTATGAACTAATGTGTAGTACATGAATTAATTGTGCATTTTTAAAGTAGAACAGGTTGAAGAAAGAAGTGTTTGCTGGAGTTGGTCATTGTGGACATATGATATATGTTCAAGTTTTGTAATTTGAGTTTTCCAGGTGGGGTGTCTAGTGTATGGTGTGGAAGAAGTATGAACACCTAATAGAAGTTGATATTAATCAATACATTGTAGGTTCGACATTAATGTTGTTCTACGCTGAATATATGTTTTTTTAGGAACTTTCTATTGAGCAACGGTAAAGCGCTTTGAAGGTCCATGCAGGCTACACAGGATTTTTGTGTCACGGTCTGGAATTAGATAAATAGTGTTTTGCGTGCATGATCCATTTTGAATTCTTGACAAGTTGTTTAGGTGATAATGTATTAGAATTTTGTTGGATTTGTAAATCTAACTTAAGAGGTTTTTCTCAAATTGCTATACTTTTTTTGTTGTAAAGAGTTAAGTAAAGCATGGTGCTATTTTGCGTATAGTAAGTACTAGAGTTACAGGTGCAGGTAAATCCAGGGTCAGGGTGTTGCACCACTACTACAAATTGGCCCTGCCATGAAAGTTGTGACTCGTGATGTTTATATTATGAGTATTTATACTCTCTTGTGCAGCTTCTAATTCAAATCTTTATTAATACAGTGTGCAGGTACTTTGTTTAAAGTGAGAAATCGCTTGCATCTACATTTATCGTGCAAATTTTCAATCCACGTATACGTGCACAAGGGATAGCAGACCATGTTATTTGTTATATTGTAAACATTCTAGTTTTTAAACCTCATGTAGACATTTTAAGAATTATAAATTTATTGATATTGATTTTGTTTTTTTTTTTTGTTCAAGTGTAATGTACAAATTATTTAGGCATATATGAAATAATGCTTGTTGAATAAGATTTGTGAGATGCATATTATAAATCTTTCTTGACAGGGTAAAGACGCAAACAAAATAGGTTGTAAATAGGCATAAAAAATTGTTATGAAAACTAATAAATTGACATAAATAAATAGTCATATTACATAAATTGATGACTATAAAAAAGTGTCAATATATAAACTATAATGACAATATTAACATGTCGTTAATACTCCTTCAATGACTATATATATGTGTCATTAATGGTTCAACCTTGACTAAAATAAAATGTCATAAATAGTTCAATCATGACTATATATACGTGTCATTAATGGATCAATCGTGACTATAATAAAATGTCATAACTGGTTGTACGATAACACTTATAAATTGTCGTTATTATTTCATCAATGACTCTATACATGCGTCATTAATGGTTCATCTATGACTATAACATAGTGTCAGTAATGGTTCATCTATGACTATAATATTGTGTCATAATTGATTCTACTATGACACTTTTACTATAGTGTCATAGTTGAATCTTCCGTGACAGCGGATAAAATGACTCTTGATTTTAGTCATGGAAGGTATTCATGACTATAAATTATAGTCATGGAATATGCTTTTTCTAGTAGTGTAACTACTTACTACTCAACTCAAACTTTCGGTTTGGGTTGAGTTATACTATTTTATTTAGTCATGTTATAATTAATAATTTTTTTGCGTTGGACAATTTTTTTACTCGATCTTAACTATAAAAATAATATTTACATATTAGTAGGAATTATGTACAAATAAGATAAATAACTTGGATATTAGTATTATTATTATTGTAACACCCTAGTTTTTCTAAAATCATTTAAGTGTTTTTATTCAATTTATTTTTATAATATTATAACACTCTAGATAATTTTTAAGTATAGTTAGTGTTTTATTGAATATGCTAATAAATCTCAAACTAATTATATTATTTAATGCTCCATGAGATTTAAGCTATAAGTCACCTTGATAAGTTATTTAGAAATTTATAGTAATAAAAGCTAAAATGCAAAAGCTATTTTGGGTTATGGAATTTGGAGTTTTAAAGTTAAATTAGGGTTTATGGATTAAATGGAAAAAATGTTTTATTTATGTATTTTTTTTATCTGGCCACTTTTTCCCTCTCTTCTTCATCCAACCCCAACAACCACCACCACCACCTAAAACTCACTCATTCCTTCTTAGTTTCCCGAAGTTAGAGAGCTTCGTTCACGATTCCGAGACCAGATCCATGCTCAGGGAGTCGAGAGCTTCGAAACAAGGTAAGATTTGTTGGTTTTCTTGGAGTTTTCCAGCGAGAGGGTTTTGAAACCCGTTTCTTCTTTTGTAGTTTCCGGGAGCTAGAGGAGTCCATTTGAAAATATGAGATCCATTCCTTGATCCTAAGCTCGAGACCTCCAAAACGAGGTATGGCTCGCCACGTTCCGTGACGGCGCGCCGCCGCTGCCGCCGCCGTGCTCCGGTGAGGCATTTTCGGGCAGTAGCTTCCCCTCGTTCTCGTGATGCTAACCTCATTTGTGGCTTGTTTAGATTGTCCATAACGAACGCTCGGCGTTGTTTTGTGTTTAGGTGCTCTCGGGTTTCATCGTTTCGGGTCGCCGTTTAGCTCGTGGGTTCCCGTGGTGTTTCAGTCGAGTCGTTGAGAAGGTAAGGAGCTTCATTATGATTCGGGTTTGTGGTTTAAAGCATGTGAATAGTGGCATGATAGAAATTATGAGAATTGATTGTTGGATGACTTGACACATGTATGCCTTGGTGTTGTTATTCACTATTTTAACCTAATATTCTCTACTCGTGGTAGCATGAGATCATGTATAACTCGTAAATGGTTAAATTTCTATTGTTGTGTATTCTTGTGATCGTATCATCATCTCTCGATTGTATCTCTGCTCGTATATGCGATGAACTGCTTATATGTTTAACCTGTTGCTTGACTGAATTGCCTTGGGTTTATGCATGTTCTATGTTGTTGACTCCATCCTTGTTTGATTGTACACGTGCTGCCATGATTATGCTCGATTTCTCTATTCGTTACCTAAAGGGTTGTCCGTTTATGTTATGTTGTCGTTAGAATAGCTAGGCCCGGTTACCATGTTGACCACCTAGAGGAGCAGCTAGCTCACACATTTTGGGACTCGTGATTGCATGATCGATATCTTGTTGTTGTTGTGACTCGCTAGTGCCCATTAGGAACCGAGCGAGGATATGGATCCTCTTTGCTTCGAGACACGTGGTTCGGCTGCACAAGCCTACGGGTTGACTTTTACATCCGACCAAGGGATCGAATCTCATCCACGTGTCACCTTGTGTGCGGAACAACGGGTTCCTTGGTTGTGGGCACACGTTGCGGGTCGCACCAACCCTCGGGTGGGCCGGGTGAACTCGCCTAGGCTAGGCTAGATCTCATGTGACTCTAGTGCTAGTTACTATCTCTCTGTGTGTACTCGTGGAACGTCATATGCAGTGTGCATGGTTCCACAGGTTTACCCGTTGTGTACGTGGGAAGGGGAGCCGGACATGACCCGCTTGACCCGGACACCTACAACAACGGCCTGGTACGTGGGAAGGAGGGCAGTCATGACCTGCCTGACCCCGACACCTACCTAAAGAGGCCACTAGGACAGATGATGGTGTGGAGGAATGCCTGTCAGTGGGCCTATTTGCCCGAGGTTTAGGGATTCTGTGTGATAGTCCCTCACTCGTGGCATTCGAGACTTTATGTGGTTAGTCCCCCACTCGTGGCTTTTGGGATTCTATGTGCTTAATCCCCAGCCTTAGAATTTGAGATTCTGTGTGCTTAATCCCTCGCCCGAGGTTTAGGGATGCTGTGTGTTTCCCTCACTCGTGGCCCTCCCCGACAGGGTCGGGTGACTTTATTGGTGGGTCCCTAGCGTGGGCCAGGCTACCCCGAGACATTAGAGCATGTCTCCGCGAGCACAACGTTATGGGTCCTTGGCAGAGGTTAGGCTACCCGAGGCATGTCTCCGCTGGTGCACTTTGGCGAGTCCCTGACACAGGTCAAGCTACCCCCGAGATAATTGTGATTTTCCCTTAGGACACGGTATGGGACGTGTCCGACCCGGGGTTTGGGGAACTTATGTGTTCTCTTCCCTCTAGTCTTTGCTCTGACCTTGGTCAGATGATTGCTCGGCATTTAGCCGTAACTTGCTCACGGCTTGCAGGCCGCTGTTTGACATTGCTTGCTAGTGAACGGCCTGAGGGCCAACCACGCATGAGCGAGGCATTTAGCTTCAGTTGTCATATTGTCTAACTTGTTTATGTTTACATGCTTAATCCCATGGTGGGGCTCCTTACTGGGTATATTTCGATATACTCACCCCTTACAATTTCAGGTACTAGTCTATTCCGAGGTCCAGCTGGATCGATCATGGACACGGTGTCGACATTTTCTTTATGCATTGTTTACTACTGTTGAACCATATGTTTTTACGTTTTAAACTCTTTGAACTGTATTTGTTTTTAACTATCGGGATCCCGAACTCTGTTTGTATGTTTTCGATCTATTAGCACCGTTTTCATGTTTTATGAGGTTTTGTTGGAAAAACGCATGTGATTAGTAAATTGGTTTTGAGGATTTTAATAGGCATGCACCCGTAACACCCCATTAGAGTATTTTAGGAAGTCGGGTCGTTTCAATTATTGTTACAAAATTATGGCTATGGAGTTGACTTTAACTTGAAAAGGAGAGTTGTTTACAATTTGATAACTCAACTTAACCCAAAAAAAAAAAGATATAAAGTGGACTTGACTTTAATTTGGAGGATTGATCAATCTAAAAGTTTAGGTTACGCTCTTTTTTTTTCAATACCAAACCATATACACTCCTAAGCATATGTACAAGCTAACTAATGATTAATTTAATGCTATAGTGTATAGAATAATGATTTAAAAGATAAGGAATTTGAATCTCTTATTATGATTGAACTAAAAAAAATGTGAATGAGTATTAATTTTTGAAATTTTTGGATAGTTTGTTGGTTAAGATATTTATATGGGGCGGTTGATTTGAAATTGGTATTGTCTTACTTATTATATTATATATCATATCATTAAAATTATGCTTTTATTGATTATTGTTGAAACTTGATGAATGGAATACTAATTACTTAGACAGGTGATGAGAGCTTAAAATTTTTAACCAACGCCACAACAGTATACTTCGACTATTCTTTAATTAAATTCATTAGTATAGGAGGGGAGATTCAAACTCATGACTTCTTAATTATTAGATTATATATGATGTCATTCAAAAGTTTTTTTTTTTTTGGTACTTAAACTATTCTAAGCATGTATTTATGACCAACACATCAAAAGGCTCAGAAATCCTATCTCTTGCTATTGAAATACCCACTTTGGAATGAAAATAAGCCAGATCAAAGAGAAAGATGAATAAAACACAAGTGCAGAAAAAATGAATCTAATAACAAGCAAGCTGGTTTCAAAAATTTAAAAGGGTATATAATAAAAGGTGGAGTTTTCTGTTTTTTAAGAAAATTAACGTGGAGTTAATATAATAAAAGAAATGAACTTGTGAAGCATTAAGGCAAAGTTGAGAGGCAACAAGTTATCAAAAATAGTAAAAAAGAAAAAGAGACGATGAATAAATATAACAGCATTTGTTGCATAATTAACCTAATTAAGAAAAGCAAAAGGAAAAGGTAATTGAAAAGAAAAAAACTGGATCACCTTGGGAAGGCACGAAGCACGAAAGGAAGAAAACAGTCATGAAACGGTCGTGGAAATGAAGCCCCCTTCTACACCCTGCATCGCATTATTACAGTCAAAACTACTACAAATAATAAAAACTTTGTAATAAAAAGTGATTAACATTTTTGTTGGTATAATATAAAGTCTGTAATAAATGAAACTTGCCCCAAAAATGTCATAATTGAAGCGTGATAAGGATTTAAATATGAAGTTGAAGGAATGGAGATGGTAGAGTGAGAGAAGAATAACTGTGTGTATATATATAGTATAGATGAGCATGTAAGTAGGGTTCAGAGAATGGAGAGGATAAAGGTGGAATTACGAAAAGGGGCATGAGTTTCTTTTTGAGAAATGGAGTTTGAACACGAACGGCTCAAAGGGTACAGGGACAGATGATGGAAAAAGGCTCTGATTTTGTCGGCCTAATTACCCATTTCTCTTTTGACTGGTTGGTTTGCGTTCAAAATTTAATTCATTTTTCAAACCTACGCATTTGCCACTCATGGTTCGATTATTTACGAATTTAGGACTCCCTCTTGCAACACTATTTGCTTTATTTAATCACGACTTCTATAATCAACTCTTAATCTATATGCAAAGTGTCAATTTTCTATATATAAACGTTTAAAACCGTTTCAAAAAATAAGACTGCATACTACTATTTCCCGTTAGCTTAATGGAATGTATTTAAAGGGATAAATAGTGAAAATGGCTAGAATTTAGAAACTAATTAGGGACGTGGCTAACCATGTTTAGATTTTAAATTTGTGTCCTTTTTATTTCTAAATTTTAATTAATTTTTAATATGGAAAGTAGTTTACAATTATATCCCTCCTATATTTCGTAGAGTTTTTTAATCTATTTTAAATAGATTATTTGTAACTACATTTTTTTAATCTATAAAAATCTAAAACAAACTTACTAATTCTAAAAAATTTAGTCAAACATAATTAAATCAATAATTATAAAATCAAGTAGTTATATCATGAAATTAGGGATTTTGAAATTTTAAAAATTTATGCGTAACTTAGAAATTTTGTTCTTAATGTTCACAAATATAGCTATACATTTTTTTCCTATAATTCGTATATATTCTCGTTGGTTGGTGTGAATATTGTATGTCTGCTTAAATTTTAATTAAAAAATGGTTGGAAATAGTACTTGAGCTTGGATTTTATGAGGGCATTAAATACCTGTTTTTGAAGAAGATGAAGAGTTCATTTCGATTCTTTCTCCTGTTGAACAATCTTTGTGAAAACCCTCCACCCATGCATTTGCGATTGATGATAGCCCCCTGTTGAAAAATTCGGTCGTAAGAGACATTCATGCATTTCGTTGGACTCTGATTCTCAAGATTTTGAAAGGGATTGACATCAGAGCCACGTTTCTGAAGATATAAACATTTTCGGTGTAAGCTTTCAAATTCTTTTGGATGCTCTGACATTTTTTCCTGTGTAATCTTTCAAATTTCTCGAATGCCTCTGTTATTTAAAGATACTAACGTCTAAAATTGAATTCCTACTTTCTTGGATTTTTTTTAAAAATGTTAGACATGATTGACACATATTTTATATCTAATATGCTTCCTTTATTTTATTTTTATTTCACATATGTTAGACATTGGTTGCACGTATTCTGTATATATCCTATGTTAGTTACTGTTGGCACCTATTCTGTACATATTCTAAGGGAGCATATGTTAGTTACTATTGTCACTTGTTATATTATGTGAATAACGTTGTTTTCTTGTTTTTTTTTTGTTTTTTGTTTTTTTTTTTTTGCATAAGTTAGACATTGTTGGCACGTATTTTGTACATCCACTGTACATCGTGATTTAAACACATGCAACAGATCGATCACGTAACGTGCAGAGTGTATAAACTTGCCTAGTCATCCTTTGTGACTACTTAGTTTATGTAATTTTTTCTAATGTATTTTGTTTGAGGGTTTACATCATTGGTTTTGGCTTAGTGGATTGTCTACATACATATGTAAAACTGAGACCTCATTTATGCTATGTATTTATCCGTTCTTGATATGTTATAGCTGTTAATCTTGTTTGGAATGTGTATATAAGTATAAATTGGTTCATTATAATACATTTGTTCACTTGCCCCCCTAAATATGTCTATATGCCCCTTATCACCCCTAACATTGTTTCTGTTTTCCAAAATTATGGACCGCATATGTCTCTACAACTTATCAGTATGCACTATGTTTGTACATCCACTGTACATCGTGACTTAAACACATGCGATAGATCAGTCACATAACGCGCAAAGCATAGAAATTTTGGTTGGTCATCCTTTGTAACTACTTAGTTTCTGTAACTAACTTTGCCTAATGCATTTTGTTTGGGGGGTGACATCATTGATTTTGGTCTAGTGGATAGCCTATTTTGGTTGGTCATCCTTTGTAACTACTTAGTTTCTGTAACTTTGCCTAATGCATTTTGTTTGGGGGGTGACAGTCTAGTGGATAGCCTGCATATGTATATGTAAAATTGAAACCCCTTTTATGTTATGTGTTTATCCGTTCTTGTTGTGTTATATTTTATTAATCTTGTTTGGAATGTGTATATACATATGAATTGGATCATTATAATACATTGTTCGCTTTCCCCCTTGAATATGTCAATGTGCCCCCTATCACCTATGACAAACCCTACATAGAGGGTAATATGAGAGCCCGATTTCCGGGCTCGAACTCGTGACCGTGGATTTGAAATGGATTAACACTAGACAAGATAACCAACTGCGCCACTGACCCTCGGTGAGTGGTTGTATGGGTGAGAATACTAATTTCGATAGAGCGATAGTACATGGTAGACATAAAATTCTTTTTTGAATAGATGAGTTATGTTTGTAAATAAAAAAAGAATAAATATATTATGAGTGGTTATACAAGAAAATCTCATTAATAAGTTATAAATAATTGGAGTAGAAATGATACTAAATTTGAAGGGTTGATGTAGAGTTTATATATTTTTTATTATTTGAGTTTTTTATTGTTATTATTTTCAACTTTTTAGACTTCTTCCAAATGTAAGTTGAGTTGATGCCTAATTAAATTCGAATAAATCTTCTATTCAATCTAAGGGGTGTACGTAGGGTGAATTGAGTTGGGTTAGGAAGATTTTTAAGATTAATTCAAAGTTTTGGGTCGGTCGATTTTCTAATTCATCAACCCTATATAATAAAGCAATCCAACCAACTTATCTTATATTTTTAGGTTGGGTTGACTTGAATTTTTGGTTATGTTAATCTTATATTTCTTTAATAAAACAACTCAATTCATACCTCGTAAATATATTATAAATAAATAAAAGATAGTGATTATACTTGAAGCTAGATTTACCTATTTTATTAATGTGTTTTATTTATCAATATGTTAATAACCTATTTTATTAATTAATTTCTTATATATATATATATATTATTCCTTAGGTTAAGTAAAAAATTGGTTAACCTTAAAATCAACTCAACCTAATTAAAATTAGAAAATTATAATTTAATTCAACCCTTGCATTTTAAATTGGGTAGTCTATATTATTTGGGGGGTCGATTCTTTAGTCCACCTCTAATTCAAACACACACCAAAGTATGAAGGAGGCCTTAGCAAGTAAACTTTGTAATAGGTAAAAAACAAATATTGTAAGAAATGAAAATAGAGAGTGTAAAAAAGGACTTTTAGAGAGAATATTGTGCACACACACGGCAACGGCAACGGCAACGGCAACGGCAGAATGGTGTAGAGGATAGAAGAAAACAAAGAGTTAAAAGAAAAGAAAAAAAATGGGAAAAATTGGCAGAGCAGAAGGGGGAAAAAGAAAAAGTAAGTTGTCTTTACGTAGTAGCAATGAGCACTGATGGCAGTGCTCTCGTGCACTTTCTTTTCTTTTCTTTTTCTTTTTCTTTTTATTGGGACCTTTTCTCCGAAGAATATACACTGTATGGTCTTTGTCAATCCCATCCATATGCCCTTTTTCTCTCCATTTTCTACCCTTTACCATAATTAATTCACTCATCCAAATAAATTCAAATCAGGTTTTTTTTAGGGCTGTACCTTGCGTGGTAAGAATAGAGAATCTAATATGCACCTGCTTAAGAGTTGTTAATTCTCTATTTGTGCTTGAAAATATATTTTTCTTTGGTTTATTGATTTTGAAATTTTTTCTAGGCACGTAGAGAAATGAATTCATTTTTGGGAGAGCATCATTTCTAAAATTCCAAAAATGGAGTTGTTTAAAGCTATTATTATAATTTGGAGTTTAGGAAATTTTAGAAATTTAGGCTTACATCATAATGATTCGATGGAGTTCCATAATCTCTGTGCCATGATGAACATAGCAATTAATTTTCATTGTTGGATGATTGCAGGTTTCCCGTTGAAATCGAAGCAACATAAGCTAGCTGGTTCGAAAAAGTAGAAAGCGCCTCCTCATAGTCTTACATCTTTGAACAGTACAAAAGGAGTTGGATGGATTGTGCGTGACTGAAAGGGAAATCCCAAGCTAGCTGGATGGAGGTCGACCGGGATCAAGAACTTGTCTGTCAAGTTTTGGAAGGAGAAACTATTAGAGAGGGTCTCAATCACATTCGAAAGTATGAGATTACTTGGCTTCCTCCTATTCTGGTTGAGACGGATGCTTTAGAGGTTGTTAATTCTTTTTGTGATGACTCCCTAGATTTTTTCTGAGTTCAATAAGATCATTGTTGATATAGAAGAGTTGTGCTCTTCTTTAAGAGTTGTGAACATTGCTCATTGTAGCAGGTCTTGTAATAAGGTTGCTGATGTTTTAGCCAAGCAAAAAATGTTTCGTACTTTAGTTGGAACTCTTGCTCCGCTTCGGTAGATGATAATAGTGGCTTTTGGAGGGGGAATCTCCCCCTAATGTTGGCTCCATTTTAGAGGTTGATTGTATGTGCTTGTTGGTTGATGGTTTATGAATATTGAGTTCTTAAAAAAAATACAAGTTTTTTTTATTTTACTTATTAAAATTTTAAATTTCCCATTTTAATCTATGTATTTAAAACAAAATTCCATATTAAAGTTTGAATTGCAATTTGTTTAAAAAATAATCATTTAAAGAAAAATTAACAAAAAAAAGACCTACTATAAAGGTTAATCTTTTTAACTTTATTGAAAGGTTTATGAACGGCCAACAAAAATATAGTTATAGTTTAGTGGACATGAATATGAATTTATAATTAAGAGATTATGAATTTGAATCGAATAATTTATTTTTAGACTACAAAAAATAATAGATGTGATAATTAAAGGAAAGAACTGGAATAGAATTCTAGTTCTTTGTTTGACATATTTAAGTAATTTTTAGGTTAAAAAGTTATATTGAGAAGTTATGTTGAGTTAAAAATTGAGAGTTGTGTCGAAACTCGTTTTGGTGTAGTTTTTGTATAGAGAAGTTAGAGTCAAAACCTTGTTTGGATGTAGATTTAAAAATGAGTAGTTAAAAAAGAAATTATTAAAAATGAATTGTTGAAAATGAATTATTTTGATTGATTTGAAAGGAATGGTTAAAAATAAGTGGTTAAAAATAATTGAGTAGTTATAAATAAATGATTAAAAATGAATTGTTAGAAATGAGAGTTATTTTTAAAAGAAAAAATGAGTAGTAATTAATAAAAACTCGTTTGGATGAATATTTTTAGGGAGCAGATAATAAATCTTATAATTAACTTCTACCTAAATATGTCAAACAAACCGCCCCTACCGGTTTTTGGGAAGTCTTGAAAGTCTATGTTATTGAAACTTGAAAGTATGACTTTATAGTGTTTTTGTAATAGTTACAATGGATGCTCAAAAGTATGACTTTATAGTGTTTTTGTAATAGTTACAATGGATGCTCAATTCTCAAATGCTTAGTTGGTTTTTGAAAAAGATCGACACAATAAAATTAAATAGAAAAAATTATATTTTTAGTCTTGGGATCTAATTTGAATTCCTTTTCTAAATTAAACATTTTTATTTATGAAATTTCAATAATCTTTACTTATAATTTTACGTGTGTTTTTTAGTTTACGTTTATATTTATTTTCTTTTAAAAAATAAATTTTAAGGGCTTTTGCACGTATATTACAAAATGGATAAAATATTACATAAATAGCACAATAATGAAAATATTTGCACATATAGCAAAAATTGTAAATTGATAGACTGAAATATTGATAGATTCTATCGATAAAGGGTGATAGAATCAATTACTAATAAATAAAGTAAATCGATAGACTTCCATCAGATTCTATCAAGAGTCTATCCATAAGAACCGATAGAATCAATCACTGATAAAATTGATAGACTTCCATCACTAGAGAATGATAGATTCTATCAAAGTCTTCTATAAAAAAAGCAAATAATTTTTTTTAAAAAAAATGGCAGAATTTGCTATAAAAGAATTATTTTTAAAAATGTGCTATAATTATAAACTGTAGTAAAAAAGTTGATATACAACGTAAATTCCCTAAATTTTAAAATTAAAATAATTACTTTATCAATAAATTGATATTTAAATGAGTCTGATCATTATTTTAGTCAACATTACTTTATGTAAACAACGGTTTTGTTATCTCAAATATTAAATATGTGTATTATTAAAATTTCAAAGATAAATATGTTTAATTTTGAAATTAAAACGAAATTAAAACTAGATCATAAATCTAAAGACTAAAAAAATATTTTCCTTCCTTAAAATTTAGAGATCAAAATAGATGATTACCAAAATAACCTTCCACTTAAGATGCATATCTTCCTATAAAAAGATGTTCCCCACCAAAGTTTAAGTTGTTTTTTTCTAAACAAAGTTCAAGTTGTTTAATTTATATTTGTTGAGTGCAATTGATCTTCCCACTGTCTTTCTTCGTTTAATGGAATAATGCACCTTTTTAGTTTACATTTGCATATGTGCTTGCTTCTATTTCTTCGAATCGATTAAATTAGGAATTAAAAAGGACAATAATTAATTGAGGGTTGCATCACATATTCCTCCACCCAAGAATATAATAACTAACTACCTATGTTTAATTCTAGATAAAAACTCTGCCCAACTTCCTTTTCGTTTCCTTCTCATGACATATAATAGAGACAAAGATTTTATTAATATTTTAATTTAGTAACCGTAGATGGTCGAAGATTTTGTGTATTTTGCTTCTCCAATCACGAACCCAAAAACTTGTGCGAAAAATTTGAAGAAATGATTAAAATGCCGGTGTATTAGAATAGCTATTTTAGTTAAAAATATTGTTGAAATATCATAATAAGGTTTAATTATCCAAAACTTCTTCTGTACACTTGTATAAATAACTCTTATTATCAATGGAAAAATAACTATGCATTTTTTCCCCAAATTCCTCTCTATTATGGTATCAGTTGAAAACAATTGAACAACTCTTCCACGATTTTTTTTTTCTCTTCTCCTTCTCAATGGATCTCGTCTCCTCTCCAGCGATTCGTTCTGAATCTTCTCCAGCTAATCCGTTTGCTTCTTCTCCGGTGGCGAATCTATTTTCTTCTTCATCGACAGTTCTATCTGCTCCTTCTTTGTCTCTTGTTGTTGTCTCGCACATCCCGTACTACCTCACTCACCATGACACTGCGATTCTAGTTCTGGTTTCGAAGCTTCTTAGTGAAGACAACTACCACGCATGGAGCCGATCAATGTTGATTGACCTCTCTATCCGCAACAAGCTCGATTTCGTTGACGGTACGCTTCCCACAACTACTAGTACAGATCTTGCTGCTTGGACTAGCAGCAACAATGTCGTCGTTTCCTGCATCTTGAATTCGGTGTCAAAGAGCATCTCTACAAGTATAATGTTCACAGATTCTGCTAGGTCCATTTGGCTAGATCTCAAGAAGTGTTATCAACACAAGAATGGACTTCGTATCTACCAATTGAAGCAGCGTCTCGCTAGTCTAGTTCAAGGTTAGAACTCTGTTACTAATTAATTTTCTCAACTTAAATGCATTTGGGACGAATTCGCTACCTACCGACCTAGTTACGACTCGAATCCTTGCACTTGTGGAGGACACAAGACACTGCTCGATTTCTTTCAACTAGAGTACTTGATGAGTTTCTTGATAGGACTCAATGACTCTTTTGGACCTGAACGCTCTCATATCCTTCTCATGGATCCCCCACCGTCAATAATAAAGGCTTTTACTCTCATTTCTCAAGAAGAACAACAGTGTTCAATACCAGTGTTATCCTCTTCCTTTATTATAGTGTTTGTTGTTGATTCCTCTACTCCTAAGACTGTTAGACAGCGCAAAGATCGTCCAGTATGTACTCGTTGTAGTCGAATCGGTCACACGATTGACAGATTCTATCAGCTTCACGATTTTCCCTTAGATATCTATCGAAGCCATCCCCGACACAACTGAGTATCACTCTGTCAACTCCGTCTCCTGTGGCTGTTGCAGCGGTTGATACTTCTCCTGCGGATGCTTCTCTAACGTTTTTGGATTTTTCCCAATGCCAGACGATTCTTACTCTACTGTAGAGAAAAATTGACTGTATGAACCTCGAGGCAAAGGTCTCTCCAACTCATGTTGCAGGTATGTATTATCATACCATGACTCATTCTCGGATATCTGCTTTATTATCACCACACTGTTGGATTTTGGACTCTGGCTATTACTCCGGCTAATCCATTTGCTTCTTCTCCGGTGGCAAATCTATTTGCTTCTTCATCGATAGTTCTATCTGCTCATTCCTTGTCTCTTGTTGATGTCTCGCACATCCCGTACTACCTCACTCACCATGATACTGCGAATCTAGTTCTGGTTTCGAAGATTCTCGGTGAAGACAACTACCACGCATGGAGCCGATCAATGTTGATTGACCTCTCTATCCGCAACAAGCTCGATTTCGTTGATGGTACGCTTCCCACAACTACTAGTACAGATCTTGCTGCTTGGACTAGCAGCAACAATGTCGTCGTTTCCTGCATCTTGAATTCGGTGTCAAAGGGCATCTATGCAAGTATAATGTTCACAGATTCTGCTAGGTCCATTTGGCTAGATCTCAAGAAGTGCTATCAACACAAGAATGGACTTCGTATCTACCAATTGAAGCAGTGTCTCGCTAGTCTAGTTCAAGGTTAGAACTCTGTTACTAATTAATTTTCTCAACTTAAATGCATTTGGACGAATTCGCTACCTACCGACCTAGTTACGGCTCGAATCCTTGCACTTGTGGAGAACACAAGACACAACTCGATTTCTTTCAACTAAAGTACTTGATGAGTTTCTTGATAGGACTCAATGACTCTTTTGGACCTGAACGCTCTCATATCCTTCTCATGGATCCCCCACCGTCAATAATAAAGGCTTTATTCTCATTTCTCAAGAAGAACAACAGTGTTCAATACCAGTGCTATCCTCTTCCTTTGCTATAGTGTTTGTTGTTGATTCTTCTACTCCTAAGACTATTAGACATCGCAAAGATCGTCCAATATGTACTCGTTGTAGTCGAATCGGTCACACGGTTGACAAATGCTATCAGCTTCACGATTTCCCCTAGATATCTATCGAAGCCATCCCCAATTCTACTGAGTAACATTCTGTCAACTCCGTCTCCTGTGGCTGTTGCAGCGGTTGTTACTTCTCCTGCGGATGCTTTTCTAACTTTTTTGGATTTTTCCCAATGCCAGACGTTTCTTACTCTACTGTAGAAAAAACGCGACTGTATGAACCCCGAGGCGAAGGTCTCTCCAACTCATATTGCAGGTATGTATTATCATACCATGACTCATTCTCGGATATCTGCTTTATTATCACCACACTGTTGGATCTTGGACTCTAGTGCATCTGCACATATTAGTTGCCATCGTGTTCACTTTATTTCTTTAAATCCAATCACCACATTGATCGTGTTGATGCTGCTTTAATAAATAAGCAATAATCTGGTCGTTTTACACATTAAACACACAATAATGCATGCATTCAACAATAAGCAAGTATACTTAGTTAATCGTAGTCAAGTGATAAGATAAAAGTCATTCTCCACAGGGACTGGTTTAACTCTAAATAGGTGTTAATCGAAAAGTCAAATACAGAAAGTAAAGGAAAATGTGGTGGGTGATTATACTAACTAGTTGACTAAAAACTATATAACTACAGTAATGAAACAAATGACGTAAACATTGGAAAATAACAGTAACACATGCAATGCTAACAACTTCACAGAACCAAATAGCAAACTGTCAAAATGCTATAAACGTTCGATATGAAGATACTAAAACATAAATGTTGAAAACAGGAAAACAAAGGGGAAATACTTCAATAAGAGAATAGGTTCGGGTTAAGGGTAGGTTGAGTGTGATTAACATGCATCAAGGGTGAGACTATGGTGAGAAGCAGATTCCACACAACATGTGATCAAATGCTTTTTCTCAAGATGCATTCATTCTCTTCGAGCTTAAGCTCTCGCATCTAAACTCAAAGCTATAAACGATGAAATGCGCACTAGCGAGATGACTATCTCTAGCCTCCCTCTTTAACAAGTAGGAGTTCCTAACATTGAAACTAATGGACGTGAATAGTTTATCTCTAATCCTTCTCTCTCTCGAGATGAAAAGACAAGCAAACATGAATGGATGATCAGTCGAAACATTCTTTTAGTTAAAATGCCTATTATGTCTTAGCCTACATCCTCTTACTCACCCAAGATACATGCATCACGCACTCTTCCCTCAACCTTCACCTATATGCGTTTAGCTCTTCCTCATAATGGAAAGAACATAAACATAATATAATGCCGAAAACATTTCACAACAGATTACCAGACAAAACAGAATGCTATAAACAATGAAAGAAAACTACCAACAAAGTATGTATTAAGAAATGAAATCAAGTCTTACAAAAATAAAGCTATTGCAAATGAAAATAAAGAGAAACAGAGAGAAAAAAGCTTAAGAAAGTCTCCAAAGAATGCCAAAATGGTCTCCAACGGTGCTCCTCCAAGCTCCTTGTGAAAGTCCACTACTCTATTACAATAAAAATTAGCTAACTCTAAGAATAAACTAAAGAAAACAACAAGAAAATGGGTAAGAAAGAAGCTGGAATTCTAGATAAAAGAAAAGAAAAGAGATGGCCAAAAGAAAGTTGAAAAATGAGACTCCAAGGAGGCTCCCAAGAGGCTAGGGTTTCATGTTTTTCATCACCCATTTAAAGGTCTAGGTCAAATATAATCAATGGCAAAGATTAAAAGATGAAAAATGCATGTTTCCTAGGGGTGATCTCCGTTCGATTTTTGTCGGTTTTGTACCAAACCGACAACTGAACCGATATGTTAGGTTTTCAATAAATGGATCTGATCCAATGTCCAATAAAGTATGAAACCATTGGATTCGGTTTTCAATTGGTTCGGTTTGGTTTCAGATCCGATCCGATGTCCAATTTTTTTAGTATCTCAAAAACAACATTTCATACATCACAATGAAGTCTAGCCAATTTTTAGACGAGCAAATGCAAAAATAGGCCGAAACCTTAAACGAATATTTGAAATCTCATACTTATGAAGTCAGTGAAGGAAAAAATGTTATACAAAGAAATCTAATCAAACAAACTAAAACCCCAAATGGAAAAAAAAACAGGCAAACATTAACTTACAATATCTTCCTTCTTAGACTTTTGTGTCCTAAAAGGACCTTCACCCATTTCCCAGAACCCCCCATGAAATCGAAGACAAAAATAGAGCAATAAGTATTAAAACTGAAACCAAATTATATTAATTATGAAATGTTTAAGAAGAACTGGGTTCAAGGATAGACAAAAATTTCTAGCCTTATTGGATATAAAAGTCAAAATCTTATAACTGAAATTAAAATAATTCAAAAACTTTGTGGATTTTGTGAGTGAGAGAAAAAAAAATCTATTTGTGTAGAAGAAACGAGGCTTGTATGAATAGATGGAAGATGAATAGTACCTTCTTTGGCTTAAGTTGAAGACGTGTTAACTGTTACCTCTTGAAACGAAAATGGGAGATTAGGAAAGAAGAGGGAAAAGAGGAGGCAGAGATGATGACAACGATTGGGGTTGGAGAAACGGAAGATTGGGAACGATTGAGGAAGCGGAGAGTTGGATTGGAGAAATGGCACGACAAAACAGATTTGCAGAATAAAAATCTAGGGTTTTCTTTATTTGTATTTTATGGGATTGGTTCGATTCAGTTTTATTTTCGGTTCTTCAGTATAAAACCTAACCGAACAAATTATAATCGGTTTTGTACATTTTTAAACCATTGGATCCAGTGTATTGATAAAAAAAACCGAACCGATCCACTGGATCGGTTTGGTTCGGTTCGGTCCAGTCAGTTTTTGGACATTTTTTTCACCCTTAATGTTTCCCCATAAAAATATGCCTTTTTGACACGTGTCCGAGGGGACAAACGAGTCTGCAACCTCTGCTCCATCTGACATCTGCACAGGAATTCTGCTTTTTGCAGGAAACTGTTATTTCTGGTCGACGCGACTGCTACAGACATTGGTTTGCTTCCAATTGGCTTTTCTTTTCTTCAATTTGACTCCTCTGATTAATACATGAGTCCAAAGCTTTCTACATTTTCAGATCCTGAAATAATAAAAACAACTTAGCGAGAACAAGGAATCTTGGAATGTTATAGAAAATGTTTCCAACATTCACTTTTCAGCATAAAAACTCTAAATTATCCTAACTTTCTAATTTTTTCCTCTTATCCTACATGCATTGTATTTTCAGTATAATTCTCTATCTTAAGGTTGTTCTATGCTTCAAAGTGTAAGGATAATGCACGATTTCTTCAATAAATACACCCTAAAAGAGGACTAAATAACTCTCTAATTGAGAGTATCACACATCTATTGTCTTGCCTGATCAAACTACTGTTGATGTTGCTTACTCTGGGACTGTCTCTATATTTGGCTACCTAACTTTGAAGAATGTATTTATGTTCCTCAGTTTCAGTACAACCTTATATCCATCATTTCCTTGACCACTGACTCTTCCTTGCTTGTGAATTTTTCTAATGATTCTTGCATCATCTTGGAATGGTCCACTTTGAGGACGATTGGCAGGGGTAAAATACACAATAGTCTCTATATTTTGGAGGATCCACGAGCTCTTGTTATAGCCACAGTGCAAAAGTTGCCCAAGGAACTATGGCACAACTAATTAGGACATGTTTCTAAATCTCGTTTGCTTCCCCTTAAGAGTACATTACAATTTGATTTTGATTTACCATATTCCTTGTGACATAAGCTCTATAGCTAAGCAAAAACGTTTATCATTTACATCTAATAATAACATGGCATCGAGCCTTTTTTATTTGATTCATGCTGATGTATGGGCCCATTTTCCACTATCTCATTCGTTGGCTATCGGTATTTTTTAATTATTGTTGATGACTGCACAAAGTACACTTGGGTTTATATGTTGTGTACTAAATTTGATGTCATTGAGATTATTCCACAATTTTTTCAACTAGCTCTCACTCAACTTGGTATGGTAAACTCATTAAGATGTTTCGTCCTGATAATGCTCCTAAGCTCCTTTTCAAAGATTGTTTTTCTAAAGGAAGGAGTTATATATCAATTCTCATGTGTGTATCTCGACCCCAACAAAACTTTGTTGTGGAGAGGAAACACCAGTACATCTTGAACGTGGCTCAAGCTTTATTTTTTCAATCTTGGGTCCCTCTATCTTTTTGGAGTGAATACATCTTGTCTGCGATGTACTTGATTAACCGTACGCCATCACCATTACTCAAATGGTCCACTCCCTATGTATGCCCAACTATTTGAAGATGCCCCTGACTACTCTCTTCTAAGAGTTTTTGGCTGTTTGTGTTTCACATCTACCTTATCACATAACAGAGCCAAGTTTGAACCAAGGGCCACTACAGCTGTCTTTGTAGGCTATCCACCAGGCATGAAGGCCTACAAATTGTATGATATTGATCATAAAAGGTTTTTCACTTCTTGGGACGTTGTCTTTCATGAGAACGTTTTCCCTTTTCACACCATTGTTCACTCACATGATCAGCTTGATGCTTTCCATGACATTGTGTTACCTCAGTGTATCCCTGATGTTAATACTCATGTTTGCCCGAGTGTTACTGATAATTCTGCATGTCACATTCAGCATAAAGGCTTGGGCGATGCTGATCCGATTGAACAAGCTCCTTTGGTTGAAAACACACCTATTTTTAACTCAAATGGAGGTGACTAGCCCTCACGACCCTCAACGGTCGAGCTTGAACACTAAACTAGAATTGAAGATCCTTTGTCTCCAGTTCCAGCTCCCTCCATCTCACCGGTTAAGCATGAGCCCTCAGCTCCAAGTGAGGACATTCTGTCTACAACTCCAGCCTGATCCACTAATGTTTTGGTCCTTAATAGCCCTCCTCTAACAAGGAAGTCATCACAACCACATAAACCTCCCAGTTACCTTCAATCCTACCATTGTAACCTGCTTACCAATAACAACCTTCCTCATTCCTCAACACATTACCCTTTACACAAATATTTTTCTTATGTCCACCTCTCTTCATCTTTTAAAGCCTTATTTATACAAATGACCACTCACTTTGAGCCCTAATTCTATCACCAAGTTGTCTCTCATCCTCATAGGCAAGATGCTATGAGAGCCGAGCTTCAAGCCTTGGAAGATAACTCAGCATGGAGTATAGTCCCTCTACCTCCATCAAAGACTTTTATTGGCTGCAAGTGGGTTTATAAGGTAAAACTCAAAGAAGATGGATCCATAGCGAGGTACAAATCCCGTTTGGTTGCCAAAGGGTACACTCAGAAATAGGGGTTGGATTACATTGAAACTTTTTCTCCAGTTGCTAAAATTGTAACCATATGTGTTTTCCTCACCATGGCTCTCTCCTTCAATTGGATGTCAACAACGCGTTTCTACATGATGATTTCAATGAGGATGTATACATGGATCTTCCGTTAGGGTATCAACCTCGTATACAAGATACCTCAAATGGGCGCCTAGTTGTAAACTTCAAAAGTCTCTTTATGGGCTCAAACAAGCTTCTAGGCAATGGCTTGTCAAATTCACTAACGTGCTAGTGGTCCTTGGATTCACTCAATCACGTGCTGATTATTTTTTGTTTCTCCAAGGACAATGTGCCTCTTTTGTTGCGTTTCTAGTATATGTCGACGATATAATCATCATTGGGTCTGATGATGCTAACATCTAACATTTGAAGACTGTCCTCAACAGAACTTTTAAACTCAAAGTTCTGGGTGACCTCAAGATTATCTTAGGAATGGAACTTGCTCGATCTGATCGTGGTATTTTCTTAACCCAGATACGTTACACTCTTCGACTATTGGAAGAAGCTGGTTTGCTCGGCTGCAAGCCTGAGATTGTGCCTATGAATCCAACACTTCGATTGAAATAAAAAGAGAATTTCTTAACTGATGTTTCTTCTTATCGAATAATAGTTGGCAAACTCCTAAACCTCACCATTACTAGACGAAAATAGCTTTTACTGTAAATCGTCTTAGTCAATTTGTATCTCAGCCTTGTCAAAAACACATTTCAGCTATACAATATCTTCTGAGATATTTAAAGTCATCACCAGGACAATGTCTTCTTTTAAATCCATCATCCTCTTTTCAAATATGAGCGTCCACTGATTCGGATTGGGTTGCTTGTCTTGATACCCATAAATCAACTCTTGGGTTTTTATGTTTTTCTCGGCGACTCTCTTATTTCTTGGAAGTCGAAGAAACAAACTACAACTTCTCGCTTGTCAGCTGAAGCTGAGTATCGAGCTTTGGCTTTGATAACATGTGAAGTCACATGGGTGCGGCTCCCTTCTTGCTGAGTTGATGTTATCTGCATCGCCATCTCTGATTTTCTGCGACAATGAAGCTGCTATACACTTAGCTTCTAACCCTGTGTTCCACGAACGCACAAAACACATAGAACTCGATTGTCATTTTATCAGAGATAAGGTTCAAGATGGAACTACCAAACTACTTCCTCGACGAAGCAACTAGTAGCTCGCAGATCTGTTCACCAAGCCACTCCCTACCCGTGCTTTGTTTCATTTGCTTTATCGCCTGGGTTTAACGGATCTATACATTCCATCTTGTGGGGGACTATTAGAATAGTTATTTTAGTTAAAAATATGGGAATTTTCACTGTATAGCAACTTTTTTACCACAATTTACAATTATAGCAACTTTTTAAAAATAATTCGTTTATAGCAAATTCTGCCTATTTTTAAGAAAAATCTCTATTTACCTTTTTTATCGAAGACTTCGATAGAATCTATCATTCTCTTGTGATGGAAGTTTATCAATTTTATAAATAATTGATTCTATCAGCTCTTATTGATAGAATATAATGGAAGTCTATCAATTTACTTTATTTATTAGTAATTGATTCTATCATCCTCTATTGATAGAATCTATCAATATGAAAGTCAATCAATTTACATTTTTTGCTATATGTACAAATATTTTCATTATTGTGCTATTCATGGAATATTTTAGCCCTTTTATAATATACTTGCAAAAGCCCCTAAAAATATTGTTGAAATATCTATATTCTGTTAAGGGTTAGTTATCTAAAACTTCTTCTGTACACTTGTATAAATAACTCTTATTATTAATGGTAAAGTAACTCAGTATCTTTTCCCCAAATTCATCTATATTGCAGTGGTTGAGGGTCCCGATTTCGACAACAGTGGCGGCGAAATTGACGATTTAAAGAGGATCGGTTATGAGTTAGGGTAGTGGATGAAAGGACAAATCTCTAGAACTCCTTCCATGGCAAATAAAATTATTTTTCTTTATAACTTTGTTTAAATTATAATTGTGATTGTTCATATTTTAGTTTGTATGTTTGTTAATTTTGAAGAAATGTTAATGAAGCAATTGGTAGAATATGATAAGGGAAGAGGGGTGAAAAAACTAGAGAGGAATGAAGATGATGAAACGAAAATGTTTTATATTATTATTATTTTCATGTTAACTCATTACAAATCTAACCTAGTTAATTTTTATAAACCATTTTAAAATTTTTGAAAAATTTAGGGATTAAAATGAAACTTCAATGATAGTTGAAGGACTTTATACTTTAACCCTAAATTTATAATTAGTCCAATAATTATTCTAGTCTTACTAACAATTTAACTAAAATTGAGAATTATTAGAATTTGAAGAATAAATATATTCATTTTTTAAATATATCGATCAATAAATAATTATTCTAAACTAAAAATATATTTTTCATATTTATTATAACAATAAGCAAAAAGTTTATCTATTTGATTTTGTTACGTATATTTTTATATTTCCGATTTTGACCTCTAATTTTAGTTTTGTCTAATCCCAAGAACTTTTATTTGCGTAGGAAATCAATCAATTCTCTGTCTTTTCAAATGCAGCAATTAATTGATAATTTTGAAGAAAATATTATTATTTATAATTTAAAGAGGCAAAAAATATAAAATCAAATCATTTTGTTGATTTCTCAAAAAATAATAATAATAATAATAATAATTTTGTTGATTCATCTGTCTGTCTACCACTGGTTTGTGCACAGCACGCGCAGCCCTCGAAGTACATCTTCACACAGTACTCCCATTACTGGACTTGACCACTTTACCTGTTTTTATAATTAAATTAAGAGCCATATTTAATTTGTTAATTTTTTTTAAAGTAAAAAATAAGTGACTTTAAAGTGAGTAAGTATCTCCAAAATATTTACCTACCCTTATCAAAATATTGCTTTTGAATGAGGAGATTTTGCATGTAAAATTAAAAGAAAAAAAAAATAATTCCAGCACAATTTCCAAACTTATTCATTTGTGGCACAAAAATGATTGAAGTCTATCAATTTGCATGGTTCAATCATTGAAAATCGATTAAAGTCTATCAGTTGAACTAATAAAAGTCTATTAGTTGAAGTGATAAAAGTCTATCAGTTGAACGGATAGAAGTCTAAGTCTATTAGTTGAATTTATAGAAGTATATCAGTTAAATTGTAGAAGTCTAAAATCTATCAATTAAACTGATAGAAGTCTAATGATATTCGAATAATAATTTTGGACAAAATATGTTGAATGAAATTATTTTAAAAAATGTGCTACAATTGTAATGAGGAGCAACAAAATATGTTATAGAAGATAAATTCTCTTTAAATTATTTAAGTATCGTTTTGAAATGCTGATTCATTTTAGTTTTTTTAAAAATAATATATAAAAAATGCTGATTCATTTTAAATAACTTTTATTTTATTAAATAATAATAATGAACTTTTATTATAATAAAAATACAAACAAAATAATGTAGTAATTCACGTTGATTACAAATGTTGAATTTATAAGTATAGAAAAACATTTTTATTATTATAGTCATGAGAATTTAGATATAAAGTGGACAATATTATATTAATATAAAAATTGAGATAGATTTATCCTCTCTTAACCTATTATATTAAGAAATGTTTGGGACAAAGAAAAGAAAAATCATAACAAAGATTTTTTAAACTAGAGGAAAAGTGAGCCGATATCTTATATGATATTATTATCAGATATCAGCTCATTGTTTCATTGATTTTAAGGAAATATATTCATTACAACGATTTTTTTTTTGGACTGTTACAAAGAATTTTAAATTCTAAAGAATCTATATTTATAATTCCTATCAAGAATGAGAATTAAAAACTAAAAATAGAATACCACAAAAAAGGTGTTTGTTTACCATATTTTAGGGAGATTTAGGGGGTATTTAGGTACCATTTGTGTTATTGTAGATGGTGGAACAATGAATTATTATAAATGATGGGTTATAATAAACGACGTTTAGAATACATGTTATTATAATAGGAGTTATAATAAATGGTGTTTGAGGTGCATATTATTATAATAGACATTATGATAAACTGTGTTCGGGGATAAGTTATTTAGGGAAGGTTATAAATTCTTGTTTTTTTTAGATACTTGAATTTAAATTAAGAAAAATTAAAATAATTAAATTTTGTTAAATTTAAAGAATGAAAATGAATGGATCAATGATTTTTTTTTTCTTCATATATATACTTTCATTTAAAAATTATTAGTATACTATAGTTATATATTAAAAATTAATAGTGAACCTAATGAAAAAAAATTATAATTTAAAATCTATACTACTAAATTTTCATTTTCTTTATTTAATCAGTAAAATGTATAAAATCTTTGGAAATGGAATTAATTCATCCTAAAAATAATAATTTAAACAAATATAATCCTAATTAAGATTTTATTTTTTCAATTCTGTAAAAATATGACATATTTACATAAATAATAGTGACGTGGAGCTTTCACAAACGTGGCATTGACAGGTAAAAAATCTTCTACCATTCATAAATGTATCAACTCTCGAACAAAAAATAGGGGTGAACATGAGTTAGGTTGGATTGGATTATAATGATTTTCAACCAACTCAACAATCTAACCCAACTCAACTCTTTATTTTCGGGTTAAGTTGAGTTGTGTTATCGGGTTCATAAATTTGCAATTAACTTAAAATTAAGAAAGTTCATCATGATAAGTAATGTACTCAATAAACAATCTCTAACACCTTTTTCGATGCTTAAAAATTTAGGACGAAAATGAACATAAATAGATTCTTATTGCTAATGCAAAATTTAAATTTACCTAACATCAAAACCTCTAGATTCAAAGTTTAAAAAATATTAAAAAATAAAAAGTCTAACCATAATAATAAAATAAAATAAATATGCATATACATATAATATAAATAATTAAATAACATAATAGTTATGTTATAGGTAAAAAAAATATTTTTTATACTATATAATAAATTTAGGTTGGTCGGGTTAGATTTAGTTAATTTTAGGTCAAATCTTGACCCATAAAAATTTCCTAATTTTAAATTCAACCAAACCCATTTATTTATTCAATCCAACCCGTCAAATTGGATTGGATTGGTTAGAGTTTTTCCGAATGTTGGGTTATTTGTGTACCGCTACAAAAAAATGTGGCAATAAAAATGGCTTTTACCTCTCAGTATTTCTTCTTCCTTCCTCCTGATTCTCTCTTCTGCAACTTGAAAAATTGTGGCAATGGAGCTTTTTTATTTTTTCTTTTTTTTTTAATAGGATTAAAGAAACAGAATGCATCCATCTCACAATCAAACATGTAGCAATTTTGTCGAGCTCCCCAAATTTCAATCAATTCCAATAGCAATTTCAGAATTTTGCCGTCTTCCTCTTTCTTTCTCTTTCAATAGTCTTTGGCATTTCTGATGGGAATATCCACGTTATAGATCTGTTCAATTTTTTAATATCTTTTATTCACTCGGCCATTACTAATTTAAACCCTCAACCATTTAAAAAAAAATCGAAATGAAAGAAAAATGGTGTGAAAAAGGAAAAAAAAGCTAAGAGAATGATAAGATTGGGCCTAGGGCTCTATGTAGCCATTACTTGGAGAATAAGTTGTATTTGGTTAGGTTAGGGTTTAGACATCCAATTATTGAGTGATTATTGAGTGGTTTATTGTAGGGCTCAAGAGATTCTCTTGGGATGAGAGGTTCCAAGACCTATCAAAACTTGACTTATCTTTATTCCTTTACTTTTGATATAATTTAGATCATGGATCATATCAATTGGTATCAGAGCCGTTCCTGGGTGTACAGATGAATCAAGAAGAGATTCATTAATTCTGAGAAGAGATTCATTCATTCTGAGAAGGGTTGCAAAGTTTGATGGCCTTGATTGATTCGTTTCAAAAAGAAATTAGAGAAGAACGCGCGAGAACAAAGAAGATTAACGATGGAAGCTAAGATTCAAGGAAGAAGGAAGGTCGTGGAAGAAAAAGTGACGGCTAAGGTTTTTACACCGCCGCCACCTTCGCCACCACCATCGCCACCACCACTACAAGAGAAAAGGTCTTGGACGATGTTTTATTAACGTTGGGAAAGAAAACGTCGCTTAAACCGGGCTTAGGTGACGTTTTAAAAAAATGTTGCCTAAAATATAGCTTAGGCAACGTTTTTCTGAAAACGTCGCCTAAGCCATATTTTAGGCGACGTTTTATTAACGTTGGGAAAGAAAACGTCGCCTAAACCGGGCTTAGGCGACATTTTTAAACAACGTCGCCTAAAATTACATTTTCCCACAAAAGATAAAAGAAGGAAAAATCCGAAGTCTTCTTTTTCCTCTCACCCAAACCCTAGCCCCTACTCCTCTATCTTCCCCTACACCTAACCCTAGCCCCTCACCCAGCCTCCGCCGACAACCTGCTCGCACCACGCCGTCGCAACACAACCCCCTTGGTCGTCGCTTTCGTCCACCCGCAAGGACCCGTCGCACGTAGCCTTTCGTCGATCCTGTTCTCCACGACCCAACCTCCGCGCTCAAGCCCAGCCCGTCACGCACACCCTGCAGCCGTCGAACACGCACACCGCAATAGACGCCCTTCCCTCAGCCGCGCACAACACCGCCATCAAGTCCCCTGTTCTGCGTCAGCTCGTCCGCGCGCACGCTTGCAGCTCGATTGCTCGGCTGTTCGGTCTCAGCTTGCCTCGGCTATTTTGAAAAACGTTGCCTAAAACACCTTAGGCGACGTTTTGAAAACCGTCTGAAAAAAGGTCTGATAGACGACGACTTTGAAAAAACGTCGACTAAGGCTTTTGCGACGTGGTTTTGCCAACGTTTTGGGCGACGGTTTATTTACCGTCGCCTAAAGCTTAGGCAACGTTTTTCAGACCTTAGGCGACGTTAAGAAATGTCGCATATGATCTTTTTTATTGTAGTGCACGTCCACCACCGTCGCCACCTTCGCCACCACCTCTGCCACTACTGCCTCCACCAAGGGCGACGTTTCCGCCACCACCTTCGACATCTCCGCCGTCACCACCTCCACCACCATCGCCGCCACCTCCGCCACCATCATCGGCGCCACCTCCCTGCCACCACCTCCACCACCGCCGCCACCACCTCCACCACCGCCGATGCGCCGCTTCCGCAATCGCTGCTCGAAAAAATAAAATTATTTTCATTTTTTATTTTTCTATTTTTTTGTATGACCACCTTGAGGACAAGGTGCTTTAAAAAGGCGGGTATTGATAAGGTTGGGCATAGAGCTCGATTGGGCCTAGGGCTCTATTTAGCAATTACTTGGAGAATAAGTTAGTATTTTGTTATAAATAGAGTGTGTTAGGTTAGGGTTTAGGCATCCAATTATTAAGTGATTATTGAGTGATTTATTGTACGGCTCGAGAGATCCTCTTGAGTGGGGAGGTTCCAAAACCTATCAAAACTTGACTTATCTTTATTCTTTTACTTTTGATATAATGTAGATCCTGGATCATATCAGAGAACAAAGAAAGCAAATTGGAGTTTAAACTTAACCAGCGGAGACGGTTTGGGCTTTCGGAGGCGCAAGTTTGGCATCAACTGCCCAGTTATTTAAACGGCCCCCCAAACGTCGGATAACCCACCCGCTCATTTACATAACGGGGGCCAAACACACCTTTAGATTAAGAATTTATTAACTATTCTTTGAAAAACTGTATTTAAACGGGTTTTTGTAACTCCTCAAAATAATTACTCTTTTTTACTATTAAGAATAATTTTTCATTTATAATCATTAACTTCTAATTAGTCATTAACTTCTTACGTTCATTTCTAATTATTCAAAATAATTCATTTTTAACCACTCATTTTTAATTATTCTTTTTTTTAACTATTCAATCTAACTCCTCATCTAAAAAAAGTTTTGACTCTAAGTTCTCCACAAAAAAACTACATTCAAACGAATTTTTTGTTACAATTCTCAATTTTTAATTTATGAAAATAGCTTTTCATTAAAATTTTAACCAAACACCTGCAAAGTGATTATAAGAGAGAATGAATAATAATTATAAAAAAAATAAAATATAGTTATGAGAGAAATAAAAATGATTATGAAAATTTAAATTATGTGTAAAAATAATTTATTATTAACATAATCTCCTTCTTTCACGTTATAAAAAGTAGTAATTATGTGGAAAAAGTAATTTGATCTTTTCTCATAATCATTCTCATCTTTATGCATTGCGATTTTTAGCCCTTGCCATGAACAAATTAACATGCTTTTGTGGCGGAAAATTGTTGTTGAATGTTCGAAACAATCAATGGTGATTGGATTTTGGTGTTGAAAAGAGAAGAGGAGAGAAAGTTAAAGAGAAAGAGAAAGTAGAATGATTTGAAAATATGAAATAGTTGTTTGAAGATTGATGTTGTAAGAGTATTTATTTTATATTAATTTTTTATGATGTAATAATCATAGATTTTTTATTGATTGATAAATATAATATATTTTATATTATATGGTTGAAATTAAAGAAAGTTTGATGTGATATTTGATAAAATTATATAAAAAATATTTTATATTATATTATATGGTTGACAATTAAAAAAAAAATTGATGTGATATTAGAGGAGAGGTTGAAGAGAAATTAGTGAGGGTTGATTTCTAAAAATAAACGTGGAGTTGAGATTTCTCCTTCTTCTCCTCTCCTCCACACCAAATCTCAAATATCCTGCTGTTAGTGGATAGAGAAATCAGGGCTAGAATTAGATCTGTAACGGCTGACCTGCCTCTTCTAATTATGTTAATTATAGAGGTTTTTTTATTTTTTATTTTTTTGACATTTTAATGATAGAGGTTATGATCAACCATGTAATCCAACAAAGACGATTGAATTTTTATTATGGTTCTAATCCCACAATTGTTCCATGTTAAAGAAGTAGAAAGTCCAACAAATATTTATAAGAAATTATTCTTCTCATTATCAAATTAGTTTTAAAATAGATATCCCAACTAACTAATATGCTTTTACATTAAACCAAAACGAATATTCAATCAGATAAAATAAAATTGTTATTCCATTTAAAATATATTCTCTCACATTAGCTGCTTCATGGTGATGTAAATCTAAAATATTTCAAAGCATTAACTATTACATTGCTTCTATAATTCTTAACGGAAAGTATTCTCATAACTTTATCACTTTTGGGAATGTTTCTTACATACATCTCTAATCCAGTAACCTTTTCTAAATTAAAAAAAGTAGACTAAAATCCCTTGATTAAGGGTCTTCCCTCTCTGTCTTTTAGGACCTCGTAGGGCTTCATGTTCCTAAAATTCGTGTTCCAGTTCATACAATATTAATTAAACTTAGGTAATCATCCATATAAAACCCTTTATACATATAAATAATAATAATAATTGAGATCATCACTTTGGTTTTAATTAATAAAAGACAACTTTGGTTTTATGCGCTTCTTTGCATGCTGTTTCTTTTTTCCTCCTTTTGCAAGCCATTCATATTTTATTGCACAGTTCAATATATATATATCAATGTCGGTCCCTTTTGGACCCTACCAAGATTTATCACTAACCTTAATGGATCATTTTTATTTATAATATACTTCAATCTTATCATTTATCGAAATAAATGTCACATGGCGCACATTAAATTCTCCTAATAACATGCATGATATTATGTAAAAGGAAAAATAAATTTGTAATCAAAACTTATATTAATCATTCAAGGATCGCAAAATCTAATATATAAGACCCCGTTTGATAACCATTTTGTTTTTAGTTTTTTGTTTATGAAATTTAAGTTTACAACAACTACCTTACTATACATTTTTCTTTATTTGGATATCTACATCTTACCTATATTTTAATAAACAAAACCAAAATTTGTAAAAAAAAAAGTAGCTTCCAAAAACTTGCATATGTTTTTGAAATTTGGTTAGTATTTTCCTACTTTCTTAAGGAAAGATGGATATATTGTAGGAAAGATGGAGCACATGGTAGGAAATTTGAATGAAAATAGACTTAAATTTCATAAACAAAAAACAAAAAACAAAATAGTTATCAAACGGGGCCTAAGTGACATTTTTTTTTTTATAAAAAGGTATTCCATTCATGAATGAATATGTAAAGAACATACATGAAAATTCTCCAATTTAAAAACTTTAAAGATTAAGCTATAATAAGAGTTTAGATTTGATACACCCAAAAGAACAAACACTAATCACAATATACATAAGTGACAGATATAAGTATTTTTCTTTGCCAAATCAAATGAAATCCACTCATCCAGAGTGCAAATCTAGTCATATATATATTCTCGAATTAAAGATTGGATTTATGAAAGTGCATGCATCATAAACACATTGGTGGGAAGTACAATAATGGATTATAAATTGAATAAGAACTTTGGAATTTAGGGAAAAAGAGACATGGCTAGTGGATTTTCCCAAATTGTAATGAAACTTTCTGAGGTAAACATACTTTGAGTCATATGTCTCTATTAGAGATGTACATGAATGGTGAAAGGATAGAGATTTGAAAAGTTGCATCTTTTATTTTGGTGGTTTATTTATAAGAAATCCAAAATTATAATTTGTTTTACTTGAAGAAGATTTTATGTTGGGTACTCAAAATTTATTTATGTTGGGTATTCTAAAAAATTTATTTGGAAAGCATGTGAGTGAGAATAAAATATGTTAAAAGAGACGAGTTCTTATTAAGAAATAATCTTCACTCTCACAAACAACTAAGACAAGTAGATGGAGTTGTCAAAGTTATGGAGGATGCAAAAGAATAATAGAGCAACTACCTAATGTGCACTTCTATTAAACCAACTAACTTCTATAAAATTTCATTAAAAGAGGGTGTTTGTAGTAAGAAGAATGAAAATGGTTATAAGGAGGGGAAAAATTAAAAGGAAAACTTACAAGATTAATAAAATTTGAGAAAATAATTATAAATATGTTCTCTTTTAAAAAATTTAGTAATTATAATCATTGGTATAAATGGTAATATTGCATTAATAATGCATAACGCTGGATTAATAATGCATAATAACGTATATATTAATGAGTATAAATAATACAGTACTAAAACGTATTAATGGCTATGAGATGCAATTTTTTTAAAATTTGTCTACATTTGTAATTATTTGTGAGAATAGTATATCCATACAATTTCCTAAATTAAAAAGAGAATATGAAAGAACATAATAATATGTTTGAGGTGAAAATTATAATGATTATGAGAAAAAAGATTATCTAAATTTGAAGTGTAAAAAATGATTATTATCAGTATTTGAAGTGCAAATAATGATTATATGAAAAATAAGATAATAAGTATGAAGGAATAAAAAGAGATATAAGGAGAATAAAAGTAGTTATAAAATGAATGATATTAGGAAGAGAATAAATAATGATTACGAAGAGATAAATAAAAATCATGTGGAGAATAAATTATTGATTATGGAAATATGATTTTCGATATATCTTAAACGTAAGTAAGATAATAGCTAGATACTTCAAAGGATATTATAGTTTAAGTGCTTTCGAACAGTCTCGAACCAGAGATCTCTAAAGAAAGCATGTCTTGATGTTCTTAGCCTCAACCGCTGGTTACTATAAAATTTGTTACATAATTTCAATGTATTGTTAAAATTTGGTTACTACAAAATTTATTACAATTTCAACGTATTAACACTAGACAAGATAACCAATGGACCCTCGGTCAATTTCACATATCTATTAAAATTTATTTGATGTGATCCAAAACTAACTCTGAAGAAACAAAGATAATTATTTGAAAGAGATGAAAATAGAATTTGCAAAATAAAATGTCAATATCATGGTGCATTTATAGAAAAGAGATGGGTCCAATTCCAAAGTCCAAGTCCAAGCCAATATATTATGGACCATTATCAACAAAGGGGCTTTTGAATTCTTTTATTTACTTTTCTGCCCTTAAAAGTTAAATTTTTTGTATTGCACGTGTGCAACTCACAAGCTAAATGGGATTTGCCAAACAAATTGGCGTAACTTTGGTTAAAGTTTCTACAAAATGGTTTTTTTTGGGACCATCCGTAATTATTGTCATCTCTATTAAACTTGAATCATGTGCTTTTTGTAGCTATGGACCACTCTTCCTGAATTAGGCCCATTATTGTTCTGGGCTTTTATTTTTTAAATCCATCAGAAAAGCCCATATCTAGCCCATTAACTTTCCTCAGAAAGCTACCTAACTAAGACTCTACTCATATTGGAATGATCACCCTTATATGGGTTTGAAGGAAAAACGCTTGGAATAAATATCATTAAATAGGATTTGTTAGGTTTTAACATTTGAATATTATTTTGATTAAAAAAAAAAGAATATTATTATATTTTATCAAGATATTTATTATATATTATCATAGGTTTTGTTAACAGATTTTTTGAAATTTAATATTTTAGATACTATATATATATTGATGCAAAGATAATAGAAAAACAAAAAGTTTAGACTTTTTTTTTCAAAATTAATCATGACATCAGACTCAAAGACTTCTCTAAAGCCTCTCTAAATTAGAGATGGTTATCGTATCAAAATTGTAAGGATCTCATAATTATCTTACATTGAAAAAGTAGAGTTCTACAAGCATATATAAGAGATATGAGTTACTCCACTAATTGTCAATTGATTTTGAGGTGGAACTTCATATTCTCTAATATGGTATGAGAGCCCATAAAACCAAAACGGTTATCGATCCAATAAAAATAAAAATTGAGATCCGATTTATGATTGGTGAGCCCAAAGTGGCATCATCTTTCTGGGTATGTGTTAGGATTTCATAATTATCTCACATTGGAAAAGTGGAGAGTTCACCCGTTTAATGGAACCCCATATTCTCTAATATTTGTCTATTGTCAATATGAGTTTATTAAATGATTCATTTCATGAAATTTATGCGATTCGTGTGATGTAAACATTGGGGTGACATAAGTACATTGGTCCGGGTTGGGTATGAGAATTTTTTTTTTATCAACCCAAAGTTTCAATTTGGTCATTGGATTGGGTTCTCAGTTGTGTTAATCTCCTCTACTTTATAAAACAACTTTATTCCTACTCCATAAATATATGCTTGAACCTACGTTACCTATCTTATTAATTTTGTTATTTATCAATATGCTTAGAATATATCTTATTAATTAAATTATTTTCTCTCTCTTCACTCACATGCGTGCCCATACACACATATTATATAATTCCTTAGTTAGGATAGGGTTCGGTTGAACAAAAATTATAAAATCATTCTAACTCAACCAAAAAAAAAGAAGTTATGACCTAATCCAACTCCTAACAGTTTGGTATGGTTTGGATAGTCCGAATTGTTCGGTTTGTTGACTAGCAACAACATCGTATTTTCGGTATATATGGTTGGTGACTTGATCAATGACAGTTTGATCACGATTCGTGAAATCCGCACGATTTGTGTGATGCAATAATAACGTGTGTGGCTTTTAACATCCTTTTTGTGGTATATTTGGTTTGGCGGTAAGATCAACAACATATATGCAACATCATCACTTTGTTTTAAAATTGATTTTGTATATTTTACATATTCCAACTTGAAGAAAAGTGTTAGGAATAAATATCATTAAAATATTTTAGATGATTTATTAGGTTTAGATATTCTCTTTTCTTTATTAGATATTATCTAGAATTTTTAGGAGATTTTTTGCATTTGATATTTTATGTATTATATATCAAAGGTAATGAAAACAAAATGTTTAGACCTTTTTTAAAACTATAATTTTAGCACGACGTTGCACGTGATAATTTCTTAAATAATAAATTATACATATATAATTATAAATTGTTTCTTACATTTTTTTGCTAAATTTAAATCATCAAATAATAATTTCAATATAATATTGAATTTTATAACCATTTTTTCATGTTAGTTAAATTTATTAAAATTTACATTTATGTTAGAAAGTAGTTAATTATTTATTTTAAGCTTAAAAAATAATAGGTGTCATTATTAAAAAAAGACTTAATAAAATTTATTGAATTAAAATTAAATTTTATCTTTGATTTTTAAAAATTGATGTTCTTTAATTTTTTTTTCTCAATTTATCTATTAATAGAACAGTTACTTTTAAATTATAAAATTTATAAGAGTTATATCATAATTATAATTATAAATATAAATAAGTTAAATATATTTATTAGTATACATCTATGAACTTACTTTTAACCTCAAATGATAATTTTATCGTTCTTCAAAAAAACAATTCCCACATCTTGAAATCAACAATTAAGCAACAAAAGATCCCTTAAAAAATTATTGCAATAAAAGAAAAGTTAGATGAAATTTAAGGTAAATAATCCAACAAAAATAAGATAACTAAATTTTTTATTATAAAAAAAAACCAAGAAAGTAACCCCAAACAAAAAGAAAGTTTCAAATGTGTTTGTAAACAAAATATAGAGAATTATATATATATATATATATTGAAGAATTCATGCATTAACCTTAGATGATAATCTTATAATTCTTCAAACTTTTTTTTTCCAGATCTCCAAGTATTTTTTTGAAAGGCAACAATTATGCAAAAAAAAATCCCTACAAAAATTATTGCACAAAAGAAAAATTAGATGAAAGTTAAGGTAAATAATTCAACATAACTTATTATAAAACAAAAAACAAAAAAAAAATAAAGAAAAATAAATCCAAGCAAACAGAAAGTGTTTTTGTAAACAAAATGTAGGCACCTATTTATAGGATTGAAAATAAAATGTCAAATAAAATCTATGAGATTTAGTAAAAATATCTTATTTTCTACATGAAAATTTAAATGATATTGTAAATATCTCAATTTGATTGTTGAAATATCTTATCTTCTAACTTATCATTAAATTTATGAGATTTGATAAAAATATCTTATCTTCTACAGATGAAAATCTAAATGTTATTGTAAATATCTTCAACGTTATTTGAATTTTGTGGAAAATTCAATTTATTATTTTAATTAGAATATAAAATGTCAAATAAAATCTATGAGATTTGGTAAAAATATCTTATTTTCTATATGAAAATTTAAATGATATTGTAAATATCTTCGTTTGATGGTTGAAATCTCTTATGTTCTAACTTAGTCATAAAATTTATGAGATTTGATAAAAATATCTTATCTTCTACGGATGAAAATCTAAATGATATTGTAAATATCTTCTAGTTTATTTGATTTTTTTTATATTCCAATATATGACATTTTTGTAATTTAGGGTATGACTTAAGGGGGGTAAAATCGTCTAAAAATGATTTTGCCCTTAAGTCACACTTTAAGGTAGTATGATATGATATGATAAGCCACACTTTAAGGTAGTATGATATGATTTATTTTGGTATAGAGTCATGACGTCTTTAAATTTATCAGAAAATAAAGAGGTTAAATACTTAGGTTCTTTTTATTTGTGGTTGACTAAACCCTTATAACGGATGAATTGTAGGTAGCGTAATTTTCACATAAAGGTTCAATAGAATCCTTTACATACAACTTAAATACGTGACAAGATATTGTGTAAGTGGTTGTCATAATCCCCTAAGATTAAAACCTTCACCGTTCCAATTAATAAAAAAATGTCACCAAACAATATAGACAACTTAAATGAGAAAATTTTAGGTGGTGTCAAACATGACTTAAAATTTCATACCGCACTTATGTTGCCCAATTTAGACATGAAAGTTTATGTCATGTTTTGCCTACTTTTTTCTCAAAGTTATATAGCATATTCTCAAGATAAAGTCGAAAATCAGTTTATTAATAAATATAATAACAACTTCCATAAGATGGAAGATTTTATCTCAACCCTCGAAAAGAGATATACATATACATGCAACACAACCGCCCTTTCTATTTCTATAAACATGTAAATACTTGAGAAGCAATTAGATACACAACACATAGTTTTATCAACGAACAAAACTAGTTTAAGCTATGCTTAAAGAACTTAACTATAAACTTAAAGCAAACCAATCATGGAGCAATCTCTAATGGTTCAACCTTATAATTCTTCAATAACGAAGTGATCAGTCATGAAGACTAATCCTTGGATCACAGCTAACGCTTCGAGAGAGCGTATTCGAGTTTCGATTCTCAAAACTTTTTCGAGCAATCTTTCTCATGGAACTGGTCAAGGAAAGTTTAGGGTTGAGCCTTGTGGTGGTGTTGAAAGTATCATAAAACTCCTTGTGAAAGTCCACAGCTTTGTCAATGGGTGTGTTGGGAGATTTCAAGACCTTTTCTTTTACAGCTTCACAACAAAGCCCACAAAGCCATTTCCCTGAAAAGGATCTTTGGACCTCTAAAATGTAGGGTTTTGTGCATTCCTCTTTCAGCCCACAGCACTTACACACAGCCTGTTGTAGCTCTATTATTTCAGCTTGTTGTTGCTGTTCTTCTACTACTTTGCTACTCATTTTTGTAACTTCTTGTAGATGATCTGATTCTTTGTTGCTCAGCTTCTGCCTTTCCATTTCCTTACTTAAATCCGAGACTGCTTTTCGAATTATCGCCTTCTGCTTGTTCTGTTTGGAGACGGAATTTAGTATAGGTTAAATTATAAATTTGGTTTCTATTTTGAATTATCTCTTGCTTTTATCTAATTTGGATTTTGCCTACAAATGAAAATAGGTCCAGCGATATAAGTGAGTATTAATGATTAAGAAAACATCTATTCAAAGTCATCGTATCTCAATTGAACTCAGAAGTTAAAAAGAAAAAATAAAACTTACAAATTTGAAGAACATTTTGAAGTGTACGCCAGACAAATAAATTTGAAAGTGGTGTTTATAAACCTTTTTTTTAAAAAAAAAAAAAAAAAAAAAATCAAAATTCAAAATCCAATTATCAAAATAAAAGATGTTGACAATTCAATTTTGTTTTTGAAATAACCATCCATGGCTTAATGGTCAAAAATGGTCTCGGCCGGGTTAAGATAATGAGTTTAATCAATTTTCTACTTATTTTCTTAACATTATTGATAAAGGTTAGTCGAACTAGAATTGTATTTAAAATTAACATTAGGGCATAAAAAACCATTATTATTATTATTATTATTATTATTATTTGTTTTTTGAAAATTGGAAAATCGAAGTTGCTCCCCTAACCTAGAGCACTACTGGCCCGTCCCTAGGCTATGACGTCGAGATATTTCGAAGGGTATTCTAGCTTAATTAAGTGCTTTCCAGCTACTTTGAATCACAGATCTTTCAATAAAGTATGTCTTGAAGTTTTTTGTCTCAAGTGCTGGGCTGTCTCTTGGAGATATTATTATTATTATTATTTTATTGTTCTCGTTGTAATGGTATATTCCTTCCTTATTCTTTTAGTAAGTATTTTTAAAAAAATAGAAAACAAAAAAACAATTTCAAATTGAAACTCTTTTTTTTTCAAGATCAAATTGTACACAATATTAATGAAAAAAAAAAGACTGACAAAGAAATGGGTGGGAGCTATCCTACATTCATGTTGACAGTTAAGTTGAGAACTGAAGGCATCTTTCCTTATAGATTTGCATGTCCTACCAGAATACCTATTTTAGTTCAAACTCAAAATTATGTTTGTCATGAGTACATATTTATATCCATTAAATTATTAATATATTATTCACAACTAATACTATATTTTCGGAAGAAAATAAAAATATACACACTAGTTTATTGAGTGTGTGAGAAACTAACAAAGAGCAAATTACATAAACACTTATCAATTTAAAGCTATATTTGCAGTTTTGCACTCTCATAGTTATCAAAGAGTTTAGACTTTATCAACTAATAAACCACCAAACGTGAGTCTATTTCTACTTCTATTTAGAAAACATTTTGGCACAATCTTTTGATATATTTGGTTGGAAAGAAACAACAAATAATTAAAATTTACAACAAATTTGTGGGAATTACATTGTTACAACTGCAGCCACTTGGAGTTCTAAATCTAACATGTTGAAAAACTATAATCTTTCTTCTAATTCTCTAAATTTGAGGTGCTTTCTTTGATCCCGTATGCATATTTGATGTTTGAATGTATTGTATGTATCTTGCCTATTTTTATTCTTCAATGAAGTATCCTTTTCAAAAAAAAAAAACTAAATCTTCAATTTAAAGCGATAATAGAATCATAAGCATTCTTATATAATTTAGATTTAGAAGCAATATACACATAAAGAAAAGGGTGTAGCCAATGATAAATATATATTTATATATAAAATACCCTCTTTTATTTAGTACAGCATTTATATATAATACCTGCATGACTGAAACCGGGGTATTTCCTCTTCCTTCTGGATATGATTGTGCTAACATATCAGGAAACTTCACTTTGAAATACAATAATATATGAAGATGAAAAATGGCAAATATCAACTTTAAGTTTAGAATATGAGTTTAAAGAATATCTTTGAGCAATGAAGAAGAAAAGGAAGTGGATATACATATATGTATATATAGACTTGTGCGTGTGTGTGTTGATGCTGATAGATATCTCGATAAAAATTAAAATCTACATTTTGATTTAACTTTTTGTTGTCATTAAATGAGCAAATTGCACCACTAGGACTCATTGGGGATTACGCAATGAATTTGGTTTGCAATTTGGAGATGAAATTGGGACCATGAATTTTAATTTGCAGCTTACTTCCAATATCTAATAATTATATATATAGAAACGCACTCCAAAGTATATATTTATTTGCATTTTATAAATTTGGAACTCGTGAGGGATTCACGAGCCTATATAGCCATCTACTTCATTAACTTAATCGTGCATATGAATTCAGAGTTTGATTCAAATGTTTAATCCAGATTAAAAATGATAAAAATCTCGAGATTAATAAATGGACAATACCCCAAAAAGCTCGACATTTAGAGCTGTCAATTTTGTTAGGGTCATAAAAATTCAATATATCTCTATATTAATATGATATTGTCTATTTTTGGATATAAATTCTCATAACTATGAGATTTTTTATTCACATTAACAAGTTTAAATGCGTTTAACGAATTCCTCTATTTTACTTTTATGAATCTGAAATCGACTCTAGTGGCCTTAATTACATCGTTTGTAGCTTCACTAGCTTGTGTTTACAAGTTCGTAAAAATGAAGACTATTCTCACAAATCAATATCAATGATTTGGAATCCTATTCTGGCCTTAAAGGCCTCAACCCTCTATTCTCTCTATATCATACTTATTTGTTTCCGATCCTTCTTGTGAGTGAAATCTATTTTCATAAACTAATATGAGTAGGATGTTTTGTTTCTAAGATTAACTACAAACCCTGGTAGACAGTATACTATCAAATAAATGAGAGTCAAATACTGATTTTTAGGATCAAACATGTGACCGTAGTGTTCAATTGGATTACCACCAAGTAATAAAATCAACTCCAGACCAATCCTTTCACTGATTTTGTTTTAATTGGATAATTGAAAAGAAAGAAAGTACTTAGTTAATATATACTATAAATAGGTGATAGTTATCGACTCCTCAGGCATTTTCCAACGTTTTTAAAAGCCTTCGCATATGGTCCATCGGCAATAACTAGTCCAATATCTTTAAGATCTTTTTATTCGGATATGGGCACGATTCAATCATATAGACCACGTAAATTTGGGCATTACATCAAGCAAAAGGGTCCAACACGGATTAAGTTTTTGAAAATGAAAAATTCAAATCATAGTTTGAATTTGGTGTGAGGAAAGTATCGGATTAAACTGGGAATTCAACCTTCCCCTGTTGTTCCAGAAAATTACAAGGTTCACTCGTGCAGCAGAAAATGAAAGGGAGATAGATGATAAATTTGACCAATTAAAAGAAAGAGAGTTTAAATCCTAGTCAAAATTTGTTTTACATTTATTTTAGGTAGTTTGATAATCTTTTGGTTTTTTTTTATTTTAAATTTAAGCCTACAACAACTATATTTATAAAAACTAAACAAAAAATACTAGCTACTAAAAACTTGTTTTTTTGTTTTTGAAAATTGGTTAGTATTCACCTATTTTTTAAATAAAATATAGATACATTATAAGAAAGATAGAACATGGTAAGAAATTTGAATAAAAAAAAATTAAAATTTTAAAAATAAAAAACAAAAAATTATTAAACGAGGCTTAGTTTCCAAATTTTGAAATATATATTTATTTTACCCTAAGAACTTCAGAAAAGAATAACTGTTCTTATTTTTTCTATTATCTTTGCCACTTATTATCGTACCTAATTCTTGTCTGAACTAATTACCAGTATGACTCTGATACCTATTTTATGTTAGAAAGATGAAAGTAAGGACAAAAATACTTTCTTTTCTTTTCTTTTTTGAGTACGACTAAAATACTTTTTTATTTGAAGCAATTATCACCCTTACCATATATGAGATTTTGTAAGAATAATAAAAAACATAAAATTCTATAAATATCGAAACATAAAAAATGGTAATTAAGAATTGCAAAAAAAGGAAAAAAACTATGGTGGATTTACAAAAATGCCCACAAGTTTAATGATTTCAATCAATGATATTAGTTGAATTAATGAGTAATCTTAATTGAAGTCAATTGATGATATAAATTAAAGTTAATTAGTGTGCAATCAATTGAACTATCGTATATTTTTCATATAAATTGCAATCAAGTCATTGATTGAAGTTAAATAATACCATGATCGATAAAACTAATATCATATTGAGGTTATTGTAAAACTAAGAATAAAAAATATATGTAGAAAATCTTCGTATTATGTCACATTAGACAGAGTTTTCAACATCTTTATAATAAATATAAGTTATTTTACTTTCTTACTAATTAATTTTGATGTGAAATCTCATATTATTTAATATAATATTAAGGGGGTGTTTAGTGCAGGGATTAAGATTAAGTTAAGAGGTATTAAGTTAAGCTGGGTATAAAGTTAAGCTGGGGATTAAGTTAATCTGTGTTTGGTAGACAGATTAAGTTAAGCTGGATTAAGTTAAGGTGACTGTTGTTTGGTGCAGGGATTAAGTTAAACTGAGTATTAAGTTAAGTTGTGTTTGGTACGAATATTAAGTTAATCTGAGTTTCTGAACTTAATTTTGTTAATCTGAGTTTGCTTTGAATATTATTTTAGTTGTTTCTTTGGCAATATATAAAATGCCATTCATTTTAAATTGTCACAACACAATATTCATTCGATAGCCAAATTATAATTTAGACATAATACATTAAGTATCAGTTCAACCAAATAAGAGATAATAATAAGATCATTCACTTACAAGTAGTGCATTATGAAATTGTTTCATTCACTCATTTAATGAGGTTTTCCATTTAGTAAACATTCGTTCCGCGATTAAATCTTGAAAGTATGACCATTCAGTTGAAGATTCGTCCATTATTGCTCTAGTGAGAGCAGCTCCAGCATCATTTCCCATTTATATTTGCCACGCGTACAATATCTTCCATAATATTAAATTCGTTTGATGCTCCATAATCTAAACAAAGAGTAATTTAAATTATTTTTATCAAACTTGAAAAATAATTATAATACTTCTTTTTTATTTTATCAAACTTATATTTTCATGCATTCATAAGAATATTATCTAAGTGTTTATGTTTATTTATTTCTCATTAAAATTTAAAGTGTAGGCAATAAATTAAAGGAATTAACATTCCATTTATAATAAAATAGAAAATATGCATTAACGTTCATTGCATAATAAAAAAGGTAATATAAATCAAGTCGTGTAAGGGACCGACCCGAATGGGGCACTAAATGGGCCCTTACCCCAATGCATGCAATCAAAATAAAGGACATTTAAACAGACATGATTTCGGATTCCAATTAAAACAAAACATTCAAAATAACCCCTTTAAAAACTAAACAATTTCCCTGGAACCTGTCCCTGTTTCCAATCACCTGTTCCAAGATAAATACATTTCCAAAGTATACTCCGATCAGAGATTTCTTAAAATCATTCAAAACATGTCTAAATATAATAATGCTGGAATCCACAACATATTCAGAAAACATCCTAGGGCTCCGTGCTCGGCTACATGCATTCAGGGGAAAATAAAACATAAAGAGTCATAACACAAAATCAGAGTTTGATGATTGAGCACCATGATCACGACTTCTCCTTGACCATCTTGTCTCGCAACTTGGTTACTGTGGAAAAAACCACGTAAGGGTGAGTAACGAATTACTCAGTAAGAATCCCCAACCGGGTACAATACGATATACATGGTCATCTCGATGAGCGTATGCAAGCTATGAATATAAACACGAGAATAGAGCACATAGCTTAGCCCACACTTGGGCCTCGGATGCGGCTTAGGGTCTTAGTCCGGAATAATATCACCACGGTCCAATATATAAGTCGCCCTATACGAGAAACAAGTCCGGCCTCACTGTCTCATCGTCGACGAAAGGTACACTCGCTCAAGATCCCGAGGAGCTCTCCGGTCGCTGTGGCTGTAATGAGCGTAAACATGCACCGCGTGCTCTATCGCAGCACCATGGGGTGCCGGGTCTAGAGAGGCAAGCCGCTGCCCATGTCGATCCACCACGCCTAACTAATTCTTTGGATCGGTGTCACCGACATAGGGTGTGACACTGGACACGTAAACTATGTCGGCTGAACCACCGCACCGAGGCTAAGGAAGCGGGTCGTGGTAGGCTTACACCGAAGCCGCCTTACCTTAACAGTGGCAATCGGGGCTACGGCCGAACACGCCGAGGACGCGTGCCGATCGCCGGGGACGAGGCAATGCCAAGTCATCATCCCGACGGTTGGGGCATTTAACAGTCTGCCACCCTCACCCAAGATTGCAGGGCCTACCGCTCGGGTTAGCTAATCCCTCACGGGGTCCAGAGACGGAATGACTTGCTCGACGTCCCTACCATGGATGCAAGGTACTTTATGCATCAGGCCCGGATGATGCTATCTACCTGCAATTCTAACCTGCCCTAGCAAACAGCAAGCAATTCCATAAAATCCAATACGTGCTCAATAAGAATACAACGGGCTTAGCATGATACTACGAAGCAAGGAACAGATACGAGCATGCTAGAAAGGATCAACCTAGCATGGATTAACATGAGAATTAATCAGGAACAACATGCTAATCGGGAATTCAGAATTGAGTACCTAGCTATACATGTCAATAAACACAAACAAGCAATGAATCAACAATCACATGTAATATCGCAGGGTCCACACAACTCCGGTAAGAAATCCTTACCTTGGCCGGGGACAATTTGACACGAAATCCTAAGCGGCGAACGAACCCGAACTAGCTATCGAGAACCTATCAATCACAACAAAAATCACGCAATAGGCCTAAATATAATAAAACAAACAAGGCTCATCTCGGGAGCAACTCACGAGGCGCGACGAACGCACGAACGGGCCGAGCATTTAACGGGCAAAGAACGGGCTGGCTGGCGAGTGGGCGCGAGGAGGTGGCGCGCGCGCGCGCGTGGCCGCCTTGCATACTGGCGCGCGAAGCGCGAAGCTGCGCGCGACGAACAGGCGTGGCGCGGGCGGCGGCGCGCGAGGCTCGCTGCGGCGCGAGGACGCGAGCGCAGCGATGGGCGGCGCCGCGGCACGACTTCGGCGAGCGAGGGCTCGGGCGGCGACGCGATGCGGAGTCGGGCGACATAGGGCGCGCGCGCGCGGCGTGGCTTCGGCGTGGCGGCGGCGCGAGCAGCGCTGGACCGGCGCTGCATGGGCGGACGGAAGACGACTGGCGAGCTCGGCGTCTGGCTCTATTTCTGCGCAAAACAGGGGCGATGGAGAAATCCCGGTCGAGCGATCCACGGGGATTCGACAAGCGATTCTTTGATGGCGAACTCCCTACACTAGTTGCACAAAACCCATACCTCAAATTACCTCGACTCGGCGGAAATGGCGAAGTTCAAACAGGGGTGAAGAACTCGAATTTTGAAGGAGAAGAAGAAGAGAAGAAGAAGAAGAAGAAAAGGGGAAGGAAAACTCACCGGAAAAGAGACGATTGGCGAGGGAGAACGGCGAGGGAGAGCTCGGTCGGTCGGGGAGAAATGGAGAAGGAAAATCGCGAGGAAGAAGCTTCGGGCGAAAATTTCCTTTTAAACCAAAACGCGCATCAAACAGGCATATGTATTAGATCGCGCGTTTAGAATAACAAACGCGCCCAGAGGCTCGGCTGGCAGCGCCCCCTGCCTAGCACGCGACACGTCCTTGGCTCGAATCTCACTCGACGCACTATTTAATTCCCTATTTAATATTATTCTTTCCCAAGCCCAAATGCCTTCACCAAAAATCCCGATCCTATTCAAATTGACTCTTAATTATTCCGGATGAAATTTCCGGGCCGTTACAAGTCAACTCCGTACAATAAGTAATCGATGGTTGAACAAAAAAAATCTTTTTCATTCTTTAATTAAAATAAGAAGTGGGTCATATTATAGGCATCCATCGACATAAAAAAAGGTATAGATAAGGAAGGTCATCAGCTGGGTCTGTTCAATAGATAATCGCAGTAGCTGGCCCGATCATTTTCAGGTACTCCAAGAAAAGCAGAAGCTTCGTCGAGATCCTTTAAAAGGATGTTCATCAGTACAACCCGTTGTGGACTGGTTAATGGCGGTGATAATTTTTGAAGAATTGTAGCGACTTCGGCTCTTGTAGATTTATTATCCTCCTTTGTCACTTGTATGGTTGTGACAGGCCAATCAGCAATCCTCACAATTTGCTCGTACTGCATGTTCATGCCAGCACGCAACACATCAAGCATTTCCTGCTTTTCCGAGACCCTTTTTCTCTTCTCTCCTACAGAAGAGGATGATGGTCTAGCTACTCTACTTGTGGGGGTAGTTGGGTCTTCTTCTTCAGCAACAGGAATCTCTGGTATGTAATATTCTTGGGAACCGCCCCCCTCACCGACCTCTGCATTTGAATCTTCTTCTGCAATATCTCTAGCAGACTGAGATATTGACCCGCATGCTCTATCCTGTCCGAAAATATAAGCCAAGTCATCGTAATGTGGAAAAGGCTTGTTGTTGAGACCCTTTGCATTTGGGTGTGTCGACAATGAAATTAAGAACATACGATTAAGTAAATAAATTAAAATTTCATTTTGTTATATTATAACTATTATTTAATACGAACCCAATTGTTTAAAAGCAGTTGGCTCCATTCAATGCACTTGTATTTATCATTCCAACCGAATCCACTTTGCAAGTATGGCCCGGCATCTCGCGCAATAGCTTGGTATTGTCGTTTGAGTCTTCACTCTAGTATCAATCACGATGGTAGATGTAATTGGGCATCCGGTAGTTTTAGGTGCATTAGTCGAAGTAGTTCATTATGGTACTTATTCCTAAAAGTACCATTATCTGATCTCCACCCCCTCTTGTACAAGTTCGATTAGTGATTGGACTAAAGTACTATCTTCCATTGTTGTCCAACTGTGTCGAATGTTTCTCCTCGTCGCATGACCATGTTGCTACAAGGAAGTTTTACATAAGAGATAAAGAGTAAGAAATATCATTCATTTAGTATCGTTCATTATATAATACAAGACAAGTATCATTTCCCACAAAAGTCATATTATGTCATTCATGATTCATAAAAGTTATAGTCACTAAAAAAAAAAGAAGATTAGAAGTTTAATTCCTACTAGTTTTGGGCTGTGTCAAACATTCTTTGGGCCATGGAATCTCGAAATGCAGTCCAAAGAGGCGATGTCTCGACGAAATTAATCGTTGGGGTATCGTCCATTTCCTCTTGGTATAGTGTAGCATCGTTCTCTCCTAATATCTCTAAACCAATCGTAGAGCCCATCTCCCTACATATTAAATTATGTAGGAGACAACAAGCTGTTATGATCTTCACTTGCACTTTTGGAGGATAGTAAGACTTGTGTCGCCAGAATAGCCCAACGATTTTTAATGCACCGAACGCTCTTACTATTATATTTCGTGCTGAGGAGTGTGCCTTATTAAAAAACTCTCTTGGATTTCGTGGTGGATTGATACCCCTCCAATCCGATAGATGATAACGTTCGCCTATATAGGGAGCTAGAAATCCATCAACATTTGGATAACCCGCATCACAAAGGTAATAGTATCCTGGATCAATAAACACTAGGTTATTATACATTCACTATAAGTGAAAGTAGCATTTTCTTTGAGTCCTTAATTACCATGAGGGACTTGAAATCTATTGTTACGGGATAAAGCATCCCTAAGAACTCTAGAGTCAGCTGCTGATCCCTCCCACCCAGCTAGTACATATATGAACTCTCCGCTTGGAGCGCATACAACAAGAACATTCGTTGTGATGATACCCTTCCTATTTCTAAAGGGGCACGACTTTCAACTGGGACTTGTAACTCTATATGAGTACCATCCAATGCACCTAGACAATTCTGCATAGTTCGAAGGAAGAAATGAAATTCGGTTCCTACAAGGACTTTATTTTATAAAGGTAAAATAATGGTACCTCAAACCACTTCCATCTACTATCGGTGCATGATGGTTGGATAGGTTCAGGTTTCTTGAAAATGTCATGACAACGAATAACAGCAGTAAAGACAGATTGAAAGTGTCGCGACACTGTTTCGCGGGATCTTGTAAATATTCTTCGAACGACACGGTTCTTAACATCATGAGCCAAGATATGTAGAAACATGGCTACCATTTCCTCCACGTCGATGTAATCTGTACCTCGAAGACCACCGTGGGTCCTTAGCATGTCGCACAAAGTTTCAAAGCAGCTACAATTCATTCTAGTTGTCTCACGACAAGCTAAATCGCTTTGTCTTATCATCGAGAAAAAGGTCATTTGGCGAAAATGGTGTCTAAAGAAAGAGCTATAGTTTTTTGTCCTAGGGTTGTAGTTCATTACAAGATTCGCAAGAAGAAGAAACTGGTTCTGCCATGTGTAGAGTATTGTTAAAACTGCTATAGTTTTATCAGGATCCATTATCTAAAAAAGAGTTCGAAAAAAAATGTCAGTCAGAATCAAATGAAGTCTCCAAAAAAAATGTTCATCTTAACTTCAATCTAGTGGTATAGATAAATAAATTTGAAGTCATTTAAAAACAAAACCTTATGTCTTCGCTAATTCCTTTTTCTTGCAATAGAGATTAAGCCTTATTTTTTTTTCTTAAAAAAGAGTTAATTTTAATATTCAAATTGTTGTCTTTGCTATATTTATTATTTCTTCAAATATAGCTGAAGCTTTTCTTTCTTAAAAAAGAATTTCATCTTAATAGTTAAAATTGATGTCATTCAATTACAAAAAACGTTTTTTACCTTCAAACGAATGGTGTACATAAAATTGAAGTCATTTTATCTTAAAAAAAGTTCATATTTTAAAATACTATTGACTTTCCTATATATATATATATAGTTTTGATAGAGATTAAGCTTTTATTTTTCAAAAAGAAGTTAATTTTAATAGGTAAAATGGATATCATTTGAAACTAATTCTATAAATTTGATTTTAATACTAAATTATTTAAATTACAAGTTTACTCGAGAAATTTAATCTTTTTATAAAACGATCAAAATAAATAAAACACCGGCACAAATAAAAATAAATAAATTAAAGCTACTAAAAAGATGAGAATAAAAGATACTCAAAATTTATTGCTTAAAAATAAAATCTATTTAGTAGATAACAAATTTTTTTCCCTTTAAAATATAAGATCTATTAGATACTCTTCATTCATTCATTGATTTTTTTAGCAATAGTTTTTTTTATAGTAATACATGTGTTGGTTTAAAATGCTAATTATACTCATAATAAGTAGGGGTAATGGTTTATTTATTTATTTTAGTTTTCATTTTGTGGTCTTCATGGTTTTAGTTTTTAAAAAATTGGTCACTTTGATGATTTTTTTAGCAATAGTTTTTTTTTATAGTAATACATGTGTTGGTTTAAAATGCTAATTATACTCATAATAAGTAGGGGTAATGGTTTATTTATTTATTTTAGTTTTCATTTTGTGGTCTTCATGGTTTTAGTTTTTAAAAAATTGGTCACTTTGATGATTTTTTTAGCAATAGTTTTTTTTATAGTAATACATGTGTTGGTTTAAAATGCTAATTATACTCATAATAAGTAGGGGTAATGGTTTATTTATTTATTTTAGTTTTCATTTTGTGGTCTTCATGGTTTTAGTTTTAAAAAAATTGGTCACTTTGATGATTTTTAATTATTCAATTTGATATAACAATTGAAACACATAAAATTCATTTCAAACTCATATCATAAAATATACAGTCCATAATAAAAAAAATATTCATCAACATAATTCCAACAATTCACAAGAGTCCAAAATAATACAATATGTTTTTCTTTGGAAAGTATTCAAATTAACAAGTACATATAACATGTTCAATAACACAGACCTTCGAGCAGAGTCCACTGTACTGGTGTGCTAGAATTCGATTCTAAAAAATAACAACAAAATATTCATTGTTACAAACGCATTTATGTAAATATAATTTTTTTTATGATTACCTTTTACAATGTAGGGGAGAAACGAAAAAGTTTACAAGTCAAAACTTAATAATATAAACCTAAAATTAAAGATTAATAATATAAACCTCAGCCTCAGGGAATGGATGTATTACTCATTTCTCGTAAGAGATCGAATACTATCCATGTTACTTTTGCATTTTTTTAAAAAACAAAATTAATAAGTATGATGCAACAATATATAAATTATCAAAACTAACAAGTGAAACATGGCAAAACAAAAAGGAATAGATAATAGAGAGTTGGAAAACATATTAACTTAAGATCAAAGCTAACAAAAAGGGATAGATAATAGACAGTTGAAACATAGATTAACTTAACATCAGAACAAACAAGGGAAACAAAAAGCAACATGGTAGAACAAAATGAATAGATAATAGACAGTTGAAACATAAATTAACTTAAGATCAGAACGAACAAAGAAAACAAAGAGCAACATGGTAGAACAAAATGAATACATAATAGACAGTTGAAACATAAATTAACTTAAGATCAGAACGAACAAGTGAAACAAAAAGCAACATGGCAAAACAAAAGGAATAGATAATAGACAACTGAAACATAAATTAACTAAGATTAGAAACAGCAGTAAAACCTGAGTTAAAACAGAGAGCAACAAATGGAAAAACAAAAGATAGCTCAAACATAAAGCAACGAAAGAATACTCACATAGAAAACAGAGAGCAGTGAGTTAGGTTGTGTAAAATAGAAAGTGAAACAACAATTATATAGAAATAGCTCAGGTGTTTGGTTTAACTAAAGTAAATGATGTCTTACCATCACATTAATGAGAGAGACAAGGTTTTCAATCATGGAAGATTTGTTATCATTGAACATATTTAAGGATTTCAAAGGTGAATTCAGATGCATTTAAGGTAGTAGTTGAATTAATAATAAAAAAATCCTACAAAACAGAGAGCAAATCGAGCAAATCGAACTATATTTATGACCAACAGGTATACAAAGAGATAGAAATGAGTTATTTCACTTAGAAAATTTTATAAAAAAATAATAAATAATTAAAAACAACAATTGAAAACAGAAGGATCCAGAACAAATTTATGAGATGCAAAGATCGAAACAAGCGTGGGGTTTCTCATCATCGGCTGAGGGGGGGAGAAAGGGTTAGAAGTATACCTGGATCTGACTCCCTCATCGAGCCAATTTCAGAAGGAACCCTACCTAGTCGTCGTCTTCAATATGAATTTCTATACATGCAAGCCCATTCGAAGGTCGATTTCGCACATTCGAGCTCCGTAGAAGTCGACGACGGCAAGATTCGAAACTGAATCGGCAGTGAGAGCAGTAGATCTGTAAACACAAAGGAAGATTAGACATAGAATGATCCAAAATCGAAACAAATGTGAACACAAAAATTTCTTACTTAGCCGAATCCACCCAAACCCTTCCCAGCTGTTTCAACTTTAGTCGATTTCTACACATGCAGAGAACATCATAACAGAGAACAAAAATAATTGGAACATGAAGCAAGACCAGATGCAAAAAACTTGAAAATCAGTGGGAAAAATTGAAATTGACCTCATCATCGGCTGGGGAGGGTTAGAGAACTTACATGGATCCGCCCCCTCCAAGACGAAAGATTGACCCCCCCTCCATGCCAGACAACTAATAAACCCAATTGGAGGTCGCAAACGACTCATGCAACATAAGACGAGGCTACATCGGCGGCAAGAGATGAACCTTTCGACGATGAGAGGTCAGATCTGTGACGAAAACCCCCAAAAAAGATTAGTGTTTCACAAATCTACAAAATGAACTGAACCCTAAACCTACCAGAACAAAAAATCTACCAAATCGGTTTTCAATAAAGAAGAAGAAATCGAAGAGGCCGGCTTCAATCGAAGAACAAATCAGTCGGAAACGAGAGAGAAGTCGCAAATTTGGGAGAAAAACGTGAATAGGAGGAATTTGGGAGAAAAACGTGAAAAGAGAGATGAAATCACAATACAGAAGAAGAAATCGAAGAGGCCGGCTTCAATCGAAGAACAAATTAGTCGGAAATGAGAGAGAAGTCGCAAATTTGGGAGAAAAACGTCAATAGGAGGAATTTGGGAGAAAAACGTGAATAGGAGGAGGCATTTACTCGGATTTGAACAGTAAACACTGTTCATATCCGAGTTTAGGAGAAAGTTAATATGGATTATGGAAAGCTGGCCACCAAACAAGTATTATGGGGGATTAACTTAATCCGGATTAAGTTAATCCCCACGCCAAACACGCCGAAAGCTCTAAACAATATTTGATCCACAAATTTGAATCCAATTCAAGCTAGTAAAACCTATGTATATATATATATATATATATTTAGTCCACAAAATTGAATCCAACCCTCAAGTGAGTAATTCTCAATTTTCAATTGAAATCTAATTCATAATGATGTTTCCAATATATATAGTATCATCCTGGGAGGTACGTATGCTGGAAGTCTTAATCTTATCCTACATTCTAAAAATGTAGATTACTTGCTCGATTTCTATAGTTAACGTATAATTGTTTCTCTAATTAGAAAGAAATCATCTAAGGTAGGAAAAGCCCTAAAAATAGAGATAAAGTGAAATTAAATAAATAAAAAGTTGGTTGCATGCATTTTCTTTAAAAATAAAAAATAAAAAAAAGGAAAAAAAAAACGGCTGATGAGATGGGGGATTTAAGTTGAACAGGGACTCCGTGAATTGCACTGCCATGCATTATGCTCAGCTATTGAGATAGAAAGAGACACAAATTCAATTACCCTCAAAATATTAAATTCACACACTCTCTCCATTTATTCATCTATCTAATCTAACCACCTTAAAATGTAGTTTAGAAGATAAATCATTTTTAAACCATTCTATCCTTAAACCACATCAACAATTACAAATATATCTTCTAAAAAAAAAAGAAAAATCAACATATATCTTTTATTATAATTAAAAGAAAAAAAAAACCAATAAGATCCGCATCCACGCATGTTTTATTACCTAATCTTATTTAAATTAAAATTTTTCTTTTTAAAAAACTTCTCTTGCATTTAAATTCTTGTTGGAGAATTTTGTAAACATTATTTGAATACGTAACTTCTTTTGAATTTAAATGCAATAAAAGTTTTTATTTTAAATACTTTTATTACATTTATTACCAAGATAAGAGTTTGAAAAGTTTTAACCCCATTACCCTATGATTGAAGTTTCAAAATTTATTTAATACTTGAATTTTAAGGATTTGGTAACTTCTCACCTCTCAATTATATATATATATATATATATATATATATATATATATATATATAGGGTTTTGTACACAATTTTTGTGCTCAATTGAGTTTTCCTTACCTCTTATGTCTAACTTTACATAATTTTTTTTATATGGTTGGATAGATTATTATTTGTTTAGTTTTCTTTGTTGATTACTTTTTTTTCAACTTTTTGTTGGATGGGTTACTTTAATCTCTTCTCTCTTTTTTTTTCTTTTTTTTTTTTTTTAATTCTTACAATTTTGATTATTTAGTAGTTTAAAAATAGATTTGAGGATGTACAAAAAGAAAGAAGATTGATGATGATAACAATGCCATATGAAGGTACATGCAAACAAGAAAGCTTGAAGATAATGTATACTTCTAAATGAATGTTGTTTTAAAGTTAAATCCATAGATATGATTTCATTACATGCCTTCTTTTATAATATTAATAATGATAATTTTTGTCAAAATTTGTATATACTATGATCATGTTCAAAGAGTAAATTAATATATTTGTATTTCTCATTCAATTCATAATCTACAATCTTATTTTACCATCTTAAATGAAAATTTGACTATTTTATTTAAATGATAATTTCATAATTTGGACTATTTTAAGGTTGATTTTATTAAAGTTTGTTTGAGTTTTTTTAATCTTGATAGAAATGTAACATAAATATATGAAGATGAGATAAATACCTAATAATTTAGCACAAAAACTTGAACTTAGTTGGGAGTGAAAAATATTTAACATTAATCGATATGCATTTTGTGCAACATTCTTTGAGGTTATTTTATTTTATTTTATTTATTTTTTAGAAAGAAATGGTCTATCTTCAAAACAAAACAATTTAATTATTAATAGGAAAAAATTGTAAGGGACACAAGGTACTCTTTTTCATTGGTATAAAAAATTATATTTAATTTTAGTAATAAAGTTTACTAAAGGTAAAAATATATTAAAAAGTTGACGTTTCAATAATTAATGTTTAAAAACTTAAAAAAGTTTAGAATTCAAACGAAAAATGTGAAAGGTTTTTCACCATTTTTTCTCCTAACTATTACTATTATTTTTTAGATCAAATAACTTCATTAGATAATACTTAAGATCTGACAACACAAGAACTCCCAATAAAAGAAAATAAAAAATGAAAAACAAGAAAACCATACAAAAACTTCGACATTGGTCCACAACTTAGACCAAGACCAAACAAAAGAATAAAAACTCTAAAGTTAGGAATTTCTAAAAAGATCTGAGATATCTTTTCGAACCAACCTTTTGATGAATATTGGTTTCAATATAAAAAGCTAGTATCAAATAGTCACCATTACATTAGTTGATGTTAAAAGAAACTTAGGGAATATGTAATAACTTTTTTATTGTAAAAAAGTATGATAGAGAATATATCATAGTACACAATTCATACATTTTAAAAAGAATTACCATTATTTTAAGGCAAATTAATGTTATCAATACAACTTTATTTATGTTTACATTTCTTTTAGAAAAATATCGAACTTAGAAAGAAAGACTTTTGAAATTATATTCAGTTTTGTAGTAGTGTCATTGTCAGGGGCCGTTTGTTTGACATTTTTAGCTAGGAGTTAAGTTTATGATTTATTAACTCCTCATCGAAAATCTACATCCAAACGAGTTTTTACCAACTCTTCCTGAATTTTACTTTTAAAAATAACTCTCATTTCTAATCATTCATTATAATTACTCAATCATTTCTAACCACTCATTTTAAATTTTTTCTTTTAAATCAATCAAAATAACTTATTTTTAACTACTCATTTTTAATCATTTCTTTTTTAACTACTAAAAATAACTACTCATTTTAAGTCTACATCCAAACAAGGTTTGACTATAACTCTTCTATATAAAAACTACATCCAAATGAATTTTTGGCACAACTCTCAATTTTTAACTCATCAATATAACTTCTTAAACTAAAAACTACTTAAATATGTCAAACAAACACCTCGAGCTAATCTGGCTTAGATGAAATTACACACATTTATTATAATCTTGAAACTTGAAAACTGTCGTTTGACATGATGTTTGTACTAGTTCTAGTGCACTAACTGAAAACATGAGAACAATCTAGTTAAGTGAACAATAAACTTGTGTGTAATTAGTCATATAAGGCAAAATGCCAACTGAAGGTGATTTTCTAACTAACTTCTTCTTTATTTGAACTGGATTTTTCTAACTAATTAGTGGTTAGTGTTTCATATTGGTGATTTTATTTAATAACTTACCATCAGAAATTTAAAAAATACTATTAAAGAACAAATCTTACGATTAAGTTAATTATGCGTTCATGAACATGGTTTATATCTTTGCTTCATACATAAAAAAAAAAATATTGAAGGATTAGTAACGGGTTGGTTTCATTATTTGGTAATAAACACAGTTCAACACCACGGTCACAGATTTGATATAAAAACTCAATATTTGGGTCTTATTTACTTGAAAACAATAATACCATATGTGTACATAAGGTTTGTTGTCCTCCTCCCAAATATGTACTTACAAAATAATAAATAATAATTAAAAAATAGATTCCATTTATTAAGCATGTTTACATTTCTAAAAAAAAAAGCATGTTTACATTTGTTTATTAAATTACTTTACTTTACAAAATTATCAATAGATTATTTTCCTTGAATTCAATATATATATAGAGAGAATTTTTCCTAAATTTTCAAAATAAATAAAAGAAAAACAATGCAAAATACTTTTGAATTGCATATTCATGAAAAAGTGATTAGACAAGATGATAGAAGAAAATAAGAGATCAATTGATGTAATAAATAGTTGAAGCATTAAAGACTGAAAAAGTGTCAAAAGGCTCATAATCAAATCCCACATTTAAAAATCAACCCAACAAAATGAGATATTTGAACAGTACCAAGCTGAAAACAATCTCATAAAACACCCCATTAATCTTTTTGTGGTTATGGGTGTGCAAAAAGAGGAAAGAAGTTGAAGAGAAAGGAAAATTAAACTTTTGAGATGTGCTATAAATGCAAAACATGCAGTTGAAGGAAGTGATAGGGTACACCTTTTACTTTAGCAACAAAAATGAAAAGGGCAGTTGGTGTCCAAGTGAATTTAATTATAGTTACTGTTTTGTTTCAGTTAGTATTATGGAAACTGGAATGGTTTCCTACAAAACTATGTGCTCAAGCTTTTAAAAAAACAACTTTTTAAAAATACTAACATAAAATGCATGTCATGTTTTTTCCCTATCCTTCACGTTACAATTAATTCAACTTTAACCCCAGCCCTGCAATGAAAGTAAAGCAACAACAATCATCTCTCTCATCAAATATACACATGTTCAATTATACAAGTTCATTATTATTTTTATTTTTTCAAAAAAAACCTAACACATTTTAAGGGCGTTTCATTCACTACTTTAAAATCATGATTACGGTGTTTTATTTATTGGATTATAACTTCCAAATAAGAAATATTGTTTGGCTTCCAATATTCTTGAACTAGAATAGAATCATAATAAAATATTTAAAATAATATTTATAGGAGAATTTTATAATTAACCAATTTTATTATAAAACTTAAGTTTTGTTATAAAATTAATAGCGAAAGTTAACAACAAAAGAACAAATGTAGAGAGAAATGAGATGATAAATAGTAAATTGGGAGAATTTTTATTGATTCTTGGTCTCTCTTACAAATGATAAAACAACACTTATTTATAGTATTCATAAGTGTATAAATAGACATTTAAATGAGATACATCATGGGAGAGATAATGGAAAGTTATACTTAGTTGAGGTGTGAGGTGAGTGGAGTGCCTAAAATGGATATCTACATATTAATTCATAACATTCCCCATTAAATATCCATTGTATTTATAAATTTAACAACTGCCTCATTAAAAACCTTGATAGGAAAACCCAGTGGGAAAAAACCTTAGCAAGGGAAAAAGAGTGCAATATTTTTACTCCCCCTCATGAAAACATCACTTAAAATATCATACTTGTTGCATTTCAATGTTATACACCAACATATCGAATGTTGCAGTTAGTAATGCATTTGTAATTAACTTTGCCAAATTATCCTTTGAATTTGTGAGCCAAGCCACAAGTTCCACGGATGTGTTGAGTAAGTGATATTGACCATATAGATTCTCGACTAGCCTCATGATTTGCAAAACTTCGTATGAAAAATTAATCTTTATAAGATCTAGTTTTATATGAGTTAGATAATTAATATACATATGAATGTCATTATCACACTAAGATATGATACTTCATTGAAATGTTCAATGGATGTGCTTTTATTCATGTAAAAGCTCTTTAAGATCTTTATGTATGAGATGTTTGATGATTAAATAATCCATCTGCACAATATTAAATTGCAAGCCAATGCAAATTTTTATATTTCTAGTCTCATCTAGAGACTAATCTTAGTATGTTGTGGTGAAGCAATTTGAACATTTACTACCCAAAAAAACTTGCAGATGGAAAATAATTGGCTTCTGGCTCTAAGCTAATTGGATTGGAGAATACTTATAATAGAGTACTTAGCTCATGCATATAAACAACACTCTACGCAAAGTCACATAACTTTTATATTTATTGGAGAGGAGTGTTTCGTTCCCCTTCCCAACCGATGTGGGATTCCCCTATGGATTTCCACCTCCCCTTAGAGGTCCAGTGTCCCGATGGACCCGGCACACCGGCCTGATGCCTAGCTCTGATACCATCTGTAATGGCTCAGCCCATTGCTAGCTAAGATATTGTCCGCTTTGACCCATTAGCCTCACGGATTTGTTTCTCCCCCCATGGGGAGAACGCGTCTTGCTAGGGAGAGGTGCCCACACCCTTTATAAGGAGTGCTTCGTTCCCCTTCCCAACCGATGTGGGATTCCACTATGGATACATATAACCTTAGAATTTATATGTTTTGATGTTTTCACTAGGGTGCCTTGTTGAACTATTTTTAATTTCTATTTTTCTGAACTTGGAACGTTTCCTGTTACGAGATATAATAAACAAATGTTTTCTTAATTAAATATTGGTCATGCCTGAAAGTCACGTTTTAAGCTCATGCTTGTGTAGTAGGGAACTAGATTGAGACCCTAGATTGGGTCGGGCTATTACATCAATCTTGCAAATGCAAGGTTTCAACTTGATATAATGACTATCTGTCGGATGCTTCAATCAAGTCCACCATCTTAAATTTCTTCACGAAATATGTGAAGAATTCCATCATAATTTAGCTGATGAAATAATAATTAATTTTGGGAGAGCAAGTATCTCATCACAATTTAATAAATTGAAGAATCTTCGAGTTCTTTAATAGATGTTGATCATGTGTATTTTCATTGACTAAATTAAATCACAATGACATGATATGACTCTTTATGCAAAATAGTATATTTGAACTTCAAGTTCTTCATAGCTCAATTATACTTTCGTTTTTTAAAAGCATATGAATGGTAAACTTTGCTCTTCTAGGAAAAATAATATGTGTATTTTAAAAAGTTTCAATCAAGTCTTCTGGACTTTGTGTTTGTGGACTTTTGAATATAATATTTCATTTAGATTAATTCAACTTTCAGATTAGTTCCCAAGTAAAGGTGTTCCATTTCTGTCAACTTAAATACCTCAGCTTAGACAGAACATTTTTAGACAAAGTTGAAAGTAATCAAATTTTATGTTAAAAACATCAAATACATCATACTTAATGAGTAAAAATGATGACTAATCGTCTCTTCGATCTGGAGATTCTTGCAAATTTGACATATTTAATAAATTCTCATACATTCAAAATCATTTATTGTTTTATAATTATGCAACTTATAGGTGCATCTAAAGTGATGAATATTCCTCAATGGAAGAATTGTGCAACTTCAGGTGCATTAAATCACAAACAATTATTCATTTAAAATCATGTAACTTCAGGTACATTGACATAAAATGAACCCTTTAAATGCAACTTCGAGTACATCAAATCAAATTTAATTTTGAGATGAATAATCCAAATACATATGTATTTATCAGACTAAGTTTGAATTTCATGAAAACAATTAAAAATACATAATACTAAAATATAAATAAATTATAAAATATTCATGAATGGAATAATTCCTTTAAGAAATTAATAATCTTTAATTTCTAAGTGTTTTTATAACTTTTAAAGAGTTAAATATCAACTAATTTAATCTTATTAAAGATAATTATATCTTATCATAATCGTCATTATAAATATACTCTAAATATTTAAGATGTATGAGTCTATGATGACATGCTTAAACTACGAGATGATAAAAAGATGAGAATTTACCATCAGCAGCACATTCTACCTCTTGTATTATATTTGTAGCATCATTTTTAAAATAATTTTTCTATAGCATATTTATTTCTATCACTCACCTAGTGATAGTCTATCACTCACCTAGTGATAGTCTATCACTCACCTAGTGATAGAACTCAATTTAGATTTCTATCACTGATAGAAAACTTAAGGAGTGATAGAATGTGTCTATCATTGATTGAATTCTATCACTAATAGAACTCAACAAGTGATAGAAGTCAATTTGGATTTTCTGCTACAAATGAAATTATTTTAGATTTTGTGCTATAGATGTAAATATTTTGCCTTTTTTTGTTATACATGCAAAATCCCCTAAAAAATCATATATTTTATAATATAATTTAAAGCATACATATACCATAAACGATTAGAACTAGAATAAATATGAAGGGATTGAAACTTAAACTTATAAATAAAACTATATGCAAGTCATCTAGAAAACTAATAATAGAACACATTGCAACTTACTTGGATCAAAGACGGTAATAATTTTGTGTTGTACAAGTAACACACCCTCATTATTTCTATAAGCTGAAATCTCCAATATCATCATCATTTTTTTTAAAATTCAATGTCGTCATAATACTAAAACGCAATAATATGTAACAAATGAATTGTGATAATATTGAAACCAAATAGAAAAAAAATACCCAAACCAATAAATTCAATAATTTTGAAAATATTCTAAAATAATGTATTACAAATGTTGTAAATATATAATCAAATTATATTGAAATCTAAATCACCCATAGTTCAAAAATGACAAATGAAATTTTGTAAATACAGGAAAGAAAAAAAACTCTCCCAAAAATATGTAACTAGCTCCCTATAATTATAGACTTTATGGTCAAAGATAAATGCAGAAAAGTGAAGACGTGTTCGGGAGAAAATTTGAAATGCCAAAAATAGGAAATTAAACAACAATTTTTTTTCTTTTAATAATAATGATGCCAAAAGAAAAATCAAATTAGCCAGAACTTGCTAAAATGTGCACACAACTTCCAGGCGAAACCACTCAAATGCAAACCACCTATTAATTAGAACTATACTACCAGTTGGACGTGTCAAGTGAAAACAATATAAAATATAACGCTAATATAATTAAAATTCTAGATTACAAAATATTTTGTTCTTATGAATTATCATAAATAGAAGCATGAATGATGAGTATAATAATGTAACGGCCCGGAAATTTCATCCCGGTCTTCCCGAGAGGCCCAGGGGCATTTTGGTAATTTTGGGTCAGGCCGACAGGGCCGGTTTTGAAATTGAAAATTTCCGGAATAATTATGAGTCAATTTGAATAGGATCGGGATTTTTGGTGAAGGCATTTGGGCTTGGGAAAGAGTAAAATTAAATAGGGAATTAAATAGCGCGTCGAGTGAGATTTGAGCCAGGGACGTGTCGCGTGCTAGCAGAAGGCGCCGCCAATGAGCCATCTTGGGCGTGTTTGTTAAACTACGCGCGCGATTTGGTATATATGCCGTGCGCAGTGAGATTTTTATATAAAAGCAGAATTTCGCCCGATTCTTCCCCATTTCTCTTCTTCTTCTTCGCGATTTTTCCACCGACCGACTCACTTCTCCCTCGCGATTTCTTCTCCTTTCCCCTCGACCAACTGCAACTCCTCACCCTCGCCGGAGCTCCCTCGCCGATCGCCCAACACAGGTAAGTTCCTTCTTTCTTCTTCTCCTTCCAATTCGTTTCCCCTGTTTTGGTTTCGCCGTTGCCGGCCAAGACGAAGTGAGCTTCTTGTGGATTTTGTGTAGCTAGTGTAGGGGAGTTCGTCCATCAACGAATCAGCCGTCGAATCTTCGCCAAACGCTCAAATTTGGATTTTCTTCTTCGCCCCTGTTCGCACGCAGAAACAGAGACACTGCCGCCGAGCCGCGCATCGCCTCGCCCAGCTCCGTGTCACGCCGCTCGCCCGCGCGCGCTCGCGCGCTCTGCACGCCGCCGCCGCGCCCGCGCTCAACGCTCTGTTCGTCCGAAGCGCAGCTCGCGCCAGCCGCACTCCACGCGCCCATTTTCGCGTGCCCAGCCGCCCAGCCAACCCCCGTTGCGCCGTTCGTGCAATCGACTCGTTCGTGCGTTCGTCGTGCCTCGTGAGTTGCTCCCGAGCTGAGCCTCAATTATTTTATTATATTTAGGCCTATTGTGTGATTGTTGTTGTGATTGATAGGTTCTCGGTAGCTAGTTTGGGTTCGTTCGCAATTTAGGATTTCGTGTCAAATCGTCCCCGACCAAGGTAAGGATTTTACCGAGTTGTGTGGGACCTCGCGATATTATATGTGATTCTTTGATTGATTGCTTGTTTGTGTTTATTGACATGTGTAGCTAGGTATTCTATTCTGAATTCCCGATTAGCATGATTTTCCTGGTTTAATTCCCATGTTAATCCATGCTAGGTTGTTCCTCTCTAGCATGCTCGTATCTGTTCCTTGCTTCGTAGTATCATGCTAGGCTCGTTGTATTCTTATTGAGCACGTATTGGATTTTATGGAATTGTTTCTTCGTTTGCTAGGTAAGGAGTTAGAATTGCGGTAGATAGCATCATCGGGCCCGATGCATAAAGAACCTTGCATCCATGGCGGGGACGCCGAGCAAGTCATTCCGTCCCCGACCCCGTGAGGATTAGCTAACCCAAGCGGTAGGCCCTACAATCTTGGGTGAGGGTGGCGCTTGTTAATGCCCCAACGGTCGGGATGATGACTTGGCATTGCCTCGCCCCCGGCGATCGGCATGTCCTCGGCATGTTTGGTAGTAGCCCCCGATTGCCACTGTTAAGGCAAGGACGGCTTCTCGGTGTAAGCCTACCACGACCGTTCCTTGGCCCAAAAGTGCGGTGGTTCAGCCGACATAGTTTACGTGTCCAGTCTCACACCCTATGTCGGTGACACCGATCCAAAGATTTAGTTAGGCGTGGTGATCGGATATGGGCAGCTTGCCTCGGCACGGCAACCCCCATAGTTCGCAAGAGCACGCGGTGCATGCTTACGCTCATTACTGCGCCGCCGATCGAGAGCTCCTCGGGATTGTGAGCAGTGTACTTTTTCGTCGACGAGAGAAAGCCGAGGCCGGGACTTGTTTCTCGATAGGGCGACTCATGTATTGGATGTGTGATGATACTATTCCGGACTAAGACCCTAAGCCGCATCCGAGGCCCAAGTGTGGGCTAAGCTATGTGCTCTATTCTCGTGTTTATATTCATAGCTTGCATACGCTCATCGAGATGACCATGTATATCGTATTGTACTCCCGGTTGGGGATTCTTACCGAGTAATTCGTTACTCACCCTTATTCTCGTGGTTTTCCACTGTAATCGTGGTGCGCGACAGATGCCCGGAAGGAGGAGCCGTGATCATGGGGCTCGATCTTCCAACTCGAATTTTTGTATTATGACTCTTGTGTGTTTTTTTCCCCCGAATGCATGTGACGCACGAGCCCTAGGATGTTTTGTAAATATTTGTGGATTCCAAAGATTTTGTATCCGAGAATGTGTTTTGAATGGCTTTTAGTAAATCTCTCGATCAGAGTAAACTTTGGAAATGTATTTATCTTGGAACAGTGCTTGGAAACAGGGACAGTTCCGGTGGAAATTGTCTAGTTTTTAAAGGGCTTATTTTGAATGTTTTTGTTTTAATTGGAATCCGAAATCATGTCATTTTAAATGTCATTTACTTTGAATGCATGCATTGGGATAAGGGCCCATTTAGTGCCCCATTCGGTCGGTCCCTTACGGTTGGTATCGAGCTTAGAGTCATAAATTCTCGTAGTATGACGTTGTTGTAGGTCGTTTTCCCATGATCACTAGCACTCTGGACGGTCATCAGTGCACCTAAGTTTACTATTTGTTGTTAAAAAAGGGTTAAGAATTTACAATACACCGTCATCTAGTGTATGCCTTGTGTAGTATTGTGGAGCGAGAGACGAGTGAGTTCGACTCGTTATTGGTTTGGGTGTAGATCGCCAAAGATGCCAGTTACCTGCGGGAAGAGGACGCCCGAGAGGAGGCCGAGGTGTCGTGGATCGGATCGACACCGCAGGACATCGCCCCAAGCCGAGACGGATAGCATTCCACCGTAGCTCCCCGCTGAGCCCAGAGTAGGCATTGAGGCGATCGTGCGCCGTGAGATCGCTCCCGGAGCAGCAATTTGCTAATTCTATGAGGTCTATGGTGGTCGACCTGTTGAGTGGGCAGAGGGCAAAGACCCGAGCTTTGTTGGCGTAGCAGCAATGGGAAGAGTCCCGAGCTCGGATCGAGCGGTGACTCGTTTGTTTCAAAGAGGCGCAAAGAAGACTCCACCGCAGAGCCAGCACTGTGAGGCGAAGTGGCGAAGATGCCGATGAGCTTGGTAAATGGTTGAAGGATTTCGTAAAGTGGAACCCCGATAAGTTTGACGCCACGGTGATGCTTTAGCAAAGCAGCCTAGATGGATTGCCCATTTGGAGTACACCTTCCCGATTATGGTGTGCCCCGATGTGCAGAGGCCGAGGTGTGCGACCCATGTGTTTGGGGCGTAGCTAGATGGTGGTGGGAGTCCACCTTGAGTGAGAGACCAGTGGGTCTCCACTGCACCGGGAGTTCTTCAAGCGCGCAATTTAAAGCCAAGTACATTAGTGATGAGGCTCAAGAAAAGATGGTAGCGCTTTTCCAGAATCTGCAGCAGGTTCGATTCTATAGAGGAGTACGAGAGGAAGTTTTTTGAGTATGGCTATTTTGCTCATGGTGATAGCAACCCCGAGTTGAAAATTCGGAAGTTCATTTCAGTCCGAGCGGGGTGTGTCTCAGATGTCGTGGCTCGCCCCTATCACTTATGCTAAAGCCATTCACCTAGCCACTATTTACAATGGAAAGTATCCGTTGAGCGGATGGCGCCGCTCCAGATAGATGGCGTCCGTCCCAATCGTAGTGGGGCGTAAGAGGAGGTTTGAGTTTAGAGGAGGCGGCGGCGGCCGCTGGCGGGCGCTGCAACCGGGATCGGCGCCAGAGATTCCGCCCGATTCCGGCCTACCGCCAGCAGAGGCGTCTCCAGGCGATTCCCACTGTGTCACTTGTGGAAGAGTCCACTTCGGAGCTTGTCAGACCGGGCCCAAGCGGTGTTTCCGATGTGGAAAGGAGGGGCATATGATCCGTTCTTGTGATCAGCCAGCTATGGCAGTTCAGCCTGTGCAGCAGCAGCAGGGCCGGGTGTTCGCTACGAACCGTCAGGAGGCTGAGCGTGCAGATGCCGCAGTGGCAGGTACGCTTCTTGTTTTGGATCATTGTGCATTTGTCTTGTTTGACTGACAGTTCTACGCACTCGTTTGTATCATTTTGTTTCTTCGAGCATGCTAGGTTGAGATTAGAGCCTCTAGGTTTTGAATTGTCTGTTGCAACTCCTTCGGGAGTTAATATGTTAGCAAAAGATAAGGTTAAGGATGGCCGGATCGAGATATCCGGGAATTGCTGGTAGCTACGCTCATAGTTCTACCCATGAGTGGTTTCGATGTGATTCTTGGTATGGAGTGGTTAGCCGCTAACCACGCATTGATTGACTGCCACCGGAAGGAAGTAGTGTTCAGGCCGCCGAGTCGGCCCAGCTTCAAGTTTCGTGGAGTTCAGGGTGGGGTTTGCCCGCCGATGGTGTCAGCTGTGAAAGCTCGTCGTTTGCTAGCTCATGGAGCTTGGGGCTACCTAGCCAAATTGTCCGAAGAGAGCCGTCCCTCACTAACTATTGATCAAGTGCCGGTTGTGCGAGAGTTTGCTGATGTGTTTCCTGAGGAGTTACCGGGGTTGCCCCCGAAGAGAGAGGTTGACTTCACAATTGAGCTCGAGCCAGGGACCCTCTCTATCTCGAAGGCTCCGTATCGTATGGCGCCAGCCGAGCTAAAGGAACTGAAGGTTCAGCTGCAGGAGATGTTAGATCGAGGATTCATTCGTCCGAGTGTGTCCCCATGGGGAGCGACTGTGTTGTTTGTGAAGAAAAAGGATGGTTTGATGCGCCTATGCATTGACTATCGTGAGCTTAATAAGGTGACAGTGAAGAATAAGTATTTGTTGCCCCGTATCGATGATTTGTTCCATCAGCTTCAGGGAGCTTCCGTGTTCTCCAAGATAGATTTGAGATCCGGGTATCATCAGTTGCGGATTAGGGACGCCGACATTCCTAAGAGACAGCGTTCGTGTTCAGATATGGGCACTACGAGTTTGGGGTCATGTCGTTTGGATTGACGAATGCACTAGCAGCGTTCATGGACATGATGGATATGGTGTTCAAAGCATTTTTGGACAGCTTCGTCATCGTGTTCATTGACGATATTCTGATCTATTCAAGGACCAGGAAGGATCATGCAGAGCATTTGAGGAAAGTGTTGACAAAACCTTGAGGAAAACGGCTTTATGCGAAATTTTCCAAATGTGAGTTCGTTGGAACAAGTGGCCTTCTTAGGTCACGTAGTCTCGAGAGATGGTATAGCCGTGGATCCTGCAAAGATTGAGGCCGTGAGTTCGTGGGGCCAAGCCGACTTCGCCATCGAGATACGCGACTTTACGGGCTCGACAAGTTACTACCGTCGGTTTGTTAAGGACTTTTTCGCCATAGCCCTCGCCTCTCACTCGCCCGACGAGGAAGGGTGTCGAGTTTGTTTGGGACGGTAGGTGTGATGAGAGCTTTGCCGGCCAAGCGCAGATTTGACTTCAGCACTGATGTTGGCATCCGGAAAGAGACAGTGGTTTCGTGGTTTACTGATGATTCCCAAGTCGGGGGTTTGTGTGTTGATGCAAAGACGGAAGGTCATTGCTTATGCTTCCCGTCACCAAGCCATATGAGCGTAACTATCCGACTCATGATATGGAGTTGGCAAAGAAGTGGTGTTTGCATCAAGATTTGGAGGCATTACCGTATGGTGAGAGGATCGATTGTTTACCGATCACCGAGCCTCAAGTATCCCATTTACTCGTAAGGAGTTGAATATGAGACAGCAATGGAGATGGTTAGAGTTAGTGAAAGATTATGATCGCGAGATTCGGTACCATCAGGTAAAGCCAATGTTGTAGCCGATGCTCGAGTAGGAAGACGTCGCACTACGCGCGGTGTTGTTGAGCTCCAGCCCGCATTACGAGAGAGTTCGAGCGGGTGAGATTGTAGTGTTGTTAGGTGAGGTTACTGCCAGAGTGGCTCAATTGACAGTCCAGCCATCGATTAGATAGCGGATAATTGATAGTCAGCTGAGTGACCCCGCACTTAAAAGATTATTTGACAGAGTTAGTGCTGATGGAGATTTTGACTTTGTATATTCACCAGACAGTCGACTGACGTACATAGGCCGGTTGTGTGTTCCGGATGTTGCAGGATTGCGAGCAGAGTTGCTCTCAGAGGCCCACAATTCTCCGTTTGCTTGGCACCCCGGGGGTACCAAGATGTATCAGGATCTTAAGCAGACATTCTGGTGGATGGGTATGAAAAGAGATGTTGCGGAGTTTGTCAGTCGATGTCTCACTTGTCAGCAAGTGAAGGCACCCAGGCAGAGACCAGCCGGTTTATTGTAGCCGCTGAGTGTACCTCAGTGGAAATGGGAAGAGATCTCCATGGACTTTATTTCTGGGTTGCCGAGGACTCCGAGGAATTTCTCTCAGATTTGGGAGATAGTCGATCGATTGACTAAGAGCGCACACTTCATTCCCGGTAAAGACACTTATACCGTGGAACAGTGGGCGCAGTTGTTTTTGGAGCAGATCATTCTGTAAGGGACCGACCCGAATGGGGCACTAAATGGGCCCTTACCTCAATGCATGCATTCAAAGTAAAAGACATTTAAACAGACATGATTTCGGATTCCAATTAAAACAAAAACATTCAAAATAACCCCTTTAAAAACTAGACAATTCCCTCGAACTCGTCCCTCTGTTTCCAAACACTGTTCCAAGATAAATACATTTCCAAAGTTTACTCGATCGTGAGATTTACTGAAAACCATTCAAAACCTGTTCAGATACAAAATGCTGGAATCCACAAATATTTACAAAACATCCTAGGGCTCCGTGCCCGGCTACATGCATTCAGGGGAAAATAAAACACAAAGAGTCATAATACAAAAATCAGAATTGGAAGACTGGGCCCCATGATCACAGCTCCTCCTTCAGGCATCCTGTCGCGCACCACGATTACTGTGGAAAACCACAGAATAAGGGTGAGTAACGAATTACTCAAGTAGAATCCCCAACCGGGGTACAATACGATATACATGGTCATCTCGATGAGCGTATGCAAGCTATGAATATAAACACAGAATAGAGCACATAGCTTAGCCCATACTTGGGCCTCGGATGCCAACTCAAGGTCTTAGTCCGGAGTAATATCATCACACAGTCCAATACATGAGTCGCCCTATACGAGAAACAAGTCCCGGCCTCACTGTCTCTTCATCGTCGACGAAAGGTACATCGCTCACAATCCCGAGGAGCTCTCCAATGGCGTGTATTTGTAATGAGCGTAAGCATGCACCGCGTGCTACTGCAGACTATGGGGGGTTACCGGGTCTGGAGGCAAGCTGCCCATATCCAGTCACCACGCCTAACTAAATCTTTGGATCGGTGTCACTGACATAGGGGTGTGAGACTCGGACACGTAAACTATGTCACCTAAACCACCGCTTTGGGGCCAAGGAACGGTCGTGGTAGGCTTACACCAGAAGCCGTCCTTGCCTTAACGGTGGCAATCGGGGCTCTCGCCAAACATGCTGAGGACATGCCGGCTGCCGAGGACGAGGCAATGCCAAGTCATCATCCCGACCGTTGGGGCATTAACAACTGCCACCCTCACCCAAGATTGCAGGGCCTACCGCTTGGGTTAGCTAATCCTCACACGGGGGTCGTGGACGGAATGACTTGCTCGACGTCCCCGCCATGGATGCAAGGTACTTTATGCATCAAAGCCCGGATGATGCTATCTACCCGCAATTCTAACCGCCTAACAAACAAACAAACAATTCCATAAAATCCAATACGTGCTCAATAAGAATACAACGAGCCTAGCATGATGATACTACGAAGCAAGGAATGAGATACGAGCATGCTAGAAAGAAACAACCTAGCATGGATTAACATGAGAATTAAATCAGGAAAATCATGCTAATCGGGAATTCAGAATCGAGAACCTAGCTACACATGTCAATAAACACAAACAAGCAATCAATCAGCAATCACATATAATATCGCAGGGTCCACACAACTCCGGTAAGAAATCCTTACCTTGGTCGGGGACGTTTGACACGAAAACCTAAGCGGTGAACGAACCCGAACTAGCTACCGAGAACCTATCAATCACAATAAAAATCACACAATAAGCCTAAATATAATAAAATAAACGAGGCTCAGCTGGGAGTAACTCACGAGGCACGCATTTAACGCCGCGAACGAGCCGACAGACGAGGCGGGCAAAGAATAGGAGTTGGCGGGCGCGCTGGGCGCAGAATGGGGGCGTCTTTGGCGCGGCTGGGTGCGCTACCGAGGCTCGGACGCGCGCGGACGGATGTGGGGCGAAGCAGGGCGCGCGGCGTGACACGGAGCTGGGCGAGGCGTGCGCAAGGGCGCGAGGCGATGCGCGGCGTGGCTCGGCGGTCTGCGCAGCGACAGAGCACGCGACTCGCGATGGAAAGAAAGCTCGAATTCGGCCGATAGGGGAGGATTGGACGAGCGATTTATGGATGGTCAAACTCTTCTACTCCAGCTGAACAAAACCCACCCAACAAATCGCTTTAGCATGACCGGAAAATGAAATTCGAAAAACAGGGGAAGGGTCGACGGAAACGCGAAGGAGAAGAAGAGAAGGAGAAACTTACCAGCTGATCAGGGTTTGGCTTCGGATTTGAAGAAGAAACGCGGTCAAATTGAAGCTGGCGGGGGAGAAATCGCGAAGGGGAGCTCGGTCGGTCGGAGAGATTCGTGAAGGAGAAGAAGAGAAACGGAGAAGAAAGCTCGGGCGAGCTCTGCTTTTATACCAACCGCCTTCGAAAACAAGCATAAGTATTAGAACGCGCGTTTAGATTAACAAACGCGCGCGGTGGCTCGGCTGGCAGCGCCCTCCGCCTAGCACGCGACACGTCCCTGGCTCGAATTTCACTCGACGCGCTATTTAATTCCCTATTTAATTTTACTCTTTCCCAAGCCCAAATGCCTTCACCAAAAATCCCGATCCTATTCAAATTGACTCATAATTATTCCGGCAATTTTCAATTTCAAAACCGGCCCTGTCGGCCTGACCCAAAATTACCAAAATTCCCCTGGGCCTCTCGGGAATACCGGGATGAAATTTCCGGCCGTTACAATACTCCCCCCTTATAAGACTTTCGTCCTCGAAAGTCACTTAAGATTGAAACAGCTCGGGATACTGCAATCTCATCTCATCCTCCCGCTCCCAAGTGGCTTCCTCTGAACTCTGACTCCTCCACTGAACCTTTACCACCGGATTTCACGACACGCAGTTGTCTTTGTCTCAAAAGCAAGAATCCCCACCGGTTTTTCCTCGAAGCTCAACTCCTCATTCACCGCAAAGGCTCAAAATCCACAATGTGCGATGGGTCTGGCACATACTGCCTCAACATCGAAACATGAAAAACACTCGTGGCAATCGCCGACAATGACGGAGGTAGAACCAACCGATAAGCGACTCTGCCAATCCTCTCCAGAATCTCAAATGGACCAACAAAATGGGGACTCAGCTTTCCACGCCTGCCAAACCTCAAAACACCTCGCATCGGTGCGACCATTAGGAATACATGCTGACCAACCTCAAACTCCAAGTCCCGACGCCGAACATCGGCGTAACTCTTCTGTCTACTCTGAGCTGTCAACATACGAGCTCTAATCTTCTGCACCACACCATTGGTCAACTGCAGCAACTCGGGACCCAAAACCTGCCTATCACCAACCTCTTCCCAGAACACAGGAGATCGGTAACGCTTACCATACAAAGCCTCGAATGGAGCCATCTCAGATCGTCGATCGATAATCGTTGTTATATGCAAACTCCATCGATCTGATCTGGTCCCAATCGCCCGACAAATCCAACACACAAGCCCTCAACATGTCTTGAGAATCTGGTTCACCTCTCGACCGCTCCATCGGTCTCGAGGGTGAAAGGTCATCTTTAAATCGCACTCGGTGCCTAAACCCCTTCCGGAGCGCTCTCAGAAACGAGAAGTGAACCTCGAATCACGGTCGACACGATCCTCACGGGTACACCGTGATAACGAATGATCTCGCTCCAAAACAATCTGCGCCCATTGTTCCACGGTATAAGTGTCTCTCACGGGAATGAAGTGTGCGCTCTTAGTCAATCGATCGACTATCACCCAAAATCGAGAGAACTTCCTCGGAGTCCTCGACAAGCCGAAATAAATTCCATGGAGATCTCTTCCCATTTCCACCGAGGTACACTCGGGCCGCGCAACAAACCGCCGTTGGTCTCTGCTGGGTGCCTTCACTGGCGACAAGTGAGACATCGATCGACGAACTCCGCCACATCTCTTTTCATACCCATCCACCGTAATGTCCGCTTAAGATCTCGATACATCTTGGTACCCCGGGTGCCAAGCAAACGAGAATGTGGGCCTCTCGAGAGCAACTCGCCGCAATCTCGCAACATCCGGAACACACAACCGCCCTCGTACATCAGCCCACCGTCTCGTGAATATACAAAGTCAAAATCTCCATCAGCACTAACTCTGTCAAATAATCTTTTAAGTGCGGGTCACTCGGTTGACTATCAACAATCCATTTGTCTCTAATCGATGGTTGGATCATCCAATCGAGCCACTCGCAAGAAACCTCACCCAACAACATCGCAATCTCGGCCGCTCGAACTCTCTCCGTAACTGGGTGGGAGCTCAACAACACCGCGGAGTGCGACGTCTTCTTACTCAGAGCATTCGCTACAACATTGGCTTTACCCGGATGGTACAGATCTCGCAGTCATAATCTTTCACTAACTCTAACCATCTCTCCGCTGTCTCATATTCAACTCCTTTCGAGTAAAGCAGATACTTGAGGCTCGGTGATCGGTAAACATCTGGATCCGCTCACCATACGGTAATGCCTCCAAATATTCGGGCAAACACCATCGCCGCTAACTCCATATCATGAGTCGGATAGTTCGCTCATATGGCTTCAAATGACGGAAGCATAAGCAATGACCTTCCCGTGCCGCATCAACACACAGCCCAACCCGAACTTAGAAGCATCGCTGTAAACCACGAAACCACCTGCCCTTCGGGAGAGCCAACACTAGTGTTGAAGTCAAAACTTGCGCTTGAGCCGGGCAAAGCTCTCATCACACCTACCGTCCCAAACAAACTCGACACCCTTCCTCGCCGACGAGTGAGGGGCGAGGCTATGGCGGAAAAGTCCTTAACAAACCGACGGTAGTAACTCGCCAGCCCGTAAAGCTGCGTATCTCAGAATCGAAGTCGGCCTGGCCCACGAACTCACGGCCTCAATCTTTGCAGGATCCACAGCTATACCATCTCTCGAGACTACGTGACCTAAGAAGGCCACTTGTTCCAACCAGAACTCACATTTGGGAAATTTCGCATAAAGCTGGTTTTCCCTCAAGGCTATCAACACTTGTCTCAAATGTTCTCGCATGATCCTCCTGGTCCGTGAATAGATCGAATATCGCCAATGAACACGATGACGAAGTTGCCCAAAAATGCTTTGAACACCCTATCCATCATGTCCATGAACGCTCTTTGGTGCATTAGTCAATCCAAACGACATGACCCCAAACTCGTAGTGCCCATATCTAGACCTGAACGCTGTCTTAGGAATGTCGGCGTCCCTAATCCGCAATTGATGATACCCGGATCTCAAATCTATCTTGGAGAACACGAAGCCCTCAAGTTGATCGAACAAATCATCGATACGGGCAAGCGATACTTATTCTTCATCTGTCACCTTATTAAGCTCACGATAGTCAATGCATAGGCGCATCGAACCATCCTTTTTCTTCACAAACAACACCTGGCGCTCCCCCATGGGGGACACACTCGGACGAATGAACCCTCGATCTAACATCTCCTGCTGAATGAACCTTCGATTCCTTTTAACTCGGTGGCGCCATACGATCACGGAGCCTTCGAGATAGAGAGGTCCCCGGCTCGAGCTCAATTGTGAATTCAACCTCTCTCTTCGGGGGCAACCCCGGTAATTCCTCAGGAAACACGTCAGCAAACTCCCGCATAATCGGCACTTGATCAATAGTCAGTGAGGGACGGCTCTCTCCGGACAATTTGGCTAGGTAGCCCCAAGCTCCATGAGCTAGCAAACGACGGGCTTTCACAGCTGACACCATCGGCGGGCAAACTCCACCACGAACTCCACGAAACTTGAAGCGGGCCGACCGGCGGCACTGAACACTACTTCCTTCCGGTGGCGGTCAATCAATGCGTGGTTAGCGGCTAACCACTCCATACCGAGAATCACATCGAAACCACTCATGGGTAGGACTATAAGCGTAGCTACCAGCAACTCTTCGGATATCTCGATCCGGCAGTCCTTAACCTTATCTTTAGCTAACATATTAACTCCCGAAGGAGTTGCAACAGATAATTCAAAACCTAAAGGCTCTAATCTCAACCTAGCATGCTCAGCAAACAATACAGATACAAACGAGTGCGTAGAGCCAGAGTCAAACAAGACAAATGCACAATGATCCAAAACAAGAAGCGTACCTGCCACTGCGGCATCTGCACGCTCGCCTCTCCCCGACGGTTCGTAGCGAACACCCCGCTGCTGCTGCGCAGACAGCCGAATCGCCATAGCCGGCCGATCGCAGAAATGGGCCACATGCCCCCCTCTTCCACATCGAAAACATAGCCTGGGCCCGGTCTGACAAGCTCCAAGGTGGGCTCTCCAGCAAGAAGCACAAACAGGAATCTGCCTGGGACCGCCCTGCTGGTGAGGCTGGAAATGAGCCGGAACCCTACGCTGATCCCGGTTCGGAAATTTTCCCTGACGGCGCTGACCTCCTCCTCGGAAGTCAAACCTCCTCTTCTGTCCTACCACAGCTGGGACAGGGCGCTGAGCCGGAGCGGCAACAATCCGCTCAACAAGATACTTTCCATTGTAAATAGTGGCGGTGAAGTAGCTCTAGCATAAGTGCTAGGAGCACGTGTGCCGGACATCTGAGACACACCCGCCTCGGACTGAGAAATGAACTTCCGAATTTTCAACTCAGGGGTCGATATCAGCTGCGGAGCAAAATAGCCATACTCCGAAAACTTCCTCTCGTACTCCTCTATAGAATCAGAACCCTACTGCAGATTCTGGAAAAGCGCTACCATCTTTTCTTGAGCCTCATCACTAATGTACTTGGCTTTAAATTCGCCTTGAAGAACTCCTGTGTAGCGGTGGAGACCCAGCTGGTCTCTCACTCAAGGTGGACTCCCACCACCATCTAGCTACGCCCCCTAACACATGGGCTGCACACCTCGGCCTCTGCACATCGGGGCACATCATAATCAGGAAGGTGTACTCCAAATGGGCAATCCATCTAGCTGCTGCTAAAGCATCACCTGTGGCGTCAAACTTATCAGGGTTCCACTTTACGAAATCCTTCAACCATTTACCAAGCTCATCGGCACATACGCCGCCACGCCTCCACACAGTGGCTCTGCTCTGCGAGCTGGGTGTCTTTGTTGCGCCTCTTTGAAACAAACGAGTCACATTTGCTCGATCCGAGCTCGGGACTCTTCCCGCTGCGCTGCCAACAAAGCCTGGGTCTCTGCCCTCTGGCCACTCAATAGGTCGACCACCAAAGACCTCATAGAATTAGCAAATTCTGCTCCATGAGCAGTCTCACGGCGCACAGTCGCCTCAATGCCTACTCTGGGCTCAACAGGGAGAGCTACAAGCGGAATGCTATCCGTCTCAGCTTGGGACGATGTCCCTGCGGTGTCAGATCCGATCCTGACACCTCGGCCTCCTCTCGGGCGTGCTCTTCCGGCGCGCGGTAAGCGGCGGCATCTTTTGGCGATCTACACCCAAACCAATAACGAGTCAGAACCTGCTCGTCTCCGCTCCACATTACTACACAAGGCATACACTAGATGACAGGTATTGTAAATTCTTAACCCTTTTTTAACAACAAATAGTAAACTTAGGCGTACCTGATGACTGTCGGCGTGCTAGTGATCATGGGAAAACGACCTACAACAAACGAGTCATACTACGAATTTATGACTCTCACGAGCTCTAATACCAATCGTAGTGGACCGAGGCCGAATGGGGCACTAAATGGGCCTTTATCCCAATGCATGCATTCAAAGTAAAGGACATTTAAACAGACATGATTTCGGATTCCAATTAAAACAAAAACATTCAAAATAACCCCTTTAAAAACTAGACAATTTCCCTGGAACCTGTCCCTGTTTCCAAGCACCTGTTCCAAGATAAATACATTTCCAAAGTTTACTCTGATCAGAGATTTACTAAAAGCCATTCAAAACCTGTTCAGATACAAAATGCTGGAATCCACAAATATTTACAAAACATATTAGGGCTCCGTGCCTGGCTACATGCATTCAGGGGAAAACAAAACACACAAGAGTCATAATACAAAAATCCGAGTTGGAAGACTGGGCCCCATGATCACAGCTCCTCCTTCAGGCATCCTGTCGCGCACCACGATTACCTGTGGAAAACCACAGAAGAAGGGTGAGTAACGAATTACTCAGTAAGAATCCCTAACCGGGGTACAATACGATATACATGGTCATCTCGATGAGCGTATGCAAGCTATGAATATAAACACAGAATAGAGCACATAGCTTAGCCCACACTTGGGCCTCGGATGCCAGCTTAGGGTCTTACTCCGAAATAGTATCATCACACAGTCCAATACATGAGTCGCCCTATACGAGAAACAAGTCGGCGCCACTGTCTTCATCGTCGACGAAAGGTACATCGCTCACAATCCCGAGGAGCTCTCTAGTTTGGCTGTAATGAGCGTAAGCATGCACCGCGTGCTACTGCAGACTATGGGGTTGCCGGTGCGGAGGCAGCCGCTGCCCATATCCAGTCACCACGCCTAACTAAATCTTTGGATCGGTGTCAGCGACATAGGGTGTGAGACACGGACACGTAAACTATGTCGGCTGAACCATCGCACATGGGGCCAAGGAACGGTCGTGGTATGCTTACACCAGGAAGCCGTCCTTGCCTTAACAGGTGGCAATCAGGGGCTACTGCCAAACATGCTGAGGACATGCCGGCTGCCGGGGACGAGGCAATGCCAAGTCATCATCCCGACCGTTGGGGCATTAACAACTGCCACCCTCACCCAAGATTGCAGGGCCTACCACTTGGGTTAGCTAATCCCTCACGGGGTCCAGGGACGGAATGACTTGCTCGACGTATCTGCCATGGATGCAAGGTTCTTTATGCATCAGGCCCGGATGATGCTATCTACCTGCAATTCTAACCTGCCCTAACAAACAGCAAACAATTCCATAAAATCCAATACGTGCTCAATAAGAATACAACGAGCCTAGCATGATACTACGAAGCAAGGAACAGATACGAGCATGCTAGAAAGAAACAACCTAGCATGGATTAACATGAGAATTAAATCAGGAAAATCATGCTAATCGGGAATTCAGAATCGAGAACCTAGCTACACATGTCAATAAACACAAACAAGCAATCATCAGCAATCACATATAATATCGCAGGGTCCACACAACTCCGGTAAGAAATCCTTACCTTGGTCGGGGACGTTTGACACGAAAACCTAAGTGGCGAACGAACCCGAACTAGCTACCGAGAACCTATCAATCACAATAAAAATCACACAATAAGCCTAAATATAATAAAATAAACGAGGCTCAGCTCGGGAGCAACTCACGAGGCACCATTTAACGCTGCGAACGAGCCGATTGCACGAACGGCAAAGAACGGTGGGCCGGGCGCGCTGGGCGCAGAAATGGGCGTCTTTGGGCACGCTGGGCGCATACCGTGGCGCGACGCGCGCGGACGGATGCGGGGCGAAGCAGGGCGCGCGGCGTGCTACGGAGCTGGGCGAGGCGTGAGCGAGGGCGCGAGGCGATGCGCGGCGTGGCTCGGCGGTCTGCGCAGCGACAGAGCACGCAACTCGCGATGCAAAGAAAGCTCGAATTCGGCCGATAGGGGAGGATTCGACGAGCGATTTATGGATGGTCGAACTCTTCTACTCCAGCTGAACAAAACCCACCTAACAAATCGCTTTAGCATGACCGGAAAATGAAATTCGAAAAACAGGGGAAGGGTCGACGAAAACGCGAAGGAGAAGAAGAGAAGGAGAAACTTACCAGCTGATCAGGGTTTGGCTTCGGATTTGAAGAAGAAACGCGGTCGAATTGAAGCTGGCGGGGGAGAAATCGGGAAGGGGAGCTCGGTCGGTCGGAGAGATTCGCGAAGGAGAAGAAGAGAAACGGAGAAGAAAGCTCGGGCGAGCTCTGCTTTTATACCAACCACCTTCGAAAACAGGCATAAGTATTAGAACGCGCGTTTAGATTAACAAACGTGCGCGGTGGCTCGGCTGGCAGCGCCCTCCGCCTAGCACGCGACACGTCCCTGACTCGAATTTCACTCAACGCGCTATTTAATTCCCTATTTAATTTTACTCTTTCCCAAGCCCAAATGCCTTCACCAAAAATCCCGATCCTATTCAAATTGACTCATAATTATTCCGGCAATTTTCAATTTCAAAACCGGCCCTATCGGCCCGACCCAAAATAACCAAAATGCCCCTGGGCCTCCCGGGAAGACCGGGATGAAATTTTCGGGCCGTTACACATTCGCTATCACGGTGTGCCTGTGAGGATCGTATCTGACCGTGATTCGAGGTTCACTTCTCGTTTCTGGAGAGCGCTCCAGAAGGGTTTAGGCACTGAGTGCGGCTTTTCAAGACAACTTTTCACCCCTCAGGCCGATGGAGCATCGAGAGGTGAACCAGATTCTCGAAGATATGTTGAGGGCTTGTGTGTTGGATTTCTGGCGATTGGGACCCGTGATCAGATCTCGATGGAGTTTGCATATAACAACAGTTATCAGTCGACGATTCAGATGGCTCCATTCGAGGCTTTGTATGGTAAGCGTTGCCGATCTCCTGTGTTCTGGGAAGAGGTTGGTGATAGGCAGGTTTTGGGTCCCGAGTTGCTGCAGTTGACCAATGGTGCCGTCGCGAGTAAGATTAGAGCTCGTATGTTGACAAATTTCAGGAAGCGATGAAGAGTTATGCAGATGTTCGGCGCCGGAATTTGGAGTTTGAGGTTGGCCAACATGTATTTCTAAAGGTCGCACCGATGCGAGGTGTTTTGAGGTTTGGCAAGCGTGGAAAGCTGAGTCCCCGTTTTGTTGGTCCGTTTGAGATTCTGGGAGGATCGGCAAGGTTGCTTATCGATTAGCCTTGCCTCCGTCATTGTCAGCGGTTCATAGTGTTTTCCATGTTTCGATGTTGAGACAGTACGTGCCGGACCCGTCGCACATTGTGGATTTTGAGCCTTTGCAGCTGAATGAGGATTTGAGCTTCGAGGAAAAGCCAGTGGGGATTCTATCTTTTGAGACAAAGACACTGCGTAATCGTGAAATCAGGTTGGTAAAGGTTCAGTGGAGGAGTCAGGGTTCAGAGGAAGCTACTTGGGAGTGGGAGGATGAGATGAGATTGCAGTATCCCGAGTTGTTCCAATCTTAAGTGACTTTCGAGGAAGAAAGTCTTATAAGGGGGGAGTATTGTAACGGCCCGGAAATTTCATCCCGGTCTTCCCGAGAGGCCCAGGGGCATTTTGGTAATTTTGGGTCGGGCCGACAGGGCCGGTTTTGAAATTGAAAATTGTCGGAATAATTATGAGTCAATTTGAATAGGATCGGGATTTTTGGTGAAGGCATTTGGGCTTGGGAAAGAGTAAAATTAAATAGAGAATTAAATAGCGCGTCGAGTGAGATTCGAGCCAGGGACGTGTCGTGATAGGCGATAGGTGGCGCCGCCAGTGAGCCATCTGGGCGTGTTTGTTAAACTACGCGCGATTTGGTATATATGCCGTCATGCAAATGGGATTTTTATATAAAAGCATAATTTCGCCCGATTCTTCCCCATTTCTCTTCTTCTTCTTCGCGATTTTTCCTCCGACCGACTCACTTCTCCCTCGCGATTTCTTTTCCTTTCCCCTCGACTGACTGAAACTCCTCACCCTCGCCAGAGCTCCCTCGGCGATCGCCCAACACCGGTAAGTTCCTTCTTTCTTCTTCTCCTTCCAATTCGTTTCCCCTGTTTTGGTTTCGCCGTTGCCGGCCAAGACGAAGTGAGCTTCTTGTGGATTTTGTGTAGCTAGTGTAGGGGAGTTCGTCCATCAACGAATCGGCCGTCGAATCTTCGCCAAACGCTCGAATTCGGATTTTCTTCTTCGCCCGCGTTCGCGGCGCGAAATAGAGCCAGCTCGCCGCCGAGCCGCGCGCGCGCAGACGCCGCGCGCCGCGGCGCGCACGCCTCGCCCAGCTCTGTGTCACGCCGCTCGTCCGCGCGCGCCCTCGCGCCTCTGCATCGCTCGAGCACCCGCGTCCGCGCCCCAGCGCGCCCACGCGCCCATTTCTGCGCCCCAGCTCGCCCAGCCAGCCCCGTTACTGCCCCGTTCGTGCAATCGGCTCGTTCGTGCGTTCGTCGTGCCTCGTGAGTTGCTCCCGAGCTGAGCCTCATTTATTTTATTATATTTAGGCCTATTGTGTGATTTTTGTTGTGATTGATAGGTTCTCGGTAGCTAGTTCGGGTTCGTTCGCAATTTAGGATTTCGTGTCAAATCGTCCCCGACCAAGGTAAGGATTTCTTACCGGAGTTGTGTGGACCCTGCGATATATTATGCGATTGCTGATTGATTGCTTGTTTGTGTTTATTGACATGTATAGCTAGGTACTCAATTTCGAATTCCCGATTAGCATGTTGTTCTGATTAATTCTCATGTTAATCCATGCTAGGTTGTTCCTTCTAGCATGCTCGTATCTTCCTTGCTTCGTAGTATCATGCTAGGCTCGTTGTATTCTTATTGAGCACGTATTGGATTTTATGGAATTGTTTTGTCGTTTTCTAGGCGAGTTAGAGTTGCAGTGTAGATAGCATCATCCGAGGCTCGATGCATAAAGAACCTTGCATCCATGGCGAGACGCCGAACAAGTCATTCCGTCCTGGACCTCGTGAGGATTAGCTAACCCAAGCGGTAGGCCCGCAATCTTGGGTGAGGGTGGCGGTTGTTAATGCCCCAACCGTCGGGATGATGACTTGGCATCGCCTCGCCCCGGCGATCGGCACGTCCTCAGCGTGTTCGGCCGTAGCCCCTGATTGCCACCTGTTAAGGCAAGGACGGCTTCCTGGTGTAAGCCTACCACGACCGTTCCTTGGCCCCAGGTGCGGTGGTTCAGGCTGACATAGTTTACGTGTCCAGGTCTCACACCCCTATGTCAGTGACACCGATCCAAAGATTTAGTTAGGCGTGGTGACTAGATATGGGCAGCTTGCCTCCAGACCCGGCAACCCCCCATAGTCTGCAGTAGCACGCGGTGCATGCTTACGCTCATTACAGCGCCGACTGGAGAGCTCCTCGGGATTGTGAGCCAGTGTACCTTTCGTCGACAGTAGACAGGCTGAGGCCGGGACTTGTTTCTCGTATAGGGCGACTCATGTATTGGACTGTGTGATGATACTATTCCGGACTAAGACCCTAAGCTGGCATCCGAGGCCCAAGTGTGGGCTAAGCTATGTGCTCTATTCTGTGTTTATATTCATAGCTTGCATACGCTCATCGAGATGACCATGTATATCGTATTGTACCCCGGTTGGGGATTCTTACTGAGTAATTCGTTACTCACCCTTATTCTGTGGTTTTCCACAAGTAATCGTGGTGCGCGACAGGATGCCTGAAGGAGGAGCTGTGATCATGGGGCCCAGTCTTCCAACTCGGATTTTTGTATTATGACTCTTGTGTGTTTTGTTTTCCCCTGAATGCATGTAGCCGGGCACGGAGCCCTAGGATGTTTTGTAAATATTTGTGGATTCTAGCATTTTGTATCTGAACAGGTTTTGAATGGCTTTTAGTAAATCTCTAATCAGAGTAAACTTTGGAAATGTATTTATCTTGGAACAGGTGCTTGGAAACAGGGACAGGTTCCAGGGAAATTGTCTAGTTTTTAAAGGGGTTATTTTGAATGTTTTTGTTTTAATTGGAATCCGAAATCATATCTGTTTAAATGTCCTTTACTTTGAATGCATGCATTGGGATAAGGGCCCATTTAGTGCCCCATTCGGGTCGGTCCCTTACAAATAATAAACTTTGAACAAATTTAAACGTAAAACATGCGGTTAAATTAAACATAATTACCATTATAATTTTCAGTTACAAGAGTTTCACTATCTTGTGGTTATAGGTTTTGAGGTAATATGAGATAAAGATAGAAAATACCTATCAAAGACAATTGAATTCTCACATGTACTGTGATTGGCCAATTGAAAACTTGCGTTCAGATATTTGTGCGACCAACTTGCAACGAAATCTTGAGTGATTATTTTATCGAAGGGATGGTAGAGACTCGTGCTGATAACGTGTTATAAAATTAATAACGAAAGTTAACAACAAAAGAACAAATGTAAAGAGAAATAAGATGATAAATAGTAAATTGTGAGAATTCTTATTGATTCTTGGTCTCTCTTACAAATGAGAAAACAATTTATAGTATTCATAAGTTTATAAATAGATATTTGAGTAGGATACATCATATGAGAGAATTGAAAGTTATACTTCGTTGAGGTGTGACTGTGAGTGGAGTGCGTAAAAGGGATATCTACGGATTAATTCATAACAAATTTATATTTATTAATTTTTAAATATTAATCATTTTTCAACACTATTCAATTTCGAAGAATTTATAAATTTAAAAGAGATGGATTGTTTTGTTTTTTATTATTTAATTTATTATTGATAATAATAATTAGTTAAATGAATAAAAATTAGGGGATTTTGCATGTATAACAAAAAAAGGCAAAATATTTCCATCTATAGCACAAAATCTAAAATAATTTCATTTGTAGCAGAAAATTCAAATTGACTTCTATCACTTGTTGAGTTCTACTAGTGATAGAATTCAATCAATGATAGACTCATTCTATCACTCCTTAAGTTTTTTATCAGTGATAGAAATCTAAATTGAGTTCTATCACTAGGTGAGTGATAGACTATCACTAGCTGAGTGATAGAAATAAATATGTTATAGATGAATTATTTTTAAAATTATGCTACAAATATAATACAAGAGGTAGAATGTGCTGCTGATGGTAAATTCTCTAAAAATTAATAATTAAAAAATATATAATTTAAACCCTTGCTTTATAATAAAAAAAATATAGAATAGTTGTTCTATAAAAGTGTATTATTTAATACTCGTGTTTATTAAATAGATGAAATATGTACAAGATATATGTTATGATACTGGTAATAATGAATTTTGATGTGATCTTTATTGTTCAATGCAATATGCATTATTCACTAGGAACTTATTAATATTGTTATTAAGTATAGATATGCGTATTCAATGTATTTATGTCATATTGAACTATAATACAATCTTGTAAATACTCTATAAAACAACCGTATTTAGTTTTAAGGATTTAACATTAGAGTATTGTTGTCTAATAAAATATTAATACTGTATTTATAATGTTATTTATATTATTAAGTATACATATTAATACAGATCCACAAAAATGATATTATATTAATATTTTTTTTATAAGAAATAATTTATTAATTAAAAAAGGAAAAATATTCTCATCTATAGCACAAAATCAAAACTAATTCAATCAATGATAAATTTATTAATGTCGTAGCTGAGTCTCAAACTTGAGACCTTGAAGAAAGTATACCCTTAAAGCCCAAGTCTTCAACCACCACAACACCCCTTGAGAACTTGTTAGCTGCTTTTGTATGTTAGAGATATTGCATAATTTCTAAATGCATAGGGCAAATGTGTAATATTTTGTTTCAACGAAGTAAATCTCTTACTTTGTTTAATACATCCGTTGATATGTTTTCGCCAACAAGAGTAATGGCTCAACGGCATCAAGTTCGAGTCTCCCCACCCTTAATTGTTGTAATCTCAAAAGAAAAAAAAAATCGTTGATATATTTTAAAAATTTTCAAATAGAAGGATAATGTAAAAATAGGTGTCCAGTCCTAACAATAAATTTAGCTTTAAATACAAATTTGGACCTTCAAATAGTATTTATGTTATATATTCAAATCCACCCACCCCAAATTGTGGTCGAATAAAAAAACTTTTTCAAATCAAACTTGATTTTGGTTCTTCAAGTTCATAAGTAATTTATAATTAATTACATACTTGATTTGATTTTTATGATTCAAACTCAGTAAAAAAAAATAAAGGTGGTAGATCGTTTTTCTCATTAAAATGAATAGAAGTAAGATTTCATATCCCTACTTGAAATTTTGATGTGCATAGATCAAAGTGGAGCGAAAGAATTCAAATAGTTGAAATTCTCCTTAAACTTAATCCATTTAGAAAGAGGATGATTGTGTTTGGTCCACCAATTCTCTCCCTGATCACATGTTTTTCAAAATCACTATTTTATACTCTCCCTATAATTATTTTTCACTCTCATCATATTCGTTATTTTATTTTCTCCATAATCATTCTTTTTACATCAAACACAAATAATCATTCTTCCCATAACTATTTCTTTCACTATAAATACAAATAATCATTCTTCTTATAATCATTTTCCTGCTCTTCTCCCCTAATTCTCATTTCTCTGTAATCATTTTCATTCCTCTTCTCCCAAACTTTCCTTTAGTGTTAATGATAATCCAATAAAAACATACATGTTATGAGATTAATAAGTAATCTGAGGCACTCACGCATGTAGCAATGCCAGTTATAGGAGACGATAAATGGATTATTAAACCTACATAAAAATTGAACTCATCTAACCCAATTTGCAGGGTATGAAACACTTACATGTGTGTGTTCCAATCTTGTTCCTAATACTTTTGGGGCGAAACAACATTTTCCATGGATACTGAAGCAATAAAGTGAAAAACTAGCATTAGTTATTGTACTTTGTGTGGAGAACCATTCATTTTTGTAGAAACTAAAAATGCGAATAACCAAACAATAAAATACAAATAATAATCTCGCAAACTTTTTGTTTCGAGATTGGAGAGACAATGCACTCACAAATTCTCTACAAACACTTTTTCTTTATTTCTTAACTACTTTCTCTACAACTCTAATGTTTGCTCTCACTTTTTCTATTTATAGTCCTATTACAACTATTTATAGTCCTATTACAACTTGGTCTCCAAGTTCTTAGCCAAGTCGTTTCCCATGAATTGTTGAATTAAGGATCCATAAATTATTTAATTAGCTCATAAATTGACAACTCATTAATTCATTAATTGGCATCCCATTACAACATTTTAATCACATTAAAAAAAATAGCATTAAAGTTTATTCAACAAAACTCCTCCATAAATTTAAATGCTTCTACCATCCACCATGTCAATCATCTTCTTGAATCTGTAGAACCAAACCTTTGGTAATGGCTTTGTGAAAATATCTGCAACTTGATCTTGACTCACTACATGCTTCAATTTCATGCTTCCTTCCTTCACATGATCTTGGATAAAATGAAAGCGAACAACAATGTGTTTGCTTCTTTCATGATTCACTGGATTCTTTGCTAACTCAATTACTGATCTGTTGTCAACTTGAATCGTGGTTGCACCAAGTTTCTTTTGCTCCATCTTGCTCAACAAATTTCTCAGTCATATCGCAGTACATACGCACCAAGAAGCTGTAACATACTCAACTTCGCATGTTGGAAGCGTCACAATCGGTTGTTTATTTGATAACTAAGTAAATGTTGTGTTGCCCATAAAGAACGCATATCACGAAGTGCTCTTCTAATTGTCTCTGTCTTTTCACCAATCACTATCGGAGTAACCAATCAACTTGTAATCTTCCACTTTCGATTAAAACATTCAAAGTATCACTGTTCCGTAAATGTATTGCAAAATTCGCTTCAACACCGTCTAATGAGAATAAACCAACTCCTCCATGAACCGACTAACTATGTTAACACTTAATGCGAGATCCGACTTTGTGATTGTGAGATAGTGTAGGCTTTCTACTAAACTTCAATATTTGCTCGCATCCACGCATTCTCCTCCATCAAATCTCGAAAGTTTCGTACCTGGTTTCATTGGTATGGATATTGAGCTGCATTTCTCCATCTTGAACTTCTTCAAAATCTCTTTTGCATATTGCTCATGCGATACAAAAATTCCCGTATCTTCTTGTTTAACCTCCAAATCGAGGAAAAACTCCAGCAAGCCCAAATCTATCATTTCAAGCTCTCACGTCATTGTGATTTTAAACTCTTCTATCATCACATCACTATTACCCATAAAAATCAAGTCATCAACATAAAAGGCAACAAAAATCACATTACCTTAACTATTTTTTGTGAAAAGCGCATGCTCATTAGGGCATTGCTTGTATCATTTTTCCTTGAAATATGTGTCAATAGAAGTATTCCACGCTCGCGGTGCTTGCTTCAACCCGTAAAACACTTTCTTCAATTTTAGCATTTTCTTCTCTTCTCCAACTTTCACATACCCAGGACGTTGCTCAATGTACACTTCTTTTTTAAGCACACCGTTCAAAAACATTGTCTTGACATCCATCTAAAAAATTGGTCATCTGAATTAAGCCGCATGAGAAATGAGCAATTAGATTGTCTTTATTCTTGGAACGGAAGTAAAAACTTCATCATATAGTCGATTCCCGCTTTCTGCTTGTATCTCTTCACAAAAATTCTCACCTTATAGCGCTCTTCCCTTGAGAATACATCTTCTTTTTTAATAGCCACTTCACACCAACAGCTGACTTGCATTCGGCAATTTTTTCAGCTTCCATGTATCATTGCATTCAATCGCATTGATCTTTTCATCCATTGTGGCTTGCCACTTTTTATCTCTCAGTGCTTCCTAAAAAATAATACTTTTAGCATCTTCCAAAAGGCATACAAGATGTACCTCATTTATCGCATCGTACAAATCTTGAAAACTTCGCATTCTGGGTTATTGCAATTCATCTTCATCTTCAGTTGTTTCAGAATCTCTTGGCACACTCGTTGATGCAACAACTGGTAATTTTCCAACTTCGATGTTGACTTCCATCGAATTGTTCCAATCTCATTTGCTTTCTTCATTTACTTGCACATCGTTACTCACCATCACTTTCTTGCTTATTGGGTCAAGCAGCTTGTATGCTTTTGTTTGCTCATCATAGCCAATAAACACATACTTCTCGCTCTTATCTTCGAGCTTCGTTCTTTGACGATCAGGTACGTGTGCATAAGCTACACTACCGAATACTCTGAGATGTGAAATTGTTGGCTTCTGTCTTCTTCATGCCTCTTGCTGTGTTTGATCATCTAGCTTCGCATGTGGACATCTATTTTGCACATAAACTGCGCACTACACCACTTCCGCCCAAAATTCCTTTGACATACTTTTACTCTTCAGCATTACTCGAACTATGTCAAGAATGATTCTATTTGTCCTCTCGGCCACACCATTCTGTTAAGGAGTGTATGGTGCGGTTGGAAATCACCTTATGTCTTGCTCCTCACAATACTTCATAAAAGTCGTCAAAGTATATTCGCCACCGCTATCAGATTGCACAACTTTGATTTGTCTCTCAGTTTCCTTCTCCACCTTCACCTTGAATTTTCGCCTCAAATGCCTCTGACTTTTCTTTCAAAAATTACGCCCAAGTTTTTCATAAGAAATCATCAATAAAAGAAATGAAGTGCCTTTTACCGCTGAAAGATCCTGAGGTAATTGGTCCATAAATATCAGTGTGAATCATTTTAAGCGGTTTCTTCGCCCGTTATTCCGCTTTCTTCTGAAACGTGGTTATCGCATGCTTGATGTGCACGCATTCTTCATAAAACTTTCCTTCATAGTCCATGTCAGGTAGCCTGTGCACCACATCATTCTTCTCATAGGAGGCTCAAAGAAACTCTTTTTAGGATAAGAAACAATTGGAGGCTCACAAAATCTCAATAAATTCAAATTGTAGATCTCTTGAAAGCATCATAATTTTTATACTCGTGACTATCTAGGCCAACTTGTGCACACCTCGACTAATGTCACAAGACCCAAAATATCATTTAAACTGTTTCAAATAATTGAAATTATTGCTTATTTAGGTTCAAACTTATATGTGTAAGGGCTGCAAATAGAGTTAAGCTAGATAGGAAGTGCCATTGAACATTAAACTACCGTACATCCGGATAACTTTTTTAAAAGAACAATAGAGACAAATACTTACTCAAGGTTACGTTCGGGGCCTTGAGAACTTTCCTGAGTCTTAGTTGAAGGGCATGCTTTAGAATTCTCAGATATCCTCTTTTCAATTTTTGGGAAGTCTTATAGTCTACTTTGGAGCCAATCGCATACCTAAATATTGTATGAAGACAAATTTTTCACCAGAAAATTTTTCTCCAAACATGAAAGAAAATGCACAGGATAGACAGGTAAAGAACAGTTAATAAAGAAATGGAGGAAAAAAACTCAAGAGACCTATAAAACTCTATTGTCGTAATTTGGTCAATAGTGGTTAGTATTCCAACCCTCACAAAAAACTATAGAAGAGCTTCTCAATTGACTTTAGTTTTAAGAATAGAGTAGCGACGATAGTTTAAACTTAGAGATGTTCAAACGAATATTTCATGCTATTTTTATGTTAGGGAAAATCCCAAACATTAAGATGTGATCCTGGACACTCAATGTAAGCTTGTATCACAATGATTCTCTCTCCCTAGAACGATTTCCAAAGGCCTTTTTTTTTTTTATTAAGTCCAATACGCAAAATATACAACAACAGAGTAGAATAATATATAGAAACAACATATAAACAATGAGGCAACCTCATTCACTTCATAATAAGCTTTGTAGCATGATCAGAGGATCGACTGTACAGCCATGGAAAGCCAAAACAAGAGAATTCAACATTATACATACATCATAAACATATTTAAATAGAGTTTTATGATAAACGAGAAAAATGAAACTCACTTGAAACCTTGGGTAACTCTTTGAAAAAATTCTCGATTAAGCATCTGTTCTCCTAATTACTCTAGCAATTTTTCCATTTTCTCTATATGTTTTCAAGGGTTAAACCCAAGGGAGGATGGGGAAACTAAAATGAGTGTTCCTGCTACATAATAAAAGGTATGTACAACAAACTCTCGACCCAAAAAAAGAATCTATAAATTGATGCAAAATAATATTTCATTATGGATTCAGTGTTAAGCGGAATGCCCCTTTACAATGCAACATGCCCCAAACAAACTCTCGACCCACCAATGATGCCTATAGCCTAAACAAGAAAAATAAATGAAAAGCTAAAATGATTCCTATTACGATCCCACTATTATCCCATATTTAAAAAGTAGAGGATCTTTTGAACAAATAGATGAACTACTCGAGGATCCTCTCTTTTAATTTTGAGATAGATGTAAATGAGTATTCAGTCCAATAAAATGAAATTGGTATCCAATTCAAGATTGATATAACCTAAAAAGGTAATCTTGACGGGGCATGTTAGGATCTCAATATTATCCTATATTGGAACAGTTGAGGGTTGTCCAAGCATTTGTAAGATAGATAGACTACTCCTCTCATTACTCATTACCAATGTAGTAAAAAAAAATGAAACTAAGTCCATTCACTTGTCATTAACTACTTCTCTCTTCACCAATTGGTTTGAGATAGATGTAAACTGGTATTCATTCAAATTAAAATGAAATTGGTATCCGATTCAAGATTGGTGCAACCCAAAAAGGTAATCTTGAGGGGACATGTTAGGATCTCAATATTGTTCCATATTGGAAAAGTTGATGGTCATCCAAGAAATCGTAATATAGATGGACTACTCCTCTCATTACTCATTACCAATGAAGTCAAAAAATGAAACTAAGTCCATCCACTTGTCATTAACTACTGGTGTAATATTTCAAATTCTGCAAAAGTTCATACGTCAGAAGAAGCTACATTGTGGTCTCCATTGATTCTAAGAGCATAAAAAGATACTTAGTGTATGATCAACAAAAAAAAACACATATCCGTGCCTTGCATAATAAAGACAGTAAGAGACCGTGCTTTGAATTATAGTTTGGGATTGTAAATCTGTCAATTCCAAGATAATCAAATACATGTTCAAAATTCTATGAGAAATGAATGAGAATCCTACTTCGCCCTTCGTAAAGCCAAAAAGCATCTGCCTGTCTCTCGGGAGGAGACGCCCCATTTTTTATGTTGCTGTTATAACACAAACGTTTAAACCGAGGGTTTATTCGAGTTCCACGCCTCTTCAACTAAAAATACCCAAAACGGTTGGAAGGGTGCTGCCATCGGGCCTTTTAGAGACATATCGTATTTTGTGTTTATTTCTTGTTGTTTGGCTTGGATTTTTCTTTTCCTATTTTTTTCTTTTTTTAAGTACAAAATGGTGATGGGGGACCACAACTTTTGAATAAATCTGACCAAAATACTACTTTTTATGATCGAACTCATGATTGTGTTGCTCAATTGAATTACCACCAAACAATGAAACTAACACGTCATCAACCTTTTTATGGCTCAAAATTTTCAGTATCAATAGTAGTTGGTTGGGTTATCAACTTATTAGAGTTGGTGTGAGGTAAGGGTAGTTCAAAACAACCACACAATATCAATAGGGAATTTGCGCTGTATAGCAATTTTTTTACCACAGTTTATAATTATAGCACATTTTTAAAAATAATTCTTTTATAGCAAATTCTGCCATTTTAAAAAAAAAATTATTTACCTTTTTTATAGAAGACTTTGATAGAATCTATCATTCTCTAGTGATGGAAGTCTATCAATTTTATCAATGATTGATTCTATCTGTTCTTATTGATAGACTCTTGATAGAATCTGATGGAAGTCTATCAATTTACTTTATTTATTAGTAATTGATTCTATCACCCTTTATCGATAGAATCTATCAATATGAAGTCTATCAATTTACAATTTTTGCTATATGTGCAAATATTTTCATTATTGTACTATTCATGTAATATTTTATCTATTTTGTAATATACATGCAAAAGCCTCGTATCAATAGTAGTTGGTTGGGTTATCAACTTATTAGAGTTGGTTTATTTCAAATAAATGAAATTTGCAAAGGTTAAATAAGTTGATAGGTTAAATTAGTTGTGTTAACTTAAAATTCGTTTGGATTGACGTGTTAAATTTCCTATCAATTCTTTTTTTTTTATCTCTAATGTAATTATATATGCAACTAATTATTTTTGGATTCTATATACTCTAAATTTTTTTAATTTTTTTAAGTCTTTAGAATCTCAATGGTTAATGAAAGTTTTTATTTTAGATTCTTACAAAAAAAAAAATTGAAAATAAATAATAAATGTATATTTAAATTAAAAATAAAAACAAAAGCTACAACTCAATGACTCAATACCACCCAATTTGAAAATATATAGGATCGAACTAGGTTGGTTGAATAACTCAAATAATTAGGGATGGACGAGTTGATGAATTCACCGACCCAAAATTTTGAGTTCATCCAAAAAATTTACTTAACCCAACCAAATCTAACTCAACTCACGTACACCTATAATCATAGGATTGTTAAAAGTTAGTGTATGATTTATGTAGGTAGGTAGCTAAAAATAAATGTTTAAAATGTATAATTAATAAATAAGTAGCTAAAAATTAGTGTTTGAGGTGCATGATTAAAGTAGATTATTAAAAATGTGTTTGGGATAGTTTGAGATAAGGTATTGTTTTTCATTAAGAGAAAATTAGGAATTTATCCTTTGTTTTACAAATATCTCTATTTTGCAATAATTTCTTTTACCTTTCTTGAGTTTTTCAAAATAGAAGAAGTGGAATCGAAAAAGGTTAGTGTTGTGTTAGTTTTATTGTTTGGTAGTAATCCAAATTGTACTAGATCAACTATTATTGATAGGTAGTATCCTCCGCGTAGGATTTCGCCCCCTAACTTGTACTAAAAAAAAAAGAATAAGTGGAGATCTCCTTTGTCTTGCATAAGCTATGAGCTTTCTCCCAATTCAGCCCAACTTTTTTATTTTGAAAATATAATTCAACCCAACTTAAACTATGTATCATTCTAATTTCAATGACTTATATTTTTTAATTAAAATATAATTTTAGTTTTTTTGCTACTCATTATACTTTCAAAGATTCAAGCATTCATAAAATCAGTTCCTATTATTAGCTTCTTGTTAACTTTTCTAAAGAAGAATTGAAATTGTTATCCTTTCTTCTATAATTTCTTATAAATAATTTAAGATTGTGTCTTAGGTAGAATAATTAAAATTGAATATTTAAAAGTAAAAAAAAAATAAAATAAAAAAGTAATGAAACTAAAGTGCTGGCTTAGAAATGCAATATGTGGCCTAAAACAGGCTTTACGGGTGTAGAATAATGCGCTCTAGATTGTCATGTTCTTTTGGGGCTTTACTACACTTAGTTTGATTCCTCTTTGTAGATGATGTGATTTTCACTAGTAATGACAATATGTTTGTCTCTGAATTGGGTATTTCAGAATGAACAATTCTCTGTAAAAAGATTTGGGTGCCTTAAATTACTTTATAAGCATCTAGGTTTTGCGACTATAGTATAATATATGTTACTTACACATACGAAATTGAAGATCTACTTGCAAAATTGAACAGTACTCTTTTATGAAACCTCCACATTGTCTGGGACTAACAAACACCTATTCTTGTGAAATAGTGTGGACATCCATCTCAAAACCAATTGGTGATGAGAGGAGTAGTCCATCTACCTTTTAAACACTTGGAGATATCCCATAAAAGCCCAAACGGGTATCGGTCCAATAAAAATCAAATTGAGATCCGATTCAAGAATGGTGAGCCCAAAAGAGGCACCATCTTGAGAGGGCATGTTGAGATCTCAATTGTCCCACATTGGAAAAGTGGGGAGTCCAACATCAATATAAAAGATATATGAGTTACTCCTCTCATCACCAATTGATTTTGAGATAGATGTCCACACTTTTTCACAATTCTTGACAGATGAAAATATCCTTGATGATCCCTTCATATATCAATTACGGTTGGTGCACTGTAGTACTTAATCAATACGATACCAAATATTGCATGTCAACAATTTGAGCTAGTGTTTAAACTTTCTCTATCTTGAGGGGTCACACATTTTTAATATGAGAAAATCTTTTAGCATCTATAGATAGAATTGCTCGATTAATTTTGAAATAAAATCACGTAGTATTTTCTTTCCCAAGGGATATGGAACCACAGTTCAATGAACTTTTTCTAGCATATAAAGTTAAACTTTTGAATTTTTTATTACTTGTTATTTTGATTTGTCATGAAATAGTCTCTTCTCTGTGCACTTGAAACACGTGCTTGAGAGAGGGTTTAAATTTTGAGGTATGGTTTTTTTTTTTTTTTAATTTATAAGTCAAATCAACCAAGAATATATACAAAAAGATATGCGTAGGATTAAATTTTGCTATATAAATGTTAAGGAGATTGCCAACCTCTATTGAATTAAACTTTAATGTTATTTTTAATATGTTTAAATGTTGTAAATGTGGCTATAATTAATGAATTAATGGGTCTTTAATTCTAGAGCTAATTTAGGGATTAGTAGAACTTAATTTAGGAATTAGTGGATCCTTAATTTAGGAATTAATAGGAAACGTTTTTGTGAATGAAATTAAAAAAATGGAAACCTTTGAGACCAAATATTGTAATATGCTATAAATAGAGTACTCATTCCATAGTGACCAAGAGCATAAGAGAGCAAGAAAGCAAGAGAAATAAAGAAAAATGTTTAGAGAAATTAAAGAGTCTTGTCTCTCTAGTCACGAAAGCAAAAGCTAAGCGACTGTTTTATTCGTTATTTTTTCGTTTTTCGAGTTTTTACAAATTTGCTATCATAATCGATGGAAAAGGTGACAGGTCAAATGCCGCTGCCATAATTGACGAAGACGAATTACGAGTATTGGAGCATTAAGATGAAAGCTATTCTCATCTATCATGATGCATGAGAGGTGGTCAAAGAAGGTTTCATAGAACTAGAAGATACCGCGAATTATACAGTGAATCAAGCCAAAGCATTGAAAGAAGCATGTTCGAAGGATAAAATGGAATTGTACATGTTGTTCTAAGAAATTGAAGAATCATGCTTTGAGAAGATTGTGAGTGCAACTACTTCAAAGGAGCATGTGACATTTTAGAAAAAGTGTTCATAGGAGTTAATTAAGTCAAGACAGTGCGTCTTCAAACTCTTAAGCAGCGAGTTGGGGAGCATAAAGATGAAAGAGTAAGAAATTGTATCTAACTGCATCACACATGTAAAGATGGTGGTGAATCAGCTTAATTGCAATAGAGAAAAGCTAACTAATGCACAAGTTGGGGAGAAGATCTTGAAATCGTTGACCAACAATTTCGAGAATGTGGTGTGCTTGATAGAAGAGTCAAAGGATCTTGTGACACTCACTGTTGACGAGCTCACCGGTTCTTCCTAGGTACACGGGCAATATAAGAACAAGAAGAAGGAGGAAACCATAGAGCAAACGCTTCAAACCAAGGCATCAATCAAAGACAAAAAGGTACTCTATTTTAAAAAAAAAAATTATGGTAGAGGTCGTGGTCGTGGAGGTCGTGGAAATAGTCGCGATGGTTAAAGCAACAGTCATGAAGAGAAGGAACAGTCGAGCCAAGAAAATTGATGCGGAAGAGGACGTAGTCGAGGAAGAGGCGGTCGTTCAAATTATTCCAATATCGAATTCTACAAATGTCACAAATATGGTCACTATGCCAGTGATTGCTACTCTGAAAAATGTTATAATTGTAGAAAAACGAGATGTTTTGCTAAAGATTTTCAAGCGATAAAAGCTTTAGAGAAACAACCAACATAGCATTAGAAGACGAAGCGAATAAAGGTCTTCTCTTGATAGCGCATAATGACGACAATGCCAAAAATGAAACTCTACGGTATCTCAATTTAGGTGCGAGCAATCATATGTGTGGTCAAGAGTTTTTATTCAAAGAGATGCAAAAGATTGAAGATGGTCATGTGTCATTTCGCGAAACATTAAAGGTGAAGGTCAAAGGCAAAGGTATTTTTTCTTGTAAAATGAGGGCTTAGTAGGGACAATCCATGATGTTTATTATGTACCAGATCTCAAAACAAATATTTTTCATTTGGGGCAATTCATAGAGAAGGACTACTCAATATTTTGAAAGACTAGATGCTACACTTAAAGGAAAAGGCAAGGGCGTCTAATGGATCAAGTCCAGATGGAAAGAAACTGGATGTATAGACTGAATTGAAGAAGTGTACAAGAAAGATGTTTGCGAGTCGATGTAGAAGACAAGGCATTGCTTTGGCATATTTGCTTTGGTCACCTACATCATGGTGGACTAAGAGAGTTAGCGAAGAAGGATATACTGCACGGGCTACCTGATATGGATTACGAGGGAAAGTTTTGTGAAGAATACGTACTCAGCATGCATGCAAGAACCTCGTTTTAGAAGAAAGTGGAGTATCATGTGAAACAGCTACTCGAGATGGATCATATTGATATATGAGGACCAATTACCCTAGGATCTTTAATGGTAAAAGGTACTTCATTTCTTTTATCGATATTTCTCATGGAAGCATTAAAAAAGTTGAAAGTAAAGGTGGAAAAGGAAACTAGTAGATATATCAAAACTGTACGGTCTGATAGAGGTAGTGAATATACTTCAATGGCTTATATGGAGTATTGTGAGGAGCAAGGCATAAGGCGATTTCTAAGTGCACCATAAACTCCTTAACAAAGTTGTGTGGCTGAGTGGTAGAACTTGAACATTATTTATATGGTTCGAGCAACGCTTAAGAGCAATGCACAACTTATGTGCAAAATCGATGTCCGCGAAGTTAGATGATCAAACACCACAAGAAGCATGGAACAGACAGAAGCTGAAAATTTTGCATCTCAAAGTGCTCATTAATGTTGCCTATGCACACGTACAAAATAAAAAAAAAAAGAACGAAACTCAAAGACATGAGCAAGAAGTATATTTTTATTGGGTATGTGAGAAAACAAAAGAGTAAAGCTACTTGACCTATCAAGCAAGAAGGTGATGGTGAGTCTTGATGTGCGAGTAAATGAAGAAAGTGAATGAGATTGCAACAATTTGATGGAAGCTAGCATCGAAGTTAAAGAATTACCAGTCAGTTTTAAGTTAATTTATAACTTTTTAGGTTACAATTAATTAATGCCTAATTATATTCATAAAGTTAGAATGTTACAACTCTTGAAATGTCTCATGGAAGTTCTAGAGTTTCATTTTGAGGCTATATAAAGCCATGCAAGTTGTAATTTGAAGGAGACTTGGAAAATTTAGTAGAAAGAGTCATTGTGCTTTCTTATAGCCTAGAGCTATGTTTCTTTACAAAATTATATGTGATTAGGTTGCATGTTTAGAATCATTCAAGCTTGACTTGATCAATCTTGCTTGTGGAGTTATTTGAATCTCTGCCTTGAGATATTAGATCGATAAGGTAATCCAATTTTACTTCCCTTAAGTTGATTTTCAAAATTGGTTTTGGGGTTTTTGGGTTTGAGTTCTAAAGGTCTTGTTCTTTAACATGGTTATTAGATTCAATTTCCAAGGGTTTCATTTTATTCGAGATCATGTGAAGGAAGGAAGCGTGGGATTGCTGCATGTGACAAGTCAAGATCAAGTTACAGATATCTTCACAAAGTTGTTACTAAAAATATTGTTCGATAAATTCAAGAAAATGATTGGCATGGTGGATGATAGAAGTATTTAAGTTTATGGAGGAGTTTTGTTAAATAAAATTTAGTGTTATTTTTAATATGTTTAAATGTTGTAAATAGTGCTATAATTAAGAAATTAATTAGTCTTTAATTGTGGTGGGAAATATTTTTGGTAAATGAAAAGCCAAAAATGGAAAAGCCTTGGAGACCATTGTTATATGCTATAAATAGAGTGTTCATTCCATTTGAAAAATAGAGCAAGAGAGCAAGAAAAAGTTGTAGAGAGAAATTGAGAAATAAGGGAAAGTTTTTAGAGAAATTAAAGTGTCTTGTCTCTTCAGTAACTAAAGCGAAAGTTAAGCCACTGTTTTATTCGTTTTTCAAAGTCTTACAACCTCTATACTAATTGATTTGGATATACATGATATTTTAGAAAAGAAATAAGAAAAAATGTACATTATCGGATTAGATACTCATTAATTAAGACTTAATTTAGTCTTAGTCTTATCTTATATCACTTTCTTGATTAGTTTTCTACTTTGATTTTAAATATTGGACAGGCATGCTAAGTTGAACCTAGGTTTGACTTTGATTGTGCGATAGACCAGTACAACCAAAGTAGTAGGGCCTTATAAACAACCAGCACTCCTTAAAGAATCTTTCTTTTCTTTCTTTTCTCTTTTTTTTTTTCTTTCACAAAATCATTAGGATAAAAATAAGTGTATAAAAAGCTGAAAAGTAGGGTCTTATAAAGGGATTATAAAGTGAGAGTGGAAAATGATCATGGCTAAAATCGTATCTAATTAAGTGGAATGTAGGGGTCCGCCATTAGGATAGGTACAATAACTTTGTTATAATGCTAATGACGATGATACTCACTTCTCATATGATTTTGGAAGATGCTACTAAGTTTTGGAAATTAGTAACACTAATTTTGAGATCTCTCTAATTTGAAATTAGTCATGGTTTGAAACTAATGTCGGCAACTTAACCCTATTGACCTAAAATTAAATTAGTAACATTATTGAGATCTCTCTCTTTTTTCTTTTGATATCCATGATTATTGAGATTAGTTTATACGTACTTTGATTAATGTCACAAGATATATCAACTGATCCTACAACATTAAATTAGTAACATTATTAACATTATTTGAGATCTCTCTGATTAGTAAATACAAAAGTCAAATTATGATTGTGGAATTATCAAATGTTTGTTTTGGTGACAGAGTGCACAGGATTTGGATTAGACCAAGGTCGTATGGTCAACTAATGGGGGTGGTGGGCATGATGAAGCAGCTGAAAATGTTTTGTAATACGTGACAACTTGTTTCTGTCTGGTCATTATATTAATTAGTTGACTGTTAATGTTGGCAGTCAATGAAGCACTAACGAAACCAATTAATTTCTTTCCTAACCAATCTCAACTTACACTTTCTTTGCATGTATCAAGTTCCAAAGTAACAACCTCGTATTTACCATACATGGATTCAAAGTTGAATATTTGGATATAAGTTAAAAATAGGGAATTTACACTGTATAGCAACTTTTTTACCACAGTTTACAATTATAGCACATTTTTAAAAATAATTCTTTTATAGCAAATTCTGCCATTTAAAAAATATATATTTACCTTTTTTATAGAAGACTTTGATAGAATCTATCATTCTCTAGTGATGAAAGTCTATCAATTTTATCAGTGATTGATTCTATCGGTTATTATTGATAGACTCTTGATAGAATTTGATGGAAGTCTATCAATTTACTTTATTTATTAGTAATTGATTCTAGGGGATTTTGCATGTATAACAAAAAAAGGCAAAATATTTCCATCTATAGCACAAAATCTAAAATAATTTCATTTGTAGCAGAAAATCCAAATTGACTTCTATCACTTGTTGAGTTCTATTAGTGATAGAATTCAATCAATGATAGATTCATTCTATCACTCCTTAAGTTTTCTATCAGTGATAGAAATCTAAATTGAGTTCTATCACTAGGTGAGTGATAGACTATCACTAGGTGAGTGATAGAAATAAATATGATATAGATGAATTATTTTAAAAATTATGCTATAAATATAATACAAGAGGTAGAATGTGCTGCTGATGGTAAATTCTCTTGATTCTATCACCCTTTATAGATAGAATCTATGAATATGAAGTCTATCAACTTACAATTTTTGTTATATGTGCAAATATTTTCATTATTGTACTATTCATGTAATATTTTATCTATTTTGTAATATACATGCAAAATCCCCTTAAAAATATATATTTGCATTTACGACGTGGGTCTATTTATCCTAGACTACAAATTTGTTAATGCACAAGGTATACGAAAATAAGTTAAATTAAAAATATTTATTTAATAAAAACTATAAACATACAAATAACTCATTTGCATTATTCAAATATAAATTTTACAAATTCAACCGTTTCATACTAGTCAAATTCAAACAATCATAAAGTAGTTTAGTGGTCAAGAGAGTCTAAAGTGATGGATTTAGATTGCCTGTTAAGAAATTAATTTATTATGAATTGTTTTGATACCTAAATGTTGTAGGTCAGATGGTATATGTCGTGCCAATAATCGAAATACACTCAAACTTCTTCAAATAGTCACACATAAAAAGAAATAAAATAAAATAAAATAAAATAAAATTTTAAAAAGTTTTAGTACTACAATAATTGATATATATATTATGAATTGAGAGGTCCAAGTTAAAAAATCTTCCCATTAATTGAAAAATATTGTTGGACTAAAAAAACGTCTCAAACTAGATTTTAAAACCCTGAATTACTAAGCTTTATTTTATCTATATATCGACGTACTATTGGGAAACTTTACACCACCAAAAGTTATATTCCTCCTAAAGTCTATAATGATTCTATTCTTGTAGGAGTAGCCATCAATTTGGAAGTCACATCATTTTCTTATCTGTTTCACGTTTTAAGTTTAAGAGAAATATATTGGATGCTTTCTTGATATCGTAATTATAAATTTAGTCAAATTCTAAAGTATTTGTATTCAATTAAAAAGTTGGAGACCTGCTGATTTCAATATTTAGTAATAATTCAGTTAAGCTACGATCATAATTGAATCCTGACCATGTATGTTATTAATAAGAAAGTATTTGACGATACACATACCAATAAGTTTCCCTACTTTTAAAGATTCATCAAACTAATTGTCGATTGGTTATAAGTCCCTCATTTTGCTAAATTTAGTAGGATTAGCAAAATAAAAAATCTTAGTCTCACGAGTTCAAAATCTTCAAAGCATGCATGAACCTAGCAATAATGTTATGCATTCTTTATATATATATATATCACTACTACAAAATTTAAGAAAGTTGACGCTCACAGAACGTCAACTCTGTAGTTAAGTTGACGCTTTCAAAAGCGTCAACGAATCGACTGTCAACTAAAGTCACTATAGTTGACGTTCGACAAAACGTCATTTGATGTTATAGTTGACATGTTATAAGTGTCAAGACTATAAGTCGTTGATACTCTATAAGCGTCAAGTGATGATTTGGATGACGTTTTATAAACGTCAAGCAAGAGTTTGATTAACGTGTTGTGAATGTCAATTATTAACAAAAACGTCAAGTAAATATACATATGTTGACGGTTTGTAAATGTCATTAAAATAGAAGGTTGACGCTTGTTAAACATCAAGTTGGTCCTTATTGTTGACACTTATGAAACGTCAAATAATGTGATTTTTTTTTTGTTATAAAAAAAATTGGCCACATTTATCTAATTATCCCATTCATCCTATCAATACATACATAATGATATCGTGCTGGACAGAATTCCAATAATAAATTACAATTTCAATATTTCCACATAAGCTTTAAATAGAATATATATATTTCAAGTACTAGTGTCTTACAATCCAAAACCACAAATAAAAATATGGAACCACATTTCAAACTAAGTATGTCATTTTTTGATAAAAAAGAAACTGGAGTTTTCTTTACGGACGCTAAAGGTTATCACAAAAGGAAGTAAGGTCAATCAAGCAATCACGAGCTAAGTAATAGCAGATCCCACCCTTTTGAGAAGTTGAATGATTTCCAAGTACATCCTTTGCCTACAAAAAAAGAATAAGAATAGTGTCGGACGCCGACAATGACAAACGAAAGACAAAGAAATCAGAATACTAGAACAACATTACCAGCAATTCCAACAATTAGTACTTCAAATTTGAAACTATTTGAGGAAGCTCGATTGAGGTATCTGGAGTTTTGAACTAAACGACTTCAAGTAGCTCCAACGCCTGGACATGAGAAATTGAAGAATAGATACTTAAAAGTAGCTAAAGAAAAATATTTTTCTATTTTTTAACTTATCAAATTACTTAACATCTATACATAATTGTTATTTAATGTACTAAAAACTTAAGAATAGAACTTGATAGCAGGATATATATGTAGATTTTGAACATGTGAAAAGGAAAGACCCAATAACAAACTATCAATTGGAACTTGACAACAAAAGTAGAAATGCTTTTTTATTGAAAATAAAGAGATGGTTTAGCTCAACTTCATTTTCTAATGAAATAGATGCCGATACTTGATGATAAAATAATAGTGATGAATTGAAAAAAAAAAGTTTACCAAGCCAAATAAGCATATGGTAATGGAAGTGATGAGGGAGGAGGAAAATGTTACCTGCCAACCTGGTGCCTCTTCTTCTTTGAACTTCAAGTAGCTTGTTTCTCATTTTGCAAACCAAATTCAATCCCTTCGGCCCCATTTGATAATCATTTGGCATTTTATTTTTTGTTTTGAAATTTAAGACGACACCTACTTTACCATATCTTTTTTCTTACTTGGATATTTGTAGAAACTAAAGAGAATCACAGACAAATTTCATGAAATAGGCTCGAAAGAATTAGTGAAAAAATCAAGAAGCTACTTTCGAGTTGCGTAACTAGGGTTAGAGAAATAGTTGAAGAAATTATGAACCTCAATATAGCAATTAACAAACAGGGAAAATATTTTAGAATGGAAGAAATCATGAACCTCATTATAACAATTACAAAAAAAAAAAAAAAAAACCATGGGTGCAAGAGGTAAGAATGAAAAAACTTGAGCAAAAAAAGATAGGACATATCACCTATGTTATCTCTCTACTTCTTATATTTTATTCACACTTGAATAAAAATCAGGTGAGTAATAGAATGGAATAGTGAGATATATTATGAGAGAGAGATGAGGTGAGCAAACCTTCTCTTTCGTGGTGATGGGCGAGAAGTTTTAAAACAATAAACGTGAATAACAAATGTTAATGGGTCCATGAGATAAGACAAAGAAAACTACTCAGAATTACTTAGAATTTTCCATGTCCAAAACCCAATTCCAATCCCTAAAAATTTGGAAATCTATTCACAAAATAAATAAATAAATAACAAAAAAAAATAAAAAAATAAAAAGAGAGGAGAAATATATAATTTGTACATACCTTAAGACCGAACATTGATGAGAAATAGAGGGGCTGCTTTGATTCTTCAACAACACCACAATGATTTTCAACATTTCTAATTTCTAAAAGCACAAATGGAGAAAACAAGTTATTTCTAGAAGCAAGTTAGTTTTGATATGTGTTAAATAGATGAAAATACTTTGTAAAAAAAATAAAGAGAATGAAAATGAACTAAAGAAATTAATTACCAGAATGGATAGAAATTGAGAAGGCAAATTGAAAAATCTAGAATCAAGGGAAATATCTCAAAGCTGAAAAAAAAGAGCTTATCATTAATATTTACATCCAGAACTCAAAATTATTCAAAGTGTTCTAGAGTATGTACAAAAGGCATGCCACATCAAGGATACATAAACAGAAACCTTAAATACATCATACTTACATAGTTAAGTGTTCCAAAAGCCATGAGCACAATCAAAATATAACCATTTTTCCTAGTTAAGTTCCCTACCTTGGAGCATAAAACTTGTCAATTATGAGGTGCTTGCAAAAGTTGGCATTCACAAATATACAAGGCTACCAAAAGAAACACATGAGAGAGACCTATTCAAGAAAAATCTCAACTACTAAAATACCTTTCTAACACCTCACTTCCAACTAACAAACACCTGCAATATTCACCATTTACTCACACAACCTACCAAAACATTTCAATTTAAACAACAAACATCCATTAACAACACCCATTAATAACATACCTTTACAATCCCTCTTTTCCTCTTTGAACAACTCCATAGCATTAACCCATTCCCACTTTTTAACCCCTCAAACTTGAAATAGGGTGACCGCAATAGATCTTATCCAAACACAAACCCGGCGTGGCGAAATAGGGTGTAGCTATGTTTTGGCGCGCCATCTTTGGACGACACGGGCTGACCTACGAACTGCGGAAGGGACACACACTGGGGCTATCCGCAAGACTTGGCAAATGCGTGTGGGATGGAAGATGCGCTGCTGCGGGTTTGACACCGGCGTCGGGCTACTGCAATCGGAACAACTAGATCTGGCGGTGGATGCGAAGGTCGGTGGCGTGGTTGTAGGGGTCGTGCATGCAGCAAGCCGCAACGTCGTGCAGCAGTTGGATCGGTGCGGAGTGCAGAGCGCTTGAGCGGAGAGGTGCGTGCGATCGGGGTTCGGCCGCTAGTCGCAGCGATGGGCACGACGGTTGGAGCAGACTCGACGGAGAATGACAAAGCGATGTATAGTAGGCGTTGACTGGTGGGTTAGAGAAGGGTTGAAGAAGATGGAGAAGAAGAGAGTTAGGGTTTTCTCCTTTTTTCTATTTACTTTTAATGTCCCATTTTTTTTCTTTTATTCATTTTATTTAATCCACTTAAAATAATACTTATTTCAAAATCTTTTTTTCTTTTTTTTTTAATGTCGTTCTTTCCTTATTTCAAAATCCTTTTTTTCCTTTAATTTGTTTTATTTTAAAATTATTTTTTCCTTCAATTTGTTTTTTTTTTAATTTTTTTTTCTTTTTTCCTCTTTGTTTCCCTATATTTTAAAATTAATGACTTTAAATGAAAAAAATTCCCTTCTTTTTTTTACTTATTTAACAAAACACAACCCAAATATTTTATTTAAATTATATTTAATACTTTATTTTTGAGAAAATACTTATACTTTTTAATAAGTATTAATTGACATTTGTTATAAGTCAACACATGTATCATAATAGTTAACATGCATACAACGTCAACTAAAAAGGAGCAACAAAATCATCTCCGCCTTTTTGTTTTAGGTGACGTTTTTCATATTTGAAGTATATTAGTTGACGCTTTTTTTTATAAACGTCAACTATTTAAAATGTTGAGCGTCAACTATACTGTTTTTTGTAGTAGTGTATATATATATATATTGATAAAATAACTCGATCTTCACATATACCACTTAATATCGATGCAGCGGAAATAAACTAGATTCTAATTATGGCAATATTTAAAAATAAATAAATGGAGTAAAGAAAGAAAAGCAACAATAACACAAAGATCTTACGTGGTTCGGACGAAGCCTACATCCACGGGCGAAGACGGCAAGAATATTCCACTAGAGTTCCAAACAGGATTACAAAAGATCACACTCAAACATGCACCAAAATCCCAATATACCCAAATATTTGAACTCACCAAAAATTAATTTCTAAATGCAATTAGAAATTAATATAAAAGGAATTTGGAAATAAGAATTATAAAATTCTTAAAATTCTTGCTGTGTAAATAATAGTGAACACTATATGTGTATATATATTGGTTTTGGGCGATGGAAGCAACAAAATTCCCGATGTGGGAATTTAATTAAGCATCACAACAAATCTCCACCTTGATGCTTAATGATCCAAACATCAAATAAAAACTTCAATCGTCTTCGCCAACTTTAAGTAGTTTTAGAAATTGCAAACACCCACCAAACTTAAGCAATGCTTGTATTTGCTTGGTGGAAGAGATGTAGTCATCATATTAGATAATGAAGGTGTAGAAACTGCTACATCACCCATAACAGTAGAACCTTGTAATGCATAAAGATTGGCAGAAGTTTTTTGTCCTTTCAAAACTGTCAAACTGTCTTTACTGACTTTCAAAGCTCCACCTACACCAGTGAACTCGTACCCTCGTGTTGTAAGAGTACTTAAATAGATTAAATTTCTCTTCAAATCAGGAATGTGTCTCACATCAGAAAGTGTTCTGACAACACCATCAAACATCTTGATCCTGATTGTTCCAATATCAACTATCTTACAAGAAGTATTATTTCTCATCAATACGGTGCCTTTTGAGGTTGATTCATATGTTGAAAACCAATCCCTATTGGGACACATATGAAATGAACATCCCGAATCAAGAATCCAATCATCAAATTTTAACTTGTCATCAGAAGCAACTAGGAGATCACCATCACTATCAGCATCTTCAACAATACCAGCCTGACTGGAGCTTTCAGGTTGCTTACCCTTTTGAAATGCAGAGGTTCTCTGATTCTTATTCTGTAATTTGTAGCATTCAGAAATAACATGACCTTTCTTCTTGCAATAATTGCAAGTTTTATTTTTAGATTTTGACCGATTTCTCTAATCGCCATCATTTTTCTTCTCGTGTGTTGTCCCCCGAACTATTAACCCCTCGACAGAACTCTCACCTCTACCAATGATATGTTTAATTTTTTCTTTATTAAACAAACTATCATAAACCTCATTTAAAGTGAGAGTATCACGACTATATAAAATCGTATCTCTAAAACTTGCATACGAGGGAGGTAGAGAACACAACGAAATCAAGGCCAAATCTTCATCATCATAACCAATCTCCATAGATTCTAAATCAGAGGCAATTTCTTTAAAACCAACTAAATGGTCATTCAAGGATGATCCTTCATCCATATGATAAGAAAATAAACGCTGCTTCAAATGCAATTTCGTAGTTAAAGTTTTTGTCATGCAAATCTGTTCTAACCTTAACCATAAACCAACAGCACTTTTCTCTTTCAAAACATCTTGAAAAATTTCATTAGATAAATGTAGATGTATTAGACTAAGAGCCTTACGATCTTTGCTTTTCTTTTCTTCTTGAGTCAAAGAAGCCGGCATTTTAGAAATTCCCAATAAAGCTTCTTCTAAATCCATTTGGACAAGAACTGCCCGCATTTTAGCTTGCCATAATGAAAATCTAGTATTTTCGATCCAAAAGCAGTATATGATGTTTCACAGTTGTCATATCAAAATTATCACAACCAAACAAAGCAATAATAACAAATCAAGCTCAAACAAACCAACCAAGCTCTGATACCACTTGTTGATAAAATAATTCGATCTTCACATATACCACTTAATATCGATCAACGGAGATAAACTAGATTCTAATTATGGCGGCAATAGCTAAAAATAAATAAATGGAGTAAAGAAAGAAAAGCAACAATAACACAAAGAACTTACGTGGTTCGGACGAAGCCTACATCCAAGGGCGAAGACGGCAAGAATATTCCACTAGAGTTCCAAACGGGATTACAAAAGAGCACACTCAAACACTCACCAAAATTCCAATACACCCAAATATTTGAACTCACCAAAAATTAATTTCTAAATGCAATTAGAAATTAATATAAAAGAAATTTAGAAATAAGAATTATAAAATTCTTAAAATTCTTGATGTGTAAATAATAGTGAACACTATATGTGTATATATATTGGTTTTGGGCGGTGGAAGCAACAAAATTCCCGATGTGGCTAGAAAGCGAAGGAACTATTTGAGTCTACTGAGTTCGATCTTAATAAATTTGAGGTGTATATTACCATTGGCTAGATCTCTGTAAACACCAAAATCCATTCTATTATAAAGATCTGAAATGTATACTTGCACTTTGTGAAGGTAAAAGATCAAATCATATGACATTTTAAGATGATAATAGATACAAATTGGGGATGGACTACAAACCATATATAGATGGCACGACTGCTCTCCAATAAATGAGGTCAAATACTGATTAATGAGATCAAACATGTGACCATATGTAATGACCCGACCCGAATGGGGTTCTAAATAGGCCATTACCTCAATGCATGCATACAAATCTACAGAAAATTTGCAAGATGGTGTTTGGATTCTAAGTAAAAACTAAAACATGAAAACATCCATTTAAAAATCAACATAAATTCCTGAAACCTGTCCTTGTTTCCAAGCACCTGTTTCAAGACAAATACATTTCCAAAACATACTCTAATCAGAGATTTATTTAAAACATACAAGCTTTGCAATAGTTACAACAATGCTAGAATCCAGAAATACATTCAGAAAACACCCTAGGGCTCCGTGCCCAACTACATGCATTTAGAGGACACTTAAATCATAAACATAAACATAAGACTCAGAGTTGAACAACGGGTTTCCATGATCACAGCTCCTCCTCCAGCCATCCTGTCTCGCACCATGGTTACCTGTGGAAAACCACATAATAAGGGTGAGTAACGAATTACTCAGTAAGAATCCCCAACCGGGGTACAATACGATATACATGGTCATCTAGCAGAAAGATATGCAAGCTATGAATATAAACACAGAATAGAGCACATAGCTTAGCCCACACTTGGGCCTCGGATGCCAACTCAGGGTCTTAGTCCGGAAATCAATCACCACATCCACACAATACACAAGTCGCCCTATACGAGAAACAAGTCTCGGCCTCAGCCTGTCTACTGTCGACGAAAGGTACACTGGCTCAAGATCCCGAGGAGCTCTCCGGTCGGCGCTGTAATGAGCGTAAGCATGCACCGCGTGCTCTCGCAGAACTATGAAGGGTGCGGTCCAGAGGCAAGCAGCGCCCATGTCCAGTCACCACGCCTAACTAATTCTTTGGATCGGTGTCACTGACATAGGGGTGTGAGACCTGGACACGTAAACTATGTCAGCCTGAACCACCGCACCTGGAGCTAAGGAACGGGTCGTGGTAGGCTTACACCAGGAAGCCGTCCTTACCTTAACAGGTGGCAATCAAGGGCAACGGCCGAACACGCTGAGGACGTGCCGACTGCCGGGGACGAGGCAATGCTAAGTCATCATCCCGACCGTTGGGGCATTTAACAGTCTGCCACCCTCACCCAAGATTGCAGGGCCAACCGTTAGGGTTAGCTATTCCCTAACGGGATCAAGGCGGAGCTCCATCTCATACGTCCCTGTCGGGGTGCAAGGTACGTTATGCATCCGGCCTGGATGATGCTATCTACCTGCAACTCTAACCTGCCTTAGAAATCAGCAAACAAGCAATATCATCCAATACGTGCTCAATAAGAATACAACGAACCTAGCATGATACTACGAAGCAAGGACAGATGCGAGCATGCCAGAAAGGAACAACCTAGCATGGACTAACATGAGAAACAACACAGGAAATCATGCCAGTCTGGAATTCAGAATAGAGCACTTATCACCAAACATGTCAATAAACACAAACAAGCATACAATCAGCAATCACATAATATATCGCAGGGTCCACACAACTCCGGTAAGAAATCCTTACAGCGGCCTAAGACCTCTAAACACAAGAAACCTAAGCTGCGATCGAACCCGAGCTAGCTAGCGAGAACCTAACAAAAACAACAATAATTACAATCAAAAGGCCCAAATATAATAAAACAAACAGGGCTCAGCTCGGGAGCAACTCACGAGGCGCGACGGACACACGAAAGCAGAGCATTTGCTCGGGCTAGGCAAAGCAGGCGCGCGCAGCTGGCGCTGCGGGGGGCGCAGGACGGCGCTGGGGCATGGCTGGGCGCGCGGACGAGCAAGCTGCAGGGCGAGGGCTCGCGACACGGGCTGGGACGAGCGACTCGGACCTAGGCTCAGGCGATCTGGCGCGAGGACACGAGACGAGGGCGCGGGGACGCGCGATCTGGCTGGGTTCGGCACTGGGCGACGCGGCTCGAGGCTGGGGCTGGCGAGCTGGGCGACGGAGCGACCTGGGCGAAGTTGGCCGACGCGACAACGGGCGACACAAGCTGGGCGAGGCTCGGGCGACGCTTGGGCTGACTACTCGGCTTCTCGGCGGCTCTGGCGCGACAAGGATGACCATGTGGTGAAATGGGTGGCCAGCATTTGCTCGGTGCCTGGGTTGAGAGAGAGAGAGAGAGAGAGAGAGAGAGAGAGAGAGAGAGAGAAAGTGAATTTGGGGAAAAAAATAAAATAAAAGAAAAGAAAAATGAATTTGGAAAAGAAAAGGAAAATGGGAAATAAAAGGAAAAATAAGGATTTTATCCAAAATCCATCCTTATCCACTTTTATCCTTAAAAATCCCATTTCCTTGCTTCCTCCTTCGATACCCGGCTGAAGCAACCTCTCCCAATAAATAAAACTCACTAAAATCCAACTCCCAAATCAACACCAAGGGCCCGGGCTCGAATCCCAAAGGAAGCACACAACCAACCCACACTTTGCCCAAAACCCAAATCACAACCGAACTCCCAAACGACTAGCCCAAACATCTCGGGACTCGCAAGCAATAACAAACCAGCCTCGACAAAGGTAGGAGCTACCTCGAAGCCTGAAAAACCACAAATCCTGCACGGAGAGCCAAAAGACCAAAATACCCCTAAGGGTCAAAACAGCTCTAACGGCCCAACCGAACCACTGAATCTGAACCGAAAGCACCTCGAGAACCGGAATAGAAAACTGGGCCGTTACACCATAGTGTTAAACTAAATTACCACCAAATAATGAAATTAACGACCCATTGACGTAGTATAATTTTTTGTTTTCAATTGATGAGAAATCTAAGTAGATATCTTCCAAATCATTATCAAATGAGATACTAAACAAATAAAAGAAGATAGAGAAGAAAATAGCATACCAAATTTAAGTAGTTCGGGACTAGCCCTATATCCACAGTTTAGAATTATGAAATAGCTAGTCTCATTCATAATTGTTATTAAAGTATTCAAGAGGCTCAAATAGTGGCTACCGTTTCTTTCACGGAATATGATGAACCCAAAGAGCTTTATATACTCTTTTTTTTTCTGAGTTACAACAATTGGAGGGTGGGGGAGACTCGAACCTAAGACCTCAAGGTCATTAGGTGTACATCGATGTCGCTTGAGCTACTGCTCTGTTGACGAAAGAGCTTTATATACTATTATAGCTCAATTACACACTAACAATTAACCACCCAACTAACCCCCTAGGTTAAAACTAGCTCACCAATGGGTTAAAATACAAATGAGGTGCAATTCACATTTTAAATCAATTTTTTAAAATTGAACTTAGAGACATTATTATTATTATTATTTTCTATGAGTTCCTTTATATTTATTTTTCCAAAAACTTTCAAATTTAAGCTAAAGGTTGAAAATTAAAAACAATGTTATTTTATTTGTTTTATTTTACAAAAACATTTGGATAAAAGTTCAAAAGATGAAAATAAACCCGATTGTTAAAAATGGTTATGAAAAATGTTAATCGTCAGTTAATAAATAAATTTTGTTGACTCAAAAAATAAAAATAAATAACTTCGGTTTTTTTTCTTTTTTTCTTCTAAGGGGAGTAGAATATAGAGAAAATCGACAATGGGGACTATCCAATCCAACCCATTAGAGTTTAGTTAAGTTAGAATTTTCGTTGAATTAAGTTTGGTTATGATTTCATAGTTTTCAGTTAGATAGAGCCGATACTTAAGTGGACTAATTTTTTACTCGTTCAAAACCCAAATTAAGGGGTTTTTTTTTTAATAGCAAACTAAGAACATTATATATATTATATGTATGTGTTATAATATATGTTTGTAGTGAGATCTAGAAAAACATACTTAAAAGAAATTTACACTAATTAGATATAAAACGTGAGTTAAATTATAGTATCATGCATTTATTTTAACACATTTACGAGTTATGAGTTGAATTTTAGAAATGAAAAAGTAGAGTAACACAACTTGAGAATGCACCTTGAAAATATATGTTTGGGTTCCTCTAATACATAGGGTTGGATGAGTTGACATATTAATCACCTGAAAAATTGAGTTGGTCCAAAAAAATTCCTTCCACACACACAGCTAGAATGATGTACATCGATAGATTCCAACTTCATATGTACACGTTTTGTAGTGTTGGATCGAAAAAGTGAAGATCTCATAATAATATATAAAAATATATCGAACTACTGTCATTACCTATTGATTTTGAAATGAATGTATAGAAAATCTAATAGAAAGCTTGCGAAAAAAGACGCATTAATTTGGCACGTTTTGCTGAAGGTGACATACAGGGGTTTGTGTTATGTAATGTCATGTTCATGAGAGCAAATTCTACTAGTTCTCTGCCATTGAACGAATCTGCCATGTGAAAGCTCACCAGTTGCTATCTTTAGTGCGAATTCAGCCAAAATTATTCATCTTTTTTCAGTTTGCTCTACCGACTGAACACGCTCCACCTCCACTTATAAAGCATTCTAAATGTTTTTGGTATCTTTTTCCCTTTAGTTTTGATCTTTTCACTTATAAAGTTGGTGGGGTACTTCGCTTTAAGCATTTTCTTAGTGTTTTTTGGGTGCTTCTTTTGCTGGGAATTTTAAGTTTGAGGCTGGAAAGGCAAGACTGATCTAATCTAGCTATCCCCTTTACTAGGACCCCCTGTCCTTATTTGTCATTTTCTGGTTGAACCCAGTATACTTTATTTGCTTTACCTTTAATTGGTGCACATAAACTGTTTGTGATTTGGTCTCATCCAAAATTTCTCTCTGTTTTTGCTTCTTGTCTTATATATATGACTTCTGAGAAGGTGGATTGAAGCATAACAGATATTGATTTATCTTTCAAGCTCAATTTGTAACTTTGAAAAAAATGGTCAAGTGTCCTGAGCTTCTTGATCTGATCTCTAGGGACTTGACTAGAAATGGTGATGGAAGCTCTGTTAGTGAGAAGAACAATAAACTTGAACTGAGGCTTGGATTGCCAGGAGAAGGAAGGAGCTGCTTGAATAGTAACCATGAAAGTGGTGAATTTCTTCTCTCTTCTGGTAAGCCATTTGCTTCTTGTTTGAACAATAGAAGCAATAAAAGAGCACTTTATGATAAAGCTGAGGGAATAGCAGGAGATGGGATTTGGTTGGATAGAAATGATGAATTCAAACCCCACAAGCTGATTTTCTCTGAGAAAACAGCTGAGAAGGTGTCTCCACAGTCAAAATCTTCACATTTGCAACATTTATTGATGCCCCAGAAATTGGACTTGGTGTCAGAGGAACCATCAAAGCCATGCAGTTTGAAAACAGCTGAGTTTCCATACTTAAATGGGAAATCATGTCCCAACACTGCTTCAGTTCCTGCAGATTCATTTGAACCTAAACACCATGAGAAAAGGTTAGTCAGTTTGTCTACTCTTATATGCTATTTCTTTAATCACTCTCATCAAACTCTGCTTTTTTAAGGGATGGATATTGTGTCAATGAAACTTTGTATCTCCTAACTGTGACTCCGTGTTTCATCAGCACAAGTGATCCATCAACTTTCATAATTTTATTTTTGTTAAGTTGAAAGTAAAGGTAGATTTCTATTTTTATTTGTTTTTCTTGTTTTAACTGTTTTCTTGAAAACTTGGAAGGTTGAAGTCCTTTTCAGCTGAAGTAAGTTTTGTATGAATAATATTACAAGTAAAAACGTGATCAGCTGTTAACCATCATGGAGTGACCTAGTGGTCAAGAGAGACTTGAGAAATTAAATGATAATAAGTTCAATCCAAGTTTGCCACCTACCTTGAAATTAATTTCTTACGGATCTCCTTGGTATCGAAATGTTGTACAGCCATGGTGTATGTCTTATGAGAATAGTCGAGTTGTACTGGCCAAGACACTCATGGATATCCAAAAAATAATTCCAATCCATTACCCTTAACTGGCTTAAGATGACTTTGATACACGTGTTTGAACTGCAACTGATTGTTTTCCTATTGCTCTGATACTTATTGAAAAAGATGAAAAAAGCCACCTAGTTCTTTAATATAGCAATTAAATCCTTTATATTACTTGCTTATAACCAGACGTTATCTCATTCACAGCAAGTCTTAGTTTCAAAAGCAGATGATAAGGCTAAGTTACTAATTGCAAAGAATACAAAATCTTTGATAACAGGGCTTCAGTTGCATCAGCTGTTGGTTGGCCCCCCCTCCGTTCTTTCAGAAAGAACTTTGCTGCCCCCCGCTCGTCAAAGCCGAACCCTCAGGAGTTGTCAAAAGAAACTGTGCAAGAGGAGAATGGTTCAAAATCTGACTGTTGCAATGGACAAATGTTTGTAAAAGTTTGTATGGATGGGGTTCCCATTGGAAGAAAACTGAATCTTCATGCCTATAGTAGTTATGATCAACTGTCTGCTGGCATAGACGAACTCTTCCACTGTCTTCTTGCAGGTAATCTTACAATGCCCTGCATGCCATCAATATTTTGTCCAACACTATGTTTCTTTTGCGCATGATAAATTTCAAGTTATAAACTAAATTGTTATGCTGAAATTACTGCCAACTGGTTCTTATTTTCTTCTTTTTAATTAACTACAGCCCAAAGAAGTTATCTGGTTGCTGAAGATGGGAGAAGGGTGGAGAAAACAACGTCATTATCTGATTCCAAAATAAAAAACGGGCTGTACACTCTAGTTTACTATGACAATGAAGGGGACAGAATGCTTGTTGGTGATGTCCCATGGAAGTAAGCCTTTCCCACAGTTAATCTTGTTGCCTATTTCATAAGATCTCTCTGATCAAATCTGGTAGAATAAATTATAAACTTTGGTCCCTATGCTTTCAAGAAAATTAGAGTTTAGTCTCGATGATATTGAAAGTTAGAATTTAATCCACATAGCTCGGCAAAAAGTTAAAATTTAGTTTTTCTGATTTTAAAAAACTAGAATTTCGTCTTGTTTAGGATCCCATTTGGAAATTTGAGAAGAGCTCCTAGCATTTTACGAGATAGGTGAGCTACTCCTCTCATGACTAATTGATTTGAAATGGAATCTTATACTATCTAATAAGATCCTATCGTTTAATAAAATCTAAAAAATAATCCAGGTCAATTGTAATCACGGGTGAATTAAGTACATAGATGTGACTAATAAGTATCCATGTGTAAATAATGCAATATTTTTGTTCATCAGTCGTTTAACTCGCACCGTCAAGATTGAAACATAAGTAACTAAATTTCACATATGTCATTTGTGAATATTTGACTATCTTAGGAAAATGGTCTTTTTTAGAATGCCCCAAATCAGATTCTGCATCATTCTAATCGTTCGTTTAACGCTTCCTCGCTCGCTCTTCACTTTATGGAATAGGAACTAGGAACTCATTTTTAGACATAACTTGAGCTTTGTTTGTATATTGAATGATTTGGCTTCATTTTCATGCAGCATGTTTGTTTCCACTGTGAAGAGGCTACATGTGCTAAAGAGCCCTGCCCTTGCCACTGAAAAGAAGTGAAGTTCCTTTCAAAATTCAAACATAGCAGCAATTTTGAGTAGCAATCGGAATAGCTCAAGTTAAAGAGTGAATGCTAGTTAGGATTTTCTCATGTACATTTGTGTTTTCCTACTCGATTTTTACTGATTTTAGCAGTGCTATGAAGCTGCAACTTGTAACCGCAGCCTTGGCTCTCAAGGTTGAGGCAACTGCTGTTTGTGTGTATATATATTATTCTGTTTCTTCAGAAGTATGAGTCTTGATTCTGAAATATTTCCTGTTTTTTTATTGCATCCTTGAGGGGTTTTCGGCGGACATATCAAACTTTGGGCCACCGACTATTATTGTCTCATAATCCCTATTCATCTCTTCTATAATTACTATTCATTTTCTCATAACTACTATTCATTCCCTTTCATAATCATTATTCATTCCCTCTGAACTTTAGAGAATGTTTCAAAAATACCTTGTCGTTAAATTTCGATGAAATCGTTAATGTTATGTTTTAGAAAATTTCAAAAATACTTTTTATTATAAAAATTATTAAAAAGACCTGAAACTATATATTATTAAAAAAAAATACCGAGAATCATATGATATTTTTTTGGGGATTTTGCATGTATATTAAAAATAAATAAAATAATTTCATGTATAACAAAATTCTCAAACTTACTCATTTGTACCACAAAAATGATTGAAGTCTATTAGTTGAACTGATAGAAATCTAAAGTCTATCAATTGAATCGATAGAAGTCTATTAATTGAACTTGGAAGTTGAACAAATACAAGTCTTAGTCTATGAGTTAAACAGATAAAAGTCTAAAGTCTATCAGTTGAATCGATAGAAGTCTAATAATGTTAGAATATGAATTTTGGGCAAAATATGTTATGAATAAAATTACTTTAAAAAATGTGCTACAATCGAGAGCAAAAAAATATGTTATGGAGCATAAATTCGAAGTGAGTTGGTGGCTAATCCGATAAAAGTGTAATTTGGTGAATATGCTTACAATTTGCAGCGTTGGACTCACAAAGGCAAGCAAGCAATAGCAGAGGGCGGCGCAACAAATTCCTGAATCCCACATGCTTCTACGAGCGTCCCCTCTTCTTCGCGGGTCGCACCTTCCATTCCCCTCTGGGGTTCACATGGCGGTTGCTGCCAATCTCCCTTTCCATCGCGCATCTCACACTCACAGTTCCTCTTCTTCTTCTTCTTCGCACTTCCCCTTTGCTTCCCATTCCAGCCCTTTCCATCGCATTTCGCCTAAATTCACCTTTCCGCAATCCCTTCGGAGTTTCTATGTTCTGTCGGGAACGCGCAGTAGGGTTCCGCGGCCTTGTGGAAGGGTTTTCTGTGGGCAAAGAGAGTATCGGAAGGTGAGGAGACGAGTCCCCAAGAGTAAGAAGAACGAATTGGAACTCAATGTCAGTATCTGTGTTGAACAAGAGTTGCCGGACGACCCTGAAGTTTTGGTATCTCTTTCTTCGCCTGCATTTTCTTACACATTTCTCCTTTTCTTTTAGTATTTGTTGTTGTTGTTGCTGATGTTATGAAATTGGAACCACAATCAAAGAAAAGATTATACTGTGTGTTAGCTACATCCATACGAAAAACCTCTGGGCTAGAGTTTTAAAGGCTTACCTGGCAGCAAGACCCTAACTAAGTAATCTTACGACATCATAGTTCCAAGGCATCTCAACAGTTGCAGCAGTAGTATATGTGCATAAATGAATTTCTTTCATGGCTACAGTGGATCGTTGGAATTAATTTGGGATAACATTGTTGTCATTTTATCTGTGAATGTGGTCTTTAAAATAGTTGATTAACAATGATATTTAGCCATGGTTCTTTTTTGTTGAGAAAGGAACAAACTTTCATTGAAGTAATATAGGAGCATGCAATAAAACGAGGCCCCCTTACAAAAAAGTGTAATTACAAAATAGATTCGCCATCGACGCCCACCAATAGATTAAACTTTGCTAGGGACCACACGTGTTAACTAATGTTGGTAGAATGAGCACATCAAACTAACTCGAGTGTAGTCTTATTGGCTAAGATATCAAAGATGAAGATCCCTCCTTAAATGTTAGACGTTGGTTTGAATTACCAACCCACATTTTGTTTGCACTTAAGAGAGCACCATGTAACTAAGAGGACTTGCTTGTTGACACATTCCTTACTTATACTTGGATATGCTATAATCCGGGCATCATGTTGATTTTGTACTTTTCAACCTTGGGAAACAAGAGTTAAAAAGGCAGTTAAGCTATGAAATTCAGTTTTGTATTATCTTTTCCCATCAATGATGGAGAACGCAGCTTCTCCTTAGCTGTTTAACGTGCCACCAAATGTATCTAACAGAACTTAATCTCATTTGTCAAATACGTGGATTAAAAATTGTACTTCTTGATTACAATTTCTTTGACGTTAAAATCACATTTGATAGATTTCTTCTCTTAGATAACAAACATTGATCTGGTCAAATATGTCAGGAACCTAGGTGTAGGATGAATTTTTCTCTCATTTGCATTGTTGCAAGGTTCCTTTTTAATTCGTCGTTTAATTCTTATGGTTTTCCTTTTAATGCTTCAGGGTATTGCAGAAATGCTTCGTTTGAATGTTCCTAAGGCTCTGAAGCTAGCTTTCAACAGTCTAAAGGATTCAGAATATAAAACTCGAGATTGTTCGATAAATGATGTTGGTTTATTTGGTAGTGTTGAGTTGTCCGTGCTACTTTGTAACGATGAGTTTATTCGTAAACTTAATAAAGAATGGAGGGATGAGGATCATGCCACCGATGTTCTGTCCATGTCACAGCATGTCCCAGAACTGAAGCTTCCAATTGTAAGAACGTGCAAATTAATAAGTAAATTTTATCGTTTTTAGTTCAACAACATTTAGGATGAGGGAATTTGAACGATCATAAGCGCATACTTTTTGTCAGTTGTGTCATACACTATGGCAGTAAATTATGTCTTTGAGAATGATAAATGATCGATTGATTTTTGTATCCACAGCTTATGTTAGGTGATATCATCATTTCTGTAGAGACTGCTGCAAGGCAGGCTGAGGAAAGGGGGCACACACTTCTTGATGAGATTCGGATACTTCTGGTTGGTTAATCAATTACCCTTTTTTCCCTAAGAATTTTTGCCTTGCATCCCTATGTTTGAGAACTAGTAGCTTTGCTACTATGCATACAGCATGTGTTTTGAGGGGAGCATCTAAGAGGTCATTTTTTTAGGGGAACATCTAAGAGAGCATTTAGAATATAGGAATGGGTCAATGGGATTAAGTTTCGTAATCTCATTCTTGCATAACCTATACTCAGGCATTTCATTCCCTAGGCTTATGTTCCCAAGCTTCACATTCCAATGCAACATATACCATCATCACAATCATTAGCGTATTTCTTACACTCCAACCTTCATTTTCAAGGATTTGTAATTCGTTAATGTGCACTTTCATATCTAAATATTTCTAAGCAATTTTATTCTCAATCTTTCCATGACTAGGCTTTCCATTATCTGATTTCTTATTTCAATGTTGACCAGATAAACACTTCTAAAGGATTTCATTCACTGCTAAATAGGCAAAAGGATAAAAAAAAACATAGAAATGTTTTTTTCACGGAAAAATAAATTTAAAATGTTTAAGGATCCATTTCCTAAAGATGGAAGGTAGAATGATATACTCCTTTAGGAATTCAACCAAAGCCCAACATTTTCGAACCTTCGTTACAAAATTATGTCTGTAACCAAGTAGAAAGAAAAGCACCCTAGACTAAGTGAAAGGCAAGTGAATCAACTATCTATTCTCATTTATATATATATATATATATATATATATATATATATATATATATTAAAAAAACTACTTATTTTTCATTAAAAAATATATATTTGTTCTCATTTTTTAGCCTTCTGAGAAATTTGTATCATCAAGAAATCAACTAAGCAAAGGAAATTCATAATTGCATGGGGTTTGTACAGGTGCATGGATTGTTGCATCTTTTGGGATTTGATCATGAGATTAGTGAAGAGGCTGAAGTAGAAATGGAGAAGGAGGAGGAACTACTTTTGAAGAGTTTAGAATGGAAAGGGAAAGGGCTAATTCAGAGTGCAATTGATGCTGAAACTAATTTAAACTCAGTTGCGGAAGTTCCAGATGGTAATTTTGCAGTATCTGCTTTGATGTTCATACGTTCAAATCTAGAATCCCTCCACCCCGGATGACGTTGAACTCAAAAAAAATAAAGTTGTATTATGTTCTATACATTTTTCTCACATTAATGAAAAAAAATTATTTCCTATCCAAAAAAAAAGTTATTTACATTTTTACTGTTCTTAGATTATGTTCTGTATGTTCTTACTGTTGACTTGTTAAAGACAGGAAAAAAGAAGGTAGTCTTCGATTTTACCACCCAAGGTTCAGCTATATTTTCTGTGATATGGATGGTAAGAGCCCACTTAAGGTCGATCTAAAATATTTCATGACTTAACCTTTTGACTTCTATTAAGTACATTAATTTTATGTCAGGTACATTGCTTAACAGTAAAAGTCAAATTACTCCAACAACTGCCAAGGCTTTGAAAGAGGCCTTGGCAAGGGGTGTGAAAGTTGTTATAGCCACTGGAAAGGTAATCCTTTTTCTTGATTGTCAAGATATTGACCTTAACCTTTTTTTTTCAACTATTTTTTCGATGGTCTACTGAATGTTAGGGTGTTTACTTTTTTAATTTTAAATATCTTGTAGCTTTGGTCTGCTATTCCCTTATTTTCACCAAATTTGTGAGGAATAATGGTTAGATTTATTATATGGAGTAGGCCCGTCCAGCAGTAATAAGCATTTTGGAGAAGGCAGGTTTAGCTGGAAAAGATGGTGCTGTGTCTGAATTTTCTCCTGGAGTGTTCTTGCGGGTTTCAATTTTTCCTCTTTTTTCCTCTTTCTTCATGTTGCCTTTTAAAGCTGAGGATAAGTGAAGACTGAAAGTACAATGAGAGTGGAGATCAATCCCAATTAAGGGGAGCCTACTAATTTTTCGTTGACATATGTTAAGTATATACAAATCTTAATTTTATATCCCTGATAATGAACCTCGTAAGTTCCCAGTTCCCTTGATTTGGAATCTCTTGCAAAACAGAACTTGGATTTATTTCACTTATATCTTTACCTTTCAGTTTATTTTTATGCATTATCACACTTTAATCTTTTCTATTATATATTCTCTTTCCTCTCATGGTTCTAGGGACTACTCGTTTATGGAAGACAAGGCAAGGAAATTTATAGGCGGAACTTAGACCAAGGTGTCTGCAGAGAGGTTACGTCTCTGGCTGTTTGCTATGTATACTACTCAGTGGTTTGAATAATATGATTAATTTAGGCTCCGTTTGATAACCATTTGGTTTTTAGTTTTTTAAATTTAAACTTATTTTTACTTATTTCCTACAACGTGTTCCATCTTTCCTATAATTTACATATCCATATTTCCTTGAGTAAGTATATGAATGCTAACCAAATTTCAAAAACAAAAACAAGCTTTTGAAAGCTACTTTTTTTGTTTTTAAATTTTGATTTGGTTTCTAAAAATATAGGTAAGATGTAGATATCCTAGTAAGAAAAAACATAAGTTAGTTGTTGTAGGCTTAAATTTCAAAAACTAATAATAAAATGGTTATCAAACGGGATCTAAATGTTTTTATTGATGTCTTATGGGATTAAAGCCATGCAAGCCGACAATGCTCTACAATAGATGTATTCATGTAGTGCAGCTAGCCATAGAAAATGGCTCAGCTATAGGACCTCTTTTCTAAGCGATGGACATTAACAACCGTTAGAATCCCAGAAAGTAATGATAATTTTAAGAAGACGCTCATTAGCAAACAACAAGAAGATTTTTTAACCACAAGATGCATGTTAATGATATCTAAATTTGTATACTTTGAAGTGCAGGCATGTCTTTATTCTTTAGAGAAGAAAGTTCCACTGATTGCATTTGGTGAAGGCCGTTGCTTAACTCTATTTGATCATCCACTTACTGATGCATTGCACACTGTATACCATGAGCCCAAGGTACTTAAACATATTTTTAACGTGGTTCTTAGTATTTGATGTAGTAAATGTAGCATTTGCACTTGTAAAGGTGAGTTTGTATGGCTAACTACTGTGAACTGAATTATTTTAGCAACTGTATTTCGACATTGAAAAGCTAGACCTGACAGTTATGAGAAGTGTTTGTAAATAGTTAGACCCTATTAAGCCAGCTTTCATAGGTCATCAGCTGTCACACTGTTGATGTAATAAGTTAATAACTGCCTTGACTGATTTGATTTGTTTTTATAGAAGGGGGCGTTAATTTAACCCCTCAATGTCAAGCTAGTTTTGAGAAGCATCTGAAATTTTCCCTTTCAATAGTCTTGTTCATGGATATAAGTTATAACTTCATTGATTATTCATTGATTATGTATTACAGGCAGAGGTAATGACTTCAGTTGAGGATCTTTTGGCTGCAGCTGAAATACAGGTAAGCTCTCGGCTGCCATGCGAATGCCTCCCTCTCATTTTTATATTAGTAAAGGAAAAATTGAGGAATGGGGGAATTCATATCAGCACAGCATTTGCTGAGTATTGTAGCCAGGGGAGGTTTGGTTTTGGTTTTGGTTTTGGTTTTGGTTCTGGTTCCTATAGCAATCAGTTTCACATAGTAGGGAGCTGGTGGATGATTTATTTTGCCATCTTATTACACATGCAGAAACTTCTTTTCTTGGACACTGCCGAGGGAATTTCGAGCATCCTTCGTCCATACTGGTTGAAAGCATTAGGGGAACAGGCTTCAGTTGTTCAAGCTGTTCCGGACATGCTTGAGATTGTCCCCTGTGGAACCTCAAAAGGCAGTGGAGTAAAAATGCTGCTCGATCATTTGGGAGTCTCTTCGGAGGAGGTAGGCTAAAGTTTTCCCTAAGGTCACTTGTGTTTTATTTTTTAATAGGGAAAAGGAAAAGGTAAGAAAAATAAATATGAAAACGATACTTTCTTAAAATTACTGAATATGTTCTTAAAAATAGAATTTTGTTTCTTCTCAACCATCACGTCAAAATCAAAAGAAATTATCAAAATTCCAATAGCACTTCTTTGCAGGTTTTGATTACTAAAAGATCCCAAAACAAAGAAGTAGAGCTACTTTTTTAAAGAGATCTAATGGACCATCAAATATAGGAAAAAGCCTAAGCCAAACCCCCCCTCAACTATCCTCGCCCATCCACATTGTCTTTTCATTGTACATGGCTCTCCCACTAACTTTTTTTTTTTAAACAAGGGTAACTATGCCCATCCCTAGACCAGGCACCTGGAGATATCGAAGGAGTAATGTCACAGGTGAGTCTCGAATCTGGGATCTTGAAGGGAGCATATCTTCAAAGCCCAAGTCTTCAACCACTGTGCCACTCCTTGGGGACACATGACTCTTCCACTAACTATTACTTCAAAGTGACTCGATTTTGGTAGACAAATTCAAATCATTGAATTTCTAATTGGTCTAGGTACAAACTCTTTATGGCTACCTAGTTCCATATAATTTGAAAGTGGAGGTAAAGATTTGAACTACAATATTTCGTACTTAATCCAATTACTTTGAAAGGTGGATGGTAACTAATAAGACATTTTCACTCACTGATTGGGTTTACATGGCTTGGTATTAGACAACCAGAGCACTTGTTTGCTAATCATGTGATCTACTCGTCATCGTAAACACCCCACTGCTAACCTCCTGTGAACTTCTGTTATGAATCTACTGAAGGTAGATGGATTGTTACTTGACCATCTACAAAAAGAGAAAAGGAATGTATGTTTGCTTTTGAAACTAGAATCCATAATGTTAGATACTATATGCAAATGTAGTATCATGATTTAAGGATCTGGTTGACTGTTGGGTATGAAAGTTCATCTCCATTCATCTCCATACATGATCAGTGCTTATAGTGGCTTTTAACATGGTAGAGATTTACAATACTGCTCTTAAGTGGCATCCCGAAGGGGTGGTATAGTGGTTGAAGACTTGGGCTTTGAAGATATGCTCCTTTCAAGGTCCTAGGTTCGAGACTCACCTGCGACATTACTCCTTCGATGTCTCTTGGTGCCTAGTCTAGAGACAGGCGTGGTTATCCTTGTGTCAAAAATAAAATCCTGAAGTGGCTTAGACCTTGCCCCTCAAATTGTGCTTTGATTGTATAGGTAATGGCTATTGGAGATGGGGAAAACGACATTGAGATGCTGGAGCTGGCATCTCTTGGAGTTGCTTTGAGCAATGGATCAGAGAAAACAAAAGCTGTTGCTAACGTAATTGGTCCCAGCAACGATGAAGATGGTGCTGCAGATGTCATATACCGATATGCGTTCTAGAGACAATGAGACTTCGAGAAGCTTCTAATCCAGTTTAAAAGTTGATTATTGTGATTAAAGGATGCATTTTTTGCTGTCCACATTCTTATTGTTTCTCTTGATAGAGCCAAACTTGAGAGAGAAGATTTTTTCCATTTTGTAGGAAATATGAAAGTTAGAGCCTATAGGTTAGGTTTTGAATGGCAATGTGATGAATTATTACTGATCCCACATTTTTTTGTAAGTCGGGAGTTGCCTAAATTTGCTCCTCTTATTTGCATATGAATAAGCTTATGTCTCTCTGTCCTAAATGAGTGGACTACTGACATGGAGATGATACATTTAGATGATACTTTCATGCTAAAGGTTTTATAAATTATAGTTAACTTGTCCATTTTATTAATATGTTATATCTAATCACCGGCACGATTGATTATTTTGTTTGGTGTTAATCCATTTCTACTTCACGGTCACGGGTTCATTCTCTAGAATTGGTATTTGTAATTTCTCTTCCTCTAACTTTACTAAAAAAGATGTTATATCTAATTTGTTAAATATATGATAAATTGAACTTTTTTTTCTTTCAAAATTGGCTCGATAATATTAATAACTATAGTACTAAGAATTGATAAAATATAAATATATTTGTTAAATTTATATTAACAAATACTAAATTTTAAGAAAAATGATCAAGAAAACTACTTTAAGATCTAATTTTAAGCTTAAAAAAAAGTATATGAACTTAAATAACACCATACGAGTGATTGATCATATATTTTACTTAAAGTCTCTTGTTTCAATTAAGGGTATGTTTGGCCCTTCGATTACAAAATGAATGGCCGGTTGGGTTAAGATAACCCAACCCACGTTTGGGGGGCCAATTATGTAATCGCTGGTTGAGAGATTACCGGCCCCTCTGATTAAAGTAAGCGTCGCCAAGGTTTTAATAAAGCGCTGCCAAATTAAAATAAAACGTGGCCAAGGTTTTAACAAAGACAAAATGAGAAGGAAAAAAAAAAGAATGTTACGAGAAGAACTACCATTTTCCCTTATTTTTGTGTGGGTTTTGTGAAGGATGGATACCGCTCTTGGATGATTTGAAAATCTCATAATAAACAGCTTCATAACAACACTTGCACTTTACATTCTTCCTTTTCCTTTTTTTTTTCGAATTTCTCTACTCTCTGTTCTTGAAGGCTTGACTAAATTTAATAAAAATAACAAGAAGAAGAAGGGTTGCACAAACAAACTTTTTTTTCCTTTTTGAGAAAAGGGATGCAGAAGGTTTGATTTTTTTTTTTAATGACTTTTGTAATTTTAAAATTGCTTGGTTTCATTTTGAAAGGGAAAAATTGATTGGTTTTCATTTTGGAAGAGAAACATGAAATGAAAGATCAATAAAAGAGGAATGAAGGAACAGTCCCCGAGCCTTGTTCTTTTCTTTTTTTCTTTTTTGAGTTTGTTTGATTCCATTTTTCAAAGAGAAATAACAATTTAAAACAAAGAAAGGGGTGGAGAAGAAGTCACCGTGGCTTATATGTGTCAGCTTATAAGGATATTACAAGGAAAAAAATAGGAAGTTATTTATTAGTATATAAAATAATATATTTATTTAAAGCTAAGATTAATGGAGTTTTTTTCCTTCATTTTTTTGGATGATTAGTATAATTTGTTAATTTAAGATTAAAATAATCATTTTTTTTAATTTAGGAATAAAATAATTGTCACTAAGAAGTTCTTTTGAAAACAAAATGTTATTCTATTTCTAAAAAAAAAAAAGAGTATTATTAAAATAAAATTTATACATTAAAAATATATCAATATCTCTATTTTTTAGTAGGTAATTTTACATCCGACCATTTTTTAAAAGAAGATATGGTCAATTGAATATAAATAAAAATAAAAATCAATTTGTACACCTTTTGTAAATTTTATTTCAAACATTTTCAAATTATTTTTAAAAAGTTTTTAGAAAAATCCCATAACTCCCCTTATAATAACATGTCTTTCATGTCTTTCAAACACTGTTTATCATAACTTCTGTTATAATAACCTGTACCTAGAGATATTTTCTATGCATATGAATATTTTCTTTGATAATTAACATTATAGTTGAAACTTATAGATATATTTTTTTTTAAATCTAATTTTTTGATTTTTTTATCCAAAAAATATAAAAAAAAGAAAAAAGAAAAAAAATAAATTGTAAAAAATCCCCGCAGGGAACCTGATCCCCGCCGGTGCCCCGTGAGGAATCCCCGCCTTGATCCCCGAAAAAAAAATTGGATATTTTTCCGGGGACGGGGATGGGGAAGCCATTCTCCAACCCCGCCCCGCCTCGTGGACATCTTTACCTGCACCCCAAACACCGTTTATTATAACAACTGTTGCAATAGCCTGCACCCCAAACACCGTTTATCATAGTCCACCATTTATAATAACTCCCGTTTATTTTAACCCATTATCTACAGTAATATAACCAGAGCTCCAAACGCACCCTAAGAGGTTAAGGGTTGTTTGAAGCAAAGATTATAAGAATGATATTGATAGTATGAAAATTAAGAGGAGAATATAAAGTCGAATATAAAATTTATCTAAGCTTATCATAAATCCTAAAAGGTGTTTGAATGAGGAATTATTTTGACAACTTATTTTAAATTGTGAGGTTTTTGTAATAGTTTGTTTGGATGTAGATTTTTATATAGGAGTTATAGCAAAAAAAAAAACTTTGTTTAGATGTTTTTTTGTTTTGTTTTGTGGAGTTAAAGACAATTGTTTGTTTGAATGTAAATTTGAAATGAAAAATCATTTTGAGTAGTTAAAATAGAATGATTATAAATGAGTAGTTAAAAAGAAATTATTTTGAGTAATTAAAAAAAATTTAATTTTTGTAATAAAAAATAAAGAGTTATTTTAAATAGTTACACTAGTCATAATTTTTTGGAGGAGTAGAATTCAACAAACAAACACCCCATTGTGTTGAATTTTAAAACTTTAGAATGAAGTAGACCATAATAATGAATTGGAGGTTGGCTTGCCAATTAGTTTGATGAGATCAACCAAACGGTACCAAGAAAAAAAAGGCAATTGGGTACACTGGCTGTTCTTCAGGACCACAACCACCGCAAAATCATCCACCTTCTTCTCCGATGCGGCGCCCAGCTTTCAATGCCTCAGCTTCTTCAAATCCAAGCTCAAGTCATCGCCTCTCCAATCCCTTCCATCGACCCCAATCTCATCGCCGTCAAGCTCATCGGCGTTTCTTCCTCTCACGCCAACCTCCGCCACTCTCTTCTCATCTTCCGTCACTACCTTTCTTCTCCAAACATCTTCGCCTACAATGCTCTCCTCAAATCCTTCGCCCAACACAACGCTTGGCACTCCACCATCTCTTACTTCAACACCCAGTTGCTGCTATTGCCTGATGCTCCATACCCAGATGAGTACACCTTCACTTCTGTGCTCAAGGCCTGTTCTGGCCTTTCCCAGCTGCTCGAGGGCCAAAAGGTACATTGTTTTGTTACCAAATATGGCTGTGAATCCAATCTGTTTGTTAGGAATTCGCTTATTGATTTGTACTTTAAGGTGGGTTGTCATTGTATTGCCCACAAGTTGTTTGATGAAATGTCTGTGAGAGATGTTGTGTCCTGGAACACTTTGATTTCGGGGTATTGTTTTAGTGGAATGGTGGATGAAGCTCGGTTGGTGTTTGATGGGATGGTGGAGAAAAACTTGGTGTCCTGGTCGACTATGATTAGTGGATATGCAAGGATGGGCAATTTAGAAGAAGCGCGCTATCTTTTTGAGAATATGCCGATTAGGAATGTGGTTTCTTGGAACGCTATGATTGCTGGATATGCTCAAAATGAAAAGTATGCAGATGCAATTGAGTTGTTCAGGCGAATGCAGAATGAAAGCGGTCCAGTGCCGAACGATGTTACGCTTGTTAGCGTGCTTTCGGCTTGTGCACATCTTGGTGCTCTTGATCTGGGGAAGTGGATTCATAAGTTTATAAGACGGAGCAAGATGGAAGTTGGTCTGTTTTTGGGGAATGCATTGGCAGACATGTATGCCAAATGTGGATGCATATTGGAGGCCAAGGAGGTGTTTCATGAAATGCAGGAGAGAGATGTAATCTCATGGAGTATAATAATCATGGGATTAGCCATGTATGGATATGCCGAGGAAGCATTCGAGTGCTTTGCTGAAATGATCGATGATGGTTTAAAGCCAAATGATATTACCTTCATGGGTTTATTAACAGCCTGCACTCATGCTGGATTGGTTGACAAGGGGCTGAAGTATTTTGACATGATGGCTCAAGTTTATGGTATTGCTCCCAAGGTTGAGCATTATGGGTGTGTGGTTGATCTGCTTAGTCGTGCAGGCCGTCTCGATCAAGCAGAGTCTTTGATTAACTCCATGCCTATGCAGCCTAATGTAATAGTTTGGGGTGCACTACTTGGCGGCTGTCGGATATATAAAGATGCAAAACGAGGAGAACGCATTGTTCGACGCATACTTGAACTAGACTACAACCATTCTGGAAGTCTTGTTTACCTAGCTAATGTTTATGCTTCAATGGGCAGGTTGGATGATGCAGCTAATTGTAGGTTGAGAATGCGAGAAAACAAGCTGATGAAGACACCGGGTTGTAGTTGGATTGAGTTCGACAACTCGGTATATGAATTTTTCATGGGGGACTTGTCTCATCCTCAGTCTGCAGAAATATACTCGATGATTAGAGAATTGAAGTGGAAGATGAAATTAGCAGGATATAAACCAAAAACTGATCTTGTGATCCATAATATAGATGAAGAAGAGAAGGAGGATGCACTTTCTACTCATAGCGAGAAGCTCGCCCTTGCATTTGGGCTTATCAATACCGGTGAGGGAACTACAATTAGAATAGTTAAGAACTTGAGAGTTTGCAACGACTGTCATGATGCAATAAAAATCATCTCGAAAATTGTTAAGCGAGAGATTGTAGTACGAGATCGAAGTCGTTTTCATCATTTCAAAGACGGAAAATGTTCCTGCAATGACTACTGGTAATCTGAGGTTGTAGTGAAGGAATGTAATGAGAATTCTGCAGCATTGATATTTTATTCATCTTATTCTCAAATATAAGTGTTCATTTTTGTACATTCTAATTGCGTAATTGGGTGAGTGAAAGCAAACATAACCTTTTCTTTTTTCCAAAGCAAGACGATAGGCTGATAGGTACGATAACTTTCGTGGTATTTCGAGAAGAGCAATACTTAGGTAAGGGTGGACTTACCCATCTTAGAGTCACATATTTTTACTTTTTTAAAAAAAATTGACTTTGATTGATGGAGAGAGAAATGTTAAAGTAGAGAGAGAAATGCAAAAAGTAAAAATATGTAGTTCTAAAAGTGGGTAAGTATTTGCAAAATGCTTACCCACTCTCACCTAAGTATTGCTCTTTTGAGAATTTGAAAACTATTGAAGGGATCTTGGACATCCACAAGTGGAATATTTCTACATTGGCCAAGTGGATTTGGAAGTTTCTTTTATTATTATTTTTTGTATGTGGGGATGTTTGGACAAACCTACGCACACTAGTAACCAGTTGACCTTACTACAGAAATTGATTGAAAATTAATTTTAGGTTGATGATATCATGCCTCTATCTACTTTTGACAATTAGTTAAAACAAGGATTTGAAAATTCTTTCATGAGAAGGCTCTATATGGCGGAAGATTATAATAGCAACAAACATTCCACTTAAATTGGGCTGCTCTCAGAGGGGCCATGGGAATCCATCTTCATTTCTCTCACCAACAAGAGTAGTAGCTCAGGATATTAGTATATGCCTAACAATAACTGAGTAGATCATGTATTCGAAGCCCTTTACCACCAATTGTTGTAGACTCAAAGAATCCGGTTGTCTTAAATACCACAATCAGAATTGGAAATGGTGAGAACAGGCTTTGGGAAAGACGTCTAGTTGAGTTTCAAAGCTTCCAGATTACATATTGTGAAATATTGTGGACATCCATCTCAAAATCAATTGGCGATGAGGAGTAGTTCACCTACTTTTTAAACACTTAGAGATATCTTCTCCTTATCAACGTGGGATTCTCAACACATATCCCTATTTATACAACTTAATTTTTAAATAATTAGGTTTGTATTGCCCAATCATGAAACCGTTATAAAGGCTTTTGGAATCCTCACATTGAGAAGAAACTTAAATAGGTTGAAAATGAAGAATGAGAGCCTCTTTATTTCACTCATTATCGGAGCTATGTTTTTTACAACCACGACGACTGATGGATTTTGACACTGAAATTAGATGCGATCGTCTCAACTTAATTTCTTTCATTCACAAATTGACTTCAACTGGGAATGAAAGAAATTCTGGTTTTTACAAATAGATATGGAAAGATCATAGGTGAATATAACCACTTTTTATAAACTACAATGAAAGTCCAAAGCTGTTGCCTCCTTTGCTACAATAGAAATGAATCCCATCTTTTCAATTCATTTGGAGTTTGTTTGATATGAAATAAAATTAGACATATGAATAACAACCTTGAGAGTTTTATGCACTTCACTACTAAACATTTGATGTGAGAATCATGGATGTCATTAATGAATTGAAAATGTTTTCCTTGGTGAAAGGATTATATGCACTTTCAGATGAAAGGATTATGCACTTTCAGATATGATGTTGTGATATACACTATAAATCACACATGTATTCAGAAAAGTTAAGAGGTCCAAAATTTCTTGTAGTGAAAGCATCAACTATTATTGAGCACTCGTGCAGCAAATCGTAAAAATCTGCATGCCATGTTACCAGTTTGTTCGTACATTAGCAAGAAATTTTCTCATTACAATCTCTCAAGCGACTTAGATGTCGCTGCGACGGGTAATGGAGACCAATTACTCAAGGCTGATCAACTCTTGTAAACACCAGATGGCTCTGCATTTTGGACAATCCATGGGTGTTCGAGAACTTTGAGTAGTGGCAGCCGCTGAGAGCAATCTTTGACAAGCATCTACATGGAAGAACAATACAAGTAAAACATTTTGGATAACAATGAGTACCACCAATTACTCAAGGCTTTGACTATAATACCTGACTGATAAGGTCCTTCGCAGGCGATGAAATGATTGGTCTTGGAGGAAATTTCAAATCTACTTGCAAAATTCTGCACGTATGTTCATAGAAAATTATATCAACGATGGAGAGAAGATCCTATTTTAACAGATCAGATAAAAAGCTTCAACCTAATCTACCTTCGATACGTGTCAGAGTGTTCCTTAGCCTCAAATGGAGGTACCCCATAGAGAAACTCGTAGCAAAGAACACCAAGGCTCCAGATATCCACACTTGCATCGTGTTCCACACTCTCCACTGTCAAGAACAATGACTAATTAAGGCAAGAACTAAGAAGTAAACGAAGTTTAGAATTACTAATTCTCCTTAAGCTCTCACTTAAAACTTTCCCCTCACTTGGAAAGTAGCTTCAGAACTTTGGAGGAAAAGAAAGGTGATATCCAGTCTATACCCATTTCAGGTGGCAGATAATCCAGTGTCCCACACATAGTACGCCTACGGTTAAATGTGTGCACCGACCATCCAAAATCTGCTATCTTGAGTTCACCCTGTGAAAGGAAAGCCTCATGACTTAGCCACAAAGAGTATAATCAAGTAATTGAGAACTGAGAATCTAAAGATTCAATGAAGCCAGCACACCTGGGCACCAATCAGAAGATTTTCTGGTTTGATGTCTCTGTGAATTACATGTTTTCCATGACAGTATATGAGCGCCCTAGCCAACGACGCAACGTACTGCCTCATGCAACATAAATTTAAACGTCGTTAGAATTACAATAAGCATGTTTGTAATTGTTACAAACTATAAGCTTATCACCCTTCCTCCCACTAGAAAAAGACATATCTTAATGTTATGTCTGTTCCAAATACAATCTCAGAATTTGAAGACTACATATTATATGCTGTAGGTGAAAATCAAAAGTACAGAGTAAGGTGAACCAAGAACAGCAGCATCATAAAGAGGAGCACTTACAGTAGCAGCACGTCTCTCACTGAAGTACTTGCACTTCTGTAGTTCCTTGTAAAGCTCACCTCTGGGCGCATATTCCAATACCAAGTAAATTCGTTTCTGCGGCAACAACATTTTAGGAGGGAAAGGTTCAAGGCTGAATATTTCATTGGAAATTTTTAAATTACTGAATTGATTGTAGAGACTTTAAGAGAAAAAAGTAAAATACTTGATCGTAGAAATATCCATAAAGGCGCAGAATGTTGGAGTGTCTAAGATGACTCTGTATTTCAACTTCCCGTTGAAGCTGATGCTCAACCTGAGACTGTTGTAACTGACTTTTGAATAGAACTTTCAGTGCCACAATGTGATTACTCTGTTTGAAATCCATGGAAATCAAGTAAACACCCACAAATTATGAGATGAAAAGGCAATAAGACCATACAAATTCCTACCACCTACAACTCTCAACCAATATATTTTTGTAGTCTTGTTTCTGTAAAAACATAAATTTTTCTGACGAACAAATCAAGTCAAGACTGAAAAGGCTTCCTTAAAAATCCTAGGTTTAAAAAACTTTTAAGAACTGTAAAATCCAGCAATCTTTTTCTATGATCTCTTGCAATCCCAAAACTCTCAGTGAGCTTAAATTCTTTAAGGTGTTCATGAGATCACAAAGCTTACTTGTAATCACGAAAATCACAAAACATGTAAGGTTTAGAGAGTAAAACTAACCCTCTTTTCTCTAGCTAGATAGACATGTCCAAACTTCCCTCTTCCAAGAGGTTTTCCAATGTCAAAGTCGTTAAGAATCCATCTTCTCTTCTCCACTGTAGAGGCCTCCGTAGTGGTGATCTACAAAAAAACATTTAAACATTCAAATTCCTATAACCTTAAAAAAGATCGACCTCCCTGGAATTAAAATAGTCAACTACCACACGATAATTCGTAACCCTAACTAGCTGATTCCATAACTAAAATCAAGGCCGAAGAGCTCCAATATAATGAAATTAAAACCAGAATACATCATATGATTCAATATAATGAAATCAAAGAGAATACAATAATTGAGAAGCGGAGGTTCAATCGTGTCTATAAACGCCTCAGAAACCAAAATTTTTCTCTGTAGCATCAAACGAGAAAAATCAAAAAGAAAACAAACATCCTGGTGTAAAAGAGAGAAAGAAAAACAAATCGAAGGATTCAACCCTAATATTGGAAGAAATTAGGAACACGAATCCACACAAATCAAAATCATAAACTTTTTTACCTTTTGCTGAGGTTGATGATTATTCTCTGCAGCGATCGCCATGTGAATGAGAGAAGAGAGAAGCGGATCCAATGTTGAGAAGAGACGGAGAGCGACGAGGACGAACAATGGAAGGGAAATGGGGGTGCAAAGAAAATGATAAAAGAACTTCGCAACGGTCGAATTCGATTGGGCTGCCACGTGGCGTATGCCGCTCTTGTGGAAATTTTTAAACTTTTTTAGAACTAAATGTTGCACACCAATCATTAAGTCGTCTTTCAGCGAGTGTGCCCATGTGAAGATGCCACCTCTCCATATCTAACGGTACAAATTTTTGGATAGTAAGCAACCCGCATTTTACATTACATTTCTTGAATTATTTACTTCCAACTATTTTTTTTTTTTTAAACATTATTCAAATATGTAATACTTTTTTTTTTTGTAGTTCTACAATAATTGGGGTAAAAGATTTGAATTCATGACCTTTTTATTCGACATACACTGTCATTGAGCTTTTGCTCTTCAAATATGTAACATTTGAAAACATTGCTTTAATAACACATGCATATACTCTTCTTTTCTTTTCTTTTTTTTTTGGACAGTTATATACTTTCTTTTAAGTTTGAATCTCTTCCTCATATTTGAATAAAAAAATGTTGTCACATTTGTTTTAATATCATTATTAAAAAGAATTTGTATTCGAAGTGATGGAATAGAATGAAGGGAAAAAAAAATTGTTGATATATATTTGATTGAATAAAAAAAAAAAAAAGTTATTCATAGAGTTCGCCATTAAAATAGTCTCAACGCCTTAGCAAAAAGATGAGACCGAAAACCCTTTTCCAACCCTCGGCAAAAAGATCGAATATGTGAATCTTAAAATAATTGAATAGAAGATCATAACTAACATTTTAAAAGGTACGTACTTGTTTGAAGGAATTGGTTAATTATTATGAATAAATTTTTACAATTCTAATGAATTATTGTAATCATTCATTTTTAATTATTCAAAATAATTACCCATTTTTAATCACTCATTTTTAACCATTCAAACACAATCATTAATTTCTAACCACCATTTTTAATCATCCACATCAAATCATTTATTTATAATCACTCATTTCTAACCTCTCAAAATAATTACTCATTTCTAACTACATCCAAACGAATTATTGTCTGTAATTCATCTACAAAAACTATCATTCAAATGAGCTATTAACTACAACCCTTCTACAAATAATAACATTCAAATAAGTTATTACTAAAATTCAAATTTTTAAACACTCAAAATAATCCCAGTATGATTTCACACTTCTTAAGCTACAATCGTATCCAACAATCAATCATGAATAAATATATTAAAAACGCAACACAAAATGAGTCCATAGTGGAAAAACTATCCCATCTTTATTTGGCAACAATACTTCACATTTGGAATTGCACAAATATGTATTGGAGGTGACGATCTACAGTAAATACAACAAATGTGGAGTTGAGCAATCTCTTTTGCTAGAACATATAAATTTCTAAGAGAAACTAGATTCTAACTTATAAACACCCAATCTTCCAGCCAACACATACAAACTCAATGAATAATGTTTCTTTTTTCTTCTAAAAAAAGAAGCTGTATTGATAAGTGATACAAAAGAGAGCCAAATTCTAGATCATGGACCAAAAGCTTTTATAGGATATCATCATACGAAAATCCTTGTTAGATCAGGCAGCTAGTTTGAGCAGAGCGGATGCTTGCCAGTGCTACTAACTTCTCCATCCAATTACCCTTTGGGCTATCGCATAAGGTCTTAGGTAACCAATTATTTAAGAAATCTTGGATGTCTGACAATTTCCTGGTCCTTGGATTTGGTTGGTACGTAGCAGCCATGATGGTAGAAGAGATGGGATGATGAATGCCAATATCAAGCAGATTATAGCCAAGACTACAACCCTCCATGCTTTGTGTGAGATGCCGATAAGTAGTTCGTCACAAACTGCCACAAAGCGATAAACTATCATACTAATGAACGAGGATACATTAGTTGCTCTCAAGCAAGCAAACAACAATGTGACCCAACTTAAGAAAGTTGCTGGAGAACAGCAGTGAACGACAATTAAATACACCCCAATATTATCATTAGAGAGCGAGATATTCCATAAACATGAAAAACACTTGAATGAAATTGTCTACATCATTTGGGCCGTCCTACCCTCAATTCCCATTTGTACTCTTCTTTTTAGTACATTAGTCACCTGCATAAGAATAACTACAGATTTCTATTTTATTTTATAAGAAACATGTATGTAATAAATAAAAAGCATATGAACAACCTAAGGGATGTGTGTTTTTCCCAAGCTAGTTCGTATCACTTCAAGAACTCAAACCGGGTATGTGTCTAGGAAGTGAAGATATTGATCCAGATATGTCTGTGTTCTATGTCCTTCACAAGTTGAATTTTTCTTTTGTTTTTTGATATTTGTGTGTATCAGAGCCACCTAATGCGCACCTTGACCATTTTTGCGGGACAATCCACGGGACCCTATTACATTTAATTATCTAAACTTATCACTCTTAGTTTTCTAAGATTAGTCCTCTTAGCCACTAGGTGTTGAACCTTTTAAAATCTCATTAGATTGTCTCATTCAATGGAAACAACAGATACCTGCCACTTTTCGTTAGAGCTAAAGAAAGACTTGACAGGCCCATCGAGAAGCAGAGTAGAAAACTACTTGAAACTGAGAAGCTCACTTTTGACCCCAGCAATGAACTGTTTTTTTCCCAACCTGTGCCAGAACTGTAACAACAGACTTCTTATATTCTCAAGCTTACCAAGAGGAGCGCTCCACGTAGTCCCACATTAGATAGTTGCAGAGCAGGTCGTGAAAAAGAAAGTTTTGCTTCTTAAATCATGCACGAAGTCAACTTCTTGCATTTCAAATGTATAATTTAAGCTATTCTTTTCACCCTCGTGTCAGAACCATTCATCACAATTTTTTATGAATTGACACCAGAAAAATTACAAACTAGTGTCCGGCAAATGAGTTTTGGAAACACACACACGCTTGAACCGTAAAGCACCAAAGATGATTGGACTGAAAAATTTTAGTTTTTAATCTGTATCCGTGTTCGGGTCAACTTATGCACACCTCAACTATTTCCATAAGACTAAAAAAATTTAGTTGATCTATAGTATTATCCTACTCCTACCCATGTATGCCTTAACAAGTCAGTGAGAAAAATCATGAGATACCTATATTGTAGATGATCGACCCCCTTTCTTGGACAGATGGTATGGCAACAACTCCCTCGGACTTCACAGTGACCAATACATGCATACCAACCTGTGACAAAACTGTAAGTTTGAAACTCTAACAATTTTATCAATCAAATCTACAATCATTTCCGTAAAGTAATTAGGGGCAAAAACAACCTGATCTCCTAGCATGTTCAAGCTTTCTGTCTTAAAAATAAGCTTTTCAGTGTCCAGTAGTTTTCTGCTCTGCATCTTAACAGGGCTTGCCAAGTCTCGCTTTAGCTCTAACGCGAAGCTGGCAGGTATCTGTTGTTTCCCTTAAATGAGACAATCTAATAAAGAGAGCTTAAATTGAAATTTTAAAGAACAGAAAACACTTACAGAGCCCGGATATGATATCTTCACTTCATACCACGTATCGGGCTTGAGTCCTTGAAGATGATACAAACGAGAACCCATTTGTAATCGTAATGTTTCCCTCCACAGCTCTTCTCCAACATTTAAAATTTTGCTTTCAACCCTACAAAATCATGTGTAAACCAATACACTTACTAAAATGAACGGGCGTGTATGCTTGAGTATGTAATTTTTTTTGAAAAAACAACTTCAATCAAGGGGTGCAACGCGCCAGAGTCAAACAATCCTCCAAAATAGCGGAGGTAATACAAGGGGGAGATTCCTCCTCCAAAAACCCGAAAGAGTCCTACCCAGAAGGGGACTGGCCCAACAAAAGCCCGAGCTTCCAAAATTAGGATTAGCAAACTAATAAGCAACTCTCTATTACAATCTAGGGCAATGCAAAAAAAGAATATTTCCAAGCAAAAAGGATAACTCTTGGATAGGGTTCAACACAATACTAACGTCAGATAAATCTTAGGAATCATTACAAATAGCATTAATAAATTACACCCAGATACGAGAATGAGAGTATCAGAAATAGCAGACAGCTGAGAAAGCCGTTGGGAGATAATCATGAGTATATTAAGAGAGGGGGTTTTCGTAATGCTCACACGCTACCCAGGCAGAAAGTTGGGCATTTCAAAACGAAGACGAGAGCGTTAAGAAGAACAAACAGATGCCGCTTGTGGAAATGACGCATTTGGTGTAATAGAATACCGAATTAGCTTCGAATTCCCTAACCTGCCACAGTTCAAACTTCAGTTCGTATGGATCGGTAGGGAAGGGGGAAATTTAGCAACAAACAAAACATGATTGGAAGATTGGACGCTGTGAAAGCACAACCAATGTCTAAATCCGATACCCATCATACCCAACATTAATCCATAATCAGACTTGCATTACGCAAAAACTTGAATGAGTGAAAAAATTGAAAGATCATAGAACTTCAATCTTACTAGTTAAAAGAGGAGAACGGAAAAAGTTCAGGTGGGTGATAGCTGCGAGTCTGCGGCGGCGGCAGTATGAGTGTGTACTGGTAGAGAGGGAGGCGAATTTAAGAGAAATTGCCAGAATTTTCAGCGGCGATATCCATTTTTTCGACGGGATCCACCTCTAACATGGCAATGAATCTCTGAGTCAAAAAAAATTGAAGGAAAAGGTATTTGGTTAAAATACCATTTTGGTCCCTCAACTTTGGAATTTGTTCCATTTTGGTCTTTAGACTTTCAAATGTTCATTTTTAGTCCCTTGACTTTGTAGTTTGTTTAATTTTGGTCCCTTGACTTTGCTATTTATCCAATTTCGGTCCCTCAACTTTCAAATGTTCAAATTTAGTCCCTAGACTATCAAAAAAGTTCAAAAATAGTCCTTTCGTCAAATAAATTTTTTTCTCACTCCTAAATTTTTTCTCTCTCTCTCTTCCATCTTTCATCATTTCTCCTTCTAAAAGTTTTATCTCTCTTAAATCCACCTCTCTAATCTCTTCTCTTCTTTTTTTTTTCTCTTATTCTCTCCTCAATCCATCTCATCAAATTATTTAACATGAGATAATTTTTCTAAATAATAATTTTCCTACTTTGATTTGTCACTTTTTATTTTCTAAAATTCATAGTCTACCATGGAACAAACAAGAAAAAGAAAGAAAATAAAGAAAAGAAAAGAGGGGAAGAGATAATAATTTTCTTACTTTGATTTGTCACTTTTTGTTTTCTAAAATTCATAGTCTACCATGGACCAAAAAATAAAAAATAAAAAATAAAGAAGAAAAAAAGAAAAGAAAAATGGGGAAGAGAGGTGGATTGAAGAGAGGTAAAATTTCTAGAGAGAGAAATTATGAAAGATGAAAGAGAGAAAAAATAATTTAGGAGTGATAACAAATTCATTTGACCAAAGGACAATTTTTTAACTTTTTTTTATAGTCTAAGGACCAAATTTGAAAATATTTGAAAGTTGAGGGACCAAAATTGGACAAATAGCAAAGTTGAGGGATCAAAATTAGACATTTGAAAGTTGAGGGACTAAAATTGGACATTTGAAAGTCGATGGACCAAAATGAAACAAACCCCAAAGTCGAGGGACCAAAATGATATTTTAACCAAGGTATTTTCTATCTGTGTGGGGGTGCGGGGGAAGGAGGAGGAGTTAGAATTTCACAACTCCACTTTTATATTTTATTTAATATTATTAAATGGTCACATTAAACTTTTTTTTTTTAACTAAATAATATATAATAAAATATACTTTATCTATTTTTATCAAATGTCACGTCACTTCTTTTTTAAATTTTCAACCCTACAATTTAAATAAAGGAACTTTTGCATGTATATTATAAAATTGTTAAAATATTTCATGAATAATACAATAATAAAAATATTTGCACATATAGCAAAAATTGTAAATTGATAGGCTTTCATATTGATAAATTCTATCGATAGAGGTTGGTAGAATCAATTACTAATAAATAAAGTAAATTGATAGACTTCCATCAGATTCTTTTAATAAAGACCGATAGAATCAATTAGTGATAAAATTGATAGACTTCCATCACTAAAAAATGATAGATTGTATCAAAGTCTTCTATAAAAAAAAAGGTAAATAAATTTTTTTTTAAAATATGGTAGAATTTGCTATAAAAGAATTATTTTTAAAAATGTGCTATAATTGTAAACTGTGGTAAAAAAGTTGTTATATATTGCAAATTCACTTAAATAAAATATGTTAAATTTATCCATCAATTATAACTATATAATCATTACATTATAAAAAATTAATATGAACATAAATACTTTTCTAATGTCTCCTCTTCAAAAAAAATTGTGAGAATCTAGCAAAAAACTATGAATGAGATTAAATTTGGTGGCAGAGACAAGATAGCAAAGTCATTATGTTGCCTTACCCTGTGGATATATCTATATTTTAAGCATGAAAATACATTTTTGTCTTCTAATAAAAATCCTAATTTTCTCGAGGTTTTTATTTTCCTCCCTTGCACTACCTTTTGAAAATATCTTGAAATGCTATCTTCATGACGAATTGGAACGGTGAGAGTTGAATGAAAATTGCGATAGGCAAAAATTTAACTTTCATTTATTGTTATGTTAGTGAATTTTAATTGGGAGGATGTTAAAACAAATACACAACATTTCATGAGGTGGTAATCGATCGAGACCTTGACCCTATTAATTATAACACACCTATGTCCTGAGGACAAACCTAGCCTCTCAAATGAGAAAAAATTACTAATGGAGGCATTTCTCAACATCATTGGTCCTGAACCATTATTAATTGATAGGTGATCACCCAAAAGAGAAACCAATCAAAAGGATAACCAAGATCAGTATTGAGCCAAAATTAAATTACATGCCTTAAAAAATAAGGAATCAAAGGATTTCAAGGAATGTCAAACTATTGTCAACACCACAATAGTTGATTTTCCAAACACTTTAGGGATTAGTCCATAGAGCATAAGAGCTACTAAGATTGGTGACCCCACCAAAATTTAAAAGGGGAGAGTCAAACTTTAAAATGATTTATCTTTACGATAGACCAATAATTTTTTATCCACCAATTCCACCAAGGAATGCACAAACAAAATACCCTTTGGTCTAACCCTGAAGATGAGCAAACCATAACTATGGCTATCCTTAAAAAGAAAAGGCTAACAAAATTAAAATAAAAGTGAAACATATAGTAACCAAACCAACAAAACTAACAATTAGAAGGGCCCAAACAAAGGAAGAGAAGAGATTAAATCGTCTATAAGAATCAAGAACCGGACTAAGAACTCTCCTAATTCAAATAAACCTACAGTTCCAAATCATTTCAATAGACCTAATGGGTTCAACTTCAAACCAAGTTATTTAGAAGAACCAATTTGGTATTTGGTCCCATTCAAGAAAAGACCACTAAAATAGGCAACTTATGCACACAAGACAAATTGTATCCTCATTAAGCCTCTATAGCTCTGATCTAGATGTCCCAACAATACCTCTGAAGCTTGTCTCGTATTAACACTAAACCCCATTATGAACTCATTAGCTTTGGCGAGCCTCACATCCTCCATCGACGAGGACAGGAGAAAAATATTCATTTTAACAATTGTTGACGTTTTTCACTAGGGAGTTATGAATCTTCCTCGCCTTCTCATTTCTCTGCTTCTTCTCTTCATTTATATGTTTCCCTTTCAATATCCTATGGTCTTCTTTTTTCTCTAGTCAAATGAAGTACTATTGTTGCACGTATCCTTTCTCATTCTCAAAGTTGTTCCACCGACGAGCATATTCTTACCCTTTTCACTATCGGTGAAGCAAAAATTCCTCTTATCTTTCACTGTACCAACACATGGTCTTCTTGAAAAGCACCTTTCCAGCTTAGATCTTTGGCCACCTCCTAAAGAACCCATTGCAACACATCCTAGCACAACTTTTTCCAAGTTTAGAACACTCTTCTCTAGTGAGCCCAACAAACATCCATTTTTTACTCTCAATGAATAAGAAAAAAAAAAAAGCTTAATGAAGCATATGTTTATGTCCATAAACCTCTCATAGAATTGATAGGTTCCAATCATAGACTTCAATCCAATGAAATGGATAGATTTCAATAAATTAAATAATTATTTCTTATTTTAATTTGAATAAGCGGCGTGAAACTTGAAAGATAGAGAAAGCGCAGTGGGAAATTGTTGTATTCTAAATTACATTTGGAATGGGAAGTAGAGCTCTTCATGTGCTGAAAGGAGCGTTATCAGTTTCATCGCCAAAGCACCAAATCTTCATCTCTACAAATCTGCATACTCCTCCAACGATTCAGGCCTCTCTTCAACCTCCCGATGTGCCTCGTTTAGCTCAAACTGCTCGAATTTCCCTCACTCCATCTGAGGTACGTAAGCCCCTTCCTTACCAACTCAATCTCCTATTCCGTTTCTTCAATCCAATCTTTTCTTCAACCTAAATCCACTTTTCACTTTCAGGTTCAACAATTTGCTCCTAAAATTCGACAAGTTGTTCATTGGTAGCTTCTCATCTCTCTGTCTCTATTACTCACACACTTTGAAAAACTATAATAGATCTTGAATCGCATTTGAGATTCTTCATAAATTTAGTGTATGCTAATGCAAAGACTGTGTTATTCCATGCATGTGACCTCCGAATCTGTGGCTTCTGTACGCAATATGCGCACTTAGTAATCGAAAATGTTGTCTTGTTTTCTTAGGGTATGTTTGGATGGGGAAGAATGAAGTGATTTGAGTGCATGTTTGCACGAAACCCATGTTTGGATAAACTTGTTTGAAGGAGGGGTTGTAGAAAAATTTTGTTTGGATAAGAGTGTTTGAATAAGTGGTTGGTTGTAGGAAAAAATGTTGTTTTGAGTAGGGATTGTGAGAAAACTTTGTTTAGAAAACATTGTTTGGAGGAGGGGTTGAAATGTGGGGTTAGGGGGGAATTTTTTATACCCTGAACAAACATGAGATAAATCTTACCCCACATTCTTTCCCCCAATTTTCTCCTTATTTATGCACCCGCCTTAGGTGAGACTGAGAAGATGATTTTTGTTGGACCTAGGTGGTGGAAATTGTCCTCCATTATTGTCTTTGTTGGTATTTGGCCTCTAGGTAGACATTGAGGGGGGAATTCTTCAAGGGATGGTTGTTAAATGAGATTCTATGTGTTTACATTTACTCCTCTTGACTGAAGAGAAAGGGTGACGATATCAAAATTCAAGAGAGATTGAAAAATTATTCTGTTTACTTGCTTGAGTGTGACTTTTAGGGAGATTCAAAAACAAAAAAAAGCTCGTTAGTTGTCTTTTGGGGTTAAAGATGATCACATGAACGAATTGGAACATTCAGAATAAAGTTCTGGTAGCTATTTTTTCACTTTTGAAGTTAAGAAAACTTGAAGCTTCCACTTCCTCCCAAATCTTTTTTTGTTGATTTTTTAGCAATGTGCAAGCATCAAACTCATGGATTTAGAGGACCTCCAAATTAGGATTACCAGTTTTATTACTGTGGAATATATGTTCTACCCTTATGGGTACAAAGATACTTTTAGCCTCTTACGTTCTTTCAAGTGACAATTCTTTATCTGAAGGCAAAACAATCTCCAACCTATCTATTATGAAGTTCCAGAGTGAAGAAACTCTGATTTCTTGCTTTATTCCATAATCACGTACGTATAAATACACACCAAAAGGAAATCAAAACAAAAATAACAACTTTCCTATAGACTCTCACTTACCTAACAAACATAACAACTCTCCTATAGACTCTCACTTACCTAACAAACATAACAACTCTCCTATAGACTCTCACTTACCTAACAACCCACAAACCAGAATTAGATAAATATAATTTACAAGATTACAAATCTAACCCTAACTTTCAACACTCCCCCTCAAGCTGGATTGTATATATTATACAAACCTAGCTTGCTATTCAAGTCTTCGAAGTTGGGTCTTGGTAATGGTTTAGTGAGAATGTCTGCCACTTGTTGCTTGGTAGGAACGTAGGTAAGTTGCACCACTTGGCTGTTAACTTTCTCGGAAATGAAGTGTCGGTCAATCTCAACGTGCTTCGTCCTGTCATGATGAACAAGATTTTTGGCAATACTTATGGCGGCCTGATTATCACACATCATTTGAATTGATGATGAGTACTCTTGACCTAACTCACTCAGAACCCTTCTTATCCAGATGCCTTCACAGATTCCTTGAGACAGGGCTCGATATTCTGCTTCTGCACTACTTCTAGCAACCACGGATTGCTTCTTACTTCTCCAGGTAACAAGATTGCCCCAAACAAACGAACAATATCCGGAGGTCGATCTTCGATCGGTTGTATCCCCTGCCCAATCTGCATCTGTGTATACCTCAATATTTTTCTTATCAGTCCTTTTGAATAGCAACCCCTTTCCAGGAGTCATCTTCAGGTATCTGAGAATTCGGTATACAGCTTCCATATGTTGGTCATTGAGACTATGCATAAACTGACTGACAACACTAACCGCAAATCCAATATCTGGTCGAGTATGTGAGAGAGATATATAAGACGTCCCACCAGCCTCTGGTATCTCCTCATGTCTACGAGACTGCTTTCATGACTGTGTTCGAACTTTCCCTGAGGATCCATGAGGGATGCTGCCGGTGTACATCCCAGCATGCCAGTCTCTGTAAGAAGATCTAACACGTACTTTCTCTGGGACATAATTATGCTGCCTTGGACCGTGCAACCTCCATACCTAGGAAATACCTGAGGTTCCCGAGATCTTTGACTTCAAATTCTTGAGCCAGAGCTTCCTTCAATTCCTGTAGTTCTAGCTCATCATTTCCCGAGATCATCCACATACACTATCAATAGTGCCAAAGACGTTTCAGACCTCCTCTTAACAAACAGTGTGTGATCTGCTTGACACTGTGAATATCCAAGGCTTAGAATGAAGCTAGAAAACCTCCCAAACCACGCACGGGGTGATTGTTTCAGTCCATACAAAGATTTTTTTTGAGTCGACATACCTTTGTTGGACTAAGATCATATTCATACCCTTGAGGGACTTCCATATAAACTTCTTCTTCGAGATCCCCATTCAAAAAAGCATTCTTTATATCCAGTTTTTGAAGTCCCCATCCGAGATTAGCGGCAAGAGACAAGATAATTCTTATTGTGTTGAGTTTAGCAACTGGTGCAAAAGTCTCTTGGTAATCAATTCCATATGACTGGGTAAATCCTCTGGCAACTAGCCTAGCTTTCAACCTCTCAATACTTCCATCAGCATTATGCTTAATTGTGAATATCCATTTGCAGCCCACAGTTCGTTTTCCACTGGGCAATTATGTCATTATCCACGTACCATTTTTCTCAAGCGCCTCAATTTCATCTTGTACCGCTTTCTTCCAGCCAGGATGTTTTAATGCTTCCACAATATTGGTTGGCACTTGTGTGGCGTCGAGACTAGGCACAAATGCACGATAAGAATCACTCAAGTTATCATATGATACATGATTCCCAATAGGATGCATGGTACAACTCCTAACTCATTTCCGTATTGCGATTGGTAGATCAAGATCATCAACCTCATCGTTTACCGCATTGCTAGGTTCAGTGATGGGTTGTTCAAAATTCAAAACCGGTTCGGGATCAGGCAAAGCTTGATCTGTTTGGGCATCTGCCTGCTCAACTCGTTGTTTAATTCTCCTTGCATAGACACGGAGTTGGTTATTGACAATTGGAGACATTAAAGGTGAGGCTAGAGAAGACTCAGGTTCAAGAATGAGGGGACTAGGTACGGTATCATCTGGAATAGTTTCAAGAACAGATAACCATGAGGACCATAACTGGCTGTCACTCACCATCTCCCCCTGACAGGCAGGCTTGGAGTAGTATGGAAGGTGTTCACATAAGGTAACATCCATGGTGACATAGACTCTTTTTGTCTCAGGGGAGTAACACTTGTACCCCTTTTGAGTAGGTGAGTACCCCAAGAATATGCATTTATGAGCCCGAGGATCAAGCTTGCCACGATTATGGGAATGTATATGAACGAAGGCACTACATCCAAATACTTTTGGAGCCAGGTCAAGAGAAGGAGGACGAAGATGAGGAAAAGACTTGAGAAATACTTGACGAGGACTAGAAAACTGAAGAACGCGGGAAGGCATATGATTGATAAGATACGTAGCCGTGAGAAGTGCGTCGCCCCAATAGAATTTGGGAACATGGGCAGAGAACATGAGACAGCGAGTGATGTCAAGAAGGTGGTGATTTTTCCGCTCAGCAACCCCATTTTGTTGGGGAGTGTCCACACAAGAGCTGATATGGAGGATGCCTTCGGTGGACAAGTAGTCTCCCAGATTAGAACTAAAAAACTCCTTTGCGTTATCCGTTTTTAAGACACGAATGCGAGTTTGGTATTGCGTTTTAATCATGGTATGAAACTGCTTGAAGAGGGAACAAACTTCAGACTTTTCTCGCATAAGAAAGATCCACGTAGTACGTGTGTGATCATCAATGAAGGACACGAACCATCGTGCTCCAGAGATATTTTTTGTTTTAGAGGGGCCCCAAACATCACTGTGGATTAACGAAAATGGGCTAGAAGATTTATACCATATACTTGGATAGGAGGTACGAGTATGTTTCGCAATTTGACAAATCTCACATGAAAAAGAATGAGGATTTTTATTATAGAAAAGATTCGGGAACAATTTAGACAGATACGCAAAGTTGGGATGACCTAGACGATAATGTAACAATAGAATCTCATTATCGTTATTGAAGCTACTAGACATTTTATTCTTTGGAATGGAAAGATAGAAAGGATGACTGTCTCCATTTGTCAATAAACCGTGATCATAGTTAAGGTGGTAGAGACCGAACACAGACTTCAAAGATCGCCAATCATCCGCCCCGATTCCAAATCTTGAAAAACGCATGAATTGGAATAGAATTTAGCCACACAGTTTAAATCGCGAGTCAATTTGCTTATTGAAAGAAGATTACAATCCAAATCGGGCACATGAAGAACAGATGTAAGAGATAAGTTGGGATAGATACGGATAGAACACATTCTCGATATTTTCGAGTGTGACCCATCCGCAATCTTGATGGATGCATTGGATGTATCGGCACCGATATTGTTGAAACAATGACTTATCTCCTGTCATATGATCGGAGGCTCCGATATCTATGATCCGGGGCTGAGTTCCTCCCTTATTCGCAGTTAGGGCGGTTGATGCAACTTTCTAAGCAACTAGACCACTTCCCTGGATTGTGTCACCTATGAATTTTTGGAGTGCATCCATCTGTTCCCTGCTAAAAGGAAAAGATTCTGTACTGACATTCTTATCAGGTACGACATTGGCCACATATGCCCTACTGTCACGATCATTCCGGTTTCGAGGTTTCCAATCAGCTGGTTTCCCATGGATTTTCCAACATGTCTCCTTCACATGGCCTGGTTTTTTGCAATGGTCACACCAATGCCTCCCTTGTCGGGACCTACTGTCTCCAGGGTTTCCTGTTGAACTGAAATTTCTAGACACGAGTGCAGAAGCATCAGAGATTGGAACTGATTCTGATTTGCCCATCATAATACTTTTCCTGCTTTCCTCTCTTCGGATTTCCGAGAAAGCTTCACGAAGAGACACCAAGGGCTTGACTCCCAAGATTCGTCCCCGAACTTCATCCAGACATCATTCGGGCAAAGAGAAAATTAAATGTTCTCTCTTACATGCTGCGTGATCTTGTTATATTGTGCCTTATCATCAGGACACTTCCAGGTATGTAGTTCAAATAGATCTAATTGTTGCCAATGACGTGAGAGGTTGTTAAAATATTCGGTGACCGATTGGTCTCCTTGACGGAGATCATGGAGAACAGACTCGATTCGAAACAACTCAGAGGTGTTCTCCTTACTAGAGTAGGTTTCTTTGGCTGCTTCCAAAATACGATAGGCTGTGTCGTAGAGGAGGAAATTTTCCCCAATTTCAGTAGTCATGGAATTAATTAACCAAGACATTACTAGGTTATTGTCTATTTTCCACTGTTTGTATTCCGGATCACCTTCTTTTGGTTGCTCCTTTTCCTTGGATAGATAATCATCCTTACCCTTACCGCAAACGAACATGTGTACCACTTGTGACCATTGAACATAATTATGACCATTCAATTTATGACCAGTAATACACATTGGTGACGAATCAAAACTTCCTAGTGTATAATCCTTAGATGAAGCCATAATAGGAAACTATTTGAAATACGGCACAACACAGCGAACGGAGCTAACCAGCACAACGAACAAAGCTAACTGTTAGAACAGATATGGGAAAAGGATTACCTCGCTGGAGCGAACGAAGATTGACGATCTTTAGAACAGATAGCGAACCTCATTTGGAGCGAACGCAGGGAAGCGTGATGGATCGATTCGGCGAGATTCGCAACGGCGGTGATTCAATTTCTGGCGCGAAGAGGCAAAGGCGAAAAGTCGGAGGTGGAGAGGCGTGAAATGATCCGAATTGCACCGCAATGATCTGATTGGGCCCTTGACCGAAGCAGAGGAGAACTCGATAGCGAACTAACGAGGTTTCGCGGAACTGATTGGGGAAGAAGCTTCGCGGGTTTGACGCGCACCAACGATGCTCGGAGTTGACGATTCAGGTTTGGAGATCCGGAGGCTCGCTGAGTGGGTGTGCTCGGCGAGGAAATTCTGAAGGACGTCGGAGGCTCGCTGATTCGATGTGCTTGGCGAGGAGATTCCGACGAATAGGAGAGCGAATTTAATCAGAGGAGATAGTGAATCTTCTGCTCTGATACCATGAAGAAACTCTGATTTCTTGTTTTATTCCATAATCACGTACGTATAAATACACACCAAAAGGAAATCAAAACAAAAATAACAACTTTCCTATAGACTCTCACTTACCTAACAAACATAACAACTCTCCTATAGACTCTCACTTACCTAACAACCCACAAACCAGAATTAGATAAATATAATTTACAAGATTACAAATCTAACCCTAACTTTCAACACAGAGACTTTTTCCACTTTAGTTTCCAAAGTAAAACAGCCATTTTAGTCAAACCATTTTCTCTAATAATGATGTTTGTGTGTGTATGAAAAAGGCCGCCCCAATTTGGAAGATAAATAAAACCACATTTCTGTTTTTGAGAGTTTCCAAGCCGAGGTATCCTTCCTCGAGATCACTACGTGAAACGTTTTTGGTCAGCCACTGAGGCACTAATCCTCTTTTGCTCACATAATATTTTTGAAACTCTATTCAATTTTGGAGGTACTTGAAAGAAAAAAAATTGTTGAAGTAATTGAAAGAAAAAAATAGTTGAAGTAAAAGGTAGTAGGTTGAGATGCTGACTAGAACTGACTGAACTAAAACCTTTTATATGTATCTTGTTTGAGTTACTCAAAAGTCAAGACTATATGCTGAGAATTAGATAGAAGTATTCAGAACATGAGTTATCCGTTTTTCCTATGAGATTGTTCATCCTGTCAACTCTATTCTCTAGGCTGTTGTATCCTTCGATTTCTAATAATGACAATCTCATGTTTCAGGTTTGGGCAACTCCAGACAGTTGATCTTCAAAGTATTGAGCCTTCCATTAGAGCAGGTATATGCAACAACTCTTAGAAGTTCATTATCGTCGACCATTCTGCAACTTGCTGTTGTTCTTCTACCTCGCCTTTGCTTGTTTCTCACCGTTAAGTGTTGTCTTCAAATCGCACAAGTCATTGTCTTTGCATGAACACTAGGCGTTTGGATGAAGTTTTGGATGAAGAGTTAGTTTGAGGAGTTAGAAATTGTCAAAATTTTGTTTGGATTTGTTTTTTAGAGGAGTTAGAAACAATAACTTGTTTGGATGTGGATTTAAAATGAGTAGTTATAAATTAATGATTAGAAATGAGTTGTTAGAAATGAGAAGTTATTTTTATTTTATAGTAGTTAAAATGAGTTGTTTGAGTAGTTACAAAATCTCATTTGGATGTAGTTTTTTGAGGAGTAGTTAGTAAATACTCATTTTAAATCCTCCATAAATTCAACAAACAAAAACCCTAGTGAGGTAATGAAAGCACATCGTTGAGGGGATAGCAGCAATAGGACCCAAAACTTTGTACTGTTTACTTGTGTTTTCATTGCCAAGATATTATATTTCTGGGAGAGCATTTGGATCTTGAATTTGTTCAAGTGATTAAAATGTTGAAGCCTCGAGGCAAACATAGTATAGCAAACAATCAGCACTAATTTTACTAATTTTTACAGATACTGAAGGGGGCAATCAGCGGAATGATGTTTGTGAAACATTTGAAAATAGGTAACCTGGTTATTTTTCAACTTAGGCTATTAGAACATTTGGAAGGAAATTTTGGTCATGACTTTCATGATTATTTTTTTTACCACAGAGAGGCCATGATTGACGCAGTTCCAGTCTTTGATGAGCCGTATATCAGAGTTCCTAAAGTTCTGAATAAGGAGTAGTTGCTAAGGATGGTAGCTTGTTTCATCTGTCTCTGTCATCATTCATTAATGGCATGTTCTTCAACATCTTATGTCGTTGAAATGATTAATTTTGCTATAGGTTACTAGATGATATTTGAATTACAATTGGAACTCATCATCCATTAATCTTAATCGTAATTCAAATGTTGTATTTGCACCTTTTTTATTTTTTTTAATAATTAACTCTAGTTAAGGGGAACTGATTACCACACATTCTGGTTATCACATAAGATGTTTATCCAAAACTCAAATTCTATGTTGAGTATGACACCTGTGCCTCCTTGTTGAGTTCCTTAATTTACACTTCGACTAATGTCATAGGATATATTATCTAACCTTATAATACTTGAATATTAAGATAACTCGGTAGAAAATTAATGTTCAACATTTTTTTTCAAAAATATAAATATAAATGAACTTGAGAAAATTTTGACATTCGATAAACTCAAACCCCTTCCTATTATATTTTTGTGTTTATTTTTCTTTCTCTCTCTTCAACAAGTCTATAGAACTTAGCCTTGACCTTGAGATGTCTTAATTAATTTAGTTGGTATGACATATGATTTATGCTCTTTGTATTCTTTCGTGTTTTTGTTTTCAATGAAAGCTCAGTTTTATCCCAAAAATAAAAACAATAAAAAATGAAAATCTATTTTCAACAAAAGCTCAATATCCTTGCAATTTTTCTTCTAAGGAGACAAACCCTCCTTAGTAAAGTATGTGGCATCCTTTGATGTCACAAAATTTTCCTTTTTTAAAAATTAATATTATTGAAGTAAAAAAGTTTGTGGCACCAAATAGTGTCAAAGCTAAGAAAGTAAGATTTTTAATTTTTTAATAATTATATTTTTAATGTAGTATTTAATTGTTTAATCATTTTTCTTTACTTTTCCGTTAATCTTTTAATTTACTTCATTTTTTTCCCTTGAATTTAGGCAATCTCTTAAATTAAGAATTACTGTTAATATCATCGACCAACTCATTCATTTAACTTATATTACTATTTTATACATTATATTTTATTTAATTGTATCTCTTTTCTTTAAAATATATTATTTACCCATTTATTTCCTTTTTATATCATATTATCATGTTATTTAACCGATATTTGTAATTATTTATGGATTTGTATTTTTAGGGAAAAAATGTATTTTAATATTTTACAACTTCAATTTTTTTTTTTTAAATATATTTACATCTTCAATCTAAATGATATTGGGTTGAGAATTAAGGTTTAAAATTAAGTTTTGTAATCATAACTTATTGAATTATACACTATTTATATTTATCTTTTAAAGTGCAATAATTATCATTTTTTTAAGTATACAATCTCTTAAAATAATATTTACAATTATTTATACATTTGATTTTTTTTTACAACAAAAATTATTATACAAAAATGTACATGAATAAATATTCATTTTATTATTCATCAAATTTAAGAATCAAAACATTAATTATCAAATTTTCTAAATGCATACATTTTTTTAAAACATTATTTTGGAAATAATCTAAATACATATTTATATATTCTATTTTGATGGAATATAATAATTTTAAATCAATTAAGTATATTTGACTCTTTTTTATTGTATTTAAAAAAATAAGTCACTGCTAAATAATCAAATTAGTTAAATTATATTTATTTTGAAATAATATTTCATCAATTTTTTTTATTCAATTATGACTATTATATTAAAAATTATTAAATATTTATTTTGAAAACTCAACTCTCTCTTTTCATTGGAGTTAGCATAAATTTATCATCACTCTTTTCCTTTCTTTCTTATCCAAATTTACTTACTCTCACTTTCTTTTCCTTTTCATCCCATCACATTTAATTTCCTCTTAGTCAAACTTTGCCCTTAGGCTCTCAAAGGATGCCTTCGCTGGGTTCATTGGTGCAAATGCCCCCATGAGAAGAAATATTTAGCATTTTTTTTGGAAGGTATAAATTATAGCAACTTGATTCGTTAAAAAAAAAAAACAAAAAAATCCATGATGGTGCCCCTTTTTTAGTTGAAAAACAACTTTTTAATTATGAGCATATATCTATTGTCGATGATCTCTCGATTATGAACATGTGAAAATATTGTTTGTGAGAGTGTTTTTTGACTCCTATAAAATATTCAACAATTCGCTTTGAATCTAACACCAAATTCCAAAGACAATATGAGAATGTGTCGTATTCCCGATCTAGAAGATATCGTTTCCTTTTAGTATTGACAGAAAGACAACTTGAGAAGGTAAAGTCCATTAAGTTGTGCCTTCTTAAATTTCTAAAATTTAAATTAGTACCTGAAAATTTAATTCTTAAAACTAGTTTTATGTGCATTAATTATCAGTAATTATCATGTTTTGTTTAAAGATAATTTGCTTTAAGATAACTATTTTTAGAGTGTCTATTATATTTATAGCATTTTTTAATAAAATATTTTATTTATAGTACATTCTTAGCTATTTTTTTAAAAAAATAACCATTCTATCCTATTTGGTTAACCAAATCCTCACGAAATTCAGCTGCCATTTGGATTTGAGGGATCAAAACCAAATTCAATTGAATTCTTTCCGGGAGTTTGATTTCTTTAGGAAAAAAAGTTGCTACTGAATTTGATAAAATGTAAAAACCATTTATGACTAATTAGAACCAAAATTTACAATTTATAAACTAAATACATACTTGACAGTAAGTCTTTAAAAAATATTTATAAATCACTAAGAAATTGATAGATTCAATGGAGAGAAGGACCACGATCCCTGCATAGATAATACCAATACTTTCAAATAAATGAGAACCAAATATCGATTTTCAATATGAAACTAGTGATCTTGGTATTGAATTGAATTTCTACGGAACGATAAAATGATCAAGCCAACAAACCTTGGGGTAAATGCTTTTCAACAAATAAACATAAGAAATATTCGAAGTTTTACCATAAGGTTTAAAGTTCTTATGGTGAAAAAAAACCCTAGTTCGTGAATTTCTATCTTATTATCTTGTGGTATCAGATTCATACAATGAACAAATTTTTTTAATTAAATTGGACGATATCTCATGGCAAAAATTGCCCTTTTTCGATTTTTAAAATTTAACATTTGGAACTTGAAATTGTAACCACCTGATTATTAAGTGATACATGATATGCGGCGAGAATTGCCAAATAAGTGAAGAAGAAAGAACCAATTGATTAGACTCCGTACTACAAATGTTGATACTCCTTTATCTTAGCAAACAAGCAAAGATAATGAGAGGAGTAGAGATGTCCGTTTTTCCTGCGGGGACCCGCCCCTAACAGGGTGGGGAATGGGGTTGGGGCTGAGGGAAAAAATTCCACGTGGGTTAATCGGAGCCGGGGACGGGGAATGTATTCCCGTCCCCAATTCCCCGATCCCCACCCCGATTACTTTTTTTTTTAATATTTTTTCTATACTTTACCTCTTTTTTTTCAAATAAAAATATATTTTTGATGAAATTATTCATGCATATAAGTATTTTTCTTTAATAATTAACATTATAGTTGAAATTTATAAATATTTTCTAAGAAAATTTAATTATTTAAAAGTATTGTCCAAAAAAATATAAAAAAATGTAAAAAAAAAATTTGTGAAAATCTTTGCCCCGATCCCAAAAAAAAAACTAAAAAATTTTCTGGGGACAAGAATTAATTAAGTGGCGGGGACGAGGACGGAGAAGGTCGCACCCCCTGGACATCAGAGGAGCTTCATTTTAATACAAGCAAATAAACCGAATGTTGAAAAGGCCAAAAACAAAAAGCCGACAGTGGCAATTCCCAAATGGCAATATTTATAAGTATTGGGGTTGTAATCACCTGCTTCGAGTCCACTCTCAAATTCGGTCCTTCAGATACGTGGCGCCTTATAGTTGGACAAAGAAGACTGAACCATATATTAGCCCTTGATTTGAATTTTTTTTTAAAAAAAACAACTGTAATTTAATTTTTATAATTTAAAATTTTAAAATTTAGTCTATAAAATTTGGAAAAAAAAATAATTCAGTAAATATAATTTCAAACAATTAGTATTTATAATTTACAAAACAAAAAATATAATTCAGTAAATAAAGTTTAACTTTTTTATTCTAAGTATAGATTTTTATTTTTTTAAAAATTATAACAATTGAGATTGAAGAATTTAAATTCATAATTTCTTAGATATCGAGTGTATATTAATGTTGTTGAATAACTACTCTTATTTGATTATTCAAATATAGATAACTATTGATATACTTAAAAAAAAACTATTAATATATAAAAGATGTAATTCATTTTTGTATCATTATTAAACTATGAAGCATTAACTATTAGATTAAAAAAACTAATTCAATATTTAATTTGTTAACGATTTAAAGACTACTTAAAAATTAAATTTAAATTTTTAAAATCAGAAAATAGTTATTTTGATTTTTTGTCCTACTATATTATAACAAATTACACATGCATCTACTTAATAATATATTAGTGTCTTAATAATTTTATTATTTGATTGTAAACCAATTTAACATTAGAGATTCAATTTAAAAATAGGTATTTGTCTATTGATTGAGAATTCAATGCATTTTTAATGAATGGTTAGCATAAAACAATAAAAACATGCATCAGGGAGATGAGGGGCGGTGCTCTGTTTCCACCTTTGTTTGACAGATCCACTTAACACTTCTCCTTCACAAATCGCTTCTTCATTTCTTCAACAACCAAAGTTGCTGTACGGAAAGAAGGGGTCCACCCACGCGTGGCCGATTGCGGCTGTGAAGAAACAGCAAAAGTCAGAGTCAGCGGCGAAGACAAAATGGACGTCTCTCGGAAATGGGTCTTCACCGTAATCCGGTGAGGTCGCGAGTAGAGGGTCCGGCCCCATTTTTGCGCATATAACTGCTACTTCCAACCGCTTTCGACCAAAACCCCTTTCAGGTTCAACGATTCAAACCCTTCATCCCTCACTGCTCATTTCCACAGCCGACGACGGCGACCGCCACTTTATTCCTCTTCTCTCGTTTTGTTATGGCTTCCGTTGACTGGGAGAAGAACCCTTGTTTTGGGACTCTGAACCAACCCCAAAACAGAGGGCCGCCATTGGAGAATGAGACGAAGAAGAAGAATGTGAACCGTACGGTGTCCTTTTATTTACCCAAGATCGGATTAGGGTGTTTCAGAGTTCAACAAGATGTGGAAGGGAATTTGGATATGGCGGTCGTCAATGGCTTTGGGGAGCGTCCCAAGCCGACCCATCTTCTTATCATGGTTAACGGTCTCGTTGGCAGGTTACTCTATGAGTTTGTTTCTATGATTTAGGCAGTTTAAGGCTAAGTTCATCTGTTTATGAGTTTTCTGATCATTGCATTTATGGGTATCTGTTTCTTTCTGTAATGGTTTCTGGTTTCATTTAAGTTGCTGGGATTTTGGGAATTAGGCATAATGAATTGGATATTGGATGAATTATCTTGTAATCAATAGTGGGTCGTGTTGTTATGCTTCTTGTAGTTATTAATTAGCTTTGACTGTAGAATGTTGACTTGCTGTACACATATCCATATCATTTGGTATTTATGTAGATGATTTTTTCTTTCTTTTGTTGGTGATGGCAGTGCTAAAGATTGGAAATATGCAGCGAAGGAGTTTTTGAAGACGTATCCTGAAGATATTATTGTTCATTGTGAGTTTTTCAATTTGATCTTCTTTTACTTTTAACAATTGAAGTAGACACAATGCAAAGAAAACTTTTACCCTTTGCATATCTTCACCTGGTTGTCCTGATTTTCTCTGTAAATACCTTTAGTTCACTTCGTTGTAAGCTTCTTTTACAAATAGTTGAATGCAATGTCTTCAATTTACCTGTATTATTTGCAGGCAGTAAGCGTAATTGCTCGACATTGACCCTTGATGGTGTTGATGTGATGGGAGGAAGATTAGCAGAAGAGGTGTGCTATCATTTTCAGAACTAAGTTTGTATTTACATGTTGCCATTAGGCCAAGCCTTAAATCTGTTTTCTATTCAGATTCTGTCGGTAATAAAGCGATATCCAAATGTTCAAAAGATCTCTTTCGTATGTCATTCATTAGGCGGACTGATAGCAAGGTATGCCATTGCAAAGCTTTATGAGCAAGATGTACTAAAAGAAGATGTTCAAGTAAATGGAGGGTATGATAAACATGGGTTTAGAGATCAAGCCAATGAAGAGAGGCTTAAAGGGAAAATAGCAGGGTTGGAACCATTTAATTTTATAACATTTGCAACCCCACATCTCGGTTCAGGAGGGCATAAACAGGTGAATAATTAATGTTTTTAGCTACTCTTGTTTCATATGCTTATATAGCATTTCTTCTACTTGTGTAATAGCTTGACATTGCTGAAAAATTCAAAACATCTGCACCTTGTCTAGAAATACTTTGTGGCCAAATATAGGATATTATACTATACATTCTCCCATTCGATTTATATGTGCCCAACTTGGTTGACGAGTTTCTAGTGACAACAACTAAACTCTTCTTTTAAACAAGGATATTATAAAGAAATATATTATTTTTCCTGAGTTCATTTATCTTAGAGTTTGAAGTTAAGTTTTCATACAAAAAATAGCTCTAGTCAGTATATGGATCTTGAATTTATGAGGCGTTTTCTCTTTTAGGTCCCTATGTGTTGCGGCTTTTATGCCTTGGAAAAAGTAGCTGTTTGCACATCATATTTATTTGGTAGAACTGGGAGGCATTTATTTTTAATTGACAAGGACAGTGGAAACGTCCCTCTCCTTTTTCATATGGCTGGCGATCGTGAAGATCTCCGATTTTTGTGAGTCCATTTTTTTGAGATCAATTTTTTAACACTTTCTTGCCTGCTTTTAGAGAAACTCATCTTGACCAGTAACATTATGATTCTTTCTAACGCAGATCTGCTTTGCAGTCGTTTAGACGCCGTGTTACCTATGCTAATGTGCGTTATGATAGTATCCTCTTATTGTTTCTCTACTTGCATATTTTTCTATTAAAATTCATCAATGCTTATCAATTATTCAAGTAACACTCTCAGTCTCAAACGTTATATTCATGAAACGAAATATTCGAACTTGAGATGATTGAAAATACTGAGTCACTGATTCGACTCTCAAGTAAACTCATCAGATTGACGGCTTTGTTGCCCTTTGTTTATATATGAACCTTGACACTATATACAGACGTTGTTGGATGGAGTACATCTTCTATAAGGCGTCACAAAGAGTTGCCAAAGGTAACTTTGAATGAACATTACACATGAAGTTTTCTAATGTAGACTTTGAACTACTTTCTCACTGGTTTTTACCTATCAGCTCAAAGCTTTATCAGGAGACAGCAAATATCCATATATTGTAAATGTAGAGACGGCACAAATTTCCAGTCCTCAATTATATGTGCCATCAGAGGCCAAAGCCAATGGGTACAAGAAAGCTGATTTGCAAGGTAATCATTCTATTAATAGTTGCCTCTTTGAAGTTTGAACTACTACCATTTACTGTTTTAACTTCCCTAATCACTTTGAGATTAACTGTTCTCTATTAATATCATTTATTTTATTTATTAGCTGCTTTTCTGATTTTGTGATCATATGATCTTGCCCTTAACTTACATATTGTTACATTGTGGTATATTATCGTGTTAAAATCACTGTAGAAGAAATGATCAAAGGTTTATCGAGTGTGGGCTGGGAGAGGGTCGATGTTGACTTTCGCCGAAGTAAACAAAGAAATAATGCACACCTTACCATCCAGGCAAGTTTTTATCCAGCATCCTAAAATTTTATCTGGGGTGCATAGAACTAGACAAAATTTGCAATTGTTGTTCTCAAGTAACAAGTTTGAAATGCATGTTTTTTTTTTCAGGTTAATAGGTACAAAGTCAATTCTGATGGGGCATGTGTGATCCAACATATGATTGACAATTTTATCTTGTAGCATGTGACAAATTGAATTATTGACAATTAATTTCGAGCTCTCAAACGACAACGGCCTGGAAGGGTATGCACGGTTGATTATGCGCTGGGTTGATCAATGCGAATAACATCTGTAGTTGACTGACTTGGCCTGAGTATCAGCTACAGAATGTGTTGTTTAACTAAAAGAAAAGTGTTATTTGGGATAATGAAGGGGAATCGACTCAGTTGCATGTTTTGTGCATCAAGAGAGCCTGGTAGCAGAAGCTGACTGATGCTTCCTTCTATTTGCTAGTGAATCGATCAATTTTCTGTTTGAAGGCTTAGAAGCATTGGCAATTTCATGAGTTTGTGGTGTAAAATACAGCAGCCGCAATGAATTGATTCTTAAATACATTTTTTTAACTCTTGAAATTGTAGCCTCTCGTTTTATTTATATTTTTTAAGTTCAACTACAATTATTCAGATGAAGGATTTAAATCTACAATCTTTTGATCGAGAATACAACTCAATTATCACTAAAGCTCACTTTGCCCGTGGTAGACTCTTTTGAAACTTTATGCCAAAAAAAGAGTGATAATTTAAGTTTGGTTGATTTTTAACTTTTGAAATTTAAGTTTATATTTACTAAAGTTCTGTGAAATTGATCTTTCAAAATATGTAAATTCTAACCAAATTTTATAAACCAAAAAAAGTATTAGGGAACTATTATTTCAGTAAAACACAAGTCAAATGTAGGTATCAAAGTAATAAAAAATTATAAAAACTAAATGATTATCAAATAGATCTTAGTTTTGTTTTAATGGAGATCAATCGTTGTGAATAGTTCAGCTTAAATTTCTTTTATCACTGACACCATGCAAAGATAAGGCGTAGAACACAACCTTTTGGCTCAGAAACATGCATGTTGATTTTCATTGTTTGTTCTCGTGCCATTGTGTTTGAACCAAGATGAACCGAATAAAGAACATGATATAACTCATTCCAAAGCAATGAACTTTTAAAACATTGAGAAATGGCTACAGAATCATTTTGGAAAATGATAGGACCAAATCACAACTTCCATATCATCCATCCACCATCCAACATTAAAACATTGAGAAATGGCTACAGAATCATTTTTCGATTTTCAGAAAAATAAAATAATAATAAAAACAACTCGAGTGCAAAACCCTTTGTACATAACGAACCCTTAATTAATTTCTCAGCACCAGCTATTGTAACCTTTTTCAAGCAAAACCTTATTTTCAAGCCAATACACAGTTCATCAGTGTACGTGGAAATTATTCATGATGACTACTCTTTAATAATCACATAATACACATTCAAAATATGTTGTTATTTGATACATGTTTGGGATCTGATTTCTAAATTATATCTTAAGTATAAAAATAAATCAGCTTCAGAAAACACACAGTACGAATAATAAAGGGGGGATGGACATCTTGATAGCAGCAGCAAATGGCCTATCAATCATGTCAGAAATTTCACAAGAATTACAGCATGAAACTCAGGAAGCATCAAAATACTAGAATACAGCATGTTGGAAAAACTAAAAACTACAATGAAGAAACCTCATACAATACAAATGGCTTGTTTGTTCGCCATGGCAGCTCAAAAGGTTCCAATTCCATTTTCAGTAAGAGTTGGAAGATCAAGTATGCTTTGAAGGTGTTTCCCAGCTAATTTAGTACAGAAATGTTCTTTGATTATTCAACACCCTGAATCTAATAAAATAATCACCTTCCCCAACTAAATTTGAACGTCTACTTATTATTAAGAATGTTTGGGATGAATTCTTTGGTGTGCATTCCACTGGAGCAACATCCATATAATGGATGTACCTGTTAACAAAAAAGTTCAATATCAATCAAGTTATCTTCATGTTTAACCAAAGTTTGAGGACAAAAACAAATATCATATTTCATAATAAAGTAATACCATGAATGGGAACAAAATCAGTCTTCTATAGACTGAAATGGCCAGATAATATATACCAAATATTGTCGTGTCATACAAAGAGTATACTAGGCTTTCCCATAGTTATGTCCTAGATCCGATGGGATCAGTTCAAATATGTTCTTATGAGATTTCTTTTTCAGCTTAAAACTTAAAAATAAAAGGGAACAATATGACATACAACAATAGGTGAAAGTGCAAATGTAACACAATCTGTGCTGGATTTAATCTAGCAATCATACCCGCAAAGATGCTAACCGTTGTCAGATTTGCGATGGACATGGTATGATATATCAAGTATTCGGTCAAGAAATGCCCCAAAGCATATATGAAGGACAAAAAGGTTGCCATATAAATAGGCCTATTGTCAAGGTTGAGTGCACAGAGAATGCAAAGGGTGCAAGTTAGGAGAGTCCACACGCCGAATGTCCTTCCATGAACTTCAGTCACTGTCACAAAAGACAGCAAGAGAGAAGAAGAGTCAGGATTCAGCATGCCCTAAGATTATGACATAAATAGGCACCAAAAGTTAAGGAATAATTTTAAGAGATACATCAACCTCAATTAGAATTAAAGACAATTCAAAGCAACATCTTCAGTTGAGGATCTCACATTGTAAAAGGACATCTCACAATCTTTATATAAAAGGTAGACTGCTCCCTCTCGTTACTAATTGGTTTAGAGACAAAATCTCATTTTATCTAATATGATATGAGAGCTTATTAAACTTAGACGGAAATTAGGTCCAATAAAAATGAAGTTGGGATCCAACCCAAGATTGGTGAATCCAAAAGATACCATTTTGAGAGGGTATTTTGCAGTTCCCACATTGGAAAAATGAGGAGGCCTCACAATCTTTATAAGAAAGGTGAGCTGCTCTTCTCATTACCAATTAATATTGAGATGGAACTTCATACTATCTTAATATAGTATCAAAACTTATTAAATCAAAAAAAATATTCGGTCTAACAAAAATGAATTTGGATTTTGATCCAAAAAAGGTGAAATCAAAGTGGTACATTTTGAGAGAACATGCTGAGGATTCCACATTGGAAAATAGAGGCCTCACAATTTTTATAAGAAATGTGGACTACTACTCTCCTAGTCAATTGGTTTTGAAATGAAACCTTATACCCCTACAATAGTTATTTTCAAATTTACTATGGTATAAGCCTGGATGTTAGATTTGTAAATCAGAGTAAAACTTATGCCTACACATATGGAGAAGATGGAACAAGTTTTCTCCAACTCTACGCTTCTAGAACTGATAATAATTATCCCAAATGTTTTCGAGTCCACACACACTGAGAAGAGTAAGAAACACCTCAAATAATCAAATTTCCTCTAATGTAATAGCCTAAGCTTCTAGGATTAGTAACAAATCAACATGGCTTAAATCCAGAGATCTTGTATTTACAACCACAAATTATCACTTCCGATTAGTAAGCTAATAATTGGAGATGCCAAAAGTCAAATTGGGGAAAACTAGAAATTGGGTATGTTGAATGAGCAACGGAATGGCAGATTAGGTTGGCCAAGTGAATGTGGGCTCAAACACAAAACCTAAGAAACTGATTGAGATCATTTTGCAGTCATAAGATTTATGCGGGTGGATTGATTATACAGGCAGAGCTAACAACTCCAGTCCGTGAAAACGCATCGGCATTGCAATAAAGGAAGTAGTGGGAGTGAAATCATTCGATTACTCACGGGATTATGAGAGAGATACAATGCACAGTTCGAAAATGATTCAATTAATGGATGAGTGAGATTTTTATTTTTTCAAGAGACAGAGAAATTACTTGTAGAGTTGGAGAAGACGGCGAGCCTCAAAGCCCATATGTCGAAGAATCCGAACCAGACGGAGGCCAATCGGAGCGAACCCACCAGCATCAGCCACCATCCCAGCAACTTCATTTCACCCAGATCTACCACAAATTCCACCCTCACCTCACAAAATAGAAAAATGACCAAAAACAAAAAATTTAATAGGCTAAATTATCTAATCTACCTCTAAACTATCACATTTTTTTAACATTAATCATGAACTTTTAAAAGTTTCAAAAATACCCATAATTTTTACAAAATGTTTAAAAAATACTTTTGTTAGTTAGAATTTGTTAAAGTTTTGTTTAAAAAAATGCTCCTAAACAGTTTCAAAAATATCCTTAGTTATAAAAATTTTATAAAATATTTGTATGGCTAATCTTTTTTAATAAAAAATGTTAAAAAATTTGTTTCAAATACCTTACACATTTAATTGTATTTTTTTTTTCTAATCTTTTTACTTTTAATTTATAAATTAATGAGAAAAACTTGTCTTGTCATGGTTAAAGAGACAAGTCATTTTTACCACAATTTTTTCTTTAAAAAAATTCTATTTTAAAATAAGAAAAACTTTATGGCACCAAAATGGTATCACGTACTTCAGAGAGTTTGCCTCATTAATTACAAGGAAGCAAGTTTTTCTCTAAATTAATTTATGTGTAATATTAGTTGTTTAATTAATAGAATAATTAGTTTAAAGTTTAAATTATTTTCTTAATATATATCTCTTATGATGGTTGTTTATCATTTATTTTCATGTATTTATCATTTTACCTCTAATCCAAAATTTTGGGTTGGTTAATCTATCAACTCGTCCAATCGTGTGTGTTTGAGTATTAAATTTGGTTTGTTAAGCTTAGGTTTTCAGGTTATTTGAACACTTCTAATAGAACGTCATTGAATATTAACTTAAACGAGAAAAACTTGCCTCCTTAGCTAAGGAGGCAAGCCGTCCTTAAAATGGGTATGTGGCACCATTTGGTGCCATAAATTTTTTTTATTTTAAAAATAGTATCGTTTAAAGAAAAAAATTGTGGCACCTAAGGAGGCAAACCCTCCTTAAAAGGGATATGTGGCACCCTTTGGTGCCACTTCTCAACTTAAATTAACTAGTATTTTTTGTCTAGTTGTAATGTGTTTTAAATTTTAAAGTTTAATGTTATGTTAACAATTGATAAAAAGAAATTCAAAATTTTAAATAATTACAAGTTAACTCTAAATTCTAGTTCTAATCTTGATGCAATATCATTTTTGGTTAACCGGTCAATTGAAGCTAGTCGTCAAGGTTAAGTAAATATACTAAACCCTACTAAGCTACTTGTGTGTGGCATATGAGCCACACTACATCCTAGAGTCCAATACCATGTCCCAAGGTCGAGACTCAAGATATTTCAAAAGTTTTCTATTTTAAGAATTTCCCAACAGTCTCGAACTTGAGATGCTTTTGGAAGCATGCTCCAAAGGCCCCGCGCCTTGGTCGGGTTGTCGAAGCCTGCCAAAATAATTACTTACTCTTCTAAATCTAGCTTGTAGAACTAGAGATGTCCATTTTTCCCGTGGAGTCAGGTACCCGCCCCGAACAGAGCGGTGAATGGGGGAGTGAGCGCGGATGAAAAAATCCCCGCAACCTAATCGAGGACGGGGACGGGAATGTATTCCCCATCCCCGATCCCCGCCCTGTTTACATTTTATTTTTATTTTTAAAAATAATTTTCCCCTCTTTTTATTAATTTAATCTTTAGTTATAGTTTTTTGTTTGTAGAATATTTATTCAAATGCATATTTTTAACCATAATTAGTTATCTAGTTGAAATTAATGTATATTTTTCATGAAGAATTAACTATTTAAAAATATTATTAAAAAATCCTTATAAAAATTAAGATTAGAAAAAGAAAAAATAAAAATAAAACGATAAATTTTCCACCTTGGGGAACCCGATCCCAACCAATTCTCTATGGTGAATCCCCATCACCATCCCCGCGAAAAAAAATGGTGAATTTTACGAGAACGGGGAATGATTTTGGTGGCGGGAATGAGGATGGAGAGGGCATTCCCCAGCCCCATCCTGACCCGTGGACATCTCTATGTAGAACTAGTGGAACCAAGTCCAAATCCCAAAGGAATTATAAAATTAATTTCTCAATCTTTAAACAATAACTAAGGGGGTTTTGAAGTTGAGAGCAAATAATTCTAATATAACAATAAAATTTAATCAAACAAACAACTATGCTAAAAATTCTAATTCAAGGGTTAAATATAATCCAATTGCAATTATTTCAATTAAACACGGCTAAAACATCTTCTTTCTTTTTCTTTTTTTTTTCGAGAAACGGGCTAAAACATCATTTTAATTTTTTTTTTTTTTTTTTGGAGAAAAACCAAACAATTCATTTCAACCAATACTGAGGCAAGCCTCCATTACAAGAGTTCCACCAAAACAGGGACCCACCCCTTAACCATCTAACACTTTCCAATCTATAAGATAACATGGAAATTACAAACACCCTAACAACAAATGAAAGGAGGGGCCGCAAGAGTTTCCCATTGAAGCCAGAAACGACCTCATCGCTTGTGAGCTTTAGAGAGACCCACTGATGAAGACCAAACGCCATCGTCAATAACCCATTGGTTGACTTTTGAATAGCTTTGGGGAATAATCCGAAATGTCATATCCCTGACTGAAGAGCATGACCCCACCAAAGCTGAAGAGGAAGGAGACGATCCGAGAGAGAACCACCCCATTCTCCAGCAAGACCCTATGAGTAATCTAGCAGAACCAGCTTTATCCACTAACTCAAAACACAATCGAACAAGGACAAGTCTAAAAACAAAGCAGTAAAACATAAAAAATCAGATCGCCGATGTCTCCATCGTCTTTGCGACTTTGCCCCAAAAAATCAGAACTTCCACGAGTGCGCCTCTGTTGTAGCGTGTCGAAGAATCCCCTCATGCTTTACCAAAAATGAAGTCAACAGCCGGCTGGAAGAAGCAAGAAGGTGGAAGAGATGGATTTGCACAAAGAAGAAGAAGATGGGGTTTGGTTCGTTGGTCTCCGGCGAAGGAAAACACAATGAGGTAGGTGGGTTGTTTCAAGTGATGTGGACATGCGACACTGTTCAACTGCCAAGTGCGCAGCTCAAGAGGCTGCATTGTGTGCTTCATGCAAAGGTAAGAGAAAGTAATATGTGGCACAACTGGCAGGTTGGGTGGGGCCCAATTTCGACCCTTAGGGCTTGTTTGGCCCGCCCATATCAGCCCGGGAAGGGAAGGGGCGGGCCCTGCCCGGCGTTTGGGCTGCTGGGTTTACCCGGCCGGGTTAACCCAGCGCGTAACCCGGCCCAACCCGGCGCGTGCTGTTCACTTTTTTTTTTTTTTTTTTTTATTTCTTTTAAATTCACTTTCCTTCTTTCTTAATTTTTTTTTTCTTCTAAATACAAACTTTCCTTTATTTCTTTATTTATTTATTAGTATCAATTTTTTTCAAAATACAATATTTATCTATTTTTTTCTTCTAAATACATCCTATTTTTTAAAACATATTTGTAGTTTGATGTTTTTATAATTATAATTTGATGCATTTGATTTGATCATAAACTTTATTTTAAATAAAATAATAAGCTTGTTAACTTTTACTAATTCATTCATTTAAGTTAATTGATTTTTTTTAGAACCACTTAATTGATTAAATTTATACTATATACTATTTATATATATTTTTTATTTTAAAATGCAACAATTATTATTATTATTATTTTTATAGATATATCAAGTCCTTTAAACAATATTTGTAATTGTTTATATATTTGACTTTTTATGGACAATGTATGCATTTAAAAAAATTTATATACAAATATATATTAATTTTATTATGTATCAATTTTTTTTAAATTTATACATTTTATAAAATAAATAGAAATATATATTTAAATAATCCTAAAATAATTACTCAAAATAATTAAAATAGTTATCTTTTTATTACATCTATCTTGATTTGAATTTCTAAACTTAATTTCATTATAAAAAATTATATTTATCTATTTTTTTTAACAATTATGAAATTTATATATTTTGATAATGAAAGTTATTAAATTTTTAAATTTTATTTAAATAATAAATAAAATAAATATAAAATGATATATTATAAACATTATATTAAAAATATTAAATATCTATTTTTTAACAAAAACATCACTTCACTACTTTTCTCATCCCACCAAACACCAATTTACTATCACTTCTTTTATCTTCCCTTCCCACCAAACACCAATTTACTCTCACTTCCCTTCCTTTCCCTTCCTTTCCCTTCCCTTCCCGTCCTAGCCAAACAAGCCCTTAGTAGTTGTCCGACCGGCCTGGGTCGAGTTGAGCGTGATCCAACCCGCTTTCTAAAACATCATTTTAATTTAAATTACTTTTGTGCTAAAAATTTTATTTTAGCCCTTATTATTTCAAGAATTGCATTTGGTTCTTTTATTTCAATATTTTCGCTTGCACAATTTTCTTTTTACGAACATTAAATAATTTAATCACGACAAGCTTACACAAAATGATATTCAGTTGGTCAGCAAAAAAATGGAGGAAAAATTAGACCACCCAAGAGATAAAATATCGAAATTTGTACAACTTAATATAAATCATGAAAAATAGAAAATCTCCCTTTGTAAGTGACCTGTTTTATCTCTAAAATTATGTCAATTTACTAATTATCATTCTAATTTAAAATTTGGCGAACCAAAAAGACATGCCATTGCTGTGTTCTACAAAACTGGACAGAGATTGATCAAGTTGTTCCAAATAACAGTGTTTTGGCTCCAATGTGCATTCTAAATAAACTCCATATATCATAATAATCAGTTCGGGTTAAATGGTTAAAAAGAATTTTGAAAACTAATATATTATAAGCTTAAACCAATATCGTACGACTTTCTTGTGTTTCTAGTTGTCTACCTAAAAAGCTAAGGTAAATTATAAATTTAAAGTTGAATTTCTATAGTTTTAAAAATTAGAATTTAACATATATAATTTGAATAAAGATCGAGCAGTAGTCTTTGAGGCCGTTTAGTGCTAGCTTACTCAGATAATTGGAATCTTCTAATATTTAAATCTCAGATATCAGAATCAAAGATATCCCGGTTGAGTTCTATCACTCATATAATTCAATCAATGATAGAGTTCTATCACTAGTTGAGTTCTATCACACTTATTCTATTACTAGTTGTGTTATATCAATGATAGAAAATTATGTGCTATAGATGAATTATTTTAGAAATTGTGCTACAAATATAATATAAGAGGTAGAATGTGTGTTGTTGATGGTAAATTCTCATTTGTGTTTGTGTTGGGCGGAATCAAACTTGAGATGATTTAAATTTACCTAAAATTTCAAGAATACTCTTACAATATTCATATAATTTTTTATATTAATTTAATATCATTGTAATTTATATTGTTGAGATATGCCTTGAATGCATGAATGCCCTATGATTAGTAAGTCGGGCGCGCAAATGCATCTCGCATTAGTGCAATGCGTTCCACATCCGCTAACCGCATTCCATAGAGCATTATGTTTCCGCAGCGCGTCTAGCACATCTGCATTCTCTAATAGGGTTTAATGAGAGTGCATATATAAACTCGAATTAAACTCTAGCCATATTATGACATTCATTCTGAAATATGTATTTGTTCGCCTCTCCTTAATAAAACAACATCCCCTCTCTGCCTGCAGACTAGCTAACACTACGTTAGTGAACCACTATGTGTTTGTTTTTTTCTCTCACGTTTCTTTATTCTTCGATTGGTTGTTGATTGTTATTTTTTATAAACTCAATTATTATGTATTTAGATAAATTTAGTTTTTTTTAATAAATATTTTATTGTATTCTTACCTATGCTATTTTGTTCAATGAATTCATTCATATTTATTTAAGATTCTTAACTTCAATTTAACTAGGAATGTCTTTAAAAAAGTTATATAGTTAACTCTAATTTTGATAACATATTCAATTTTTATATGTTTATAACTTTTGATTATATACACGAATATAAAATGTCTAAATAGGCTTAACCAAAGATTAATTGATATTTATTATCAATAAAATACACATGTAATATAAAAAATTAGTGAGAGGCAAAAATATCCTTAATGGGTGTACTCTACATGGGAATCTAGAAACTTATGTTTTAAAACGACATCCAAAAGACGTAATCATTGATACTTAAATATTGTTTAATTAAAAAAATAATTATGAGGAAATTTTTTTATCTTATTAGTCATTGATACTTCTAGGGAATCATAAACACCCCTAAAAAAATTTATTTATTGTTTTTTTTGTAGTTAAAAGAGAACTCGATCACATTTTGATAATAATTATTACATGGAAGCAATAAAATATTCCTCAAATTTTAGAATTTTTTTTTATTAGGTAGAATAGATCTCAATCCCTATTAACTCATATAAGTCTTGAAACTTGTTGTTTTTTGTATATACAATCAAAACTCTCAAAATTATTTAAATTTAATTTATTCCTTTAAAAAAAGATTCACTTCTACTATTATTTCAAAGTGTAACTGAATACGAGAGTATACAATTTGAATCTCATTTTTTTAACAAACAAAATAAGTTCAATATTTTTAAGTTTATTAAAAATAAGTTCATACTTTTAAATCTATTGTAAACTATGAATAAAAATTCAATGAGTATAAATTATTTAAATTAAAATTTTGTTTTAATAATAAATTGATGTATTTATTTTTAATATTAAAAAAACAAATTATTTTATTACAATAATTTTTAAATAAAATTTTTTAAATACGATATTTATAAATTATTTCCAAACAATTGAAATTTTATAACTTTTTTTGTTATTAAGGACGATTAAAAAATGAATAAAAATATGAAAATTTAACGTCATATTTCAAGAGATAATATATATCTATTTATTTTAATTTTTAAAATTCAAATTTATTTAAATAAACATTTGATATAATAATAGTATAATTATTATAATTATATATTGATATATTAAAATAATATTATTATTATAATAAAAATATATCAAACATAAAATAATAAAATAAGTATATATATATATATAGATGAAAAAATGTTAAAATTAAAAAAAATAAAAATAAAAAAAGAAAGGAGAGAAAAGATGAGGTAAGGAACACATCAAACAAAGTGTTGGACTTCAACACCTCACTTCATCTCATCTCTTATCATTTTAAAACAAACACTCCCATTAGAAGTAAATTCAAACTTTTGAAAGGATTGAAACTAAACTTTTAAATTGAAAGCATAAGACCCAGATTTATAATTTACCAAAAAATACTATTACCAAAAAAAGGTATGCTATTCTTTCAATTTTATTCTCGATGTAGCGAGAAACTAAGAAAAAGTCTTTCTGAAACTTCATTTTTTCCAGAAAAAATGAATAAGTATACGCAAGAAATACGCCAATTTGTCGGCCTTTTTCTCCATTTCTGGCGGGTCAAATTTCGATCAATACAACTCAAGACTCAAGAGAATGGCTCTTTTGGCCTTTTTTGAAACATGTTTAAAAAAAATGCAAGAGACTAAAATAAAACTATTTAAACAACAATAAATTAATTAAAAGAACAAAATCCAAATATTAAGGACAAAAAATAAATTTACAAAAAAAAAAACAAAAAGAAATTTATATGTTGTGGTTTGCATCTCGTTATCTAAGCACATAGAAAAGTAGTGTTACCAGGCATTGTTTCTCTTTTACCATTTTTTTTCTGATCCAAAATTCAGAAAGCACGTGCGTGGTGTGGTGTATGTACAGGCTCACGTGATGTAGCATCGGAGCCCTCAGCCTTCCAGCTCAGGGCCACGTTTCAAAACCAACATTTTGCTTTAATACAAATATGTAACTCCAAACACCCGCCACCACTATAAAAAAAATATAATAAAATGCTTTTTTTTAAATACAAATTGGGAGAAGGGGGCCAACAAATTCTAGGTAGAGATCACAACTGCTTTCAAATAATATGAGAGTCGAATACTAATTTCCAAGCTTGTACTCATGATCGTGAAGTTGAAATAGATTAATACAAAACAAGATAACCAACTACGACATAAAAACAAACAAACAAACAAACAAAACGCTATTATTTTACGTGGCTCCTCTTCTTAGCTTCATTTTCACAACATATAAACATGACCTAATATGGAGCCCTAATGTTTTGGGTGTGCTTGAATTAGTTTAGGATGTGCTTGGTTAGAGGTTTGGATAAAGAAATTATAAATATTTATAGCCGAAAGTACAGTCTAGAAAACTTAATTTGAGAGGGCTAAAAGATAAATTATTTTAAGCAGTCTTAAAAAATTAAAATTTAGGAGGTTAATATGAGTATGATCTACTTTTATATTTTTTTAAAAAATAACAAAATAGAAGATTTGAGGGGTCGTCTATGTTATAAATTATGTTAAAATATGGATGTGAACCACTTTCATGTACAAAATATAGCGAACTCGAAGAAGAAACAATACTAGAAAAGGGGAGCATGGCCTCAATATCTCCCTCTCCCTCCGCCCTCAACGGAAACTCTCTTTTAAACCGTGGGAGTCATTAATGGTTGTGGTATAAACCATTATTTAAATAAAGAGGGTAACGGTGTGACAAAAAAATTCTTGCTTTAATTGAGAGGTTATGAATAATTATGATAGAAACATCTCATTGGATTGAAGAGTTAAGAGTAATTAAAATAGAAATGATATTATATATGAAAGATGATAAGGGACGAGAAACCCAATCCGAATCTTTATATTGGTATGATATTGTCCACTTTGAGCATAGATTTCATACCAATGGAGATGTTTGACTTCCCTTATAAATCGAAAGGATTTGTGATTTGCGTTAAGGTGTGCTCAAGTGTAAATTGGAAATGAGTATCAGTAAGGAATGTTTGCATGCGGTACTTTGTTTGAGGGGATAAGGATTGTTATGAATGCAAACAAAGTGGTGTATCAATCCCACATTTATTAAATAAAGGGTAGATCTTGGGTTTACAAGTGAAGACAAACATTTTCATCGGTATAAGACATTTTGGGTGAAACTAAAAATAAATCAATGAGGGCTTTTGCCCAAAGTGGACAATATCATACTAATGTGGAGATCTTGATAGGTTTATTGTCCCTTATCAAAAAGTTTTTATGAAAAATTTAGGAAGATTTTATAATTTTTAAGGTGCTCCATTCATGGAGTTGGACTGACCCTCGAACAAACGCCCTCACAATGCTTCTATCCAAACACACAGAATATTCCATTATTGGTGATTGTGCCTTGTTTGTCTGTGTTGAAAACTGAGTTGTAATTTTTGTAGGCAAGGAAAGGGAAATTTAAAAGAAGAGATGAACGTGAATTCTGAGTTGTTATTTCGTCCTTTAATTTGAGTTAAAATTTTGTGTGACAGATCTAGAGATGGGAAAGTTGATGGAGCCATTGGGTTGCTCTGGTTATTTTTGGACCATATCTATGTATGGATAGTGCCCACTCCTTTGCTTGTCCTATCCCTCACAACTATACATTCTTTTACATCATCATGTCCCTTACTCATGCCTTGCTCTATCAAACATCTCTTTTTCCAATCACATCATGTTTAAGATAATACATGTACTAGCCCTAGTAAGAAAATCATGACATATTTCTAAATTCAGCAATATCATTGCTGAAGACTCAATTCCTAAGTCTAATTGCAACAATATTGTTGATTTGTTGGCTAAGTTAAAGATGTTAATGGTTCCTTCTCATTTGAGGGAGTGAAGTCTTGTTTTTTGGTGGAGCATATTCCCTTATATTGCTTGTAAGAGGTTTGCTTCGAGTTTTTTATTTTTATTTTTAGCTCTACAACAATTGAGAGTATGATGTTCGAATTAATGACCTCTTAATCATTTAGCATTCACTATATACTTGAGCTATTATTCTTATTGGCAGTTAACTTTTATTCTTTAATAAATGAGTTTGGTTTAAAAAAAGATGAAAGCATGTATTATTTGTAATTTAAATGGGTTCTTCTTAAACTCAATTTAATCATAAGACACCGTTTGCCATTTAAAATATTGATGGCTTGATCGATCATTCTTGTTGAAGTCTCAAAACAACCAAAGAGAAGTTATTTTATTTGACTATTATTATTTGAATTCAACAACCAGTTAGGCTGGAGAATTTTAAACAAATAACTTTTGATCAATCTGTTAGCGTGCGAAATTTGAAAGTGTAGAACAAAGAATGATATTGAAATTGAGGAGGAGGCAGCTAAAGGCATGATTTAAAATAATCCAAAGTCATAGGCTAAGAAAAGTAATCATGGAGTATAAAATAAACCCTAGAGAACGGTCGTGTTTTATCCTATCCGCCCACCAAATTCAACCAGTTTCAGGACAGCAAAATACAGCTTGCCAAACATTATTAAAAATGAAATTCTACTTTGTAATCAAAATCCCCACGCCAATGGATTCCTTGTTTATAGCAACACCACGCTTATTTGTCAACTAATCATAATCCAAAGCAGGCTCTAATTAAGACTAAAACCACAATCTAACGAATGAGTGGATGATTAAAGCTTAGGTGAGCACTACCGTATCTTCAACCAAAAAGGTTGTATTCTAAAAATAAATAATGATTGAAGAAAGAGATGTACAAAAAAAAATTAATACCATTTTGTTCCATTTTAATTTAAAAAAAAAACATTAAATTAGTTTAAATGAAGATTCTTTTATTAACATTTCCCTCACATTTTATAGCATTAATACATCAATTTTGATTAATTTAAAAATAATTTTATTAGACAATATAGAGTTCGACCTTCAATTTAATTTTAATTGGTAGTGAGAGGTAGCTCATATGTTTTATAAAGATTGAAAATTCATCACCTTATACAAATACGAGGAACTAAAACTTGCTCCTCAAAATGGATTCATGGATATATCAATCATAAGTAAACAAAATTATTCTTATTTCTTATAAAAGTGTAGAGGACTCTAAACAAATGCCACAAGTAAGTATCCATCATTACCATAAGTACTAATTTTTAGCATTGTAACAAGAACTGGACATTTGAATCTTAGATACTATGGGAATTTTGACAAAAAAATGGACATTTCAGTTGAGTTTTGGTTCCATTTTTGTCACTTCTTGAAGAACCCTTGTGAGAATCAAAATAGAATAAGGAACTAAAATGGTATTTGAATAGAAAAAAAAAACAATAGTTCCATTCATCACTGGCATAAACTCAACCAAGTAGGTTAATTGTCAGATGTGAATATATCAACAAGAAAATTACATGGAAGAAATTGTGAAGGTCAAGTCAGAGACCACTGAAACTTCATCTTCAAAACCACCAATCTTTTACTTCACCAAACCCATTAAAAGAAAAAAGAAACAAAATAAAAGATGATGAAAAACCGGACAAATGCCACACCAACTACTCTAAAAAAACAAAAGTGCCCTGCCCTGTCTGTTTGTTCTACTCTCTATCCCTCACAGACTGTACAATAAGCTCTGTAAAAATGTAGGTTAGCACAACCCCCAAATTCCTACGCGGAATAAAAAAAACACCATCGACAAATTGCGCCACTCTAAAAACCCAAACGCATTAATTCCAAAAAAAAAACAAAAGGGTCGTTCACGAGAGTAGTTGATCCAACGGTTGACAGAGCTCCTTCCTCAGCCTCTGTGAGAAAAGCCTGCAAGCATCCATGCTAAGATCAATGGCCGCTGCCAATGCCACGAATGCCGCGGCATCTTCCGTGCAGCTCACGTGCTGCACGCTCACTTCCACTCTCGGCTTGCTGCATTTCCCTTCCCCTTCCACACTTGCCCCCATCACAAATCCTCTATACACACTATACGGCCACAGCCCGTACCCGAAGTCCCCGCTGCCCCTCGGGCTGCACGCCGGTGAGGTCGAGGACTTCACCGGCGTCAACAACCTTCCACCCAAGTCTATCACGAACTTCCCGCCCTTGTTTGTGTTCAGAGTCGACTCCGCTAGTACAATCCCCGCTGCACTCATCCCACCGTTCGTGTCCGGTATCAGCTCAAACCGGAACCCTAATCCGTCTGACCCACCTCGCTCTCGCCAAGCCTCCAGCCTACCCCATGGCTTCCATGTGCCCTCGCCGGGTCGAAGAATCAGCCACGATCCGGGGTTCGACCGGCTGACTCGATCGGAACCTGGTGAGGCAACGAACGGTGTGACCATAGACGCAGCAGCAACCGGAGAACCGGATAGGTCGTGGACTGTGATGGACCAACCCTTCCGCTCCTTTCCTGGGCGTTCCCTTTCGCTTCCGAATGAGCTAAGCCAACCCCTTGAAATGCTTGATTCGATAGGCAGTGATCTGCAATGAACCAACCAAAAATGGACCGACCCAATTAGAATGAACAGTCATTCAAATTAAGAATAAAGTGAATAGACAGGGGACACAGAAAACACTAATATCCCGTAATTTTCTGCCTGTTTCCTTTTTGGGTCCTAATCTTTCATTAAGGAAAGAGTAAAGCAGAACCCTAGAATTTATGGTATCTTAACCGTACAGCTTTACGCATTCCTGTTTCCAGCATTCAAATTCTAATCAAGCTACGAACGCGCGGAAGGGAAGAATTAGTGCACAAGCAAAATAGATAGATAATACATACGAACCAAGCTTGAACCACAATACAACTAAAATTTTAGCTCTAAAAAGTGAACACAAGTTGAAAAAAAAAAAGCCGACGAACCTGGATCTTTGAGTCCGGTCGCCGGTTCTGAAGCTGAACTTGCAAGTGAAAACCGGTTGTTTGATATTGCCCTGAATCTGAAACACCTGCGGGCTACATTCCGGTTCGCCGTCGAACTGGAAAACGAATCTCGGGTCGGGTTCGGCTTTGACATTCAAATGGAATTGCGCACAAGAACCCTTGAAATCTTTCCCTACTGAAACCCACCCATTGTGGAAAACTGTTGCCCTAGATTCAGTTCCCGCCAGATCCAACGGTACAGACACTTTACCCAAAAGCCTCCCGGAATCAACGCCGCAGGTCGTGCCTCTCCGCCCGCTGTAGATTGAGATTTTCAAGCACGGCTTCGAAGCGAAGAAAGATTTTCCGGCGAGCTTCTCGAGGTCGGATTTGCTGAGATGAAACGTCGCCGCCGTGAACGGGGCGTGGCTATCGGGAAACTGATTCTCCGGCTGAATAAAGGGCACGACGGCGGTTTGCACGGGGAGTTTGTTGAACTTGATTTTACAAAAACACGGCGAGGAAGAAGGATGAACAACGGAACGAGCAGGCTTAGACGCCACCGGAAACTTAAGAGCGAGATTCCCGACGGTGAGACGCACAAAAGGGCACGGATCCATGGGGACTCAAAAACTCAAGACCCAACAAGAACTCGCAGAGAAAACGAAAGTTGAAGCAGTCAGAGCGAGCAAAACCTAGAAATGCGTGAAAATGGCGACATAAATACCCACAAAAACCCCATGAAGAGAACAATAACCTCAATTCTCCGGCGACTCTTCCGCTTGAGAGTTAGAAAAATAGTACAGAGTATTTAATTAAATCACACTGCAAAAGCAATTACTGTGTATGTAGGGGAAAGTACGGAATGAGTAGAATGGGGAAGAAGAAGAGAAAAGCATTAGTTGCTAACAGCCTGTGAATTGGGCTGCGTTTGGAGAAGGTTTTCCATTTTCACAATTTGGTTTACAGCTGTGTACAGCCTGTATCTCTAAATTTCATTTTTTTTTTTTTTTTAATATTCAACTTATCCACGTCACCCCTCAGCTCCTCCAAACCCTAATCCCTATATACTGTGGGCTCCACGGGCCCCACGTCGCAGACTTTCTTTTGCATTTCCAGTTTTACCCTTTCACTCCGGAGAAGCCACGTCACTGCGACGCCATCCTGCCCACTAATTCCGAATCTCTCCTCTCTATTAAAGCGAAAAGAAAATAAAAGGATACTGTAGAAACTTCACACGTGTGTACGTCACGTGGTCTCCTCTGCATTAAACATTTTCATGGAGGTTCAGATGGTTTGTTGCTGGCCGTAGGATCTGCATTTCGTTTTGGGCTTTTAACATTTTTCCTTTTTTTTCCACTCAAAATAAAAATAGGGCTAAAATACTATTGGTTCAATTTTATTTTCTTAAAAATGTACGATTTAAGAATAATTGCTTCGCGTACCATTTTTTTCTGTCATTTTTAATTATAGAATCTTTTTAAACGAAAGGAAAATGTATTTGATTACTTTCTCATCACGTAATTACTTATATATTTTTTAAAAATACTTACATCCATAATTATTAATTACAGTATATGAAAATTTTTAATAATACTAATAATTATTTTTGTCAATTTTTTTAAGAAATATTCGTATTTAAAATTATTTTTTAAATTTGATAAGTCTATTAAATTTCTCATAAAAAATTTATTGGTAGAGTTTTTTGTTTTCCAAATTCAAACCTATAAATTGATTGAAGTAAACTATTTTGATTATTTTATTGAGCTGCCTAATTTTTTAAGAGCTATTTGTTTGACATATTTAGGAAAGAGTTAGTTCTAGGATTTATTAACTCCTTAAAAATTACTTCTAAACGAGTTTTTATTAATTTTTTTCCCATTTTTACTTTTAAAAATAACTCTTATTTTTAATCATTCATTTATAACTACTCAATCATTTCTACTTATTTTTAACCATTCTTTTCAAATCAATCAAAATAACTCATTTTCAACCCTTCATTTTTAATCGTTTCTTTTTTAACTACTAAAAATAACTACTCATTTTTAAATCTACATCCAAACAAGGTTTTAACTCTAACTCCTCTGTACAAAAACTACACACAAACGAGTTTTTGACACAACTCTCAATTTTTAATTCCTCAACATAACTTTTCAATATAACTCATTAACCCAAAAACTACCTAAGTATGTCAAACAAACAACACCTTATTGTTACCTACCTAATTGTTTTTCTAAAAAGTATTGTTTGTAATATTATTTATGTTTTTATCTCTTGTAAATTCCCTAATTTTAACTTTTATAAATTTAACTTTTATAAATTACAAAAATAAGAATCTTGTATCTCAACAAAAATAAATTTAAACTCCTCTTGATACGGTTTGAACTTAGTTGAATAATATCATTAATTTTAATATAAACAAGAAAATATTTTAACATAATTTTAAGATTTAGAGAAAATAAATTATCTTTTTTTAGAAAAGTTAACAAAAAATTAATTTTAAAACCAATTTTAAAATATATGGAAATGTAAAGATTAAATTAAAAATACATTTTTTAAATATAATAACTAAACCAAGAAAATTTGCTATAGAGAACGAATTGTAACATTCATATTTTAACTATAACATTTTTTTTAAAAAATATATTTTTTGTATAGCAAAATATTTCAAAATTCATTAATTTTAATTAATTAATTTAATTGTTTTTAATGAGTTTAACTTGGTAGAAGATAGCGAAAAAAAATGGTGAACTATATATTTGAGTAGAGATTCGGATAATGTTGTGATTCTTATCGTCTAATGTTAATGGTATAAACCTATCGGCAATCACTTTAATTATTGTAGGGTTATAATATGTAGTTTTGTTTCATGAAGGTAAAATGAATACCTATTTTGGTTTTGTTATACTATTTTGCCACTTTCATTTTAGTTATTGAATTCTCTTTCAACCTAAGTTATTGCACTCTCTTTCAACCTATGTTTTTCAAGTGCATGTCACTATTTATTTACTTATTTATTTTATATTCATGACCGTTTGTCAGTTTGCACGCACTTTGAATAATCTGATAGAACATAGACCCTATAACATTTAAATATCATTCACTAAAAAATTTATGTGGTTAATACCAAAAGCTTTAGGTTGTTAATACCAAAACAGAGGCAAGGTTCAAAAAGTTCGAATACTAAACCATTTCACAAGTTTATGAACTAAAATATAACAAATATGAGCCAATGAATTATTATATGATCATGAATCGACCTAATAGTTAAAGATAGACTTAAAGATCATTCACCTATTTCGATTAATTTCTTAAACTTTGATAGTAAATTATTATAGGATATAGTATTATAGCCGTTGAGAATCCCCCATTAAAAATGTTAGTTTAATTTTTATAAAATATGTGAGTTATTTATTTTATAACTAATTAATTTTGAAAATCTCACACTATTAAAATGATATCAAAATCCATTTAACTCAAATGGCAAGAAAACCTCACTATCCAATAAGAGTGCAATGTAAACTAGGCTTAAACCCTATGTATATAAGAACAAAAATGAACATCTAAAAAGTTTAAGTGTAAAATATAATTATTTTAAAAGATTCGATATCAAACATGATTTGAGCTTTTTTTTTAATTTTCTTAGTTTAGCCAATGTGCTAGGTGGGAAAATCTTGTAACCAATGATGCAAAAATGGAACTGAGAAGATATGAAAAAGGTATCTTGTTTGGCAACTATTGGAAGCGGAGTATTGGTAAATTATTTGTGGTTGAATTCAAATTAAAGTGCCCATATTTATGGAAAAGTATGATTTGAAATATGAAAATTGATAAGGTGAAATTGGATAAACCTTTTGAAATTTGTGGTGCGTTTGGTTTGAAGTTGGTGGCGTTTTTGAGCTAATGTGAATGACTTTGACAGCCAAATAAAAGTGGCTTCTCTTTACTGTCATCTCTTTTAATTTATATTAAGAGGATTAAAAATACGGATTTCAAAGATCGAACTCGTAGTCGTGTGTTGGAAGTAGATCAACACCAAATCAGATAATTAAATCGCGTCATCAACCCATTCGATAAAAAAAAACATTGTACCGGATGAGCTATTTTCACAAGATAATTATAAATGTATGTAATTTCTGATGTATTTGTGTCTATAATTATTAATACCACTTTTTGGTATACATTAATGCCGATTGAGCTACTGCTATTGTTGGCTAATATCACTATTATAAGAAAGTATATGATAATACTAATTGATATCAATAACTATATTAAATATTTTTTAGTAATCGCATTTGTAATTATTTTTTAGATTTGTTTAGTGTGGTAATTTTTTCTGAAAAAAGAACTTATAAAACTAATCAAATTTATAAAATAATTACAAACATGGTCCCTTACAAAAATTTAGCAAAGCTAGTCTTTAATATTAATGAGTATCGTCACTTAATTTCTTATAATAATGATATTAATAAATATTTATAATATATAATATTGATATTTATGAGTATTACAACATTAAACATATTAATGATTATGATGTAAATATTTTAGAATTTAACTACATTTATAAAAAAATTATGAAAAATGTGAGTACAATTTCTAAAAAAAAAAACTGTAATTGATGAACTCTTTTCATAAAATAATTACAAATATAGTTAAATTTTAAAATATTTATATCCATACTTATTAATATATTTTATAATACTTATATTAATGAATATTTATAATACATAATATTGATATTTATGAGTAATACAACGTATTAATGATTATGAATGCAAATATTTTAGAATTTAACAAAGAGTCTTTGAGAACAATTTCTCATAAAAAAATTATAATGGTCAGTTCAAATAATTTTAAATGTAGTCAAATTTTAAAATATTTATATCCACGGTCATTAATATATTTTATACGCTAATTGTTTTTTAAAGAAGTCATTTATATTTATAATTATTTAAAAAAATCACAGAACCCAGCCCATGGTTTGAAATATGGAGAACGGCCCAATAGAATCCAAGGATTTTCATATATAGTCAAAGAACATTGCCTAGTTAACTTATATTTAAGTTGACAATAAATTTGATTTCAAAAAAATAAACCAATTTATTTCATTTTTAGACCAATTATAATATGCAGTGTCCGTTGTATTGCTTCCAGTTAGGGTTTTTTTTTTTTTTTTTTTTTTTTTTTTTTTTTTTTTTTTAATTCATTTTAGTTTAGAGATGTCCATTTTTACCGCGGTGACCCGTCCCTAACGGGATGAGGAACGGACCCGGGGATGGGGGATAAAAAATTCCCATTGGCTAAATGGGGCCGGGGACGGAGATTGTACTCCCCATCCCCGATTCCCCGATCCCCGCCCCGATTATTTTATTTTATATATTTTTTTTCTTAATTCTACTCATTTAATTTTCAAATAAATATATCTTTGTTGATGATATTTTCTATGCATATGAATATTTTCTTTGATAATTAACATTATAGTTGAAACTTATAGATATATATATTTTTAAATCTAATCTTTTGAATTTTTTATCCAAAAAAAATAAAAAAAATGAAAAAAGAAAAAAAAAATTGTAAAAAATCCCCGCGGGGAACCCGATCCCCGCCCCAATCCCCAAAAAAAAAACCCCGAGGATTTTTCCGAGGACGGGGAATGAATTTTATGGCAGGGACGGGGACGGGGAAGCCATTCCCCGGCCCTGCCTCACCCCGTGGACATCTTTATTTCAGTTAGCCATTTTCTTAGGCATAAACATTTAAGTTAAAAGAAAAAGAATTATAAATTCAAATAAATAATCGAAAATAGTATTATATATAATAGTATATCATCATACTAAGTGTGGCTTAAGGGAAAATCATTTTTGGACGATTTTACCCTTAAGCCACACCCTAAATTACAAACATGTCATAATCTTCTATTCCAATATAAAAAAAAATACAAATATATTTATAATATTATTTAGATTATTTAGATATTTAGATTTTCATCATCTAGAAGATAATATATTTTTAGCAAATCTCATAAATTAAGTTAGAAGATAAAAGAATCTGCCTAATATTCTTTATCTTTACTACTTCAAATGTGACTTATTATTATTATTAATTATTAAAATTTAGTATTTCAAACTAAATAAGTATAAAATCAAATGAAGATATTGAGTTTTTTTTTTTCAAATTTAAAGAAGATCTTGGGTTCCAAATTTTTCTATAAATACCACAAATTTATTGTTATTCAAAATTCAAATTACTAATAATTCTTTTGATGTTGCACAGATGTACAGATTTTGTTCGGGTTGGGAGTATTAGCATTGATGCACTGAGTTGTGTTCGTGGGAGCGGTTGTCGTCGATGCTAAAGAACAATTTTTTACAATTTTTTCAATCTGTATTTAATTCGTTGTACATAACATTTTCTTCTTCTTCATGTAATTCTATTTATTTTATGCTTCAACTTTAATTTATAATTTTTTTTTAAAATTTATGGAGTATTTAAAATTTTGAAGAAGTGTTTTATCACATTCTTCCATTAATGAAAGGTAATTTTTTATAATTATTATTTTTTCATATTTTTATTATTATTATTATTATTTGTTATAATAATAAATATGACATAACATGTAATTTGTTGCTTATTCTGTAATACGTGATGTCATTGAAGTACTACTCATATTTTGACATACGAAGCTACTTAAATTTTTATCAATTTTACTAATAATATTTTTTTAAAAATTTAAATATAAATCTATACACCATTATTATTATTGTAGAGAACAATAGATTTAATATAATATTATGTTTTAAATTAATATTTAAAAAACTTATGTTTCATCAAAATTCGTAGAAGAGGTAGATAATGGATTTTATGAGTTTTTTTAATTTTTTTTTTCAATATTTTCTTTATTTTTTATTATTTATAAAATATAAGATGAAATAAGAAAGAAAAAAATATGATTTTTAAGATTTTAGAGAGGGGGATGGTTTCAAGGTTTTTTTTTTTTTTTTTGAAAAGATGGCTTCGATGTTCGTAGATTAAACTAAAATAATAAATGAATGAAAAAAAAATTAATAAAAATATAATCTCACATGCCAGAAAAAAAACTTATGTGCAAGGCACGTTCCAAAGTTCTAGTAATCGGAAAATGGTAGTATATTCGAAGATAGCCAAAAATTGTATGTGCAAAAAGAGCAAAAGTCTTATAATATTACTAGAATTTTAACACGGCGTTGCACGTGATAAGTTTTTAAATAATAAATTATATATATGTCAATTGAGTGCAATAAATAGTATATATATAACTACATTTTTGCACTAAATTTAAATCATCAAATAATAATTTCAATCTAATATTGAATTTTATAACCATTTTTTAAGTTAGTTAAATTTATTAAAATTATGTTAAAAAATAGTTAATATTTTATTTTGAGCTTAAAAAATAATAAGTGTTATTATTTAAAAAAAACTTAATAAAATTTATCGCATTAAAATTAAATTTTATCTCTGATTTTAAAAAATTCATACTCTTTAGTTTTTTTTCTCAATTTATTTATTAATAGACCAATTATTCTTAAATTATAAAATTTATAACAATTATATCATTATTGTAATTATAAATATAAATAAGCTAAATATATTTATTAGTATACATCGATGAACTTACCTTTAACTTCAAATGATAATTTTATCATTCTTCAAATTTTCTTTTTCCACATCTCCAAGTCCAACAAAAGATCCCTACAAAAATTATTGCAACAAAAGAAACGTTACCTGAAAGTTAATGTAAATAATCCAACAAAAATAAGATAACTAAATTTTTTATTATAAAACAAAAAAACAAAAAGAAACCAAGAAAGGTTACCTCAAGCAAAGAGATAGTTTCAAATGTGTTTGTAAACACAATATAGAGAACTATATATATAGGAGAAAATCATTGTGACAAACTTTTGAAACTGATGAATTCATGCACTTTAACCCTAGATGATAATCTTATCATTCTTCAAACTTTTTTTCCAAATCTCCAAGTCTTTTTTAAAAGGCAACAATTATGCAAAAAAATCCCTACAAAAATTATTACAACAAAAGAAAAATTAGATATTAGATAAAAGTTAAAGGTAAACAATTCAATAAAAATAAGATAACTTATTATAAAAAAAAAAAAAAAAGAAAAGACAAGTAAATTTGAGCAAATAGAAACTGTTCTCTTAAACAGAATGTAGACAACTATTTATAGGATTGAAAAATTTAATTTATTATTTTAATTAGAATATAAAATATCAAATAAAATCTATGAGATTTGGTAAAAATATCTTATTTTCTACATTATAAAGATTTAAATGATATTGAAAATATTTTCATTTGATTTTTGAGATCTCTTACTTCTAACTTAATCATAAAATCTATGAGATTTGATAAAAATATCTTATCTTCTACAGATGAAAATTTAAATGATATTGTAATAACTTCTACGTTATTTGCATTTAATTTTTTTTTATATTCCAAAAGATGGCATGTTTGTAATTTAGGATATGATTTAAGGGGTAAAATCGTCCAAAAATGATTTACCCCTTAAGCCACACTTTAAGGTAGTATGATATGATATGATATGATTAAATGATATTGAAAATATTTTCATTTGATTGTTGAGATCTCTTATCTACTAACTTAATCATAAAATCTATGAGATTTAATAAAAATATCTTATATTCTACGGATGAAAATTTAAATGATATTGTAATATCTTCTACGTTATTTGCATTAATTTTTTTTTTATTCCAAAAGATGGCATGTTTGTAATTTAGGATATGATTTAAGAGGTAAAATCGTCAAAAAATGATTTACCCCTTAAGCCACACTTTAAGGTAGTATGATATAAAATTTAATATTTAAAAGATTGTGAGTTCGAATCTTTCAATTTAAAATACGATAAAATTAATAAATAAATAAAACAAAATATATTGAATTAGATGAAGATAATTATAATAGTTGATGGGATCTTATAAGAGACATTGTTCTTTTAATAAAATCTTATAAGAGACATCGAACATATGAAATGTTCAACATATTCTTTTAACACAACATTTTTTTAAGTCCACCACAGTATGAGATTCTTTTTTGATATAGAATAACGAATGTTGGGCAGGATTTTGATTTTCTTTTTGTATCTTAAGTGTATTAATCCTTAAAGGGAAATTATAGTAACTAGACCACATTCGAAAAGTATTTACAAATATAGGCGCCCAAGTTTTTTTTTTTGCAAAGTTAATTTTTTTATTAAAATTCGTAATTATTAATTTTTCATTAATACCATTTTCCCCTTTATCACATTTAATACTAAATTTTGAATTAAAATACCCATTTAAATATATTTTCCATTCTTTTAAAACATACCATATTTAATTGTCAACTCTTTTAATGCAAAAGATTTTAATTCCTTTTCTCATTTATCTCCCATCTTTCTTCCTTTTCCTTTTCCGTTTCACTCTTCTTCCTCCATTCTCCATTCCTCCATTTTCGTTTCTTCAGCTCTATTCATTCTCCCTTTTCACATTCTGGCCACCACGTAAAACATAAATTTTCGCCGACCACAAAGCTCCGATCGGACGGTATAATCATATTGAGTTAAATCATCTTCTCTCAATAATCTCCATTTTTCACAGTATTTGTATCACGTTTTTGTTACTTATCCATCACCATTAGCATGTTACTGTTCATTTTCAGTATAGTCGTGATCCGATATGTCTCAGATTGTTCAGTATGATATGTTTTATTCCTATTATGTCAATTTTGTACATTTAATTCATTTATATTCCAATCTTTATAATGTCAAAAATCATGTTTAGAAAATGCAGTAAAATCATATGTAGAACAGTAGTATCTTCGTACTTTTCAATCCATATTGTGATATAATTGACTGTATACACATCTACAAAAATGTATAATTGAGTATATATCGTATGTTCACACGTCCTAGATTTCTATATAGCCAAAGAAATTGTATATTTGACTATAGCCAAAGAAATTGTTAGTTATATTGTACATCTTTTCCTTATAGGTTCATTAATTATTCCATTTGAAATTGCACATAGTATTTTTTACAATGTCAATATTTCTGTTTAGAAATGTATTTTAAATCATATGTAGAACAGTATTATCTACATACTAAAATGTCCAAGTCTTGTATACTTGAGTATTATCTACTGTAGTTTTCCATGTACCGTACGTTATATTACTGTATAAATTATACAAAACTCTATATGTTTCATTATTTCATTTTACATATTGTATAAGTTACACGATACATTTATGGTTTATTATTCATTCTATTCATGTCTAATACATTTTTCGTACTCATATTACTATTTATTAAATTTTCATTCCGCAATATGGTATTGTTTATACATGTATATTTGTAGAATATAAGTTCTTATTCATTTATCGATGATTTACAACTTTACAATAACCCTCTTTAAATATGGGAAGGGAAACCATATTCACCAAATAAGGTAAATTTGACAATAAGGAAATATTAAAAATGGAATAATCCATTTAAGGGAGAATATAAAATCAAATTAAATTAAGATAAAATCAAATCAAATAATTCTACACTCCCCAAGCTGGTGCAAAGATGTCTGTCATAGCCAGCTTGTCAATAAATCTGGCAAATTGTAACTTTGGAAGCCCTTTAGTAAAAATATAAGTTGTTTTCTCTGTTGTAGGTAAGTATGGAATGCAGATTACTCTAGTGTCAATTTTCTCCTTGATAAAATGCTTGTCAATTTCAATATGTTTGGTTCTATCATGAAGAACAGGGTTATGAGCAATTGATATAGCAGCCTTATTGTAACAATAGACTCGAATAGGAGTTGCTTGTGTGATATTTAACTCCTCTAGAAGTCTTTGTATTCATATCCCTTCACAAATGTCATGGGCTAAAGCTCTGAATTCTGCTTCAGCACTGCTTCTAGCTACTACACTTTGTTTCTTACTTCTCCAAGTAACAAGATTTCCTCCAACAAAAGAACAATAACCTGACGTAGATCTTCTGTCTGTAGTGCTTCCTGCGCAGTCAACGTCAGTGTAAATTTCAATATCGAAAGTCTCATGTTTCTGAAACAATATGCATTTTCCTGGAATTCTTTTTAGATATCTCAAGATTCTATAGACAGCTTCAAAATGAGTAGGGCTTGGGGCATGCATAAATTGACTTACCATACTTACGGCAAATGCGATGTCTAGTCTTGTGTGAGATAGATAAATAAGTCTATCCACCAATCTTTGATAACGTTCCTTATCTTTCACCTCTTCTTCAGTTGCTGCTTGTAGTTTTAGATTTGATTCAATAGGAGTTTCTGCTGTTCTACATCCCATTAATCTTGTTTCTTTGAGTAAATCAAGAATATATTTTCTCTGATTAATGAGAATTCCTTGTGTTAGATCTGGCAAATTCCATCCATAGGAAATATTGCAGTGTTCCTAGATCTTTGATTTGAAACTCACAAGCTAGTTTTTGCTTTAATTCGTTTATCTCAACTTCATCATTGCTTGTAAGGATTATATCATCCACATATACTATTAGAAAAACAATCTTGTTATTACCTGTATAATTGTAAAAGATAGTATGATCTGCTTGACTCTTAGAGAACCCATGACTCTTGACTACTTTCTCGAATCGTTCAAACCACGCCATTGGGGATTATTTAAGACCATATAATGCCTTCTTAAGTTTGCAAACTTTGTTCACTCCAAGTTTAACTTCAAATCCAAGTGGCAGATCCATAAACATTTCCTCTTCAAGAGCACCATTGAGAAATGCATTTTTCACATCTAGTTGATATAGTGGCCATTAAGAGTTAACAACAATGGACATGAGTACTCGAATCGAATTGATTTTTGTAACATGGGCAAATATTTCTTGATAGTCAATACCGTAGGTCTAAGTAAAGCCTTTTGCAACAAGTTTGGCTTTATATCTTTATATACTACCATCTGCATTACATTTTACGGTGAACACCCATTTACATATCCAACTGTTTTCTTGTCTTTTGGTCTTTCTACAACTTCCCATGTACAATTCTGTTTGAGAGCATTCATCTCCTCCATAACTGCTAAATTCCAGTTCAAATCATTCTGGGCTTCCTGTATGTTCCTTGGAATAAAAAGGTCAGTTATCCTTGAGGTGAAAGCCTTATGGTTATCAGACAGTCTATGATATGACAGATAATTGGCAATTGGGTATTTCGTACAATTACAAACTCCCTTCCTTTGAGCTATAGGAATATCAAGATCAAGGTTAGAAGAAGAAGAATTACCTGGCTGCTCAGTATCATTTGTCAGGGATTCAGATTGATGAGGTGACAAGTCCACTATTTGATCTGTACTATTTTGAATAGGTGCCCTCCTAGTATAAACCTGAAGCTGAGGAGCGTGATTAGGGAGATCAATCAATAGTATTTCTCCCCCTGAAGTAGAACATTCAACATTTGGCATAATAGGACTGGGATTGACATTATTAGGACAAATCATTTGGAAAGGAGACGTTTCCCAAAAAATTTCTTCAACAAGATTAGAATTCTCCCCTTAAAGCAAATTTGGGTTAAAAAAGGATTCGTTATTAACAAACGTTACATCCATACTTTCAAAATATTTTTTGTTTAAAGGATCAAAGCAACAAGACCCCTTCTAATTCGAGGCATATCCTAAGAAAACACATTTAATTGCACGTGGTTCAAGTTTTGATCGCAAAAAAATTGGGAGGTTAACATAAGAAATACACCCAAAAACTCTAATCGGTAGATCGGAATAAAGTCTAATAGTAGGAAATACAATTTTAAATAGATTAAGATGAATTTTAAATGACAAATTTTTTGAAGGCATTCTATTAATAAGATAAGCAGCGGTAAAGACTGCATCACCCCATAAATAATTAGGAACATGCATAGAAATCATAATTGCACGAGTAACCTCCATTAAATGTCTATTTTTCCACTCAGCAATTCCATTTTGTTGGGGAGTATCTCTACATGTAGATTGATGGAAAATTCCATTGTCTTTAAAAAATGTTTCCAAAATTTCATTAAAATATTCTGCCCATTGTCAGTGTGTAAAATACTTATTTTAGTATGAAATTGATTTTCAACCATATTGTAAAAGCGAATGAAAACATCTTGAACATCAGATTTTTTGTTTAACAAATAAACCCATGTTAAACGAGTATGATCATCAATAAATGTGACAAACCACTTTTTTCCATTATTCGTCTAAATTTTAGACGGACCCCAAACATCACTATGAATTAAGTAAAACGGTTTGGATGCTTTACAATGAAAAGTTGAACAATAAATTACTTTAAATAAGTCTGGGAATAAATATTTTAAATACGAAAAACTAGGATTAGCTAGCCTACGATGCCAAAGTAAAATAGTTTCTTTAAAAGGAGAAGAACTAATGCTACTTAAACCCTGAACTTTTTTATTATCGGAGGGTTCCTCTTCAAAATAGTAAAGACCTTCGAGCATTCTAGCACGCCCAATCGTCTTCCCTGACTCCTGATCCTGAAAAGTACAGTAAGTAGGAAAGAAGGTAACACGACAATTAGCATCTTTTGAGATTTTACTCACAGATAATAGGCTACATCCTAATTTTGGGACATGAAGAACATTTTTTAAAGTTAAGGTGTTATTTAAGAAAATAGTACATCTTCCTGCAATAGAAGTGAAACTACCATCGACAATTCTAATTTTCTCTTTGGAATATAAAGGACTATACAAGGTAAATAATTGGGAGGAACTCGTCATGTGATCAGTTGCTCCAGAATCGATGATCCATGGAGATGAATTAAGACAAGATAAAGCCAAAGGATGATTACCTGATTGTGCCAAGGAAACACAAGAATTACCAAATGACGATAAGATTTTTAGCAGCTTCAGGAGTTGATGAATTTGCTCTTGACTTGGAGAAGTAGTGTCAGCGATAAGGGCACTATTAATATTAGTGGTAGAAAAATGCTGATCATTACGTGAGCCAGAGACTGTAGGCATCAAATACTGATAGTCTGACATCTTAAAAAAAAATACACCAAATAACCGAAAATTGTAATCGAGAAAACCAAATGAATCGACTGTCACAGTTACCAAGCGACACGGAGAGCCGGACTATGTGACAACTTAACCTTTAACGAAAATTGTTAATTGGGACAATAATCGTTGCAGATCTGATTGTCGTGTATCCGGGTCACGCGTCTATTTTTGGTATTGAACAATCGAAACAAATTGAAAGGAAATTGGTGTAGATAAAATAATTTGTCACAAAATAAACAAACAAGTACTATTATGATTATTATTTTTTATTATTGTTAATATTGATAATAATGATAATAATAATAGTAGTAGTAGTAATAGTAATAATATAAATTTTAAAAAATAGTATAAAACACAAAAAATGAGTATACTGTATAGTTAACGAAGCAGCGAGTCGAAGTCACGTGAGTTTTACTCCAAATCTATGAACAAACTGTATTTTGCAGACGGCTGAATAGAGGAGCTGATCAGATATGACAATAATTAGCCCAATTTACCCTTGAACTTTAGATTTAATGTGTGACCAAAGTTCATGGGAGTTGCTGCAACCAATGGTTTTCTTAAATATCACAGTCACTTGATTCAACCACTGGTGAATGAGGAAAGAAAAAAAAGTTACTAAGCACACAAACAAAATTGCAACATCCGGAAGTAGGGTGCACCGTTTGATTGCGGCTACTAGGGTTCCGGTGGTGATGAAGGTGGTGCTCAAATTAAAGGAAAATTAAAATTTTCAGCTATGATACCATGTTGAATTATGTTAAACTACCAATCAATCCAAAAGCCTAAGCTGGTGGATTGGGGCAGATTTAATTATATCAACCAGCAATATTATACGACTTATAATATAGAACAATATTGTTTGGACATTTTTGTAATATTATACAACTTTTCCTTATAGGTTCAACAAGCATCCTAATATGTATTGCACATAATGGTCAATAGGATGAAAATGAGATGTACCATAATCATGAAGTAGCTGAAGAGCGTCGCATAAATATTGAGGAACGCATTTACTCAATGATGATTTTACATTACAGTCTTTTTTTATGTCGAACGCTTTCAGTTTCAATTTTGTAACCCATGAGACCTTTTTTATGTCGAACGCTTTCAGTTCCAACACTTTCAGTTGGAATGTGAGACAAATTTCCTTTTTAAAAATTTTCCTTCCCAAATGTAAAACCAATAATTTGATCGTTATTTTTTAAATTTATAAGGTATTAAAAAAGGAAGATGAAACGTCTCTAATAAATGTGATTTCGGAGGATATGTTTTTCCACCATTAATGCCCATAAATTTACGATTTGTGGTTTGGAATGTGGAATAGTTTTCCTTTTTTGAAAATTTTCTTCCCAAATTAACCAATGTGAGGGTATGATTGTAATTCGTTATTTTCGGATTTTATAATGTATTAAAAAAAAATCTACTTTTGCTAATATTTTTGCAGATATATATATTTACTAATACTTTTCAAAATAGGGTCTATTATTTATGAAAAAAGTCCATCATTAAACCTATATTTAAATTTAGGGTGACGTTAAGTTTTTTAATTATATTTATTATTTGGAAAGTAGTTGACTTCCGTTAAGTCTTTAATAAATTTGGTCAACAAGACCTTAATTTAACTAGCATGGTTCACATCAAATTAATTTTGTTTGAAAACTACTCAACATTGTTTACCGGTGAGTTTCAAACCTTACACCTTGAAATGAGCATACATTTAAAGTTTAAGTCTTCAATCACTATGCCACTTCTTGGAGACTTTACATCAAATTAATAACTTAGTTCAAATCCTCTATCTGATTGAATTCAAATTAAAAACTTTCAAATGTTTAATTTTAGTTCAACTTTAATGTTATTAGACCTTAGAATTTCAAATTTTAATTTGGACTCTACTCACAAAATAATTATAAGTATAAATAAATTGAAAAATATCTACACTCGCCTATAGTGGTATAGCTGATTATCTTATATGGTATTAATCCTGAGTGTTATAAATACTCAATCAATAACTATCGTTGCTATTTAAAAAAAAAAAATTGTTTACCATTGTAATAAGTCATTTGGAAAAAGTATTTACAAATGTGTTCATTTAAAAAAGATTTAGCAAAACTAGTTAATGATTTAAAATTAAGACAATCATATTAATATGAAAAGATGACAATACCCTCTAAGGAGTTGTTTGTTTGACATATTTAGGGAGGAGCTAGTTCTAGGATTTAGGGCGTGTTTGGTGCAGAGATTATGATTAAGTTAGTCGGTATTATGTTAAACTGGGTATTAAGTTTAGCAGGATTAAGTTAATCTGTGTTTGGTGGACAAATTAAGTTAAGCTGATTAAGTTAAGCTGACTGTTGTTTGGTGGAAAGATTAAGTTAAGCTGAGTTTTTATTTAGTATTTTTCATCCATTTTTTTAAATGTCTACTTTTTAATTTATTTTCCCTTGACTAAAATAAATGAAAAATTTACATTGATCATTTGAAAATAGTAACAATATGATATTCATTTTAAAAAATATGTATGATTATATGTATTTTATTATTTATCTCAATTTTAACTTAATATCTATATTAAAATTTAAAAACAATTTGATAAATTTTATAACAATTCAACAAATTTAGAAAGACATCTAGCTTATATAAAGTTCATTTTAATTTAATTACTTAATTACAAGGTTGGTATAAATTAAAAAAATCAATGTAATTTATTTAGAGCACCTTAATTTATGATATAATAATTTAATTTTTTATAGTGGTTAAGATTTATAGTTGGAATTTAGATTGTATTTTAATTTAAAATAAAATAAATTATTGAAAACAAATCTTATATTCATAAATCAAAATCTTTAAGATTATTATCAAACTACATCTTTGGTATGAAAGAATTAGTTGCAACAATTATCAAAGTTTGGGGAGAGTGATTGCAAAGTTAAAAGAGTTATTTGTTACAAAGTGATTTGTGACCGGCCTCTCATTTCACAGTATTCGAATACTACCCTTTTTTCAATATAAAGTATAAAATAAAAACAAATTAGCACTATTTAATTTAATGTTTATCGTTCATAGCATGTTCATTGAATAAGTTTAAATCACCAAATTTAAATTATTCTTGAATTTTTTTTAAAAAAAAAAAATCACCAAAAACTCTCTAGCATTTAAAGGCTATCATGACTAAATTCATAATTTAATCTAACTTCAAATATTTAATTCGTAATTCATATTTTTCAAAAGAAAAAGGGGTCAACTTTACGGCACCCAACAATATAATATCAATCCTCAAATCTCTATGTTGTTTGTTCTCCAACCAAAATACTTGTTAGGAAGAGTATAGGGGGGAAACAAAAATGAATTCAAGCTTGCTTGACACAAAACAAAGAATAGAAATTTTGTTTCCTTCCTCTTTTAGGTGGCTCTTGAAAATAAAGACACGTGGAGACGCAAAAACCAGTTGTCATGATAGAGGTACATAGAATTAGAGAAAAATAAAATGGATTTTATTATTAAAAAAAAAAAAGCAAAAGAAGAAACCCAAATTCACATAGCAGCATAAGAAAACATCCCAAATCGAACTCTTCTTCTCCGCTCTATCCCACAAAACTTTCGTCGATCTAAACCTAATCACATCGTAGAACTTGCAAACCAAATCAGTAGCGAGAATTGGTGGTGGAGCGATCAAATTGGCGATATCGACACAAACCTTGGCAAAGAAATTCCCTCAATCGCAACAAAAAGATAAATATGCCCAGAAGAATCAATTATTCCACAATAAAAATGAAGCTCCAAGACTCAAAAAATGCCAAATCTTTTAATTCCAGAAGAATCATCCGAAGAACTTTTTTCCCCAAATCCTACACAATATCCTTCCATCCTCCTTACAGCCGATAGATCGTTTCTTCTCCTTGATTCAATGAAGGTAGAATCATATCCATGTGAAAGAAATTTAAGAGACAAACTTGAATCGAAAGAGAAATCGTTTGGAAAGTGGGAGAGAACAAGAATGAGAGAGAAAAGCCCTAAATCGAGAGATGAAGTGACGTTTACTCGGATCCGAGTTGAGTATTATGTTAAACGGGATTGGGGAAATCCTTCCACCAACACAAGTATTAAGAGGATTAACTTAATTCGAATTAAGTTAATCCTCGTACCAAACAGGTCATTATTAACTCCTCCTTAAAAACCTGCCTCCAAACGAGTTTTTATTAACTTCTCCTCATTTTTACTTTTATAAATAACTCTAATTTCTAATAATTCATTTTCAATCATTCATGTAAAACTACTCAATCATTTCTAACTACTTAATTTTAATCATTCATTTCAAATCAATCAAAATAACTCATTTTCAACCATTCATTTTTAATCATTCTTTTAACTACTAAAAATAACTACTCATTTTTAAATCTACATCCAAATAAGATTTTGACTCTAACTTCTCTATACAAAAACTAAACCCAATTGAGTTTTTGACACAACTTTCAATTTTTAACTCTTCAATATAACTACTTAACCGAAAAACTACCTAAATATATCAAACAAACAACCCCTAAAGTTTTTAAATATTGTTTGATGTATATCTTTTTTTTGTTTTTAAAAAAATTAATATTTCTCCAAATCAAGGAGTCTTCTCAACTTCCTTTCTAAATATTTTGTCCATCACATCACAATTTTTCAATTTACGGTCTCCTTCCTCAAATCTAGAGATTTTTTCACCAAGCTTGAAGAAATGATTTTCTTTTGTTGACAACATATGTTTTTTTTTTCACCATGAAAAGCTTGAAGAAATGTCTTCCGGGAAGTGAAGTGTATTTAATAATAATAAATAAATCAAAATAATAAAATCACTAGTATTTACAAAAACTTTTGTGCATTGTTGTTTTATGTTTTTTTTTTTTTTTTTTTGATTTAAAGTTCTTCGTCTCTAAGATCACATCTAAAATGAAGATGATATTTTTTTACAAAAATACCTTTAGTAATATCATATTAATAATTAATAACATATTCATAATCTTTTTTTATTATGAGAGATTAAACTTTCAAAACTATATAGCGAGTATTATAACAATATATATTTTTTGAAAATCGAAACATCGAAGCTTCGCTCCCCTATATATAAGGCATCATTGGTCCTTGCTTACATTATGCCACCCGTATATTTCTGAGGGAATTTTAGTTTAAGTGCTTTCCAACGGCCTTGAATCACGAATTTTTTAAGGAAACATGTTTTGAAGTCTTTAACCTCGACTGCTGGACTACCCCTTAGGGACGGGTATCATAACAATATGATCTTACATACTACTAATACGGTGTTAAGTTAGAATACAATATTTATGATTTTCAAGTTATTCAAGTAGAATACGATATTTATTTGTAATTGAACTATACTAACTACTAATACGGTATTAGTTATAATATAGTATTATAGAGATGCACAAGTTATTTTTATGTCGTATTATTCATAATATAGTTATGTTAATACATCTTAAAAATATTGTACTAAAAAAATACATCTTATGTACTTATTATTATTACTATTATTAATAAAAAAAACATATATTAATATTGGTTTTATAAGATTATTTCTAATAGTTTAAAAACATTTTGGTGTGCATATTCAAAGTGTTTAGGTAGAATAGTGTGTTTATTTGTTATTGAATGATACATGCATTAATATGACGTTAGTTAAAACATGGTATTTATAAATACAGTATTATTTAATTTTGAAGGATTGAAGATTAGAGTTTTTATTTAACTTTGTCTTCAATTATTGCAATTTTTAAAGAAAAAAACGGCACAAAAATCGTCAAATCTTACCAATTCCGACTCGCCATCTCCAAAAATTGTCAAAATTTAAAAGAAACTAATGAAATAAATCATAAAAACGAAGTTAAAGAAACTAGAAAAAAAGAAGTAAAATTTCAAAAAAAATGAAAGAAAGAAAAAAAAAATTGGTAGCCATATTTGCCACGTGGCCACCTCAATGAAACCTACAACGATTTAAACAAAAAAAAAGAAAAAAAAAACTTAATGCACAAAAGTGGCCAAGTTAGGGAGAATGGTATAATAGGTACGATTGAAAATCATTATTAATTAAATTTAAAACAAAAAAAAAAACAAATTTAAAAAAACTTTAAAATATATTTAGATTTGTAATTATTTTTTTAGAAGCGGTTGTCCCATGCAATTTCATTTTTGTTAAGTGATCCACTTTTTAAATTTGATTGGTCCAATAAACTTACCTAAAATTAATCTCACTCCATATATTTTTTTAAGAGCCTTCTCCATTTTTCTCTCTCCTCTCATTGGAGCTTAATTTCTCTTCTTTTGTAAATATGAAACCCATGGTAGTTTTTTGACAATTCGAATCTAGGCACAAGAGATCCAAAATCAAAGTTGATGGTATCAAAAGAAAGATGATTCATAAGTACCTTAACCGTCCAAATGAAGGAATCATAGAGGTTCCAATCACTGTTCGAGTTCATCTCACAATCAGGTTGCTCGCCCGAATTTTAGATTACCTAAATTCACAAAGCAAATAACAATCCAACACTCTAAAATGTCATTGCTAATTTCATAACCACAAAAAACAGATTCCAAATACCAAATTTCACACCTTAAAATGGTTGGGAAAAACCTTTCATGATTTAAAACGAAAAGCAATTAAAAAAAAGATAACACGAGAATTAATGTAGAAAACTCCCAGATCGGAGAAAAAATAGCAGACAGAAAGAACTTTCACTATATGAAAAATTGTTACAATTACATAGAATTCTTTCCCCGACCCTACTAACATAAATACTTTCTTCAAAGGTAATACTAGTCACACCATTGGCCTACTCTCTAGTAGAAAATGCAAAATGAATTTAACTAGAGATAGTATATCTTGCTTACAGTGCTCGTGGCTGAGACCAAAGTCACTTTCATTTTATAGTGCTTGGCGCACACCACTTCCCTTACATTTATTGATTCCTTGACTCTTTTTAATTCTTTGAACTTTTCTGATTCTTTAAATTTTTTTAATGTAGAAAATATTCTTCACAATATTTTGCTAAAAACCTAATAAATTTCACCTTAGCGAGATATTTGAAAACCAATTCAATACTATAGTCACATATTTGATCATGAGAATCAATATTTGACTCAAATTTATTTGATAGTAGTGTCCACTATGTAGGATTTGTGTCACTCCTCTTCCAATTTGTGCTAAACGAAAATTAACTTTCACTCACTTAATTCGTTAATAATTAAAAATTGACAATTTGTTTTAAGCTTTATCAAATCATAAAAACTAAATTATAGTTTTTAAAATTATAGAGTAATTTTTATATTTCTTCAAATGACGACGAATAAATTCTAATTTTTAAAAGATTTAAATTCTAACTTTCTTCCAATTATGGAGCTAAACTTATATTTGAGAAACTTATGAGATTAGTCAAATTCAAAAAATAATTAAAAAAATATGTTCACTGTTGGGGAGCGAATCAACACACAAATTTAATAAAAAAAATATAAATAGGAAGAATGATGACGTGGTTTGTTCAGGACTTTGCCGCAGCGAAGTCTCTACTTCTTATTAAACGAAATGTATGTGTGTAATCCCCAAAGGTTGTGCAAGTATACATAGTCTTTGTTGTACCAAGTTTTAAAGTAAGTAAAAGTCATCTCCACAGGGAATAGTTATTAGTGTCATGTTTAAGCGAAATCGAGAGTCAGAGTGATGGGGGAGTTTGTTTTGACGAAGTAAATCTAAACTAAGTAAATTAAAGATAAATCGATCTGATGAAATACATCGGAAGGGAATAAGACATTTCAGAGAGGTTCGCTTCAGCAAAACTATTTACAGCAAAGAAGCAACAACCGTTAGCTTTCTCTTTTGCTCTCTCGAGTCTTAGAGTTTGACTCTCTCGAGCTCTTGGCTTGGTTCTCTCAAACACAAACACTGCTAAGGCGAAGCGACACGACATTAGGCGAACCTTATATCTAAGCATTCAATTTAGATGCAAGTAAACTCATCTCTAAGTAAACTTTGCGAAGCTAATGTTATACATGCAAGATCGTTCTATTTCTATTCTCTCGAAGCGAAATAAAGACATACACACAGTGGATCAAACGGAGTGCATTTCGAATTAACATAGCATGCATAATAGTTTATCATCCCGCTAACGCTTCGCTTAGGCGAAATACTCCTATTTGCCTATTTCTTTCCAATGATAGATTTAGCTGCTCATGTCGATAAATAAAAGCAAAGCGAAGTAAAAGCAATAGAAAATCTTCATTAAAAACAACAAGACAAGTTTTGTTGAAACTACACTAAAACAGAAGTAGAAGAAAGCAATAAAACTAAACAACGGCTAAGCTACAACGAAAAACTAAGTAAATGGTGATCGGAAATGCTCGTCGGAATGGTGATCGACCCTAGATGGGTGATCGGCCCAAAGAACAGGGATTTTTCCTAAATTGTATAATGTTTTGCTCTGAAGGTGAACAACTCTATTTATACTCCAGCTTCAAGCGACAAAGCCTGCTACACGATCCTGACAATGTTCGACTGCTCTGGGATCGCATTTCAGACGAAGGACTGCTTTATCTGACATTTATGCTCCATGATCCACATTGTCGGTTGTTAGAGCATCTTGGCTTCGCTAAGTTTACAGCATCTTTTTTCGTTGGTAGCTTCGCTGTGGCGAAGCAATTGGTAACTTCTTTAAGCTCCGATGTTGTGTTGAATCTCTTCAAGTCGTGCTTGGCTGTGGGCTGACATTCTCTTTGGTGAACACCTTCTTGTTGGAATTTCGCTTCGCTCCATCATGAATGTTGCAGACAAACTAGAAAATATCAATTCTTTTTACAACATAAAACTTGGCACACATTCAAGCATATTTCGCTACAGCGAACCCAGAAAATGCATCCTAATCAGAAAACTGAAGGATGTTTCGTTTAAGCGAAAGTTAAGCATGATGGGGCGAAATTCAATATTAAATTCATTAAATATTAGCAAATTCTTATAAAAATATATTCTCTTAAGCTACTTTAACTCTCAATTCTTGAGAGTTATCATCCACTTTAAATTTTTTTTAGCAAACATAGTCATTATTTATAATAATTTTGTGAGAGATCAACATAATTTCCTATTATATTTTACTTTTTTTTTAATTGTACACCCTACCATTTGTTTGTCATATTTAAAAAAGTTTTAGATGGAAGATATACTAACTCTTCGAAAACTTATATTGAAACGAGTTTTTACTAACTCCTCATTTTTTACTTTTAAAAACAACTCCTTATTTCTAACAATTAATTTTTAATTACTTAATCATTTTCAACCACTAATTTCTAATTATTTATTTCAAATCAATTAAAATAACTCATTTTTAATCATTCATTTTTTAACTACTCATTTTAAATCCACATGCAAATAAAATTTTAACTCCAATTACTCTATATAAAAATCACATTTAAAGAAATTTTTACTAGAATATCAATTTTTAACGATTCAAAGTAACTTCAGGACAATACAAGCTAAACACTTCTATAATATGGCAAACAAACAACCCATCTGATGAACCCGATCCGGCTCAACGTTACCAGTAACGATAGAAATTATGCAACTCCCATAAACCTCTGGCCTTCTTTCTTGTGGAATTTCATTGTTAGGGATTTCGCTCATTTCTTATTTCTAACAATTAATTTTTAATTACTTAATCATTTTTAACCACTAATTTCTAATTATTTATTTCAAATCAATTAAAATAACTCATTTTTAATCATTCATTTTTTAACTACTCATTTTAAATCGACATGCAAATAAAATTTTAACTCCAATTACTCTATATAAAAATAACATTTAAAGAACTTTTTACTAGAATCTCAATTTTTAACGATTCAAAATAACTTCAGGACAAAACAAGCTAAACACTTCTATAATATGGCAAACAAACAGCCCATCTGATGAACCCGATCCGGCTCAGCGTTACCAGTAACGATAGAAATTATGCAACTCCCATAAACCTCTGGCCTTCTTTCTTGTGGAATTTCAATGTTAGGGATTTCACTCATTTCTTCAACTTTTTCTGCATTGAACCGACCTAAAAAACAGTACATAATCTCCATCGTAGGCGGTGTCGTCGACTTAGAATCACATAATACCCCCTGCAACTGTAAGTTCTTCACATATTTGTACTCTTCTTCAAGCTTTTCATTATATTGCATAATCCGACTCGGTCTCCAGTTTAAGTTTCATTGATCTCCATAATTGCTTCATTTAGGCAATCAAGATTTAATACCCAATCGTTTGTCAAACTCTTGTATTTGTAATTTGTTATGATAAGAGGAAGAGTGGGATATTGTTTTTTTTTTTTTGAAACAAGGGTAACCACTCTCGGCCCTAGGCCAGATACCGGGAGGCATCGAAGGAGTAATGTCATAGCTTAGTCTCGAATCTGGGACCTTGAGGGGAGCATTCCCTCAAAGCCCAAGTCTTCAACTACTCTGACACCCATTGAGGATGGATATCGTATGGATGCATGTGTTCATTCACTTAGCTCCTAACAGTTTCTAATCCATATTGGGGGTTTGTTTCTTTAGTGTAATTTTTTTTTGTTTTGATGAATGTGTTTTGTCGATGCAATTGGGGTTGGTGTACTTGTTGGTTTTCTAGTCCAGGAAGCTTCTGAGGTTCTGTTGTCTTTGTTGTCAGTTTTGTAATTTGGAACCGATTTTCCGTGTTACTATCAGGAATGATTACTCCATTGACTCCCTCGAAGAGATATCATAGCTCTATGAATCCTAATGGGAAAGGAAAGTGGCAAAAATCATCAGGTTCTCGTTGCAAAATCTATCATTCAAAGTCGGCTACATTGTCTTTCGTGTCCTCTTTCCTGTTCCCAGAATTGGCAGCCTTATAGGTGGAGATCGGGATGTTTTATCTCAAATTCGTGAAGAAACATGTGTGGAAATCAAGGTAGAGGAAACTGTCCCTGGAAGTGATGCGAGAGTAGTTGTAACGGCCCAGTTTTCTATTTCGGTTCTCGAGGTGCTTCTGGTTCAGTTTCAGTGGTTCGGTTGGGCCGTTAGAGCTGTTTTGTCCCTTAAGGGCATTTTGGTCTTTTTGCTCCCCAGGCAGGATTTGTGGATTTTTAGGGCTTGAGGCGCTCCGCGCTTTGTCGAGGCTTGTTTGTTGGTGGCTGCGAGTCTCGAGATATTTGGGCTAGTCGTTTGGAAGTTCGGTTGTGATTTTGGGTTTTGGCAAAGTGATGGTTGGTTGTGTGCTTCCTTTGGGATTCGAGCCCGGGCCCTTGGTGTTGATTTTGGGAGTTGGATTTAGTGAGTTTTATTTATTGGGAGTGGTTGCTTCGGTCGGGTCTCGAAGGAGGAAGCCGGGAAATGGGATTTTAAGGTTTTGATTTGGATAAGGATGGAAATTAGGATTAAAATCCCTATTTTTCCTTTTATTTTTCCCATTTTTCCCTTTTCTTTTGAAAATCACTTTCTCTCTCTCTCTCTCTCTCTCTCTCTCCAGAGACCTAGCCTCACTCCCGGTAGAGCGGTGGCGAGATCCGCCCGAGCCCGCCATCCACCGTCGCACCACCGCCCGAGCAAAGACGCCCAGCCGCCGGATCCGCGCATCGCGCAGCCCACCTGCTGTCGCTGACTCGTCGCGCCACCAAGAAGTAGCCCTCGCTCGCCGTCGCGCGTCCCGGACTGTCGCGACGCCCGAATCGGCGCTCGTCGCGACGCGCCGATCTCGTCGTCGCACAGATCGGCCGGCGACCAGCCTCTCGTCGTCGTGCCCGAATGGCCGAAGTCGACGCGCCCGGCTCGCGTAGCAGCAGCCGTCGCCGTGTCGCGCCGCTTCGCCCAGCGCGCGCGTCTTCGTCTTCAGAGTAGCGGCTCGCCTAGCGCCGCGACGCCGCCGCGCCGTGTCGTTCCCAATACAGGTTCGTGTCAGGCAGCCGCGCGCCGCGCGCCAGCGCTGCCCAGCGCCTGTCTGCTTTGCATCGGCCCCGGCCAAGATGCCCAGCCTCGTTTTCGTCGTCAGCGTGTGAGTGCTCCGAGCCGAGCCTCTTTGCTTTTTTATTATATTTTTAGGGTTATGGTTGTGATTGTTCTATGTTTGTAGGTTCTCGATAGCTAGCTCGGGAGTGTTCGCAGCTTAGGAGATTGTGTGTTGTTGCCTTCCGCCCATGTAAGGATTTCTTACCGGAGTTGTGTGGACCCTGCGATATATTATGTGATTGCTGATTGTATGCTTGTTTGTGTTTATTGACATGTTTGGTGATAAGTGCTCTATTCTGAATTCCCGACTGGCATGATTTCCTGTGTTGTTTCTCATGTTAGTCCATGCTAGGTTGTTCCTTTCTGGCATGCTCGTATCTGTCCTTGCTTCGTAGAATCATGCTAGGTTCGTTGTATTCTTATTGAGCACGTATTGGATGATATTGCTTGTTTGTTGATTGCTAAGGCAAGTTAGAGTTGCAGGTAGATAGCATCATCCGGGCCGGGTGCATAGCGTACCTTGCACCCCGACAGGGACGTATGAGATGGAGCTCCGCCCTGATCCCGTTAGGGAATAGCTAACCCTAATGGCTGGCCCTGCAATCTTAGGTGAGGGTGGCAGACTGTTAAATGCCCAAATGGTCGGGATGATGACTTGGCATTGCCTCGTCTCCGGCAGTCGGCACGTCCTCAGCGTGTTCGGCCGTAGCCCTTGATTGCCACCTGTTAAGGTAAGGACGGCTTCCTGGTGTAAGCCTACCATGACCCGTTCCTTAGCCCCGGGTGCGGTGGTTCAGGCTGACATAGTTTACGTGTCCAGGTCTCACACCCCTATGTCAGTGACACCGATCCAAAGAATTAGTTAGGCGTGGTGACTGGACATGGGCGGCTTGCCTCTAGACCGGCACCCCATATAGTCTGCGAGAGCACGCGGTGTATGTTTACGCTCATTCAATAGCCGACCGGAGAGCTCCTCGGGATCTTGAGCTAGTGTACCTTTCGTCGACAGATAGAGCAGTGAGGCCGGGACTTGTTTCTCGTATAGGCGACTTGTGTATTGTGTGGATGTGGTGATTGATTTCGGACTAAGACCACGAGTTGGCATCCGAGGCCCAAGTGTGGGCTAAGCTATGTGCTCTATTCTGTGTTTATATTCATAGCTTGCATACGCTCATCGAGATGACCATGTATATCGTATTGTACCCCGGTTGGGGATTCTTCTTGAGTAATTCGTTACTCACCCTTATTATGTGGTTTTCCACAGTGTAACCATGGTACGAGACAGGATGGTTGGAGGAGGAGCCGTGATCATGGAAACCCGTTGTTCAACTCACGAGTCTTATGTCTATGTTTATGATTTAAATGTCCTCTGAATGCATGTAGTTGGGCACGGAGCCCTAGGGTGTTTTCTGAATGAATTTAGGATTCTAGCATTGTTGTAACTATTGCAAAGCTTGTATGTTTTAAATAAATCTCGATCAGAGTATGTTTTGGAAATGTATTTGTCTTGGAAGCAGTGCTTGGAAACAGGGACGAGTTTCGTGAATTTATGTTGATTTTTAAATGGATGTTTTCATGTTTTAGTTTTTACTTAGAATCCAAACACTATCTTGCAAATTTTACGTAGATTTGTATGCATGCATTGAGGTAATGGCCTATTTAGAACCCCATTCGAATCGGGTCGAATTAGATTTGATTGGTATCGAGCTCGAGTCATAGATTCTCGTAGGACCGACCTTTTGTTGTAGGTCGTTTTTCCATGATCATCAAGACTCTGATACGGTCATCAGTACGCCTAAGTTTACTATTTGTTGTTGAAAAAGGGTTAAGAATTTACAATACCGTCATCTAGTGTATGCCTTGTGTAGTGTTGTGGAGCGGAGGCGCAGCGGAGTTCGACTCGTTGTTGGTTTGGGATTAGAGCGCCATCATGCCAACTTCCCGCAGATGTGTGATGTATGTTGTGGCTTGTTGAGGTATCGAGATAGTTTCGGATGCCACGGGACATCGCCCCGTGGGAGGTAGAGCTTGGACTCCGTTGGCCATTTGTGACCCGATTCTTGCTTTTCCCCTAGTGAGAGGGTGGAGGTGCTTCGTGCGCGGTCGCCGATATGTTGATCGCACCTGCAGGAGCAGGACGCTTGGCATGTCCGACCGAGGAGTTGGACCGATCGTGTTGATGTTGAGGCGCGTCCGTGGTTGTTAGGCCCGCATGCCGATTTGGCCCGGCGATTGAGTTGCCTAGAGGAGGGGGTAGAGGCTAGCGGCGCTCAGTGAGTGAGACTCTTGAGCAGAGTGTGCTCGGCCATGAGAGATTTGATGGCGAGTCTTTAGCTATCGAGAGCGGAGACCCAGCGCAGATTTGTAGCGCGTAATGAGGAGTCCCGGCACACAGATAGCCCGGTGATGAGTTTGTTTCAAACATTTTTCCCCAGTAGCTCTTGTAGCCCCCGGAGGTTCCCGGGAGGCATGATCACCGGTTTATTCAGATGAGTTTGTTGGCGTTGATGGAGCCGCCTGATTTGGCAAATGGATGCCTGTAGAGCTCGATGTTTTAGTAAGTCCTACCGCTAGTAGTAAAGTAGTTGGCGAGTTTGAGTTTAGCATCCGTGTGTGGGATGCCCTTGCTGCTCAGAGGCCGAGGTGTGCCGTTCTGTCTTTCTTTGTTTGGTTCATCGGATGGTGGTGGAAGTCCTTGTGAGAGGTGGACTAGCGAGTCTCCACGATCGCCCGATTGATTGGCAAGTTGCTGCGTGTTAGTGGCTTGAGGCGGATGAAGGGACATCTTTGCCCCCTTGCGAGCTCTTTGTTGTTTAATAACCTGACTTCCTCGGATGTGGATTTGGTAGTAGTAGCACTTGAGGTGCATTGGTTGGTGTGCCACTTTGGCACTAAGTCCGGTTCGAGCTTGAGTTTGGCTTGGGCATAGCAGATGGTTCTATGCCGTTCGGAGTTCAGCGCATTCCTTTAGCCTTGGATCTGTTTATGGCAGTTGCACCCGTTTAGGTCGTGCCAGAGGGCTAGTTCAGTGGTAGTCGATGGACTACAAGCGAAAGGATGCTCGAGAGGAGCCGAGTCGAGCCTTTTCCCGATGTTACTTTGGAGGTTGAGTAAGTCGTCGAGGTTGGCGGTTGGTAATTGTTTGTGGGCGTGATTCTCGCGCTAGTGTTAAGGCCAAGAGATTTTCTTTGTGGTTGGTAGTGCGGTCAACTACCTTCTAGTGCCTAAATCTGAGGAGAGTTGAGTGTTGTAGATGCGAGTTTGGTCCAGCTGAGGGACCATGAGTTGGATGCTTTTCAGGTGAGATGAGCTGATGCCTTGCGAGAGGTTTTTGATGCCTTAAGGGTAAGCACCCTTGGTAGAGGCTTGGTATAAAGTAAGTTCGGTTTGGCATTGTTATGCTTTGGTAGAGCAAGGTTGCCTCAGCTTCGTGTATCGTGTGGAGATGGAACTTTTGATGTTCCTTGGATTGTTTGTATCGCTGCCAGGAGTTAGCGTTGCTTTTTGGAAAAGCGCTTGTTAGTCTTGGATCTCTAAAGGAAGGTTGAGAGTTGTGCACACAAGTGTGTTTTGTGTGTTTCGTTAGTGGCGAGAGTTTTGAGATCCATGTAGGGTTTGCTTTGGAGATCTATTGCTCAGTTTCTGGAGAAGTTGGACTCCAGGTGGATGTTGTAAGGCGTCAGCGAGGTGGTAAGGATATCGTGCTCGTGATATCAGGTTGTTGCTTAGGCAAGATTTGTTAAGTTGGACCTAAGCTTGGTTGGCGGATCTTCTTGTTGATCGTTGGTTGGAGTTCGATTGGAACCGAACAAGAGCGGTGGTAGCTAAGCCGCGTGGTTTCTGATCGTCATGGCTAAGAGAGTTGTTTGGATCTTTCCTTGGGTAGAAGTTATGTTGTGGCCGATGCTTTGAGTAGGAGGATGACGCATTCTGTAGCGTTTCGGGTCCTCTAGGTTCCCAAGGAGTTGAAGTTGGCTAGCATGGTTGGGATGCTGGAAATTGGAGTTGTTCGTTCAGGCAGTTGTCTGTTAGATCGATTGCTGGCAGTGTGTGTGTCGAGGGTTGTCGGAGAACCCTAGGTTGTGGAGAGCCCTCTCCGAGCTCGGTCGAGCCTGTAGTGAGTTTAGTTGGCCGGTGGAGGCGTGTAGTTTGTAGCCTTGGTGGAGTTGCTAGCAGTCTTGGTAGACTAGCAGGCTAGTGTTAGTTTGGAGTAAAGTCCGGATTGGTTCCGGTGTGGTGGCAAGTTGATGCTTGGTGTCGACCAAGGTGTGGATTGGAGTTGCTTGAGATTAGTTTTGCTCGTGGGGCGAGTGGTTTGTGCCCTGTTGGTTGTGTTCCTGTTTTCAAGATGTTGAGTTGCCCCGTTTGGCATTTGGAGGTTAGTCCGTGGTGGACCCTTGTTGTTGCCCCGCGAGATTTGATGTTGTTGCTCTAGTGGGGCAAGACAGTGAGCGTATGTGGAGTTCTCTGTCCCTTGGTTGTCCGCTAGTAAGAGCCGTTCCCTTCGGGAGTTGTCGGAGTTCTTCCTTGGTCTTGGAATTGATGGTAGTGGTGCTAGCAAGAGGGAATAGTTTGTGGCCGCTTGGAAGAAGCGATCGTTTGTCGATTAAGCGGATTCTTGGATGGTGTTCTAGAGGCTGCGATAAAGGTTGTTACGCCTCTTGTGAGTGTTTGGCCAAGATTTGGTTCGTTTGTTGTTTCGAGAGCTAGTTCGGTTCTAATTGGAGGGCGTTATACGAGGTCTTGTTCTTGATCAGAAAGTTTTGGGAGTTGACCCCTCCCTCGGCAGTTGAGCAAGTGCTGTTTGTTTCGGATTGGAGATCCGATTGGTTGAGATATCCCTTGGGTGTTGCTTCCAAGAGAGTTGGTTGCTGTTGCCTTGGGTTTGAGCAAGTCAGCGAGCGTGTGTGAAGTTCGCTGCCCTTCTGAGTTTGCTTGCTGGGAAGTCGTTTCCCGTTTGGTAGGAGTCAGCTTAGCTCCTGAGTTGTGTAGTTGATCAGAGGAGCGCAACGGTCAACCCAGCGAGAGGGTCCCTGCTTTGTGTTGTTAGCAAGCAAGAGTTGTTTGTTCCCACAAGAGCAGAGGCCAGCCAGTAAGAGTTGAGTTGTTCTAGCAAGTGTTGGTTCTTTGGGGATTGAAGATTTCCTTTCCCCCTAGCCTCTGTGGTGGTTGAGTTGCTCCTTGGATGCCAGCCTCGAGTGTTAGCTCCTGAGGTAGTCTTGCGGATTCGTGTGGCTCAGGATCCGTAAGCTTGAGGTTGTCAATATCCGTTTTCCTGGTGAGGTTTCGGGAGTGGAGCTTCTGGTTGGAAGTTGAGTTAGGCCTAGGCTAAAATGAGAAGTCTTTTGAGTAGCCAGTTGGATTTTTAGAGTTGAGTGGTAGCTTGGAGGCGAGCGTTGCTCGTTATAAGTTTGGGTTGAGTTCTGCTGAGCAAGCCCTTCTCGGGCTTTGTTCCTAGTTGTTGTGCGTTCGCAGTTGGCGTTAAGAGCGCGTTTGAGTGAGTTGGCACAGAGGTGCCGTGGCTTAGTTGGTAAAGTCGTTGATTTATTTTCCTCAAGGTGTTGTGTGCGGTTAGGCTGCGTGATGGTTTAGTCCTTGCGGCCGAGATTTTCCTTGAGGGGAGTGTTGGTTGTCCCTTGCCTTGCGGTGTTTTCTTTGGCCAATTCTTTGGTAGTTTTGCTCGTAAGGTTTGCGTTCGGCCGGTGAGGAGTTCGAGTTTGTTGGTTTGGCCAAGTGGAGTGCGTGCTTGGCCCTTGTCTTTTAGATTTGGCCGTAAATGAAGTTTGGTGGTGTGAGTGTTGTAGGCGATTTGGTTTTGGAACACAGGAGGTTCAGATTGTTTTGTGACTTGTTGTCGGGTTGAGGCCGCTTGTTAGCATTGTGAGTTTCGTAAGAGTTTTGCCGGTGCGTGGTGTAGAGTTTGAGCTTGTGGCCAGTCCTCGAGTTTGCTGAGAGTAGCACCGTTTGAGAGTTGGTGCGAGTTGAGGATGTGGTTTGCCGTCTGTTCCCTTGGAGTTCAGTGTATGCCCAGTCATGATTGAGTTTGTTTGTGGTAGCCTGGATGGCATAGTGCCTTTGAGTCTCTGAGAACCCAAGAAGGTTTGGTTTTCGAAGAAGGTTGGTGTGGTTTTAGCCGAGAAGTTTTGTTGGTTCGGATTCATTGCAGTTTTCTTGGAGCTGTTTCGTCTTAGGACTTTCGAGGACGAAAGTCTTAAAAGGAGGGAGTATTGTAACGACCCAGTTTTCTATTCCGGTTCTCGAGGTGCTTCCGGTTCAGTTTCAGTGGTTCGGTTGGGCCGTTAGAGCTGTTTTGTCCCTTAAGGGCATTTTGGTCTTTTTGCTCCCCGGGCAGGATTTGTGGATTTTTAGGGCTTCGAGGCAGCTCCTGCCTTTGTCGAGGCTTGTTTGTTGGTGGCTGCAAGTCTCGAGATGTTTGGGCTAGTCGTTTGGAAGTTCGGTTGTGATTTTGGGTTTTGGCAAAGTGATGGTTGGTTGTGTGCTTCCTTTGGGATTCGAGCCCGGGCCCTTGGTGTTGATTTTGGGAGTTGGATTTAGTGAGTTTTATTTATTGGGAGTGGTTGCTTCGGTCGGGTCTCGAAGGAGGAAGCCGGGAAATGGGATTTTAAGGTTTTGATTTGGATAAGGATGGAAATTAGGATTAAAATCCCTATTTTTCCTTTTATTTTTCCCATTTTTCCCATTTCTTTTCAAAATCACTTTCTCTCTCTCTCTCTCTCTCTCTCTCTCTCTCTCTCTCTCTCTCTCTCTCTCTCTCCCAGAGCCTAGCCTCACTCCAGTAGAGCAGCGTGGCAGATCCGCCCGAGCCCGCCATCCACCGTCGCACCACCCGCCATGGCAAAGACGCCCAGTGGCTGGATCCGCTGTCGCGCCCCAGCCGCACCGCTGCGCGCTCGTCGCGCGCACCCAGAAAGTAGCCCTCGCTCGCCCGTCGCGCGCCCCGCACTGTCGCGACGCCAGAATCGGCGCTCGTCGCCGACGCCCGATCTCGTCGTCGCACTAGATCGGCCGAGCGACCAGCCTCGTCGTCGCGACCGGGCGGCGAGTCGACGCGCGCCGGCTTCGCAAGCGGCGGCCGATCGTCGTGTTCGCGCGCGCCGCCCGATGCCGCTGCGTCTTCGCTCGAGCGGCTCGCTCGCCCGCCAGATGCCGCGCGCCCGTGTCGTGGGCCACAGCGTGTCGCCGCAGTAGCGCGGCAGCCCAAAGACGCCTGCGCTGCCCAGCGCACTGTCCGGTACATCAGCCACCACAATGAAGGCTCAGCCTCGTGTCGTCGTGCGTGCGTGTGAGTGCTCCCGAGCCGAGCCTCTTTGTTTTATTATATTTTTAGGGTTATGGTTGTGATTGTTCTATGTTTGTAGGTTCTCGATAGCTAGCTCTGGGAGTGTTCGTAGCTTAGGAGATTGTGTGTTGTTGCCTTCCGCCCATGTAAGGATTTCTTACAGGAGTTGTGTGGACCTGCGATATATTATGTGATTCTTTGATTGTATGCTTGTTTGTGTTTATTGACATGTTTGGTGATAAGTGCTCTATTCAATTCCCGATGGCATGATTTCTGTGTTGTTTCTCATGTTAGTCCATGCTAGGTTGTTCCTTTACGGCATGCTCAGATCTGTCCTTGCTTCTTAGAATCATGCTAGGTTCGTTGTATTCTTATTGAGCACGTATTGGATGATATTGCTTGTTTCTTTGATTGCTAAGGCGAGTTAGAGTTGCGGTAGATAGCATCATCCGGCCGGTGCATAACGTACCTTGCACCCGACGGGGACGTATGAGATGGAGCTCATCGATCCCGTTAGGGATTAGCTAACCCTAACGGTGGCCCCGCAATCTTGGGTGAGGTGGCGATCGTTAAATGCCCCAACGGTCGGGATGATGACTTGGCATTGCCTCGTCCGGCATCGGATCGCACGTCCTCGGCGTGTTCGGCCGTAGCCCTTGATTGCCACTGTTAAGGTAAGGGCGGCTTCTGGTGTAAGCCTACCACGACCCGTTCCTTAGCCCCAAAGTGCGGTGGTTCAGGTGACATAGTTTACGTGTGTCAGTCTCACACCCTATGTCGGTGACACCGATCCAAAGAATTAGTTAGGCGTGGTGGACTGGACATGAGCGGCTTGCCTCTGACCGGCACCCCCATAGTCTGCGGTAGAGCACGCGGTGCATGTTTACGCTCATTACTGCGCCGACCGGAGAGCTCCTCGGGATCTTGAGCTAGTGTACCTTTCGTCGAGAGTAGACAGACAGTGAGGCGGGACTTGTTTCTCGTGATAGGCGACTTGTGTATTGTGTGGATGTGGTGATTGATTTCCGGACTAAGACCACGAGTTGGCATCCGAGGCCCAAGTGTGGGCTAAGCTATATGCTCTCTATTCGTGTTTATATTCATAGCTTGCATACGCTCATCGAGATGACCATGTATATCGTATTGTACCCCGGTTGGGGATTCTTACTTGAGTAATTCGTTACTCACCCTTATTATGTGGTTTTCCACAGTAACCATGGTGCGAGAGCGGGATGGCTAGGGGAGGAGGCTGTGATCATGGAAACCCGTTGTTCAACTCTCGAGTCTTATGTCTATGTTTATGATTTAAATGTCCTCTGAATGCATGTAGTTGGGCACGGAGCCCTAGGGTGTTTTCTCGAATGAATTTAGGATTCTAGCATTGTTGTAACTATTGCAAAGCTTGTATGTTTTAAATAAATCTCGATCGAGAATATGTTTTGGAAATGTATTTGTCTTGGAAGCAGTGCTTGGAAACAGGGGATGAGTTTCAGGAATTTATGTTGATTTTTAAATGGATGTTTTCATGTTTTAGTTTTTACTTAGAATCCAAACACTATCTTGCAAATTTTCTGTAGATTTGTATGCATGCATTGAGGTAATGGCCTATTTAGAACCCCATTCGGGTCGGGTCGTTACAGTAGTTATAATTGGAGGCTTTAATCAAGAAACTGAAGTGAACCTTGAACAGAAAAATAAGGAAGGCGAAAAAAATTCTGAAGTTGAGGAGAACGTGGGTGATGATGTTGAATGTAAAGAGAAAGAAGATAAAGGTTCTCCTCCTTTGGAAGATGCTAAACGGAAGGAGGTTCCACATTTGCAATTGCGAAAAGCCTTCTTTCTTGTTTTTGAGAAAATACTCGGCGAAGAACTAGAGGCAGATGGAGCAGATGTTGAAGGTGATAAGCCTTCTGCATACGATAGTCAAACAAATGGAGCAGATGTCTTAAGATTACTTGTTCTTTCTAGTCAAGTTGGATGCTTATTGCGAAAGGGTGGCAGCATAGTCAAACAAATGTCATGTGATAGAGTAGCGGAAATTAGAATTGTTCCCAGGGATAAACTCCCTACCTATGTAGCATCCAGTGACGAGTTAGTTCAGGTAATTTTTTAGACCACGATTATTGTGTTTCATCATTCACAATTGTAAATTTAATAATTTACTGGGTAGAAGAGAATTTTTTCATAACTTTTCAACTTGTTTTCTTAAATTTTGGTACTCAGTCAAAGTATTTTCTATGCTCGAGTGGTTAATTTGGCTTCATTAACAATGAATCTATTATAAATTTTCTTCCCACTAGTTTCCTTATTATTATTATAATATAATTATGCCATAACTATTTTCCTTAACTTGATTGTATATTTTTTGTAGTTGATATTGGCAGTGGAAACTCATCATTAGTTGAATAGTCATTGGATTTCATGAGACATTTTGTTTAGAGTATACTATCTACTGCTTGTAAATGTTATCCCTTATACAGGTTTATAACATGAATGTTTGAAACAAGAAAACGATGAATTGAAAAGGAATAAGAATTAATGTATTTTATGAAGTGTTAGTTTTACAATTTTTCTAGTTCTGCCCTAATTATTGCAATTTTGTGCTTCTGTCTCCTGATGGATTATTTACCTCTTATATCATTAAAAGAAAATAAGGATTTTTGGAGATGGCATGCCTTGGAGTTATTTTGGCCATAAGTACCTGATACGATCCCGAGATCTTTGAAGGTCTACTCAAGGTGGAGCAAGAAGTGACAGATTTAGTTTATTACTATTCTTTAATATATTTATGTTATGGTTAAGTTGTATTGGCCTTTTGGGCCTTAATAGAGATTATGATAGAATCTACCACACTTTTTATTAAATTACGATAATTCTCTCGAGAGGATCTCTCAAAGTGCCAGAGTACATAGACGACAACTGAATGAATGATCCCAATAGTGACCTAACATATCCTATTTATAGTAAACCTAGGAGATAACCTAATTTTGGTAAACCTCGGGATCGTATCAGATTATTACCAAATTAGGTTATTTCCTAGGTTTACTATAAATAGAATATAATAGGTCATTATTGTATGCATTCATTCGGTTGTCGTCTATGTACTCTGGCTCTTTGAGAGATCATCTCGAGAGAATTATCGTAGTTTAATAAAAAGTGTGGTAAATTCTATCATTTTGGTATCAAAGCCGTTTACCGATCTGGGAATGATCTCGACTAAGATGGAAACAAGGATGCAAGGTTGGGAAGAAAGCTCAGCCGAATTGTCAAAGAAACAACGGGAAACGGAAGCAAGGATAGAATCATTGAAAGAACGATTAGGTCAAAAGATTGATCCGAAGTTCGAACATCAAGATTCAAAATTGGACTAAAAAATTGAATGAATCGGGACATTCAGATATTGTTAGAACGTACTCCGGGGATTCCGATTATCGAATAAAACCCAGTGGCCAAGGGAAAAGGAACCGTGAGTGAAAACCAAGGGGAATGAAACATCATCAGGCCGAAATCGGATAGGGCTGCAGCTGCGGCGGAGGGAGATGGCGACGTGGGGAGTGGGCCGACCAGGAGTAGGCTGGGGGGCAAGCGTGGGCGACTCGAGTTAAGGTCGCGGCGTGTGTTCGGGCGCGGGCTCAGGTGGGGCAGCCTGGGTGAGAGCGTGGGCGACGCGGGCTGGGGTGAGGGCATGGGCACGCGAGTTGGGGCGTGGGCGTGTGCGACGGGGGCGAGTAGGGCTGGTGTGTGGGACTGAGCGGGGATGGACGCGGGATGGGTGTGGGTAGATGCGGCATGGGCGGGCACGCGGGCGGGCGTGATGCGGGTGCGAGGCCAGGCGGGATGGGTGCAGCTCGGGTGCGGGCAGGCCGGGTCGAGGTGGCTGGTCGGACCGGGTCAGTTTGGGCCAGTCAGGTTGGACCGGAGGACGAAATTTGTAGGGAATTCTGACGGGGATACTTGCACAGGGCCAGAATTTGGTTAACGAGGAGAACCTTGAAACGACTGGGGGGGAACAGATTCCCGGAGGAGAGGAGAGTGCGCATTGGTCTTGACACACTGATAGCGCATGGCAATTGGAACGATCTGGGTTGGGAGAACCACAACCAAGAGGATAGGAGGGATAGAGAGGACCGTTATGAGCGGGGGGGGGGGGGGATCGAGAATAGGGGGCAAAGAGGGATCAGTGTTCGATAAGAGACTACGAAAGCTCGAGATGCCTTAGAATGGCTGAAGTATGAGGAAGACCGATCCCCGATCGCTTCCTGGGAAGAATTTCGAGAACTATTGTTGCACCGCTTCCAACCGAATGTTAATTTGATGAACTTGCAACAGGTTGGTACTGTTAAAGAGTATCAGCAACTGTTTGAGAAGTATGCAAAGGAAATGCGCAATATTAGTGCAAGAGCGCTAGAAGGGAAATGGGAGAGCAGTTTGAAGGAAAAAATTTGAAGTGAAATTAGGAAACTACGACCTGTCAGAATTCAAGATAAGAAGTTTATGGCACAGGTAATTGAGGATGATCTTGCCTTTTGTGCTCAAGGGAAGAGAGTTGGCACTTTGTCAGTAGCTAAACCTAGCACGGGTTCTGGGGTTGCTAGTGCGAAGGGCGTGGGAGTTCGACTCTGAGAACTACAACTTTCTCTCCAAATAGACCAGTTACATCCAGCACAGCCTCCACGATGCCTTATAAGCGTTTGACGGATAGTGAGATCCGTGTTCGAAAAGATAAAGGATTGTGTTTTTGTTGTGATGAAAAATTTGTTCCAGGGCATCGGTGTAAAAAGAAAGAGCTTCAGGCCTTAGAGATACTAGTAGACGAGATGCAATTAACCACGGGAACACATATGAGTATGACGATACAAACGGAGACGAAAATATTGATGACACGGAAGATACGCGGGATTTAGCAGCTTTGTCCTTAAATTCAATGGCTGGGTTGAGTTCACCAAAGACATTGAAAGTCATAGGATTGATTCAGGGACTAGAGGTAGTAGTTCTTATAGACTGTGGGGCTACACATAACTTCATCTCTGATGTAATAGTGGCAAAGCTAAAACTACCTGTGGAACCTTCGAATGATTATGGCATAATGTTGAGAACCGGCAAGTCTGTGAGGACAGCTGAAATCTATAAAAATGTAGAACTGCATTTGGCTGAACTAAAAATCGTCAACGACTTCTTACCTTTACCTCTAGGTAGCGCAGATGTGATCCTGGGGGTAGCGTGGCTAGAGACTTTAGGAAAGATTGAATTTAATTTCAGCTCGCTAAAAATGATATTTGTGTTGGGCTCATGGCAGACAGAGTTACAAGGGGACCCACAATTGGTTAAGGCACAAGTCTCATTGAAATCCATGATGAAGTCATTACGACCCGAGGACTAGGGCCTATTGGTTGAGTTGAACATTGATTGATGTGTCAATACCTAAACTTGTACAGACTGATGTTCTACCTGATTTATCCCAGGTACCTCAGGAACTACATTCTTTAATTGAATCTTTTTCACCTATTTTTTAGTCCTTGGCAGATCTGCCACCACAAAGAAATTATGATTATGCAATTGATTTGATTGCAGGATCGAGTTTAATGAACGCCCGACCGTACCGGTACCCACAGTACCAAAAGAATGAGATAGAGAAACTGGTACGGGAAATGTTGTTGGCAGGGGTAATCCGTCCTAGCACGAGCTCGTTTTCAAGTCCCGTGTTGCTGGTTAGAAAGAAGGATGGGAGTTGACGTTTTTGTGTCGACTACCGGTCTTTGAATCAAGCTACAGTGCCTGACAAATATCCAATACCGCTAGTGGATGAGCTTTTTAGATGAACTTCATGGCGCGAAGGTATTCTCTAAAATTGATTTAAAGGCTGGTTATCACCAAATCCGTGTCAAACCATCCGATGTGCATAAGACAGCGTTCCGGACTCATGAAGGCCATTATGAGTTTGTAGTCATGTCGTTTGGGTTGAGAAATGCTCCTGCGACTTTCCAATCCGTGATGAATGAGATTTTGCGATCTTATTTGCGTAAGTTCATGTTGGTATTTTTTGATGATATCCTGATTTACAGTATGACCATTCAGGAGCACAGAGAGCATCTGGCTCAAGTCTTTGAGGTTTTACAAACTCCTGCTTTTGTTGCCAATGCCAAGACATGTCATTTCGGGTTACACCGCATTGAGTATCTAGGGCATTTCATATCTACGGAAAGCGTGTCAGCTGACCCGATAGAGATTGAAGCGATGATTGGGTGGCCCAGTCCTCGAAATATTAGGGACTTACTGGGATTTCTCGGATTGACAGGGTACTACCGTCGATTTGTGGCTAACTATGGTTCTATGGCTTTCCCATTGACTCAGTTATTGAAGAAGGGAAAGTTTGAGTGGGGATCGGTTGCGGAAGACTGTTTTTAGAGAATGAAACATGTTATGAGTAGTGTACAGGTTCTGCGATTGCCAGATTTCGACCAGCTGTTTGGGGTGGAAATCGATGCTTCAGGGATTGGACTCGGCGCTGTTCTGATGCAACAGGGCCAACCGATAGCTTACTTTAGTAAGGCTTTGCCGATCACTCATCGCGTGAAACCTGTCTATGAGTGAGAATTGATGGCAATCGTTTTCGTCGTTCAGTGTTGGCGAGCTTATCTCTTGGGTCACCACTTTGTTGTACGTATTGACCAGAAAAGTCTTAAGTTTTTACTTAAACAACGTGTAGTGGATGGAGAATATCAACGTTGGATTGCCAAACTGATGGGATATGATTTCAGTGTCGAGTACAAGAAAGGACTTGAAAATCGAGCAGCTGATACTCTCTCCTGAATGCCTCCGACATGTGAGTTTGGCATGTTGAATTTGGTGGCTGGAGTTAACACAACAGTTTTTACACAGTAGGTTAAGGAAGACGAGAAGTTATTGGCTATTTATACAACCTTAACAGCTGGAGAAGTGGGTCCTCCTGGGTACTCAGTAGTGGGTGATGTTTTGCTTTACCAGGGCAGACTAGTTTTACCCCCGACGCTCCGAAAATTCCTCTATTATTGCTTGAGTTCCATGGGGGTGCTATCGTGGGGCATTTCGATGTCCTAAAAACCTATCAACGTCTTGCTAAGGAAGTGTATTGGCAAGGGATGAAGGCCCGTGTGCGTTCGTTTGTAGCCGAGTGTTCAGTTTGTTTACAAGCTAAGCACCTTCATTATCTTCGGTTGGTCTGTTACAACCGTTACCAATTCCCACACGGATTTGGGAAGACATTTCGATGGATTTTGTGGAGGGACTGCCGCGTTCAGAGGGTTATGACACTATACTAGTGGTGGTTGATCGCCTCTCTAAGTATGCTCATTTCATTCCCCTTCGACACCCTTTTTCATCATTATCGGTGTCGAAGGTGTTTATAAATGAGGTAGTTCGTTTGCATGGGATTCCTAAAAGTATTGTGTCCGATCGTGATAAAGTTTTTACTAGTTTGCTTTGGGAAGAAATATTTAAGGTTTCTGGTACTAAGCTTTGTCTGAGCACTACTTATCACCCACAGACGGATGGTCAAACCGAGGTTGTGAACCGTTGTTTAGAATCTTACTTACGCTGCTTTGTGATGAATCAACCGAAGGCTTGGTATTAATGGTTGTCATAGGCCGAGTTCAGTTTTAACACATCATTCCACTCGTCCACGAGCATGACGCCGTTCAAGATTGTTTATGGCCGATCCCCGTCTCCAATTCTAGGCTATGATTATGGAGCTAGCCCGGTAGTGGCTATGGATTCTTTGATGTTAGATCGGGATCGGGCTTTGGAAACCCTGAAGGCTAGTTTGTAGCGTGCGTAACAGTTTATGTCAGACCGAGCGAACGCCAAACGCCGAGATATACAGTTCAATGTTGATGACTTAGTGTATATTAAGCTCAGACCTTACTGCCAATCTTCGTTTGCTAAATTTACACATCCCAAGTTAGCGCCGAGATTTATTGGGCCGTATCGTGTACTAGAACGGGTAGGGCCAGTTGCGTATCGGTTGGAGCTGCCGCCAACGGTAAAGATTCACCCGGTTTTTCATGTTTCGGTTCTGCAAAAAGCGGTGGGTTCTTCGGTGCTCGTCCTGTCCACACCGTCCATGGTGGGGGATGATTTGTGCATTGTGGTTTGCCCTAAGGCTATCTTGGGAGTGCGTGAGGACTTGCATGCGAACGACTCGCTCCAGGTTTTGGTCCAGTGGGAGGGCTCCTCGCCGGATTGGGAGTCTGCGACTGACTTGGACTTGCAATTTCCAGACTTTCACCTTGAGGACAAGGTGGCTCTTTGGGGGGAAGTATTGATACGATCTCGAGATCTTTGAAGGTCTACTCAAGGCGGAGCAAGAAGTGACGGATTTAGTTTATTACTATTCTTTAATATATTTATGTTATGGTTATTTAAGTTGTATTGGGCTTTTGGGTCTTAATAGAGATTATTACCAAATTAGGTTATTTCCTAGGTTTACTATAAATAGGATATGATAGGTCATTATTGTATGCATTCATTCAGTTGCTGTCTATGTACTCTGGCTCTTTGAGAGATCCTCTCGAGAGAATTATCGTAGTTTAATAAAAAGTGTGGGGTAGATTCTATCAGGACCAAAGTTTTGTGTCAGGGTTAAATGTGCAGTTTCCCATTTCTGATTTGTACTTACACTTTTATTTTGATGATATGGATGCAGATTAGTGGTGGAATAGATGTGGTGAAGAAAGCTCTTGAACTTGTTTTCCAGCAGCTAATGGAAAATTCATCTCACGATAAAGAAACTGTCGCCTCAAGCATGATTGATCAGTCATCACATTCATCTGGACAGTCTCTCCCTGGCGCTCATAATTATTCCAGTTTTCATTCCAACCTTCTCATGAAATTTTAAGTTTTCGTGTGTTATGCCTTTCTGAGAAAGTTGGGAATGTTATTGGAAAAGGAGGAGGAGGAGTAGTAAAAACTCTTCAGCAAGATACAGGCTATGATATCAAAGTTATAGAAGGGGCCTTGGACTCAGATGACCGCATTATACTTATAACTGGTCCTGCGGTAGAGTAATAATTCATTGAGTATTCGAATGGTGAAATCAATTATTGCATCTAGCTTTAATCAAAGTTATAATCTGGTACTTATTGCATCTAGCTTTAATCAATTATTTGCATGTCACTTTACTGACAGATATTGGAGAGCCTGAAGCAGTTCAAGATGCTGTGTGGCAGATTACTACTCGGCTGAGACATCATTTTTTCAGTGATGCATTTCCATAAGTTAATAGCCATCCAAATCCTGCATTCATAGATCCATTTTCTTCATTTCCTTCATATTTTGGTAGGAGGAAATTATCACCTCCAGGAGTATATTGAAATTTAGGCTCCCCATTTCACAAGTTTGATTCGCTTAGTGGCATTCCTTCATTTAGTGATTTGCTGGATGATCGACCTTCTTTTCTTCATAGGCCAGGCGCTAGTCTGTTATCTGATACAAAACCATGGAGCCCTCGGGTATTTAACCCTTTTTTTTTCCTATAATTAGTTTTTAGTGTCTGCACTTATGATTATGTTTCAACCAAATAAGGAATCTCTTTCTAAGTTTCTGACTTGTGTTGGGTCTTAAGTTATTCTCTGGACGTCATATTCTTGGTTTATCATTATAATTATATTAAGTTACATAGCAGTTTCTCCACAAATCATCCAAAATGAAGAATGCAATTTTCTAAAGTTGGGAAATCTTAGTCTTTCCTTTAAACTGTATTTCAGGGACTAGTTGAAGGTGGAGTTGGCTTGCCAGACTTTGCAGGGGCCCATCATAGAAGAATTACTGGATTTGGAGGGTTTGTTAATTACTTTGCTCGATTATGGAGATCAGTGTTTAATTTTTATTTTATTTATGCAGAGGACATAATCCAGCTATTATTACAAACACCACTGTTGTAGTAGTTGTTCCTCGAAACCTTGTCCTTGTTATTTGTGGAGAGAATGGGGAATGTTTGAGACAGATTTGTCAGCTTTGTACATTAATTTTTGTATTTTAGATAAAAAAAGATAAAAAGAAAAATATAGTTTTTAATATTACATATTTATTTTGAAAATTGTTTTGAGAAATGTACATGTAAAGATGATTACTAGTTCATGTCATTATATTGATGCCATCTCTTTCCGCAATCCTTGAATCTTTCCTTTCTATCAATACAAGGAAAAAAATAAGGATAGTAGAAAAGAAAAGAAAGGAAAATTCTCATAGGTTAGTAGTTATGCTTATTAAGTAATTGGCTCATTGGATATGGTGTGCTTGATCTTAATTTTTGTTTTTTTAGTTTTCTTAGATCTTGAAAGTGGCCTTTTCTGGAAGTCTTTATGCATGTGGATAATAAATGCCTCGAAGTTATCATGATAAAGATATCACGGTTGAATATAGAAGCAGTCGTTTAAAAATGAAGTTAGAATTAGCAATCTATTTTTATGATAAGAACAATTAATAACTACGGAAGGAGAGTCCCCAAGGATTGGCGCTGTGGCTGAAGATTTGGACTTAGATGGTATACTCTCTTCAAGGTCTCAGGTTCGAGACTTATCTGTGACATTATCCTTCGATATCTCCGGTGCCCGGCGTAGGGACGGGCGTGGTTACCTTGCTTCAAAAAAAAAAAACTACGGAAGGAGACTGGAGGACAACCTTCTGGCAAGTTCTGTTTCCTCTGGTCTTAGTCGAAATTTATTAACTTTTTTTTTAAATTTCAAAATTTAATTCTGATTGCAGGTACTAGGTAAATGATGACTACTTTCGTATCTCAGTCAATTTTTTGGAGAAAGGATGTTGCACAGTCGTATTAACTGCTGATGCGCCTCGGGGGCAATTAGTTTTGCCATAATCTGAAGAATTTGACAAACACTTGGGGGCTGCAGTCTATAGTTTCTAGAATTTACGGTCTTGTGATGTATTCATCTCTATGTGGACACAGCCTAAAGTATCCCATATTTTTGTGAAACATGTAAGCATTTGGCAAATTATGGTCATTGACTGCAAAAATGTAGTACTTAGGGGCAGAATAGTAGTTGCAGAATGATATTGATTTTTATTGAGAAATTGTTTTGTTCTTTTTTTTTTCCCTTCTAAGACATATCTTCATAATGTCAAGGCTGTTTATTGATGTTGAAAATTTAGGAGTTACAAGTTCAAATTCACTCGAGACAATAATATGCCTCTGGTAGTTGGCGTTCTTAGTTACTAGACTTTGGTACTAATCCATGCTAAGTTTTGAAGGACTTGTATCTCTTCACTTCAAAGGCCAAGGATTGAATTGATCCAGCAGCAGCCATGAGTGAAATGACCAAGCAGGCCCAGCTCAAAATCTTCATCCAAATCCAGGTGAAGGAGAATCTGGGCAGTTTAGTCCTTGCTATGTACATCTCTATGGGGAAGTAAACTGTCAATGGCCAAAATGAAGTAGCCCCAAGCAACCCGAGGAACGCATTGAAGAATGGGAATATCATCGCTATCACCGCCGTCACGATAACATATGCTGTCCTCCAAATCAATCTGAAGTAGTTGAGCGGATACTCTCCATTAAAAGGTAACTTTATGATGTGGTCTGTTGTTATGAATTTACTTTCTGGCCACTTTGTTCTGCACCATTTTTCCACAAACCCGTACACAGGTTGGGCAAAGACCTGCGGTTATATAGTATTCACTTACTAAACTTAGAACATAAACTGATGGAATAGTATAAGATTAAGCCAAGCACATGTGTCCAAATCGAGAATCAAGTGATTTCACCTGGTAAGCTCCAATCAGGTGAACAGCAATGCAGATATTGGCAAAGTCAATGAGCCAAAAGGGCTCATAGAAGCCGAAGCCAGTAAGGAAGTTCCCCGGTGCATTGTTTCCGAATGCCGCGTAACCAACGCAACCGCAGAGTATGTAGAAAAGACTGGTGGTTGAGATGCCTACAAAAGTTGCTCTCTTCATTGCTTTGTTTTCTGGTGGGTTTGATCTCAATGTGTCCTGTAAGTAAATTCATAGATGAGCCATAGAGCGTGGAGTTCATTGCTAATTTTGAATGTGAGCTTTCAAAATGAAAAAGGACAGGACTAGAGATGTCCATGGGCTGGCCCAGGGGATGGCTTCCTGTCTCCATCCCTGTCCCATCTCTGCCACCTAGTTTAATTCCGTCCCCGCAAAATTCATTATTTTTTGGTCCCCGTTTAGCAACAGGAAATTTATTTTTGTTGCTAGGAAATTGGGGACTCGGCCCATAGAAAAATTGAACATCCCTAGGTCATCTTTGGCGGGTGAAATGTAATCTTTATTGTATGATTGGGTTTTCAAGTGCTCCAAAGGAGAGGTTGGCCAAACGAAACTCTGAGATGGTGATAGTGATGTGATGAATGGGGTGTCTAAACCCAGAAAGAAAGATGCCATTTTTCTGAGTGGTGAAGATGGAGAGGGAGGGGGGCTGCCTTTACAGTACAGTGAATGTGCCATGTGCTCCTTGCAATTTCTAATGGTCCATATGAACACTCTAAATTTAACACTCATTCTTACCCTAACCCATCCCATATATGTTAAACTATAACTCAGATCAGAAGTTGAAATCTATTTCTCTCTACACTGAGTATGGTAAAAAAAACATAGTTTGTTTGTTGCTACCGATTTACTATTTTACCCCTTGAGAAAAACTTGCAACTTTTTGGGAGATATCTCATACTACCATCATTTGTGTGAATAATAATAGAGCAGTACTTATTTAAAGGTGAGTAGGTATTTTAAAAATATTTACCATTCTTAGAATCACATGTTCTTATTTTTTAAAAAAAATATTGACTTTAATTGATGGAGAGAAATGTTAAAGTGAATAGAGAAATGTAAGAAAAAAAGTAAAAATATGTAGTTTTAAGAATAGGTAAGTATTTTAAAATATGTGGTTTTAAGGATAAGTAAGTATTGTTCATAATAATGTGACATATAAATAATGTATATATATGTAAAAGTTTTAAAAATATATATAAAAAATTAATTATTCGACTAATAAGAGAGAAATGATAAATCGTAAACGTTAATATCCTTACAAATTGATTGGAAGTATGTCTAAATTGCCTCCAGAGAAATTAGACAAGTTTTTTTCTTTGCCTTTAAGAAAAAAAATCATTGATCATTTTTATTTTTCTAATGTTGGTTTTTTTTTATATATATATCTTTGGTAGAAGTCATTTTTTCAATTTTTCTAATACAACAGCCTATGAACTTGCAACTTGTGCGGCTTAATCTGCTTAGACAAGTTATTTTTAGATGAAACAATATTTTTTTTTTCTTCTATGAAAAAATGTTTTGAAAAAAAAAAACTGATTTTGAAGAGTGTTGAAATAAAAAACTTTCAATTTTGTGTATTTTTGTTTCCTAAATTTTAGAAGCGTAAGTTAATTTTAAATAAAAAACTTGCAACTTTAACCAATAATTCATGAAAAATATATGTTGCATATCAATGTGTAAGAATCTTTCTACTTTTCACTATTCGATTGTTGAGTGGTAGAGATCACAAAATTTTTGCATATCCATTAGTAGTAAGTCTAAGTATTGCTCATAATTTAAAGTAATTGGAATGCCAATAATTCCACATAAAAAAAGTGTAATATATAAGATATATGAGTTACTTTCTTCATTGTTAATTGATTTTAAAATAAATTTTTTTATAAAACAATACGTGGCTCCTTATGATTAAAGAGGCAAACCATCATAAGGAGGTAAGTATTTTTCTTTTTTATATTATTTAATATGGTAACATAATCCAAGAATTCAAATGAATATTTGGTTATAAAAATGAAAAATTGAGATTCAATTTAAAATTGGCGAATATAAAAGACTCCATTTTGAAGAGGTTATTGCCAATTTATTTTGATGCCAAATTCATACCGAAAATGAAATTTTAAAAAATGGGAAAAGCAAATAACAATAAATATGTGAAGTCAATATCGCTATGAACTGAACCTGTATAGTTAATTGAACAACTCTGACGTTGAAGTTTTTTTGGACTGTTATTGTTGTTGTTTAGTCACAATTTTATGCTTTTTTTCACTCACACCTTTTGTGTTATTTTCTTCTCACTCACAATGAGAATCTGCCTTTTTTTTGTAGTGTCCGAACTAATTTATGTGTACCTCAAATATTTTTTTGAGATAAATTGCTTGATCTTATCATTAATGATTGTTAAATAAAATCCATAAAAAAATAATTTATAGATAGAGGCCACCATGCACAACTTTTTAATTTTTTAGGATCTTCTTGATGAGTAGGTTAATTCATAATTTTTATAGCTGCAGTTTCAAATCTCCACCTTATGTATAATAAGGTATTATCTCATAACAACCAAGACTTATTACTAAAATATTCTACGAGTGACCAAAATTTAAAAGAATAAATAGTGGTAAAAAGGAAAAAAGAAAGTACCTGAATTTCAACGAGAACCGTAGAGTAAGCATAAGCAAAGGCAATATCCCCAATAGCTTGGAAGGTCCTGAATATTTTCTCTTCTCCTGTAACATCAACTCCGATCGTCACCCCGGTTAAGGTTGTCCGTTCATGTCCGCCACCTTCAACATAACAATGTGACTGATAATTCCATATCATTTAAAATTAAGACACAAGCTAAAAGCTAGAAGCTTTTACTTCATATTTAAGAGTTTGCAAGAATAATTTTTTATGTGTATACCTGCAGCTTTTGCAATGGAAAGTCCGACACCGATGGTTGCGTAGGCGAACGACATGACTGCGGCGAGAAGGGAGAGCCATGAGAGCTTGTGGAAGTTTGGAATTTGGCTAAGCAAAACTTGGATGGCTGCAAATAGTATCATGTATGGAACCTCCGAGATCTTGCACTCCACCTGATGCCCATTCTTGTGGAAACAATTTGACCTTTTCACCGCTCTGAATTTCATTCGTTATTAAATCATGATCTTTAAAGATTTTACATTAAAAAAAGAGTAAAATTTCCCTACATAAGGGAGTTTCACTCGATATTAAAAGCTCCTTACTTTGTTTTTCTTAAGAGTAAAAATTTTCTAAGCAGCAAAACTCTACATTTTGATAAGGTGGTATCACTTGGATGCCATATATACATTTTAATGTTTTCACTTGTAATTTAACCAAAGCTAAATAAAGGACCAAGTATGAATGCAAATTAGAGTAATTAATTAGCAAATTTAGCATAGAACAAAGAATTTTTTCCCTTTTCAATTTTGGAGTTCATATAGGTAACTAGACTTACACCATGCTAATAGAGGCAGTGATGGTGTAACCAATGCCAATTCCAATCAAATTACCATACTGGGCCAACCCACAAAGTTTAACCTTCCTTCCTCCTGCAAAATCCAAAACAACCAAGTAAAAAAATGATTACCCAAGAAAAAGAATAGAGTAAAAAATAAACTAACAAAACAGAAAATTTCAGTCTAGTTTAGTTTTAGGCTTACCCAAGTAAGCTTCAACAACTTCCATATAAGTGTAGTTTCTTTTCCCAGTAACAGGGTCTGGAGCTCTATAACAATCAGCCAAAAGAGTGGAAGTGAAGTATGTTATCAAAGAAAACGCCACCAACACTGCCGACCCAACCACCCAACCCAACTGCGCTATCGCCCATGCCAACGACAGAACCCCCGACCCGATCACCGCCGTGATTATGTGAGCACTCGCAGTTATCCAGGTTCCTTTCACCCACACAAATATACATAAGTCAGCATAGTTTAGTGGATAATACTCTAATAATTAAAAAAAGAAGAAGTTAACTTTGTAAGCTCAATTACCTGTTCGCTTCTCTCGGCCGTCATCGTCGAAGTTCTTCCCGAACCCGGACGCGGTGGCCTCCGGGTTTCGGTCGAGGTGCAGGGAATTCTTAGGAAATTGATGTCCATCCATTTCTGGTTGTTAGTAGAATGGATATGGAAAGTGAAGGGAAGATACATGATAAATATAGGAAGCAAAAAGTGGGAAATAGAAGAAAAAAGGGAAAATTGTTGTGTTGGCTAAAAAACAAAAAAAAAGTAGAATACAAGTCGAACAGGAAAAAATAAATCTTTATTAACCAATATAAAAATAGCTCATAATCTTAATGGAAGTTTAAAATACCATAGCTTATATTTGCAAATAAATAACGTACACACATTGGTAATAATTAGAATGGAAAAAAGGAATTATTTTGAAGGGTAAAAAATAAAATAGGAGCATTTTGAGGGGTATGTGGTGGAATTATTTATTATTTTGAGAGATGTAAAATGTCCTGCAGCATCAACGGTGGGTGTGTTGTTTTTTTGTTTGCTAAAAAATCCCTGCAACTTCATCATGAAAACTGAAAGTTCCCACATTTGAAAAGACATTTTTGTTTTCCTCCATCCATTTCTGTTCTTTTCTTTTTTTGGCCCATCCTTTGGGGACTTTGTTCAACCTTTCACTCATGGTCTCGACCAAACTCTCTCTTTTGTTTCAATTCGAGAAAATTGAGATAATAATATCACTTCTTTTTCTTTCTTTCAATTATTATTATCATTATTATTTTCCATATCGAATGAATATGAATGTTTGTGATAGCTCACAAGCCTCAACTATTTTTTATAGACAACTTGTTTAAATCTACGATGTTAAGGGGGTATTTGGGCCACCAAAAATAAGGGAGAGAATGAGAATGAGAATGATTCCTCGTGTTTGGGCCACCGGGAATCATTCCCCCCATAATCACTTTTTCCAAAAATCACTTTTTTCATTCTCCCCTTAACTACTTTTTATTCTCTCTCCAACAACTTTTCATACATCACATCACTATTTTTTACTCACATCATATTTATTATTTTATTTTTCTCATAATCATTACCTTTATCTTAAATACAAATAATCATTCTCCCCATAATTATTACCTTCACCCCAAGCACAAATAACCATTCCCCAAATAATCATTCTCCTCCCTGTTTTCCTCTTCATTACCATTACCCTTGCCCCAAACACACCCTAATTTTTCTATACCTTTTTTTTTAAAGATTTTTCTAAACCCTTTTAACTCACATCAATTTCAATGGTTAACTTGGATTTATTTTCTTTTATTCTTGAATTCAACCATATTTGAGGTAAAAATTTTAAATATGTAACATCTTAAATATTAAGTCATATATAATATTATTGGAGCTCTTCTTCTTTTGACATTAAATTAAAGATCCTTTGTAGTTAGATATATTAAGTTAAAGATATATATATATATATAATTAAAATCTGAACTTGTATCAAAACCATCCTTTTATCATATAAGAAGAATTATCTTTTCAGTACATAGTTTAAGTTCTAATTTTAATTTTGGTTCTTATATTTTAAAATTATTAACAATTTGGTTATCTCACATAATAAAAGTGAATGTTATTGAAATGTAAAAAAAAATAAAAATATTCAATTTTTAAGTACAAAAATTAAAAACAGATCTCAAACATAGCCACTAAAAAAGTATTATTTCCTATAATATATATATATATATATATATATTTTTTTTTTTTTTTTTTGAATTTTTATGGAGTATTTACGAATGACAACTACTTTGTAGTGACCAAGAATAATATTTATATTCTTTTATTCTCCGCATTCTTTATCTGATTATGCCACTGATTCTGCCATGGAATTTGGGATATCAATCTTTATAATTTTCACAAACCTTAGAGAAAGAATGATTCTCTCAGTTCTTTGCTTTTGTAATTCACACATCCTTGCTGCTTAAGGAAGTAATGGTAATTATTCAATGCTCATGTTTTTATCTTAACCAATCATCAATTGACCTTTACTTAGAAAATACTTTTAATTTTTTATCAAAAAAAAATATTTAATTACCGAGCTCTCATTTTTACCAATTCTTGATTTTTTTTTTTTTTTTTTTGAGAAAACCAATTCTTGATTTATACTTTGTAATAATGACTTCTTTTTTAGATGATTTTACATAATTGATTTATATTCTTATATGGGTATGCTTTAAAATGTACATTTATATAAGTAGAAAAATGAGCTGAAAAATATTCTTTTGCTGAGTAAAACAGAATCACGACATGAATGGAGAATAATAAATAAAGATATACTGTACCTTCTTTAAAAAAAATTAAAGAAAGAGATGAAGGTGTGAAATTAAATCGGAATATCAGTTAGAATAATAATAATTAAAAAAAAAAAAAAAAAGAAAGCAAAGATTGATGAATAGGTTTTGGATAAGCAAGGATTAAGTAGATAGGGAGCCATTTTTGTACGGAAGTTTCAGATTTATATGATATTGATATTATATGGTTCACTTCGATTATATAACTGCTTTAATTTTAATTTCACTCAAAAGAATTTATACAAATGATGATATTGTCAATTACACTTTTTATAAATATGATCTAATTTCTCTACGTGGGCTCCTTTTTTATATTTGATATCTGAAAATTCAATCATTGCCTCAAACAAAGACCTTTCCTCTCCTCAAATAGTCAATTCATATAGAGGCAATTTATATCGAACTCTCTTCTCTTTACCGTCAAACAATCAAAAAAAAGAAAAAGAAAAAAAAAAGAATACACCATCAAAGCTACCACAAATTTTTGTTACAACTGTCTCTTCGGGCTCCAAACTTCTTTGTCTTAAACCGAGCATTCTATAGTCATTAAGTTAGGGACATGACTCTGATAGCAATTGATAAGGATGACAACCCAACCTAAATTTCACATTGATATGATATTGTCTACTTTGGACACATCTCAAATGACTTTATTTTTAATGAAAAATACTTCCCCTAATACATAACATGACAACTCTCTTAAAAAGAAAAGAAAAATTTGAACTTTTAATGTATATGTGGCACCATTTAGTATTACATAATTTTTTATTGAACAATTTTAAAAAGAAAAAATCTTTTTTTCTCTTACACTATATATTAAGAATATTTGTCTCCTTTTATTCATAAGGAGTCAAATATTTATCGTTTTATTTTTTCTTGCGTTGGGATTGTGCATGGTCATAAAACATATGTATGAAATTATTAGTGTAATCTGAACATAATAGTTTAGTATCCATTGTCGGAGAGTTAGAATAAATCAAACATCTATGCAACATATCTAAATGCATTTGAGGTACTTTTTGAAAGAACACTTCAAGATTGTTTTTGGACTCGAATGTTTGTTTAAGAAGCATTTAAGTAGACCCAAATTCTACTTTAAAAAAGTACTCAAAACAGTAATATGATTTGTCATAAACTTTCTTTTACTAAAGTGCTTTCAAGTTCTAGCCAAGTTTTTGTTATTTTGCTAAAGGCAATATATTTTTTAGTAACTTCGAGAACATGACAAATATTTTAAGTTTTGCATATATTTATAATTATTTTATGAAAACAGCTCACAAATTACCATTTCTTTATATTTTTAAAGTACTCTCAAACACATTAAATTGCTTTTTTTTTTAGTTGAACAACTATGGGTACAAAGTCTAATTCATACATTTTTGTTATTCACACTTATGTCAAACTATTATTCTAGTTTAGAAAAACACTAAATTGATTAAGGTACCATTAATAACATAATTTCTTTAAAAATTTCTTGAGATTCACATGTTCGAAAAACCTTGTTTGAGAGATCGGAAAAATAAATAAATTATATTCTTGTCTAGTCTATTTTGTCATTTACACTGTTTGACAAAATATAGTAACATGATATGTCTATTATAATTCAAAAGAAATGAGCATGGTATAAATTTATCAGATAAATTTTTGTTGTGTTAGCTGTAACATGTAGTGCTACATCCATACATGCATCCATGGTCTACTCTCCTCTCAAAATATAAATAAATAAAATCTCCAATTTCTGTTTTTCTAAGTGAAAAAAATTAAAGAAATTATATATTTTTTTAGTTCACGTACAAAAAAAAAAAAATCAAATCTATAATCTCTTAATTTTTTTTAAAAAAATTGTAAATATATGTTTGTATTGGGCAGCAAAATTTGTCTTCGTCTCGTGAGGTGAAGTTGTCCATTCTTTCGCCTTTTGTTTTGAATATCTTATATTTGAAAAAAGAATTTAAATAAAATTTTAAAAATCATAATTTAATTCTATATATAAAAAAATTTTAAAAAAAACTTTGGAAGAGAAAAATTGACAGCAACTAAAATCCAGAAGAAGGATAATTAAATATAGCAAACATGTGTCGTGCCTAGACACACTACATGTCCTTCGCTACATCTTTTCTCCTCCACTATTTTCCAAATAATTATACTCACTTTCCATTAAACAACTTTTAAAATAATTTCAAATACAAAAAAAAAGGAAGAGTATTTAATAAATAAAGTAGATCAGAGAATAATAATAATAATATATATATATATATATAAATTGCAAAGGCATGTTATTGAGAATCTTAGGCGATAGCTCCATATGTGTCTAAAATACGAACTTTTTTTCTTTCTTTTGATTTCGAAAAAAAAAAAAATTGTTTAAAGGCCCCTCTCTTAAGCTTGTCCATGCAATTGTGTGTATGTGTATTATATATATTTCATTTTTTCTCTCTTAAGAATATAATGAGACAAAGATTCAAACTTACAAAAATGTGTATTAACAGATTGAGTTAGGCCTATTTAACAAATAAAAATATTGATGATATTTCTGTTTTATCAAAATTAAGATGCCATGCACTTTAATTTATTTCCCTTTCTCTCGTTTGTTTGCCTTTCTAATTCACAATCAAGACCAAAATATTCCATTTCCAACACAATAATCTTCACCTTCACGACTTCACTATATATATATATATATATATATATATATATATATATATATATATATATATATATATAAATTATGAGATTTATGTAAAAAACAACTTTAAAAAAAGTACTCTTATTATTAAATTAGATCGAAATTGTTTGGGGGTATTTGATGGAGTTTAATTTGACCGGGATACTCTCTTTAATGATCAATTTTATATTCCAAATTCTTTGGACTACCTTAGGCTCATCTAGGTTATTTTAAGGGAATACATTATTAGATATGAATAAATATATTCAATTATTGGATTCGAGTATAGTTAGATTTAGCTCTTATAATCATATTTTTTGCCTTGGTCTTCAGCTCTTTGTCAAGCTTCATTTCTCAATCAGATCACTTTTCAATTGGCGCTTCATTTCCCAATTGACTCTTCACTTCCCAATTATGGTTACTCTATTCTAATTGGTGCATTATCATCCCATCATCCCAATTTGCACATCATCATCCTTGGCGCTCGCTTCAATTAATCCAATTGGTCGGAGTTCAATTCTCTCCAAATGTCTCATCTAGGCGTTGATTCATTGGTTTATTATTATTATTATTTTTGTTCTTGTACTACATATGGAAGTTGGACTTTCTAGTCTGTTTAGTCCAACTTGAGGGAGATTGAATAATATATCCTGTTATTGAGTTCACGTTTAGTTAGATTTATTAGATTTAATCTTTAGGTTAGTAAGATTTTCCAAATTCATATATATGAAGATAAAATGTTGAGTTTTAACTTTTCCAATGATGGATTTAATATATATAACTATTGGGAAAAAATGGAATATGAAATGAATATTGCGGAAGCAAAAGTTAAACCAAAGTCTCAATGTTTGTTGAACAAAAGAGAGAAAATGTGAGAGTGAAACAAATGTGAATATGTTTCTATTAAAAATGGAAAAATTGGTGATACATACAAAAATGTAGTATAAAGTTGTATCACAAAATATAGTATTACAATTGTAATGCTACCATTTCAAAAAAATAATAATAATAATAATTGAAATGTTACAATTGTAGTACAAAATATTTGGTATGGTGTTACAAACTTTCTTAAAGATTGTTCATCCTTATATAGGTACAAAAGTTGAATAAAATGAATACCTATATAAGTTACAACATTTAAAAACAAAACATATGAAACTTAAAAGACATGACTCCAATAAAATTATAAAATCAAATGAAACTTAAAAACAAAAAACTTAAACAATATTAAATATAAAGAAACTTAAACCTTAAATAAAAAATTGAAAATTAATTAAAGAAAAAACTCAAACTTCAACAAGAACTCTACAACATTTGAATTGTTAAGGAAGTTTGTAGGAAATTATTTTCTAGGTTGATAATCGAGAATTCCCTTTATTCAGGATACCATTAACTCATCTGGTACCAAGATGTATTGAAGAATTTTTTGATATTAAGCTCAATAGAAGGTCTCAACTTGACACCTCTAAAGAAAGCATCCATCAAAACACGAACCTTCGATCAACTCTGTTATCCCTTTGAAATTTTCTATCAATGTAATTTTAATCATAATATTATTAAAAATCATAACATGGAAGAGGTATAAAATTTATAGCCTTTAGGTTTACAAGAAAAAAGAGCTTAAATTTGCACAAACAAAGGGTTAAATAATTCAAATTATAAAATAAGCCTAAATCTAGGTTAAATAAACCTCTCCTGCAACACAAACATGAATAAAATAAGTCTAAATTGGTAGGTCCATGTAGATATTTGTTTACCTCGACTAATGTTACGGGATATACTGTCTGATCCTATAACATTTGGATGTTAAGAAAAGCCGTAGGAAATTAATTTCAAGGTAGGTGGCCACTATCAAAAAAAAATTGTGGATTATATACAGCTCGGGGCTTAACACGGCAGATATGCCGCAAAAAAGACATCCAAAGCACCATCTTTGACCAAATTGGTGTGCACTTTGTAATTGTGAAAATGAAACAGTTGACCACCTTTTCCTGAATGCAACTATACAATTAAAATTATTGCAAAACTCCCATCTTCTTGTGAACAGAGTCTTTATCCCTCGATTGTTGCCCATATCAAAGAGGTGATGGACACCTGCAAAAAGCTACGCAGGAGATTTTGAGAGTTAGCTTCTATGCAGCTACATGGTGGAATGTTGGGAAAGAGAGAAATACTCGTCTTTTTTATAGCAAGCACGTCAACAAGTATACTGATTTCATTTGGAAAAATATTAACATTAATTTTTGTTCTTGGTGTTATAAATCTACTCTTTTTAGAGACTATGACATTGCTTCCATTGTATTAAATTGGAATGCTTTTTTGTAATTCTTACATGCTCCTTACATATTTTTGGAATAAATTGTATCTTTTTCCAAAAAAAAAAAGTAGATGACCATCATGAATTAAATTTATCACCTTAAACACCCCAAGTTTTTCTTTCACCAATCACTTACATGATAGTTCATAGCTTCACATTTATGCCAAATAATTCATCAGATTTAAAAAATGTCAAACGTATTGAATTTAAAAAGTAGTCCATAATTGCTTCAAAAAAAAAAAATCCATAAATTTTTTTTACCACCTTATTCGACTCAAAATTGAATTTAAAAAATCATTAAGTAGTTGATTAGTAATTATTAGAAATACTCATTTAGTAATTTTGGTCCCACATTAAAAATGTAAGAATTTTTAATATGTTTATAATAAAATATATGTTACTCCCATCAGTTCCGTCTAAATTCTAACATATTACAGTATAGAAAAACAATAGTACTAGAACTTTTCTGTGAACCAACTTCTATTTCGAAGTCAACTCCTTTTTAATTTCTTGAGAATAAATCTTCATTTATTATAGACCTTGAAAGTGACGAAAACGGTAAATAAAAGGGCTACTTAATCGTATCGGACTGTTTGTTTGACGTTTTTAGCTAAGAGTTAAATTTAGAATTTATTAATTTCTTTTTGAAAATCTATATTCAAACGAGTTTTTACTAATTCCTCCAAAATTTTACTTTTAAAAATAATACTCCTTTTTAATCATTTAAGAGTTTATTATTAAAAGATATCTGAAATTTTAATTCTGTTTTAATGCGGCTGGAATTGAGCCCAACAACATATACAAAACGATATTATGATGTTTGAAAGACAAATGGCCCAACGTATTAAAGCAAGCCCAGGGTCTCTGACCAACATGGCTGATTTCTTAAATTTTTGATCTTTTTGGAGATAAAATAGTATGTAGTTAAGTTCGGTTCAATTTAACTAATGTGGTGAGTTTTTATTTTTGAACTTTTTTTTTTATAGAAATTTTTTCTAATATATTTATATTATATAATTTTTTGGCCCACCAAATTATAATTTATGGATGACAACTAAATGTTATAGAGTAAGAAGATATTTATGTGAGAAAGAATATTAGGACCTATAATCGATATAAAGAGGGATTAATATTTGTTCAGGGAGCACTACTCTCCAAATCACATTACTAATTTTTGTTCAATTAACTAGACAAAATTTAGCCAATTAATTGTCATTTCTCATACACTTCTATCTTCCTTCTTCGAGTCAAATGACAACTATAAAAAATAAAATAGTTGTGGAAATAAATTGATCTCAAATAACATGTTTGTTTATTCAATGTTCAAACATAACCAAATTGAAATAGTCATAGGGGTCGTTTTAAATTTGAATATGACAATTAAATTAAACAGTAGTAGCTTGGAAGAATTTGATTTATGATTATATAGTATTCAAATGAGATTAAGGTAAGTCCAAAAAAAAAAAAAGTAAAAGAGAATATAAAAACTCAAATACAATCTTAACTATAAAAAGAATTTGATTCTATCAAAGAGAGAAAACAAGCATATTAGCAAATCAGCTATAGTTAAATGAAACCAAAGGCAGTCTTTAGCTCTTTAATCCATTATATGGCATATAAATTTGTTTTTTACTGGCCATATTCCATTTCCTTCTTTGTTCTATATAAGGACAGCTTAGAAATGGATTCGAACCATTGACACAAACATTTTTGGTCCTTTGTTCTAACCAACTGAGCTACCTTTACCACTTGACTAAAGTATTGACTAAAGCGTATCAATCCCTATGTTGTCCTGAGCTGAGCATCTTCTATTCGCCGGTGGTTCTTGTGTGACTGGTGTCAACACACCCATTTCCTTGTAGCGAGTCTGGGGAAATTTTGAGATATGAAGTCTCATGAGTGAAGGGAAATGTGAAAATAAGAAACTCGAGAATAAGGCAGTTATTTTTTTTATTCATGATTGTCATTTACGTGAGAATTAATTTCTTATGATTTCATTCGCGATCAAATGTTGCACAATTAGACAAAGTGTTTCATGAAACCAGTTACGTGCTGACATAGACACTAGCAAATATACAAATATACAAAAGATTAAAACACTATTTTGATACTTAAAATTTTTTAATGTACAATAATTTTAATCTGTATACTCTCAAAAGCTTCGGTGTTTGGTTGCATGTGAGATGTGATGAGATGAGAAGAAGTTAACAATAAGAAAACCTTGTTTGAGGTGCAAGTAGATGAGATGACAAGAAATTCCTGTTTGTGGTGCATGAGATGAGACAAGATGAGAGAAAAATCTTGTTTAAGATCTAGAGAGATGAGATATTAGGATATCTAACAAGTGAGTATTTGTGCTTTATAAAAATGATGAGCATGGTTTAAATAGAGGATTTAAGAATACAACAGATTATAGCTTATATGAAACTAATTCTTAACTACTACTTTGAAGGTCAGTTTAACCATCTAAATTTTAGGATATTTAATACACTAATTAACTCCAATGCTCCCCCCTCAAGATGTAGATCAATGACTCCCATTTTGAACATGAAGTCCTTCAATGTGGGGGTTGGCAGAGCATTTGTGAAGATGTCTGCAAGTTGAAACGAGGATCAAACCGACAACAACCTTAATAAACCATGATCAATCTCTTCTTTTACAAAATTGAAATCATTCATCCCCCATATCTTAAAATGTCATTTTGTTTAGTTTAGTATTATTAAATTTCGTTCATTCTCGTCCTCTCGTCTTTTCTTAAAATGCCACTTTGTTCAGTTTAGTATTAGATTTCATTCATTCTAATTTTTACTTTTAAAATTTTGATCTATAATTTTTTTTAGATGACTACTTTGACCATCGTTTGAAAAAATTCTAACACTTCATCTACCATCGAACCCTTAATACTAAATGAAGCAACCAATAATCACAATTTCAAAAATAAATAAGTGTTTTAGAATTATAACGAACAAAGTTACAAAAGTAGTATTGAAAGTTTTATAATTCTAACTTTTATAAAATTAATTAAAAAAAAAAACTGTTTTCAATCATTAATATAATTTAGCTTGTAAATATTTTTATTATTTTGAACGTCGCCTTACGAATTACCAAATATGGGAAAGAAATTATAAAAAAAATGGAAAATAATATTATGAACTCATAAGAAGAGGCATTATATTTGTCCACTTAAACTAGGCACTAGTTTCCAAAACACATGAATAACTTTTATTCAGTCAGATAAAATTTAGCCGATTAATAACTTTTATTCAGTCAGATGAAAGTGGCTAAATTTAGCCAATTTCATTGTCATTCTCATGCGCTTTTCTTTTTCTTCTTCGATTTAAATTTTAGTCATCATTTAAATTTTAAATGATGACTATAAAAACAAAATAATTGTGGAAAAAAAAATTAGTCAAATAACATGTTGTTAGTTTATTCAACGTTCGAACATAGGCAAATTGAAATAGTCATACGAGTCCATTTTAAATTTGAATATGACAATGAAATTAAATAGTGGTAACTCAGAAGAATATTTTATTTATGATCATATAAGTATTCAAAAAGGGATTTTTTCCCCTGTTTTTAGTGGTCAAATAAGAAACTTTACATACAAATGGTTAAGTGATACAATAATTATTCCTACAAAATAATTATTTATCTCAAAATTAATTTCTTCTGATTTTATTGACAACTAAATATTTCAAAATCTTACTATTGTTTAAGAAAATTGTAAAATTAGAGTAAGCTAGTTTAACCCATCATAAATTAAAATACTATTTTGATTCATAAAATTTTTAAATGTCAATTTTTAGTCTTCTTACTTTTAAAAGCTTGCTATCTTTCTTTAAATTTTTAAGGGGCATGTTGAGATCTCAATTGGGAGTCCAACATCAATATAAAAGAGATATGAGTTACTCCCATCATTATCAATTGGTTTTGAGGTGGAACCTCATATTCTTTAATATGGTATCAGAGCCCATAAAAGCCCAAACGGGTATCGGTCCAATAAAAATGAAATTGAGATCCGATTCAAGATTGGTGAGCCCAAAAGAGGCACCATCTTGAGGGGTCATGTTGAGATCTCAATTGTCCCACATTGGAAAAGTGGGGAGTCCAACATCAATATAAAAAAGATATGAGTTACTCCCCTCATTCCAATTGGTTTTGAGGTGGAACCTCATATTCTCTAATAAAACTTACTCCATTAGTCAAATTTAAAAAATAATTATAAATATAATTACTTTTAAAAAATTTAGCAATCATAGTTATAGATATTAATAATAATACAATATTAATAATACATAATATTGTACTAATACACAATATCGTATTAATAAAATATAATACATAATAAATGTATTAACCATGCATAATAATGTATAAAAAATAAATAATATTGTTTTTTTTTAGACAAAAATAATATTGTATTTTTTTTTTTTTTTGAAATCTAAAAAAATAATATTGTATTAATTAGTATTAATAATACAGTATTTTTTTTTAAATCTATTAATAATACAGTATTAAACTATATTTATGATTATGAATATAAATATTTTCAAATTTTGACTACTTTTGTTATTATTTTATTAGAATAAATTATCATTACAATTTTCCCAAAAAAATATTTATCTATTAACTTTTTGTTTCCAAGTGTCAGAGATACGACTCAATTTTGTTTGTTCTTGTATTAAATTTATTAATATTATTAAACTGAATTTAAATTTAACTTCAAATTTATCTAATCGATTTATTTTAAACTTTTTTATTATATAAATCAAAATGGAACATATGATAGATGATGAACCAAAATTATTTTTAAGTTTTAAGTTTTCCAATAATTACGATTGAGCTACTACTATTGTTATTGAACCAAATAATTTTTTACCTGAAAAAACAGGCATTATAGATTAAAGAAAGTTAAAGTTTAGTTTATATTTTTTGAAAAATTATAATTTAGTCTTAAAATTTTGTCCCATTGATTTTAAAAATTAAAATGTAGTTTTTAAAATTTTACAAAACTTAAAATATATTTTTTTTCATACATAATCGTTAGCGTATTAAATGTATGAAAACTTAATATTCGTTCATAAATGATATAATTTTTTTTGCTATATCTATCACTTTTTTTTAGAATCTGCTATATCTAAAACTTAATTCATAATCTCAAAAAAAAAATCATAATTTCATTATTAACACATGAATAATAAATATTTAATTTATTAATAATTAGAAATGACAAAGTTTTTATTTTTTATGTTTTATTGAAGCATAAAAACTAAATTCTAATTTTTAAAATTATAGTGATTAATTTCTATATTTTTCAAACGGGATTAAACTGGTTCTTGAAACTTTTAAAACTAAATTCTAACATTTTTTTAAAAAAATTATTAAAACAAAATTTATATTTTTCAAAAAAAAAAACAACAAATATATAATTCTAATTCGACTGAATCCGGCGTAAGCAAAACGAGTACTCAATAAAATCCTCTCTCTCAACCAACTTCATGACTATACTTTGTTTCGTATTTTCCTTTTTATTGTTACCAAGTTTTCATTCCATCTTATTTAACTCTAATTTTCTCAACATCGCCAATCCTTGAATGTGAATATCAATCCACAGTTTTGGCCTTCGTTTCTGCCTTTTCTTCTCCGATTGCTACTAGCGTTGAATTCCACATTCATCGCGTTTTCAACTCTGTTTCTGGTGAATTTGGCGATTTCTTTGCTCGGTTCGTACTGATTCGAAATGTTAGGCGATTTATTGGCTCGATCCCTTCTGTGAGTCTCCTCTTGTTTCGATGTCACTACTTTCGTTTTTCCCTCCCGGTACGGTTAAGATATGCAAACAATTAGTTAGTCGAGGGTCACGTTAGCTAGCCGGATCTATAATTAGTTATGTAATTTCGGCCTTATCTATTAGATTGTACCATATAAATTTTCTTAAAACCCATAGCCCAGTTGATCGATTTAATTATCTTCTTAATAAAATTGTACGCTCTTTTTAAAGTCTTCTATTTGATTGTTTGTGCCGTTTTTCCTATGAAACTTCAATTCCGTATGATCCATTTTGAATTAACAGGATGCTGTTTGGCTACGCGTATCCAGCGTTTCATTGTTACAAGGCGGTGGTGAAGAGTCAGCTCGAGGTTCAAGAGCTTCGATATTGGTGCAAATTTTGGTAACCACCGATTCATTTTCCCACTTCGATTCTCATTTTTATGAGACGGATGTTCACACTATCTAATATCATTTCTTTTTTTAATCCATCTGTTTGTTAAATTTCTTGCAGGATTGTTATGGCGATTTTGACGGTCCTTGAGCGGATTGCCGATACTTTTGTGGGATGGTGTGTGTATTTCTTTTTTAGAATTGCTTGTTTTGGGATTTCATTTCACCTGTTCGATTTGTTGTTAAAATAAGAAACCTTTGGTTTAGGTTTCCCATGTATGGAGAATTGAAGCTGGCTCTCTTTATCTACTTGTGGTATCCAAAGACTATGGTAAGAATTTCTAAGAAATTAATTTTATATTGACTTTTTTTTAAAAAAATAATTTTTAATTTGAGAATTTACCATGAGCAGTACATTCTACATTTTCTATTATATTTGTAATACAATTTCTAAAATAATTCATCTATAATACATAATTTTCTATAATTGATAGTACTCAACTAGTGACAGAATGTGTGTGATAGAATTCAACCAATAATAAAAGGGATTGAATTCTTTGGGTGATAGAACACAATTTGAATTTTCTATTACAAATGAATTAGTTTGATAGAAATATTTTGTCATTTTTCATTATACATCCAAAATCCTCTTTTAATTTGAATGATTGATTAAAAATGAGTTATTTTAAATAATTAAAAATGAGTGATTATAAATGAAAAATTATTTTTAGTAGAAAAGATAAAAAATTACCTTGAAGAGTTACGAAAACTCTTCCATCAAAATCCTTCATATATGTGGTAAACAAACACCTTCTCAAAGTCTTCTTTATCTCTAGGTCAAGATTTTTTAATAGTTTTTTTGAATTCAATGAAAAGTGAGTCAATGAAAAACTTGAGCATATCAAGGTGCTTGCAACCATTTGAATTTTTAAAAAAATTAAATTCATATATACTACCTTCCCCTATTGAATTTCTTTCTTCTTTTGGACTTTTTACATATATTTTTCAAGTTCCAAACCAAAATATTTGAATATTTTATTTTAAAATTTTGAAATCGAGCTTACAACTCAATTTTTGCCTAAGATGAATACAAACTTTGGATAAAGAAATCGTAGGATAACAAATAAAATTCTCAAAAACCCAAAAACAAAAAATAAAAATAATTAAAATTATCCAAGGTCTAAGATATAATACTTTAACATTATCATCTTTAAGAGTTAGTTTAGAATAATCTTGAGTCCTTGACAATTAAGTTCAATCCATGTGTTGAAGTATTATTTTCATAGTGGTACATTTTTCAATTGCAACATAGTCTTGGTAAATAATCCATATCAAATCAACACCAACCTATCTATGTCTATATCGAATAGGTTAGTGGTGCAATAGTTTCATTGTTTGGTTGTAAACTAGTTCAACACCAGCTTCACAAGTTTGATCCCGAGAATCAGTATTTGTCTCCTTTTTTATATGTACTCCAAAAAAAAAACTTATCTATGTCTATTAATCACAACAATGCAGGGATCGGGCTACGTGTTCGACACATTGTTGCGGCCCTTAGTCGATAAACATGACAAAGATATTGAAAAGACTCTACAAGATATGAGAATAAAGGCATGGGAGTTAGCCATTTTTTACTGGAACAACTGCACCGAGCTTAGCCAATCTGCATTGGTCCAAGTTATTAATTACATGGCTCGGCGTCAAGGCACTACTTCTACCACTCCCTCACCCCCACCCAAGAACAAGGAGAAATAAATGTATTTTTTTTAGACCAACCAGGTTGTGTTTGTCCAAGTTTTTTGATAAATTGAAATCTGTGTGCAAATTTGTATGTTAATGTGGGGAAATTGATTTTTACTCTTACTCTTTTGAACAAGTTGAACCTTTCAATTTCATTAATGAGCTCGAACTTACCAATATTCTTAGTTTTTAATGATTTTGTATAAAAAGGTAAGTTTTGTACAGTTATCATTATGGTTTTTACTCAATTTAGAATTTGATGCTTATATTTTCAATAAATTTTAAAATTAATCAATGTTTGACTTCCCTTTAAAGATTAGGAAAATGTGTGTTACATGGTGTATTTTAAATCCATCAAACTTATTATTATATTTTGTAACCAATTTTAGTAGGATCAATTTTTATCCTTATTGAATGTGTCAGTAGTGCAATGATTTCATGGTTTGGTTGTAAAACAGTTTAATACTATGGTCACATGTTCGGTCTCGAGAATCGGTATTTAACTCTATTTATTTGATAACAGTGATACCTTTTATGTAAAGTTTGTTCTCCCCCTCTCCAATATATATTCAAAAAAAAAATGATCCTTAAATTTGTCATATTATTGTTACTTTTTACAAGAAGTTTTCTATTAGGTGTTTAACGAATTATATGACATATGTACTGTATGGAATTAATAAAATGAAGAGAAAACGGACAGTAGAACTAATTCAATTGAAATTTATGAATTTTGATAACGTTATTTTAATAGCTAATTTATGCATCACCATTTAAAAAAAAAAGAAAAAAAAGAAAAAAGCCTAAATTGTGCATTACTCAAACTTCTTTTTATGAAAAGAAAAAATCTTTACTTCATTTCTTTTTATAATACTAAAAAATAACTTTACTTCATTAGAATTAATGAGTTTATGTTTTTTTTTGTTATATTTTTGGATAAAGTGGGAGAATTGACTAAATTGTAATTGATGGTAAGAGTTGCAACATGCAGGGGTGTCTGTTTACCATATTTAGGGAGGATTTATTTTAAGGAGTTATATTGAGGTTGAGTAGTTAAAATTTAAAAGTTGTAATACAAAACTTGTTTGAATGTTTTTTGTATAGAGGAGTTAGAGTCAAAATCTTGTTTGAATGTAGATTTAAAATGATAGTTATTTTGAGTAGTTAAAAAAGAAATAATTAAAAATAAGTTATGTTGATGTATTTGAAATGAATGATTAAAAATAAGTGATTAGAAATGATTGAGTAGTTATAAATGAATGATTAAAAATAAATTGTTAAAAATGAAGAGTTATTTTTAAAAGTAAAAAGGAGGAGGAGTTAGTCAAGATTAGTTTGAATATAAGTTTTTGAAATGGAGTTATAAATCCTCCAATTAAATCCTCCTTAAATATGTCAAACAAACAACCCATTCTTTAGATTTAAGATTCTAATTGTGTATAGTATTTTAGTGACATCATGTATCACGTTAGTCATCTCTTATTTATGAATTTGAATCTTAAATATTTTTAATTCAAAAAAATTTATGATTCAATTTTAATGAATATGAAAGTTTGTAGGTCAAATTGATACAACTTTAAGAAGTTAGTCAACATGTTTTTTCTAAAAAATAACTTCAAATCGACAATATATGCTAACTTTAATAATGATTAAAATTAGGTGCCTCTCAATTTAAATATATAATTTAGAACCAATTGTGGATATGATTGAGGTGGAATATTAAACTAATATGCTTAGTTAAGAAAACCAAAATGCTGGGTCAAAAGCCAGAAATTTAATTGTCCCTGTCAATTGGACATGGAAGCCTCGATTTAATTACTGTTCATTATTACAAACTAAAAATAATTAACTGCTCATCATAATTGGTGGACATGGAAAAGTAGGAGGATGGTCAACAACTTTAACATTTTTTTAAATAAGAAATTAATCGTTATTTCTGACGTGTTTAGATTCTCCTAATCTAAAGAAATTAGTCTTTTTTTTTATTTTCATTTTTTTTTACTTTTCTTTTTGGACGTAAGTTTCGTATCCCTAAATTATGTATCATTAATCAACTTCTTTCAAGCTACGTTATTACATATGCAAGATTTTAATAAACTATGACTAGTTCAAATAACCTCTGCGTGATAATTGGCAATATAGTATTGCTAATTTTTGTTAGACATTATTTTTTTTCCACGTTATATTATTTTTATAGTTATTTCTATTCAAATGAATTTCGAAGAAGAAACAAGTGAGGTTCCTTAGACATGACTATGATTTTGGCCAAGTTTTTTCTAAATTTTAATAAAAATAATTAACGTATATATGAAAGTTGACCATATTTTGTATTTAAATACCAATATATGAGTTACAAGTTGGAATTTAATGTCTAAACACTTTTAAAGTTAAGTTTGACAACAAACGTCTACATATTTTTCAAGTTAATGTTGTCTATTTTGAACATAAAAACCTATAACTTTAACTTTTGATTTCAAAATGTCTCATATGAATTATGTTATCCTTTATTTGTATATCAATGGTTTTCGAACATTATTTTCTTCTCGAACAAAGTACATTTTATCAATTTGAATTTGCCTTCTTTGTTCTACATCAAGAGACTTTGGTCAGTATTTCTATGAATCATTTCTTCAATGAACTATTCAAAGTTCACTTTCTTTATTATACATCGATAGACTTTATAATCATATTCTTAAGTATCTGATTTGAACCTATGATCTCTTGATCATTGTATAAACATTGATACCATTAAGTTATTATTCTTTACCAATGTTATTTTATTTTAGTCTTTGGATTAGGTTCTATTCTGTTTATGTCACCAATATGGTCGATAAAGGGGTTAACATTGTATTGATTAGAAAAAAGGGGTAAACATTGTTTGAATTTGACTTATTTTATTCCTTCATTTAAACAATATATATAAGACTTAAAGATTCGAAAAAAACTTTCGATTGATAATATATATTTTAACTATGCTTAGATTTATAGTAAAAGAATTTAAGACAACAAGAGCATAACTTAACTGTAGTGATGTAACCATTAGGAATCGACTATGTATGGTTAAAAAATTGTTGGACATCTAAATACTGTAAATTTTTACCATATATTTTATAAAATAGTTTAAGTATGTGTACGTTGATCATCATATTCAAGAATATTTAAAATAATTTAGCTAAATTGATATTAGATATATGTTCAAATTTATACCTAAATATTGTTGAATAAAAAAAATAATGAATCCTAAGTACTATTACTCCACCCCAATCTAATTTGTAAATTTTATAAACACTCAAAACAATGATTATAAGACACAACAGAGGAATTTTCAAAAAAATAAATAATAAAACACAGCAAAGAACAAAAAGAAGCCAAAAAAACTGGAACAAAAATAGTTGAAAAAAAGGTAATTAAGAAAATGAAGGAAAGAGAGCAATCCAACAAATGGAATGCCACAAGCAAAGACTTGGCTTTAGAAAGGCATAAAAAATGACCAAAATACCCTCTCCAATAACTACCTGACCCGAAGAATAACCAAACTGGTTTTCAATATAAGAAGAATCCCAAAAAAATCCCCTCTCGCTTGTGACTGAATCGCGTGCAAGACGAAGACGAAGACGAAGACGAAGACTTCCACCGCAAGAAATCCTCTCTCTCTCTCTCTCCTCTCTCACTTTCTCTCTCTAAAACAAACTCCATAGCTATATCTTCTCTTCCTTCCAATCTCATTCTCCATTTCCTTCACGCCATCCCTAAATCCTTTCCCCCTACCTTTCAAACTCCGATTTCCTCTTTTTCTACCACAGCTTTCATCGGACTCTATTTGCTGAATCCTCACCTCTGCCGGAAGTTTCTGCTGTTTCTCGTTCCGACGGACTTCGATTAAATACTCCGATCGCGGTAATGTTTTTTTGTTCATTTTCGTTTTTACGATCTTTATTTTGGTTTGGTTACGGCTTTGGAACTTTTGGATGTTGGATGCTGAGTTGGTGCTGACCTCTGTTTCAGGCGATTCTGTTGTGGTGAATCGCAATGTTGGGAGAGTTTATGGTTCGATGCCTTCTGTGAGTTCTTTATTTCTTCTATTACCAGATTTTTTTTTTCCGTTATGACTGCGGATTTATTGATTGATGAAATTGAATGATGATCGATGTAGGATGTTGTTTGGCTATGCATATCCAGCGTTTCAATGCTACAAAACGGTTGTGCAGAGACGGATTGAGGTCCGAGAGCTTCAATTCTGGTGTCAATTTTGGTAAGAACGAATCTGTTTTGGCTATTTGATTTGGTGGAATGGTTGATGATTTGTGTCCTGATCTGTAGCAGTTGACCTACTTATTTGATTGTTTCTCGGAATGAACCACCATTTTTTTTTTAATTGAATTTTACATTCTAGTCCTTCTGATTATAGCTTATTTACATGTGCAACTTTGATGAAGGCTGATTGGCTTAGATTTTTGTGTTTTGGAACCCTTGAAAGGGTTTTGTTGATGTTCTTTATTTCTTTGGCTTTGGCCTTTGCCTGCTTGCTTTGAACATGAATTTGAGTAGATTTCACTCCACTTTGTTATTGATTACATCACATTACTTTTGAATTGAATTTCTAATTATTTGATTTCTTGTAGGATCATTGTGGCCATTTTAACAGTTGTTGAGAGGATTGCTGACACTTTAGTGGCGTGGTATGCCTAGCTTTATTTAATTTGACTAAAGATTGTGAACTGTGTTGTTGCATTTTTTCATCATTTCACCTGTGCTTAAATTAAAACTCATGGTCCAAAACTATTGTGAAGGTTGCCCATGTATGGAGAATTGAAGCTGGCTCTTTTTATCTATTTATGGTATCCAAAGACTAAGGTAAGGAATGAGAGAACTTAATCATTGAAGTTTATGCTCTGTATGTTATTTCCATGATCTTGTGAAAAAATAGAAAAATAACACGAATGGACTGTACACAATATTAAAGTTTTAACCATCACGTAACTGTCATTAAACTGCACAAATCAAAGACTTGGTGTACATTTCAAACTTCAGAATTTAACTGAAACAAAGTCTGAACATCAAGGGCTAAATGTATAATTTTCCATTGAATTACTTATTGTCTATTTATATCATGTTATCTTTTAGTAGGTCAACTAACACCATTAGGAATTGTTTAGAACTTAAATGTTGGTTTTCAAACTTGGGTTAAATAGAAACCAAGACTAAATCTACCAGAAGACTAAAGTCCTATCTGAAAATGGTACCAAAACTTATTCTTCAATTTCCAAAGGTTTTTTTTGTGTGTGCAAGTACAGAGAACTTTTTGGAATCTTTAGATTATGAATATTCAGACTCAATCTATGAATAGTGTAACCATTTCTAATTTGAACATAACTTTAAAAAAGCAGAGCAAAGCACAGCTAATCTGTTTGTTAATGGGGGCTAAAACAATGCAGGGAACTGGCTTTGTGTTCGACACTTTGCTGCGGCCATTGGTAGATAAGCACGAAATAGATATTGAACAAAAGATGATGGATTGGAGAGTCAAGGGCTGGGATTTGGCCCTGTTCTATTGGAAAAACTGCACTGAGTTGAGCCAATCTGCATTCGTCCAAGTAATTAACTACATAGCTAGGCCTGCACCGGCAGCACCACAGACCAGGGTAACTTTCTAATCCTCTTCCTCAAATAGTTTATTTTGTATTGAGATATGTTGATTTATAAAACTGGCTATATACTATCTTAAAACCTTCAACCCCAATTTGACCAAACAGTTTGGGAAACAGCCCTTTTTTTAATTAGCAAATGAGTACAATTTTTTTTTTTTTTTTTTTGGATAAGAAAAATGAGGACAAAAATTACAAGGAAGAGAACCCAATATACATATATCTATCTAATTAAGAGTTAAAATTTGACATTTTTGCAGAGGAACGAGCATCACCCACGTGCAAGTGCGCCGCCGCCAGCGGCGCCACCGCCTCCGCCGCGTCCAAACGAGCTGCCTTCATTCTTCCATAAGCCTCCAAGGCAGACCAAAGATTCGAGCAAGAGCAAGGCCGGGAATTGGTTTCCAAGCGCCCCTCCTCTGCCTGGCTCCAGTAGTCGGCGTTCCACATCCACGGCGGAGGAATTTAATGCCCAAATTCCATTTCACGACCAAACAAACTCTTTTTATGAAGATCAAATCCACGACCAAGCTCGATTCAGAGGAAACAAAAAACTATACTAAACGTTACAAAGCAGGACTGTACATAAAAGGAAAAACTTCAATCCCTCTCCTCAATCTAAGGAGCACAAAAGGATAGATTCACTTTGGAAATTTTATTCAAACATTTAGTCCCTTCTTTTTTCTGACTCTATGTACTCATAGGGGTGTACATGTGTGTATATAATCATTAATACCAAATTATTGGAAGAGCTGATTTGTATTACCCCTGAACACGCGAAAAATCCGATCAAAACCCTTTGCTATGGAGGAAATTATGCGGAGGTTGAAGAAGCTGAGACAAGCTGAAAAGCTGCGGAAGATACGGAGGAGGAAATGGGGTGCTGATGAGCCGGGAGAGGAGGACATGGGCTGAAGATACGCCCACGCCGCCTGCTTCACAAGGCGGTTGCGGATGGAGATCTCGTAGCCGGAATTTGCAGCAGAGGCGGCGACGGGGGAGCTGGTGGCGGCGGCCGCGGATGGAAGAATGTCTCTCAGAGAAGTATAGGAAAGGGAGGGGGAGGAGGAGGATTTGATCGGGACGAGCTCGAAGGCCAGGGGCGGCGATGCAGCTCCGCCACCGGAGTACTTGGTCATGGCGGCGGCGATAAGGTTTAGTTCGGATGGCACGACGGGCACCGTAATGGAGTTTCTGCGGCGGAGATTCGACGGTGGTGGGTCTGGTTGTAGAGTGGAGGTCTCATCCATGGCCGCAGAACACGGTGGATTAGAGAGAGAAAGGAATTTAATTTAGGTCAGAAAATGGAAATGAAGATGAAAAAAGAGGGCATCGTGCTTGCATTAGGAATACAACAATTATTGGAATGGAAATAAATAAATTGTCTCAATCCTTAATTACTTCCATAAGGGGGCTGTTTGTTTGGTAAATTAAGTAGAACTTAATTTTCGGATTTTATAATTAGTCTTTAAAGACCTACTTCTAAAATAATTTTTATTTTTAATTATTTATTATTAATAAATCATTTTTAATTTTTAATTGTTCTTTTAAATAAGTTAAAATAATTCATTTTTAATTATTCATTTATAATAATTTTTTTTAATTATTAAAAATAATTACTCATTTTTAATATACGTCCAAACAAGATTTTTTTTTTTTTTTGAAGAATCGTCCAAACAAGATTTTTACTCTAATTTTTCTACACAAAAATTAAATTCAAATGAATTTTTGATACAATTCTTAATTTTTTAACTATTCAATATAACTCTTTAACCTAAATCCTACTTGTATATGTCAAACAAGGGGTGTTTGTTTGTGGACTTTTTTGAAGATTTAAAATCACTATTTACTCATTAATTATAAAATTATAAGTGCTTTTGTTTTAAAAATTTGACTTACAATTTTAATGATTTCTTAAGAATTTTATTTCTAAAACGTGGAAGGTGTGTAAAAAATGGTGCCGTTGCAATCCAACCAGAATAATAGTAATATATATATATATAAAGCCACAGCAATATGTGGCTCTTATCGTGCCTATTTCCTCAGCTGATTTGGATTTAATTTTTGAGATTTAAATTTTTTTTGTTTGGAAAACGAATTTTTGGGTTTCTGATGTGGCTTTTGGAATGCCACATATGGTTCTTGTATGAGTCATGGAACCAATCCCAATTGTCCATTTTCATATCCCCACCTTTTCACATCTCATAACTACTTGACCTGGTTTGTCATTTTGAGATCTTTATGTTAATAAACTTTGAATTCTTTTTGCGTGCTATAATGTCCACAAATATGAATTTTAAAAGCTTGAATTCTTTATCAAATGGTTGGTTAAAACTATGCGATTTTCCATTGCAATTTTCTACATATGATTCTCTCTATCTTTCGAAGAATGTGTCTGAAGTCTCCTCTTATCTGAGTTCATTTACTACAATGCTGATTGTTGTTAATCTAGGGAGCAAAGTCTCTATCGTTCAATTGAACAATACAAATTTCCACCACTAGAAATTTCAGGTTGAATGGTGCTTGAAGATTATGGTCTGTATTCAGTGCACATTGATTTCGATTCACAGCCACCGATGAAGACTCTTCTCACTAATTCAAGTTCTAGTTCGTCCTCTTCATATGAATCAAATCTTTTGTATATGCTTTAGAAGAGACAATATTGACTTATCTGTTCATGGTTGCTCGGCTCAACGTCTAAAATAATTTTGGAACAAATGCTTCACTGTACTTCTGCTAAGGAAATTTGGTCTTGCTTACTACAGATTTTCAATTCAAGAAACCTTGCACAAGTTATAAAAATAAAATCCTCTTTGCGGAATATTAAAAAAGGAAATCTTCCTCTCTGTGATTATTTTTCCTAGATCTAGAAACTGATAGATGCTCTCTCTACTGTTGGAAAATTGGTTTCGACTGACGACCACATTATGTATCTCTCTGGTCTTGGCTCTGAGTTTGACCCTATGGTCTCTGTGATTATAGCTAAAATGTGCTCTAAATCGGTACAGGATGTGATGGCTTTGCTTCTCACACACGAGAATAGGATCGAACTGAAGAGTGTGAATACAGATGACTCTACATTCTCTACCAATATAGTTACTAAACTATCAGCAGGGAAAACTCAAGAATTTGCTCGAAATTCGCAATCTTATAATCTAAATCAAAATAAGTAACGTTAAAGTTTTAATCAGCATGGTGGAAATCGTGGGGAAAATAAAAGTTGTAGTGGCAGTCGTTCAAATTGGACGAATCATAGCAAGCTTCAATGTCAATGGTGTAATAAATTGGGACACACAACATCTCGGTGCTATGCCTTGGTTGATAATCATCAACAACATCCTCATATGTCTGCAAATCAAGCTTTTGTCCTTTAGTTTGTTCCTAAATTTAATGGTTATAATTCGAATGGAGCTGCTTTTAATGGCTATGGAAATTTTAATGGCTTTAAGCAAGGTTTTACTCCTATGAATGCTATGATATCCCAACCTATGTACAACCAAGACTACAATTGGTATCCCAACTCTAGAGCGACCAATCATTTGACTAATAACCTTGGTAATCTTTCAGTTAACTCTGAGTATTTTGGTAATAACCAAGTGCACGTTGGGAATGGAGCAGGTTTGTCTATCTCTAAATTTGGTTATAATTCTGTGACTTTACCTAAAAAGCATGTGCTACACTTAAAAATAACCTTCTTTCATGTTTCTGCCGTTGAGGCTGCGAGAGGCCACACGATGTTCGCTCTATGAATGCTCTAGAGAAGTATGAACAAAGTGAAATTATCTATGCATGCTTAGACCCTAACGTGAAAGTATACACAGACCTATTGTAGCAAGTTTTAATGTAAGTAAAAGTCATATCCATAGGGATTAGTGATTAACATCATGTTTAAATGAGGTTTAGAGAGTCATGGTACGAGAAAATATTGTTTAAATGTTTCTAAACTACTCTTTACTAAAAATAAAATGCTAAAGCGAAATAGATAAATGCTTCATAAGAAAAATTAAGAAAGATGCTAAAAAAAATGAAGCTTACTTTAATCAAATTAAAGACATCGGAAGGAGGCTAGGACTTTGAAAAGTATATATTATGCTACAACGAAAAGGCATTATGTGAGAAACAAACTACTACTTTGCTCTAACAATGGCTCAACACTAGTAAAAACCTTATCTCTTATTAGTGTTCTTTAAATTGCAAGTAAAGCTTAACAAACCTAGTGTTATGACATGCAACCTCACTCTCTCCCTTTGCTCTCGAAAGCAAAATAAAGTTAATAAAAGCGGTTGATCAAACAAAATGTATTTAAAGTTAAAATAGAATGCATTTATAGTTTGGCATCTTGCTACCTCTTTGCTACAGCGAAATACTCTTACACCTACATCCTTACAAAGATGGATGTAGTTACTCATGAAGGAAAATAGATTCAATGCAAAGTAATTAAAAAAGTTTATCTTCATTCAAATAACAAAATAACAACGTTTGCTCACAAAACATAGCTAAAATGAAAATAAATCAAATGCAAGCAAATGAGAAGTTAAGTTAAGAAGAAGTCTGGTCGAAATCACTAAAACAGCAACTCTGAACTTAGCTCCATCTATTATCTACAAATCCGGGCATAACTACAACTAATTGCTAAAGCAAAACTACCTACAACTGGGAATGAAGGCTAAAAATGACTAAGCTATGAACTACTGCTAAGGAAATGACAAGGGTTTTTTGTTAGAAGGAAAACTTGACGATGACTTCTCCAGAAAGGGAGGATGCTCTCAACAATGAAGAAAGGTCGCTATTTATATTGCTTTAGAAAAGGCTCTGCTCCACCTCTGACATTTCCTATTACACTTTCATGCCAACCTGCTCCACGATCTCATGTACACATCCTTTGCCAAAGCGGTTGGATAGCAACGACTTAGATTAATTGGTCTCGCGTAGATCATTTATACACGTCCTTTACTTTAGATATTTGTCTGAGAGTTAATCTTCATTGGAAATCACTTCGCTTTAGCAATTCTTTTAGCAACTTCACATTTCAATCCGCAGGAATGTTGCAGCAAAATAGAAATATCAGGCCTATAGAAATGAAACTTGAAGATTCACACAATCATGCACTTTTGCTGCAACAAACCTCTAAAATATTATCCTAAACAGAAAACTATAAGATATGACATTTCACCCTAAACATGATTCTAATGCGAACTAATCAGCAACTTCTTTTTATAATGTAGCAAAGTTTCCTACGAAATACTACTATATTTAACCATTAACTCTCAATTCTCGAGAGTTATCACCTGTCATAGATAAAAACCTTTTAAGTGTTAGCCAATTTGCTAATGATAACTGGGTCTTTTTTAATTTCACACTCTCTTTTGTCTTATGAAGGATCTAGCAACTAGTTAGGTGTCGCTTAAAGGGCCTCTCCGTGAAGGACTTTACTGTTTTCAGCTTTCTTATTTGAATTAAAGCATGTTCATTCTAATATTTCTAGTGTCTCCCCTATATGTCTTCATTTCACTGCTGAGTTATCTAAATTTGATATTTGGCACCAAAGACTAGGTCACCGAGCATTTTGTGTTGTTCAATATGTTGTGAAGCACTGTATGCCATCTATTTTGAATAATAAGAATGCAATGTCATTTTGCAATGCATGTGCTCATGGAAAACATCATGCTCTTCCTTACTAATTTTCACTTATTGTATACACTCGTCCTTTACAACTTGTTGCTATTGATTTATATGGTCGTGCACACACTACCTCTAGGAATGGATTTCATTGCTATATGAGTTTTGTAGATGTCTTTTCTCAATATACTTGGATTTATTTTCTTCAATGTAAATCTGAAGCATCCACAGTTTTTGGCTCATTTAAAACTTTTATTGTAAAATTGTTGGATACTTCTATAATTCAAATTTAAACAGATTGGGGTAGTGAATCTAAACCTATTATTGCATACTCTCAGTTTCATGGAATTATTCATAAATTTACAAGTCCATATACTTCAAAACAAAATGGCATAGTTGAGAGAAAACACGACATATAGTTGATACTAACCTTACCTTATTGGCTCATGCATCTCTTCCACTTATGTTTTAGGATTATGCGTTTTCTTCTGTTGTCTATCTCATTAACAGGATGCCTACTTTAGTCCTTCATGACATGAGTCCCTTGCATAAGCTCTTTGGCCAAGTTTTGAATTATTCACATCTTCGTGTTTTTGTGATAACTTTGAAATAGAGTTAATATTTGGAAATATTTTAAAATAATTATATTGCCTTAGTTCTACATTTCAGTATGAAATAGAATAAAAATGATAAGTAAAAAAGTGAAAAGGCCAATGCTCGCGCATTAGGGGAATAAACGAAGAATAAGAATTGTAATGCAAAAAAAAGAGTTAGTTTTTATTGAAAAATGCTTCACAAGGATAGTTGCCTACTAATGAATCATTTGTGCAGGAATAATGGCGCATCACGGAATGCGAGTCCCGAATGTGAAACAAAGAATGAAACATTGGATGCTGAGAAATAGTGCGGTTGGGATGCGAAGCCTCATAACCGGAAGAAAGGAAAGAATCAGACGTGGAGCACGTGTTAGCTAACAAACAGAGCGCTAGTAAACAAATTGTTATAATCTTGGGATTCCTTTTCTTAGTTATCAAAGACGTGATTGATGAAAAATCAAAGGAAGATCTTCAACCCAAATCAAACCTTGATCGTCATAAGAATTCATCATTTTTTCGAAACCTTAGTTGAAGCCTATAAAAGGATATAAAAGGAGAAGTTGAGAAACAAGTGAAATGTGGATTGAAGTGGAAAGTAGTGAGCCCACGACGAAGTGATGACACCACGACGTCATCCATATTACCCTACCGATAGTATTATTGTTTTATTCGCTTGAGACTTAATTTGCAATTGATTAATACATTGTTCAACATGTCCTATTCCATGTTGTTTTTAGTACATATTGGGGGGGGGGGGACAAATACCGATTCCCAGGCTCGAACCTGTGACCCTAGTGTTGAACTAGTTTACAACCAAACAATGAAACCATTGCGCCACTGACCAATTCAGTTCTTATTCCATGTTGTTTGTTGTGTTCTTTATTTGCATCATGAACTAATTTTTTGTGTTCCTATTCCATGTTGTTTATTTGTATCATGAACTTATTTTGTTAAAACGACGCTAATGAAAAGTGAGATAGCTTACGCATGTGATAAAGGAAACTAGGAGGGAAATAAACTAAAGCATATCAAGTTAGGGGTTAAAGTGTTGACTGGTCATCCACACGAACTAATAGGTTATTGAATCAGAAGGTAATATGACCTAAGGCTAATTTCCATGTCCAGTAGGTTATTATGAAATCTTTTATGCTTTAAAAAAGAGTTTAGGAATAAATGTTTTACTACTACATGCAATGCGTGAGTTATTCGTATGCTAACTCGCAACGGGAGTTAGTTTTAGTGTGAACGAACGCGGAAGCCGACGTTAGATTTGTGAAGCTTGATAATTGTTCCTTACAACATCAATTCCCTTAGAACAGTGAATGCATCTCATGAGTACCTTAGCTGCGTCTTTCTATTTACCTAAACTTTACGCAATTAATTCTTCTTTGTTAACACAAGGAGCCCCAATCACCCAACTATCTATTTTTCACGCTAAATTTTAAACTTGATAATTGGTAAAAATCTGCAATCCCTAAAGAGAACGATATAAATTTTACTTATCACTTGCTGCAGACTGCGTATACTTGCGCGATTGTAGAATTCATTTTAAGCAATTATAAGAATATGATTTGGCACCCACCATTTTGTTTGTAAGTGTTTTCCTTCTCTACGCCCATAATTCACACAAGTTAAACTTTCGTTCCAAAATTTGCACTTTTCTTGGATATAACTCTATACATAAAGGTTATAAGTGCCTTGATGAGGATAAGAGCTTGTATGTGTCTCAAAATTTATTATTTGATGAGCTATATTTTCCATTTGCATGTGTCTCTATAACGAACAACAATTTGTCTAGTTCCCCAATTGTAGCAAACTCTATACCACTGGTTAATTCCAAATATATGGGTGAGTTTTCTACTCCTCAGATATCATCCCCACCCATTACCTTTGTCCCTCCTGCTTCTACAACTTTTATACCTGATGCTTTACCTAGCCCCACGAATGAGGACACATCTACTGATATTGTAACCAAAAACTTCCTTCCTACATTAGTTATCAATGATCATCCTATGTTAACTCGAGGGAAACAAGGTATCTCTAGACCAAAGGTGTCTGTAGCTCATGTAGTTTATCTTGATGAAGACCCACCTAATGTTAAAGAAGCATTGAAAATGTACTCATTAAAGACCCACCTAATGAGTATGTCACACTCATGCATAATAAAACTTGGTCTTTAGTTTCCTCATCTAGTCCTCAAAAGGTTGTTGGTTGCAAATGAGTTTTTAAAATTAAATGTCATTCTAATGGATCGGTATCTAAGTATCAAGCACGTCTGGTTGCTAAGAGATTTCATCAATCTTCTGATATTGATTACTTCTATACGTTTAGCCCGGTTGTTAAGCTCGTCACAAAATTGGAGTACTATTGACCTTAGCTTTTATGCATAATTGGTCCATTAGTCAGATTGACATTAATAATGTGTTCTTACATGGTTTTCTTTATGAGATTGTTTATATAGAAAAACCTACTAATTTTGAGGTTGGTAATTCGAGGGCTATGGTATAAAATTACACAAGGCTTTGTATGGTTTGAAGCAAGCTCTATGACATGGTTTGACAAATTGACCAATTTTTTGAAAAGCAAAATTGTCCATTCTAGGGTTGATAGTTCTTTTACTATATCATCGTACACCTTCCTGCTATTGCTATGTTCTTGTGTATCTTGATGATATTCTTATTATGAGGAACTCTGACTCTACTATTGCTCATTTGATTACTTTACTTCATAACACATTTGCTTTGAAGGACTTGGGGGAACACTGCATTATTTTTTAGGGATTCAAGTCTCATTTCCCCCAAATAGAGGTATTTTCTTATCTCAATCCAAGTATATTAGAGATATTTATACAAGGCTAATATGAAAGATGCTCACTCTATGTCTACTCCGATGGTTAATGGTTCTTTACCATCTGCGTATGGAGGTGAGTCTTTTACTGATGCTTGCTTATATAGAAGTATTGTTGGGGCACTGCAATATACCTTACTTACTCGTCTTGAGCTGTCGTTTAGTGTAAATAAATCATCAATTTATTCATGCTCTTAAAATGGCACATTGTAAAATTAGTAAAATGAATAAGATATCTTCGGGGCACTATACACTTTGGGTTGTTGTTAACTAAACCAAAAGTATTGTCTTTACATGGCTATGCAGACTCGGACTGGGTCTCCGACCTTGATGATAGAAAATCCACATCTGGCCATTGCATATATTTTGGTGGTAATTTGGTTTCTCGGGGTTCCAAGAAGCAATCTATTATTTCTCAATCAAGTACTGAGGAGGAATACAAATGTTTAGAAACTGCTGCTATTGAGATGATTTGGTTGTATAATCTCTTTACCGAATTGAACATTTATGTTTTCGACTCCTTGTTCTTTTGTGTGACAACTTGAGTGTTGTGCATTTGAGTGTTAATCTTGTATTATATTCTAAGGCTAAACATAATGAACTCGATATATAATTTTTTGTGAGCTTGTTCTTAATAGTCGTGGTTCAACATTTACCAGCTACTGCTTATGTGGCTGATGTTCTTACCAAGTCGTTATCTCTGCTATGTATTTCTTGAAGAACATGTTCAAGCTCAATGTTCGAGACTAAGTTATTGTCTTTGTAATTCGTAGGTTCAAAAATGATTTTCTCGAAAATGCTTTTTTTTTAGGATCAACTCTCCCCAATATTCATTATGGGAGTTTTTTTTAATCTCTATTGCAAAGAGAACTTTATCTTCGAACTCATGGCTAAGTTCTTTTCCATGTTTGAGCAACATGGAATTGAATAACAATAGAGGTTTTCTCCCACATCTATGTTTTTTTTATTATATTTAGTGGCACACGACATCAGAGCTCTTGATAGTCTTCTATATATACGTGTATTCGAGAAATAAAAAGGTTGATTGAATTTGGTGAAAGTGTGAGTTAGTGAATTGGTTGAATGAAAGAGTACTTGTACTCCCGAAAATGTAGGCCATTCAGCTGAACCATGGAACTTCTTGTGTTCAAAGAAAGAGAGTTAGAGGTAAGAGTTAATTAGTTAGGATCAATTAATCAAAGAAGAAATAACCTACAATGAAGAAGTGATTAAATTATACCTTTGTGTGAATTGGTCAACTTGGTTCACCTTCGTTTGAAGAATTCTTTAAAGTTCAACGGAGCAGAAGAGCTTAGTCGAAGTTCTTTGTTGAAATCACTAGAGCTTTCATCAAACCCTCATTTCGCAAGTGATAGTGAACAATGAGCTAAAGGTTTTTTTTTATCAATCACGAACAATGCCCCTTGAACCATGTTGATACACTGAATAAATGTAAGTACACTCAAATTGGTTTTAATTTTAGGGCCTCATATGTATGTTTTATGTATGAAAATGAGTAAGAATAATAACATTGTTAAAGTCACTTAATTTTTGTTGATCATTTCACAAAAAAAAAAAAAAGCACTCATCAATAGTTGATCAAAAATCATTTTGGAAATAATTAATTTTATTTTTTGTTAATCATTTCACAAAAAAAAAAAGCACTCATCAATAGTTGATCAAAAATCATTTTAGAAATAATTAATTTTGAGTTGTTTATTGTTTTTTTTTCTAAAATTATTCTTAAATACTATTTTATAACCTTTGTTAAATCACTTACATTGCTAAACATAATTACATAAATATTATCATACTTCCAAACATATTTATTTGAAAATTCTAAGAAAGTTATACAAATTAAGGGTTGAACCCTGCAATTATCATATAATAGAGATATTGAATTAAAAGTTGAAAACAGGAAAAATGAATGGAATTGAAGTACTAAAATTGATTCTCTTTTGTTCAACTTTATTCTATTTATCCTTTTTTTTTTTCTCTCTTTCTATTCATTTTATTCTCTTCTTTCGTCTTTCTACTAGTTTTATTCGCGACATGCTTATCCTACTTTTTGTCATCTTTGCATTTAGAAGTATGTTATAAAATTTAATTTAATTAGAAGATATATAAATAACACTTGTTCAATCTTAGGTAGCAAAAATACTTCTACTTTTTTTTTCTTCATTTTTTTACAACACACTTCATTTTAAAAGAAACTAAACTAATTTATCATTTTTTTACGATAACAAAAGCGCTCATAGTGAAATATCAAAAATACCCTCTAATTTAATTACTTAAATCAATAATACTAATCAAGAGATAATTGATGATACAGATTTGAAGTCATTTTAAATAATTTTAATTATTGCAACTTGTTACTTTTAGTTTGTCTTCTAGACTACATATTTGGTAAATCAAATTAAATTCCTAAAGTTATTTTTTTAATACATAATTGGGAGAGGGAGACAAATACCGATTATTGGAATCAAATATGTAATGCTAGTGTTGAACTGATTTATAACCAAACAATGAAACCATTGCGCTACTTATCTATTGGGTAATTCCAAAAGTTATTCTACTTCTAAAACTCACTTATTAAATCCATATAAACCAATTTCAATTATATTTATTTTGATCATATCTATACCATAAAATTTGATGAAATTTTCCAAATAGTGTTTGAAATTGATTAATGTCACCAATAAATTTCAATCATATTTATAAGCTTTCATTGGACACTAATTGGAAATTTTACCAAAAGCGTAAAATTAGGAATAAAAAAAATTTGTTTAAAATTTTGCCATACTTAAATTTATTTTAAACAATTGTTAAACTTGACATTCATGGTAAATTTCCTTATTTTTATTTACATTAACTATGCAATTTTTTTAATGAACAAATATTTTGAGAAGTAAAATACAAACTTGTAACTTCATGATTAATAGATTATACAGGATGAGTTATACTAAATTTCAAAAAAAAAAAAAAAAAAGGAGTTGTACTCCTTTTACAAGTATTGCAATTTTAAACTCAACATTAAGTAGATTGTAGTTCACTTAAATACAATATCAATTAAAGTGAATTTAAAATAATTATAATTAATCTATAGTCTCTGACAAAAAATTTGCAAGTTTAAATCTTAGCCTTATTTTTAGATTAGTTTAAATCTCAACTTGAAAAGTATTTTTTAAGAAAAATTGTACGGAGTTGAGTTCTTTCTCCCAAAATAGTTACAAATACAAGTAAATTTTAAAACATTTATATCTTTTGTACGTTTTAATATTATTTTATAAATACTCATGATACAATAAAGACTTATTAGTAACAATATTTTAAAAAGTAACGTGACAATATCCATTAAAGAATTTACCATCAGCAGTACATTCTACTTCTTGTATTATATTTTCAATAGAATTTTTAAAATAATTCATCTATAGCATATTAATTTCTATCACTCAAACTAGTGATAGAACTTAATTTGGATTTCTATCGCTGATAGAAAATTAAAGTAATGATAGAATGAATCTATCATTGATTGAATTCTATCACTAATACCACTAGAATTTAATTTGAATTTTCTGCTACAAATGAATTATTTTTTATTTTGTGCAATATTTTACCTTTTTTTGTTATATAACCAAAATCCCCCTACTCATTAGTCATTAATACTAAGATTAATATTAGTTAATTTGTTTGAAAGTTGTTCTTATTTGAAATTATTTAGATTTGATTAGTGGATTGAGTTTTTATGGAAAGAGTCTGACAAAATAGTTTCATCGTTGAATATAATCTAGTCTAATATAATGACGAGTTCAATTTTGAAAATGGTTATTTGACTGTCATTTATTGGTTGTTGGCGGCAAATAATATAGATGGGCCGGGGTACAATAAAATAAAAAGCCCAAATTCAGATGGTAAATTACAATATTATCCCTCACCTTCTATAACTGTAGAAAATAAATAATTTCTATTTTCCATCGATTACCTTTCAAGTGTGTGGAGGTGAACCAGTTGTCCAACACTTACCCTCATTACTTATCTCTTCTCTCCATTTCTGCGCCTTAGACTCAACTTTTGTGCTGCAGAATCCACCTTTGTCCTCCGCCATGGCTTGCTCCGCCGCCACCACCCTCATCTCCTCCACTCCTTCGGCTTTTCCGGCCAAGTCCAATGCTGCTTCCGTCCCCTTTTCCCGAACCCTAGCTCTTTCCAAATCCTTCCTCGGACTTCGCAGCTCCTTCCACACTCCCGCTCCTCCTTCAATTTCTTCCTCCCGTAGACCTCGTTCCAGACGCAGCTTTGCTGTCCGGGCTTCTGTATGCTCTTGCTCAATCTTTTGGTGAAATTTGAAATTCCTGATTTGCGTTTTGTTTTCTTTGTGCCTTGTGTTTGATTTTTGTTTCTGATGTCTCTATGCTTTGAATTGGATGTTTTTCCTCTAGTTTTGATTGATTGTGTAACCTAAAGCTTGATTATCTTTCCTATAGATGATTATTTAGTTGTATTGTGTTTGGATGTTGCAGACAAGGAATGATTGGCCCTTACTTTTGTCCTTTGATTTGCATTACGCCTAAATTTTTGAAATCGAACTTATGTCCACTGTTATTCTCATATCTTATGAAATGTCGCCTTTTCAAATAAACTTTTTCTGAAAAGTTCTGCAAGGGTGAGCTTGTGATAGAAGGATGGCAGGTGTTCTTAGCTAATTAGAATATTAATGGTTGTTTTTGGCTATCATTAGTGATTTTGGAAAAAATCTATTAACTCTAGAATGCATTTTAAGGGCTCTTTGAACGAATACTTATCTGGTGATTTTCTTATGAGTGTTTGTGGAGAAGCTTTTGACATAAAAACAATACTTGTATAAGTCACTCAAACTCACTCTAAGACTCGTTCATGTTTTACATGTTTGATTGCTTAGAGATTTAGATATTCTATATCTTGCGAATTGGCTTATTGCAACATATGATGTTGCTTTGCTCGTGCAAGGCAGAAATCTTCGGTTCCGCATCTTACTTTGAGTTTCGGTATTTATTTTTGCAGAGTGAACTTCCATTGGTTGGAAATGTTGCACCAGATTTCGAGGCAGAGGCAGTCTTTGATCAGGAATTCATCAAGGTACTTCTCAATGGCTTAGGTTTTGGATACTGCTTGTTCCTTGGTGCTGTCATCTGACTGCATTTAATGATGGTTTTTTTTAGTTAGAATACAGTTATTGTGTGCAAAGTTGAAGGTTGGTTATTTAGCATATTGAAGAATTTGAGAGGAATATACAGTTGATTGGGTAATCAATGAACTGTGAGAGACAGTTATCATGTAATTGTAACAATCTAGGATTGTTATTTCTACATCAGTCAGGCAGTCAATAAAGAATTTTTTCTGTTGAATACGATACTCTTATTCGAGAATGTTTGCCCACCCTGATATTTAATTTATGTTATCAATATCATCATACTTTTATGTTTACTGGCTGGCTTGCATCTTCTTCCACATTTATCGTGCGATTTCAGGTTAAACTTTCTGAGTACATTGGGAAGAAATATGTGATTCTCTTTTTCTACCCATTGGACTTCACGTTTGTTTGTCCCACAGGTTTGCACTAAACTAGACCAAATTGTGAAGTTCAACTAATATTGTTTTGTGATGCTTATGCTTTGAACTTGAATTTCTCTTACCTCCTATTTTGTAGAAATTACTGCTTTCAGTGACCGGTATGAAGAATTTAAACAGCTCAACACAGAAATTTTGGGTGTTTCGGTTGACAGTGTTGTAAGTTGCTACTTGCTTTTGTTGTTCATCTAAGATATATTTTTGTGAAGAGGAATTCTGCTTCTACTCCAAAAAATGAGAGTTTATTTAGTTGTGATTGTGAATGGTGATGATACTAATATAGAATCCTTTTTGCAGTTCTCACATCTTGCTTGGGTCCAAACAGATAGAAAGTCTGGTGGCATTGGCGATCTTCAGTATCCACTGGTTTCTGATGTCACTAAATCAATTTCAAAATCGTATGGAGTGCTGATCCCAGATCAGGTATGACAATATCCTAATATGTTTTGTTTACCGAAGCCTCCCGAATTTAAGACTGAAGCCTCCCATTCTACGCTAGCTATCGCCTATCAGTAATAATTTTAGCATTCAACACTTACTATGTTTCTATTGTTACTATAAATTCATTTTCCCCCTTAATTACACAGCAACACGTGATGTTTTGACCATAAAAGTACACTTGAGAGTTGAGCAAATAATTTAATTTAGGCGATGGATCATACTAACAAAAAATTTGAATCGAATTAGTTCTTAAGTGATTGTTCTAGTTTTGATGACTTGTTGGGATTGGTAATAATAATCCTGGAACAAGCTTGGTTTAAGGAGGCTAAAATCTTGGTTAGAATCTGGTATGTTTATAACTGTTTTGGCATATCAACCTTAAGGGTTTGGTTATAGTGGTCAAACAATTTAGCTCTTGTTCCTAGACATAGCTTTCATTACTTTGATGTCTACCATTTACTTGCGTTTTTTAAATCCAAACCAAAATTTGAATGGTAAAAAAGATAGCTTTTAAATACTTATTTTAGTTTGTGGGATTTGGCCTTTGATGCACGAAATAGGTTAGAAAATCTCGTGTATTAGAGAGAGAGAGAGGGAGGAGGGAATACACAGAGCTTGGTGTCCGTAATCGATTTATGCCTATTCGTTATATTTCTTGTTCTTGGAGAGCGCTGATGTTGAAGTAAAAATCGAAGCTCATTCTAAGCCATAGTTAGAAGCTCCGTCATTTTTATATAAATGATCAATGTTGTACAGATGCGTTTTCATTATTTGAATTTTGCTCTGCAACTGAAAAACTGAAGTAACCAACTAATCAAGAGATTATGGATTCAAATCTTCGACATTATGTTGAATAATAAAAAAGAAAAAGAAAAACAGAAGTGACATTCTTGTAATTGCTTGCCTAACCTTTTATCCATGACAGGGAATTGCATTGAGAGGCCTTTTCATAATTGACAAGGAAGGAGTCATCCAACACTCCACAATAAACAATCTAGGCATTGGTCGGAGCGTAGACGAGACCAAGAGAACTCTCCAAGTAATTGCATCACCCAACAAAGAGATTGTTTTCTAGTAATATCAATGATTGTTGATCTCATTTCATGTTTATAACTTTCATCTCTTCGATCTTGCAGGCCTTGCAATACGTCCAGGAGAACCCCGATGAAGTTTGCCCAGCCGGTTGGAAGCCTGGGGAGAAGTCAATGAAGCCAGACCCCAAGGGCAGCAAAGAGTACTTTTCTGCTATCTAAGAAGTTTGAGTCTAGTACATTGCCATTGCCATTTTAGTTATTTAAATTTTGCTTTAACGCTTGTGGAACAAATTGGTAACGAGGCTCGAGTCAATGGATATAGAGTGTTCAAATTTCTCTTCTTTAGATGAATGAAGCTGCAATAAATTGATAGGCTCTCTGCAATAGTTTGTTTTGTCGAATTATTACCCATAATTTGCAATGACATTAATGGTTTCATGTCCTTTATTTTTCTTTAGTTACTACAATCAATGATAGGTGATTTACACTCGTGACCATTTGAATGATGCTTTTGTTTGCAATTTTAAGCCCAACTTTAAATTACTCGATCAATTTGAAAAATCTGAGCCTTAATGATCCTCGAATAAACTTTGAATAAACTGAATTATATTGTTGTTAGAATGTTGACCTGAAAAATCTTACTGTCCAAATTTTTGTTGTTTAAGTTTAAACTTTTCTGGCTGAAATGATTTTGTTGTCATTCAATTGAAAATGATTTGTATCAACCTTTCTTTTTCATTTTTAGACTGATTTTAATCAGTGTTTATAAACTGATCGTTGATGCCGAATTTTTTTCTCGTAAATTCTAAATCAATCCAAATGGATGTATGTAGAGTTGATGTTCTGCCCGTGCCAAATTGATCAAAATTTGTGGTTGTTACGATTAGCAAAAACAATAAACATACCCTTAAGATGTGTTTGGGTCCATTTATGTAAACGACTGATTATAATAACTCAACCGATATTTGTCCTATAGTTTATTATAAACTGTGATTACCTAAACTTGCATGTTTGTTTATATATTAGTTTTTTTTACATAACTAGTTCTCTCAAATATTGTTTATATCATAATTTTCATTATAATAACTTACCATTCAAATACTATTTATAATAATCCATCATTTATCATAAACTTTCATCAATCCTAATCAAACCAGTGTCCCAACTACTCTGAAATCAGAAAAACAAGTGAACACAAAAGGCGTGTTGCCAAAATGTGAACCACTAGCTGCAAAAGAAACCAAACCCTCATCCGCACAGAATGACGATGGCGCCATTTCTCCACCACAACATCGCCGCCGTCTTCTTCCCTTCTACGCCCCCGATTTCGACATTCCGGCCGCCTCCGGCGAGTGCGCCACCGCAATCCAGTTACCGTTCGCGGTTAACAATGCGGCTGGAATCGCCGAGATTGAAAGTGAGCGTTTGGGCAGTGGCAGGTCCGGATAAAGGGCCTCTGGATCTGACAGAGGACAACGTGAGAGAGGCGCTCGCGGAGGCTCGTGTGGAGCTGGCGCAGATCTTCGACGCCTCCGTGGGCATGACAGGTTTGCGAATTTCTGTTATTCGATTGGGATGTGTATTGTGGGTGTGAAATTGAGCGAAGAATTTGATTCAGGAGTGGTGGAAATGGCGGAGGTGGACGGACCGTTTGTGAAGATTAGTTTGAGAGGCCGATTTTGGCATAAACGTTCCACAGTTGTGGCTCGAGTGGGTAATTATTTGAAGCAGAGAATACCTGTAAGTCACTCTTTCTCTCTACATTTCATTAACATTAGAGACCGATGAATAGCTTAAATGCAAATTAGAGTATGAGATACTATTAGGTAGTGTAAGATTTCTATGGAGTAGTATGGTAACTATCTCTAACATTCCTTATTGTTACACATTGGGAACACCATCTTACATTATATCCGAAATTTATGTCGAAATATTACTAATTCCTACTTCCGATTGAATTTGTATTTGTGGATCATGTATCTGCTTAAACTTTACCTGCTTGGGTTTCATCTGACTTTATCCATCCAATTTCTGATTTAGGTCTACTTACTAGGATTCACTTAGAATTTGTGGATCAAACATTATACTTGTCGATCATATATCTGATTAGGAGTTGATTTGAATTTATGAACCAAATACCTATATCTCAACAACTCATGTCATGTATTAAGGGAAATTTACAATAAAATAATTACCTAACAGATAACCATAGTCATCAATAGTATTACTATATTAATAATACATTTTTTTGAGAATCACTATATTAATAATACATAATAATGTATTAAGGAGTATTTATAATATATTATTATAATGTATTAATGACTACAAATATTTTAAAATTTTTCTATATTTATAATTATTTTGTGTAAATATATTATCCACTATAATTTTCAGTGTGGATTTCCATAATCATTTTTTTGCATGCAAAACACTAAGAATGGCTCTTTCCACGATCATTTCAACATTTAATAATTATTCTTTATGTTAATTATTTCTTTTTTTGTATTTTCATTTTCTAAAATCATTTTCATTGAACCATCATGAAATAGTTCAAGTAGTCAAAAAGACATTTAAAATTTTTAAGGTGATGGGTTCAATGCATTGTAGTCACGTATTTAGAAATTTCCTACGAAGTTTCATATTTGGTTTTAAATTTAATTTATTTGTTGTACTAATTTTGATATGTAACTTCTATATACTTTTAAAATCATCAACTATTTGTCCAATCACATATGAATTCAACATTTAAGGGCATGTTTAGCTACAACGGAGAGAAAAGAGAAAGGAAGTAAGGTTAAATTGTCCCTTGGTAAGAAGGGGAAGAAAAGAAATGTGACAGGAAATTAGTGTTGGGTGAAAACGGAAAGGAAAAGGAAGGGGTATAGTTTTTTTTTTTAAAATAATATTCATAACAAATTACTCAACCATCCATGTGTTCTCACAATTCTACACAGCAAAGTAATATTAAACATGTATCCTCTTCATTTCATCTCCTTTCTAAAACTTTCTAACACTCACCCACGTAGTTCCTCTTCCCAATGTCTTTTCTTCAATATTTATACTCAAAATTCATGAGTAGGATTACTCGGGTTAGAGGAAACTAACGCATCTGGAATATTTTCTAGGCCAGATTATCTTAATTTGGCAAGCCAAACAAAGGAAATAGATCACTTCCCTTCTTTTTTGGCTATCCCGAGAATAATATGATCACAATTTCGAGAAAAGTTGAAAAAAAGAGAGAATTTATGAGTTGATATCAAATGAAAAATTGAAGATGTGTTTGATTGTCATCTTGTGTATAGGTTTTGATGGCCATGTTTAATTAAGATATTGATTGGTGCAGGAAATTTTGGAGGTTGAAATAGAAGATGAGAGTCAATTGGATGACAGTCCTGCAAGCTTTTAACTAAACCATTTTGATTGTAAAAATATTATGAGGAAATCATTGTAAGTTTATTTTCGCACACTCTCAAACAATTTTTTTCATAAAAAAAATATGTAGATACTCATGAAAGCTTTTTGTCTGTGATAAGTAATTGTCATGCATGTATTAAATACATACCAAATAAAAAAAAAAATGAAAATACGTAATTTCAGAAGAAAAAAAATACTTGAAGATGGAGTGAATAATAATAAATAGTTCGTCCGAGTTTCCTTCTTTAAAACTAAAACAAAGTTTAATGAAATAAGCATAGAATTAAATAGTGAGGTTGATTTTACGAGGTTTCAAACGAACGACTCCCCGGTAAACCATCTGGTAGGTAAAGTTCTATCTCCAAAACTCATAAACCTTAAATCCTTTAAATTAGTGATAGAAATCTGTGGAAAGTGCATATATGAAAATGGTGATCGACTGTATTGGAGACAATATAATAAAATGCTCCACCAACAACCAAGTTAGCTTTTTAGTAAACTAGCGAATGTAACGTGCAACTAATTTTAATCAATTAGCAAATATCATAGGAGTTAGGATGTTCGAAGCAAATTGCTACAACAAGAAGATTGTTTGGTAAAACGCGAATCGCTAATTTATTCCTTCGGTGTCTCTCTAGAGCATCAACATTTTAATCAAAATCATATCATTTTTACTTTTAAAAATAACTCCTCATTTCTAATCATTCATTTCTAACTGCTGAATCATTTTTAACCACTCATTTCTAATCATTCATTTCAAATCAATCAAAATAACTCATTTTTAATCATTCCTTTTTTAGCTACTCAAAATAAATGATTTTTTAAAATTTACATTCAAACAAGGTTTTGACTCTAACTCTTTTATAAAAAAACAACATCCAAATGAGTTTTATGCTACAACTCTCAATTTTTAAGTACTCAAAATAACTCCTTAATATAACTCATCAAGCTAAATCGTTGTTAAATATGGTAAACAAACACCCCCTTAGATATTTATGACATCATATATGCTCAAAACTTCTTCAAAAACAGAGTTCATACGTATTTAATTTGATTGCAAGGAAGATGTTTAGTAAACAAATTTAACAGTTCAGAATTGGAAAGTACAACAAAGGTAAAAAAGGCAAAGTAGAGATTAAGCATGATAACCCACGACTCCGATTTGCGCAACTCTGCTGAATAGACTGCTGCTCTACTTAATTGCGCAATAACTACTGCGATGGACATTGTGTTTTTCGAATCCTAACACGAGGTTCTTCTCTGAAGCTAAGGTTAATGAGAGGAAAGCTAGTTTATTGCGTATTAGTTAAAGTTTTGAGAATGATTATTTTCCTGTTTGTTATTTTAGTCTCCACTCAAAACTAAAAGGAGAAATGTCGAAGTTTGAGAAAATTTTATATTTGTTTTGATTGCTTAACAAACAATCTATCGTAGACATTAATGATTAAACATGTGCCTCACATGCCCACACAAATCGTACATTACTTGAAATTCAAATTACTACCATACAAATTTTCATTTTATTTCTTTTAGAGTTTTTTTTTATAAAATAAATTACGATAAATACGAAACCATCGATTAAAAATACGAAATCGTATGTGTATTATATTTAATTATAAAACCATCGATGCTTTTAAAGTAATTGGATTAATAATAACTATTTAAATGTATCCTGTTTTTTTAGTTAAACTATTTAATGTATCTCAAATAAGCTATGAACATTATTGAGGGAATTTGAATACTTCTCTGTTTACTTTTATATTCCTTCACTAGTTATAAAATATTTGAAAAAACAAATCCCGACATGAATGTTACAACTTACTAGATTATAAATAAATAGTTGATTTTTGTTACTTAATTATTGTATTTGTTGTTTCGGTTGAGATTTTATTCATTAAAGTTATATACATATTTATATGGAGATAAAAAAAAAGAAGGGTTTTTAACTTGTTACTCAGTTTTATTTTTGGTTTTTGATTGTAAGTTTTTGGTTTTAAAAAATAAAAATCACGTTTAATAATTATTTTTTGTTTTTTAAAAACTAAAAACTAACGCCACGTTTGATAACCATTTTGTTTTTCGTTTTTTATTTATGAAATTTAAGCCTACAACAACTACCTTACTTTACGTTTTCCCTTATTTAGATATTTACGTCTTACCTATATTTTAATAAACAAAATCAAAATTTGTAAACAAAAAAAAAGTAGCTTCAAAAAACTTGTTTATGTTTTTTAAATTTGGATAATATTCTCTTACTTTCTCGAGAATGATGGATACATTGTAGAAAAGATGGAGCACATGGTAGAAAATTTGAATAGAAATAGACTTAAATTTCATAAACAAAAAACAAAATGTTATCAAATGTCCCTAAACATCTTTCCGACAATACATCCATCTTTCCTTAAGAAAATATGTGAATGCTAGCCAAATTTAAAAAACAAAAATGATCTTTTTGGAAGCTATTTTTTTTTTCCAAATTTTGGTTTGATTTTTAAGAATATAGATAAGATGTAGACATCCACGTAAAGAAAAACATATGATAATCTAGTTGTTGTAAGTTTAAATTTCAAAACAAAAAACAAAAAACAAAATGGTTGTCAAACCGGTCTAAAAATATTGTTTTTGGTTTTAAAAAAAATCTAAATCTATTATTTTAATATTTAATAAAATAAAATAAATATATTTTATAATATTATTAATCTAATAAACCTCAAATTTGGGGGTTTAAAGTTTATTTGTAACGTGCCTTATCATTTCTTACCATTTAAAAAAAACAAAAACAAAACTCATTTTTCAAAACTACTTTTTTTTTTTTTTTTTTAATTTTTAGAATTCCTTTCATAATTTAAAAACGTTTTTAAAATTTTAAAAGCAAAAATTAAAATTGGTTATCGAAAAAATATATTTTTTGAAAAATTAAAAAAATGGCTATCAAACACGGTCTTAATTATTTATATTTGTTTTTTTAATATAAATTAGAAAACTACAAATCCTACATAAATGGAACACTCAAATCATCATGTTTCTAACCCTTTTGATTCATGCGTTCTTAAATATTAAATTTAATTAATTATGTTTAATCAAGCTTAATTTTGTATTAGGTGAATGGCTTCCTCGTCCTGTCCTAATTATCAAAATCAATCTTTTCACAATATTTTTTTATATGGATCCAGACAAGGATTCCCGACAATAAATTAGCTGAGATCAAATTTCTAGTAAAAAAAAATTTCGTGTAATTTTTTTAATTTCTTTTTCAAATCTTTAGTTTTATAGGTATCTTTTTAATAATACTTTCAAATCATTTTTATGAAAAAATGTATATCATTTTTCAATTAGATAGTTAATTATAAAAGAATATATATATTAATGATATTTCTACAATAAAAAATTAAATTAAAGATTAAATTGATAAAAAATATATATACAATGAGTTTCAAACCTGGAATCTCGAGGGGAACACACCCACAAAACTCAAGTCTTCAACCACTGTGACATCCGTTGGGAACAATATTACATTTCATGTTCAGTAATATTGTGTCATACTACTACAAAAATGAGTTTATATGACACTTATGCCAAATAAAATTTAAGAGGGAGAAGCAATTAAAGTGTTATAAATAAAAATACGCGTTTTATGACACTTTATTAGAATCATCTCGCAATAATCACAAAAAGTGTCATTATTTAAAAAGAAGCGTTTTGTAACACTTTTGTAGAATCATAAATTTTTTAAATTAACTTAGAAAAATAAATATAATTTTGATATTTCTAAACATTAAATATATATATATATATTTATTTATTTATTGAGATTAATTTTATATATTTTGTTACAATTATCTTTTTAACCATTTATAAATTATAATTTTTATAATATTTAATTTCCTAATTTTCCTATTATGAAATTGATTTTTTGGGTGGTAAGATCTAAAAAAAATGACAACGTTTTCGCTAAGGAAAGATGAGTTCTTCCGTCGACTGCACAGACAACATTGCCGACGTCGCCTGCTCCCCACCCTACAACCCATGTAACACCCCGCATTTTCAGAATTTTCGGTGTAAATCTATTTAGTTCTGGTTTTAGGGGCACTACAAGAAAAAATGTCTGAGGCGACGTTTTATTAACGTTTGGAAAGAAAACGTCGCTTAAACCGAGCTTAGGTGACGTTTTTAAAAAATGTCTGCTAAAATATAGCTTAGGCAACGTTTTATTAACATTAGGAAAGAAAATGTCGCCTAAACCGGGCTTCGGCAACGTTTTTAAAAAACTTCGCCTAAAATTACATTTTCCAATAAAATATAAAAGAAGGGAAAATCCGTTTTGAATTAAAAAAAATTGTTTTATTTTTTTTTAATAATAATAATATAAAAAAAGGAAAAATCTCATTTATGGGTTCTTGTTTAAAAAAACAAATAATATAAAAAGAAAAGGAAAAATCCATAAACTCATTTCCTTTTATTTTATTTCTTTTTCTTTCTTCTTCTTCTTCTTTCTTCTCCCTCTCCACCTAAACCCTAGCCCTTACCACCCAGCCGCAGCCGACCACCTGTTGACCACGCCGCCACCAAACCACCCTGCAGCGCCACTAGAACCACCGCAAACAACCCCTTTCACCGTCGCGAACAACCCCCTCGCGCAAACCTCCGGGCACGCAGCATCCCCTGCACGTGCGCATGCACGTCCTTCACCAACCCCGCGTCCACAACCCAAACAGCCCCCCTCGTGAGCGCGCAGCCGCCGAACAGCCACCATTCCGCGTGCGCCTCCGCCTGCTCGTTCCGCAGGCCAACAACGACCTCACACAGGCAGACCCGCGCTAGCAGCCGTGGTTCAGTGTCCAACGCGTCCTCGCTGTCAATCTGGCCTCGTATCGAGCTTGATCTCCTCGGATTGGGTGAGTTCCCTTTCTAACCTTGATGTTTTGTGTTGAGATTTGTTTAGCTTTGGGGTTATTGTGATTAATGGATAATTTTGGTGTAAACTTTGGTGCTTGTGGGCTCATCTAAACTTTCGAATAGGGAGTTTTATCGTCGTCGTTGTTGTGTTTTGCCGATTTCTTGGACAGCCGTGTTAAGCCCAAGCTGTGGGTAAGCTTCGAATTTCATATTGTTGGTTTAAAGATTTGGTGGTATTTTTGTTAAGCTTGGAATTAAGTGGCTGATTTTTGTATGGTATTGTTAGGTCGAAAATAACTTGTTGGGATGAACCAGCTTGTTGGTGGATCTTTTGAATGCAACTTAGGAGCTTTTTCTTGGATTGTTCCTTACCGTTGGAACAGGTAAGGATTCTCTACCTGGGTTGTGTGGACCCTGCACGGGGAGAAATTCATTGTGTTATTTTGTATATTGTGGTTAGATATGGGTGTGGTTTGATGTTGGATTGGTTTTTCTTGAGCGTTGGTGCTTGTAGGTTGCTATTATATGTTAGTGTTTAATTTGTTGTGTTATGTGAATTTTGGTGTTTCAGGATTATGGGATTCCGGGGTGCACTTGTATGCTTATTTTTTCTTGTTTATTATATGTATCTCATAATTCGGGATTATGGGTCCTAGGGTACTAAACTTGTATTTTTTCTTTAAATTAAAATTTGTTGTGGACATATTAGGATTATGGGGTCTTGGCATGTTACTCGTTCTGTTGTATGTTCTTGATTCTCCTGGTATGTGTGTGAGCTTCCATAATGTTGCTTGTGAAGTTTTGATGGATTTGGATGACCTTCCAAAGATATTCTCAAGTAGTTGATAGGTAAAGCCTGAATCTTACACCTCCAAAGCTTAGATGTATTATCAATGAAAGTTGTATCAACATTAATTAATGCTTGATAAGAAAGAGTTTGCTTTATATTATTTGCAAGAACTTCTGCCAAGGTCTTGTGTAAATACTTGTACTCAAGTTTATAGGACGAAGATCAATCACCTTAACATATTTAACAAATGAGATTTTTGCATGTATATTACAAAGGGCCTATTATGTATTTTAAATTTTAGTGTGTGCCCTTGCTTGATTTGTTTGTAATTTTGGGATTCAAGAAAAGTCTAAAAAATATATTATCCTTTGAGGAATTAATGCTTGAAGTTGGTTTGGTGAGTTTTATCCTCTAAGTTGTTTATTCATCTAATAAAATTTGCATTCTTTTTCGAGAAATAATAATTTTCTAATGCCATGCTTTTTCTTATTCATTTCAATTGGACTTCTATGCTTTGATTTTTATTGGATACTTGCTTTTTATCTTCAGTGCCCTTCCAACTAACTCATTTCATTATTTAATTTTTTATTCTTTTAATTTTTTTCAACTAACTCATAGTTCATTTCATTTTTTCAGATGATGTACGACCTGTGGTTGAGGACACTGAAACAATGTATGGATTGGACCTTTTGTTTAGGACCTGTAGTTCATTACTCTTGTCTATAATATTTTGAGGTAGGTGTTCGACTGCTGTGATGGCGAGGAAGGATAATATGAAGAAAGAAATAGGTTTACGTTTTTTGGCACCAACTACTAGTTGTTAGTTTTGCACTTTCATTTTTTTTGGTTTTTTATTTTTAGTCTTTAACTTTGTACATAAGTGAACTTTGTACTTACTGTGATTTGGTTTTGTGAGTCTTTCAATGTTGTGACTTTTTGAATTGGTATTCCTTCTATTAAGGAATTTACTCTGATTTTGTTCGAAATTCAAACTTCTATTCTTCCAATAAATTGCATACTTTACATTTGTGGGACTACTTGTCTGTCAACTTAGCTTTGAAAGGAATGAAAATCTAACTATTTTATGTCAGATTGATGATTGTTTGTTCTTGGTGTACAATTTTCTCATGTCCTATCATTGGTTTTGGATGTTTGTTTCTCTCAGGTACCAATTCATTCTCATAATCAATGTATGTATTAAAATTTCTAATTTATTTGCATGCTTTCATTATAATGTTGTGGATACTTCTCAACAATCTTGCAAGAAGTTGTCGAGTTTGTCAAGCATAAAAATGAGAGGTTTAGTCTTCATTTTCTGTAACTTACTTTTTATGCAATATTTACATGTTTCCTATGTTTTTAAAAAGAACTTCTTTGGTTTATATGTAATATAGATGGTTGAAGTTCTTTTCTTATTAATAAGAAAGCTCATATATTATTATTTTTTCTTTTTTCCAAATCTCACATGTTATTGTTAAGAAATATGTAATATGTGGATGTTGTTTGAAACTCAATTTTTCTTAGGTTTTGCACAAACTCACTCAAAGGATGAAGCAGTGAAGAAACACATTTCAAGAATCAGACTTTGCTTGTACTTTTTGTTGTAAAAAACTTTGTAAAATTTTTTCACAAGTGTGATATTATTGTCCTTTTGTTATTTTGTTCAAGTGGAAATGCATACAAACATTTTAAGTATCTATGAAATTTTATTTCTTGACAAGTCTTTTACCTGTGAATTTATTTTGTTGAAGAATATTATGTATGCATAATAAGAGGTAAGAGCAAACAAAATAAGGTTGCAAATAGACAAAACAAGCATCATGGTAATAAATATTTGTCATTAATTGAAGATATATGATTGAAATAAAGAGTCATGTTTGATTATTTAGTGATTAAAAATAAGCGTCAATAAATTATATTTATTGATAATGTTTAGACGTCGTTGATAATTCATTAATAACTCAATTTATATGTCATCTATTGCTCGTTGGTGACAAAAAAATAGTGTTATGAAATAAGAACTAATGATTACAGAAAAGTATCATTTATTTCATTTTATTGACACTTACTAAAAAGTGTCATCTAAACACAATAGATGATGTGCGATACAACGATTGCAAAAAGGTATCATCTATTGCATTTCAATGACACTTATTAAGAAGTGTCAACTAATGAGAATAGATGATGTGCGATACAATGATTGCAAAAAAGTATCGTATACAGTGTTTGTGATACTTTTCTGAAATCATCATGTCCCTATTTTGTAGCAGTGCATGCATTTCACAATACTTATTGCAGAGTATTATATACACTATTACATAATACTTACGGTAAAATGTTATAATACCACACATTTTCAGTCAAAAACTTCGTCCAAATAATTGCACATTATCATATCCAGTATTACATAATACTTACTGTACGATATTATAATTTCACACATTTTCATTAAAAAAACTTTATCCAAATAATTACACATTATTCTATCCAGTATTACATAATACTTATTGTACAATATTATAATATCACACATTTTCATTCAAAAATTTCATCCAAATAATTGCACATTATCATATCCAGTATTACCAAAGTAATCATATCAAGTATTACCAAAGTATTACATAATACTTATTGTACGATATTATAATATCACACACTTTCACCCATTTCATACCCACGTATCAAACTATTACATAATACTTATTGTACAGTATTATAATACCACATATTTTCATTCAAAAATCTCATCAAGTTACTGCACATTATCATACAGTATCATCGTATTATAGAAAGTGACAACCACTACAACTTACCAGTAAAATAAAGATGAAATCCTACACATGCAACAATAAAAAAAATTCAAAACTTGGAAGATGAGTAACGAGAAAGAAACAATAAATGGATGAAATATGGTTCGAGTGATCTTCGGAGTTTACTTCAATATTCACGACGCTCGTGATGGAAATCAAAAAATGAGATGAAAAAAAAAAAATCAAAAACCCATAAATTAGGATGGAATGAAACTCAAGAACCCAAAAAACCTGAAGATGTAACACTTTGCTTCATTACCAAAAAAACTAACGTTTCAATTTTATATGTTGTACTAAATTTAGGAATTTGGAACGACAATCATGAAAAGTGGGGGAGAGAGAATACTGTTAATTAATGCAATTTTTCCTTTCATTTTATTCAATCAAATTAGGTTTCATAAATTTAGTAGGGATACCGAGGTAATCAACTATTTAATAAATTTTTATTAATATAAATGTTTGAATATCCATGCAATTTGTTAGAATCTTGGCTAGATTATTAATATTTTTGTTAAATTTGACTAGATCCTCAAAGTCCTCAAAAAATTAAAATAATAAACTAAGTTCGATTAGCTTAGTCACATTTGTATATACTTAATGACTCAAAGGTCTTAAATTCGAAATCTTCTCTCAATATTGTAACTAAAAAAATGGAATACATTGATCGTCTCCATCTCGCTCCACTAACAAAAAAAAATGATAATTCTGCCAATTTTAAGTTCCATTAAAGTTTAGACTAAGTAACAAAAGATGGACTAAATTCGCATCTCAAAGAGATTATTACATAACCACATGTTAGCATCTCATTTTCTTTTAAGCTTCAATGTCATTCTTTCATAATCCAGTGGATTATATTAGGTGAATATAGTGATAATCGATATCTTCAATTTTAAATTAGATGTTTGAGTCTTTCAACCTTGAGATGTGTTTGTTTACCGTATTTAGCAAGTATTTAACTTTAGGTGTTATATTAAGAAGTTATATTGAATAGTTAAAAATTAAGAGTTACTTAAAAATTCGTTAGGATATAATTTTTTGTATAGAAGAAAAGAATTAGAGTCAAAATTTTATTTAGATGTAGATTTAAAATGAATAATTATTTTGAGTGTTAAAAAAATAATGATTCAAAATGAGTGATTTAAATAAATTATTTTGATTGATTTGAAATGAATAATTAAAAATAATTAAATAGTTATAAATAAATTATTGTGAAGCAATTGTTAAAAATAAAAAGAAAGAAAAAATTAATAAAAATTTAATTAAAGGTAAATTTTCGAAAAATAGCTAATAAAGTTTTTTAACTAAATCCTCTTTAAATATGATAAACAAATACCACCTCAACCCCTCCTCATGTGAGATAAAACTGCCCTTCCACTTTTTAACAACCAAATCTAGGCAGCAAAATAGAAAACACGCCATAGATCAGAAACATAAAAAAGCCTTTCTATTTCCAACTTCTTTTTCTTTTCACTTCCAACACGTATGCATAAATGGCCAAAATGCCCACACAAAAAACTTCAAACCTAAACTTAAAAAAAACCCCAAAAAGAAAATAAAAAAGGATAGTTCCCTGTGTTGGAAGTTGCTGCCCTATGCAAAGATCACATGCTTTGCTCATATATATATATATATATATTTCTATATATAAATATTATATACCCAAGTGACGACAAAACACCCCCTTTTCCATCACAAAAGCTTCAGGTTTTTACGTGGCAACCTCTGATTCGGCCACGTAGCTTCTCCTTTCAACATCCTCCCACACTAACTGTGACGTTATCTCGTCGTACTCCGGTACGTATTCCTGTCGTAATTACCAAACAATAAAACATAACTCAAAATTCCTCTCTTGTAAATACCCCACTCTCCAGGGGCCAAATGCTAATTAATTAAAATATAATTAAACAAAGGACACTGCCTTTTCCTGTAGAAATGGGAAAGTGTTCGAGGGGTACCCTACCCCCTTGCCTTTTGATTTAAGGGCACAGTGACCTTAAAATATTTATTGAATTTTTTAAAAATAAATAAATAAAATACCTCAAGTTGTCTGACTAAAAGTTTGGCAGTTGGAGCAGACACAATAATTCGACGTGCAGTTGGCGAAACAAAGCCTTCATCAACTGCCTTATCTATGAAACTCAGCAACGAATTGTAATATCCATCCACATTCAAAAGTCCCACCTGCAAATTTTAATTCATTTTCTTCCCTTAATTAATCAAAGAGCCTTGTTTGACCAGCAATTTAATGTGCATTTTTGAATTCATAATTGTGTCATGATTGGGATGGAAATCTTTTTAAGTTTGAAATCTTTCCCACGTGAATTGGGAGCAAGTTTTCACATGTTTTGATTCTATTCCAAGGATTGTCATTGTGCCTCGAATTCGGATTAAGGGTTGATCCGTTATCCATATCAAACGCTTGACTAAACCGAGTATGTTTCGGTTGCAATTCATCTCAAAGTTCTAACCTTCTAGGAATTGAAAAGGAGAATGGGAATCCTATAACTTGTTTAATTTCTCTTGCAAAAGGGTGTTAGAAAATGGGATCTCTTTTTGGTTTGTTCTCCAAAAGACATGAGAAATGATAAGGTTAATAATCATGGAATTATAAAATGGAGGGCTATATAAACTAGAACATGGTTATCATGTGAAAATGTTATCATGATTTCAACAGTTTTCAAACAGACAAAATGAAGAATTTTTATATCATTATGCCTTGAACACGACATGTCTTCTAGAGATGAGACCAAATGTTTCAACTGTCTGCCATTTTAAGTGAAAATTAGAGAATTTTAATGTGGCTATGTTCATACAAAAATAGATATTCAAATGATATATACAATTTTGAAGTACTCACTGGCTTGCGATGAATTCCAAGTTGTGCCCAAGTGATAACTTCAAGAAGCTCTTCAAGGGTCCCATATCCTCCTGTGATTCAAATGTCATTAAATTTTTCCGTATTCGAACCCAAAACCAACAAATTTCACATATGGGGCCGTGAGGATATACCAGGTAAAGCAATGAAAGCATCAGCTTGTCGTGCCATCTCGGCCTTCCTTTGGTGCATATCCGACACGGGTTTAACTTCCCCAACCGTCTCACCAGTTATCTAAACATATTAAAAATTTATAAACTTATTAGCCATGAATTAATTAAAAGTAAAGAAATAAATGCTATAAATGTAAAATTTAGGTTTATGTACCTCAACAGGCATTAGGGTTCTTGGAATTATTCTGCAAAACAGACAAAAACACAAAGATCAACATAATCATTTGATAGCTTTCTAGTAATGTTGTAATTAAGTTGCAAAACATGGAAGTTCAAAAGCCATAAATTCCTCTAGAAATAATAATGAAATAAAACTGTCGGTTTCCAATATTTAACAAAAATAGGTAAAAAAGACATAAATTTGGAAGCAAAAGCATGAGGTTTATGTCCCCAAGAAATGGAGGGGACAATATAAATCCAATAGACAGACCTCGTGATGAATGCAAAGACCCAACATTCAAACCCCAAATGTTTGGGTTTCAATCAAGTAGAGTTCCTGAAAAGTCCCCATCTTCTTTTCAGACAACAACTAGTCTAAAAGTTAATTTCCCTAAAAGAAAAATGTCTTTTTACTAGCTACCCTTCCAAAGCATTTTTTATTTTCATTTGTTCACACATAAAAGTTTTTTTTTTCTCTTTTTTTTTATAAATTTAATCTAACTTATAACTATCCTCTAGAAACAAGTTGATTCACTCTACAAAATTTGATTGTAAAGAAAATTTGTAGAAAACTAATTTATAAGCCGGTGACATTTTATGAATTGAATTTATAACTTTTTTGTTCGTCCAAGTAGTATTGATACTCAAACATTCTCTTGATGATTAACACAACAGAAGCATATTGACTAGGTATTTATCTTAATAAACACCAACATTAAAATTTTGATAATTTGAGCTACCAAAGATAAACAATTGCTAAGGCCCGCTTGTTAACCATACAATTTTTTTTTTTGTTATTAGTTTTAAAAATTTTAACTTAAGACAATTAGGCGAAATACATAATTTTCATTACATTATATACATTTTAATTGTCCTGTAAAAGAAAACAAAGGTTATGATTCACTTACTACTACCTTAGATGAAACCTTAACAAGAATTGGGGTAAATACAATCTTAAATTTCAAAAAGCAAAAAGAAAAATACTAAAACCCATTTTACTCATGGATAGTTTTTTTTTAGTGCAAGTTGGGGAAAGAGAAATTACAAATATTGTTTATAAGAATTAAACACATGTGGAGTAGAAATAGATTAACATCAAACCAGACAATCAATTGCGCCACCGACCCATTTGGTATTTTACTAACATTAAAAATCAATAGATATGTTTTATGATTCATATAAGAAAGTTAATAATAGCAGCTTATATTGGAAGATCCTAAATTAGAAAGGTCACAACCTTTGTAATATATATAAGCTCATTCCAATATCACTTTGTTTTTAAATCAACTTCATGTTTCTAATCTAACATGGGGTCATAAGGCCCAAATAGATAATCAATCAATGAAACATAAGAAAACTTCATTGTAAAATACATGGGCTTCTTTCAACCTCCCGATTCTCCACTAAAGCTAAAAAAACTGAACCTAAGCTAATTAGTAGAGAATAGAATACCAATTAGTGAAAATCAATGATGAATCATGTAAAATCACAAATCAATTCATAAACTAGAAGGGATAAGATTGAACTAAATTTAATTATATCAAGGAAAAAAAATTTAAAGGTGATTGGAATGATGTCATGAATTTAGAAGATGAAATGATGAAGAAAAGAAACAAACCCTAGAACATGGCGGCCGCCATCATGAACAGCCTGAGAAACCAGACCCATCAATCCCACGCTCCCACCTCCATAAACAAGATCAATTCTTCTTTCCACCTTCAAAAGAATCACACACACACATCAATCAACACGTGGCACAGTTTAATCATCATAACAAGAGAAAAAATTGAAAAAAAAAGAGGAAAAATTTAAAGTAGAATTTAAAATGAGAATTGGGAAATGAAATGAAATGATAAATGGGAAAAAAACGGGGCATAGAAAAGTGCGAAGAAGATGACCAAGTTCATCATTTCAGGCAAGCACGTCTGGTTTCCCAGTGGAAAATATTTATGTATACAAAGCCTTCAATTATTTTAATTTCCTGATATTGTAAAAATAAATCTTCAATTTTTGATAAATTAGAGCTTTTTTAGATCATGCAAGAAGGCTGCTCAACTGACAGGCAGATTACAGCTCAAACCTTACTGTCTCTCTCTAATTCTTTTTATCTCTCACTCATCGCTGAAGATAAACATAAACCCTATTCCATCTCCTTCCTCAAAACTTCAAACCCAAACTCGAAAGCTTAAGCCGCTGGATTGAAATATGTATTTAGTATCAAGAGGTGAGACTTTCTTGAAAAGGAGAAGAAATTATAGAAAATGCTCAATTTGCATTATTAAAAGGGAAAGTTAAGAAGATGAATTTTTGTAACTATAGTTGAATTTGCTTCCCCAAGTCAATAAAACAATATTTGGGAGTAATAAAGATGGGATTTTTCCATATGGGTTTTGAACAAAATGCAAAACCCACAAAGAAAAAAACCATGAAAACACAAAATGAACATGAAATAAAATCAAAATTGGATCTTGATTTCCATGGATTGTTGGAAAATGGAGAAAAGAAAGTACCAATTCTTTGCCAAGTTCAACAGCAGCTGATTGGTAGCTAGGCTTCTTCCCAGAACTGCTTCCACAAAAAACACAAATCCTCTGGAATCTGGATTTTGTCTCTTCCATTTTTCTCTCTCTCTGAACTTGTTACTTCTTTCTCTCTCTCTAGATTGAGGTTTTGAAAATGAGTAATCTTTCTTTGAGAGGGGAATGAGAGAATGGAAGAGGTTAGAGGATAAAATTAAAGTGTGAGAATTTGTTTATATAAACACCAAAACTCTCTCTTCACACCCACGTTCACTTGGGGGTGTAGAAAGCAAAGCTCTGTAATTATTTTATTACAAAATATTGCTTTTGTTCTTTTGTGAAATTACTAGTGGGGTGATTGGATTTGACCAATTCGTAGGTAAATACTTATTTATGTTAGAGCACATGTTTTTTTTAAATAAAAAAAGAATTTTGATTGATAGAGAGAAAAATGTAAAAAGTAAAAATATGTAATTTTAAAGATGAATAAGAAAATATTTATTCACTCTTGTCTAAGTATTACTCATTAGATTATGGAGTATAAAAGAGGAGAGGAGAAAAAGTGGAAGAGGAAGAGGTAGGTGCGTGATTTAAAAGATTTAAAATAGTCATTTGGAAATTGATATTTTGGAGAGGTGATGTTGTAAAATTATTTTTTAATGTAGCCATTACATATTTATATTAGTTAATAAATTTAATATATTTTATTTTATATTATGTGGTTGAAAATTAGAGAAAATTTTATGAGATATATAATATTAGATAAAAGATATTTTATATTATATTATATGATTTAAAATTAAAAAAAGTTTTGATGAGACATTTAAAAGATTAAATAAAAGATTTAATGTGATTTTGGAAGAAAAGTAAGGAAGGATTTGGGTAGAGGTCGATGTCCTAAAAATAAACATGGAGTTGTTTCAATGTTTGACAGTAATTGAGTTCAACGTTTGACTTTTTTTTTTTATGAGAAAATTTTGGCTATATAGTTGGCTCTAATGATATTATATAAATAAATTAGAGAACTCTTCTTTATAAATTCATGTATGGGGAAGTTTACCCCTTTTTTGTCTCTAAGGGTGCGTTTGTTTTTTGTAGAAAATAGTGGAGGTGTTTAATATAGAGTGGAAAGAAGTGGTTAATAGTCATCTATAGTGGTTAACTACTCGTTTGGGGATTGGAGTTAATAGTGGTGAATAATGAATTACTTGTTTGGGGATTGAGGTTAATAGTTGTTGATATAAATTTTTTTTTAAGTGGTTGGAGTAAATAACAACAAATATATGTCTATAATTAAAAGTTTATGAATTTTAATTATCCACCTCAATTGTTGTTGTTTTTTTTTTAGTACCACCTCAATTGTTGTTAACTGAACTTAAAAGACATTTTTATAGTTGATCGTATTTGTTTTATAAAAAAAATCAATTTTATATTTTGTTACTAAACATATGAGCAACATGAATGAAACAAACAATAATAAATTTTAAAAATTTAGGCTAAATTTACAATTGAATAGACCGTTAAAATGTGAATTATTAAAGAAATAGTAAAAATATATTTACGTGAAACTTGTAAAAATACATTATTCTAGAAAATAAAGAAATAGATAGTACTAGGATATTATGGTCTTCTTGTTTAAAAAAAAATAGCAATCATAGTCAAACTTACGGTATAATTAATACTCATTATACGTTATTGTTTATACATAATACTATATTAATACACAATATTGTACTTATAACATTGTATTATTAATATCCCAAATTATATTGTACAATAAATATCAACCATACTGTATTTTTTATTATGGATGCAAATATTTTCAAATTTTCTTAGATATTTTGTGAAATTGGACTATGTAGCACAATTTTCCTTTAGTCTACGCACTTCTAATTTTATTTTGATTCTTTTATTTTTTTTAAATGTCAAATTTTAATTATTATAACAATAATAAAGCTAAAATTTAGTATTTGTTGTTAATTTATTACTATATTTCATTTATAAATTTTTCTTATTATTTTTTCAAAATTTTAGATATATGGTTACATCAAATGTTTTATTAAAAAAAATGAGGTTTTTTATGAATTAAAATTATTATTCATTGATAATTTTTTTTAATGAAATAATTCATTTTAAGATCAACTTTTCGAAAGTAGAATTAAATTGGATTACAATCAATCTATCAAGCCAACACGTTATTGACTTTTTCGATAGGTTAAAATTATTATTAGAAATAAATATTTAAATATTGATATTAGCCGAGATTAAAAGATAAATTTGATGAAATTGAAAGTGAGATTTAATAAAAATGTTTTTTTAAAAAAAGAAAAATAGAGATTTGATAGAGGGTTTGAAGAGTGGTTAAAATGGGTTGAAGAGTGGTTAAAAGAGGTTGAAGAGTGATTGTTTACTACAAAATACAAACGAGGAGTTGTTGAGGAGTGGTTAATCACTCCTCGTGTCCAAAGAACAAACATAGCCTAAGGGGGTGATTGGATTTTGGAGTTGAAAAGATGAGAGGAGAGAAAGTGAAAGAGAAAGAAGAAATTAAGTGAGATATGAAGTAGTTGTTTGGATATTGGTATTTTGGAGGGAAGATGTTGTAAAAAAATATATATTTTATATATTTTTTTTAATGTAATCATTACATATTTATATTAATTAATAAATTTAATATATTTTATTTTATAGGGGATTTTGCATGTATATTAAAAAAAAAAAAATAATTTCATGTATAGCACAATTCCCAAACTTATTCATTTGTAGCACAAAAATGATTGAAGTCTATCAGTTTGCATTGTTCAATTCCTCAAAATCGATTCAAGTCTATCAGTTGAACTGATAAAAGTCTAAAGTCTATCAGTTGAACTGATAGAAGTCTATTAGTTGAACTTGAAAGTTGAATAGATACAAGTCTAAGTCTATTAGTTGAACTGATAGAAGTCTAAAGTCTATCAGTTGAACTAATTGAAATCTAAATTCTATCAATTAAAAGTCTAATAATGTTAGAATATGAATTTTGGGCAAAATGTGCTATGAATGAAATTATTTTAAAAAATGTGCTACAATTGTAATGAAGAGCCAAAATATGCTATGGAAGATCAATTCCCTATTTTATATTAGGCTAAAATTCCATTTTGGTCCCTCGACATTGAAGTTTGTTTCATTTTGGTCCCTCGACTTTGAAATGTCCAATTTTAGTCCCTCAACTTTGTTGTTTGTTCAATGTTGGTCTCTTAACTTTCAAATGTCCAATTTCGGTCCCTCAATTTTGCTATTTGTCCAATTTTGATCCCTCAACTTTCAAATGTTTTCAAATTTGGTCCTTAGACTATAAAAAAAGTTAAAAATGGTCCTTTAGTCAAATGAATTTTTTATCACTCCTATATTATTTTCTCTCTCTTTCATCTTTTATAATTTCTCTCTCTAGAAGTTTTACCTCTCTTCAATCCACCTCTCTTCCCCTCTTTTCTTTTTTCTTCTTTATGCTCTTTCTTTTTCTTTTTGGTTCATGGTAGACTATGAATTTTGGAAAACAAAAAGTGACAAATCAAAGTAGGAAAAGTATTATTTAGAAAAATGATGTTATGTTAAACAATTTGATGAGATGGATTGAAGATAGAATAAGAGAACAAGAGAAGGAAAGAGGATTAAAGAGAGGATTTAAGAGAGATAAAACTTTTAGAAGGAAAAATGATGAAAGATGGAAGAGAGAGAAAATAATTTAAGAGTGAGAAAAAATGTATTTGACGAAAGGGTCATTTTTTAACTTTCTTGATAGTCTAAGGATTAAATTTGAACATTTGAAAGTCGAGGGACCAAAATTGGACAAACAGCAAAGTCAAGGGACCAAAATTGGACTAACAACAAAGTCAAGGGACTAAAATTAGACATTTGAAAGTTCAGGAACCAAAATGAAACAAACTCCAAAGTTGAGGGACGAAAATGGTATTTTAACCTTTATATTATGTGGTTGAAAATTAAAGAAAGTTTGATATGATAGTTGATATGATAAGATAAAATATATTTTATATTATATTATGTGGTTGAGAATTGAATAAATGTTTGATGTGACATTTAAAAGATTAAATAAAATATTTTATATGAAGTTAGAGGAGAGGTTGAAGAGGGGTTGAAGAGAGGTCGATGTCCTAAAAACAAACATGGGTTAGGATTTCCCCTTCATCTCCTCTCCTCAACACCAAATTTCAAACACCCCCTAAATATTAGGAGTAATTTCGCTTTGAATATTTTGGATTTTGTAAAAATTGGGTGCCTAGCTTAGAAATGAGCGAGACTACCTTTGTTTCAAACAAAAAAAATATTTGAAAAATATAAAAAAGTAATAAAAACTAGGGAAAATGTTTTTTTTTATTAGAGAGAAAATATATTTTTTTCTGAGATTATAATAATTGGATTGGAAGACTCGAGTAAAAGATGCCTTAATTTTTTTATTATACATTAATATTGTTGACCAACTACTCTCTACTTATGTAACATCATTTAAATCTCATATAATTTCTTTTTATAAATAAAATCATTTTCTTAAAAAAAATATTTATAGAAATACACTACAAGAAAAAAGGTCTTAGGCGACGTTTTATTAACGTTGGGAAAGAAAACGTTGCTTAAACCGGCCATAGGCGACGTTTTTTAAAAACGTCGCCTAAAATATATCTTGAGCGACATTTTAAAAAAATGTCACCTAAGCCATATTTTAGGCGACGTTTTATTAACGTTGGGAAAGAAAACGTTGCTTAAACCGGCTTTAGGCGACGTTTTATTAACGTTGGAAAAAAAAATGTCGCCTAAACCGGGGGTTATGCGACGTTTTTTAAAAAACGTCGCCTAAAAAATTTCTTTTTCATAAAAGAAACAATCCAAGCCTTTCATCTTCTTCATCTTCTCCTTCTTCTTCTCCAACCCAAACCCCACTCCCCCATCTACCAGCAGCTGCCGCCGCCGCCCTTAGCTCCCCACGCCGCCGACTGCTCGAACCACGCCGCAGCCCTCAGCTCTCCACGCCGCCGGCCGCTCGAACAACGCCACCACACCGCCCCCTCGTCGCGAGCGGCCACGAATAACCCCTTAGTGTGCACGCTCCCACATCGATCTCCCCCGTCGCAAACAGCCCCTGCTCGTACCTACCCACGCGCGATTTCCCCCTTCGCGTTGATCTCCTCTCGTCGTGAGCAGCCACGAAAAGCCTCTTCGATCTCCCCTCGTAGCGAGCAGCCTCGAACAACCCCTTCGCCGTGCCCGTTCCAACAGAGCCCAGCTCTTCCCCGCGACGATCGTTCGATTGTGATTGCGATCGATACGTATTTCTCTATTTCGTCTATGCAAACATCTATTTCAATCTCAATACTAGCTTATTGAACTTAAAAAAGAAAAATAAAAAGGGAAAACCAATAGCAATTCATTTGTATATACATTAATTATAATTTGCAAAATAAGAAGAAAAAAAAAAGTTAATTTGCACCATGAGTTTTACAGCGAGCCCCCCGTACTAGTCATTCGAAGCGCGACATAACTGATTCAAGACATTCTAATGCCTTAAATAACTTAATTTTTTAACTCACAAAGACAACATTCGCTTAAAATGAAAGGTTAATAGTTGAATCTTATGTATGTTTTATATAGATTCTTTGTTAAACTTCATTTATATTCATGAATTAAGGTTAATAGTTAAATGTAATGTATGTTTTATATATTATTCTTAGTTAAAACTTCATTTATATCTATGGAAATGTTTTTATTGTGTATACACACACACATATATATATTTTGTGTTTTTTTTATATAGTGCGCCTTAGGTAAAAAAGCCCTCGTCTTTTGGTGCGCCTTGCGCCTCAAGTTCTAGAGGTACATTGCGCCTCAGGCTCCAGAGGGTCATTGCGCCTTAGTGCGCCTTGCGCTTTTTAAAACACTGTTAGAGGCTATAAATCCTCTCCCTATAAATATTGCTTAATAAAAAAAAAATATATCAAACATAGGTTTACTTTCTTAAATTCAATTACCTTCTTGACTATCTTTGTTGCTTTCCCTTCATTTTTGTCAATGCCACTCTCTAATGATTCACCTAAATCATGTAGGATAGTTCGACGCTTGAATCTGAGAGTGGTTATTGAAAGAGATTGAAGATGAACAAAGATTGGATAAAAAATAAAAATAGGTTGTCTGTTGAATATGCTGAAGGCATTAAACAATTTTTGGAAATGGAAAAGTCTCATGTCAATAGTGTTGGAAAAGTGAGACGTCCCTGCAAAAAAATGTATGAACGTGTTGTGCCAAAATATTCAAGGGGTAGAAACTCATTTGTTCATATATGAAATTATGGAATCCTATCGTGACTAGATATACCATGGAGAACCTATTAACTTACCTAGGTATGAAAGTCAAACAGTGAGGTCAATACACGTTGAAAGGGTCAATTAAGTTGAGTCTAGTGGGCACAATGATGAGAATGAAATACTGACAATGTTGAATGACATGAACCGTCGTAATTTGGAATTAATTATAGTTGAAGAAGAAGATAATAATACTTATGAAAATGTTGCACCCAACTACAGTAGACAAGACGATCGATCAACATCGTTTGATGACTTGATGAAAGAAACATCTATTCAGTTATATCCAGGATGTACTCGATTCTCCGCTTTCTTTTTTTTTGGTAAAATTGATGCATCTAAAGACTATGAATAACTGGACCAATACCTCATTTGATTCGTTGTTGAAATTGTTAAAAGAATCGCATCCTGACGGTGCTTGCATACCTGGTTCATTCTACGAGGCTAATAAGAAGTTTCGAGAGTTGAGGTTGACTTACGAATCAATTCACGCATGCAAGTACGATTGCGTGTTGTATAGGAACGAATACAAAGATGCTGAACAATGCCCTACATGTGGAGAGTCTCAATATAAGACGAACAAGGATAATTCTAATAAACTTCCCCACAAAGTGTTGAGACATTTCCCGTTAATACCTCGACTAAAGAGATTATTCTCTTCTAAGCATTATGCTTCCGATATGAGATGCCACAAGGAAAAACGTGTTGAGGAACCAGGAGTTTTGCGACATCCATCAAACGGTGAAACCTGGAAACATTTGGACCTTCAATTTCCTGAATTTGCATTAGATTCTCGAAATGTACGATTTGGATTATCTTCGGATGGATTCAACCCTTACGGTCATATGAGTACCACGTACAGTATGTGGCCTGTACAATTAGTGGTGTACAATCTACCACCTTGGAAATGCATGAAAGACATAAATATCATATTATCCTTATTAATTCCCGGTCCAAAATCACCAGGAAGGGAGATTGATGTGTACTTGCAACCACTAATTGAGGAGTTGAAAGAGTTGTGGAATAATGGTGTTTGCACGTTCGACTCATTCAAGAAGGAGTACTTCCAACTTCGCGCTTGCTTGATGTGGACCATAAATGATTTCCCGGCGTATGGTGACTTGTTTGGTTGGAGTACGAAAGGTTACCAGGCTTGTCCTATTTGTAAAGAAGAAACTCCCGTTGTTGGTTTGAGAGGGAAGCGAGGATACATTGGACATCGACTGTATCTACCTAATAATCACACTTGGCGTACAAGTAAATTGTTTAATGGAGAAAATGAATCTCGTGAACCTCCAATGACATGGGATGGAGAGCAGATACTGCATCAAGTAAGTCATATGAGATTTCCTGTGCTTAGCAAGCATCCTTCTAAACAAGATAAGAAGAGGAAGCAAACTGAAAATAATTGGAGAAAAAAGAGCATATTTTTCGAGCTCTCATATTGGTCTAAACTTCTGTTAAGACATAAGCTAGACTTAATGCACATCGAAAAAAATGTGTGTGAGAATTTGCTAGGAACTATATTGAATATTGAAGGGAAGACCAAAGATACGATGAACGTTAGGAAAGACCTCGAAGATATGGGAATACGAACAAAATTGCACCTACAAAACATAGGAGATAAAGAGCTTAAACCGCACACATCATATACTCTCAGTAAAGACGAAAAAGTTGAATTCTGTAACTTTTTAAAAGAAGTCAAGTATCCTGATGGTTTTGTTTCTAACATAGGGCGATGCATTAACGATTCAAAGTTAACTGGTTTGAAGACACACGACTATCATGTTCTACTTCAGAGACTAATTCCTATCGGTGTTCGAGCCTTTTTACCTAAGGAAGTGTGTGCTACGGTCGTTGAATTTTGTCAGTTCTTTAGTTTTTTGTGTTCTAAAACATTACGAGTATCTGATTTGGATCAGTTGCAAGAGGACATTATTATAAGTCTTCGTAAAATGGAGAAAATCTTCCCACTCGCGTTCTTTGATGTGATGATTCACTTGACTATCCATTTGTCGTATGAATGTAAGTTGGTCGAACCAGTGAATTATAGCTGGATGTATCCTTTCGAGAGAAGTTTAAGAATATTCAAACTATTTGTTTTGAATAAAGCACAGCCAGAAGGGTCGATTGCTGAAAGGTATGTGAACAACGAATGATTGAACTTCTGTTCATTATATCTCACTGGTATTGATACGAAGTTCAATTGGGCAGACCGCAATGATGACCACAACACTGATGACGAACGGCTTGGAGAATATGAAGTATTCAAACAGAATGCACGACCAATGGGAGAGATGATACGAAAGACTTTATCTCATATTGACATGTGAAGATTACATTGGTACATTCTCCAAAACTGTGATGAGATAAATAATTATCTTATTCAACATTTAGAACTTCTTCGACCAGGTGTGATAAGTGCTGCCGACTTATATGCCAAACATGAAGAACAATTTCCAGGTTGGTTTAAAAAAGAAGTTCTAAAAATGCGAAAAAATGGACATAATTATGATGATTTGTATGCAATGGCAATGAGACCCAGTAGATTGGTTCGATTATATGAAAAATGCATAGTTAACGGTGTAAGGTTTCACAATATTGAGGTTCAAGAGCGTCGAACAACTCAAAATAGTGGTGTTAGGGTGCCAGGCGAAGGGGGAACCAAAGATGACCCCTTGTACTATTACGGGGTATAAGGGAAGTGTTTGATCTTGTGTACGTTAATAGAAGACGAGTTATGATTTTTAAATGTGATTGGTACAACACTGACACAAAAAAGGTAGATTTCATTTCGAGCTAGGTTTGCGTTTAATTAACACGTCTCAATTTTGGTACAACTACAAGGTCGAAATGATTCACTTATATAAAACACATCTCAATTTCGAGCCACACAAGCAAAACAAGTGTTTTATATAAGTGATCCAAAGTACGGTCAAAATTGGAAGGTAGTGCAATTAGTACCGAATAAAAAACTGTGAGATGTGCTTGAAGTGGAAGAGCAAGAGGATGGAGAACTTGATGAAATACAACTAAAAGGTCGAACGACTGTCGATGAGTGTATAGAAGAAAACAAATTAGATAGGATTGATGTCGAACCAGTCATAGTTGATTTAACACTGAATAAGAGACAATCGTCAAATAATTTGGACGATTTCATTGACGACCATGAGATCCAAGATGATTGAGAAACGTCTCCTGAGAGCCTCTCATTGGATGATTATTTTTCAGACTAATTAATATATACTTACGTACGTTCTTATAGACTTCACTAGTTCTCTTTCTGATTTCATATAGCAATATTTATCTACTTTCTACAGTGTAGTCATGCCTGGTAATTTGTCGGGGATGTCTAACACATTATTTGATGAGACCACTGATGATCAGGATGTTGTTCCTGAGACTTTGCCTTCCGAGGAGACTCAGGAATCAGGTATGATTTTATTTGTTTAGTTCATTCACAATTTTTTTCATTGGCTTCTAACATTTAATCACGTGCATATAGTACATTTAGATCTCGACGCTGTCGAGGTATTTCGACTCGCGTTGAGTTGGAGAGGAACGTAACTAATCACGACATTCTTAGTGTCAAATTCAGTCAGGAGTACGAAAAGGTTGTTGGACCAATTGCAAGTAGCTTGAGTAAGCAGATCGGGGTGCTTGTGAGAGGGTCATTTCCTGTAACTCTCAATAAATGGGAAGAGGTCACTCCAGAATTGAAGAACCTAGTGAAACAAAGACTTTTGGTATGTTTAAAAACACATAGTTCGTATTTTATGCAAAATTTTGTTCTATTAATCTATACATTTGTTTTACACAGTCACACTTCAACCTAGACCTTAGTAACCTATGGTAAGCAAACATATAGAGGATGTGATGCAAACCACGTTCAAGGCCTACAGATGCTCGTTGCACAAACATTACAAGTAAGTAACATATTAACTTATACTTATGTTGTTTCACTTTTAATACATCATAACTAACCATAGATTATAATTTTTTTAGGCTTCTTGGTCCGACGATTCGACGATCGAACCCACATATTAGCATAACGGATCCAGCTGATTGGGAATATTTGTGCAATAGATGGGAGGACCCGGAATTCAAATCGAAGTCAAAGAAGGCTGAAAAAAGTAGATCTCATGTTAAATACAATCACGTGGCAGGGAGTCATTCTTTCTTGACTATACGTGAACAGGTAATATTTCATTGTGTAATACTTTATTGCGAACGATTTGTATAATATGCTAACGACTTTATTTTATTTTTCTAGAGAAAGAAGGGTGATCAATTCATAGGGAGCATAGACCTATTCAAAGAAACTCACTGTAAAGAAGAGACTGGATGGGTGAACCCAGATTGTGAGGAGGCTTATGTAAGTATGTTGATTTTTCTTTTTTCATTTAAAGTTTTTCTCGATACTAATGTATGTTTGATTTTTATCTATAATAAAATGATACAGATTAGAGCGACTGCGATTGCCTATGGACTACCATACGACGAGTTAGAGATCACCGACAGAATTCTAGGTATGAAGGGAGATATGATAAAGGGCCTAGGCAAGGTTCCTTATGAGGTCCGGTCTACTGCAAGAGGAAAGAGGGTGTCCTCATCAAGTTCTAGTGCTAGCATGTCTTCTCAGCGTGAGTTACAACTTCAAGGACAGATTACAGAACTGGAAAAAGAACTTGCGTTGAATCGCGAGGAACTACATAAGACTAGAGATGAATCTCGAGAAAATTACAGCCAGCTTCGAGAGATGATGGAGCAGTTTAGGAGATAAAGGATGTGACGTTACACTTAGGTAAGTAATTAAAACTCTACAATTACGCATATTTTATGTGAATTGTGGCTATCCTGCAGCAAAGATAGCCACATGGTAGATTATATATGATTTTCATTGTTAAAGCAGGTGTAATTATTTTTTTTGGTTAGTCATAGGGGTGTCGTTATGCTGCCGAAATTTTGAATTTTCTTTTATATAAGTATAATTTCTTTTAATTTTTGTCAACTAACTCATATTTCATTTCATTTTTTCAGATGACGCACGACCTGTGGTTGAGGACAAGGAAACAATGTGTAAGGGACCGACCCGAATGGGGCACTAAATGGGCCCTTATCCCAATGCATGCATTCAAAGTAAAGGACATTTAAACAGACATGATTTCGGATTCCAATTAAAACAAAAACATTCAAAATAACCCCTTTAAAAACTAGACAATTTCCCTGGAACCTGTCCCTGTTTCCAAGCACCTGTTCCAAGATAAATATGTTTCCAAAGTTTACTCTGATAAGAGATTTACTAAAAACCATTCAAAACCTGTTCAGATACAAAGTGCTGGAATCCACAAATATTTACAAAACATCCTAGGGCACCGTGCCCGGCTACATGCATTCAGGGGAAAACAAAACACAAAGAGTCATAATACAAAAATCGAGTTGGAAGATCTGGGCCCCATGATCACGGCTCCTCCTTGACCATCTTGTCTCGCAACTTGGTTACTGTGGAAAAACCACGAGTAAGGGTGAGTAACGAATTACTCGGTAAGAATCCCCAACAGGGGTACAATACGATATACATGGTCATCTCGATGGCGTATGCGGCTATGAATATAAACACGAATAGAGCACATAGCTTAGCCCACACTTGGGCCTCGGATGCCAATTTAAGGTCTTAGTCGGAATAATATCACCACCACGATCCACTACACAAATCGCCCTATACGAGAAACAAGTCCCGGCCTCGGCACTGTCTCATCGTCGACGAAAGGTACACGGCTCAAGATCCCGATGAGCTCTCCGGTCGGTATTGTAATGAGCGTAAGCATGTACCGCGTGCTACTGCTGCGGACTATGAAGGGTTTTTGGTCTCAGAGGCAAGCTGCCCATGTCCATCCACCACGCCTAACTAAATCTCCGGATCGGTGTCGCGACATAGGGTGTGAGACACGGACACGTAAACTATGTCGGCTGAACCACGCGCACTGGGCCAAGGAGCGGTCGTGGTAGGCTTACACCGAGGAAGCCGTCCTTGCCTTAACAGTGGCAATCGGGGGCTCTTGCCAAACATGCCGAGGACATGCCGCGGTGCGGGGACGAGGCAATGCCAAGTCATCATCCCGACCGTTGGGGCATTTAACGATCCGCCACCCTCACCCAAGATTGCGGGGCTACGGTTGGGTTAGCTAATCCCTCACGGGGTCGGGGGCGAGCACTCGTCTCGGCGTCCCCGCCATGGATGCAAGGTACTTTATGCATCAGGCCGGATGATGCTATCTACGCAACTCTAACTCCGCCTAGCAAGCGACAAACAATTCCATAAAATCCAATACGTGCTCAATAAGAATACAACGAGCCTAGCATGATACTACGAAGCAAGGAACAGATACGAGCATGCTAGAAAGGAACAACCTAGCATGGATTAACATGAGAATTAATCAGGAACAACATGCTAATCAGGAATTCAGAATTGAGTACCTAGCTATACATGTCAATAAACACAAACAAGCAGTCAATCAGCAATCACATATAATATCGCAGGGTCCACACATGTAAGGGACCGGCCCGAATGGGGCACTAAATGGGCCCTTATCCCAATGCATGCATTCAAGTAAAGGACATTTAAACAGACATGATTTCGGATTCCAATTAAAAAAAAACATTCAAAATAACCCCTTTAAAAACTAGACAATTTCCTTAGAACCTGTCCCTGTTTCCAAACACCTGTTCCAAGATAAATACATTTCCAAAGTTTATTCTGATCAGAGATTTACTAAAAACCATTCAAAACCTGTTCAGATACAAAATGCTGGAATCCACAAATATTTACAAAACATCCTAGGGCTCGTGTGCGCCACATGCATGCATTCAGGGAAAACAAAACACAAAGAGTCATAATACAAAAAGCGAGTTGGAAGAGCTGGACCCCATGATCACGGCTCCTCTTTCGGGCATCTGTCGTCGCACACCACGATTACCGTGGAAAACAACGAGAATAAGGGTGAGTAACGAATTACTCAGTAAGAATCCCCAACGGGGTACAATACGATATACATGGTCATCTCGATGAGCGTATGCAAGCTATGAATATAAACGAGAATAGAGCACATAGCTTAGCCCACACTTGGGCCTCGGATGCCAACTCGTGGTCTTAGTCGAAATAATATCATCTGATCCAATACATAAGTCGCCCTATACGAGAAACAAGTCCCGGCCTCGGCGCTCTCATCGTCGACGAAAGGTACAATGGCTCAAGATCCCCGAGCTCTCTCGGCGCGTATTTGTAATGAGCGTAAACATGCACCGCGTGCTCACTGCGAACCATGGGGGTGCCGGGTCTAGAGGCAAAAGCCGCCCATGTCGATCCACCACGCCTAACTAAATCTTTGGATCGGTGTCACGACGACATAGGGTGTGAGACTGGACACGTAAACTATGTCACCTGAACCACCGCACGAGGCTAAGGAAGCGGGTCGTGGATGGCTTACACCAGAAGCCGCCCTTACCTTAACGGTGGCAATCGGGGCTACGGCCGAACACACGCGAGGACGTGCCGATCTGCCGGGACGAGGCAATGCCAAGTCATCATCCCGACGGTTGGGGCATTTAACGATCGCCACCCTCACCCAAGATTGCGGGGCCTACCGGTAGGGTTAGCTAATCCTCGCGGGGTCAGGGGCGGAATGACTTGCTCGGCGTCCCCCGCCATGGATGCAAGGTACTTTATGCATAGCCCGAATGATGCTATCTACCGCAATTCTAACCCGCCCTAGCAATCAGCAAACAAATCCATAAAATCCAATACGTGCTCAATAAGAATACAACGAGCCTAGCATGATACTACGAAGCAAGGAACAGATACGAGCATGCTAGAAAGGAACAACCTAGCATGGATTAACATGAGAATTAATCAGGAACAACATGCTAATCGGGAATTCGAATTGAGTACCTAGCTATACACATCAATAAACACAAACAAGCAATCAATCAACAATCACATATAATATCGCAGGTCCACACAACTCCGGTAAGAAATCCTTACCTTGGTGGGGACGATTACACGAAAAACCTAGGTGCATGAACGAACCCGAACTAGCTATCGAGAACCTATTAATCACAACACAATTACACACAAAATTCTAAATTAAATTAAATATAATAAAATAAAATAAATAGGCTCGGCTCGGCTTGGCGACAAGCGCGCGGACACGGCTCTAGGGCGCGGCTTCTGCGCGCGAGCGATGCAGAGGTGCGAGGGCGCGCGCGCGGTGTGCGGCGAGGCTCGGTGGGCTGGGCTGCGACAGGGCACCGATTTGGCGAACTCGAGCGAAGGAGGAAGAACGCGAATTCGGGGGATTGGAGAAAATTCGACGAACGATTGTTGTTGGTCGAACTCCCCTACTGCAGCTGCACAAAAACCACCCAGCAACTCGCTTCAACATGGCGGGAAAATCAAGTCGAAAAAGCAGGGATTGATTGAAGGAGAGAAGAAGAAGAAGAAGAAAAACTTACTACCTCGGCACTGAAATGGATCGACTTCGAACTGGGGAAGACGAGCTCGGTCGAATCGGAGCTAGAGAGGGGAGAAATAGCAGAGGGAAACGCTGTCGGTTGAAGAAGGAATCGCGAAGAGAAGAAGGAGAAATGGGGAAGAAGGCTCGGCGAGCTGGCTTTTAAACCAACCGCCTTCGAAAACAAGCATATAGCATGCTGGCGCGTTTAGAAGCACAAAGACGCCCAGTGGCTCGGCTGGCAGCGCCCTTTGCCGAGCACGCGACACGTCCCTGGCTAGAATCTCACTCGACGCGCTATTTAATTCCTTTTTTAATCCACATTCTTCCAAGCCCAAATGCCTTCACCAACATTCCCGATCCCATTCAAAATGACTCATAATTTTTCCGGCAATTTAAAATTTCAAAACCGGCCCTGTCGGCCCGACCCAAAATTACCAAAATGCCCCTAGGCCTCTCGGGAAGACCGGGATGAAATTTCTGGGCCATTACAACACAACTCCGGTAAGAAATCCTTACCTTGGTCGGGGACGATTACACGAAAACCTAGGCTGCGAACGAACCCGAACTAGCTATCGAGAACCTATCAATCACAACACAATTACACACAAAATTCTAAATTAAATTAAATATAATAAAATAAAATAAATAGGCTCGGCTCGGCTCGGCTCAGCTCGGCTTGGCGGCACGGCTCGGCAGCAGGACACCTGACACGGCGCTGGGGCGCGGCTTGGCGACACGGCTCGGCGGCACGGCTCGGCGACGAGCGCGCGGACGGCGCGTGGAGGGGCTATACGAGCGCGAGCGATGCAAAGGCGCGAGGGCGCGCGCGCGGTGTGCGGCGAGGCTCGGCGGCACTACGCAGCGACAGAGCACGAAAATAGGGGCGATGGAGAAAACCCAAAATCGAGCGATCCACGGGGATTCGACGAGCGATTCTTTGATGGTGAACTCTCCTACACTAGCTGCACACAAACCATCCAGAAATTCACTTCACCACGGCCGGGAAACGAAGCCCGGAAACAGGGGGCTCGGATCGAAGAAGAGAAGAAGAAAAGAAGAAAAACTTACCTTCAGCCCGGAAAAGGATCGATCTTTGAGCTGGGGAAGACGACCACGATCGAATCGGAGCTGGAGAAGTAAGAAATCGCCAGAAATCGCCGATCGGTCGAAAGAGAAACGAAGAAGAATCGCGAGGAAGAAGAAGCTTCGGGCGAGCTCTGCTTTTATACCAACCGCCCTCGAAAACAAGGATATAACGAAGTTGGCGCGTTTAGAAGCACAAAGTAGCCCAGTGGCTCGGTTGGCAGCGCCCCCTGCCTAACACGCGACACGTCCCTGGCTCGAATCTCACTCGACGCGATATTTAATTCCTTATTTATTTCCACATTTTTCCAAGCCCAAATGCCTTCACCAAAATTCCCGATCTCATTCAAATCGACTCATAATTTTTCCGACAATTAACAAATACAAAACCGGCCCTGTCGGCCCGACCCAAAATTACCAAAATGCCCCTGGGCCTCCCGGGAAGACCGGGATGAAATTTTCGGGCCGTTACAATATTCCCCCCCTTATAAGACTTTCATCCTCGAAAGTCACTTAAGATTGGAACAGCTCGGGATACTGCAATCTCATCTCATCCTCCCGCTCCCAAGTGGCTTCCTCTGAACTCTGACTCCTCCACTGAACCTTTACCAACCGAATTTCACGATTACGTAGAGTCTTTGTCTCAAAAGCAAGAATCCCCACTGGCTTCTCCTCGAAGCTCAATCCTCATTCAGCTGCAAAGGCTCAAAATCACCAATGTGCGACGGGTCCGGCACGTACTTCCTCAACATCGAAACATGAAAAACAACGCGTGCCTTCTGCGAAAATGACGGAGGCAAGGCTAATCGATAAGTGACCCTGCCTATCCTCTCCAGAATCTCAAACGGACCAACAAAACGGGGACTCAGCTTCCCACGCTTGCCAAACCTCAAAACACCTCGCATCGGTGCGACCTTTAGGAATACATGTTGGCCAACCTCAAACTCCAAATCTCGTCGCCAAACATCGGCGTAACTCTTTCGCTGCTCGAAGTTTGTCAACATACGAGCTCTAATCTTACGCACGGCACCATTGGTCAACTGCAGCAACTCGGGACCCAAAACCTGCCTATCACCAACCTCTTCCCATAACACAGGAGATCGGCAACGCTTACCATACAAAGCCTCGAATGGAGCAATCTGAATCGTCGACTGGTAACTGTTGTTATATGCAAACTCCATCGATATGTGCATCGGTCCCAAGCGCGGAAATCCAACACACAAGCCCTCAACATATCTTGAGAATCTGGTTCACCCTCTCGATCTGTCCATCGATGCGAGGGTGAAAAGTCATCTTTGAAAGCGCACTCGGTGCCTAAACCCTTCAGGCGCTCTCCGAAGCGAGAAGTGAACCTCGAATCACGGTCGATACGATCCTCACAGCACACCGTGATAACGAATGATCTCGCTCCAAAAACAAGCTGCGCCCTTTGTTCCACGGTATAAGTGTCTCTAGGGAATGAAGTGTGCGCTCTTAGTCAATCGATCGACTATCACCCAAATCTCGAGAGAACTTCCTCGGAGTCCTCGGCAAGCCAGAAATAAAGTCCATGGAGATCTCTTCCCATTTCCACTGAGGCACACTCGGTGCATTTGTGTAACAAACCGGCGGGTCTGCTGGGTGCCTTCACTTGCTGACAAGTGAGACATCGACTGACAAACTCCGCCACATCTCTTTTCATACCCATCCACCAGAAATGTCGCTTAAGATCACGATACATCTTGGTACCCGGGGTGCCAAGCAAACGGAGAACGTGGGCCTCTGAGAGCAACTCTGCTCGCAATCCTGCAACATCCGGAACACACAACCGGCCTCTATACGTCAGCCCACTGTCTGGTGAATATACAAAATCAAAATCTCCATCAGCACTAACTCTGTCAAATAATCTTTTAAGTGCGGGGTCACTCAGCTGACTATCAATAATCCGCTGTCTAATCGATGGCTGGACTGTCAACTGAACCACTCTGGCAGTAACCTCACCTAACAACACTGCAATCTCGGCCCGATCGAACTCTCTCCGTAATCTGGGCTGGGAGCTCAACAACACCGCGGAGTGCGACGTCTTCCTACTCAGAGCATCGGCTACAACATTGGCTTTACCCGGATGGTACAGAATCTCGCAGTCATAATCTTTCACTAACTCTAACCATCTCCTTTGTCTCATATTCAACTCCTTCTGAGTAAACAGATACTTGAGGCTCTGGTGATCGGTAAACATCTGGATCCGCTCACCATACAGGTAATGCCTCGAAATCTTCAGTGCAAACACCATTGCCGCCAACTCCATATCATGAGTCGGATAGTTACGCTCATATGGCTTGGTGGCGGGAAGCATAAGCAATGATCTTCCGTCTTTGCATCAACACACAACCTAACCCGAATTTGGAAGCATCATTTGTAAATCACGAAACCACTGTCCCCTCCGGATTGCCAACAGTCTTTGGAGACAAAGCTGCGCTTGAGCACAGCAAAGCTCTCATCACACTTACTGTTCCAACTAAACTCGACACCCTTCCTCGTCAGACGAGTGAGGGGCGAGGCTATGGCGGAAAAATCCTTAACAAACCGACGACAGCAAACTGCCAAACCCAGAAAGAAACGGCTCCTACGAATAGACAATCGAAGGACAGAGAGCTCCACATACACTCACTGTCTTGCTCCACTAAAGCAACAAGATCAAAATCTCACGGGGTAGCAACAGGGGTTCACCACGAATTGAACCTCCAAATACCAACGGGGCAACTCTCAACTTTCCAGGAAACAGGAAGACAACCAACAGGGCACGAACCATTCGCCCCACGAGCAAAACTGACTTCTAGCAATTCCAATCCACACCTTGGTCAACACCAAGCATCAACTTGTCACCTTACCGGAACCAATCCGGACTCTACTCCAAACAAATACTAACTTGCTAGGCTACCAAGATTGCCAGCAATTTCCCCCGAGGCTACAAACTACACGGCTCCAGCTTGCCAAATGCAACTCACTACTTGGCCTGACTGAGCTCTAAGGAGGTTCTCCACAACCTAGGTTTCTCCGACAACCTTCAACACCCACTGCCAACTAACGGCCTACAACCAACTGCCTGAACAAACAACAACTCCATTTTCCAGCAACACAACCATGCTGGCCAACTCCAACTCCTTGGAAACCAAGAGGACCCGAAACGCTACCGAATGCGTCATCCTCCTACTCAGACGTCCATCACAACATAACTTCTACCCAAGGAAGGATCAGAACAACTCTCTCAGTCATGACGGTCAACAAGAAGATCCGCCAACCAAGCTTAGGTCCAACTTAACAAATCTCACCTAAGCAACAACCTGATACCACGAGCATGGTACCCTTACCACCTCACTAAGCCTTACAACATCCACCTGGAGTCCAATTTTTTCAAAAACTGAGCACCAGATCCCCAAAGCAAACCCTACATGGATCTGAAATTCTCGCCACAGAACGAACCACACAAAACACACTTGTGTGCACAACTCCCAACCTTCATTTAGAGATCCAAGATTAACAAATGCTTTTCTCCCAAAAGCAACACTAGCTCCTGGCAGAGATACAACCAATCAACGGAACACCCAAAGTTCCATCTCCGCACGATGCTCGAAAGTGTGTGGCAACCTTGCTCTACCAAAGCATAACCAGGCCAAACCAAACTTACTTTATGCCATGCCTCTACCAAGGGTGCTTACCCATAAGGCATCCAACTCTTCTCACAAGGCATCCTACTCACCTCGTAGGCATCCAACTCATGGTCCCTCAACTGGACCCAACTTGCTTCTACGATGCTCAACTCTCCTGAGATTTAGGCACTCGAAGGTAGTTGACCGCACTATCAACCACAAAGATCTCTTGGCCTTAACACTAGCGTGAGATGCACGCGCACTAACACTTACCAACCAACAACCAGCTTGACTTACTCAACCTCGGTAAGAACGGGAAAAGGCTCCTTTCGAACATCCCTTCGCTTGAAATCTATCGATTACCACTGAACTAGCCCTTTTTGCACGACCTCCACAGGTGCAACTACCATAAACGGATCCAAGGCTAAAGGAGTACGCTAAACTCCGAACAGCATAGAACCATCTGCTATGCCCATGCCAAACTCAGGCCTTAACCAAATTTAGTGCCAAAGCGGCACACCAACCAAGGCACCTCAAGTGCCACTACTACCAAATCCACTTCTTACTACCAACGGGCCAACAAGGTCACAACCTCAAGTGACACGAACTCTGGCTCGGCATACAAGGGCTCAACTCCAACAACCATGCCTAAGGCATCTCATCAAGCTGAAGGCTCACAGCCTACTCTTGCATCTCCACATGATGCTCAACAAACTCTGGCCGGCTCTATCAACATGCAGCAACTAGCCCTACTCTAGGGCTTACCAAAAGAAGAGTGTTCAATTCTATCACACAACAGAGGAAACCACCAACGGATCCAGTCCGTAGGGAACACTACTTGCTTCACCCTTAACTACAGGGTTCCGGCTTACAGGCTGCAAACAACCACACTTCACAAAAGCACAAAGATGCCTCATCAACCTCCTCGAGGCTACCAACTTTGCAACCACCCTCTAGGCAACCAAATAATCTATCAAGGCTCAAGATCAACACTTGAGATACCCAGGCTAGTCCACACGGGGACCTGCTCCACAAACATCCACATCAACACAACCACAGCTAACTCCTCTCTTGGAGTGGCATTCCAAGGCAAAGCACATCCACCCTCTCACTAGGGGAAAACCAACAACTGGGCCACAGTTGGCCTATGGGAGTCCAATCTCTACCTCCCTCTGGAATGATGTCCCAGGGCATCCGAATCTACCTGGATACCACAACAAGCCACAACATACATCACACACTGCGGGAAGTTGGCATGATGGCGCTCTAAACCCAAACCAATAACTAGTCAGAACCTGCTCGTCTCCGCTCCACAACACTACACAAGGAATACACTCGATGACAGGTATTGTCAATTCTTAACCCTTTTTCTTACAACAAAAAAACAAACTTAGGCGTACCTGATGACTGTCGGAGTGCTAGTGATCATGGGAAAACGACCTACAACAAAAGGTCAAACTACAGAATTTATGACTCTGAGCTCTGATACCATCTGTAAGGGACCGACCCGAATGGGGCACTAAATGGGCCCATTTATTATAAACTGTGGTTACCTAAATCAACCACCGAAGTATGCGTGCCCGTTTATCTAAACCTACGTGCTCATTTATCTACACCTTATAGATATTACTTTTTATTACATAATCAACCCTTCAAACACCGTTTATCATAATCCCTATTATAATAACTTGTTTCTCAAATACCATTTATAATAATTCACTGTATATTATAACTTTTCCTTTATATTAATCAAATTGATTGTGACGAACCCGACCCAAAACATGGTCCTAAACCGGGGTTCTCACTCAGCATGCAAGTTAAATATGATAACAAGCGGTTTAGTGCTCATATTTAAAAACCTTTCAAAACATATGAGAAGGGGGAACCCTTAAAACATAACCATCAATTTACTTTTAAACATCCAACGAAGTAAAACATCCTGGCCAGTGTTTATAAAAACATACAATACAATTTAAACAATCTTTTTAAACAATGTTCTCCTAGGACTCATGTCCATCTACATGCTGAATAAACAATGCAATAATAAATGACAGAGTGCCGGCGGCTCCCCATGATCAATCAGCTCCGTCCGCTAGCCATCCTGGTGTTGTCCCAAGTTACCTGAAAGATAAATAAGGGTGAGTATAAACATACTCAGTAAGAATCCCCAACCGGGGTACAATACGATACATCAGTCATCTAGCACCTCAACATGCAAGCAAACTGCTATCAACACAGATCATAGGTCAACGAGCTCATAAAATAAGATCTGGAGTCATCGGAAGTCTCTTACTTCCGGCCTAGGAATTGGATACACTGACCAATCTTGGACATCACCGAGGTATCTGTCACTCGGGGGGAATACACTGATCCCGAGAATGTCCTCAAGGGCCTCCTTGCCCTTGCACTAAACTGGACTTACGGGAGAGTACCCGAAGTCAGGCTCTAACGGAAGGAATGGTGTACTCACGACATTAGCTCGGTGGAGCTCTCGACCGCAAACAACTAACGGCGTGTCGCGCGCACACACTTATCTTCTTTTGCGCAACCAGCGTAAATGCGGGGCCTAAGGGCAAACTACGCGGGCGGCACGCATGCCTATGACTCGAAGCGGTGTCGCGATCACGATGCGCGAGGCCCTCAGCGCTCATCTGTGCAGCATGATCCATCGACCTGAAGCTAAGAACCGGCCAGGGCAGGCTTACACCGATGGGAGGGTTCCGCTCTAGCAGGCTACAAACTAGGCTTATGCCGAAGTGGGTAGCTAAGTCCACAACCGGCGGGTCGGGGGGGGGGTAGCAAAATACGTTATGCTGAGCACACTTTACTCCCGAGGCCGAGCTAAATCCACCTTGGCGGCCCGGGGAAGCAAGATACGTTATGCTGCGCACACTTTACTCCCGATCAGTGGGGACAAAGTACGTTATGTCCGCTCAGCCTCTGGATGATGACAAACCCTACATCTCTATCTAAGAGTATAGAGCAAAATCAATGATTCCTGGCTAGTAAGCAATGACCGACATAAATCACATTACCTAGCATGATACTACAACTTAAGCAGGAATCATAAGCATCTTTGTGAGAACAAACCTAGCATGGCACTAACATGTAAAATCAGGCAAACATGCTAGCAAGAAATCAATCAACTGCTCTATCTCTAACATGCTCATAACAGTCAGCAAACAAGCAAGGCATATCGTGATAATATCGCAGGATCCACACAACCACGGTAAGAAATCCTTACCTGGAACAAGCAGAAAAACAATAATAAATCATCAAGCAAATCAAGCGATGCTCGAGCCTCTAATCAAACCCGAACAGCCTATACATCAAGCAAAGCACCCCAAATCAAATACATAAAACAACCCAATTAAATCAATAACCAGCAGCCAACAAATCAGAGCCCAACGAAGAAAAGACTCGGGAAATGCCATCCGAGAAGCCACAAGGCTCGGGCCAACCAAACACAACAGGCGGTAGGGTGGGCCGGGGGTCAGGTGGTGGGCGTGATCGTTGGGGCGCAGACAAGGGCGCAGGGCCGCGGAGCTGCGCGCGGGCTCGACTCAACTGGGCGACGACGCGCGGTGCGGCTCGGCACAGGGGACAGCGCTCGGGCGCGAGCGACACGAGCTACAGGAACGCGCGTGCGGGCGACTCGACGCGACGGGCTCAGAGCGCTTGGGAAGGCACAACGAGCTACAGGGGCGACACGGACGAGGCGGCGGCGCGCGGACTGGGCGACGCGGGGCTGGCGAGCTAAGCGACTTCGGTCGGCGGCACAGGGAGCCGGGCGGCGACTTAACACGAGGCGAGGCGGCTGGCGACGCGGCGGCGCGCACCGTGTGGGTGGGCTTTAAATTTGCTCGGGCAAGGCGGCGAGCGGATGGGGTGAGTGTGGGCGGAGGTAAAGGGCTCGGCTCAGAGAGGTGAGGGGCCAAGGGGGGGGCTCGGGTTGGAGAAGAGAGAAAAGGAAAAATGGGGGGGAAAATGGGATTTTTCTTTTTTTTTTTTTTCTTTTTTTTTCTCTTTTATTAATTTTCCTTCCTTATCCAGATAAATCCAATTTTCCAATTTCTAAAATAAGCCTTAAAATCCTTAAATCCCATTTCCCGGCTTCCTCCTTCGAGACCCGATTGAAGCAACCATTTCCAATGAATAAATCTCACTGAAATTAGCCTCCCAAATCAACACTGAGGGCCCGGGCTCGAATCCCAAAGGAAACACCCAAACAACCATAACTTTGCCCAAAACCCAAATCACAACCGAACTCCCAAACGAATAGCCCAAACACCTCGGGACTCGCAGCCACCAATAAACAAGCCTCAACAAAGGCAGGAGCTGCCTCGAAGCCCTGAAAAGCCACAAATCCTGCCCAGGGAGCCAAAAGACCAAAATACCCCTAAAGGTCCAAACAACTCTAACGGCCCAACCGAACCACTGAATCTGAACCGGAAGCTCCTCGAGAATAGGGATAGAAAACTTGGCCGTTACAATACTCCCTCCTTTTAAGACTTTCGTCCTCGAAAGTCTTAAAACGAAACGGCTCTAGGAATACTCGACTGATTCCTAGCCAACAGAACTCTCGGCTAAGACAACACTAGCCCTTCTTCGAAAACCAAACCCTTTTGGGTTCTCAAAGGATCAAAGCCACAATGCTATCCAGATTGCCATAACTATCTCAACAAAGACTGGCACAAAACTTGCACTGCTGCCAAGGACGGGGCAAGGCTAACCGAAAGGCCACTGCTCCGATCCGCTCAAGGATCTCAAAAGGCCCTACAAACCAGGGGCTCAAACTAAACCCTGCTAATCCAACACTGAACACCTCTCTACGGTGTTACTCTCAGCAAACTAGCAGACTGGGCACAAGCTCCAAAACTCAACGCCACGCACTGGCGTAACTTTCCAAAATGCCACAGCTGTTAACAAACAGCCTCAACACTACACCATGCTGGCCAAACAACTGAACCTCTCAGGTTCCAGAAACCAAACGGCCTACTCTTACTTCTCATGAGGCCAGCGAACCACAAAGCTTGCCTACAGCCTTAACGAAATACAATCAAACCACCAACTCGCGATTGATCCAAAAGGCAACTTTTCCAACAAGCAGAAGCTGAAACTTCAGCTACGGCCAACCCTAAATGGCCAAAACCAGGCACAGGCTCCACTCGGCCAAGCCAACAAACTGGAGCCTCTCAACGGCCGAACGCAAACTTTTCCATGCAAACCTACTAGCAACTGGCCAAAGAGAACATTGCCAAGCAAGGAAACAACCAACATTCCTCTCATGGAAATCTCGGGCTGCAAGAACCAAACCATCACGCAGCTACTAGCAACACAACACCTTGAGGATAGCAACTCAAGGGCTAACCAACCAATGCCACGGCACCTCTGTGCCAACTCTCTCAACTAAGGCTCAGCTAACGCCAACTGCGAAAGCACAACAACTAGAAGCAAAGCCCGAGAAAGGCTTGCTCAACAGAAACTCAAACCAAGCTCATAACGAGCAAAACTCGCCTCCAGGCTACCACTCAACACTTAAGTCCAACAGGCTACTCAAAGGACTTCCTCCTTTTAGCCTAGGCCTAACTCATTTTGCGACTAGAAACTCCACACTCGGAACATCGCAAGGAAAACGGACCGACGAGGCTATCTCCAAAGATAATACTCTAGGCTGGCATCCAAGGTGCAACTCAACCACCAAGGAAACTAGGGGTTCCTCAAACCCCAAAGAACCAACAACTTACCAGCAAAAACTCAACTCTTAAACTGGCTGGCCTCCACTCTTGCGGGGACAAACAACTTTTCGCTTGCTAACAACACATGCAGGGACCCTCTCGCTGGGCTAACCACTGCGCTACTCTGATCCACTACACAACTCAGGAGCTAAGATGACTACTCCTCAACGGGAACGATTTCCCAACAAGAAAACTCTGAACGGCAGCGAACATCACACATGCTCGCTGACTAGCTCAAACCCAAGGGCAACAACATCCAACTCTCTTGGAAGCAACACCCAAGGGGAAACCTCAACTGATTGGACCACCAACCAGAACTAGCAGAACTTACTCAACCACCGAGGGAGGGGTCAACTCCCAAAACCTTCTGACTAGGAACAAGTCCTCAGGGCAACACCCTCTTGCTCGAACCGAGCTAGCTCTTGAAACAATCAAGAGAACCAAATCTTGGTCTACACCAAGCTCCAACTAGCCTCCAAACCGGAACCAATCCGGACTCTGCTCCAAACAAGCACTAGCTTGCTAGTCTACCAAATCTGCAAGCAACTCACCCAAGGAACACTGTCTGGGTCTGACTGAGCTCTGAAGAGGCTCTCCACAACCTAGGGATCCTCCGATCACCCTCCGACACACATGGTCGTCAAACGATCTAACAGACAACCGGCTACACGGCACAATCCTCTCCAGCATCTCAACTACTCTGCCCAACACCAACTCTTGAAAACCAAGAGGACCGAACACGCAACAGAATGCGTCATCCTCCTACTCAAGCATCAATCTCAACATACCTTTTGCCCAAGGTAAGGATCCGAACAGCTCTCTTAGCCATAACTATCAAAAACTACGCGACTTTGCTAAAACCGCTCTTGTTCAGTTCCAACTGAACTCTAACCAGGCCAAGGCCAACAAGCAAAACTTGTTTAAGCAACAACCCGGCTACGAGCACGGCATTCTTACAACCAAAGCTAGGGCACTTGCCAAGAACTAAACCTTGACAACCCAAAGACTGAGCACTGGCTTCTCAACACGAACCTCTCGTGGTTCTCAAAACTTAAACCACGGAACGAGCTACACAAAAGTACACCGGCGTGTACAGCTCCAATTTGATTCCTTAAGATCCAATGCCAACAAGGGCTCTCACACAGGGCAACTTTTGCCTCCAACAGAGCCACTACTAACCAGGGAGCAACAAGAGTCCAAACCCACTCGGGGCCAACTCACCACGAAAAGCCAGATTGGCCAACTCACTCTACAAGAGCGAATCCACACCAAGCTGCCATACCTCAAGCCAATGTGCCCACTAAACGCTTCGATCAGCCATCCAACTCATGGCACTAACACTGGATCAACCACGCATCCATCGATGCCAACACTACCCATACTAGGGTAACTCAAAGGGTAGCCGAATCATGCTACCAACAAACAGGCTCACAAGCTCACAACACAGGCGCGAGAACTCGAACGCGCTAGCTCTTAACAGCCTACAACATCCTTTGCACCCAACTCTCGGTGACACTGAAAAGCTCCTACTTTCCCTCGAAAACCTCATACTTGTAGTCCTCTGACTACCACCGAGCTAGATCTCCTATGCAACCAAACAGGTGCTGTAAGGGACCGACCCGAATGGGGCACTAAATGGGCCCTTACCCCAATGCATGCATTCAAAGTAAAGGACATTTAAACAGACATGATTTCGGAATTCCAAATAAAACAAAACATTCAAAATAACCCCTTTAAAAACTAGACAATTTCCCTGGAACCTGTCCCTGTTTCCAAGCACCTGTTCCAAGATAAATAGACTTCCAAAGTTTACTCTGATCAGAGATTTACTAAAAACCATTCAAAACTGTTCGGATACAAAATCTTTGGAATCCACAAAACATTTACAAAACATCCTAGGGCTCTGTGTGCGCCACATACATGCGTGGGAAACAAAACATAAAGAGTCATAATACAAAAATCAGAGTTGGAAGACTGGGCCCCATGATCACAACTCCTCCTTCAGCCATCATGTCTCGCAACTTGGTTACCTGTGGAAAAACCACGGTAATAAGGGTGAGTAACGAATTACTCAGTAAGAATCCCCAACCGGGGTACAATACGATATACATGGTCATCTCGATGAGCGTATGCAAGCTATGAATATAAACACAGAATAGAGCACATAGCTTAGCCCACACTTGGGCCTCGGATGCCAATTTAAGGTCTTAGTCCAGAATAATATCACCACACAGTCCAATACACAAGTCGCCCTATACGAGAAACAAGTCCCGGCCTCGGCACATCTCTGTCGGCAGAAAGGTACACGGCTCAAAATCCCGAGGAGCTCTCCGGTCGGCGTTGTAATGAGCGTAAACATGCACCGCCGCGTGCTCTGCGAACCATGGGGGTGCCGGGTCTAGAGGCAAGCTGCCCATGTCCAGTCACCACGCCTAACTAATTCTTTGGATCGGTGTCACTGACATAGGGGTGTGAGACCTGGACACGTAAACTATGTCAGCCTGAACCACCGCACCTGAGGCTAAGGAAATGGGTCGTGGTAGGCTTACACCAGGATGCCGCCCTTACCTTAACAGGTGGCAATCAGGGGCTACGGCCGAACACGTTGAGGATGTGTCGACTGCCGGGGACGAGGCAATGCCAAATCATCATCCCGACGGTTGGGGCATTTAACAGTCTGCCACCCTCACCCAAGATTGCAGGGCCAGCCGTTAGGGTTAGCTATTCCCCTAACGGGATCGGGCGTGAGCTCCATCTCATACGTCCCCCATCGTGGATGCAAGGTACTTTATGCACACCGCCCCGGATGATGCTATCTACACCGCCACTCTAACTGCGCCTTAGCAATCAGCAAACAATTCCATAAAATCCAATACGTGCTCAATAAGAATACAACGAGCCTAGCATGATACTATGAAGCAAGGAACAGATACGAGCATGCCAGAAAGGAACAACCGAGCATGGATTAACATGAGAATAAATCAGGAAGATCATGCTAACTGGGAATTCAGAAACGAGCACCTATTACTAAATATGTCAATAAACACAAACAAGCAATCAATCAGCAATCACATATAATATCGCAGGGTCCACACAACTCCGGTAAGAAATCCTTACCTTGGTTGGGGACGATTTGACACAAAAACCTAAATGGCGAACGAACCCGAACTAGCTACCGATAACCTATCAATCACAACAAAAATCACACAATAGGCCTAAATATAATAAAATAAACAAGGCTCAGCTCGGGAGCAACTCACGAGGCGCGACGAACGCACGAACGAGCCGATTGCACGAGCACAGGCGCAAGAGCGGGGTGGTGAACGCTACTTGGGCCGCAGAAATGGGGCGCGGGGGCGAGCACGGCGCGTGGGCGCTCATTTGCTCGCGCGGCGGCGCGCGGGCGTGCGAGGGCACGGAGAGGCTCGTCTGGGGCGCTGGCGAAGCGACGCGACACGGAGGTGGGCGAAAGCGCGCGCGCTGGCACGACTCGATGTGCGGCGTGGCTCGGCGGCTGGTGGCGGCTCTCGCGCGCGCGAGTGAGGGCACCACGCGCGCTGCGCGCGTCGCGGAGAGAGGCGATCTGGGCAGAGGATGATCTGGGCAGAGGAGAAGAACGAGCTCGAATTCGAGCGATTGGAGAGGATTCGACGGCCGATTGTTGTTGGTCGAACTCTCCTACGCCAGCTGCACACAACCCATACAGAAATTCACTTCAACACGGCCGGGAAAAACGAAGTCGGAAAGCAGGGAGAAATCCAGAAGCGAGAAAGAGAAGGAGAAGAAGAAGAGAAGAAAAAGAAGAAGAAAAAGAAGGAGAAAGCTCACTGGGAGGGACAAGCGGCGAGGGAGAGAGCGTGTCGGCGAGGAGGAAAAATCGCGAGAGCTACGCAGTCGGTCGGTGAAGAATCGAGAAGAAGAAGAAGAAAGAGGAAGAAGGCTCGGCTGCTCTGTTTTAACCCGAACGCACGAAAACACGCTCATATACAAGATCGCGCGATTAGGTTAACAAACACGCCCAGTGGCCCGATTGGCAACGCCCCTTGCCTAGCTTGCAGCGCGTCCTTGGCTCGAATCTCACTCGACGCGCTATTTAATTCCCTATTTATTTTTACCTTTTTCCAAGCCCAAATGTCTTCACCAAAATTCCATATCCCATTCAAATCGACTCATAATTTTTCCGGCAATTAAAAATTACATAACCGGCCCTGTCGGCCTGACCAAAATTACCAAAATGCCCCTGGGCCTCCCGGGAAGGCCGGGATGAAATTTCCGGGCCGTTACAGGTGCAACCTCAGGAAATGGGTACAAGACTAGAGGGGATGCTGAACTCCGGGCGGCCATGGAACCACCTGCACCAAAAGTGCCAACTGGCCTGAATCTAGGCCTCCTCTCAAAGCCTGGTGCCAACAGGCACAACATCCTTTACAACACAAATCAGCCTTAACGAGCTTTATGCCCCTATGAGGAAAGGGAAGGTCACACTTCAAGTGACGGGGCAATGGCACTCAGCACAAGAGTCCAAACACTCGAGCAGCCTAATCTCTGGCATCTCGCCTAACAGACATACCACGGCCTACTCCTGCATCCCACTCGATGCTCAACAAAATCTCAGGCCAACTCTTGCATCTCACTCGATGCTCAACAGAAGCTCAAGCCAACTTCTCGGGTGGAAACAACTAGTTCCACACTGAGAACATCCAAATAAAAAGAGTGTTCCACTCTACTAGCCCGCTGAAATCCACAAACGGATCAAACCCTGGCATGCAAACTCCATACTACACCACAGCTACGAGGGGCCTTTGAAAGCGTTTGTACCACCACGACAGCAGGCTTGCAAGGGGGCAAAGATGTCTCTACATCTGCCTCAGGCCACTAACACGGCAACTTGCCAATCAATCGGGCGACTGGTGGAGACTCAACTAGTCCACCTCTCTCAAGGGACTAATACCACCAACTACTGTACCAAACAGCACAGGAACGGCACACCTCGACCTCTGAACAGCAGGGCATCCCAACACACGGATGCTAAACTCAAACCTGGCCAACTGCTTTACTACTAGCAGTATGACTTCCTAAAACAACGAGCTCTACAGGCATCCACTTGCCAAACTGGGCGGCTCCATCAACGCCAACAAACTTGACGGCAAAAAACCTGTTGATCATGCCCTCCCGGGAACCTCTGGGCTACAAGAGCTACTGGGGGGAAATGCTGAAACAAACTCTGTCAGCTGGGCTATCTATGCCCGAGACTCCTCACTACGCGCTACAATCTTCGCTTGGGTCTCCGCTCTCTGATAGCTAAAGACCTGCCATCAAATCTCACATGGCTGGAGCACACTCTGCTCAAGAAGTCTCACTCTGAGGCGTACTAACCTCTACCCCATCCACTTGGCAACTCAACTGCCAGGACCAACTGTAACGGCCCGAAAATTTCATCCCAGTCTTCCCGGGAGGCCCAGGGGCATTTTGGTAATTTTGGGTCGGGCAGACAGGGCCGGTTGCTGGAAAAATTATGAGTCGATTTGAATGGGATCGGGAATTTTGGTGAAGGCATTTGGGCTTGGAAGAATGCGGAAATAAATAAGGAATTAAATAGCGCGTCGAGTGAATTCGAGCTAGGGCCGCGTAAGAAGCTAGGCAAGCGTCGCTGCCAATCGAGCCACTGAGCGCTCTTGTGCTTCTAAACGCGCCAGCATCTATATAAGCTTGTTCGGCTGAGTTTTGGTTTAAAAGGAAATTTTCGCCCGAGCCTTCTTCTTCCTCTTCTCCTTCCTTCGCGATTTTTCTCTTCGACCGACTGTGTTCGCTCCTCGCCGACCAGCGATTCGTCCCCTCCACTCGCCGATCGTCTCCTTTCCGATAACTTTTCTTCCTCTTCTCTTCTTCTTCTTCTTCTCTTTTTCTTCTCCTTCCCTTTTCCGTCGAAGTTCTCCCCTATTTCCGACTTCCATTTTCCGGCCAAGTCGAGGTGAATCTTTGGGTGGTTTTTGTGCAGCTAATGTAGGGGAAGTGGTCCAGCAACAAATCGCGAGTCGAATCCTCTCGGATCGCTCAAATTCTTTTCCTCTTCATCGCCCATGTTCGCCCCTATTTTCGCGCTCTGTCGCTGGGCAGCCCGCCTTGTCCCGCCGCGCCCGAGCGCCCCTGTGTCGCCCAGCTCCGCTCGCGTCCGGCGCGCGCGTCCATGCCAGCGCCCAACCGAGCCTCGTGCCGCTCGCCCGCACGCCCTGTTCGTCCGCGCGCAGCTCGCGCCCCAGCTCCCGTCCGAGCGCCCATCCGCGCGCCAGCGCGCCCACTCCTGCGCCCCAACGCGCCCGGCCCGCCCATTCTTTGCCCGTTCGTCTGCAATCGGCTCGTTAAATGCGTTAAATCGCGCCTCGTGAGTTACTCCCGAGCTGAGCCTCGTTTATTTTATTATATTTAGGCCTATTGTGTGATTTTTGTTGTGATTGATAGGTTCTCGATAGCTAGTTCGGGTTCGTTCGCCGCTTAGGTTTTCGTGTCAAATCGTCCCCGACCAAGGTAAGGATTTCTTACCGGAGTTGTGTGGACCCTGCGATTTATTATGCGATTGCTGATTGATTGCTTGTTTGTGTTTATTGACATGTGTAGCTAGGTATTCTATTCTAAATTCCCGATTAGCATAATCTTCCTTATTTAATTCTCATGTTAATCCATGCTAGGTTGTTCCTTTCTAGCATGCTCGTATCTGTTCCTTACTTCGTAGTATCATGCTAGGCTCGTTGTATTCTTATTGAGCACGTATTGGATTTTATGGATTTGTTTGCTTTGATTTCTAGGCGAGGTTAGAGTTGCGGGTAGATAGCATCATCCGGGCGGATGCATAAAGTACCTTGCATCCATGGCGGGGACGTCGAGCAAGTCATTCCGTCCCTGGACCCCGTGAGGATTAGCTAACCAAGCGGTAGGCCCCGCAATCTTGGGTGAGGGTGGCAGATCGTTAGATGCCCCAACCGTCGGGATGATGACTTGGCATTGCCTCGTCTCTCGCGATCGGCACGTCCTCGGCGTGTTCGGCCGTAGCCCCGATTGCCACTGTTAAGGTAAGGCGGCTTCTGGTGTAAGCCTACCACGACCCGTTTCCTTAGCCTCGGTGCGGTGGTTTGGTGACATAGTTTACGTGTCAGTCTCACACCCTATGTCGGTGACACGATCCAAAGAATTAGTTAGGCGTGGTATTTGGACATGGGCGGCTTGCCTCTAGACCCGGCACCCCATAGTCTCGATGCGAGAGCACGCGGTGCATGCTTACGCTCATTCTGGCGCCGACCGGAGAGCTCCTCGGGATCTTGAGCGGTGTACCTTTCGTCGACGATGAAGCAGTGAGGCCGGGACTTGGCGACTTATGTATTGGGTGTGTGGTGATATTATTCGGACTAAGACCTTAAATTGGCATCCGAGGCCCAAGTGTGGGCTAAGCTATGTGCTCTCGTTACGTGTTTATATTCATAGCTTGCATACGCTCATCGAGATGACCATGTATATCGTATTGTACCCCGGTTGGGGATTCTTACTTGAGCAATTCGTTGCTCACCCTTATCTTGTGGTTTTTTTCCACAGGTAACCAAGTTGCGAGACAGAATGGCTGAAGGAGGAGCTGTGATCATGGGGCCCAGTCTTCCAACTCTGATTTTTGTATTATGACTCTTTATGTTTTGTTTCTCCTGAATGCATGTAGCCGGGCACGGAGCCCTAGGATGTTTTGTAAATGTTTTGTGGATTCCAGCATTTTGTATCTGAATAGGTTTTGAATGGTTTTTAGTAAATCTCTGATCAGAGTAAACTTTGGAAATGTATTTATCTTGGAGCAGTGCTTGGAAAGCAGGGGCGAGTTCGAGGAAATTGTCTAGTTTTTAAATGGGTTATTTTGAATGTTTTGTTTTAATTGGAATCCGAAATCATGTCTGTTTAAATGTCCTTTACTTTGAATGCATGCATTGGGGTAAGGGCCCATTTAGTGCCCCATTCGGGTCGGTCCCTTACACCAACTCTGGCCAACGGGACTAAACGACCCTGGACGCGGCCTCATCATCAATATAATCAGTTCAACACCTCGGGTGGACATGCCAAGCGTCCTGCTCCTCTAAGTGCGATCAACACACTAGCGATCTGCACAAAGCACCTCCACCCTTTCACTAGGGGAAAAGCAACAACTGGGCCACAATTGGCCTACGAGAGTCTAAGCTCTGCCTCCCTCTGGGTGCGATTGACACACTGGCGATCTGCACAAAGCATCAAAGCTGGCCCACACTGGGGCTCTCACTGCTCATCAAACTGCTCGCACTGCGGAAAGTTGGCATGATGGCGCTCAAAGCCCAAACCAACAACGAGTCAGAACCTGCTCGTCTCCGCTCCACAACTCTACACAAGGCATAAAAGCTAGATGAAAAGTATTGTAAATTCTTACCCCTTAGCTTAATTGAACTCAGAAAAACCTGGCGGCTGTGGAGTGCTGATGATCATGGGAACAATAACCTACAAAACAGGTTAGTCTACAGAATCTATGACTCTGTGCTCTAATACCAACTGTGACGAACCCGACCCAAAACATGGTCCTAAACCGGGGTTTTCACTCAGCATGCAAGTTAAATATGATAACAAGCGGTTTAGTGCTCATATTTAAAAACCTTTCAAAACATATGAGAAGGGGGAACCCTTAAAACATAACCATCAATTTACATTTAAACATCCAACGAAGTAAAACATCCTGGCCAGTGTTTATAAAAACATACAATACAATTTAAACAATCATTTTAAACAATGTTCCCCTAGGACTCATGTCCATCTACATGCTGAATAAACAATGCAATAATAAATGACAGAGTGTCGGCGGCTCCCCATGATCAATCAGCTCCCTCCGCTAGCCATCCTGGTGTTGTCCCAAGTTACCTGAAAGATAAATAAGGGTGAGTATAAACATACTGAGTAAGAATCCCTAACCGAGGTACAATACGATACATCAGTCATCTAGCACCTCAACATGCAAGCAAACTGCTATCAACACAGATCATAGCTCAACGAGCTCATAAAATAAGATCTGGAGTCATCGAAAGTCTCTTACTTCCGGCCTAGGGATTCGATACACTGACCAATCCTGGACATCACCGAGGTATCTGTCACTCGGGGGGAATAAACTGATCCCTAGAATGTCCTCAAGGGCCTCCTTGCCCTTGCACTAAACTGGACTTACGGGATAGTACCCGAAGTCAGGCTCTAACGGAAGGAATGGTGTACTCACGACATTAGCCCGGGGGAGCTCTCCGAACCGGCAACTAACGCGTGTGCGCGCACACCGCATGCTGCTGCAACCGGCGTAAATGCGGGGGCCTAAGGGCAAACTACGCGGGCCAGGTACGCATGCTTATGACTCGGAAGCGGTGTCACTGATCACAGTAGCGCGAGGCCCCCGGCGCTCATCTGTGCACCATCATCCACCGACCTGAAGCTAAGAACCGGCCAGGGCAGGCTTACACCGATGGCAGGGTTCCGCTCTAGCAGGCTACAAACTAGGCTTATGCCGAAGTGGGTAGCTAAGTCCTGGCCCGGGCGGGTCGGGGTAGCAAGATACGTTATGCTGCGCACACTTTACTCCCGATCAGTGGGGACAAAGTGCGTTATGTCCGCTCAGCCTCTGGATGATAACAAACCCTACAACTCTATCTAAGAGTACAGAGCAAAATCAATGATTCCTGGTTAGCAAGCAATGACCGACATAAATCACATTACCTAGCATGATACTACAACTTAGCGGGAATCATAAGCATCTTTGTGAGAACAAACCTAGCATGGCACTAACATGTAAAATCAGGCAAACATGCTAGCAAGAAATCAATCAACTGCTCTATCTCTAACATGCTAATAACAGTCAGCAAACAAGCAAGGCATATCGTGATAATATCGCAGGGTCCACACAACCACGGTAAGAAATCCTTACCTGGAACAAGCAGAAAAACAATAATAAATCATCAAGCAAATCAAGCGATCCTCGAGCCTCTAATCAAACCCGAACAGCCTATACATCAAGCAAAGCACCCCTAATAAAATACATAAAACAGCCCAATTAAATCAATAACCAGCAGCCAACAAATCAGGGCCCAACGAAGAAATGACTCGGGAAATACCATCCGAGAAGCGACAAGGCTCGGGCCAACCAGCACACAACAGGGCAGGCTGGGAGTAGGGGCTAGGCTGGCTGGGCGTTGGCGGCTGGCGCGCGCTAGCGCGCATGAACTGGCGCGAGTCTGCAGCGCGGGCGCGAGCTATACTCGGTAGGGGCGGCGGGCGCGCGCGAGAGCTCGGCACGAGGGGACGGCTTCGGCGCGGCGACACGAGCTCTGAGGAAGCGCGAGCGCGGCGACGCGACGCGACGGGCTCAGAGCGCTCGGGAAGGCACGACGAGCTACAGGGGCGACACGGACCAGGGCGAGGCGGCACGGACTGGGCGGCGGGGGGGCACAGGTGGAGAGCGGCAGCGCGGCGGTCGGGCGGCTGGGGAGGCTGGCGACGCGACTCAACAACAGGCAGGGCGAGGGTGGCGCGGCGCACGCGCGGCAGCTTGTCTTGGCTGGGCTCGGGCTGGCTCGGGCTTGGGTGAGCTGGGCTGGCTCGGGTTGGAGGAGAGAGAAAGGGAAAAATGGGGGGAAAAATGGGATTTTTCTTTTTTCTTTTTCTTTTCTTTTTCTCTTTTATTAATTTTCCATCCTTATCCAAATAAATCCAATTTTCCAATTTCTAAAATAAGCCTTAAAATCCTTAAATCTCATTTCTCGGCTTCCTCCTTCGAGACCCGATTGAAGCAACCATTTCCAATGAATAAATCTCACTGAAATCAGCCTCCCAAATCAACACTGAGGGCCCGGGCTCGAATCCCAAAAGAAACACCCAAACAACCATAACTTTGCCCAAAACCCAAATCACAACCGAACTCCCAAACGAATAGCCCAAACACCTCGGGACTCGCAGCCACCAACAAACAAGCCTCAACAAAGGCAGGAGCTGCCTCGAAACCCTGAAAATCCACAAATCACGCCGAGGAGCCAAAAGACCAAAATACCCTAAGGGTCCAAGCAGCTCTAACGGCCCCAACCAAGAACCACTTTGAATCGAGGCAGGAAGCTCCTTGAGAACCGGGATAGAAAACTGGGCCGTTACACTGATGCTCAAAACGCACTCTTAATGATACAATCTATGTACGTCGTGAAGTTCTCCTACACGTGGAGTAAGTTTTCTCTAAAAAAATTCTAGAGATAAAATGATATTTTTGCTTTTTATTTTGTTTTTTTTTTTTATGAAAAAGTGTGGGAAAAGGAAATGGAGAGAAAAACTCTCGCTTTTTTTTTATAGAACATTTGGCTTTTTAATTTTATATATATATATATATATAATTTTTCATTTGGGGTTCTGATTGCCAATGCGTATACGTCATCAACTACGCGTGGACGCTTAAAATGTATGTGAATAGAAACTTGACACGTGGATTAATTAATTATAAAAATAAACAACTTTTCCAACAAAAAACGTTTATTAGAATAATTAACCTGAATAGAATAGTCCATTGTAGATGTATTTATATATAGCCAAAATCAAATGTATTAGCAAGCATAATTTTATTTTTTATTTTTTATAAAACTCACTGGAGATGTTTGTTTATATCGAGTAGTTATTTTGAATAGTTAAAAATTTAAAATAAAAAATTCGTTTGAATGTAATTTATGTGTTGAGGAATTAAACTTAAAACCTTATTTTGATGTATATTTAAATGAATAGATGTTTTGAGTAGTTAAAAATGTAATGATTAAAAATGAATAACAAAAAAATGAGTTATTTTGATTAATTTAAAATGAACGATTAAAAATAAGTGGTTATAAAAAATAATTAAGTAATTATAAATCAATTATTGAAATGAATTGTTAGAAATTAAAATCATTTTTAAAAATAGAAAACGAGGAAAAATGAACAAAAACTCATTTGAAAGTAAGTTTTTGAGAAGGAATTAGTAAATCGTCCAACTAACTCCTGCTGAAATATATATCTCCAAACTTCTCCTTACAAACAAAGGTCCTATTTCAACTCCACGGTCATGAGTTCGAATCCGGAAATCGATATTTGACTTTCATATTATTTGCACTTTAATAATATGATAGTGTAAATTCTCTTTACATACATTCATATTATTAGTTTCAGTATTACAAAATTATAGTTTTTTTTTTTAGTACAAGTCGGGAAAGGAGAATTACAAATACAGATTTCAGAGATCGAACCCGTGACCGTGAAGTAAAAAATGGTACCACCGTCCCATTCAATTATAAAACTATAGTTTTTAAACAATAATTATGAAAGTCCAATATAACATATTTAATAATCTCAATCATCAATACTTTCAAATAAAATGCAACATTTATTTCTTTTTTTTTTATTTAATAAAGATTATTTTTTTATAGTTATTTAATAAAAGGTATTGAACATTATAATGTACCTAGAAAAAAAAACTCGAACAACATTTAAAATAATCTGATATAACACAAAAAAAAAACTGCATATTATTACATCAATTAAATTGGAAGATATCTAAAGTAGAAAAAATGGAAAGACAACTTGGGGTTTGGGCTACCAAGAACTAGGGGGGTGTTTGGGATTTGGTGTTGAGGAGAGGAGGGGAAGGAGAAATTTCAACTCTTTGTTTGTTTTTAGGACATCATCTTCTCCCCAACTTCTCCTCAACCTCTCCCATAATATCACATCAAACCTTTTATTTTATCTTTTAAACGTCACATCAAACATTTTTTTTAATTTTTAACCATATAATATAATATAAAATATATTTATCTAATCTTATCAAATATCACATCAAACTTTCTTTAATTTTCAACCACACAATATAAAATAAAATATATTATATTTATCCATCAATCCAAAATCTACAATCATTACATTATAAAAAATCAATATAAAATAAATATTTTTACAACATCTCCTCTCCAAAACATCAATCTCCAAACAACTACTTCAAATCTTCAAATCACTCTACTTCCTCTTTCTCTTCAACTTTCTCTCCCCTCCTCTTTTCAACACCAAAATCCAATCACCCCCTAAGGGAGAGAATGAGAATGAGGATGATTCCTCGTGTTTGGGCTACCGAAAATCATTTCTTTCATAATCACGCATTCCAAAAATCATTTTTTTCATTTTCTCCCTAACTATTTTTCACTCACATCATATTCATTATTTTATTTTACCATAATCATTAAGTTTATCTCAAACACAAATAATCATTCTCTCCATAATCATTACTTTCATCCCAAACACAAATAACTATTACCTCATAATCACTCTTCTCCCAATTCTCCTCCTCATTATCTTTCTCTCTTTAATCATTACCATTCTTCTTGCCTCAAACACACCTTAAGGGGGTGTTTGAGATTTGGTGTTGAAGAGAGGAGAGAAAGGGGAAATCTCAACCCCACGTTTGTTTTTAGGACATCAATCTCTCCTCAATTCCTCATCAACCTCTCCTCCAACTTCACATCAAATATTTTATATAATTTTTTAAATGTCACATCTAACATTTTTTTTAATTCTCAACCATATAATATAATATAAAATATCATTTATCTAATCTTATCAACTATCACATCAAACTTTCTCTAATTTTCAACCACATAATATAAAATAAAAATTATTAAATTTATTAATTAATATAAATATGTAATTATTACATTAAAAAAAATATATAATATATATATATATATATTACAATATCTCCTCTCCAAAACATCAATCTCCAAACAACAACTTCATATTTCTAAATCACTCAACTTCCTTTTCCTCTTCCACTTTCTCTCTTCTCCTCTTTTCAACTCCAAAATCCAATCACCCCCTAAATGAGAGTAAAAAATAAACAAAGAATGTTCGTGCAAAAATCTAGGATTCTAAACTAATTGTCTTTTTGCCTTTTAATTCGAATCAGTTGTGTATTAATGGTGGACATTTTCGTACTGGACAAATTATTGAATTTTCTAGTTTTTATTATTTTAATTACGATGGCTAATTTTTAACAAATTGATTGTACTTGTAATAATTTTCATAGGTAGGGTCTGTTTACTTGGGTAGTAAGCTCGGATGGTTCAGGAATGTCTATATTATTGTTTGAATCTTCGCTAATCGATTCTCTGAGATTTCTAAGATGACACGTGACTCAAATAGAGTCAAATTCTAGATAATCTGAGGTCACTGTTTGATTTTATTATTTACAATCCAATGTGAGAAAGGTGAATATAATGAGAAATATGTGAAAATAGCTAATGCCTTCTCATTAGAGGAATAAATTGAGAAATATGAATTATAGCACAAAAAATGGCAGAATTAGCACACTTGGCACGTATTTAGCAAAGCTTATGCTGATAAGCTTTTTTTTGCAGGCGATGTGGAGCAATGCGAAGTTGATAATCAAGACGCGCAATTGTGAGCGGAACAACATTTGGAGAGCGTCAAGGTGCCATAAACGAAATAAGGAAAGAATTAAATGAAAGCAAGATTTTGACTAACTGGACACTAGAGAGACAAATTGTTGAAATCAAGAGATTCTTCCCTTAAACACACAAACATAATTGGAGAATTCATACAAGGAAAGATATCACATTGATCGATCCGTGCCTATTCTGGAAGATTCAAAGGTTGATTATAAGAGGAGACCGATGTAATAGGATTAGAGAGGTTTGGGAGTTTTTGAAACCGAGAGTTTTTACATTGTTTTTTTCTCTATTTTTCTTATTAGACTCATTTAAGAAATACTATTTCAACATGTTTTCTATGTCATTATCTGTATTTCTTATTTTATGATGAACTAATTTCGTTAAGGCAACACTAGGGAAAATGGGTTAGTTTTAGCATGTGTTGAGAATGAATAGGAAGGGCGTAAGTAGAGCATATTAACTAATATCAATAGTAAATGTCGACCGACCATCCACACGCACAAATAGGTTGTAAATTGGAAGAAGAAATAACCTAAGACTAGTTTGCATGTTCAATATGTTAGTATTAAGTCTTTAATACTTTAAATCAAAGTTTAGGAATAGACGGGTAACTACTGCATAGGTAGCGCCTTCAATCATTACATCAAGTTGCGACGGAAGTCAGGCTTCATGCGAACGAAAGGGGAAGCAGAAGTTTGTGAGGCGTAGTATGATAGTTACCCCTTATTGCATTTTTCTTTGCAACGCATTGCTAGTACTTTCCATGAGTATTCTTTTTAGCCTTATTCTCTCATAATCTGTTTTACTACTATTCTTATTTCATTTATACTATTCAACCTAATCAATCACAACAACCATTAATTTTATTTCTTTTCAATTCTAAACATCCCCCTCAATAAATCACGATCTCTATGAAGATCGATTATTTCTTAATACTTACTGCAAACCGCATATACTTGTGCGAGTGTGAGTTTATTGCATACGAGGCAACTAAGTTTTCAACAATCAACATGGTTCACCGATGATAGTATTTTCTTAGCATCCTTAATTTCACTGCGGTTTTTTGTTATTTTGAGTTCTTTGAATTCCTATAGTAGTGTGATTCTCCAAATGATGTCATTTTGTTTGACGCTTTAGCGATGCGGTTATTTCCTACTGCACTGGTTACTTCGTTTAATGGGGTTATGTCTTCAGCTTTTTAACCTCAGTGGCAAGGGTAGTTTATTCTCTCTCTCTCTTTCTCTCTCTAAATTAGAAAATGTGATTCGAGCTTTCCTAATGCCTAAATGTGGAAGCATGTTAATTTTATCTTTTCTCGTCCAACATTTTATCTTTTACCCAATCAATTGTCCCAAAAACCTTAGAAAAATGCTTAAGTTAATAACCCAATTAATGCACTATTTAAGAGCTACCACCAATCAATCGCATGCCGCAAGCGCTGCTTGCGCACGATTGAGTCACAATCCGATGTCACACTATATACATGCCTGAGCGCCCAGTCTCTGAGTGCCTACGCTCTCCACCGTGCACATTTTCCCAGCATCATGCGTAGCCTGGCCATATCGCCCGAGCGCTAGCTAGGTAGTTAGGAGCACTACGTCAGCGCTTAACCACTCCTATTAAGCGCGTTGCTTGGATATACACCGAGTGTGTCAACCATCACAACAAAGTCATGTGATGCTTCACGCTCTACCATTCCCTGCCACAAGCACCACCGTCCATCGTGACGTGGTTCTCTTTGAGATTTTTTATAATTTCTAGTCCTTGACTTTATAATTAACTAGTTCGTGTTTGGAGCTCACTGAGCTGTGTTCTATAATTATTTGTCAGGTAAGGAGTCCCTCCTTGTGTATTGTGGACCCTATACATACTTATGATATCTATATACTTGTTATGTATGATGTTGTTCAGACTTGTGATGCATGTTTAGTTATGATGCTTAATATGTAGAATTCCAAGAAGTCTTGTTTATTCTCTCTTTTATTTATGATGCACGTATGCTTGGGATGACACATATCAGTTTTATGGATGCTAGCATGTTAGTATGCTCTTATCTTACGTTTGAGTAGTATCATGTTAAGGATGACTGTATCTTAATGTATATGTTGTATGATTTGTTATGACTAAGATTAGAAGCCCCATCATTGTTCACCCATATGAGTTGTTGTTTCTTGAGTTCAACATTTTCATCCTTGTCTTTTTCATTTTTATCATCGAGATACTCTTCTCATCTAGATGTTTCAGCAGCCGCAAATTCAAGCGATAGTAGTAATTTAAGATTTCCAAAGTAGATGATTTGTTGTGGTGAGCTTGATAGAGATGAGACTTGAACTCTGGCGAAAAGTTTGAATAGAGATAAAAAAAATAAGTTATTTTGCTATATTGTGCTCTGATACCATAAACAAGCAACCAATAAGCTTTGTCTTGTATGGATATTTGTTAGGGAAATCAAGAGGAAAAAAATTAGCTTAAAAGTCATCTTCAATTTAAAAGTTATCCCGGTAGCAGTAGCAACAAAAAAAAACAAAGAAAATACAAAGAATTTGACCGAAGAGAAAGCATACTCGATAGCTACTTAAAGCAGGCTACAATAAATCGAAGCTTGAAAAACTAGAGAAAAAAGGACGATTTCGAGCTAACTGCAACAATGCCAAACATTGAAAAAGCAATAAGTAAGACAACTCTTTCTTTATGAGACATATGCATTAAACTTCAAGATCTAGACACTATTATAAATTATGTTCGGTCTTGATCAACATTGTTGTTGTACATAAATTGGTCAATACCATTGCTATTGTATTCTTCTTGATTCCCATACATATTGTATACTTCACATATATTGATAGATATTATTGCTTTCAACACAATCACTTTAGACTTATTTAAATATGAAAAATATTAAATTGATTAAGACCTTGTCAGATTCATTTGGTTTTTTTTCCACAATACAAGATATCCTACTACACTACTACAATTACAAGAATAAATAGCGGGCTAAAAAGATTATAAAAAAACATGGAAGAAAAGATGACGGGCCAAATATGCCCGTCGTTAATTGTTAATGGTGGCGGGCAAATATGCCCATCCGTTAATTACTTTAAGGGCGGGCGGTGCTCGCCATTAATTACTTTTGGTGGAGGACACTGCCTGCCATCTATTATAAGGGCAAAAATGCTCATTTTTTCCCTTTTTTCCACCTTCGTCAGAAACACACTCGTTCTTTTCTACTCTTTCTCTTTTCCTCTTCTCTTCTCAAACCTAGGGTTTCATTTCTTCTCACAAGTTCGGCTCATTTCTCGGCATCTCTCGCTCATATTCGGCATTTTTTTGGCCAATTTGAAGCTCACAACTTCGGGTTTCATTTCTCCCTTAATTTCGAAACTTACAAATTTGAAACTCGCAAATTTGAAGTTAAAAAATTTCAAGTTTCATTTCTTCTTCAACTTTGGACAGTTCTTTACAAATTTGGTAACTTTTTATTAGTTCCTAACTTTTTAAAGCTATTTTAGGTCATATATGTTGTAATCTATCCATATTTTAGTATTTGGAAAGTGAAATTGCAGAGAAGGAAGCGCCAAAGTAGGTCGTAGGAGGTGGAACTGATGTTGTGTGTGGTTACTAGTGATGATTTTTTCGATGGGGTCAGCGACAGATGGTCGGCGAAGAGAGTGTCGTTGAGGAGGAGGGTGGCGTGGGTGGCAGAGCGATGGCGATGAAGACGATAGGGCGGTTGAAGATGTTGAGGATAAAGATGAGGCAGTGCTCGGCAGAGTAGGGATTCAATTTGGAGAGGGAAGCGATGGAGCCATTGGAGATTCGAGAAGATTAAAATTAATGGTATTGGTAATGGGCAAAGATGCCTGCTATAAAAGAGTATTGGTGTAGGGCATTAAGCGCCCCCCACCTTTGGTGCCTCGCATCAATTGTCTACAATGTCATGAATATTGATGGCGGGCTCATGCCCGCCAATATTTGTGAATAATGAGGGGTCATGCCCACCATCAATATTTGATATTCTACTAGTGCTACAACATCAATTTTAGACAAATCCCGAGTCCCACATCCCTTATTGTTGAAGGGATCTCAGTCAATCCTATCTTTCAAAAGTTGGTGTTAAAGATCAACTTATCGGTGGATTTGTTGGTTTTGAGGTTGGAAAGAAATGATAAATTGTTTGATAACAAAATAAAGACTTTAAGGGTGTGTTTGGGCCCTCGTTTATGTAAACGGCCGAGTTGGTTATAATAACCCAACCGATGTTTGCCCCAGTACCGTTTATTATAAACGGTGGTTAACTAAACCTACGTGCCCGTATATCTAAACCTACGTGCTCGTTTATCTACACCTTACATATATTACCTTTTGTTACATAACTAGCTCCTAAAACACCGTTTATCATAATTCCTCTTATAATAACTTGCCTCTCAAATACCATTTACAATAATCCATCGTTTATCATAACCCACCGTTTATCATAACCTTCCGTCTATAATAATCAAACCGGTGCTCTAAGTGCACCCTAAACATTTTGTGAGTGAACAGTCTCCATACTGACTATATGAATTTGAGTCTCTCATCCTATGTTGTTGAATTCATGAAAGTAGAATATAATATAATTTTTCATCTATAGTTCTAAAACATTCGTTTGATCTCTCAAGCCACCATACCACAAAAATGAACTCCACTTCTCTAAAGACTCTTTAAAGTTACCAAAAACCTTCATCAACCTCATAATTTATCCTTTACTTTTTAACTTTTGGGACCAATAATTTTCACCTTGGGAAGTCAGGATTCACCATAAGCAACAATTAATGGAACCAAACCCACTCACTTGATTTTTGAACAACTGGGTAAATCTTAAATTTAAACCTACAATTAAATTGATGGCTAACTCTACCAAACTTTGCCTTTTACCGTCTAAATAAATCTTTTGTCTTTTTTGCTTTGACGTTTTATTTTAAATTCAACTTTTGTAACCTTTTATTTATCAGGAGATATAGGATGTCGCTACCTTTTGACAACTTTAACAAAATAGATAAATTATATTTATACTTTATGATAATTAAATGCGTATTTAACCATATGTTTCATATGACCATCCCGTGTTGCCTACGTGTGAAGAAAGTTTCTTTCCATGGCATCTAAAAAATGACCAAACCAATTCCATGCTTAACAGATCCCCATCAATAATATTTCCGACGTGTACTTTTCCTTCGTCAACCAACGAAAACTATAACTTTTATAAATTTCTTTGATTTATTTATTGAATTTAATAGCATCACATATTTGTTTTTAGTATGGAGATCATATAATACACATTTTTTTTTTTATTTCATGTGTATCACGGTATGTTTAGGTAGACAATTTAAAAATATTTACATGGAGACGAACAATAACGTCGTTTTGGTGTTTCTGTACAGTGACTTTGGCGTGTGTTATGAAAAAATAGAGCATTCATTTAAAAGATGCAAATTTAATTTTTATAATTCGATAAATCTAAAAATGGTAGATATAGTACTTTTTTTTAGTACAAGTTGAAGAAAGAAAGATTAGAAATAGCGATCTAGGGATTTAACCCATAATCATGGATATGAATTAACATCAAATTAAATAATTAATCAAGCCATTATTCTGTATCCAATACAGTACTGATTGTTGGTGAATAATAAATAAGTGGAGATAATTGAATATATATACAAATAAACATCGATTGAGCTAAAATATTACTTAGGGGCTGATTGTTTGACATATTTAGGTAGGATTTAATTTTAGGACTTACTAACTCCTCGAAAATTTACATCCAAATGAGTTTTTATTAACCACTATTCATTTTTACTTTTAAAAACAACTCTCATTTCTAACTATTCATTTTTAATCATTTATTTATAACTACTCAATCATTTTTAACCATTTATTTTTAATCATTCTTTTTCAAATCAATTAAAATAACTTATTTTTAACAATTCATTTTTAATCATATCTTTTTTAACTATTAAAAATAATTACTCATTTTAAAATCTTCATTTTAAAATCTACATCCAAATAAGATTTAGACTCTAACTTATCTACACAAAACTACATCGAAACGAGTTTTTGACAAAACTCTCACCTTTTAACTCGTCAATATAACTTTTTAACCCAAATATTTCTTAAATATGTCAAAAAAACAGCATTTAGGGGGTGTTTGGATTTTGGTGTTGAAAAGAGGAGATGAAAGAAAGTTGAAGAGAAAGAGGAAGTAGAATGATTTGGTGATATAAAGTAGTTATTTGGAGATTGATGTTTTAGAGAGGAGATGTTGTAAAAATATTTATTTTATATTGATTTTTTATAATGTAATGATTGTAGATTTTGGATTGATTGATAAATATAATATATTTTATTTTATATTGTGTGGTTGAAAATTAGAGAAAGTTTGATGTGATATTTGATAAAATTAGATAAAAGATATTTTATATTATATTATATTATTGGAAAAAAAAATATTTGATGTGATATTTAAAAGATTTAATAAAAGATTTGATGTGATATTAGAGGAGATTGAAGAGAAGTTGAGGAGAGGTTAACGTCCTAAAAACAAAAATGAGGTTGAAATTTGTCGTTCTTCTCTTTTCAACACCAAATCCCAAACACCCCTTAGGATGGAACTCATGACAACCGTGTTGAGTTATCGATTTATTTATATATATATTTTTAGTGCCATTAACCAAATGTCTTTTTTTTAAAAAAAAAATCATTTAAACAAATGTCTTTTAATACTTTTAATAATGTACGTCAGATTTTATATTAAGTTTTTAAATTTGTACACGTTTCTTTAACAAATAGTTCTCCATAATATAAACCATAAAAATATATTTACCTTTAAATTTTTATATTAAAATTATTATTTTCATTAAAATAATTCAATTAAAAATATTTTTTCAGATAATTTAAATTCAATTCTAACTTATCCTAAAAACTAATTTTAAGTTTTATTGAAAATATTTTGAATGATATTAGACATTTGAAAATGGATGCATCAAATAAAATAAATCTTGAAATAGGAGGACAAAATGATATTTTAATTATTGAATACTATTTCGGAAAAATAACTTTTTAACTTTTAGGTTTTAGTTTTTATTTAATTCTTGTACTCCAATATTAAATACTTTATTTATAATATTTCAATAATATTTAATTTTAATATGTATGTTTTATAGTTGTTATTTAAAAAAAATTTAAGTTGAATCAAACTAAAATAACCCTTTATCAATATTTTGAAATTTAAAATTATGTAATCATCTAAATGAATAATTTGCCATGCACAATGATTTTCGCTCACATGGAGTAAAATATCTTGTTTGAAACAATTTCATGGAGTAAAATTTGAACATTATAGTTTATCTTTAAATATAAATTATATTCAAAATTTAAAGGACTAAAAATGTAAATTTTCTATTATTTTCGTGGGTGGTGGGAGAATTGAAGTGGGCATTTAGGCTAAAAAGACACTAGTTAGATGGTAGGTCGTACAATGTAGGAATTTTGGAGATTTGGAACTTCAATTTTTTTCCCGTTTTAGATAAGATTGAAAAGGAGCAAAACTAGCTCCTAGTGGCAGTCCTACCTATCACCATGATGTGCACTCTTCATACGCCACGTGTCACCTATTTTCTAAAAATTTTAAAATTAAAGTGTATTTGTCCCATAAAAAATAAGAAAAGGAATAAAAATCAGATAGTTAATATCATAATCATTCTTTTCATAATCATATTTTTCATAAATAATTTTGATATTTTCCTTTCTAATTATTTTTATTCTCCTTATAACAACTTTCTATATATCATAGCACCATTTTTCATTCTTATCATATTTATATTTTATTATTCGTAATCATTACTTTTACTTCAAACACAAACAATAATTTTTTCCATAATATTTTCTTCATCTCAAATACAAATAATCATTCTCTCATTGATCATTTCATTCTCTACTCTCCCTAAGTCTCATTTTTTATTAACATTCTCATTTTCCTTCCTCAAATATCACCAAATATTTCCTTAAAATTTTATATATATTGGATAATGCATTGTTCGTCTTCAAATTAACTGGTGATCATTACAAAAATTATATATTTTTATAAATATGTTGAATATTACACTTATTTTTAGATTACAATATTACTCCATTTTCTTATTTGAGACACTATGAGGATCTCCAATCATGTTTTAATTCTTTTTTATTGAGACGGTTGTTTCAATATGTTATACAAAGAAAAAAAAAAGAATATAAATACAATACAATTATTATTATACTAATAATATTAAATTATATAACTATACAAAATAGAAAAATACATAATTTCTATTTTTTTAAAAAAAATTAACTAACATAAATAATGTGTTTAACATTACTTTTAATATTTTATTAAGATTTCACCTTTTCTTTTGTTAACCAAACAATATTTCAATTTATCTTAAGCATGAAATTTAGACGTATTTGGATGAGATATTAACTTAAAGAGTTATTTGAAAAATTTATTTTGAGTAGTTAGAAAATTGAAAGTTGCACCAAAAAATTCGTTTCTATATGATTTTTATATAGCTTGTTTGGATGTTAATAGGGAGTAATTATTTTTTAGCAGTTAAAAATAAATATTAAAAAATAAGTTATTTTGATTGGTTGAAAATTAATAATTAAAAATAAGTAATTATTTTTAATAATAAAAATCATGAATCATTTTAAATAATTACAAAATCTGTTTAAATGTTATTTTTTTTAAGAGTACTTGATCAATACTGGCTTTAAATCCATCCTAAATCAACAAACAAACACCCCATAGAGAGTGCAATAATTTATTCTTGCTGCACAATATTTTTCTTTCTTTTTTTCTACTGGTCGTGTCCAAACCTGCTTTAAGTAAACAAGTTTTTCTCCGACCCAAATGTATTATAATGTAATTTTTCTTTTTTGGAAAATTGTATCGGATAGTCCAATTTCACAAAATAATTATAGATCTATGTAAATTTAAAAATATTTAAGTCCATAATAAAAAAAAATGTATGATTAATACTTATTATACAATATAATTTATAGTATTAATAAAGTATTTTATATTATAAATACAATATTATATGTTATGTATATAATATTATTTATTAATATAATATTGTGTAACAATAATATCGTATAATAATGAATATTAATTTGATCATATATTTGAGTATAATTGCTAAATTTTTCTTTTCTAATATTATAAATACTTTTACCATTTGGTATATTCCTAAAAAAATCCTTTTTTTTTAACCAAAATCTCTTGTATTTATTTGTTTAGTTTTTTAGTTTTGGGATATGAAGTCAGACCAAATCCTCATCATTATACTTTGTCTGCTTGAATTCCACATTTGATTGATTGATGTGTTATTAAATAAACTCTTAAAAGGAAAGAAAATAATAAATAATAAAAATAAATTTGTGAGAGTTTTTTGCGTGTATGAAGGGCAGTGATATCTTTTAAAAAAGAAAAAAAAGGAAAAAGAGATATCTCCTATGCATTGTGGGGGATATGCGGCTTATGGGAGTTCTGAATTTGATGGTTTTTTTTCCCTCTTTTTTATTCAAAATTTTGAGGGTAACATATTTGTCCAAATAAATATTTTTTTAACTTGTTCTATTTTTTTTAATTATTCAAAATTTTTCTATCCAAACAAACACTATCAGTTTCTCTATTCAAGTAATTTTCTTTTACTTTTTTTTCTTTCTACTTCTAAACCTTCCAAAACCTTTATGGCCCCTCGTAATCACTCTATCCTTAAATGAGAGTTTGGTGGTATTTGGATGAGGTTTTCAACAAGATTTTCAAAATAAGTTTTTCAATCACTCCTAAAAAAACTACATCCAAACGAGCTATTGTAATCACTCCAAAAAAGAGATTTTTAAAATCAGGTTTTCAAATTAAAATAATAATTTAAAAATTATTATTATCTTCTGTTGACATTCTATATATTTTATTTAAAAAATAAAAAATATAATTATTCAAAAAAGATTGAATATTTATTTTTGTTTAAAAATTTTCTATTTTTTTTATAAAATTTAATTAGAATTAAGGCTAAATTATAAAACATACCATTGAATTATGGAGTTCGTGTTAAATATGTCTCACAACTTTGAAAAGTTTCAAAAGTATCCTTGAACTTCGAAAAATGTCAATGTCTTATTAAAGTTTTTTTTTAAATCATCAATTTTAAAAAAGTTTTAAAAAGTTTCTTAACCGAAAAAAATGTTAAAAACAATTTTTTCAATAATTATTATTGTTTTATAATAAAATGTTAAAGATTTTTTTGTTGATATTTTGAAAATTAAGGATTTTTTTTTTAACTTTTTTAAAGTTGAGAGGTATTTTTGAAACAAAACTTTTTCCATCCAAAATTAACCTCAAAGCGTATTTTTGAAACATTTTTCAAAATTTCATGGGTACTTTTAAAAAAATTTAAAGTTTAGGGGTATGTTTAATACAGACTTCATAATTTATGGATATGTTTATGCTTTAGCCTAAAATTAAACATGCAAAATATATTGTTTTAATATTATTTGAATAATTTAGAAATTTATATAATTTTCAAAGCAAGATAATTGGAAGAGACAAATTGACAAATATTAATGAAAATGAGAGATTTTGCATAAATGAACAAAAAAAATTCATATAAATTGTCTATATAAATAAAATATTAAAAAAAATCAACATATAATCCCTCCTACAAAATCTCCATCCAAACGAGTTTTTCCCTATAACTCCTCTACAAAAAACTCCATCCAAACAAGCTATTGCACAAATCCCAATTTTTAATCACTCATATAAATTCTCATTGAAACACTCCTAGCTAAACACTCCAATAAATCCCCATCCAAACAGCCCCTAAAATAACACCCTATTTTCATTTTTTAAATTCATTTTTTAATATTTTTATAATTAATTTTAATTTTTTTCTATCATTTTATTTCTAATTTTTTATCTACCTAATATTTTTTTTCAACTAATTAATTAAAAAAAAAATTGTTTACCTAATAAAGTATTTTTAAAAAGTAGTTTTTAAAATTTAAAAATCAACTATAATTTTATATTCCATTTCATATTTCAAAAATAAATTTTGTAATCTACTATAGTTTCCTAATCAATTTTTTATCAGAATTTTTTGTATACTTAATATCATTAACTTTGAGTTAATTAATTATAATTTATTGTCCTGATATTTTAAAAACATCAAACTAGTTAATTTGTAAATTTTTTTATATAATTATTTAAAATAAAATTCCTATCATAAAAAATATTATGGTGAATACAATATTAAAAACATAATGAAATAATATAGTCAATAAATTTCTCAATGTAAATATAATATTTTGAAATAATAAATAATTTAAAATATATTTTTTTGTTAAAAAAGATTATAAATTTCAAATCATTCATGAATAACAAAACTTTTCTATAACTCCACTCTAAACATTCAAGCGAGTTTTTATTATAACCCCTCTAAAAATAAACACATCTAAATGAGCTTTTATTATAACTCCTTTACGAATTCTTTCACAACTTGTAATCCAAACTCCTCCCTAAAATGATTCTTTAAAATAATCCCTCAACCAAACCCCTCCTTAATATGATATTTTCATTTACATCACCAATATCTACTCCAAGTCACCTAAGCTCATGTCACTCTAATCAAGTCGCTTAGATAATTGATTGTTCATAGACTTAGCTACAACTAAATTCACCATTAAAAATGTTTGAGTCATTTAAGTTTTTTTTTTTTTTTTTGAAAAGATTAAAGTCATAGTCAGTTACGCTTATAGAATAGTCGACTTTCCTTGTTACTAACTTTACTAAGTCAATTCAAAGTGTATATATGGGTACCTTCATTTCCCACTAATTCATACTTCTTAGCAAATTAGACATTTGCATATTATTTTCTCAAATTAGTAAGATGAGTGAAAGTTTTACTAATATTATTAGCTGAACTCATAAACATTAGCGCTCAAGATTAACCAAACCATGCGTTAAATTAGAATTCACATATGACTACCACAATAGACTTAGGACTAAGTTTATTTTACATAATAGTTTTACGGGATATTATGTGCTATCATATTTAAGCACCATTTCACTTTGGTAAGAGTTGTGAGAACAAACACCTTCTTTTTCACTCATCCTAAAGTTTTTTAATGTAGCCTTGTGAATGAAAATCGTTTTCTGAAATTCTAATAGTGGATGTTTGACTACTTCTTCAACCTATTCTAAATGTTTGTCTTCTCCATTCTTTTTTCCTTATTTCATATTTGGACAAGTTATTGTAACAGTTGTTGAAACAAATTCACTTCGTTTGTATTAACTCAAAATGATCAACAATTAAAGAAAGGATAACAAGTTGAACTCCTTCAAATATCAATGAGTTATGTTAAAGAGATTAATTGTTTTGATAGTTTCAACAACCTTAACAATTAACTAAAGTTCTTAGAGGATTTATCAAAGAATTACCAATATAAAGGATGTAGCAATATCAAGAAGTTACAAAGGCGATTTATAACATTTGCTTTTATCCTATATAAATAAGACTCTAAAATTCTTGGAGTATCAAGCTATTTTTTATATAAAAAAAGTAGAGACTACGAAAATGTGAAGATGGTGCTTCGTATTTGAGATCTATATGATTTGAACAAAGAAAAAAAGTGCAATAATATGATTATCTCAGGTGGTATTAGAAACTTTTGTCGAACTATTATAATTCGGAGTGTTAGTTTTTCTTTTCTTTACTTTAACTTTTCTATTTTAAAACTTACAGTTATGTTTTGATAATTCTGATTTTGGACAGGTTTAAGGCCATTTTGATCAACAACACATGGTTAGCTAAGTAGTCAACCCCCTCATCACTTCAATCGATTGATGGATATCCATCAATTGCATGTATCAAGTAGCCAAGCTACATCTATTCATCACTAGACAATTTCAGCTTAGTTAACAAGCTTTCACCAACTAACACCCTTAGTCAACTTGCTAATTTGGAAGAATGTGTTAAATTTCATTATTAAGAAACAAATAATGAGCTAATGAAATCCAATGAGACACCATGTCCACTTCAGTATAATGGTCAATATACTAATTGCTATCGTTAATCGTTTATTGTCTTTCAATTAGGTACTAATTTTATATTTATTTTTCCACTTCTACATTACAAAAAAAAACTAACAAAAACATGTGTAAGCAAATCATTCTTTTTTATGGGTAGTTGTTTTGCAAAGTATTGTACGCATTTCAATCATGAGTGATAAAATATTATGATATAGCCCACAAATTTTAGTCTTCTGAACAAATATCACATAAACTTTATTATTAACATATAACTATTTAGTTTTTGGTAATTTTTAAAATTTAAATTTATTTGTGTTCAAATTTTCTTTGACATGTTCCATCTTTTCTACCATGTATCCATCTTTTCTTAAATAAAGTATGTAAATGCTAATCAAATTTAAAAAATAAAACAAATTTTTGGAAGCTATTTTTTTTTTCAAAATTTGATTTGATTTTTACAAATATAAATAAGATGTGTGCATCCAAATAAGAATTTTTTTTTGAAATAATAGTTGTATTTGAAAAAACAAAAAATTAAAAACAAAATAGTTACGAAGTTTCCACATTTTTTAAAATGATTCCTATAATAACGGCGAGAAAAATGATTGTGGTAGAATCCTTTTTGAATTAAATTGGCCTTTGGACATAGAGAGCAAGAAACAATGAACGAATCCGTTTCAATTTTCTTACGTGGAATTTTTGTCCTCATGCAAACTTGAACACCTAAAATGAACACAATTAAACCATAGAAACAATGAACATGCATGGTGTAAAGATACGATAAAAAGTAGTCAATGTCGGTTATCTCACAGTGATATAAAGTTGAGCTATATGAAAAAAAGACACGTTGTACTAAAAGGGAGAACAATAATATTGATAAGTATTTCAACATTATCGATCGAAAATGTCAGCGAAGCAATCTACATTATTTAGATAAATCATTATTATGAATATATTAGTAAAGAAAGTATTTATTAGTATAAAGTCACTTAATTGAAACAAAAAAGTAAAGGGAATTTACTATCACTAACATATTCTACTTTTTGTATTATGTTTGTATTGCAATTTCTAAAATAATTTATCTATAACATATATGATAGTCAACCAGCGATAGAATGTGTACGATAGAACTCAGTCAGTGATAAAACTCTATAGATTGAATTCTATGAGTTAAAGAATTTAATTTAAATTTTATACTACAAATGAATTAGTTTTGATTTTGGGCTATAGATAAAAATATTTTGTCATTTTATTATACATCCAAAATCCTCAAAAGTAAAATCACAAAAATATATGTCTATAATATAAAATAACATATTAATATGAATATCGGTAAGAGATGTTTCCTGGGCCATAAGGAGTTCACAATTAGAAAAAAAAAAGTTATTCAGAATTCTACCATTATTCCATATTGATTAAATAAAGAGAAATTCTTGGGTTTAAAAGATAAAACAAAAATCTTCAATAGTGCAAACTTTTTTGGGTGATAAAAGAAAAAAAACCTATAAATATAAACGGAGTTGAAGATTTCACCTTTCCACCTTTTAAAATAAATAGAATAGATAATAAGAAAAAACATATTTGTAAGATATGTTGGCTACTTCTCTCATCTCCAATTAGTTTTGAAATGCAATATAACACTATTATAATATGATATCATACTTCAAAGTGGGTATTTGGTCTACAAATTATTATTTGATCATGTCCTATAATTCAGATCCAATCCAAGCGAGTGGATCTAATATTTCAAAATGGTGTTTCCAATGTGGCACCATCTTGAAGGATTATGCTGGAGGTATTCACTTTGTCCCAAATTAAAAAGGCAAAGGAGTGTCAACATGTTTATAAGATATGTAAGCTATTCTCTTCACCGCAGTATAGAATTCTACACTATCCAATATTTGAAATGGGCGATTCATCACCATAGTAAAATTCCAACATCTTAAAGAAAGTATGATCTATTCAATCAATGGATTCTACTTCATAGACGAGTTTACCTTTTCGGATGTAATATCCAAGTTTAAAAGGAGTTTACAAATGTGTTGGGAAAAACCTTTCTCTAATTACGATAGAAAACAGAAATATAAAAGACAAATTAAAACGAAAAACAACAAAAGAGAACACAATAATTTCAATGTAAAATACTCCCAAATTCGAAGAAAAAAGTCATAAAAAAAAAAAAGAACTTCCACTATGTGAAAAGCTTATACAATCACAAAAAATTCTCTCCCTAGCCCAAATTACATAAACACTATTTTCAAAACTTATACTACACAACCGTTACCCCATTCTCCACAAGAGAATACAAAAAGGAATTTAACTAGAGTTGGTATGCCAAGCTTAAATACTTCTGATTGAGATGTTTTGAAACCAAAGATACATGCTCCTTTCATAGTACTCGGAGCACACCACTTCTTTTAACCTTTTTTTATTCCTTGAACCTTTTTTATTCATTGCATATTTTCGATGTTGGAAAATCTTCTTCTAATATTTTTCCAAAAATCCAACAAATTCCACCTTAGCAAAATATTTGAAGGATTCATATCTTCTACTACAACTTTGTATTTTCTTACAATCATAATTCTCAACTCTGAGAATTATATTCTACTCCACCATAAAAGTAGACCCCCTTAAAATCTCACAATCCAAGATTTTACTTCTTTATCACATGTCCATACAATTTGCTGAAATTTAAGGTGCACTTCCACTTACTTGACTTACTTGGAAATTCTTCAACAACCGACATAACTGCCACCACACACCTTGCATAACCGCCAAGTCAATATTCATGTGCAAACTTTTGGAATCGCTGGCATCACATCATCTATCATGGCAAAGAAAACATACTATAAAGATGATTTCTTACTTTCTTTAGATAAAGTTACCATACCCTTTAGCAAGAGAGACCACGTCGACATCTAAACCTGAGCCATTTGATGAGCTTACTCTATTAGGATAATTTTCTTTCATGTGACTAGTTTGTAAGCATTCCTAACAACTTTTCTTCTGCAAAAAATCTTTCTTTTTCCCTTGATTACTTGATTTCTTAAAGCATCTGATGGTCCATCAATTGACTCTACTGTATCATTATCATTGTTTAATCTTTTTATTTTAGAAACACCGCCTATTGATCTTCTCTTAAAATTGCGTAATCCAAATTGTATCAACACATCTTTGACTCACACTTGCCGCAAGTCGACGATCATACTTTCATCAAATTTCTCCAAGTCAATCTTTATCTATCTCATAAAGAATGACATCTCTGATTCAATCCTAGCAAGTTCGCAATTAGTGAACAACACTAAAAATACGAACCTAAAGTTATATTACCACTTGTTAGGAAACAACTTTCCCTAATTACCACACGAATAAGCAGAAATAGAACTGAGAAACTAAAAGAAAAAACAACAAAAGAGAATACAATAATTTACATGGAAGAACTTCCAAATCGGAGAAAAAAATCACAGATAGAAAGAACTTCCATTTTGTGAAAAATTAATTCAATCAAACAAAGTTCTCTCCTCGACCCCATTACATAAACACTTTTTCAAATCTTATACTACTCACACTCTTTGAATCACTCTCTACACGAGAATACAAAAGGAATTTAACTAGAGATAGTGTAACAGCCTAGGTTTTCCTTTCGGTTCTCCAGGTACGTTCGGTTGATTATTCAGTCAGTTGTTGGGTTCTTAGAGCTATTTGAGCCTCTAGGGGTATTTTGGTCATTTTGCCCTCGGGGTCTGTTTTGTAGCTAACCAGGGTTTCAGGGCTATTTCGGGCATTTTTTTGCCTTTCGTTATCCTTTTGTTTCAGGTTCCCGCAGTTGGAATGCATTTTTTAGAAGTTTGGAGGCTTTCCGATTAAAGGAGAAAAGTAAGAATAAATTGTGTTGGAGCTAGGATTCGAACCATGGTGGTTTGGAGGATGAATTTGAGCCAAATGTAGGAAAATTGTAACAGCCCAGTTTCCTATTCCAGTTTTCGAGGTGCCTTCGGGTCAAGATTCGGTTGTTGGTTGGGTCATTAGAGCGGTTTTGACCCTTGGGGGTATTTTGGTCTTTTGGCTCTCTGGGCAGGATTTGTGGTTTTCAGGGCTTCGAGGTAGCTCCTGCCTTTGTCGAGGCTTGTTTGTTGGTGGCTGCGAGTCCCGAGGTGTTTGGGCTAGTCGGTTGGATGCTCGGTTGTGGTTTGGGCTTTGGTAAAGTGTTGGTTGTTGGGTGCTTCCTTTGGGATTCGAGCCCGGGCCCTTAGTGTTGCTTTGGGAGTTGGATTTAAGTGAGTTTGATTTATTGGATTAGATTGCTTCGGTCGGGTCACGAAGGAGGAAGCCGGGAAATGGGATTTTGAGGTTTTAAGTGGATAAGGTTGGATTTTGGATAAAATCCCTTTTTCCTTTTTATTTTCCCATTTTCCTTTTCTTTTCCAAATTCATTTTCTTTTCTTTTATTTTTTTTTCCCAAATCTATTTTTTTTTCCCTCTCTCTCTCTCTCTCTCTCTCTCTCTCTCTCTCTCTCTCTCTCTCTCCCCAAGCCCCCACCTAGCCCAGGCCCTTGGCTCGCCCAGCCCCAGCCCTTGGTCGCCCGAGCCTAGCCCCCGCGCGCCCGAGTCCCCCGCACAGTGCCAGCGTCGCCAGCCCGCGCCATCGCGCAGTGTCGCCCTCCCTCTACTCGTGTCGCCTGAGCTCGCCCAGGCCGTCGCGTCGCCAGCCCGAGCTCGCCCAGCTCGTGTCCGTCCGCGCTCGAGTGGCCCAACCTCGAGCCGCGTCGCCCTGTGCCTAGCAAAGCTCGTTCGCGCGTCCCAGCGCCCGTGTCGCGCGCCCCCGCGTCGTGTCACTTGCGCCCACGCGCCGTCCCCTGTGCCGAGCCGCGCCGCTCGCCGTCGCCCAGCCGAGCAAGCGCCAGCTGTCGCCCAGCCTTTGTCGCGTGCGGCTCGCGCGCCAGCTCCGCGCTCTAGCGCTGAGCCCGGTAGCGCCCGACCCCCCATTTCTTTGCTTAGCTTGCGTCTGATCGGCTCGTTCGCGTGTCAGCCGCCCCTCGTGAGTTGCTTCCGAGCCGAGCCCTGTTTATTTTATTGTATTTAGGGCTATTTTATGATTATTGATGTGTTTGTTTGGGTCGCTATAGGTTGCTCGGGTTCGATCGCAGTTAATTTTATTGTGTGTTGTTGCTTTCCGACCAGGTAAGGATTTCTTACCGGAGTTGTGTGGGCCCTGCGATATTTTCATGATTATGCCTTGCTTGTTTGCTGACTGTTATGAGCATGATAATAATAGAGCAGCTTTGATTGATTTCTTGCTAGCATGTTTGCTTGATTTTACATGTTAGTGCCATGCTAGGTTTGTTCTGCCAGCATGCTTGTGATTCCTGCTTAAGCTCGTAGTATCATGCTAGGTTAGTGTGATTGATGTCGGTCTGTGTTTGCTAGCCAGGAATGATTGCTTTTTACTCTGTACTCTTAGATAGAGTTGAAGGGTTTGTCATCATCCAGAGGCTGAGCGGACATAACGTACTTTGTCCCCAGTAGCTGAGGTCGGGAGTAAAGTGTGCGCAGCATAACGTATCTTGCTACCCCCCCGACCCGCCGGTTGTGGACTTAGCTACCCACTTCGGCATAGCCTAGTTTATAGCCTTCTAGAGCGGAACCCTGCCAACGGTGTAAGCCTACCTTGGCCGGTTCTTAGCTTCAGGTCGGTGGATCAGGCTGCACAGATGAGCGCCGAGGGCCTCGCGCTACTATGATCAGTGACACCGCTTCCGAGTCATAGGCATGTGCACCTGGCCCGCGTAGTTTGCCCTTAGGCCCCCGCATTTACGCCGATTGCAGAGGAGCATGCGGTGTGCGTGCACACGCGTTAGTTGTTGCCGGTTCGAGAGCTCCCGGGCTAATGTCGTGAGTACACCATTCCTTCCGTTAGAGCGACTTGGGTACTCTCCGTAAGTCCAGATTAGTGCAAGGGCAAGGGGGCCCTTGAGGACATTCTAGGGATCGGTGTATTCCCCGAGTGATGAGATACCTCGGTGATGTCCGGGATTGGTCAGTGTATCCAATCCCAGTTAGGCCGGAAGAAAGAAACTTCCGATGACTCCAGATCTTGTTTTATGAGCTCGTTAAGCCATGATCTGTGTTGGTAGTTGTTTGCTTGCATGCTTTGGTACTAGATGACTGATTATATCGTATTGTACCCCGGTTGGGGATTCTTACTGAGTAATTCGTTACTCACCCTTATTTCTGTGGTTTTTCCACAGGTAACCATGGTGCGAGACAGGATGGCTGGAGGAGGAGCTGTGATCATGGAAACCCGTTGTTCAACTCTGAGTCTTATGTTTATGTTATGATTTAAATGTTCTCTGAATGCATGTAGTTGGGCACGGAGCCCTAGGGTGTTTTCTGAATGTATTTCCGGATTCTAGCATTGTTGTAAAGTTTGTATGTTTTAAATAAATCTCTGATCAGAGTAAGCTTTGTAAATGTATTTGTCTTGGAAGCAGTGCTTGGAAACAGGACAGGTTTCAGGAAATTATGTTGATTTTAAATGGATGTTTTATGTTTTAGTTTTTACTTAGAATCCGAACACCATCTTGCAAATTTTCTGTAGATTTGTATGCATGCATTGAGGTAACGGCCTAGTTAGAACCCTTCCGGGTCGGGTCGTTACAAAAATTAAAAAGGATTTTAAAAGTTCTCAAGCTAGGATTTGAAAGTGGGATTTTTGGAGGATTTTAAGATTTTAAAATAAAAAAATAAAAAAGGGTTTCATCTCTTTCTCTTCCCTTCCCCTTGGCCGACCCACACTTCTCATTTTTCTCTTCACTTGGCCGAACCTCACCTCCTCCATAGCTTTCCATTGCCAAGCTCTCAAGCTCTCCTCCATAGCTCTTCCTTTCCTTCTTGCAAAAGGTTAGTTCTTTGCCAAACTCCATCTCTTTTGTCTTAGCCGAATCCTAGATCTAACCTAAAGGAGTGTTTCCTCTCTTTTTCTTGTAGATTCGAGTGCTCCTTGCTTAGGATTCGAAGATCTCTCTCCTTGTGGCTTGAATCCAAAGTCCCTTGCTTCTCTTCTTGTTGATTTGGATCCGAGAGCACTCCCCCTCTAACCTCCATTGTCGAGAGCTCCAAGGTAAGTTTGTTGGTGTTTTGGCTTTGATTTGTTGTGTGGTTGCTAAGATCTAACCAAGACTCTTCTCCTTTGTGTAAATCTAGCCCTAGCCGAACCCATAATGCTTGTGCATCTACCTTGGCCGAGACCTCATTGCATCGTTGGAGTCCTTCCCGAAATCACCAAGGTGAGCTTGTGGTTCTTGTTGTGTTGTTGTGTTTGTGGTGTGGGTTTAGCCGAGAGCTACAAAGTAGCAAGGATGTTGTTGCTCTTCCTTTGGCCGAGAGCTACTTAGTGGCTTGAGTGTGTTGCTTTCCTTTGGACCGAGAACTAACTTGTGTTATGTTGTGTGCCTAGCCGAGATCCATTTGCAAGAAATAGTCGAGCTTCTAGGATTCCTTTAGTGCTTGGCTGAGAGCACTAGGTTGCAAGTAGGGGTAGTTTCTTGAATCCCTTACTTCTGGTTCATAGTTCGGTTGTTAGCTAGCTAGGTTTAATTGTATGTATGTATGATATTGTTAGGCTGTGAGACATTGCAGCACAAAGAGCACTTTGTTTATTATTTACTGCTTGTTTCAGGTAAGGATCTCTTACCAGGGTTGTGTGGACCCTGCGATATGTCTTGATTGCATTATGTATATGTGTTAATTGTTATGAGCATGTTAGTGGATAGGACTGCTTGTTGTTTATCTCTGCTAGCATGTTTACCTTGTTTCTACATGTTAGTGTCATGCTAGGTTTGTCATTCTAGCATGTTCTGTGATTCCTGCTTTAAGTTCGAAGTATCATGCTAGGTTATAATATATACTTGTTGAGCATGTTAGAATTGTTAGGAATTGTTACTCTGTGATATTAGATAGATTAGTTAGATTGTCTTCATCTAGAGGCTGAGAGCAGACATAACATATCTTGTCCCCACAGGTCGGGATTAGTGAGAAACATAACGTACTTTGCTTCTACCCCCAACAGCGAGTGCAGATTAACTCCCGCATCGGTATTAGCCTAGTTTGGAGCCTGCTAGAGCGGAACCTGTCACTGGTGCAAGCCTGCTCGGGGACAGCTCCTAGCTTCAGGTTGGTGGTACAGGCTGCTACAGTTGAGTGCCGAGGGCCTCGCACTACTGTAGATCAGTGACACCGTTTCTGAGTCTGTAGTCATGCGTATCTGGACCTGCGTAGTTTATCATAAGGCCCCTACATCTACGCGGTTTACAGGAGCATGCGGTGTGCGCGCACACGCGTTCGTTAACGGTTCGTAGAGCTCCCCTGAACTAATGTTAGTGAGTACACTACTTCTGTTCCAGTTTATAGCCAGACTTCGGGTACTCTCCCGTTTGTCATAGGAACTGTTTAGCCGAGGGTAAGAGGCCTTCGAGGACACCCTTTTGGGATCAGCTTTTGAGTTGGTCAATTGGCCGAGGGAGAAAGACCCTCAAGGGTGTCTGACTTTGAGAGCAGCTTTTGAGTTGATCAATTGGCCGAGGGATAAAGACCCTCGAGGATGTCCTTTGGGATAGGAGATTTTTTAGTATTCCAGACTTGTCCCGTTAGCTCGTTGAGCAAAGATCTGTGTTGGTAACTATTTGCATTTATACTATTATGCTAGGTGATTGATGTATCGTATTGTTCCCCGATTGGGGATTCTTACTGAGTACCTTCGTACTTACCCTTATTTCTGTGGTTTTCCACCAGGTAACTTGGGACAGCACTAAGACGGCTAATGGAGGGAGCTGCTTGATCATATGAGTTGTCGGCGTTATTCTGTCATTTATTATATTGTTGAGTCTTTTTTTTTTGTGTTAGCATGCTGATGGAAACTGTTTTGATTTGATGGGATGTTTTTAATTGTTTTGAAGTTTAAATACTGGCCATGAGCTTTTTATGAAATTTTGAATGAATGGTTTCTATAAGTTGTTTTATCATGTTTCGCAATTAAGAAGTTTCAATAATACTTTAAATGTTTTAAATTGTAAGCATGAAAAGTAAGAGCCGGGTTTAAGACCACTATTTGGGTATGGTTCTTACAGATAGTACAACAATCTTAAAGTGCTTCTGACATGGATGCTTTGAAACCAAAGACATATGCTTCTTTTATAGTGCTTGGAGCCATCACTTCCTTGAACCTTTATGTTTGCTTGAATGTTTTTTATGTGGGACAATCTTCTTTTAATATTTCGCCAAAAATCCAATAAATGACCTTTAACCACATTTAAATAAATGATCCTAGAGATATACAAATGATAGTTAATATATATGAAAAATTGATAGTAATTTTCTATACCAACATGTTTGTACTTTTCATTCTATTGTATTAGGATCTCACAAATGTTCCACATTAAAAAGTTGGAGAGTCCAACATCAATATAGAAGAGATATGAGTTACTCCTCTCATTGCCAATTGGTTTTGAGGTGAAACTCCATATTCTCTAATATGGTATCAAAGCCTATAAACCCCAAACGGGTATCAGTCCAATAATAATGAAATTGAGATTCGATTCAAGATTTGTAAGGACTCGACCAAAATCAGGGTCTGAACCTAAGTCCTCAACTCTAAATGCATGAAAAATGACGTTTGACTTCCAGGGCATGTATAAAAAAACCAAATCGACTGTTGACAAACAAGTTTATAAAATATAAATTAAAAGACTCTACATAAAATAATGCATTAGGTCCTATGGTCATCTCCAGCTCCTTCGATCATCCATCTCAGTACAATTTAGTAGTACTTGTGGGGATTCCATAGTGAAAAGGGTGAGTTTTCGCAAACTCGGTAAGGCTTCCCCAGCTCGGGTACGAACATGCACAAGAATAATCAATAAACAAGTATGATCAGCAACATAACCAAGGGGTATACAAAACCCAAGCTCCTAGGTGCTAGGTCAAGAAACCTCATATTTGACGAACACCTCGTAGAGTATTCTAAAGGTTATAGACCCAAGACCAAAAACGCAAAAGAGTCATCTGACTCGAGAGCAATCTGACAACCAACTCCAAAGGGATCTGGCGAGTCGAGCGTCCTGTTGGGCTTCAAGCCTCGTACTCACGACGAGAGGTGGTGCCATACATATCACCTAGGAACTATATCAGGCCCATACCACATACTTGAAGAGTGCCTAGGTTACCAGTAGAAACTATCCAGGGCCATGAGCTTGGCTGACCGACCATCCATAGAAGTCTTGCGGAGCAAGATAATATCACCTTAAGCTGGGGTGTGAGCCTGAATATCATCGTCCACCTACCAACTAGTCTCCTCTATCTGGTCTCTATGACTCATTTGGGTCTAAACGAGGCATCAAGCCACCCATCAAACATCATGCAAGTCAAAATCAGGACAATTGTGCAAGTCCATATCAAGACAATCATGCAACCACATGCAACTCGACCATGTCAGGCAGACATACATGAACCATGCATCACTAGTAATAGAAGAGACAAGGCATGGAATGTATATGCTCTCGATGCAATCAAATGCAATATACAATGCACATGGTCATTCTACAACCAGACAAATCAACTAATGAAAGTAAACTGACACATGTATTAACCACAGGTCTTCGTGAAGGGGTAAAGGGTCTCTTACCTTGGTCAATCCCTTAACAACTCTCCATGAATCCACTAGAAGCTCGAACTAGCCAAACACAACTCTAAGCCCTGTAACGAACAAACCGGTAAAAACTAACACCTTAGACCATAAAAAACGGAACCAGAATATCAAATTTATCAAATAGCGAAGAACCTTGAAAACGTGTTGCAGAGACACCCAACGGCTACACGTGCCTCGCAAACTCGGCTCGAAGAACATAAAATGGCTTGAGTCAAATCTGGTCAATATATAATTCAGTGGGTCAAAATATAGTCAAAGTGTAATAAAAATCTTAACCAACCCATTTAAACCCCAAACCAAACACCCATTAACCCTCTAGTCCAAACAACCACTAAACCCATAACCAAACGGTCCCAATCCACATTTTAAATGAAGTGAAACCACTAGCCAAACATCCTTAAATCACAACTTAAATAAATTTACACTTCTAGCCAAACAAGCATGACCATTATTTAAATATCTATAACCCCATAAACAAACACCATTAATCCATCACTCGAAAGCCATAACCCAATAAACAAACATGCTTAAACCACCGTTTAAAAATCTTAACACTTGCAAACAAACACCCTCCATCCACTACTTGAATAACTTTAACCAAGAAACAAACAAGCTTATTCACAACTTAAATATCTTTAACCCATTAAACAAACAAGCCTAAGCCACCACTTAAATGAGTTTGAACCTGAAAAAAATAGCCCCTAATCCTCATTTAAATAAGTTTATCCCAACTAAAAATGATTTTAAACCTACACTCAAACATGAGTTTTCTTCAACCTTAAGATTCTTTCTAACTTAAATAGTTTTAATCCATAAACAAACAACCTAAACCATAACTTAATGAACACATATCCTTAGCCAAACACCAATCTTCTTCTTTACTTGGGTGCCAACAACAAAACTCAAGAGAAAAATAGGAGAACCTTCTTACCTAGCTATGGAAAACGGAGGCGGCTAAAGCTTCCATCCCGGCGGCAACCTCTCGCTAGAAACGACAGTGACTGATCATAAATGAATGAAGGAGGTGCAAAACTTGAAGGATTAAGGAAGAAGATGATGAATAGTGATTTGACCTAGGGATTCCAAAAATTGCTTTAAATACAAGGTCAAAAGGTCACAAATGCCCATCTTCTTTAAACCAAACTACGAAAAACTACCCTCAACTCTTTTATTCACAAAATGAATTCCAATAAAACCACAACTCTTATTAAGCTGTAAGTTATGGAAAAAAAGATGGGTTATTACAAGATTGGTAAACCCAAAACAGGCACCGTCTTGTGGAGGATGTTTGGATCTCACAAAAATCTTTCATTGAAAAGTGAGAGAGTCCAACATTAGTATAAAAGATATATGAGTTATTCTCCTCATTTTCAATTAGTTTTGACGGGAACTCCATATTCTCTAATAGGTTACTCAATCATAAAAACTCGAAAATTAAACAAAGGATAATTCTTATCGAATAACTATAGTGAATTAAATCATAAAGAACTAGCTAGTATTTTTCTAAAAAGTACGGGAGTGAGTGACTAAATATAGTGAATTAAATACCAATGGTCAGTGGCGCAGTTGGTTATTTTGTTTGGTACTAATCCATTTCAACTTTACGGTCACGAGTTCGAACCCAGAAATTTGTATTTGGCTCTCATATTATTTTAGAGTAGTTGTACCCTCTATGTAGGGTGTGTTGTCCCCCTTTCTCCACTTTGTAAATTAATAATCATTGTGCTAATATATGAAGACACTCTATACTCTTAAAAGCAGTTCGTTACAAATAAGATAATGTGTGGTTTTCAAGTATTAATATTTGTTATTCTTTTGATTACAATTTGTATTTTCTTATTCGAGAGAGAGGAGAGTTCAAAACTAGTCATTGTATTCTTTTGTTTTGACATGCAGAGAACAGTGGGATGGTAGCTTTGAAACGCGGTTTTTGTTTTAGTGATTTGTTTTTGTTAATCATCGTATACGTACTTTATTGAGTTTCCCCCCCCTTTTTTTAAACAAACCCCAACAAGTCTACGTGCCCATTCCAAATCCTATATCCTTTTAGACAAACTTAATAATTAAAAATAAATAAATTATTAAAAATATATTATAAAAAAATAATAATAAATGATTAGAAAAATGAATAACTAAAAATGAAAAATTATTTTAATTATAAAAATGAAAATTTATATTAAAAAATTCATTTGGACATACTTGTGCAAAAAAAAAAAAAAAAAATCTTGGATCTAAATCTAAAGAAACCCTCCCTTCAAGGGCATGTTTGGGGTGGGTGGGGTTGGGATAGGAAAAAAAGAGTTGGGATAGAAAATTGTGTTTGGCCCATTGAAAAAACAAAATGGCTGGGAAATTTTAACCTGGCGCGTGGGCCCCACCCGCTGGATTATACCAGCTCGTGCATGATTTTTTTTTTTTTTTTTTTTTATAAATTTTTTCTAACATTTCCTTTACTTTTTTGCATTCAATTTTTAATATATTCAATTTTATGTTTTGTTTTCTCTTTATACGTTTTATAATGTATTTTCTCATATTTTTTAGTTTTTTTTTATTTGAGTTAATTTATTCATTTTTCGAGCTTGTCGTTCACCTCAACTAATATTACGGGATATACCATACAATCCTGCAATATTTTATTAGTGTATTTATTCAAAAAAAAATTATCAAAACTAAAAATTGAACCTAAGTTCTCTTCTTTTTTTTGTTTTTGAAAAAAACCTAAATTCTTTCTTGAAAAAATATCATTATTAAATAATTAAAATAATTAAATTTATATTTTTATCCTAATCTCTTGTTAAGTTTTTTCCTACTTCAATTTTTTTTAGTAGTATTCCTATTATTTTTAATTTCCAAATAAGAGTTTTTTTTCTTATATGTTTTATGGGTCAATTTAATTTCAATTTTTCTTTTTTATTTTTCTTTATAATTTTAGTTATATTTTTTTCAATTTCCAAATCAACTCTTTTATTTTTATATATACAATTACATTTTTCTAATAAATGTAAGGTTGCCAATTTTTACCAACTCGCCCATTTAACTTAATTGAATATCTTTATATTATTTATGTATATTTTTTCTTTTAAAATGCAATATTTATTATTATTTTTAGCTAGATATATCATGTTCTCTAAACAATATTTATAATTTTCATGCATTTAATTATTATCAATAATGTATGCATTTAAAAATTGTTATACATAGATATAATATAGAGATTTTATTATTTTCAAACTTTTCTAAACTCAGACATATTTGTAAACAAATATAAATTTATATTACATAAATCTAAGATATAATACTCGAAATAATTAAACTATTTTAAAAAAATTATTATTTTATCCATCTCGATTTTGAGGTTTTAAACTTAATTTTCATTATAAAAATTATGTTATTTTTTAGAATAAAATTATGTTATCCATTTATTTTGATTTCTTATTTTCATTTTTAACAATTGTGAAATTTATATATTTTGATAATGAAATTTCTTTAAATTTTAAATTTTATTTAAATAATAAATAAAATAAATATAAAATGATATATTAAAAATATTAAATATCTATTTTTTTTTAATAAAAAAACATCACTTCACTACTTTTCTCATCCCACCAAACATCAATTTATTATCACTTAATTTCATTTATCTTTCATTCTCATCTCATCAAACATCAATTTATTATCATTTATTTTATCTTTTTTTTTCCACCAAACACCAATTTATTCTTACTTCGCTTCCTTTTCTTTTCCTAACCAAACAAGCCCCAAGTACTTTCACATTTGCCAAGACACAAAAACATTCCTAGTAAAAAACTTTGGTTAGGAGAAGAAGGTAGGGCGTGTGCGTGTGAGCGGATTTAAGACGGAGCGGCGGAAAAAGAGCAAACGCAGACACACGTGCAGCCGACAGGACACGCCGCCGGCAGACAGCGACACCATCAGTCCAAATTCACAGTCTCATCGAGATGTGGTCCTCATAATTATTAATCTCATCGAGATCTCAACCCCCCTTTTCTTTTGTGTGTTTGTTTGTGTTGACGGTTAGTTTAGTTGGGCCTATTTTTGGTTTCTGAGCCGAAAGTGTAACTTATTTTGTTTGGATTTGTAGAAAATTATGGGAGAGGAAATTGGTGGGAAAGAGGAGGCCTTACAAATCCTGTCTTCTCTTTTAAGATTCAAAGACTTCACTTTCTTGGTTTGTCATTATAACCATGTTTAGGTTAATACGCTACATACACGTGTTCTTGTTACGTTGTAAACATATTTAGCTCACCGTTTTAATTCATGTCGTTTTACTTCTATAAACTTTTGGAGCTAAAATGATTGAGATGTAAGTTTTAGATTACTTAGGTATACACCTTCAAAAGAAGCTTGAAAATGACATCAACCTTATTACACTCATCTATATCTTGGTAGGTTATTGTTTACTTTTGACATAAACTATATGCCTTAGTTTTGGTTGTCTAAAAAGTCTCGTCCTAATGAACATAGTTGTTATAATTTATATATCCATGATCTTTCAATTTTATTTGTATCTCAACAAAACATCTCTTTAGGCTCATCTTTTTTGTCAACACCAGATGATTTTTATCTTTCTCTCGAATAAAGATCGAGCTTCTTTTTGAAATAGTCAATTTATCTGGGCGATTTTATACCAACTTCATTTCTCCTGAGAGTAAGGCATTAGTCACGATTTTTAAAAGTTTAACCCTTCATGGCTTTGTTTTTTGTTTCACCCAAAATATCTAATATCAATGAAAATGGTTGTCATCACTTTTATACACATGATCTTCTCTTTATTTAATCAATGTATAGAATAATTTTATTTGTATCTCAACAAAGCATCCTTAATGGAGATTTGAGGTCTCTAATCAGTACTTTTTTGGAGGTCAAAACTAGCTAATGAACTTAATTATAAAATGTCTTGTTGGTAGAAACTTGGGATCGCAAAAATATAATTTTTTACCAAATCATTCACAAATCACCATAGCCGCTGCCAAAATTTTTAAAATTTTCAAATCTCATTCTATTGATTGAGTTTTTTGCTCTTTCTCCAATCCTAATTACCTTCTTTCTTTTCCTCATTTACAATTGCATTCAATGGAGATTGAAATGAGAGTACTTTATATTCAAATTACAAAATTGGTCATCCATTCTTTGAGCTTCTTCACACTTCCAACCTAAGAAAAGTTAAGTTATATTTCGTCTTTCTTGAAACTTCTTTCTTCCTCCAACCTTTTCTCTTCCAAATAAAAGGGTGTAAGTCTTTTTTTTTCTTCATATTTTTATTTTCAATTTCTTCGTATTCCAACTCACACGTCATCTCTCACATAGGACCATTCTTTTTCAACTTCTATCCAATTCGATCTTTACCACACTACATAGTACTTATTTACTTAGAAGTGTATACACTTCTAAGTAAGTATTAACGTTTTTTGTTTTTCAAATTGGTCGACATAAATATTCAAGTGGTCACACACGATTTGATGTAACAACGAGAGTATTCCTACTGTCGTGTACTCCTCCAACCTTCGATATTTCTGATTTTATATAGATTCAGGTGGAACAAACGTTGTCCACGAGTACGCACACATGTGTAAGCACGTTTAACATGCATCCCTTAGTGGACATATGAGTACACAGTAAACTCCAGTAAAATTTGATTTTTGTTTTGCAAATTGGTCGTCATGAAAGTTCTAGTGGCCACACATGATTTTGATGTAACAAGAAGAGTATCTCCACTTTCGTGTACTCCTCAAGCCTACAATCTCTTTGATTTTATACAATTTCAGGTGGAGGAACTGTTATCCACAAGTATACACACAAGTGTAAGCACGTTTAACATGCATCATTTGGTATACATATAAGTACACAGTTAATTCCAACAAAATTTTATTTAATTATTTTTTTTGTAGATTGGTCATCATCAACGTTCCAATGGTCACACATGATTTGATGTAAACAAGGAGAGTATCTCCACCGTTGTGTACTCCTCCAACCTATAATCTTTCTGATTTCATATAGTTTTTGATTACTTACTAAATTTTCGTTTAAGAATATAGTATTCATTTATTACAATGTGTATAAAGATGTGTACCAATATATACCGTCAAATTTATATTGTTGTTTTGATTTTCATATTTCATAATAAAACTAATCTTAACAACTTTTTTATTTTAAAAACAAAACGAAATGAAGGGTTCAAATATTTATTAATTATCAAATTTATTTTTGGGTGGTTAAAAATTTATATTTTATATTATTTAAATATTTAATTTTTTGTTGGTGGTTAGGAATGAATCTAAAATTTCTTTTAATAATTCACATATATTAAAAATATTAATAAGGGCATAATAATCAATGACAAACTAAGTTCATTTATAGAAAATCACATTTATACCCTCATTTAAAATCTTTTGAATTGTAGACATTTACTAAATAATTATCTAAAAAGCAGACATTTCTCTACTTGTCCATTTTATTTAATCCAACATGTGGAGTGCACAAATTTTTTTCTTCTTTCGAAATTTAATTTCCGTTCTTTCCTTTTCATTTCATTTTTTTTGCTCATTCCCTTTAGGCTTTATTTGGATTGCCGGATGGTAGGAATCTAGTACGTAATCAAATTTCCTGAAATCTGATTATGGTACGGTATTTTGGTTGGGTCGATTGATACTCCGGAATGAAATCCTAATAAAATACTTAAATAAATGTTGCATTTTGATTATAGTCTATTTTAATTTTGAATTATTGAAATTTATTGTTGGTTTTTTTTTTTATAAAGAAAAGATGATCTCATATTTTTAAATAATTTTAAGATGGTTTAATTAAATGAAAAAATATTTGATGCACTAAGAAGGTTGAAAACAAAATATTTATGAAATAATATTTTTTTTATAGAAATATTGGATCATAGAGGAAAAAAGAAAATAAATGAGATAGTTTATCGTTATTTATTTTCTAACAAATTCGTTTTTACGGTATAAAAAATGTGTATTTAAAAAAAACTATTTGCACTTTAAAACAATTTTCATATTTTTATTTAAATTATAAATATAAATAAAATATATTCCTTGGTAAACCTAAAAAGAAGAAAAATCAATTAACTTTAGATTGGTTGTATTTATGAATTGTTTTTGGAATTTTGACGAAATATGCAAGTTTTTTTTGGAATTTCGATGAAATATGCATTTTTTTTATACTAGAGAGGAAGAAATACGAGAAAGAGAGTTTAAAAACAAGAGAAAGAAGTAGTGGACAAAAAAAGAGGAATAAGAGAAATATGTTTTTAGACAGAAATAAGATAAATCTTATTGAGAGGTAAAGAATGAGAATGCATTAAAAACAATTTACAATTTTCAAACTTGTGTGAGACCCACGACAATACACATCTCAACCCCAAATTTGCATTGCTCAAAACAGTCGGAATCAAATTCCACATTTTTTACATTTACCAAAAACGGTTTTCAAATCTTCGAATTTCAAATCCAAACTCTCTCATTCGAAACGACAAACCAAACATGACCTTACTTATATATATATATATATATAGTTTTCAATATTAAGTATTTTCTTCCTTTAATTTGTTTTATTTTTTTAGATAAATTTGTTTTGTTAATTACATTCTTATTAGTGTATTTATTTAAAAGTATATTCTCAAAATTAAAATTGAACCTCAAATCTCTTCATTAATAATAATAATAATATTTAGAATTAAATTCATTGACCAACTCATTATGTTAACTTATTTAATTATATAGCATAAAAAACTTATTTAATTATATTTACTATACATTATTTATGTGTATTTTTTTAAAAAAAAATGTAAGATATACCATTTTTTTTAAATATATCCTGTCCTTAAAACAGATCAAAGTTGTGTATTTTAAAATTTTAATTTTGATCGCTAAATAATTAAACTAATTAAGTTTTGATTATATTTTTTGTAAAATATATATCATTGCTAACTAATTAAACTAGTTAAATTTTTATTTTTCATTCAAAAACATCTTGGTTTGAGTTGCTAAACTTAATTTTGTTTAAATTTTTTTTATTTTAACCAATTTTTTTTAATATTTATTATTATTTTATTTTTTATTTGATAAATTTAATGATAAAAATGGACTGAGTTTCAAATTTGATTCAAACAATAAGTTAAACTACATAAATTTTAAAATTATATTTGATTAATAAGAATGAAATATATTGAATTATGAATATTATATTCAAATATATAACTAATGCGAAATAAAAGAGTCCCGACCATGCTCATGATCCTCTCAACTCGTCCCATCAACCACCACGACATGCATGCTTCGAATTCTTGAAAAAATTGTTAAATATAAAGGATGAGTTTCAAGAAAGCCAGTAGGAAGTCCCCTTACAAGGTATTACAGGTGATTAACCATTACCTAATATAGTCATCAGAAATATCATAGCAGTTCAAACAAACATTCAAACTCCAAGTCACAAAGTAAATAGTAGTTTAAAAAATTTATCACAACAAGCAATTAATATAATACAAATAAATAATGACAAATAAAGTGTTACACGTACTAACAATCAACCAACAATATATATAATTATAAAAACAGCCTTAACAAAGCATCTAGCCCTAACTAAATGGGATATAGACCCTCCCATAGGAGCCCGCTAGCTCGCAGTATGGATATGAGATATAAACCCTCTCATTAGGCCCGCTAGCCCGTAGTATGAAAAATAAGGAGATCACCAAACCCACCCAACATCTACAAGGATCAGCAAACCCAAGTAGGCGATATCGCATGGACCAGCAAGTCCGAATAAATAGTAGAGACCAGCAAGTCTTTATAAATAAAGGCATGGACCAGCAAGTCCGATATAAATAGTAACGTACCAATAATAGCTCAAACCTTTTGAGTCCACATCCTTAAAGTCCATCACTTAAGTTCTTGTAACAACAATTCTCATAATTTTCTTATGATTTCTTATCCTTTAACTTCAACACATAAATCCTCAAATATCAATTCCAATGTACGTCCATAATGATCATCACTTAATATTCAAATATAAACTCAAATCCCATCCAATAAACCTCTTTGATAAATTGAACTAATTCCAACTAAGAACTATGTATTAATATCTATAATAACCAACACCCAAATATTAACCATTATGCCTCAATCTTGTCTCACACATCAAAATCACAAGCTCATACTTCAACACTTGATTTTGTTCAATTCTTACAACTCCATAATCTTAATCTCAAATTATTAGCTAAGCCTGAAACTCACAACTTCCTACTATTCAAGTTAAAGTAAAATAAATAAATCAATAATCACATACGACGATCAAACAATTATGTTACACATCAAATTAACAATTATGTATGATAATCTAATAAAAATATGAAGCAAAGATTAATCACGAGTTTTGCCACAAACCACATATTATAAGAGAGTTAGTTTTCCTTAACTCGATCAATAACTTGGCCGATTAAACACCACATATAAATATTGTTTACCAAATACTACTTGAATCAAGGTCACGGTCTTGTTCTTTAAGAATCTTGAATAAACTTGGTGGTTTCTAATAGCAAACAACCTCGACTGGAATGGAAGTTTTTGTGTGAAGAAGATAAACGAAGGGTAGAGAGAGGTTTCAACTCTTGACTAATAAATTTTAGAGTTTTTGTTGTAATGTGGGTATTTAGAAATTTCATGAGAATATTAATATAAGTGCACATATTTATAATATGGACACCCATATTTTTTTTTTGGTTTAAAAATATCAACATCCAAATAGATTTAGGAAATGATAAAATATCACATCATTTGAATGATAAAATCATTATTTTTTTTTTTATGGAAACTCAATAAATTTTTATCTTTAAATAAAACTCATAAAATCTTAATATAGGTTTTAAATGTTGAAAATTCCTTAAAATATGGGATATTTAAATTTGATTTAAAACCATAAGATTAATTAAAACAAAAATCTTTGTTTAAAATTTTCTAGAACTAATAATTAAATACATTAAAATCTATTCATAAAAACTTAAAATTTTGGATCACTATATATATATATATTATTATTATTATTATTATTATTAAATATCTAATAGAAAAAATTACATCCCACCTCCTCCTATTCCACTTAACATCAATTTATTACTATTATTTGTCTTCCTTTCTCTTTTTGTCAAACGCGAATTTACCATCACTTTTCTTCCCTTTCTTTCCTAGCAAACAAGAATTACTCGCACTTCCCTTTCTTTTCCATCTCACCATAACCAAATATGCTCCTAGTATTAGTTAATGAGTAGTCCTCAAGGAGCTGTCCAATGGTTGAGCCTAAGGACTTTAAGACATGCTTGCTTGAGAGATCCTTTGTTCGAAACCGATGGAAATCACTTAAACTAGAATACCCTTTTAAGTATCTTGGTACCACAATCTAGAGACGAAATCGGTGATTGTTTGCATCAAATAGAGTGGTGTCACAACTATAATATATTGAGAACAACAATAACAGTGAAGAGGAAGAAGAGAAAGAACGACACAATAATTTTAGGTGGAAAACCCCTAAACAAATTATGATAAAAACCATGGGCAAAGATAGAATAATTTTATTATAAAAATAGGAGTTACAAACTTTCTCTATTACAAAGTATTAACAAACTCTCTTGTAAGGAGAAACTCTCTCTACTTTTATCTTACACCCTCACTCACTTTAGATGTGGGATATCATGGGAGATTTTGGGATGGTTTCACCAACTAATGACATCACCTATTTATACTACTCATAAACTTAGGTTCCAAGCGTATGATCGAATGGTCCACATTTTTCCTTGGTGATCAAGTAAATCATGTAATCATGATTTTGCCACAACTTCACTTTGGATAAGAATGAGTAGATATTTCTTGACAAGTTCATATCTAGATATTTCTTTAACATTTTTAGACAAAGTGTGTTCTAGAATTCTCTTCACCATTTTTAGACCAATGATGCTCTAGAATTCTCTTCAGCAATCTTAGTCAAATGGTGTTCTAGAATTCTCTTCACAATTCTTAGATAAATAGTGTTCTAGTATTCTCTCCACAAATCTAGAACATATGTGTATGATCTAGAACCTTCCTTGGCTATCTAAGATAAAGTTGAATGATCCAACATATTCCAATATTATTCGACACAAAGGATGTGAGGGATTCGATTCATATACTTAGAAATGGTTAAGTACATTAAAAATTGAGTTATGCCACTTTGGTTTGTATTAGTTAAATCTAGGGCGGATTGTCTTTGTTTGTTGTGGTGTTATCCCAAATTTTTTTAATAAAATCCTTGAATAAAGCCTCTTGAAAACTTTTAATTAGAAGTCTCTATGAACTCTACGTATACATGAACTCTTCGTATACATTTCAGGTATAATATCATTTTTATTTAACTACTCATAATTCTTTTATTCAAACATCGTTTTTCTGTCACAACCATCGTTTTTTGAGTATATATTGAGGGGGAGGGGGGACAAATACCGATTCTCGAGTTCGAACCTGTGATGCTGATGTTGAACTAGTTTACAACAAAAAAAACAAGACATTTACCTCTAAATTTTTAATATTGTGCCAAAGAGATCGTAGTATATTATAAACACATAAAATCTGAATTTAGGATGTGTTTGAAACATTAATTATATTATTATAGATGGATGATCAATATTATAAATGATGAATTATTTCAAACGTGTTTGAGGTGTATGTTATTAACAAAGATTATGACAAATGATGTTTGAGATAAACAAATGACTATGATACAAGTTATTATAATAGGGGTATAACTTTTTTTTTTTTACAATTTTATAAAATTAACTTGATAAGTCAATTCTTTCTTATTTTGTTTGGCACGTATATATATTTTTTATATTTGATATATATTATATATTGGTTTTGATATATCTTATATATTGGTATAGTTGCCTACTTAAAAAAATGTATGTTAGTTATATAGTTTTAATTTCGAAAATGTCAAACCTACCTAATTGGTAATTATAGTGTTAAATAAAGAAAATGATGGTATTTAAAAACTTACATACAAAAAGATATACAATAACATTAGATGATTTTTTTATTTATTAGTATATTAATTCATGGTTATATAAGAAAATTTATATAAATAGAAATTATTATTTTTTATTTAATATGTTCTTTTATTATTTCAAACAATTACGAGTCAATTTTAGACAAAAAAATACTTTATGCTTTTATTGTTAGAAGTTATTGAGCATATTAATAAATTCATAATGAATCTTAAATGAAACTTATCATTAATAATCTTAAAGGAAGAAATAAAAGAAGCGAATTTATTTAATTAATGGGCAGTACGTTTAAATAAATATCATAAAGGTTTGACTTAATCCACTAATTATAATAGCAGTTGGATCACACATGGATTAAGTTATAATAACTTAACCGTTTAAACAAATGAAGCTCAATTATCCCTTAATATTTAATAATTTCTTGAACCTTTTAATTAAATGTATAATAGATCACTAGTTTGCTCAATATATTAAATTTTGAATGTATATGATGATTGAGTTCAATTTATGATGATAATTACCTAAAATTTAAACGGTCAATTGTATACAAGTTAAAATCTAGGATGATATATTAGACGCACAATTTAATTTTATGCATAATATATTCATTCATTTTTTTAAAATATATCGAATACGTCTGAAGTTTATGAGACAAAAATGAAGGAATAAGTCAGTAATTTAACCTTGAAATTGATTTTATTTATTGGGCCGTGAATAAAGTAGTTTCTTATTGGGCTGCGCCTGCAAGAATTTTTGGATTCGAGATCTGAGTCGGTAAAAGTCTAGATGGGTTATTGGACCTAGCAACTACATTTAGTCCCCATATTTTTTGGAGACAACTAGGCAAATGTCTAGATTTTGGATAAATATTAAGAGAATGTCTACCATATCTTGGAGTTTAAATAAATGTCTTTTTTTAAATCTGAAAAATTAATTATTAATTTGTAACTAAGAAATGGACAATTATACCTTTCTACTTAATTTTCGTTTTTTTTTTTAATAAAAATATCATTTGAAATCTCTTTTTCTATGTAACAACCTTGAGAAAAATCTTAACAATATTTTTAACAAGTCTTTAACCAAAAGATGGAAAATTTAAATTTATTTCAAAAGATAAAAAAGAAAATATATTGTTAATTATTTGAAATTATTTTTCGAAAGATTTGAGATGAGCATTTAATCATAACAGTATACATGGTTCACGTGAGTGAATTCTTAATATTGAAAGAAGTAACAAATATAAAAATATAATGTGAATTCACCTCAAATCATCTCTTGAATACGAATGTTGGATGCAAAAAATCCATGCTTAGCATAATTCTTTGGTGTTGTAGGTGTCTTTTGTTCCTGGTTATATACCATGTGTACCAAAACATACTATCATGATGTCAACCACTTTTGCATATTTTGTTCCTGGTTATATACCATGTGTACCGAAACATAGATTTCAACCGCTTTTTTGCTCCTGGTTATATACCGTGTGTACCAAAACATACTGTCATGATTTCATCCAGAACGCATCCTTTTTTCTTTTGTTCCTGATTATAGACCATGTGTACCAACACATATTGTCATGATTTCAACCAGAACGTACTAGTTTGTCTTTTGTTCCTGGTTATATACTACGTGTACCAAAATATACTGTCATGATTTCAACCGCTTTTGCATCTTTTGTTCCTAGTTATATACTATGTGTACCAAAACATATTGTCTTGATTTCAGCTAGACACACATCAGTTTGTGTACACACCGTTTACTAACCCCGCACTTCTCTATCTTCTCTTATCGTCAGCCTTATATTTGTAAAGAGAAAGACTAGACACTCAGGCTTGTATCCAGTTTGAGACTTGGAGTGAATTTGGATAAAAATTGGGATATTGTGGATTCGATGACAACAATTTTTGTGGTGTAATTTGAATCATTCACGTCGTCCAAACTCCGTTAAAATCAATTGTAATCGGCGTTGCTTTTATTGATGGAGAAACCCATGAAAATCAAACAAAAACTTGTGAATATCTCCACTCAATGGAAGTGAGATCCAACAAGACTCATGAAATATCTTGAGCGTGCAATCGAATCCCCAATCTCCAAAAATCAAAATCATGAACAAAAAATGTAAGTGGAAGTGTGAATAATCGAAGAATGTGACAAATGTTGGAGGCAATAAGTTGTAAAATGAATAAAATGATAATTTGCGTGGTAGAAGACGATCAAACACGATTGGACAATTCCTTGCGGTTAAATAAAAAAGATTTGACAAAGATATTAAATAAGTTAAATAAATAAATTGAAAGATATTAAAAATGAGTTAGTTGTATGGAGATATTCTCTCCTAGATTTAAGGATGTTAGTCTTGATAAAAATAACGTTTAATTAGGTTTTGTAATGAATAAATATGTTTAAATTAAAAAGAAAATAAAATCAAGGGCATTATGGAGATAGAATAATTATCTCTCCTCCCAATATTTTAAATTAGACACTCATTTGAAGTGAAAAACAAAAAAAAAAACATTTTTTTAATATGTATATGAAATGTAGACATTATCTACAATTTCTCTATTTTCTGGATGGTCAAAAGCCTCCATATTTGTTTTAAAAAAAAAAACCTGCATATTTAAATAAAAATAATAAAATAGGACTAGTTTCATTTTGATCATTATGTAATTATTAACGTAAATAAAATTTAAAATATTTGTATTCATAATTATTAATAAATTTTATTACTATATTATAGATAATTATTAATATCAATGTTATAAGAAATATATGACATTACTTAATAAATCATTTGTTAATTTTTTTGAAAGTGTTTATACCTCTAATTATTTTTTAAATCTGACAAGCTTTCTAAATTTTTGTGTATTTAAATATCAAATAGTTTTAGTTTTGATATTTTAATAATGTTCCATTTTGATGCATGAGATAACAAAATTATTAATCACATAGTAACGTTGATTAAGATGATAACCTTTAAATTTTAATGTCTATTCATATTGTATGCACCATTTTTAAGGTTAATGAATTTTGTCTTTTTTAGATGTTTTCACTTTTTTTATTTAATGTTTAGGGTTTATTTTCTTTCTTTTTTTATTTAAATTTAAATTTTACTTTGTTTAAGTTTTTAAGTTTCCATTTTAAATATGGCAAGTTATAGATATTAAATAGGATTAATATTTGTGTGCACTTATATAAGGATGAATTTCACTCAGAAATTTGTAACCTCATACAATTTTGTACAATTGTGACACCATATTTTAGTAGCCCACTATATTTTGTGATACAATTTTATACCATGTTTTTGTATCACCAATTTTCTCCATTTTAATAGCATCATATTTATCTATTGTTTAACTTTATTTATTTTCTCTAATTGTTCAATAAACTTTGAGAGACCTTGATTTGATTTTTTTACTCCCTCCAAATGGTATGAATGTTTTGTATTTAAAGGGTAAACGGCTATGACTTTCTTTGGAGTGAGATTTTTTATTTTATTTTTTGTATATGAATATGCCTTCTAATTTTGATGTTCCCTCATATTTAATGGTAAAAATCATCAAATGTTAAAATGCAATTCCCTTTGAGAATTTATTTTAATTGATTTGGATCATCAACCATAAGGAGAAAATCTAATGTTGAATTAAATAAAATATATGAAAAGGAGTTTCTAAAAAAAAAAAAATAATAATAATAAAAAAAAAAATATATATATATATATATATATATATATATATATATATATATATATGAAAAGGAGAAAGATTTGAAACTTTTGCATTCTTTTAATATAGTTGTTGATTTTTTCTAATTTTACCTCAATTAATGGGATTTATGAAAGTTGTCAAGAAAAGAAGATACATAGACTATTTTTCCAAAAGGTGGTAGTTTTAAAGTTGAAGGCAAGTTTGAATTGGTGCACAAAGATGTTTGTTGTATCATGCACAAAATATTTTTTGGGAATAATGAATATTTTATTCCATTTATTCATTATTTTACCAAGATGACTTAAGTTTTTCTCTTTATTTTTTTATTGAGAGAACTCAAGTTTGTGATATTTTCAAGGACCTTATGAACTAGTTGACATCGAGCCAGTTCAAAGTTTCGAGAATATCAAGTGACTTGAAATTGATTGAATATGCAAATAAGAATTTGATTTATTTGTTTTATGGTGTTAAAAATGCTTTGACTTATGTTTTTTCTCTCTTGAAACTTCAAAAAGATAAGAATTTTCTAGCAACGTTTCACTCCTTCGAATGCAAGGTGAGTTGTTAGTGTGTGCTTCCTTCATTTAGAGTGCATGGTGAGTTGTCGATGTGTCTCACTCCTTGAGAGTGTAGATGTGAGTTGTTGGTGTGTTTCACTCCTTTGAGAGTGCAAAGTGAGTTATTAGTTACGCTTCACTCTTTTGAGAGTGCATAAGGAGTTTTTAACGTGTTTTACGCCTTTGAGAGTGCAGAGTAAGTTGTTAGGGTGCTCACTCCTTCGAAAGGGCAAGGTGAGTCACTACTACAATTTTAGCTTTTTATGACAATTTTTAATTGTCATAATTGACTTACTATGACAATTATACCAAAAACTTCTTTGTCATGGTATCCCGTGTCATGGTAAGTCTTTTATGACATATAATAACAATGTCATAAAATATAATTTATGACAGTTATAAAATTGTCATAAATATTTTTTCACGACAGCTAAAAATTGTCATGAATAAATGAAAAATAGACTTTATAATCTCTATTTATGACATTTTATAATTGTCATAAATTATGTTATTTATGTAATTTTAACTTTTGATACCATGACAGTTTTAGAATGTCATAAATTAGAGTTATTTTTCCAAATAAAATTAAATTATAAACTGTTATGATTTCTATTTCTTAATAGTTTAAAATTGTCATATAATAAATAACATGACTGTTGTGATAGTGTTGATAATAGTTTAAGGTTGTCATAAATTAGATGTCATGACAATTGTAATAGTCATGATTTTTATTTCATGATAATTTAAAGTCGTCATAAAAGGTATATCATGACAGTTTTTTTTAATATGAGAATTTAATATATTGTATTAATTTATTCATTTAATTCATGCTAATTACAATTAAATCTGTCAATAATTAAGCATTTCAAAAATAATAATCACAATCCACATAAAAACAAAATAGGTTTCATTGATCACAATACAAATAAAATCTTAACAAGTTCTATACAAAGTAGTATATATATATATAAGTAGTAAATTAAATTACAATGAATGTTTCATAAATCTTAGAATAAACATCAAATACTTTGGCAAGTCATACGTAAGTGAAAATTTGGACGATACTATCCATGCAAACAATCCTTGCCATGAACCTGTACCTACACAAGATAAAAATTACGAACTCATAAAGATTACGTCGATTTTTATTAAGCTACCATAACTGTAGGATATCCGCATAACACTATTCAAAATACGTCAAAAGTATGAATAAGACATTATTTTAGAAGTAAGAAATTAGACTTACTTGATACAATGTTGCAGGTGTTAATTGTTCTAAAAATAAATTCATTATTTCATTGAACATCATTCTCCTAGGACCAACTAGAGACTATCACAAAAAACTCCATTGTACGTACTTCCGATCTATGGCCAAACTCTATTGATGCAATCTTTCACCGGAATACTAATAAACTGAGACACTGAGACACAAAAAGGTTTTAAAGGTTGAAACAAGCAAGCAACCTTATACTGTTAACTATCCATGTCAAGATAAAAATAGTTCAAAAGGCAAAACAAACAATAACTCAATTTAGGTATATGAGTTCATTGTATCAATATCTAAACAACAAAATGAAAATAGAATTACAATTTCTCAACCTTGCTAAATTAAAAATCAATACTTACTTACAATCATAGTATACTTAAATCAAGTAACAGCACAAAGGAAATGACCACATAACTACAAAGAACTCAAGCCATGTTAACAATAAAAAAAAACAATATTAAACTTCTCAATAGTTATGTATTTCTAAAATAATGTCTCAATTCACATAGAAATAGCATACCTTAGACGAACAAGGTCCTCGTCAAAATCTATAAAGCAACCTCATAAGGACTAAAAAGTGTTGATAAATGGATTATCAAGATAATAACTAGAGATCAAAACTTAGAGTCTAAACTTAAACAAAGTTCAAAAAATTAGATAAGGGATTATGAAGCAAATTATACTTGGCAAAAAGAGAAAGGGTAATTGTGACATCTGCAAAGCAAAATTTAATTTAATTGTACGGTAGAAAGGGTAATTGTGACATCTGCAAAACAAAATTTAATTTGATTGTACGGCAACTGTGGCCAAAAGAAATAGCTAAAAACCTGCGTCAATAAAATTAAAGTAAAAGTTACTAGATAAGAACCTGATTCATGAGCATCAATTTGATTGTACGGTAGAAATGTTGATTGATATCCTCCTCCCAACTTTGAAAACCATCAATTGAGCACAAAATCATAAAACTTAAGAAAGAAAGAGTGATAGACATAAAAATAAACAATGCAGAACAAATTAATAAACAAATCCTTAATTAAAAAAAAAGTAGAAGCAGCTTTCAAAGAATTGAAAGCCAAATTCTTTGGTAGCAATCACGAACTTACAAGTTACACTCTCAAGAACTGGGATATTATAAAGCTCCACAAACTTTTCCTTTAGTATGAGATTCATTTTGCCCACATCACAGGCATATGTCCTGCACCCCTGAAGCATAATCACAACAGATTTTATATCTTGATAGCATAAAGAGATAGTTGAATCAACATTGTCTCTGCAACCACGAGAAGTTAGAACAGGAAAAAAAAAGTCATTTTGTGAAGTTTTGCCGTGTATTCAAAAGACTACTACGACTGGAATTCCTTAAATGTAGGCATCTTTTAAAATATATATAGACTTGAAAAGACTGTAATTAATACTTAGAAAGGAAGAACATTCTTAGACTGCATAGAGGCTTTTAGCAATTCCACACCCTACAAATCCAAAGACATTCATTAAAATTTTCTTCTAAACTTCAATTGAATATTAAATACCCAAAATGTAATTCCCCCAATATGGGCATCAAACTTAACTTGAGTAAAACTCTTTGTGCTCCCCGTTGGTGTTTCATCGAGATGAACAAGGACCTACCACCACAAAATGTTAGAAAAGCAAAGATCACAACCCATCACAATAGCATTTTTTGAAAAATTTGGCAAAAATAGTTCCTCTAGATTTTTTCCCAAACCTCGAGCATTTACAACAATCCAACTCTTTCTTGACTCCCTCTAATATACACACATTTCACCACCTCCTCCTCAAGAAGAATCCCTCTTCTCAACATTTATTAATATCAACATAACCGGCACATTTGAAGCTTAACAAACAACCATTACAACATCTTCACACACACTCCTCATACACATTAATTAACATCCATAGCCAACACGTTTCCTAAATACACCAATCGTAAGCTATAAATTTATATAGAAACTTCATTCCACAACCTGCAATTTACTAATCTTCTCTTCTTCCCCAATGAGTTTCTCACTCCATACCATATTATAGTTAATAATAAAAATAACAGCCCTGCCTACAAAGATTAGCGACCAACAAAGAAAAACACCCAATAAATCGACCAAAATGAATCCACCCACTGTTGTCGAGAGGATCACTCATTTTGTGTAGCCCAATACCACCTGTCTCTCGAACCTCCTACATACAAGAGTACTAAAAATAAGAGTAATTTCAGAACAAACCAGTTGTTTAACAATTTTTTTAACAATTATAAATCTCTAGACTTGTGGTTTTTTATAAACCCGAGCATTAAATCAACACTTTCTAATTAACAACAACTCGAGCATTAACTCCATTGTACTTCTAATCTATGGCCAACCTTCATTGATGCAATCAATCACCGGAAAACACCAATAAACTAAGATACAAAAAAGTTTCAAAGGTTGAAACAAACAAGCGACCTCAAACTACTAACTATCCATCTCAAGATAAAAATTATGTATTATATACCCATAACTAACATAAGAAACAAAAATTTCAAAAACTTTAAAAGAGTACACAAACCTTTATCGCTTCCTCCTTTGAAAAATCATCTATTCAGTCGATAAGAAATTCTACAAATTAAAAAATGAGTGTTGGTAAAATAGATCACCATTATAGTGAAAGCAATGCCACAAGACATGTCACTTAGGTGACTGGAGAGTATGCTTTCAAGCTCTATCATAAAAGTACTAATGAGAGGTCTTAGAATAAAAGGAAAAATTAGCAATATGGACAAAAATATTTTTCAATATCTTTCCACTCCGTTGCTTTCTTTGCTGGTAGTTCCATAAAAAACCTAAAAAATATAGAGACACTAGAATAAAATATTGGAAAGTCAACACAAGAGGCAGAAGTTTATGTTTATATGTTGTTTATATATATAGGTGTGAACTTTGAACTTCCAATGTAAGATATAGTCAACACAAGAGGTAAAAGTTTTATAACAATGAATTAAATACACAGATAAAATAACCAAAGAAAACAAAATAATAAAATTGTCGTAAGTTTTCATTATCTCAAGGCTTCTCAAACCAATAAGCCATGAGTTTCTTCATTCGCTATGTTATCATCATCCTTGTCATTTTCCAATGCCTTCCACTCATTTTCCCTGCCCAAGATTTTGATTTCTTCTACTTTGTTCAAAGTGTAAGTAGTTTTTAAAGATTCAAATTTGAATGTCGTTTTGGTTTGTGTAAGTAATGTTTGGTTTGGTTTTGCGGTGGCCTGGTTCTTATTGTGATACAAGAAGTAGTTGTTGCTATCCCTAAACTAGGAAACAAACCGTTGACTTCAAAATCCACGGCCTTTGGCCTAATTACAACAATGACACTTACCCCAAATAGCAAATAATCCATGATATTCTTAGATCGTTAAAGAAAATTTAAATCTAATGAGAAGTGAAGAATGAAAATACATTGAATTTGTTATAATCCCATTATCAAATAATCCACGATATTCTTGGATCGTCAAAGAAAACTTAAATGTGCAATCAAACATGAATATAATGATGTAGAAATACAATAAAAAAAAAAAATAATTAAAAGAAGCAATATGATTCCAAGTTTTTGATAATGAAGAATTCAAATAAAATATGAGGTTATACTAATTAAAAAAAAAAGGACAGAACCTTTATCAATGAGGCAACATCCTCTTCCATAGTCCCAACAATTTCTCCAACAATTTCTTCGATTTTCATAAAATTGATCAAATTCAATGTCTAATAAAGTATAAAACCATTGGATCGGTTTAGTTTTGGTTCAGTATTTTATTTTCATTTCAATGAGAATTAAATTCTTTTTACAATTTTTTCCCTCATTTTTAGATTGCTTTTTGGGATTTTTGTAATATGCATAGAAAAGACTTTCTCATAAACATCATAACTCAAAGTCCAGATGTTCAATATGCAAATACAATTTCATATTCCAAAAAAGAACAAAGTCAAGAACATTTAAATCAATTCTATATTGTGTTCCACTTTATATAAATGCTAACCAAATTTCAAAAATAAAAACAAACTTTTGGAATCTTTGGGTAATACAAAACCCTTTCAAAAGGCTAAAAGTTGTCAACAAGGGAGTCTAAATCCATCCTATCAGAAATTCAAGCTAAAACAACATAATCTCTCAATAAGAAGTGGGATTGGATTTGTTAACAAAATAAATTAGCACGGTAAAATATTCATAAGCTGAATAACACAATCAACAGGTAAAAATCACAAAGAAAACAAAATTTCATTAAGAGATTGAACACGCCGATCCTCACTTTCTCCCAAACAAGCAAACCAACAAACATACAATAAACAAAAACATCAACAACTACAACAAAATTAAAGCAAAATGCACATTATATTAGATCCACTTCTCCAAGACTCCGAATAACTAGAATAAGTTTATGGTACTTTGAATTGAAGGGCACACAACAGAAAGTGCCAAATTCAACAAACAAAAAAGAATAAAAAATATTTTCATGTATGATTTTATGGAAAGGGACATTTTCATGTAAACAAACAAAAAGTATGCAAGAAAAAAAAGAGGATCAAAACTATGAAAGGTAAATGCAAGTACGAACCTTTGTAATGAAGAGGATGAAGAAGAGGAGAGTTAAAATGAGTTGAAAAGGAGAAGAAACGCTCTAGGATTGCCACCATTAAATGCTGGAAAATCGAAGAGAAGCTTTATTGATTAAATTCTTCTTCCTTTTCCTCCACTAATGACGACGGGACATTTTCTCCGCTCAAAGGAGAAGCCGAAGAGCAAAGAAGAGAAATCGAACAACAAAGGAGAAGATTAGGCGACGAACCTTGACTTTGAAGAAGACGGCGACAAAGTGAAGAGGCAAAATATTTTGAATTGTTGCGATTGAATTCTAAAAATTAGGGCTTTTAGCGCCATTTAAGTCGAGTTATATTTTTCCCTCAAATAACAAAAGAAAAATATAAACCTTTTCTATGACAATTATAAAGTTGTCATAATTTAACGCACTAGTTAAAAAAATGAAATTTTTTTATGACGATTATTAATTGTCATAAATGTTTTATAATTTAAAAGTTGCTTTTCTTTTGTTAAAACGCGTCTTTTTAGTTTTTATGACAGTTTTTAAAATTTTTATTTATCTTTTTATTTAGTTAACTGTCATAGAAAGTCAATTTTGTAGTAGTGAGTTGATAGTGTCCTTCACTCATTTAAAAGGGTAGAGTGAGTTGTGAGTGTGCTTCACGCCTTTGAAAGTGCATGGTTAATTGTTAGTGTGCTACACTTATTTGAAAGTGAAGCGTGAATTGCTAGTTTTGTTTCGCACTACTAAAAAAAGGGAATAGATGATACTTATCCCAACCCAAATTTAATAGGGGAAGCAATTAAAGTGTCATAAATGAAAAAAATCGTGTTTTATGACAATTATTAGAATCATCGATTGACACACGTTTTATGACACTTTATTAGAATCATCAATTAAAGTGTGTATTATGACACTTTATTTGAATTATAGGTTAAAGATTAAAAAAAAATACGTACTGCATGACACATTATTAGAATCATAGTTTAATGAATAAATTTTTCAATACTTTCTCTCCTTTAAAAGTGTAGTCGTGGTGTGAGTTGAAGATAATAGTGCACCAGAGCTATACACAATTGTTCGTGGTGTAAATTGGTGTACATTTTAGTGATGGAGTCAAAGTGTTTTTGAGTATGAAAACATGGTTTGTCCTATTGAAAGATGAAGTGTTATTCATTTGTTGAAAAATGAAACTTGTTAAGCTTTTACCAATTTAGTGCTGCCTTGGAAGCTACTTTGTTTGGGTTCGTACTATTAACTCAGGAAGGCTCATTCATGTAAGTTGCAAGATCACTTGTTTAAGTGTGAAATTAGTGTGAGGAGAATTACTCATAGGTGTGATGATGATATTCACAGTGAGTTAGTGTGCTTGGGGTTGGGATTTTCTTGGATATATTTATAGTACATTATAAATATATCCAAGCAAATCTCAACCAAAAGGCATTGGCCGACACTTTTTTTTGTCGTTGGCATGAAATTGTTGGCCAAAATTACATTACCTGACGGTTTGACATACCGTTGACCATTTAATAAAAAACATCGGTTTTCCCAAATCTTAACCTGTATTTTTTAAAAACATTGTCTAAAGTTACTGATTCAAGAAATTATTTTAATATGATGTTAACTTTGTATGTATATACTCACTCTTTGTTATGATGTTAACTTTGCCAGATTTCTTTGGGACTTAATGACGAGAATGGGTTGTGATCAGAGAGGTTTGGAGTGCTGGTAGTTGGATCACAGACTCAAATTTGGGTTTCAAGTTGTTATCTTTTAACTATTGTTTATAATTAATTATCTAGTAGTTTTTGGGGTTACATATAATTAAGGGGCTTTTGCATGTATATTATAAAATGGATAAAATATTACATGAATAGCACAATAATGAAAATATTTGCACATTTAGCAAAAATTGTAAATTGATAGACTTCATATTGATAGATTCTATCGATAAAAGGTGATAGAATCAATTACTAATAAATAAAGTAAATTGATAGACTTCTATCACTAGAGAATGATAGATTCTATCAAAGTCTTCTATAAAAAAAGTAAATAATTTTTTTTTTTAAATGACAGAATTTGCTATAAAAGAATTATTTTTAAAAATGTGCTATAATTGTAAACTGTGGTAAAAAAGTTGCTATACAGTGCAAATTCCCTATAATTAAACATAGGATTGATATATTGAATATTTAAAAAAATTTACGAAAATGATGGTTAAATAAATAGTTAGTTGTGTAATATGGCAAAGTGACTATAATCTAGCAGTAATTGACCTGCATTGCTTTTTATCAAGGTCTATCTTGATTGCTTTTTCCATATGTGTAATCATCCCAATTGTGATATTATATTTAGCAATGCTAAGAAATTAACATATTGTAGAGAAATGTGCTCATATTTTCTTTATAGTTTGAACAATAAAAAGTTAGAAGTTTAGAAAGTTATTATTTTTGCAATTCAATCCATACCTATCACCACACCAAATATTTAACAACTATATCACCTATCTGCCTATTCAACTACCTAATTCTGCTATTAAATCCTTAATAATTTTTAATGATGTCAGTTGAGAATAACAAACTATGTCCCTACCTTATACAAACTTTATTTACTTCTAGCATATCTATATATCCTATCTTTTTCAATAACTAGTCTAGTTTCACTTGTCAACACAACAATTCACAATAGCTCCCAATGCCACCATTTAATTTTCTTTTGAGTCACTAGAGAAGTTGCAATTGTACCATCTATTCCAAGTACAATTCCTATTCTATAAGACTTACTAGGCAATATATTATTTTGCAATCATTATTTTCACGAGCTCTAAAAACTATGTAGTATTTATATGGCCACAAAAATGTTAACAATTTTATATGGAAGTCAAAGCTATGATATAAAATAAATAGCCACTTTTCGTTTGAAGTACTTAACATATCTTTTAGGTGCTATTTTTTTAAAGAGTAAAGATTTTTCTTCCTTTCGAAGCATTGAACTAATTCATGAATAACATGAAGGAAAAGAAAATTTTCATAAAGTAATTCTTTTTGTGTGTCGAAAAAGAGATGAAATGAGTAGGAAACGTTGAAAAAGAATCAAAGGGAGGAGAGATGCAAATTAAAGCTTGGGTGAGAAAAGATAATTCAACGTTATAATATCATCAATTAAAGATAAATAAAAAAAATATGGAAAATCATGTTTATGTGTATATTTAAATGCAAAGGTTTTTGTTGGATGAAAAGTGTACCATCTTTATCTTTCCCATATCAAAGTGGTTGTGTTTTACTCAATCACAACAATCTTTAAATCTTTAAAGAAGAAAAACTTTCTTAAGAGCTTAAAAAATAACTCTCTTAATGAAGATGCCTTTCTTTGAAAGGAAGATACAGAGAAGGATAAAGAAGAATGGACAAAGGAGAGGAAAACAGTACAAGACATTTTAAAAATACTTTTGACTTTAATTTTACATAAAAAACCGTTATAAATGTTATTAAAACTCATTTACTTTATAAAGTTTGAAAAATATCTTTGATTTTAAAAAAAATATTAAAAAATACTTTTATCATTAATTTTTTATATAAAAATATTAAATTTTGTTTCAAGTATTAAATTGTTCAAAATAAATTTTAAAGTTCTATTTCAAATATTATAACATTACATATTTAATTCTGGAAGAGAATTTATGAATAACAAATAATAATAATTTAATTGATTGATTTTAATCAAATGAGTGGATGACACGGTTAGTAATGTAATGATATTAATTTATTTCCACTTCGTGACACTAAAAAAAGAAGAATTAATTGATTTTGGAATTAATTTTTTAATATAATGTTATGCATATGTGAATGTCATGTGCGCACCTCATAGCATTTCAAAATTAGTACACTCGAGAACATCAATTATGCATGTTTAGAAATAAAAAAATTGTTTACATATTTATGATAAATGAATTGAATTCTTTATTTTGGAAATATGATATTAACTCAACACGAGTGTCCCAACCCAAAAATATAAGATTGAGTCTCTAATGCAGAGGATTGAATGAGTTTGGAGTATTGCCTCATCTGATAAAGTTATATTGATCCAAAAATTTCTTTAACCAAATCCAACTTAGATCATGTATATCCCTAGAAGAACTTCCTCCAACCTCTCGTTCCAATTCTTCACTATTATTCATCCTTCAAATCTATCCTCGAGACAGTCTTTTCCAAATAATTGTTTTTACGACTCCTAAAAAAAGCTTTTTCCTACATTCTCTTTAAGTTTTTGTATAATGTTCTTATGGATTCTTCTTCCAAACAATCTTATCTAGATATGGTTCATTCACATATCACATCAAACCACTTCATCTAAAAATTTAATTAAAATACTATTTTAAATTCATACTTCAAAATTCTTTCTAGGAAAAATTATCTTTTTAATCTTGAGGTTTGTGATCTAGTTTCAATTTAGTTTCTATGTTTCAAAATTGAACATTTACTCCTAACATTTCAATAATTCTCCCCTTTTGTTTTTGTATATTTTTTAGTTTATTTTTTACCTATGTTCTTTAAAATTAAAAAAAGTAGGTTCCGAAAACCATACCAATTTCCAACGGCCAAAAGGAGCCGAGGATTGAGGTATCCTGTGACTGTGACCTTGACCTTGACCGTGAAGGATATCCACGTGGCTGATGTTCATTTGACGGTACTTTCTCTCCTTCATCGCTCACCCATTTATACACTCCAGAATCCATATCCAATCCAATCCAAGCTTCTTCCATGGCCGCTCTCTGTTTCTTCTACGTTCTCCTCCTCTCCTCTGTTTCCGCCATTGCCAACACCAACCCGATCTCCCTCCCTCTCTCCTCCCTCCCCCACCCTTCTTCTTCCTCACATCCTCTCCAAACTCTCAATTTGCTCGCTTCTACCTCCCAAAACAGAGCCCATCAAATCAAAACCCCCAAATCCAAATCCAAATCCATTTCCAAATCCCCTCTCTCTCCCCATAGCTATGGAGCTTACTCTGTTCCGCTCAGCTTTGGCACCCCACCGCAGACTCTCCATTTGATCTTCGACACAGGCAGCAGTCTCGTCTGGTTTCCCTGTACTTCCAAATACCTCTGTTCCGAGTGCTCTTTCCCCAAAATTGATCCCACCGGAATCCCACGATTTTTCCCTAAATTGTCCTCTTCCTCCAAGCTTATCGGCTGCCAGAATCCCAAATGTGCTTGGCTTTTTGGCCCGGATGTGAAATCTCAGTGCCGGAGTTGTAATCCCAAAACAGAGAACTGCACCCAAACCTGTCCTGCTTATGTTCTTCAGTATGGTTCAGGCTCCACCGCCGGCCTTCTACTATCCGAGACGCTGAATTTTCCCGATAGGAAAGTTCCCAATTTCGTTGCTGGGTGTTCGCTTTTTTCTATTCATCAACCATCTGGAATCGCTGGATTTGGCCGAGGGTCGGAATCGCTGCCGTCGCAAATGGGTTTAAAGAAATTTGCCTATTGTCTCGCGTCTCGGAAATTCGATGACACGCCGCATTCCGGCGAGTTGATTCTGGATTCCGGCGGGGCTAAAACCGACGGTCTCGCCTACACGCCGTTCCGGCAGAACCCCTCTGTTCATAACCATGCTTATAAAGAGTACTACTATTTATCGATTCGGAAAATTATCGTCGGAAACCGGGCTGTGAAGGTGCCGTACAAGTATCTGGTGCCGGGTCCCGACGGGAATGGTGGATCCATCATTGATTCCGGGTCGACGTTCACGTTTATGGACGAACCGGTGTTCGAGGCGGTGGCGGAGGCGTTTGAGAAGCAATTGGCGAATCGGACGAGAGCTACGGAGGTGGAATCTGCCACCGGATTACGGCCGTGTTTTGACACATCGAAGGACGAATCGTTGGAGTTTCCGGAGTTGATTTTCCAGTTTAAAGGCGGAGCGAAATGGGTTCTGCCGTTGAATAACTATTTTGCTCTGGTCAGTAGCTCCGGCGTGGCGTGTTTGACCGTTGTGACGCAAAAGGCGGCGCTGGGCGGTGGCGGTGGGCCGGCTGTGATTTTTGGGGCTTTTCAGCAGCAGAATTTCTATGTGGAGTATGATTTGGTGAATGAGAGATTAGGATTTCGGCAACAAACTTGCAATTAGAAACGGTGTCGTTTCGACGTATGTTTCAACTCTGGGTGGCCAGCGGCCGGTTGAGTCACCGGAGTAAAGACGGTGGTTCAATTTGGCAGCGGTGGCGTTCAGATGGATTCGATTATTATTATGACTATTTTTTTCACTTTCTCTTAATAATTCATAATTCGAAGGAAGAAAGGTGCTTTTGAAAAGTTTTAGATTGATGTCATTATGTTCTCAAAAGCAAATCCCTTTGCAAATATCTTTAAAACATATATAAAATACTTGCACTTTTACTTCATGCTTGAGAAGAGATGTAGCCGTTATTCTCATTCTTTCCTCTCATTTGTCATACTTAATTTTGAATATTGATTTGGGGTGCAACAAAAAACGAAAAACCGAATCGAACTAACCAAACCAATGGATCGGTTCAGTTTTTTATAACAAAAATGTACATATTGGTTCGAAATTTGAAAAACTAAAAAAATATTGGTTCGGTTTGGTTTTCAAGTTAAAAAACCAATGAAAACCGAACCAAACCAAAACATATATTTGAATCATAAAAAGCATTTTGTACTAAAACATTATTGAAGCAAAATATTCTCGTAAAAAGCATTAGTGAAGTTTTGAACAAATTTTTACTTGATCTTGTGTTTGAACAAGAAAAGTGAGACAATTTTAAGAATATTTTTTGTCTTAAAACTCTTCCAATAATAAGTGGTCACACATCCCATTCCTTCTCTCTCTTGTAATTGTGCAGATTTTGCATGTCTAATTTTTCCCTTTAGTTTTTTCATTTCAATTGCTTCATTTTTTTTTAAATTCTGTTAATTTTGGAATTTAAATTTTTTTTATAGAAAATCTACATTTTTTAAAAAAGGAAGAGTCTAACTATATGTAATTTTATAGTCAAAATATTTTTTGATTTTTTGATATATTGGACATCTGTTCGGATCAGATCCAACTATTAAAAAATCGAACCAAATAAAAACCGATCCAATGGTTTTATGCTATATTGGACATCGGTTCGGATCCACTTATTTAAAAATCGAGGATATCGGTTCGGTTGTTGGTTTGACACAAAACCGACAAAAACTGAACTGAAATCACCCATAATATTGATAATCAAATTCACTATGGTTTGACAAGGGTTTAGACAAACCGAATGATCAATGGAGCAGTTAGTTATCTGATTTTATTTTAATCTATTTCAATTCTACAGTCACACGTTCGAACCCAAAAATTGACACCTCTACATAGAGTTTAAGGTTTTTGAGGTATTTAAATGATGTATACTATGAAATAATCATAATAATTCTTATTCTCTTGACTCCAAATATTTCCTAAGTATACTTTTTTTTTAGCTTTAGGTAAGTTGAAAAATTAAGATCTCGTTTGATATTCATTTGATTTGTTTGATTTAAGTCAACAACTACTACTCAAACATATGATTTTCGTCATTTTGATATCTACAATTACTTATATTTTTAAAAATAAAACCAAAATTTGAAAGTTAAAAATATCTATTCCAAATATTTATTTTGATTTATGGAATACAACTCCAATTTATTTACTCATTTTAAGAAAAGAAGAAAATATGGAAAGAGTACGAGTAAATTTAAATTTAAAATTTCTTTTCAAAAAAAAAAAATTTTAATTTAAAATTTAAAAAGTAAAAATGAAAAACCAAATGGTTATTAAATTAGACCTACTTATTTAAAAAAAAACAAAAAATTGGACCTACATTTTTATTATATAATTATTTTCTAGTTCAACAACATAATTGATCTTGTGTTCGACAACATAATTATGATATTTAAGTTTTTAAATTTTTTTGTATTATTAAGATTGTTAATTAAATTATGTGTAAATTGATTGTTTAATAGACTTTTAGTACTATATCGAATAAAATTGAATTATCATTTCTTTTAATCATACTACCTTAAAATGTGGCTAAAGTAAAATCAGTTTTAGATATTTTACCCCTTAAGTCATACCCTAAATTACAAAAATGCCATTTATTGCAATATAAAAAAAAATTCAAATAATGTAGATTTTCATCCGTAGAAGATAAGATATTTTTATCAAATCTCATAAATTTTACGCTAAATTACAAATAAGAGATTTCAACAATCAAATGAAAATATTTATAATATCATTTAAATTTTCACGTAGAAAATAAGATATTTATATCAAATCTCATAGATTTTATTTGACATTTTATATTCTAATTAAAATAATAAATTGAATTTTTCAATCCTATAAATAGTTGTCTACATTTTGTTTACGAGAACACTTTATGTTTTCTTTGATTTATTTTTCTTTATTTTCTTTGTTTTGTCTTTTGTTTTATAATAAGTCATGCTGGATTATTTACCTTAACTTTCATTTAATTTTTCTTTTGTGCAATAATTTTTGTAGGGATTTTTTTTTGCATAATTGTTGCATTTCAAAAAAATACTTGGAGATCTAGGAAAAAAAGTTTGAAGAATTATAAAATTATCATCTGAGGTTAGTGCATGAATTCTTCAATTTCAAAAGTTTGGTAGCAATGATTTCCTCCTATATATATATAGTTCTCTATATTTTGTTTACAAACACATTTGAAACTTTTTTTTTTGCTTGTGGTTACTTTCTTGGTTTTTTTTTTATAATAAAAAATTTAGTTCTCTTATTTTTGTTGGATTATTTACTTAACTTTCATCTATTTTTGTTGGGATATTTTGTTGCTTAATTGTTGACTTGGAGATGTGAGAATTGTTTTTTTTAAGAACGATAAAATTATCATTTGAGGTTAAATGTAAGTTCATAATGTATACTAATAAATATATTTAGCTTATTTATATTATAATTATAATAATGATATAACTCTTATAAATTTTATAATTTAAGAGTAATTGGTCTATTAATAGATAAATTGAGAAAAAAATTAAAGAGTATCGATTTTTAAAAATCATAAATAAAATTTAATTTTAATTCAATAAATTTTATTAAATTTTTTTTAAATAATAAGACCTACTATTTTTTAGGCTCATAATAAATAATCAATTGCTTTTAAACATAAATGTTAATTTTAATAAATTTAACTAATAGTGAAAAAATGGTTATAAATTCAATATTATATTGCAATTATTATTTGATGATTTAAATTTAGCCTAAAAATATAAGAAACAATTTATAATTATATATATATAATTTATTATTTAAGAAATTATCACGTGCAATGCCGTGCTAAAATTCTAGTTAGTTCAAATGCTCTCGATAAATTATATTGAATGCACTTTTTTAATAAAATAATTAGAAATGTAGGTAAATTTAAAAATTTTACATTATCATCATTTATACATTTCAATATTATATCGTAAATATTCATTAACATTAGTATTATAAAAAAAACGTAACCATACTTATTAATATCAAAGATTTGATGACTTTAGAAGTACCAAATTCTCACTCATATTTGTAACGCCCGACCTCTTATCTTTTTTAATCTTAAGTAAAGTGATGTCAAATCAATGAAGTGAACGATCTAACTATAAAAAAGACTAATTACCTAATCAAAGATTTTTTTTTTTTTTGAAATGATAAAAAAACATTCTAAGACTGGTCTTATTTCCAACTTGATTTTGAGCAAACTATTGATTAGATTTTGGGTTATTTAGTGCTCATTTAAATCAAGTTGATGTCTAAACATTAGAATGGTGGTGTAAAAGCCAGTAAATTAGCATAATTAAACATGACTAAGAATTTGTTCTACCTCACTCTCAACTTAATTTGAATTAGAAGAAGACAATATTATGTAAAGAAGTGAAAAAGGAAGAATCATGAATGAAAAAAATGATGGGTTACAGTATTAAATAAAAAGGGAAGAAAGTGGGGTGGTTGATAATGAAAGTTAGAGGGAAGACAAACATGTGATTATGAAATTTAATGGCAATAATAGGGAAAATTGAGTCACACCCACATGGTTTGAGGGTAATGGAAACTTGTCTCTTTTTTAAATTTCCCTTTTGGAGTTTATTGTTGGAGCTTTCATTGTTAGTTTGTTCATTTATGTGGTGTGTATCAAACTTTTCTCTTTCACAAATTATTATCTTCATCTCTTTTTTGTTAGGATCTTACGAATGAAGCGAGAGAATTTAACATCAATATAAAAGAGATATGGGTACTTCCATTGTTACTAATTAATTTTGAGGTGGAACTTCATATTTTCTAATATGCTATCAGAGCCCATAAAATCTAAACAGGTATCGGTCCAATAAAAATGAAATTAAGATCCGATTCAAGATTGATATGTCCCACGTTCTCTAATATTCCTCTAGAATTAAAAAAAGAATTTAACATAGTATATGATACTTTTAAATTAACTAGAATTTATTGGGCACTAAACTACTTTTATTTATTCATGTTTTGATTCCTTAGGGCGTGTTTGGTGGGGGGCTTAAATTAAGCTGGATTAATTTAAGCCCCCAAAATCATGTTTGGTCGACGGCTTGGAATAACCCAAGAGACGGATTAAGTTAAGTCGGATTTGAACAGTGAAGCACTATTCAAATCCGAGTCACTGTTTCAAATCTGAACGAATTTCATCCATTTTTTTTCGTTTCTTTTTCGTTCTCTCTTTTCCTCCATTATTTTTTCTATTAAAACAATCCATTTTCTTCTTGGTTCCATTTTTTTTTCTTCTTTTTCTCGTTTTTTTTTTTTTTTTTTTTTTTGCGTTCGTGGGTTTATTTCACTTTTTTGAGTTATGATTCGAGCGGAAGTTCGCCGGTTGGCCATCCTTGCTCCTCTGTCACGAATTTCATCTGTTCGGTCAACAACGTTCTTGCCGAGATGTGATTCATTTATTTAATTTTTTGGTAAGATACTGAGATTTCGATATAAAAAAATGGACGAGATTCAACTGGCGATAGGAAGAGAGAGAAAAAATGTTTTTAAATCTATAGATCCAGAAATAGATGGTTTTAATAATAATAATAATGGAACGGTAGATGGAGGGTTGAGGGTGCCTTTAAATTGTGTAGAAAATTTTAAATCTCAATCAGATTTGTGCAGATGATTGAAGAATACATAGTGAAAAAATAAAGTAAATGTGTTAAAAAAAAAGAAGAAAGTAAAGGTGAACAAAGAGTAAGGGCATGTTTGGGGTGAGTATTAAGTTAATCCGGATTAACTTAATCCTCCCAATTTCGTGTTTGGTGGACGGATTAAGTTAATCTCTCAGATATTAAAACCAATGGTTGGTACATAAAATATCACAAAAATTGCTAAATTAATGTCATTTTGTCATTTATTTATTATCAAGAGAAAATAATTTTTAAAAAATGTTAAATAAAAATTCAGTTTAACTTAATCCTTGCACCAAACAATAGTCAGTTTAATTTAATCCAGCTTAACATAATATGTTCACCAAACACAGATTAACTTAATCCTCAGCTTAACTTAATACCGATTAACTTAATCCTAATCCCTGCACCAAACACGCCCTTAGACACTAAAAATATTTTGTTTAGGTTTATGAAGTCAATGTTCAATACAATTTTGATCATTTACAAACCATTTACTCGGTTCTATTTGAAACGAGTGGTAATGAATTAGATGTCAAAATTTTGAAATATGCATTTTAAAAATATATGTCATAATCAAAAGATTATGAGTTTAAATTTTTCCACCTAATTATTATTAAACTAAAGAAAGGTTTTCTATCATAGACCAATTGAATTTTAAGATCTAAAATTAAATAGGTGTGAAAATTTAGGAAAAAGAACACAAGTACTTTGAAATCATTGGTCCATTAAGTTGGAATGTATACTTAATGTCTAAGAAACAGGTTGCAATGTATAATTGAGTGAATTTTATTTGAATATCTTGAGAAAATAATAGTCCAACGAGTATTATCAATTTTTTGTTTCTATCTTTTAATGAAAAATAAGTATCATCAATTATTTTTAATCTTTTATTGAAAAATAAGTATCGAGTATAATGAATCAACCCTCAAATTTATAAATTATGAAGGTGGGTTTCAAAATAAATTCTCTAAAAATAACATTGTCGCAATCAAATTCAAATTCTTGACAATTTCTTTTGTGCATTCTTTAATATTGAAAGAGTTTAACAGTAAAAGTACTTATCCACTAATTAAAAAATAAGTTTTCCTTTTTTGAGATTATAACAATTGGGGGTGGAGGTATGCGTATCTATGACCTCTGGTCATTTGACATATATTAGTTTCGTTGAGCAACTGCTCATGTTGGCAATAAGTTTTCTTATGTATTTATGCAATAATACTAGCACATGCATTTGTGAAAAAAAAATAAAACTACAAATATAAATAATAGCACATGCCGTTTCAAACGATGATATAGTTAGCATGAAAATAATTAAATTTTTTTTATTACTTTTCTATAAAAAAAAATTAAAACAGAAAAGAGCTCACAAAAGCAGGATGTATTCCATAGGACTATGAGTTCAAAATCTTCCAACTTTTAATGGTTGTAGAACAAAAAAAAAATCCATTTTTTATGTATATTATCTTTAATTTTAATTGAATCAATAAGGTCCTGTTTGATAGTCATTTTATTTTTTGTTTATGAAATTTAAGCTTATTTTTATTTAAATTTTCTACTATGTACTCCATCTTTCCTACAATATATCCACCTTTTCTAAGAAAGTAGGAGAATACTAACCAAATTTCAAAAATATAAACAACTTTTTGGGAGCTATTTTTTTTTTGTTTACAAATTTTGGTTTTGTTTATTAAAACATAGGTAAGATGTAGATATCCAAATAATGAAAAATGTATAGTAAAGTAGTTATTGTAGGCTTGAATTTCATAAACAAAAAATGAAAAACAAAATGGTTATAAAACAAGACCTAATATTTTCATTTATAAGACTCTTTTGATTGTTAGACTACTGATGATAGTTGAGTCTCTTTACTATAATTTAATACTTCAACAAAGCTACTCATAATAATAATAATAATAATAATAATAATAATAATAATTTACTTCAACAAAGTAGTGGATTCTTTTTATTATTTATTTATTTATTTATTATTATTATTATTTGTGGAATTGAATTCTTTGGTATAAATTTTAAAATACCGCAAAATTTTCCTTTTTTTGGGGTCTGCACCTTTGAAATTTTTAGCTAGTCTGTCCTCTTTTCAAAATAAAAACAAAGAGAACACTTTAAGTGGCTTTCGTGTCAAGTATCAGTTATAAAGACAATGGACAAAACCATTGGTGTTGTGTCTCATTCTAAGTAAAAAACAAATTATAATGTGGCCATGATTAATTTGGCTTTATAATATAATGAATGTGGCCATGATTAATTTGAAATTCAAGTAATTTAGCATCATTAGCTCAATAGTAAACCAACTTCGGTATCCGTTTGAATTTTATGAACTCTAACACTATATTAAAAAAATATGGGCTCAACCTCAAAATCAATTTATAACTAGAGGTAACTCATATATCTTTTATATTGTTGTTGAACTTTCTAACTTTTTCAATGTGAGAATTGTGAAATCCTAACCGAAAATAATACTTAACTTTATAATATAATTCAAGTAATTTATTATTAACTCTAGTTGGAATATTCAACTATCGAGAGATCTTATATTTGAATCTCTCACTTTTAATTATTAAAAAAAATTTTAAAAAAATTTCATGCATGGTTTGATAGTTTTGTATGTTGAAATTATATATATATTTTTAAAAAAATTGTTTTCAGATTTGTGGTATAGTTACTATTTATTCACTATACTTTAAAATCAAATATTTTTATACTTCAAATACAATATTAAAAATATAGGGTTACTTTAAATTTATGGAATCGAACTCAACCATAGAATGAAAATGAATCAATACTGAACCAAATAGCCAGTTGCACCTTCAACCCATTCAATATTTATTTACCATACTTTAAACTCAAACACTTTTATACTTTGACATTTAATAAATGTTTAGCTTTAGTCATTAACATTTCAATAATACTTAATTTTAGTCTACGATAATAACTAAATTAATTTTGTACTAAAAAAAACTAAATTAATTTTAAAATATTGATATTATTATTATTTTTATATTAACATATAAATTAAATTTATAAAATAAAATAAGTATAAATGTAAATTTAAAAAATATATAAAAATTAAATTGAGCATAAAAGTATTTGATTTTAAAATATAGGACAAAGTAGAAGGACTAAAAAGTTTTCCCCTCATCTTTTCAACTTTATACTCCATTATGTTACTGAATGGGCCACTCGAGAAATTGGTTATCTGGATTGGTGTTAATTTATTTAACTCTACATATCAAGGATTTGATCCATATAATCGATATTTGTATCATTCTTAGCTTGAATTCTTGGATTTTTTTTAAAAAAAAAGATATTAAATTCTAAATTATTTTCTAAAAATATATTAAATTTTGAATCTGTTTTCCTTCCACCGATAGATGAAAATACGGGTATATACCATGTCTATGTTAATAGATCTGTCCCTTAGGTTTTTCCCAAAACGTAGTGAAAAGAAAAGGATAAAACGATAAAAAGACATACCTGCCACCACAGTGGCCCCCCGTTAAGTCCATGATGTAAATCTGGGTACGTATTTGGACAATGTCCGTCAAAAGACAACAGTCACTATACATAGCACCAACGAGCCCGTTGTACATCGATTAGATGTCCATATTTTTCCTCGATAGATGATACCAATAAGGATAGGGAGCTTCTCTGTGATATCAACCATGAAGGTACTTTAGTTCGAGTAAATATCTCTCTCATCCAAACTCTCATTAAAGACGAGAGTAACCGATGTATAATTAAAAATTGGAAGCTTTCTAACCCCTTGAAAATTGACAGAGAAGAAGATAGATCGGGAATAGATAATGGGAGTATGAACAAATATAGTGATATGAGGATTCGGTGCACACTTGAGAATTGGTTGATGAAAAAATGTGAAAAATGATGAAAAATTAAACTGGGAATTAGTTTTGTCAATCGGTGATGGAGGTTTCCAAATCAATAGGGTTTAGACAGAGATTTCCAATTCGAAATAAACAAAAAGTGGAGGAAAAATGGTTGCATAATTGTGAAGGGCGAAACAACATCCTAAATTGGTGGAGTAAATTTGTTTATTCAATTTTGTAGGGATAGCTAAAATGGTGGGATGTAACTTATTGCTAAAATAGTGGGGTATATTATTGATTTAATTCGTATAATATGTATTAAGTGGGAAGGGTATAAAAGGTATAAATATTTTATCCTTTCTCCCTTCAATTAGAAATTAGACATCCATTATAATATTTTCTAATTTAGACATTTTCTCAAATATTTTATGGAAAGTATATCATTTATATGATTTTCCATAGTGGACTTAATAAGCTATCTGTTAAATTTTATAGAGACAATTAGAGAAATGTCTAATTTTGGGAAGCTTTTCCATAGTCGACTTAATAAGCTATCTGTTAAATTTTACAGAGACAATTAGAGAAATGTCTAATTTTGGGAAGCTTATTAAATAAATGTCTATAGTTTCATGGAGTTTAAATTTATGTCTAATTCTCAATTTTCAAAAATTAATAAATAATTAAATAAATTTTAATTTACCCTTATACCCCTATTATTAATAATATTATTTGTAAGTTAATTAATTAGATTTTAAATTCAAAATGTAACCACTACCAAATTTAAAAACTAGATTTAATGTTAAATTTAACAATCAACCAAATCGGTAACTACAAGTAAAAAATCTTTGAATAACTATATTTCAAATATAAAATTTTATAAATAAATGAAAAATTAAAATATTTAACCTTTAAATTCTGGATCCTAAACAATAAAGTTACATATGCTCTTTTTTTTTTATCAATTTAAAAATTATTGTAATCTCTAATCTGCTTCGTCAATCTATTAATGACCACAAAACTAAAAAAAGACTTGTGAAAATACATCCTAGATTAATTCGTAAAACAAAACAAGATAGATTTGAGGGTACACAAATGTACATACAATAAAATAAATATTAAATTTGAAAATTTAATAAGCAACAAAAAAAATAACTTAAATATGTGACACATGATGACTAGAATCATAATTTTTGTTCTAATTCAGTACGTACTGATATGTATAATAGGGATGCATGTTAAACATGTTTATATCTTGGTGTGTATCCGTGGACTCCACCTAAAACTAAGTAAAATTAGGAAGAATGTAGGTTGGTGGAGTACACAACAATGGTAGATACTCTCGTTTTATAAATCTTTGAATAACTATATTCAAATATAAAAATTTATAAATCAATGAAAAATTAAAATATTTAACCTCAAATCCCTACAATCCTAAACAACAAAGTTATATATATATATATATATATTTTATCAATAATCTCTAATATGGTTCCTTAATCTAATTAATGACAACAAAACTAAAAAAAGACTTGTGAAAATACATCTTAGATTAATTCGTAAAACAAAACAAGATAGATTTGAGGGTACACAAATGTACAATAATAAAATGAATACTAAATTTGAAAATTTAATAAGCAACAAAAAAATAACTTAATACGTGACACATGATGATTAGAATTATAATTTTTGTTCGAATTAATGAATAATAGGGATGCATGTTAAACATGTTTATGTCTTGGTATGTATTCGTGGTCTCTACCTAAAACTAAGTAAAATTAGAAATAATGTAAATTGGTGGAGTACACAACAACGATCAATACTAATTTTTTATGTCAAATCGTATGACTTTCGATAATGGATACTGAAAAATGAAAAATATGTAAAACAAAAATTGTGAATACCGTGTAAAACACGATTGTGATATATGTGTATCATTCATCAACAATTGTCAAAACCCAAATTTCAAGCCCCACAAAAGTTAATGAGTAGATTAACCGCATAACACTACAACTGAAACCCAAAAACCTCATAACACTATCTGAACTATTGAGAAGATTAAGTAGTGTTCTCCTTCTCCACAAAATTCTTCCAAAGCATATTTGTAGCTTTACCCTTTTTAAATAAAAAATTCATCAACTCATGGGAGTGTGGAAATTGCAAACGAGATTTAAATTGTGGTATTTATGATAAAATATATCAATTTTTTTATATTAAATTAAATGAACCAAAGATCTAATGACTTGTGTACAAGAAAAAAGGTAATATAAAGTAATTAAGAAAATATGTAAGGTGTGATCTGATAACTTATTATTATTTTTATTCCATCGAATAAGTCCTCAACATTTGACCATATAAATCATAAATCTAAATGTTTAAAAGATCTTTTTAATTTTTTTAATTTTTATATATAAATCTATGTAGGTTGTTAGAGGAGTTATTTACTCCTTATTTAGTGGGTGGTGATGTTTTAAAAAAAAAAAAATTAATATGCAACATAAATAAATAGGGTGGGGGTATTATAGGGTTATTTTTTTTATCTCCATCTCAAGATTAAAAAATAGACACTCATTTTAAATCTAAATATTTTTAGACAATTTTTTATTATATTTACTAAAAGTAGTCATTTACTATTATTTCCCAATTTTATACTCCATTATATTTTTGTTCGTAGGTTTGATTGGACAATTTACTATATACTCCAGTTTTAATCTAATCTTTTAAGTTTATTTATTTTTTATTATTATTATTTTTTATGTGAGTTTGTGGGTTGGATTGGACAATTTACTATATACTTTAGTTTTAATCTAATCTTAAATTTATTTTTTTAAATCTACATTTTTAAAATTTATTTTTAATTCAATAATATTTATAATTAAAAAAAATTTGAATCCGTAATCTTGCTGCCACTAAAGTTACGCTTTTAGCATATATTTTTTTGGGTTAAATAGACCAATGTCTAATTTTTCAAAATAGATTGAACAAATGTGTAGCATTTTGAAAACTTTAAATATATGTCTAAAACGTAAAATCCAGTAGAAATTAAATTAATAATTAAAATGTAAATGACTTTTTTGACCTTTTATTGAATACCCTCGTCTCTAGTGAATTTAATTGGATTAAGGTTTTATTTTTACACCTCGTCTACCCATTATTCGGGCATGGGGAGTGTTCTTTAAATTCGTGGTGTTTTTTAATGGTAGCATCCAAATAAGATATCATCCAAGCGACTTATGGGTGCGAACGAGGTCCTTTAAAACAGTACAACCCAGTAAAATATTATTGATTGTATCCATCAATGTGTTGCCTGTAGATAGTGTATATAAATAGGTAGAACTAGTTTGTGTTTTTCTTATACTCGTTTACTAGTATAGGCAACGCATGAACTAATAATGCGTATTCAGGATGCATAATTTTAAGCAACAAATTGAGGGTGTAATTTTTTTTTTCAAACAAAAACTGGAGATCCTGATTCCAAGATATCAATGTTTTTAAACAGGAAAATATAGCTCGAATTTTTCAGAAAATCAAGGGATGGACAGTGTGCACCCCCTACTTTGGTGTAGATATATTCTTTTTTTTTTCTTCTAAAAACGTATTTAAGTATAAATAAATATGGGCAAGAGTATTTATGGGAGAAACTACTCTCTTGGGCAAGAGTATCAAGCATGCTGTGTTGCTTTTTTGGGACCTATAGGCTTGAACTTGAGAATCGGCAAGTGGGCCATGCACATTATCTTGCTTGGGTCAATTGTATACATTGGGCTAGATGGGCTTGAATTTATGTATTGGGCCAGTCTGGTCGATTTGGGCAAGGCCCAAGTTATTTGTGCTATCCAGATCTTTACCACCAGCCCTTTGCCTCTGCGGTTCAAGCCTTTTGATCTCCCTTTTCTTGCGAAACCGGTAAGTTCAATCTTCTCTGGTTTTTCATGTTCTTCATATCTTTGATTATGTTCTTCAGTTTATTTTTTAGTCGACTCTACTTCGAATCGGAGTTAGTTTAGTTTCTTTGTTATATGCGTTGCTATGGACTATGCTAGCTGATTGATTCCATTACTTCAATTTCTTGTATACATCGTATATCAATTTTGATTTTACTTGTATTGCTAGCTGCAATTTAGAATTGACAGAGATGTTGTGAGTGTATAGATCTGATAATCTTTGTTCATAATCGAATTTGAGTTTGATATTCTAGATTTTTCCTCAAGATTTCTCATACGTATTTTTTGGAAGGAGATTTTCTGTTGATAGAGCGATTGTTCAATTATGTGTCCAGAAATTTCTAGGTCCTATCAATGTAGGCATATATATATATATATATATATGTATATTTCTTGAGTTCACTGGTATTTGTTAGTTTTCTTCCTCTGTAAATGTTTATTTCTGTTCCCCTGCAGGAATTTAGGATACTTTTATGATTCCATTGGCATCGATTTACATACTGCTCTTTCTTTTCTTTTAGGGGATGCATAGATGGGAACGTCAGGAGAAGGAATTTGTAGTAAGATTTACCCTTATTTGTTTAGGATAGAAAAAACTTCCCTCAATTGCACATTCGAACTCGTCCGATCAAACTTTTCTAAACAAACTTTTCTTACGACCCTTCGTGAAAACAACATTTTTTTTCTACAAACAACTTTATTCAAAATGACTTTCGGACAACCACTCATTCAAACATCCTTATTCAATCACAGTTTTTCTCCGACTCTCCTTAAAAACAATCTTATCCAATAGGATTTTCATGCAATTACTCATTCAAACACCGCATCTTAACCACTCGATTTTCTCCCTTTCGCTCATCTTCCACCATCTAAACTTGCCCATAATGAACAATGACCCTGCTACTGCTCCATTTGGAGGCTTTGATGCCAGTTTCAGAACTCAACTTTACTTTCTAGGATGGATTACTGGTGGAAATAAGATGTGCCCTTGGTATTGTTTTTCTGACGGAGGCATGGTACGGCTCCTCTCATAAAAGATGCTGTGTTTTAATCAACTTTTCTTTTGTTTTTCAGTTTAAAAGGGTAGTGCTTGAAGTGGCCATGCGTGAGGGCATATTATTCAGTGGCTGCTAATCATTCCAGAATTGCATTGCTGACATGCTTACACAGAGGTTTTTGATTTTGATGCATTCATTACTCATGAATTTGATTCTTTAGGAATGTAAGCAGGGAGATGGAGGGTAAGGTAAAGTTAAGGCTCATGTGTGAACACCATTAACTCTTTATACTATTGAGTATTTGGCTAGGAAGCGCGGATGGAGACACGAGACAAGACGCAATGGTATATCATACTTTTTAAATCTAGAACACAACAAAGACACGTTTATTAGAATATTATGGTCACACTTTACCAATGTCAGGGTAGTTCGTATATAGAAACAAACACAGTGATCTCTTTTTTTTTCTTTGATAAGAAACGAAACAGCGATCCTATACTCAAATATCACGTTCTCATTCTTGACATTTTTCATCTTTTGTCTGTTGAAGTATGTGGTGGGGTATTTACTGGGCATGTATAGATTATTTAGAATTCATATGAGCATAAGGGATGATTTGTTATAGATCCGCACAAGTGTGTTTGTAACTAAGAGGTCACGAGATTAAATTCTTCCACTTTCGATTGTTGATCGAAAAAAGAAAATAAAAATCCTTGTTTAGACATGATGTCGTTGGATGCTGGTTGAGTTTGGAATTACTTAGTTTTTAACCTAGTTATTGTTCTTTTGGTTTTGTTATCAAAAGCTGGAAAAAGTTGTTCTACGTGGCTGCAGTTTTCTTCCATTTGAACCAATGGTGAAACTATCATTTTTAATTATTCTCTCCTACCACATATACCTGTTTAAAGAGGTGAAACGAAAGTTATGAGAACCACCCACACCACTGAATTGGTTCTGATCACTCCTCGGGATGGAATGAAAGAAGGGAGGAGATTCTCGAATGAGGAAAAAGATCCAATGCAGCACTTGGAATCAATAAGAGAACAAGTGCTAAGTTTTAAATTAGTGAATAAACTGAAACAAAAGAAGAGGCCGTTCTCACTCGGTGCCTAAATCACACTATTTTCCCCGTCTTCCTCCTAAACTCAATAGCATTTCGTTGGAATATGCATATTACAGATCCTCATTTGAAAATACCAACTAGCACTTTCTTTAAAAACAATGTTGCCCTTCTATCGAGATTGAAAAAACATCTACTACATATTTGGAACGACATTTGTACTTGATCCAAAATTATAAACTTGAGATCTCTAGAGTTGATATAGTTAAAAGACTACAAGCCTTTATTAATGAGGTCATCTCTAGAAACATCTTGAGACTTCTTTTTGCTACGATTTTTCTTTGAAGTCATCTTCAAACTAATAATTTGGGCTAATATTTTCTTTTAGTGGAACCACAAGGACTAAATTTGAGAGAATGCACACATCCTCGGTGACATTGACAAATATTTTCTCATTGAAATTTTAATATGCAATGAAAACAAATAAACGAAGTGATAAGATAATTGCTCCAAAACGTGTAAATTGGATTAAATAATTAAAAATGATAAGAACAACTTGTTCGAACATAGAATATATGTCCTGGACAAGACACAACTAGAAATACTTGGCGGCCTCTTATCAAGCTCTTCTTCGCTGTACCATCAGAAGGATTGTGGCCCAAACTGTTCAATTCATTTCATACACTCATATGAAGAATATAAGATTCAAAAAAAAAAAAGGAAAGTAATAATAAAAATTATAATAAAGAATATAAAATTAAAATGTATTTTCGACCATGTATATTGTTTATTGAGAATTTACCATCAGCAGCACATTTTACCTATTGTATTACATTTGCAGCACAATTTCTAAAATAATTTCATCTATAGTACATTAATTTCTATCGGTGATAAAATTTAACTAGTGATAGAACTCAATTTGAAATTATATCGCTAGTAGAAAATTCAAGCGGTGATAGAAGAAGTCTTTCATTGATTGAATTCTATCACTAATAGAGCTAGTATTAAAATTCAATTTAAATTTTTTGCTATAAATAAATTAGTTTTGATTTTATGCTTAGATGAAAATATTTTATCTTTTTTTGTTATATATGCAAAATCCCCTTGTTTCTTTTTTATTCTACTACTTGTACCAAAATAAGGCTGTGGTTAAAATTTATTCTTACTTGCAATAAACTTTAATATAGTTGTCAAAATGAATATAATTCAACCATCATCTTATACTTAACGAATTTGAGATTAAGAGTTCAATTTCTCACCCTCACATTATCAAAAACAAACAATTTTTTTTTTAATATTATTTTATGTTATTAAACTTTTTCAAAATAAGTTTAGTCTCTATTAGGCCGTTGTTTTTATTATTTTTTTAAAGAAATTAACTTCAAACTAATATTTTTTTTTGATTGAATTCACGAGAGTAAATCTGAATACTAAAAGTGTTGATGTTCCCAAAGGACAGCTCAATGGTTGAGACTAAGGATTTCAAGACCTACTTTCTTGAGAGATCATTGGTTAGAATACCATTCAAAGTATCCCGTTGCAAAAAAAAAGAGTAAAAGTGTTGAAATTAAAATAGAATGAATCCATAAGTATACATTCACAAAAAAATTTCAACAAAAAAATAATGAAGAGAGAAAATCTTATTACAACTTTTTTTTTTTTGAGAAAAAAAAATCTTATTATAACTTAAACTCTAAGAATATAAGTACTATAATCATATTACTCTAAACCTAGGTCAATCAATTTTTTTTAAAAAAGTTAAATTCATCATCAAACCATCAAACTTATGATTAATGTAAAAAGAAAAAAAGAGTCGATTACTATCATTGAGTGAATTAAGTAACTAGCGAGTCACTATGTTTAAAAAAATAAAATAAAATTAATGAGTTGATTCTAGCGGTCGAGAAGGCTCAAAGAAAATAAAAATAAAAAAGACTGGAAAATTGATAGATATAAATGATTAAAGTCGATAACTGCAACAATAATGTTGGCGACTTTTAAGTGGGGATTTGATATAAATTAATTGGAAAGGGAAGAGAGTTTTGTGGGAAATTACGTAAATTTGTAGGGACTTAAGCAAAGAATAATAGTCGAACTTTTGGAAAAAGGCAGTGAGTGTGGGGTGGTACTATCACCTTTACATTTTTTCTTTGGATTAATTTACGCATATCTCAATTATTCTCTTTGTAGATAACCAACTTGAATTACATTTATAATCTTTTAGTTTTCTTTTACACTCTCAATTTTTTTTAACTTAAGTCTCTAATTTCAAAATTGGACCAACTTTTTTTCATTCTCATATTGTAAACTTTAAGCCTCAGCCCTTCTTTGCACTTTGTAGCTATTTACACTCTCTTTCAAAACATTTCAATGTGGTTTTGATTTTAATTTTGGCTTTGGTTATAAGTTGGTCACTGTTCTACTTTAATTCACATGGCCGCGTAGAGGAACCAAATATGCTTATTTTGAAGCTCCAAAAGCATAAAAATGCAGCCCTTTTGAGTAGATAATGCCATATTTTGCTTTTAATATCACTTTTTCTCACAGTGCTTTGCTTTAACTAAAAGAGAGACTCACAACAAAACCCAACAACCAGAATTTGTAAAAAAAATAAAACACAAATCTAGTTCACTGCACTTCTAATCCTCTTCCTTTTAGTTAATAGAAAAAAAAAGGTTTATTATTCTCCCAAATATTTTCACTTTGAAGCTATAAAACTTTGAAAACTGATTTGGAAGGTTTCAACTTTTGTTATAGTTACTCTTTTGAAAGTTAAAAAATGGAGACAGAAAGACAAGGGAGTTAGGGTGCTTATGAAGCAATATATACATTTATTCCCTTCTTCTTCTTTCTTTCTTTCTTTCAATATTCAAAACACTTCTTTTGGAGCATTTAATTCTACCCCAGAAAATGCTTTCTGTTGTTCAAATTATTGGATGCTCTCTTTGTATGTCTTTTTAGGACAACAAAGATTGGATACTATAACTTAACTTTTTGACCAGCATGAAAAGCATTTTTAAATATATAAGCCATAAGTCCTTGGACTTGGACTACATTTTGAAGGATTTTATTTTATTTTATTTATTTTTGGGTCCCTACAAACAAAATGGATTCAAGTTTCTATAGTGCTTTGCAATTATTCTAATCACTAATTTCAATAATTTTTTATGACTTCAAAGACTCTTCCCTTTTTACTCTCCATAAACCCTAGCCCTCCATTCCTTTTAATTTGAAATAGTTAGTTATAAAAGAATAGATTTGATCTATTCTTTAATATGTTTTCAATACTTTGGAATAACATTGTTTTTAAGAGATGAAATTTATTATGTGAATGAATATAAAGGGAAAGAAAATGAAATATATTGGGAAGATTTTTCACTTACTCTCCAACTCTATTACCATATTAGTTACTCTCCATTTTTAAAGTTGAGACCGTGTAACTCTTAATTGCTTTTCTTTTACAAAATTAGACTTCTTTTTCTTTTTTACCCTTTTAAAAATCACTTTTAAATTTTTGCTCAAGTTTCTAAAGTAAAAACAAAATTTTGAAACCTAATAATGGAATTGGATGTCAAGTGATAATAATAAAAAAAAATGAATAGGTTAGAGTAAATAGTTTTTTCTTTTGAGAAAAGTTAGAGTAAATAGTTTTGTTTTTCAATTTCAAAAACAAAAGAGTAAATAACTTTCTTTTCAAATGAAAAAAAAAAACCCCAATAAAATGACTAAACATACTCACATTTTCACATATTCAATCAAAACAACCATATATTTGTTATAAACCTATTGAAATGTTCCACATATAGAACCCTAACAAAACCTACCAATTTTTATGAATAATGATTTTGACGCTTGAATCGTTCTAATATTAAAATATGAAATATATGAATAATTAGGAAAACTTTTGAGAGAATGCAAGCAAGGGAAAAAGCCTAAAGGGAGCTTAAAATGTGAATAACACAATTTTTTTTTTGCATGTTATTTAATGGTTGTTTATTAATTAATATCGTAATTAATTACTCATCGATCTCATGCATAGGTGACTGTGAAGTCTCTTTAGATCGGCATCATCTTTAATCTTTATTCCATGATTGTTTGAGCACTCTCTTTTTTCTTTTTTCTTTGATATGTTTTCTATTAATTTACATATAAACTACTTTTTCCTCTCTCAAATAGTTCTTTGTGTAAAAACAGTGAAAAAAAGGGGGGAAAGAAAAAAAATGAATGAAAAAAAAAAAAGTTGAAGATGATTGAGGAATGAAAAAATAGATCTCTCTCGTTTGCTGTGTCGAAAAAACTACTATATATTTCTTTGTAATGACGGATACAAAAGAGAAAACTTCCTTTTCTTTTTTCTTTTTTCTTTTTCTCCTTTTTTCCTCTCTTGATCCAGATGTGTTTGGTAAATATTCAAAAAGAATTATGTGAATGCCTTCTAAAGAATTTCGATGTTTGAGTTCTTTTTAATGGATCCATATGTTGATAGGCAATGAAAACTTTTTCTTTTTTCAATTGCTTTTTTTTTTTGAAATCTTCTTTTTTCAATTGCTTCATTTATAATGAAACGACCAATAATTTCAATTTTGAAATATGTGTGCTAGGAAATGTTATGGGTTATGAGGTAATTTCGATCAACAAAAATGTAACTCTCATTTAAACTTAAAACTCAACAACTAATAAAATCCACCTAATGGATGGTTCATATATATAGCCTTGATGAGATGTATTAGTATAACAATAAATATTTATTGATTTCAAAAAAAAAAAAGCAATAAATATTTATTATATCCTAAAGTGAGCATATCTTAATAAGATGAGAATTTTTTCATAAATAAATAGACCTTATTTAAAAAGTATTTACAAATATAGGTATCTATAAAAATATTAACAAAAATAAATTTTATTATAAAATTTAAAAACAACAAATTACAACCATATTCTCATATTGGTGGTTTTTAATTTCGGAAGGAAAATTTTAAAAACAAAAAATCATCCCACATTCCAAAACATGAAGCCCAAATTTATGGGCATTAATTGTGGAAAAATGTATCTTCCGAAATCACATTTTATTAGAGACGTTTCATCTTCATTTTTTAATTTTTTTTTCCAATCGAGTTTTACTAGTGTTTGATATCAAACTGTCCTGATTCCTTTTTCTCTCTGAACACCATCATTTGTGCTTATTGTGGATTCCTTTGTCGATCTCCATTCAATACACTCCGGTAAAGGACGTTCGGAATCAGAAACTTGTTACATACGAGGTGAAAGAAATTGTACGATAGGTTTAAAGTTACTTCTTAGTCTAGGGTTTTCTTAATTCAATTTCTCTGGTATTAAAAAATGTGGGTTTCTTAGAAAAACTGAATGCATGTATGGTAGGTGAAGAAACATATAGGTTATGGTGTTCGATTATTGTCGGTTTATTAGAAAAATTGAGCTTTTGGTGTTCGATTATTGTTTGGTTTTCGAAAAAAGGGGAAGAAACTAACAGGTTCGATGGCTTGGCTGGAAGATGGCTTGGCTGGAATGTTTCTATTGTGATTTAGTAAGAAGAAGAATTTATTAGGTAATATTCTTAGAAAAGCTGAATGTATGGTATGGTATGAGGTACAATTCTATAGGGTTTTCACTACCTGTACTAGAATTTTACAGGTTCAATGATTTTGTTAATTGCATACGTATGTTGTTGAACATTCAATTCATAGATTGAAATAAGAACATGTCTGATAACCACACAATACTGAAATAACTTGGTATATACGGTACAACCATAATATATCTTGTATCATACTATATTTTAAAACTTTGTGTTTTTTAAAAAGTGTTTAATTTGTTGATATGAATACTTGTAGTGTGATTTATATGTTTGCGATAGCAAACAAGTAATTTTGAATGTACAATACCGTATAGTAAAACATTGAGAAATAACATGTCATATTTGTGAATTGATAGAGACTCGTACTATATAGAGAGTCCAATAATGAAGGGGGCAGGAAAGACATGTAGAGTAATAGTACCATTTGGTTACGATTTTGAGGTATGAACATTTTGATATATTATATATATAAGTTATTAATTTGATGGAATATGAAATAAAGAGGTGAGAGAAATTGATGAATCAATTAAAAACCGACTAATTAATTTCACAATTACTATGGTATTAAGGAATTTTCAAATTTGACATTTATTACTATGGAAAGTATAAAGACGCCATTTCGAATATTAAATGAAATCAATTCATGTATTAAAGGGCAAAATGAGGTTTAAAAAAGAAGATTAATTCAAATTTTGAAAATAAAAATTAATAATGCAAAAAGAAAGTTAGACGCATGTATTGCAAATATTTCTTGAAAATGGTTTATTTAATATCATTTCCCTAATAAGATGTGTATTCTTTTTTGTTTTATTGAATCATAAAGACGATAAATTTAACTTTAAAATCATATTAGATAAATTTAAACTTTTATCCTATAAAAAGGGTTAGTTCATTATAGCTGAGAGGTTGTAATAGCGTGTATTTATAACAAAGTGTTTTTTTTAATAACATTAAATTATTATAATATGACGAGTCATTGTAATTGAGATTGAGTTGAATATGAGAATTTATTATAAATTTGATCATAGTAAGATTTAGGGGTGTTCATGGTTCGGGCTAGGTAGAGTTGGATGAATTTTTTAGATCAACCCAACTTTTCGGGTTGGTTAATTCGTCAACCCGTCCAACTCTATGCATTAGCGCAACCCAACCCAACCCAACCTTATATTTTTGGGTTGGGTTGGGTTGAGTTCTCGAGTTATATTACTATTATTCTTTCTCTTTAAGATTCAATACATAGACTCATAAATATGTAAAAAAAAAAAAAAGCATGATAGTGTTACTTCAACCTATTACTTATATTATTAGTGCATATATTTATTTTAGAAGACCAACAAGAGAAGTTAAGAACCATCTTATTAATTTATCTTACATGTACACACATAATATATATATATATTATACTTAATTCAGGCTGGGTTGATCGAGCCAAACATTAGCCAACCCAACAAAAGTTATAAAATCATAACCCAACCTGGGGTTGGATAGTCCAAGTTGCTCAGGTTTCCAGTTTTTTTGTACACCCTTAGTAAGATTGTGATCGATGAAAGCATAGAAAATGACATCTGAGACGCAAGAAGTTTTTCATGCTTATGGAAGGAGAAGAAAACTCGACTTTCTTTTATAAAGCATGCTCGACAAGAAGAGGGAATAATTTTATATCGGAGATTATTGATATACATTAAATGATAAAAGTTTTGTCACAAATAAAGATATTGAAGTCGAATTCCTCAAATATTTCAATGATATTTGCAATGGTAACGACACTTAAAAGTGGATTGTCATAAACTTAGATTGGAGTCCCATTTTGATCACGTCATCAAGCTGCTACTTTATGTTTGTCTTTACTGATGAGGAAGTGTTTAACATCATTAAAGATATTGATAGCAACAAGGCTCCAAGAATCGTTGGTTTTGTATAATGGAAGTTCTTAGAAAATATCGGAATATATTCAAGCCTTGTATTATACTAATGTTCCATGATTTTTTTTGAACAAGTATTGTTAATCGAGCAGCTAATGAGATTTACATTCCTCTGATCGCAAAAATAGTTAAGCAAACAAAAATGTTTGTTTACAAGCCAATCAGTTTGACCACCAGTATATACAAGATTTTGGTAAAAGTGTTAGCTGAGCGGTTAAATGTAGCCTTACCTCATGCCATCTGTCTGAATCAATTGTGCTTTCGTTCATGGGAGACATATAGGATATGCTATGCTGATGGCAGATGAAGTTGTTGATTTTTAGTGATACTCCAAGACTAGAGGTGTACTTATTAAGCTTTATGTCAAAAAGCTGTTTGTTTATAATTAAGCTAAAAATTTCATAGCTCTATGCTAACCTTAAAGCTAGGGTCTTAACAAAAATAAATAAAATAAAATAGAAGATTGGATCCAAACTTGCATCTCAACCACTAGCTTCTCAATTATGGTAGATGGTAAATCCATTGGAAATTTTTTAGCCAATTGAGGCATTCACCAAAGAGATACGTTTTCCTCTTTTTTCGTGTGTTGGTTATGGACCTTTCTAGATCAAAGTTGAATTCTCAGATTAACGGTCTCATTCATGGTTGCTTGCTAAATGAGACTGATTTATCTTATCTTCGCTTTTAAAAGACATGTTATTCTTTAGTATAAACAATTTTGAGCATTCAACTAGTCTAAAAATCAACCTTTAAAAGTCATCATTTTCAGGTTTCAGCATTAAGGACTCTTCTTTATAGAGTTTAACCTATTTATAAGCATTTGGGAATGGCTCTTGGGGGAAACCATCGCTCTACCTCCTTTTAGGATCAAACTGTTGTGAAAATCCATAAGAAGCTATCAAATTAGCCGTATTTCTAACTGTCCAAATAGGGGTGCTAATGACTCTAAAATAAGGTCAGATTTTAGCCTAACTTTGGATAATTCTTTGCGCTTATTAATAAAAAATTATTACGAGTAACGCGAAACTAGGAATAAAAAGGTGTAATTCGCTAATGTTCACGCATTGGGGGAGTAAAATGCAAGATATCGATTATTAAGCGAAAAAACAACAAAAATAGCACGTTTAGCACGAATTTCACACGGCTTAGCTCTAGCGAGGCAATGTGAGCTGAGAATCAAGACCCGCGATTGCGAGAAATTAAAGCTCGGAAGACCAAGGCCAGAAGCACTTCAAGGAAATAAGAAAGGAATCATCTGATGGCGAGAAGTTGATTAACCAAAAAAATTACGAGATAGATTGCTGAAATCACGAGATTCCTACCTTAGACAAATCAAAATACACTTGGCAAGAATAAAAAGAGAAATTATCACGAAAATTGATTCATGAAATTCTTGGAGATTCAAAGATTTGATGACCTAGTCCTATAAATTGATTATTGTGTAATAGAGAAACGAGGCGGCAGGTGTGTTCTTCAGATTCTTTCTTATGAGAGGAATTCAGAGACGCAATTGAGACGACGATAGTTTGTTATTTGTTTTCCTTTTATTTTGTCATTAGAATCATTTTACTTCAGTAATAAAAATTATAATATGTTTTCCATATTGTGTTTTGTGTTTTCGGGCTGTATCATGAACTAACTTCATTAGGGCAAAACTAGGAGAAAGTGAATCTTAGTAGCATGTTGTAGGAAGAAACTGAAAGGGTCCATCTAGAGCATGCAGAGTAGCTACATAAATATAATAGTAAGTGTTGACTGGCTATCCACACAAACTAATAGGTTGTAAATCGGAAGAGGAAATAACCTTAGTCTATTTTACATGTGTTGATAGGTAGTGTTAATCTGTAATGCTTTGAATCAGAGTTTAGGAATAAATGCGTAACTATCACATACTTAGTGCCAGCTGGTAATTACATCTAGTCGTGGCTGAAGTTGACTTGATGCTAAACGAAAGCGGAAGTGGAAGTTTGTAAGTCGTAATATGATAGAGTCCCTTGCCGCGCATTTCTTGTTTATTACATTGCTACTAAATTTCATGAGTATCTTATTCTAGCCTTATCTTATCAATACTACTTTATCTCGCTATTTACTTACTTTTATGTGTTCCAATCACATACCAACTCAAATCATATTCGTGAAATTTACAATTCAATTATGAACATCACCTCGGATAGTTTCCAGTCCCTATGGAGATCGATAATTTACTTATTACTTGCTGCAGATCGTGTATACTTGTGTGAAGGGCGAACTAATCACACTTAAAGCATTCAACTATTCGCTATTGCAGAATTAGGTGTCTAACCTTGGTGCAATCATATGCCTATATGCATGTTTTTTTTTCAAAGCTTGGTAAGTGTCCATAAGAGAATTGAGAAAATTATGGGCACTTATCGTGGAAGGGTTTCGATGGTAATAGTAGATCAAATCTGGTAAGGTGGGATATAATGGCTCTTCCCAAGATTTTGGGATGGCTTGGAGTTTAAAAAATCAGACTCACAATGCTATGCCTTTAGGTAAATGGTTATGGAGGTTCTTGTACGAATTAGAATCCCTTTGGAAACAAATCATTTCTTCCAAATAGCAAATCAAGAATAAATCTTTGTTTTCTTTATTTAGTCGGTTTTAGAGCACCTATTCACATTTTATTTACTATTAAATTGTTTTCTCATATTAAGACCAATTATATTCAGAGTAAAGTTAATAATGGTGCTCAAACAAGATTTTGGTATGACAATTTATTGAACCCATCATGAGCCTTTATATAACCATTGTCCTTGTTTTTATGACGTACTGATTGTTGGCTTTTTGGTCATCTCAAATTAATTAATTTTAACTAATTAATTAATTAATGTTTTGATGATAACAAACTTGTAATTTATTTACCAACAAATATAGTGTTTTGAAGTATACATTTTGTAGAGCTTGAAATAATAATTCAAATGCATTTTGAATTACTCAAATCAAAGTTAAGATGAAAAAGTTATGACCTAAAAGATTTTGAATGGTAAATCCCGACGTGATGACGTAGCAAAAATTGGCCAATCCAAGAGCGACATGTGGAGCCTTGGATGTTTGACATTTGTATTTCTTTTTGTGTTATAAAAAGTCAAGGTAAAAGCAAAATAGAAAAGGAAAACAAAGGTATCCATTATTGTATTATTATTTGAGGATGTGTCTGACGGTAACTTTCTTAAAAGGGAAACAAAGTTATATATTGTTATACTACTTTTATGTGTTTGTCCAAATGTAACTTTTTGAATATTATAATATTATTATGTTATGTGTCTAACGGTAACTTTGCCTCTTCATGTCTATTTAAGCTTCATCTTCTCCACCAAATGAAGACACCAAGTTTCATATTTCTCAATCCTCCAAAAATAAAAGAAGTCTTCATTGTTGCTCTCTTCAAGCTTTCAATTTTCATCTTATTCTTGAGAGAGAAATTATTGTATTGTGAGGATTTGATTTGTGAGAGTTAAAATTTGTAAATCTACTCTTGGAGAGAGTTTGTTCATCTTGATCATACATTTCCAAATCATTGTACGGTTTTCTCTTGATCCATAAAAAGAGAGGTTGTAACGGTTTGATCTTGAGCCGTGGAAAAGATCGGGTTTGTTCTTGCTCCCGCAAAAGGAACGTTGTAACGGTTTGACTCTAAGCCGTAGAAAGAGTCTTCATTGTTTTAGTGGAATACCCAAGAGAAGCTTGAGGAGTGGAGTAGGTGCGCCGAACCATTATAAATTCACGGTGTCAATTTCTCTATCCTTAACTTCTTTTATTTTTGCAATTAATTTATTGTTATATTATATTAATTGTTCTTATATGTTTTGTTTGGTTGTTATCATTTTATCTTGACATATTATTTATCAATCTTAATATTAGAATTAAATAGGGTACTTAAAATTGGTCTTTGGTAATTTCTATGGTATTCTTGATTAAATTGATTGTTTAGTCAAAAGTAAATTGACTTGCTTAATTGAGCCTACATTAGAAAAAAGTTTTATAAAAGTTTAAGAAACTCTATTCACCCCCTCTAGGGTTGTCATACCGATCCAACATTGATTGCATCAATCTAAAGACATGTAGAATCCGACATATAGAAAGATTTTCATGGTCAGGAACCCTTTATTGGACCGATAAAGAACTAAATGGAGCTCTATCTCCTCGAGGTGGCTCAATCCTTCATCTTTTGCAATTGACTATTAACTATGGACTAACAAAGACTAATATTCAAATATCCCTTCAATCTTTCAAATCTATTCTTCATCGTGATGTGACTCGGCATAATTCCCATTTAAAAGATAGATTCTAGAGGTCGGTTATTCTAAAAAAGGTAAGGATTTTTTAATGGTACTTAGGGGTGTAAACGGTTCGGTTCGACTCGGTTTGAGGTTTAAACTGCTTAAGAAATTTATGAGAAATACTAAACCGAGCCGAGCCTATAATTTAATTTAACCAAACCGCTCCAAACTGATAAACCAATGGTTTAGGCGGTTCGGTGGGATGGTTCACCGATTAAGGACCAAATGATTAAATACAAAATGATTATGCCGAAGTTGAGATTCAAAACTAAGCCACTATGGCAATTAATTGGCATTACATCACTGAGCCACTGTCGCACATAGGTTACTGAATAGTTTTTAATATATATATATATTAATGCTTACTTGATATAAAAAATAAAAGAAACTCTGTTTTGGGATTCGAACAGGGACAGGGAGTAAAAGAACGTGGGATAGTTACTAGTTGAGCGATTCTTCTATTATGTTAAAATAATCTAATATTATTATATTTATTATTGGTCGGCTCGATTTTAGATTTTTTTTTTATAATTGAAAACTAAAACCGAACCGCAAATGTTCGATTTTTCAATTTTTTGAACCGAATACGACCACTTAAATCGGGTCCATTCGAAATCGGTGTCGGTGTCGGACGGTTTGCGCGGCTTAGGCCATTTTTCGATTTTAACTTGCACCCCTAATGATACTTATTTCATCGTGGGATCAACACTCGGTACAATAAAAGGCACCAACCTCTAAATTTAATTCATTTAAGTTGGTGTGTCATCTGTTGAAATCATGGTGAAGAAATTAGGCGTCTCTTTCTTTCATTGCAGACATATTTCTCAGTTGTGGCAAATGATTCCTTATGTTTTCTGTCCTTACAGAGCAACTATGGATGGATGATTTTCTTAAATACAATTTTGATAAAGATGCTTGGTCTCAATATGGTCATCCTCTTGGCTTATTTCGCAAGAGATATTTTATGGACGATTTGGAGGGAACATAAACTAAGATTAATTTTTTTTTTATTATTGTAACTATAAAGACAAATTGGTTGTAATTTTTTGGGAAGATATTTGTGTTCGGGTAGTTTCTTTGTGCAATAAATGGCCCTCCTCAATTCGAATTTTTTTATTTTTATTTTTGTAATCATGCCCATTACACGAATTCTGATATATATAATATCTAGTATCCATTTCCAAAACAAAAGTATAATGATTCTTTATTTGTCTGGTAACATCAGGCGAGGAGTAAACAACATTGAAACATGTCGAAATTGCGGAGTAAATATGAAAAAGTTAGGAGTAAATATCGTTTGAGATATTTATTAGGATTAGTTAGATTTAGCATTAGATGTTATTAGGATATTTATCAAATATTATTTGGTATTTGTTAGGAGATCTTTGAAATTTGATATTTGATGCATCAAATGGTATCACATTAATGTTCTCACAATTTAGGTTTTTCTCACAATTTATCATGGTATCAAATCCACCTTAAATTAGAGTTTTTAAAAAATAGTTTTGGTCTATGTGTTTCATCTCCTCTAAATTATTTTGGTTTTCTCCACAAAAAAATGTTCCATTTGCAGACAATATAATTGAAATTTTAGTTAATTGGTGGTACATCATGGTCGGCGACTTGATCAACAACAGTTTGATGCTTCGTGAAATCCGTATGATTCGTATGATGCAATAACTAATCCAATTAATGGTATATTTTATTTAGAGACGTGATCAATGACAGTTTGACAATTTGTGAAATCTGCTCGATTCGTGTAGTGTAATAATACATTCTATTAGTGGTATATTCGGTTTGGTTGCAGAATCGGCGACAGTTAGACGATTCATGAAATTCAGGCGTTTCATGTGGTGTAATAATGCATCCTATTAGCGGTATATTCTGTTCGACAATGTGATCGTTACAGTTTGATAATTTGTGAAATCTGCGCGTTTCGTATGGTGCAATAAATTGGGCATTCTATTGTGGTATATTCAGTTCAACGATGAGATCGATAGTAGAAGTAGCATCCGTGTGCAACATCCAATAACTTTGTTTTCAATATTTATTCTCAAGTTGGTTGTATGCATTTAGATGCAACAATTTGAGGAGGAATGTTAGAAATAAATATCGTTTGTGATATTAGGAATAGTTAGATTTAGTCGTTAATATTAACACATATTTTATAGAATTTTATTAGGATATTTATCCGATAATATTTAATATTTGTTAGGAGATCTTTGAGATTCGATATTTGATGTACTATATATATTTGTGATGTTGAGATATGTCTTGAACGACTTAATGCCCTACGATTAGTTAGTCGGGGGTTTCTCTGCCTAGTCAGCGAGCGAACGTCTTTAATGGGCTTTTATGTATTTGAGCTTTATCTAAAATAGGGTTTAATGAGAGCGCCTATGCATAATCTTGAATTAAACCTTAGTTGTCAATGATGTTCATTCCATATTTTTTCTCCCCTTAATAAAATTGTGCCCATTTTCTGCTCTTGGACTAGTTAACACAACGTTAGTGAACCACATAAATTCTGTATATTCTTCTTCTCTATAAGTTTTCTTTATTTTTCGATTGTTTGAAGATTTTTATTTACATAAAAATCTGGTATCAGAGCCTAGGGTTTGTATTTCAACAATTGTTTTTTGACAGCCGATTCGAAGATGTCTGGCATAAACGTGAAAGTTGAAAATTTTACCAGAGGGAGCAGTTTCGGTTTGTGGTAGAGTAAGATGCATGGTTTGTTGAAGTAGTATGGATTGTGGAAGCATTTTACTACCAAATGAAAGAGTGTGAAATTGGGCGAAGATGAGAAGTTGATGAGTCTAGAAGAAAAGCCCATTCGATAATCATGCTTTGTCTTACTGATGATGTCATCGCTGAGGTCGTAGATCAAATGAAGGCTACCAGTTTTTGGATGAAACTTGAGACTTTGTATATGTCGAAGTCTTTGATCAAGAAGTTGCTTTTGAAGTATCAATTATTCAGCTTCCGTGTGTCAGAAGGTATGCTGATTTAGTATCATCTAGATAAATTAAATATGATATTAATGGACTTGCGTAATATCGAGGTTAAGAAGATGATGACGATGCCGCTCTAATTTTTTTTGGTATCATTGCCACATTCATACGAGTTTTTTTTTTGTGGATTTATTTATTTATGGCAAGGATATACTGTCTCTAGATAAGGTGAAGAATGCTTTTCTTACTAAAGAAGACCACCACAGGGTCTATGGTACAACAAAAGGTGGAGGGTTTAGGTTGGCTGCAACGGGAAGTAGAGGTCGTTTGGAAAGAAGAAGCCAGAAAATTCCGCTTGAAATTCTAAAGGCTCAAAGATGTATAATTCCAAGGACAACGAAATTTGTGCTTATTGCAAGAAAAAAAGGGCATTAGAAGCATGATTGTCCTCGCAGTAAGAGTTACCATCTGATAAAAATGAAGGTTCAACAGTCGTAGCAGAGGTTGATGGCAGCTCAGAAGAAGATCTGGCTCTAGCTGCAAATGATCACACCTATTCTAAAGGTCTGTGAGTCCTCGATTCAGGGGCGTCATATCACATGTTTCCGAACAAGGAGTGATTTTAAACGTACAAACAGATTGATGGAGGTAATGTGCCAATGAAAAACAATTTAGACTATAAAGTAGTTGGAATTGGCTTAATTAGGATACAAACGCAGGACTAAGAGTTTGATATCTCTCAGGGAAAACAAAGGTTTTAGTTTCAAATGTGAATGTGGAGTCATGTATGTTTGCAAGGATTTGAAGGTAGTTATGAAAGGTCAAAACGTGGTACATTGTATTTTTTGGCAGGTTCAATGTTGACAGGTTCAGCTTCAGTGACATCGTCTGTAGTTTCGAAAGAAGACATGACTAACTTATGACACATGAGACTTGGTCACATGAGTGTAATAGAAGTGCATATTCTATTGAAGAGCGATCTTCGATGTGTACACAAAGTGCAAGATCTAGAGAAAAAATGTCATAACAAGTTTCCAAAGGGAGTCTCCTATACCCAGGGTACACTTGATTATATCCACGCTGACTGTTAGGGTCATTCTCAAGTTGAATCAGTTGGAGGTAGCAAGTATTTTTTGTCAGTAATTGATGATTTTTCAAGAATGACTTGGATATTCATGATGAAGCACAAAAGTGAAGCCTTCAAGAATTTCAGATTGTGGAAGGTTCTTGTGAAAAATCAAACAGGGAATAAGATCAAGAGACTTCGAATTGATAATGGTCTTAAAGTTTTGTAGTTCTGAATTTAATGAATTTTGAAAAAAATGAAGGGATTGTTCAACATCATATTATTAGGGACACACCTCAATAAAATAGGGGTAGCAGAACGTATGAACCCAACTTTATTGCAGAGAGCAAGATGCATGCTCTTAAATGTTGGGTTAGTTAGAAAATTCTAGGCAGAAGCAGTAAATACAATGTGCTATTTGAAATGTGGTCTTTACACATGTATGAACTGTAAAATACCATATGAGTTATGGTCTTGTAAACCTGCAGATTTCTCTTTGTTAATAGTTTTTGGTTGTAATTTTTATTACCATGTGAGTGAGGGAAAATTAGCGCCAATAGCCAAGAAGGGAATTTTTGTAGGTTATGGAATTGAAGTTAATGGATACAGGATATAATCTCCTTCTGAGAATTGAGTTATTCATAAAAGTAACATTATCTTTGATGAGAACTCTATATTAACTCCATCGTGCAGTCCATAGTTGTAGGGAAACATAATGGTGTTGATAAACAGGTGGAGTTGGAATTTAGTTTAAATAGAGAGGAATTACAGCACCAAGGTGGAGAATTAGATCACATGTTTCTACATATGAGTCCGATATGCCTATTGATTAGTCAATTTTGCTTGACTAGCCAATCACTGCTATACAAACTGATACCACTGATCAATATTTCTAATATAAAAGTCAGGCAGCCTAGTATAGCCCTTGATAAAGCTAGAAGAACTGGTGTTCGACCTCCAATAAGATATGGTTTTGATGATATGGATACTTATGCATTGCAGGTTGCCAAAGAGATGGATACTTATGAATCTTCTACCTATAAAGAAGCTGGTTCATGTAGCGAATTAGCGAAGTGGCTTATTATAGTGGGTGATGAAATAGAGTCTCTAGATAAGAACCAGACCTGGGAGTTAGTCAAACTACGAAAGGAAAGGAAGATTGTGACTTGTAAGTGGGCCTTTAAGAGAAAGAAGAAATCTCACCTACAGAGGGAATAAAGTCTAAAGCTCGTGTAGTTGCTAGTGAGTTCACTCAGAGAGAGGGTATTGACTATAATGAGTTATACTCACCAGTAGTCAGATACACATCTATCAGGGTGCTACTAGCTATAGTGGCACATGAGAATTTAGAACTTGAACAACTAGATGTGAAGACAAATTTTCTGCACGAAGTGTTGGATGAAGAAATTTATATAACCCAACTAGAGGGGTTCCAATGTCCTGAAAAAAAAAGACTATGTATGCAAGTTGAAGAAGTCCTTGTATGGACTAAAATAGTCTTCAAGATAGTGGTACAAAAGGTTTGACAACTATATGATTGAGTCAGACTACAACAGGAGTCTGTATGATTGTTGTGTGTATCATGACAAGTGTAAAGATGGTTCAATGATTTATCTTATTTTGTATGTAGATGACATGCTCATAGCTGCAAGGTTGAAGTCTAATATTTAGAGATTGAAAGATCTGCTTAATGCTGAGTTTGAGATGAAAGATATGGGTGCTGCTTAGAAAATCTTGGGTATGGAGATTTATAGGGAAAGAGAAAAAAGCTCTTCTTGTCACAAAAGGGCTACATTTCAGAAGATTTTCTTAAGGCTTGGCATGTCATCAACTAAGCCTATAGATACCCTAAGCGTTGTAAATATTCGTTTATCCTCAGAATTGACACCCCAATATGAAGTTGAGAAGGAATCAATATCGCGTGTTCTTTATCCTATTGCAGTTAGTCGCTTAATGTATGCTATGCTTTGCACTAGACCTGGCCTCGCCCATGTTGTTAGTGTTGTCAGTAGGTGGGTCAACTTGGAAAAGAACACTAGCAGACAGTGAAGAGGATTTTTCGTTATCTCAAAGGTGCTGCTGATATTGGTCTTGTTTATGGGAATGAGACACAATATTTAGTGACTGGTTATCATGACTTTGACTATGTTGAGGATGTTGACAACAGAAGATCAATGACCGGTTATGTTTTCACTCTAGGTGGTTATGTTGTTAGTTGGAAAACTACTCTACAGCCCACAGTAACTTTGTCTACAACTACGACAGAGTATATGGAGTTGACAGAAACTGCTAAAGAGGGAATGTGGCTAAAAGGGCTAGTCAGTGATGTTAGTCTTCATTATGATCAAACAGTAGTGTACTGTGATATTTTGAGTGTTATATGCCTTGCCAACGATCAAGTTCACCATGAAATAACTAAGAACATAGATGTAAGGTACTATTTTTTGATAAATGAGAAAATGATAAAGATTCTGAAAGTGGACACTGCTGATAAATCCTATTGATATGTTCACCAAGGTAGTGCCACATGGCAAGTTCCAACATTGTTTGGATTTGTTAAATTTTTACAGTTGTTGAGGTCCCTAGGGGACCATGTGAGACAAAGGGAGAAGCATATGAATTTTTTGTACACCTGGTATATATCTAAATCTGGAATACATCTGAGTCTGGTATGCATTTGGCGTATATCTAGTTCGTCAGGAACGTTTGGTATACTGGTGATACAATCTGTTGCATCTTAAAGAGAATTCAAGTCAAGGTGGAGATTTTTTTAGATATACCTTGAACGACTTAATGACCTAAGATTAGTTAGTAGGGGGTCTTGCTGCCTGGTCAGCTAGTGGGCCTCTATATATATATAACTCGAACTAAACAAAATTTGTATTGTTGTTTAATGGGCTTTTATGTATTTGGGTTTTATCTGTAATAAGGTTTAATGAAAATGTTTATATAAACTCGAATTAAATCCTAGCTTCCCATGATGTTTATACTGTATTTTTGCTCCCCTAATTAAAATCGTGCCCCCTCTTCTACCTGTGGACTAGCTAACACAACTTTAGTAAACTACGTAACTTCTATGTGTTCTTCTTCTCTTTACGTTTTCTTTATTCTTTGATTTTTTGTTAATTGCCGTTTTCATAATATGTGAAAAATTAATGTAAAAGCGAGAAGGTTTATGCATTTTTCACCATTTATTAGAAAAAATGTACAAAAGATGAATTTCGGAAAATATGTACAGATTTAATCAACTTCGGAGAAAAGATGAATTTGAGGATGATAAAAAGGATGCTCTAATGTAACTGAAGGACTATTAATCTGTTGAGAGGTACTCGTTTGTGAACACATTTGAAGAAAGAGTACATAATCAGATATTGAATTCCAGTTGCGCTTTCTATATGACCGCAATAAATAATAATTTACCAATTTTAATATTTATAATTTCTAAATTAATTTGTAAGTTATAATAATAATTCAACTAAATGAAAACCATAAAATTAAATTGAAAAAAAGGGTTAAAGTTAGAGGAAAAGAAGAAAGGGTTAGAATTGGATGGAGTTTACCATTAGAGTTTAGACAACAAATCAACAATAGAATTACTCAATCTTTTACCATGAAAATTAAAAAAGTATTCTCAATAAAAGTATCAACCTTCTAATATCAGAAAAGAAATATTGAGAATTATCCTCGTGAATCGCTTGAACGGCAAGCTTTTTCTTTTTTCTTTTTTCTTTTAAAAAAAATTGTTATAAGATGTAGGATTATATTTGGATTTATTTAATAGTAAGAAAGTGAAAGGGTTTTGAGAAGGGAGTAAAGTAAACAGCTTTTAACAAAAGAATAGAGAATGAAGGAAAGGAATTTTGGGGTTTAGGGAAAAATAAGGGATTGGATCAATGTTCAATTCAAAGCCCTCACTCCAATATCTCTTTGATTCCCACATGAATATAGGACACACTTCCCCATTTTCCTTTTCAGGCCATTAGTGTGTAAGAAATGAGAATATGTTATTTCTTTCTTAGATTAGAGATTTTATTTATTTATTTATTTTAAATATAAATTGGGGGAAGGGAATAAAAAAATGTCACGTACCATCAAATAATGAAACTATTAAACAACTTTTAATTCATAATTGATTTGGTTTCATTATTAGTTTGAAAAAAAAGTGCAAAGCAAACAAAATACTTTCCTTCTATTTCTAGAGCTTTTTAAAACTGATTCATATTATATTAACAATAATACATAAATGTGATTTTTATAATTTGAAAAAGGTTAAAATTTAGTTTGATTATTTTAAAGCAAGAATTTAGTTTTTATAATTGGAAAATATTTGTGTCGATAGTTTTAGAAATTACAATATCTAGTCCATATGTAAAATTGGAAAAATCATACGAGGTCGGGAACCATAAAGACCAACTTCGTATAGTTTAAGTGTATTTTGTTCGATGAGAGGATTATTGATATTAATATGTGCAAACAAAAAACCACTTTGTTAAGTTAATGGAAAGATCTTAGATATATAAAGAGGGAACAACGCCTCCATTAATATGAGATCTTTTTAGTGATGACAAAAAACAAAGTCATGAAGACTTATGCCCTCGTACAACTCTACTCATGTTATTTCGAGAAATTGGTTTCCACTCTTGTAACTATTTTTGCTTGCATAGTTTTCTTTATCAATATTGTTAAATATACTCACCTTGTGGTGCAATTGTCCAACATTAGTAAGTTGAGGATTTTTCAAAATATATTGGCTTAAAAAAACACAAGTGAGACTCCCTACACATCCATGTATAGAAAAGTATTTCTCTCTCTCTTTTTTAATTGATGACCAAAGGGTATAATTTAGACACGTTTGATAATTTTAGAAAACTTATAGGCTTTGATACATGATAAATTTTGAAAAAGGTATTTACCTTATTTTTTCTATTAAATCGCAAAAGATTTTCTAGTAATTAATTCTAGTTAATATTGAATAAATATCCTAATAATTCATGGAGGGTATCCAATAATATTCAAAGATTAAATCTAACAAATAAAATATTTTAAACATATTTATTAATTATTCCTACCAACATATTTCTATAAATTTTACTATTTTTAATCACACAAGTGAAGTTGATTTATGTTATGTTGTCTGTCCCAAAGTAGATATATATTTTAAATTCTAACTCAATGCATGAATCCCACTCACCCTTATTGAAAAAAGAATATATACTACTCAACCCAAAAAAAGGAGTATATCCCAATAGTATAGCTAGTCTTGTAATGGTGTGGGAGTGAAAAGGAAGAGTATATATAATATAAGATTTTTAGAAAGATTTGCTGTCCATGAAGAGAAGAGAGTATTGATTTTTGATGTTTTTTCGAAAAAGATACGATTGCATTCAAAAGCATGCAAGGAGCATGCGAGAGCTACAGAAAAGCATTCCAATTTAGAGCAATGGAAGCAATGTTATAGTCTTTAAACATGGGAGATTTGGAACACCATGAAGCCAGATTAACTTTAATGGATTCCCAAATAAAGTATTGATTTTTGATGTTAGTGTCCTTACTATGAATATATAATACCTTAAAAACAAATGTATAAAAGAGAGAGGTCCACCCAACATAAAGAGAGAAAAAAAACTATTTATGGTGTTTGTATTTCTAGAGAGAAAAAAACAAAGCAAAATTGAGTAATTATTATAGATTAATCAAGCTATAAAGAAGATCGGGATGAATTATAGAATTATGGATTGAATCCAACTTTTACACAAATATAAATTCATTCCAATAGTGGAGGATTTAAAAATTAATTTTCTATAACAAAAATATAATAGTCAAATTACATGTAAATTACTTCTATCGCCTCACAAATTATTAAAAAACGATAAAATATAAATTTAGTCTTTATTATTTTTAAAAAAGTTATAATTTAACCATTTAATTTTAAAACTAGAACATAATTTTCGAATTTGAGAAACATTAAAATTGAATCTACAAATTTGAAAAGTTAAAAATTTAGTCCAAATACTTTAGAAAAATGTTAAAATTTAATCCTTATTTTTTTTTCGTGATTTGATATATAGAATGATTTGAGATTTGACTTATAAAATCAATTTATTTTTAATAATACAGACCATTGACAATTACTACTTCATAGACAAACTAATGTGTTAAAAATCATATATATATATATTAAGTTTCATCTAACTATACAGAGTAAACTTTAATTTTTCAGATTAGAGATTAAATAATAACTTTTAAAAAAAAAATTATAGGGACTTGAACTCTACCTTTTCCAAATACTAAATTTATAATTTATCAAAAAAAAAAAAAAAAGCTGAGTTGCCTTTGATACTGCTGCAATTCTTCCTGCTAATTGTCAGCACATGCATTCCACTTTCCACTACAAAATCCCCTTTAGACCCAAAAATTTTACCTCACCTACAAGAAAAGCATACCCTTCCCTTATATTTTCTCAACTCACCTTCTCTCTCAAAATCCCACCATGATCTTCTTCTAAAAACCCTTCCTTTCCCATTTCAATCCCTTCAAAACTATCATTTCTTCATCTCTTTTCTTTCCCTTCTTCCAAGTATGAGAACAGGTGGTTGCACCGTACAACAAGCTCTAACTTCCGAGGCTTTGAGCGTTGTGAAACAAGCCGTGATTTTGGCGAAACGACGCGGCCATGCGCAAGTGACGCCTCTCCATGTAGCTAGCACCATGCTCGCAGCCGCCACCGGCCTTCTAAGAACGGCTTGTCTTCAATCCCACTCTCATCCTCTTCAATGCAAAGCCTTAGAGCTTTGCTTTAATGTTGCCCTAAACCGTCTTCCAGCTTCGAATTCTAGCCCCATGTTGGGTCCTCAATCTCAACAACACCCGTCTATCTCCAACGCGCTTGTTGCAGCTTTCAAGAGAGCTCAAGCCCACCAACGCCGTGGCTCGATCGAAAATCAACAACAGCCACTTCTCGCTGTCAAAATCGAGCTCGAGCAGCTCATTATCTCCATCTTGGATGACCCTAGTGTCAGCCGTGTGATGAGGGAAGCTGGTTTTTCAAGTACACAAGTCAAGAATAAAGTGGAACAAGCCATGTCAATTGAGAGTACTTGTGCTACCAGTACCAAGTCTTTTAATAACAACAACAACAACAATAACAATCTTCTCGGCACGGTCGTTGTCGAGAAGCCTGGGAAGTCGTCTGTGTCAGGTCAAGTGAGCGAGGACGACATCATGGCGGTGATTAACGATTTGGCGGAGAAGAGGAAGAGGAGTGTAGTGGTAGTAGGGGAGTGTTTGGCCAGCCTTGAAAGTGTGGTGGAGGCAGCCATTGGGAAGATTGAGAAAAGGGAAGTGCCAGAGTGTTTGGAGGAGGTGAAGTTTATAAACCTATCAATTTCATCTTTTAGGAATAGGTCAAGAGTGGAAGTGGATCAAAAGGTGATGGAGCTTAAGAATTTGATAAGGAGTTGTTTGGGAAAAGGTGTAATTTTGTATGTAGGGGATATCAAATGGACAATAGATTATAGGGAAAATTATTCAAGTAATCAAACAAGAGCTTATTATTGTCCTGTGGAGCATATGATTATGGAGCTTGGGAAATTAGCATATGGGAACTATGTGGGAGATAATCAACACAAAGGAGGTGTTTGGATAATGGGAATTGCAACTTTTCAAACATACATGAGATGCAAATCTGGAAATCCATCTCTTGAAACTTTATTAGCAATTCATCCTCTTACAATTCCAGCAGGCAGCTTGAGGTTGAGTCTCATGGCTCACAGGTTAGAATATCAATAGTTGAGTTGGTAAAGCATTCCATCTTTTTTTTTTTTTTTTTTTTTTTTTTTTTTTTCTACCCCTTTACTTTGAATTCAAGGGAAAAAACACAAAAAATGAAAAAGGAATATTAGGATAAAAGGAAAGGTGAAAAACAATAAAGTTGGTTTTATTCCAAATTCCCATACAAAAAAAAGTCATCTTTGGATATGGGCCAAACCTCAACCCCATTACATTGATATGATAAAAAATATTGTTTTTACCTAGTAGTGATTTTTTTTTTTTTTTTTTTGTAGTGATATTCAAAGTCAGTCCTTCGATGAGAATAAGCAACAGAAGATACAAATTACTGAGATTGAAGATGAAGAAATAAAACTAAGTTGTTGTGCTGAGTGTTCAGCTAAGTTTGAGGCAGAAGCTAAAAGCTTACAAAATTCAATTAACAGTGACTTAACAACCTCTTCAAGTCCTCTACCTGCATGGCTTCAACAATATAAAAATGAGCAGAAAGCAATGGGAGGAAATGACCAGGTCTTTTTTTAACATTTAAATTAATTTTTTTAATGTCTTTATCTAGTTATGCTCTACTTAAAAGCCATAATTGCATAAATTTTCAAAGAGAAAAAAGGCCCACATGAAAAGAAAAAAAATAGAAGAAATTATTTATTCATTAATAGGAACTCATGATAACTGGCTAATATACTATGTTCTCTATCATAATATGTTTATGTGCCAGTGGAATAATAGTAAGGTAATTTTAAAAATAAAAGAAAAAGAAGGGAAAATCTTGAATTCCACTTTCTCTAACTCTTTTTAAAAGAAACTATAATTTTCAACCCTAGAACATTTTATTTGAAATAAAATGAGAAACACCAAACAAAAAAACCCTCCTGTAATTATTGTTAAGTGCTGAAGAAAAAAAGAGAAATTTTTACATATATTCTTTTATAAATATGGAATTATTCCTTACTGACCCCTCATTGTGTGTATACATATAATAAATGGAAATCAGACGTGGAAAAAGATTTTCCAATACAATTCAAAAGTAGGTTGGAATATTTCATCCTCTCAAAAGTATGAGATAAATTTCTCTCAATCAAAAAAGAAAATTCAAGAGGGTTTTGTCTTTACCAAATGTAAATAGTCACAATAATTTGTACATATACATACATATTTGATTTATTTAACATTATCTCTTTGTTGTTTCTTATTTTGTAACAGAGCTGTGTCGCAGTCACAGACCTTTACAAAAAGTGGAACTCCATATGCAATTCAATCCACAAGAAAGCTAATAACAACAACATGATTTCATCAGAGAAAAGTTTATCATTCTCTTGTATACTTCCAAATTATGCTTCTTCAGCTTTCGGGTTTTCGTATGATCATCATCATCATCACCATAATAATAATAATCAGTTCAATTTCTTAAAATATTCCAACAAAGAGAAGCTTAAGGATAATCCCCAGTTTTATGAGGGCAATGTGGAGCCAAAGAAACTGATGGTTTTGAATAATGATGATGATGACGGTTCAACACCTTCGTCGGGGTCTTCGGGAAGTGACATCGTAATGGAGGGTGAATATGTGAGTAGGTTCAAGGAGTTGAACTCTGAGAATTTCAAGAGGATTTGTGGTGCTTTGGAGACGAAGGTTCCATGGCAGAAGAATGTTATGGCTGATATTGCCAGTGCAGTTCTTCAATGCAGGTCAGGAATGGGGAGAAGAAAAGGGAAGATGGGCCATGGTGATTTCAAGGAAGAAACATGGTTGCTCTTTCAAGGTAATGTAGCACTTTGACATTGAAATTTATTTTCTATTTTGAGTTGTGTGTTTATGTTTACCTTGGTTGGTTTTGTTTGTATTAAATGTTTTGCTTTTGTGAAGTATTTAGTGGTATATTTATTATTATTTTATTTTATTTTGTGTGTGTGTTTGATTAGTGTTTGCTTTTAGGTGTGTTAATTGTTTTGAAATTGAATGTAGTTAATGAAGAAACCTGATTATCAAAAGTGAAAACTGACAATATCTTTTATCTTTTAAAGTATTAAAAGAATTGACTTAAATTGTATAAAGATGAAACTTGAAGGGTTTAAAAAAAAGATGAAACTTGAAATCCACTAATTATATGACTATTAATAATACACGTAAATCAAAAACTTGTTGAAATTTTTGTTAAGTATTAAGATGAATTTTTTGCATCTAGCTCAACTAATATCTTACACTAACGACTTCAAGATTAGAAGTTCGATTTCCTCACCCTAGATTGTCAAAAAAAAAAAAAAAAACCAATGTAAAGAAAAATAAATACGTAAGACTTTTTGTTGATAAATTCAGCATCCAAAGAACATATGAAGAGTTACAAAAGGAAAGAAAAAAAACATTCCAATTTAACGTTAGGCTTTGTCGTAGAATATATTAATAGAGATTAAATTTAATACCTCCCGATGAGTATGTCAAAAAAAAAAAAAAAAACCTCACGATGAGTTATCAAAATGGTTATCTTCTCAAACCTTTTGTGGTTCTTTGCCTTTGTTGTTGTCAATTTTTTGGCATTTTTTAATATCAAATTGATACCCCTTAAATCTCAACCACAATTTTTTTAAGAAAACATATAATATTACAAGCCAATATACCAAACTCACAAGTTAGCAAGATGCAAAAAAAAAACTATTTTCTTTCTCTACCTATGACCTATAGTCTAAAATAAAAAAATATAGTAAAAATAAAGATGCATTAAGGGAAAATATATAGATCAATTAATATAAAATTAAAATTGCAGGCAATGACCTAAGAGCCAAAGAGAAGGTGGCAAAAGAGCTAGGAAGAGTAATATTTGGATCAGAAACATCAAATTATATGTCCATAACATTGAGCAGCTTCTCCTCAACAAGGGCAGATTCAACAGATCAAGATAGCAGTAGAAACAAAAGATCAAGAGATGAACAAAGTTGCAGCTACATAGAGAGATTTGCAGAAGCAGTTTCCACAAACCCTCACAGAGTTTTCTTAGTTGAAGATGTTGAGCAAGCAGATTACTGTTCCCAAATGGGTTTCAAAAGAGCCATTGAAGATGGAAGAGTCACAAACTCTAATGGCCAACAAGTTTCGTTAGCCGACGCCATTGTCGTTCTCAGCTGCGAAAGCTTCAGTGCCAGATCTAGGGCTTGCTCTCCTCCCATTAAAAATAGATCATCACAAGAAAAGGAAGAAAATGTTGAAGAAAAAGAGGATGATCAAGAAGATAAAGAAAGTGGGGATTGTTTAGATTTGGATTTGAATATTTCAGTCGATGATGGTGATAGAGCAGCAGATCAGTCGATTGATGATGTTGGGCTTCTTGATTCAGTTGATAGACGAATTGTTTTTCAAATCCAGGAACTATGAATAGAAATGTATAAAAAAAACACAAGATTAAAAAGGTTTGGAGTAGGGTTTTTCTTTTTTTTAATTCTCTATATATAATTTTTGTTTCTCGTCGTTTCTTAACAACGTTTCTTTAGGTTATTCTTGAGATATTATATACCTTATATGGATAGAACATTAAAAAAAAAAAAAAAAACCCTCACGACACAAATCCCATAGATTAAATTTTTTTTTTTTCCTTTCTCCAATTGGAGATCATCAATATACCCTCAAGATGATTTTGTATTTTGGTTTTACCATTCTTGAATCAATCTTAATCTCAATGGTCTACCAACAAAATCGTAGCTTAATTAGTTGGTCAAATGATCAAAGAACGTTGTAGAAATTCAAGACGTTATCATGAGTTCAATCAATAATTGTCTTCTACCTATAGACGAGATGCGAATAAGTTGGTCTTGACACTCAACAATATTTTATATAAAAAGATATTATATTGATAACAAGTATGTAAGGAACATAGTAGAGGTTACACATGAGGGAGAGTAAAAAAAGCTCTTCAATTTAAAAAGATAGAAGAAGCCTCATAATTTTTAAATAAAGGAGATTTCTTACACCAAAAAGTAGTATTAATGACTATGTCTTCCCATAAAGCTTCGATCGGCTTAGATTAAATTGTTGAAGATGCGAGCATTCCGCTCCAACCATATGTGCCAAAAAATGGCTCCAAAGACATTGCTCCATAGATTAGATTGCAAGTTGTTGAGCCTATGAGAAACCCCTCCGTTGATAATAGCTTGAAAGCTATCAACCGCAAAATGATTGCCAATGTTAGAAGTCACTAGAGAGAATTTGCTCCAAATTTTTTTAGAAAAATTGCATGAGACAAAGATATGTAACGACCCGACCCGAAAGGGGTTCTAAAATAGGCCGTTATCTCAATGCATGCATACAAATCTATAGAAAATTTGCAAGATGGTGTTATCGGATTCTAAGTAAAAACTAAACATAAAACATCCATTTAAAAATCAACATCATTTCCTGAAACCTGTCTCTGTTTCCAAGCACCTGTTCCAAAACAAATACATTTACAAAACTTACTCTGATCAGAGATTTATTTAAAACATACAAACTTTACAATAGTTCTAGAATCCGGAAATACATTCAGAAAACACCCTAGGGCTCCGTGCCCAACTACATGCATTCAGAGGACATTTAAATCATAACATAAACATAAGACTCAGAGTTGAACAACGGGTTTCCATGATCACAGCTCCTCGTCCAGCCATCCTGTCTCGCACCATGGTTACCTGTGGAAAAACCACAAAAATAAGGGTGAGTAACGAATTACTCAGTAAGAATCCCCAACCGAGGTACAATACGATATAATCAGTCATCTAGTACCAAAGCATGCAAGCAAACAGCTACCAACACAGATCATAGCTCAACGAGCTTACAAAGAAAGATCTGGAATCATCGGAAGTCTCCTACTTCCGACCTAAGGATTGGATACACTGACCAATCCTCGGACATCACCGAGGTATCTTTCACTCGGGGGGAATACACTGATCCCAAGAATGTCCTCAAGGGCCTCCTTGCCCTTGCTACTAATCTGGACTTACGGGAGAGTACCCGAAGTCTGGCTCTAAAGGAAGGAATGGTGTACTCACGACATTAGCCCGGGGGAGCTCTCTGAACCGGCAACTAACGCGTGTGGGCGCACACCGCATCCTGCTGCAACCGACGTAAATGCGGGGGCCTAAGGGCAAACTACACGGGCCAGGTAAGCATGCCTATGACTCAGAAGCGGTGTCACTGATCACAGTAGCGCGAGGCCCTCGGCGCTCATCTGTGCAGCATGATCCACCGACCTGAAGCTAAGCTAACCGCCGGCGAGCGAGCTTACACCGATGGCGTGGTTCCGCTCTAGCAGGCTACAAACCAGGCTTATGCCAAAGTGGGTAGCTAAGTCCACAACCGGTGGGTCGGGGGGGAGGAAGCAAGATACGTTATGCTGCGCACACTTTACTCCCGATCAGTGGGGACAAAGTACGTTATGTCCGCTCAGCCTCTGGATGATGACAAACCCTACAACTCTATCTAAGAGTATAGAGTAAAATCAATGATTCCTGGCTAGCAAACAATGACCGACATCAATCACATTTACCTAGCATGATACTACGAGCTTAGCGGGAATCATAAGCATCTTTGGTGAGAACAAACCTAGCATGGCACTAACATGTAAAATCAGGCAAACATGCTAGTACGAAATCAATCAAACTGCTCTATCTCTAACATGCTCATAACAGTCAGCAAACAAGCAAGGCATATCATGAAAAATATCGCGGGGCCCACACAACTCCGGTAAGAAATCCTTACCTGGTCGGAAGGCAACAACACACAATAAAATTAACTGCGATCGAACCTGAGCAACCTATAGCGAGCCAAACAAACACATCAATAATCACACAATAGGCCTAAATAATAATAAAATAAACAGGGCTCGGCTCGGGAGCAACTCACGAGGCGCGGCTGACACGCGAACGAGCCGGCTACACGGGCTAGGCAAGCGAAGAAGTGTTTGGTGTGGCGCTGCTGAGGGCCGCAGGGGCTCTCGGGCGCTGTACAGACGGCGCGGGCGCTAGCTTCAGTGGCGCTGGCGCTTGCGCGCGCTTTCAAGATGAGGACGGGCGCGGGGCGACGCGACGCGACGGCTATAGGGCACGCGCGAGGGCACGACCAGCTACAGGGACGAGGGCGCGCGACACGGCACAGTGCGCGGACGAGACGACCTGGGCAAGGGCTCGGACGACGCGAGCAGGGGCTGGGCGACACTGCGCGATGGCGCGGTGGCTGGCGGCCAGACTTTGTCTGGGCGACTCGATTTGAAATTTTGGTCACTGCATTTGGGTCGGGCGAGGCTCAGTGTGGGGCTCGGGTGAGGTGCTCGGTAAAGCAGGGTCAATGGGCTGGGCTGCTGCTGCTCGGGTAGGGTGAGGGGAGAGAGAGAGAGAGAGAGAGAGAGAGAGAGAGAGAGAGAGAGAGAGAGAGAGAGAGAGAAAAGAAAAATAAAAGAAAAAATGGGAATTTAGAAAATAAAAGGAAAAATAAAAGAAAAAATGGGAAAAAGGGAATAAATGGGATTTTATCCATTTAATCCATCCTTATCCACTTTAAAACCTTAAAATCCCATTTCCCGGCTTCCTCCTTCGAGACTTGAACGAAGCAATCTTTTCCAATCAAGAAAACTCACTTAAGTCCAACTCCCAAATGCACACAACCAACCATCACTTTGCCAAAGCCCAAACCATAACCGAGCATCCAACCGACTAGCCCAAACACCTCGGGACTCGCAACCAACAAAAAACCAGCCTCGACAAAGGCAGGAGCTACCTCGAAGCCCTGAAAACCACAAATCCTGCCCGGAGAGCCAAAAGACCAAAATACCCCCAAGGGTCAAAACCGCTCTAATGACCCAACCAAACAACCGAATCTTGACCCGAAGGAAACTCGAAAACTGGAATAGGAAACTGGGCTGTTACAATCCTCCCTCCTTTTAAGACTTTCGTCCTCGAAAGTCCTAAGACAAAACAGCTCCAGGAAAACTCCACTGATCCAGCCAACTGAACTTCTCGGCCAACAACACCAACCTTCTTCGAAACCAAACCCTCTTGGGTTCTCAAAAACTCAAGGCCACAATGCCATCCAGACTGGGCATACACTGAACTCCGAAGGGAAACAGACGGCAAACCACGTCCTCTACTCGCACCAACTCTCAAACGGTGCTACTCTCAGCAAACTCGAGGACGGGCCACAAGCTCTGAAACTCTACACCACACACTGGCAAAACTCCTCTAGGAGCTCACAGCTGCTAACAAGCAGCCTCAACCCACAACAAACCGGCCAAACAACAGAACCTCCCAGGTTCCAGAAACCAAACGGCTTACTCTTACTTCACAAGAGACCAACGGCTAACAACACTCACACCAGCTGAAACTTCAGCTACGACCACCTCTAAAAGACAAGGGCCAAACACATGCTCCACTCGGCCAAACCAACAAACTAGAACTCCTCATTGGCCGAACGCAAACTTTTCGGAGCAAACTACCAGCAACTGGCCAAAGAAAATACTGCCAGGCAAGGAACAACCAACAAAATTCCTCTCAAGGAAAACTCGGGCTGCAAGGACTAAACCATCATGCAGCTCTCTGCGGCACAACACCTTGAGGAAAACAGCTCAACGACTTTACCAACCAAAGCCACGACACCTCTGTGCCAACTCACTCAAACGAGGCTCCGCTACGCCAACTGCGAGCGCACAACAACTAGGAACAAAGCCCGAGAAGGGCTTGCTCAGAAGAACTCAACCCAACTTACAACGAGCAACGCTCGCCTCCAAGCTACTACTCAACTCTTAAAATGTAAGGGACCGACCCGAATGGGGCACTAAATGGGCCCTTACCCCAATGCATGCATTCAAAGTAAAGGACATTAAACCGATATGATTTCAGATTCCAATTAAAACAAAACATTCAAAATAACCCCTTTAAAAACTAGACAATTTCCCTGGAACCTATCCCTGTTTCCAAGCACCTGTTCCAAGATAAATACATTTCCAAAGTATACTCCGATCAGAGATTTCTTAAAATCATTCAAAACATGTCTAGATACAATAATGCTGGAATCCACAAAATATTCAGAAAAACATCCTAGGGCTCCGTGCCCGGCTACATGCATTCAGGGGAAAGTAAAACATAAAGAGTCATAACACAAAATCAGAGTTTGATGACTGAGCCCCATGATCACAGCTCCTCCTTCAGCCATCCTGCCTCGCAACTCGGTTACCTGTGGAAAAACCACAATAATAAGGGTGAGTAACGAATTACTCAATAAGAATCTCCAACCGGGGTACAATACGATATACATGGTCATCTCGACGAGCGTATGCAAGCTATGAATATAAACACAGAATAGAGCACATAGCTTAGCCCACACTTGGGCCTCGGATGCCAACTCAGGGTCTTAGTCCGGAATAATATCCACCACACAATCCATCACACAAGTCGCCCTATACGAGAAACAAGTCCCGCCCTCAGCTTGTCTACTGTCGACGAAAGGTACACTGGCTCAAGATCCCGAGGAGCTCTCCGGTCGGCGCTGTAATGAGCGTAAACATGCACCGCGTGCTACAGAAGACCATGGGGGGTGCCGGGTCTAGAGGCAAGCTGCCCATGTCGATCCACCACGCCTAACTAATTCTTTGGATCGGTGTCACCGACATAGGGTGTGAGACACGGACACGTAAACTATGTCACTGAACCACCGCTTTGAGGCTAAGGAAATGGGTCATGGTAGGCTTACACCGAGAAGCCGCCCTTACCTTAACAGTGGCAATCGGGGCTACGACCGAACACGCCGAGGACGCGTGATCGCTGCCGGGGACGAGGCAATGCCAAGACATCATCCCGACCGTTGGGGCATTTAATAGTCTGCCACCCTCACCCAAGATTGCGGGGCCAACCATTAGGGTTAGCTATTCCCTAACGGGATCAGGGCGGAGCTCCATCTCATACGTCCCTGTCGTGGATGCAAGGTTCGTTATGCACCCGGCCCGGATGATGCTATCTACCTGCCACTCTAACCTGCCTTAGCAATCAGCAAACAGTTCAATAAAATCCAATACGTGCTCAATAAGAATACAACGAGCCTAGCATGATACTATGAAGCAAGGAACAGATACGAGCATGCTAGAGAGGAACAACCTAGCATGGATTAACATGTGAATTGAACAGGAAAAATCATGCTAATCGGGAATTCAGATTCGAGCACCTATTACTAAATATGTCAATAAACACAAACAAGCATTCAATCAGCAATCACATATAATATCGCAGGGTCCACACAACTCCGGTAAGAAATCCTTACCTTGGTCGGGGACGATTTGACACGAAAACCTAAGCGGCGAACGAACCTGAACTAGCTATCGAGAACCTATCAATCACAACAAAAATCACATAATATGCCTAAATACAATAAAATAAACAGGGCTCAGCTCGGAAGCAACTCACGAGGCACGACGAACGCACGAACGAGCCGATTGCACCAACGGCAAAGAATGGGGCAATGCTGGCGCCGATCGCGCGACGGGCGCGGCGCGCGACTGGCGTCTGGGCGTGCGGGCGAGCAGGGTGATGGCGACGCGGCTCGGCTGGGCGCTGGCGATGCGACGCGACACGGAGCTGGCAAGGACGCGCGTGCGCGGACGCGAGTGGCACTGGGTGATGCGGCACGACTCGACGAGCAGGGGCTCGGGCAGCTTCTGCGCGCGAACAGGGCAATCTGGGCGTTTGGAGAAGAACGAGCTCGAATTCGAGCGATTGGAGAAGATTCGACGACCGATTTGTTGATGGAGAACTCCCCTACACTAGCTGCACAACATCCATACCTCAAATCACCTCGACTCGGCCAGAAATGGCACAGCCCGAAACATGGGAGAAGAAATCGAATTTTGAAGGAGAGGAAGAAGAAGAAGAACTTACCAGTTGCTCGGAGGGAGAATGGGCTTCGAATTGGAGAAGAAGAGCTCGGAATTGGCTGGTCGGCGAGAGAGAAAATCGCGAAGGAACGCAGTCGGTTGAAGAAGAAAATCGCGAAGGAAATGGGGAAGAAGACTCGGCTGCTCTGCTTTAAACCGAACGCACGAAAACACGCTTATATACAAGATCGCGCGCATAGATTAACAAACACGCCCAGTGGCTCGATTTGCAACGACCCTCGCCTAGCTTCCCAAGCGACCTTGGCTCGAATCTCACTCGACGCGCTATTTAATTTCCTATTTATTTCCACATTCTTCCAAGCCCAAATGTCTTCACCAAAATTCCCGATCCCATTCAAATCGTCTCATAATTTTTCCGGCAATTAGCAAATACATAACCGGCCCTGTCGGCCCGACCAAATTATCAAAATGCCCCTGGGCCTCCCGGGAAGACCGTGATGAAATTTATGGGCCGTTACATAAAATCCATCAGGCTACCCAAATGACTTCTTCCTTTAAGCTTAAGCCTAACTCAACTTCCAACCAGAAGCTCCACTCTCGACGAGAAAAACGGATAACGACAACCTCAAAGCTTACGGATCCTGAGCCATACGAATCCGCAAGACTACCTCAGAAGCTAACATTCGAGGCTGACATCCCAGGGAGCAACTCAACCACCACAGAGACTAGGGGGAAAGGAAAATCTTCAATCCCCAAACAACCAACAACTTGCCAGAAATAACTCTTCTTGGTGGCCTCTCGCCTCGCCTCATGGGACAAACAACTTTTGCTTGCTAACAACACAAAGCAGGGACCCTCTAGCTAGGCTGACCATTGCGCTACTCTGATCAACTCCACAACTCAGGAGCTAAGCTGACTCTTGCTAAACGGGAAACGATTTCCCAGCAAGCAAACTCTGAAGGGCAGCAAACTTCACACAAGCTCGCTAACTTGCTCAACCCCAAGGCAACAGCAACCAACTCTCTTGGAAGCAACAACCAAGGGAAATCTCAACCAATCGGATCACCAATCCGGAACTAACAGCACTTACTCAACTGCCGAGGGAGGGGTCAACTCCCAAAACTTCCTGACTAGGAATAAGACCTCAGGGCAACGCCCTCCAGCTAGAACCGAACTAGCTCTCGAAACAACAAGAGGACCAAAACTTGGCCAAGCACTCACAAGAGGCAGAACAACCCTTACTGCAGCCTCTAGAACACCTTCCAAGAGTCCACCTAACTGGACAAACAACTGCTTCCAAGCAGCCAACAAACTTTTCCTTCTAGCTAGCACCTCTACCATCAACTCATGGCTACGGGAGAAATCTGGCAACTTCCAGAAGGAACGGCTCTTACAAGTAGACAACCGAAGGACAGAGAGCTCCACATACGCTCACTGTCTTGCTCCGCTAGAGCAACAACATCTAAATCTCACGGGGCAACAACAGGGGGTCCACCTCAGATTGAACCTCCAAATGCCAAACGGGGCAACTCAACATCCTGGAAACAGGAAAACAACCAACTGGGCACGAACCATTCGCCCCACGAGCAAAACTAATCTCTAGCAGTTCCAAACCATACCTTGGTCAACACCAAGCATCAACTTGCCACCGCACCGGAACCAATTCGGACTTACACCAAACAAACACTGGCTTGCTAGTCTACCAAGATTGCTAGCAACTAACCCAAGGAACACTGCCTGGGCCGACTGAGCTCTGGAGAGGCTCTCCTCAACCTAGGGTTCTTCGGCAACCCTCGACACACACTGTCGACAAACGAGCTAATGACCAATTGCCCGAACAGCACAACTCTCTCCAAAGATCTCAACTATCTTGGCCAACTCCAACTCCTTGGGGAACCAAGAGGACCCAAACGCTACCGAATGCGCGTCCTCCTACTCAAACATCAGCCACAACAAGGCTTCTACCCAAGGAAAGGATCCAAACAACTCTCTTAGCCAAGGCGATCGTAAATCGCGCGGCTTTGCTACCATCACGCACTTGTTCGTTTTAATCTGAACTCCAACCGAAGGAACACCAAAAGTTCCTTCTCCACACGATGCTCAAAGCTGAGGCAACCTTGCTCTACCAAGGCATAACCATGCCACACCGAACTTACTTTATACCAAGCCTCTACCAGGGGTGCTTACCCATAAGGCATCCAAATCCTCTCGCAAGGCATCAGCTCATCTCGCCTCAAAAGCATCCAACTCGCCTCATGGCATCCAACTCGCCTCATAGGCATCCAGCTCATCTCATGAACATCCAACTCAGGGTCCCTCTGCTGGACCAAACTCGCATCTACAATGCTCAACTCTCCTCAGATAAAGGCACTCGAAGGTAGTTGACCGCACTACCAACCACAAGGATCTCTTGACCTTAACACTAGCATGAGACTCACGCGCACAAACACTTACCAACCGCAAACCTGTTGGCTTACTCAACCTCCAGAAACACTGGGAAGAGGCTACGGCTCCTCTCGAGCATCCTTTCGCTTGTAGTCCATCGACTACCACTGAACTAGCCCTCTTGCACAACCAAAACAGGTGCAACTGCCATAACCGGATCCAAGGCTAAAGGAGTGCGCTGAACTCCGGACGACATAGAACCATCTGCTATGCCCATGCCAAACTCAAGCCTGAACTAGACTTAGTGCCAAAGTGGCACACCAACCAATGCACCTCAAGTGCCACTACTACCAAATCCACATCTTACTATAGATGGGGCCAGCAAGGTCACTACCTCAAGTGACAACAACTCTGACTAGGCATACGAGGGCTCAACTCAAACAACCATGCCTATGGCATCTCATCAAACCGAAGGCCCACGGCCTACATTAGCATCTCCTCATGATGCTCAACAAAACTCTGGTCGGATCTCTCAACAAGCAGCAGCTAGCTCCACTCTAGGAGCTCACCAAAGAAGAGTGCTCAACTCTACCAAACATCTGAGGAAACTGGGCTGTTAAACAACAACAGGCTTGCAAGGGGCAAAAATGTCTCTACATCTGCCTCAAGCCCCTAACACGGCAACTTGCCAATCAATCGGGCGACTGGTGGAGACTCTGCTAGTCCACCTCTCACAAGGGACTTCCACCACCAACTGCTGTACCAAACAGCACAGGAACGACACATCTCGACCTCTGAACAACAGGGCATCCCAGCATACGGATGCTAAACTCAAACTTGGCCAACCGCTTTACTATTAGCAGCAAGACTTTCTGAAACATCGAGCTCTACAGGCATCCACTTGCCAAACTGGGCGGCTCCATCATCGCCAACAATCTCATCTGAATAAACCTGCTGATCATGCCCTCCCGGGAACATCCGGGGCTACAAGAGCTACTGGGGTGATCTCTTTGTAACAAACTCTGCCGGTGGGCTATGTGCCGTGACGGGACTCCTTACTACGCGCTACAAAGCTGCGCACTGGTCTCCGCTCTCTGATAGCTAAAGACCTGCCATCAAATCTCTCATGGCTGGAGCACACTCTGCTCAAGGAGTCTCACCCTGAGGCATGCTAGCCTCTACCCCCTCCTCTAGGCAACTCAATTGCCAGGGCCAAATCTGGCCTGCGGGCCTAACAACCCTGGATGCGGCCTCAACATCAACACGATCAGTCCAACTCCTCGGTCGGACATGCCAAGCGTCCTGCTCCTCTGAGTGCGATCAACATACTGGTGATCTGCACAAGCACCTCCACCCTCTCACTAGGGGAAAAGCAACAACTGGGCCACAAATGGTCTACGGGAGTCTAAGCTCTGCCTCCCTTGGGGACGACGTCCTAAGGGCATCAGAATCTATCTGGATACCTCAACAAGCTGCTATCAAACTGCTCGCACTGCGGGAAATTTGGCATGATGGCTCTCTAAGCCCAAACCAACAACGAGTCAGAACCTGCTCGTCTCCGCTCCACAACTCTACACAAGGCAAACACTAGATGAAAAGTATAGTAAATTCTTACCCATTTCTTTAAAACAGTAAACTTAGGCGTACCTGATGACTGTCGGAGTGCTGATGATCATGGAAAAACGACCTACAACAAAAGTCAGTCTACCGAATCTATGACTCTAAGCTCTGATACCAACCTGTAACTACCCGACCCGAAAATGGTTCTAAAATAGGCCGTTACCTCAATGCATGCATACAAATCTACAGAAAATTTGCAAGATGGTGTTCGGATTCTAAGTAAAAACTAAACATAAAACATCCATTTAAAAATCAACATCATTTCCTGAAACCTGTCCCTGTTTCCAAGCACCTGTTCCAAGACAAATACATTTACAAAACTTACTCTGATCAGAGATTTATTTAAAACATACAAACTTTACAATAGTGCTAGAATCCGGAAATACATTCAGAAAACACCCTAGGGCTTCGTGCCCAACTACATGCATTTAAAGGACATTTAAATCATAACATAAACATAAGACTCAGAGTTGAACAACGGGTTTCCATGATCACAACTCCTCCTCCAGCCATCCTGTCTCGCACCATGGTTACCTGTGGAAAAACCACAAAAATAAGGGTGAGTAACGAATTACTCAGTAAGAATCCCCAACCGGGGTACAATACGATATAATCAGTCATCTAATACCAAAGCATGCAAGCAAACAGCTACCAACACAGATCATAGCTCAACGAGCTTACAAAGAAAGATCTTGAATCATCGGAAGTCTCCTACTTCCAGCCTAAGGATTGGATACACTGACCAATCCTGGGACATCACCGAGGTATCTTTCACTCGGGGGGAATACACCGATCCCAAGAATGTCCTCAAAGGCCTCCTTGCCCTTGCTACTAATCTAGACTTACGAGAGAGTACCCGAAGTCTGGCTCTAACGGAAGGAATGGTGTACTCACGACATTAGCCCGGGGGAGCTCTCCGAACCGGAAACTAACGCGTGTGCGCGCACACCGCATGCTGCTGCAACCGGCGTAAATGCGGGGCCTAAGGGCAAACTACACGGGCCAGGTACGCATGCCTATGACTCGGAAGCGGTGTCACTGATCACAGTAGCGCGAGGCCCTCGACGCTCATCTGTGCAGCATGATCCACCGACTTGAAGCTAAGAACCGGCCAGGGCAGGCTTACATCGATGGAAGGGTTCCGCTCTAGCAGGCTACAAACTAGGCTTATGCCGAGTGGGTAGCTAAGTCCACAACCGGCGGGTCGGGGGGGGGGGAAGCAAGATACGTTATGCTGCGCACACTTTACTCCCGACTAGAGCTAAATCCACCTTGGAGACCGGGGAAGCAAGATATGTTATGCTGCGCACACTTTACTCCCGATCAGTCGAATCTTCCAAGTTGCATTTTTTATTTTGGTTTTACCATTCTTGAATCAATCTTAATCTCAATGGTCTACCAACAAAATCGTAGCTTAATTAGTTGGTCAAATGATCAAAGAACGTTGTAGAAATTCAAGAGGTTATCATGAGTTCAATCAATAATTGTCTTCTACGTATAGACGAGATGCGAATAAGTTGGTCTTGACACTCAACGATATTTTATATAAAAAGATACTATATTGATAACAAGTATGTAAGGAACATAGTAGAGGTTACACATGAGGGAGAGTAAAAAAAGCTCTTCAATTTAAAGAGATAGAAGAAGCCTCATAATTTTTAAATAAAGGAGATTTCTTACACCAAAAAGTAGTATTAATGACTATGTCTTCCCATAAAGCTTCGATCGGCTTAGATTAAATTGTTGAAGATGCGAGCATTCCGCTCCAACCATATGTGCCAAAAAATGGCTCCAAAGACATTGCTCCATAGATTAGATTGCAAGTTGTTGAGCCTATGAGAAACCCCTCCGTTGATAATAGCTTGAAAGCTATCAACCGCAAAATGATTGCCAATGTTAGAAGTCACTAGAGAGAATTTGCTCCAATTTTTTTTAGAAAACTTGCATGAGACAAAGATATGACTTTGAGATTCATGTCATTTGTCATTTGAGTTGAGCGCCCCATAATAAAGGGTCCATAAAAACTAATCATCAAGATCCTAGATGGTTCGAGGCGCCATGAATGAAAATTCTTGTTGTGTGAGTTTTGAGGAGGAGACCAATCTAAGGATAATGAGGACCAAAGATTACTTTCTCTATCTAATAGCTGTCGTCTAGGGTAAAAATTCCAAGATCTATTTGTATCGTTCCATGCTTCGCAAACTATGAGTCCACGCTTAGCTATAAGAGCGAAAAGTCGAGGATGACTAATGTATAAAGGTCTCCCAACAACCCAACGGTAATACCAAAAATAAGTCTTCTTATATTGCAAATTCTCCATTGGATGTGATTTGTAGAATCACAAACATATTTTACCACAGATTTACATGGGGCACGAAAGCTATTTCATGGACAAATTGATGGAGCTTCTCCCAAGTTTTTAGATTTGTACAAAAACGAAATCAAATTTCTCCAAAGACTGTCTTTTTCCATAAAAAATCTTCATATCCACTTGCTTAAAAGAGCCAAGTTTTGGAATTTAATATTGCCGATGCCAAGACCACCATTATTTTGCGATAAGGATACATTGTTGTTGGGAAAAATCTTCCCTAATAATAGCAGAAATAAGCAGAAAATAATGAGAAATTAAAAGGAAACAAAAAAATAGAGAACATATAGATTTACGTGAAAAAACTCCAAATTGGAGAACAAATCAAGGACAGAAAGAACTTCCACTATGTGAAAAATTGCTACAATCACACAGAATTCTCTCACCAATCCCAATTACAAAAGCACTCTCTTCAAAACTTATACTACTCACACCCTTTGCCCACTCTCCACAAGAGAATACAAAACGAATTTAACTAGGGTCAATACACAAAGCTTAAAGTGGAATGCTTTGAAACCAAAGCCTTATGCTCATTTTATAGTGTTTGGAGCACACCACTACCTTGCATCTTTCCGATGTGGGACAAATTCACTTCTAATATTTTGCCAAAAACCTAACAAATGTCTTATTTCACCAAATAAGAGCTATATCAACACCTTCCCAAATAAAGCTCGCATATCTTTTTCAATAGTTTTATAGACAGATGCAAAAGCTTTATATACATAAAAATAATATATGGGAAGGTTGTTAAAAATTGATTGGATCAAAGTCAATCTACCCATTTAGATAAATAACGATACTGCCAAGATGATAACTTTTTATGAATATTCTCCTCAATATGATTCTAGAATGAGCGATTTGAGGGGATACTACCAAGAGGCATTCCCAGGTAAGTAATTGGAAACGACTTTTCACATATACCCCAAATACTAGAGATTTCAACAATATCTTTAGTAGTGAGATTTATCCTGGAAATAGATGACTTTTGAACATTTATGTTAAGACTTGAAGTAACGTTAAACATTTTAATCAAGTAGAATAAGTGAATTACCTTTTATAGATCTTTTACCCGTGTAAAAAGATGTTGAGATGTGATTGCTGGATATGTGGTCTTGGAAAAATTATAGATAGGCATCTACAATGCGCAAGTATACGCAGTCTGCAGTCAAGTGATAAGTATTTTAAATATGGTTCTTCGCAGGGACAGTGAATTTACTAAACAATTGGTAATTTAAAATCAAATGCGAAAAGTAAACAACTAAGGGGTTTTGGTTCAAATATCTTCACAATTTAAGCAAAGAGGGAAAGGAAAAAGATGTTTTAAAACTAGAGTATAAATAAATAAAGGCTACAACTAAGGTACTTGTAGGATGCGTTAGCTGTACTAAAAAGGTAATGCGGTAAGGAGTAATTACCACACTTTGCTATTCCAACGGTTGCTTCTACATTTGCTCACACTAAATCCAACTCCCATTGCGAGTTAGTATTGTAATTAAGTTCGACGCGTCACATTCAACAATAAAATGTTATTCCTAAAATCTCCTTAAAAGCATAAGAGATCTTATACTAACCCACCAAACGTGCAAATTAACTTTAAGTTATCTCTTCTTTCGAATTAATAACCTAGTAGTTCATCTAGATGGCCGATCAAAATTTACTATAAAATTAAACCCTAATTTAACATGATTTAATTATGTCTCCCTATTTCTTCTATCACATGCTTTAACAATCCCTTTTTTCCTTAGTGTGCACCTTAGCCGAATCAGCTCATGATGCAATAAAAAAGAATAGTAGATAATAGAGAAGATTAACACATAAATGAAATTCGACTAATTATAAAATAGTTTAGAAAGAAACAAATTATCAATGTGCTACTAGCTAAGAAAACAATAAAGAAAAACTACTAAGTCTAATCGGCGGCTGGTACAAGTTGACTTGTTGCTGAAAACTTCCACTCCTTGCATTGTGTAAAAACAAAACCTCTTCTTCCTTCTTTGTAATCTTCTCTTTTATATCCACATTATAAGGTTTGTATATTGGTGACATGAGACGAAAACGAGGGTTTCGAAATGGACTGCAAGTTTTCTTTCATTATGATCTTCAAAGATTCTTCGATGGCTTTTGAAGAGATCCCATTTTTACCGTGATTTACTTCTCCTACGAATTAACATCAATTCTACCTTTGATTCACTTTACGACTTTTTCCTTTAAATTTTTCTATTGAGTCTTTGCTTTTCATCGCTTTGCTTTCCGCTTCTGAAGTTTCGTCCTTCGCTTCGCTTCGTGTAAAAATTGTCACATTAGTGCACGACTATTTTTATAAGATTTTACTTTTAACCTATATTCTTTTCTTTTTTTACTCCTGGTTCTTCGTTTATTCCTCTAAGCATTAGTCTTTTACACCATAACTACTATTTCTATCCTTTTTAGCTCAAATTTTAATAATAAATTTAAACAATGATTCTAGAATTTGCTAAATATTAACTCTATTTAAGAGTTATCAAGATGATTCTTTAACTATTTGATTCCTTACGATTACCTAAACGAAATATTTAATCTAGTTTCTTTTTTCATATATGGGCTTTTATGTAATTCAGACTTATCTGTAATAGAGTTTAATGAGAGTAAACTATATAAAATGTAATTAAACCCTAGCCCCTATGGTTGACATTTTGTATTTTTCATCGTCTCCTTAATAATAAAACGTCCCCCATCTACCCGTGGAGTAGCTAATACACCGTTAGTGAACTATGTAAATTCTTTGTTCTTCTCATTTACGTTTTCTTATATTTTCAATTAATTTTTTATTGGTGTTTTCAAAACAAGAGAAGTATGTCATTTATAAAAAGGAGGTTTGTGATGTTCAGGCTGCTTTAGGGGTTGACTCTATCCTGGATTATGTGAAATTCTTTTATCAAGTATTTTTCCTTGGCATCCTCAAGCAAACAAGACAAATAGTCCATTGTGATAACAAAAAGAAATGGTGAAAATGGGTCTCTTTTATCTGCAGAAGATATTATTGAGCAAAGTATTGATAAAATGTTTGAGAACAAGCAGGGGAATCAAGAAATACAAAGGGCACCTATGAAAAGTGATCGAGAAAAATTCAGACACTATTTGGATAAATGGTTGGCCGATAATCGATACACTATTTTGGCAACAGATGCGATACTTCAAGCTTCTCCCATCCAGAAAACAAGCGACAGCATTACAAATAACATGGTTTCTTCGGGTTCTCAGGGGTGAAGTTTTAGCTTATGAAGGTGCTAGCCTGGAATGTTCGTGGTTTGTGCTCCCACGATAAAAGAGCAATTGTTAAGAAGGAGATTAGTTCTATTCATCCCGATATTGTAATATTATCTGAAACAAGGCTTAAAGAAGCTCCGACTGCCACCTTTATCAAATCCATCTGGAGCTCTATAGGTATCGGTTGGGTCTCTGTTGAATCTATAGGAAAATCTGGCGGCATTCTTATTATGTGGGATGCTCTTTCGATTACTGCTAGCGATGTTATTAAAGGTCAGTACACAATCTCTACTCATTTCATTCTCCCTGATAATTTTAATTGGTGGCTTACTGGAGTATATGGCCCTACTAAACGAAGAAAAAGATACCTCTTATGGAGAGAGCTTTATGGCTTAAGTGGCCTTTGTAATCCGGTATGGATGCTTGGAGGTGATTTTAATGTCTATAGATGGAGAAATGAAACCACTTCGGCAGCCCCTTATAGAAAAAGTATGAGACTTTTCAACAGATTTATAGAAAATTCAAATTTGTTGGATCCATCCAATATCAATGCTGGTTACACTTGGTCTAATATGCAAATTCGTCCTATTCTTTCCAGACTTGATCGCTTTCTTTATTCAAATGAATGGATGGTTAAATTTAAGGAGCATTATGTTCGAAGATTAAACCGAGTAACGTCCGATCATTATCCTATTCTTCTTGAATCTGCTGCTTTGAAATGGGGGCCTTGTCCCTTTCGATTTGAAAACTATTGGTTGTCGCACAAGGACTTTGTCAGGGACATCATCGAATTGTGGAATAATAATCACATACAAGGTTTTCAGGTTACTCGTTAATGCGAAAACTTAAGAATTTGGCACTCATTGCGAGAAAGTGGGGTAATTCAATGTTTGATTCGATAAAAGCCTACATCACTCTATTGTTAAAAGAATTGCCAACATTGATGGCAAGGAGGAGCAATACAACATTTCTATGGAAGATCTTTGTTCAAAGGCAAAGTCTCAAGTTGGAGTTGGCTTGGTGAGTCATGAAAGAAAGTATTAAATGGCGGCAAATATGTAAAAAGGATTGGCTTATGGAGGGGGATGAAAACACTACGTTTTTTCATAAGTCATGTACGGCTAAGAAGAGATTCAACTTCATATTTGAAATTATTGATAGAGATGGAAATTTTTTTGTCACCGACTCTGAGTTAGAAAAAGAGTTTTTAAATTATTACTCGAACATTTATGGGGGTACAAGTGGTGAAGGTTGGTTGATAACCAACTTGGATTGGAAGCCTATTCTTAAAGCTAAGGCTGATTATTTGATAACACCTTTCACAACAGATGAAGTTCAAAAAGGCCTTTCCTCGCTTGGAAGCAACAAAGCACCGGGACCAGATGTGTTTACAATTGAATTTTGTAAAAAGTTTTGGAACATGCTGCAGCCTAACATAATGGACATGTTCCATGATTTTTTTCGAACAAGCATCGTAAACAATGCAGTCAATGAAACGTACATAGCTTTAATCCCCAAAGATCCCAAGCCAACTAAAGTTACTGAATTTAGACCGATCAGTTTGACTACAAGTATGTACAAGATCTTAGCCAAAGTATTGGCTGAGAGGCTTAAAAAAGTGCTTCCTGAAACTGTTGCTCATAACCAATGTGCCTTCATAGTTTGGTCGCCAAATCACCGATGCTTCTCTTATGGCGAATGAGATTGTTGACTATTTGAGATGCTCTAAACAAGAAGGAATTGTTATAAAACTCGATGTGGAGAAGGCCTTTGACAAAATTAATCGCAATTTTATTTTAGCAATTTTGAAACTGAAAGGATTCCACAAAAAGTGGATTTATTGGATTCATGGTTGTCTTTCTTCGACTGTTGTATCAGTTATTATTAATGGCAGGCCTAGAGGGAGGATCGCTACCAGCAGAGGCATTAGGCAAGGCGATCCCCTATCACCATTTCTCTTTGTATTGGCTATGGATTACCTTAATCGCCTTCTTGATGACGCTCAAGGTAAAGGACTTATTCAGGGTTGCGTTTTTAAAAGTAACGGCCTTCAAGTCAATCATATACTTTTTGCGCACGATATTCTTCTATTATCTCTCTGGCGATAGGTCTCAATTGCAGAATTTGTTAACCATTATAAGGATCTTTGAAGCCTCATCGGGCCTGACGATAAATTTACAAACATCAACATTATCAAGAATCAATGTTAATATTGATAAGGCTAAGGAATTGGCGGATTTATGGGGAATCAAGTATTCTCCTTTACCCATTACGTATTTGGGGCTTCCATTGGGTGATGACCCGCGACATATCTCTTTTTGGAACCCAATCATTGAGAAGGTTCAAAGAAAATTTGGCAACTGGCAATATCAATATTTATCGAAGGGAGGTCGATTAACTCTTGTGCAATCCGTTCTAACCAACTTGCCAACATACTATTTATCTATCTTTAAAGCCCCTACTACCTTTTATAAGAAGGTTGAAAGATTAATGAGAACTTTTTTATGGGAGGGAGTGGATAAAAATGGGGGTTCCCATCTGGTGCGATGGGATATTGCTTCACTACCTAAAGAACAAGGAGGTTTGGGCATTGGAAAAATCATTAACTTTAACTTGGCCCTTCTAGGCAAATGGATTTGGAGATTCTTTGACCGCATTGAAAGCTTGTGGAAACTCATTATTGCTGCAAAATATAATGTTAAAAACAATATTGGTCTCCCTATTAAAGGTCGGTGGAGTAGCAATAAGGCTCCTTGGAACTCTATCCTGCAAATGGCCAATATGGTATTAGAGAAAATGAGATGGCGAATTCGCAATGGGAGGAACACGAGCTTTTGGCACAACGTTTGGGCGCTTGATGGCCACTTTTATCTCTTATCCTAGATTCTATGCTCTAAGTTCTAGGAAAAATATATCTGTTGCTGAAGCTTGGGATCAACAAGAGAACTCTTGGCATTTCTATCCTCATAGAAACTTGATGAACAGAGAAATTGATTTATGGAAAAATATTTCTTGCAATTGGCCGACTCCCCTTAATGTGGGATTGGAAGACTATATTGAATGGACATTGGATGATAGCCCCAATTACACAGTATACTCCATGAAAAACTCTCTCTTGCCTGTCATTGCAACTTCTGCTTCTACTTTAAATGCAACATTCTGGTCCACAACGATCCCAAAGAAAATTAAAATGCATCTTTGGGCCTTATTCCATTCTGGAGTCAACACAGCTGAAGTCATGCAAAGAAGAAATCCTACGAACTGCTTGTCCCCAAGTTGGTGTGTGATGTGTAATAATGAGATCGAAACCAGCCATCATTTGTTCATGAGATGTTCTTTTTTGGCTCCTCGCCTCCTTTCAATTATTGATGATGCTGAATTTGAGGATCCTAGTCGAACTCTGCAACACCTTTTATTACACACGGTTAACAGGAAATGCAAATCTAAAAAGAGGCTTTTGCTTGCTAATATCATAGGTGGCTATTGTTGGTGGATTTGGTTGGAGCGAAATGGCCGCATTTTCAACGAGAAACACAAAGTTAAATCAGCTATGGAAATTTGGGATGATATTATTGTCAATGCTGCCAAATGGTGTGATAAATCATCTCTTTTTAAAGACTACAACGCCTCTTCCATAATTATTAATTGGAGGGCTTTCTTGTAATTTTTTTTGTATGCTTCTTGCATATGCTAATATATTCGTATCTTTTCCAAAAACAAAATGGGTCACCTTGGTGGATGCCTTTTTTAGCTTTAATCTAGCCTCTAGGCTTTCCATTTAGAAGGAAAGAGTAATTAGTAGATAAATAAGCCTTGAAATCCACTTTTGACAATTTTTTAAAACAATGAATCACTTCTAAGAGAAAATTCCAATCGATCTTATCAAAAGATTTTCAATATCAAGTTTTATCACCACCCATTTTGTTTTAGTGCACCTCCAATAATCAACCATTCATTAGCCATTAATATTGCATCGGTTGTTTGCCTATTCTTCACAAAAGCACACTGATTGATCTATATCGTATGAGGGAGAACAAGTTGAGCCTTTCAGCTAAACCTTTTCCATAATTTTATATAAGCTCATAGTGAGACTGATACGCTTATAGTCATTGACTTTTGTTAGCTTTCATTATTTTTAGAATGAAAGCAATATATGTCTCACTAACCCCTTGATTCATAATGCTTGTCATGAAAAAATCATGGAACACACTCAATATATCTGTTTTGATGATGTTCCAAAACTTTTTAAATTAAAGAACTCAATGGTAAAACCATTTTGCCCAAAAGCTTTATTACCTCCAATATTCTTAATGCTAGCATAGATTTCTTTCTCTTTGAAATGAGAAGTGAGATTGTTAACAAACACTTCAGATATGGGGGACTAATTTAGATTAGTGAAAATCCTTGTACTGTATACGTGTTCTCGTATATTCCTGAGAAATGTTGAAGGAATTCTCATTCAATATTCCTGTTTGTAACAAGGCATGAACCATCAAAGCTGATAATTTCAAAGACAAAGTTGTATCCATGACGAAAAGAGCATGCCTTACTAAAAAAGGTGTGTTTCATCTCCTTCAATGTTCCATTTTTCTTTGTTATGCTGGCTTAATCTCTATGCTTCATAAATAATCCTAGAACGTAAGTTTTCCTTGAGAATAAATCTTCCAAGTCTTTCAACTTCATGTACAGTGCCAAGCTGTTCCTTTTTGTCAATCTCCATAATTTCACTCTTGATGGATGTTTGGTCAATAGGGCCCCGTTTGATAACGGTCTTGTTTCTTGTTTCCTGTTTCTTGTTTCTCGTTTCTTGTTTCTTGTTTCTTTTTTTTAGAACAAGAAACAATAACATGTTTGATAACTATTTCTGATTCTTGTTTCTTTACAAAAACAAGAAATTGGAACAAAAGTTGTTTGATAACAATTTCTGGTTTCTTGTTTCTTAATTTCTTAAGTATTTTTTGTTTCTTAATTAATTATACGGTATAAAAATAATATGCATTAAAAAGATAAGTATTTAAAAATTATATATATATAACTTAATATAAACAAATATTTTATAAAAAAAAAATACAAATACATCTCAATGTTAAATTAAGAGCAAGTTTAATATGCTATTTTTTTGTTATGAGTTATTTGTATGAAAATATGTCAACTAAAAAATAACAATTGCATAGTATAAAGAAAAAATAACAATTAGATTACTTAACAAATTGTGAGATTTTGATTTCAAATATATATATATATATATATATATATATACTATCTTATTATTTTTTTTAATTAAATATCATTTAGGATTCGAGCCCATAATCAACTCGTTACTGAAAGATACATAATGATACTATAGTATTACTCATTTTGACACAACTTCACACTATATGAGGTTGTGTCAAAATGAGTAACATTTATGAATCACACAACTTCACACTATATGAGGTTGTGTCAAAATGAGTAACATTTATGAATCACTATATATAGTGTGAGGTTGTGTCAAAATGAGTAATACTATAGTAACATTATGTATCTTTTAGTAATGAGTTGATTATGGGCTCGAATCCTAAATGATGTTTAATTAAAAAAAAATAATAAGATAGTGTGATTGTAAAATAAGAAAGTAACATAAAAAGGTAATTTTTAATGAAAAATGCATAACATACATTAAAGAGGATAAAAAGAACATTATAAAAAATATTCTTGATCTAATATAAATATATCTTTATTCAAAATCAAAGAAAATTTGATATGAAATTCAAATGTAAAATTTAGTGAAAAAGTTGTGAATTGCAAAATTTTAATATATTTCAAATGTATTATAGATGAAAATTTGATATAAGATTCCAATATTTTTTTTACATAATAGTGTAAATATTTTTCAATTTGGCCTACTCCTAAAATTACTTCATTTTAAAATTCATGCTATGTAAAAAAAGCTGCAAAATATAAACATACAAATTGCAAAATATAAACATACAAATTAAACAAAATAAGTTTCTCAAAAAAAAAAAAAAAAAATAAACGGATTAAAAGTAATAAAGGAATATAAATATAAAATAATATGTATTGCAAAATAATTATAAAGAAAAAAAGTACACAAACATGATCGAACCAATGACCATCCAAAATATAATAGGTCTAAGTACCATCAAGCCACCAGTTTGTTTTGTAAACCAATTGAAGCACAAAAACTTTATAAAGGTATAACATCGCCGGCTTTAAAAAAGAGAAACATGAACACCAGAAACTACTTTTTGTGGTTTCTCGTTTTTTCATATAATTTAAGAAACGTTTCTTTAATTTTTAGGAAAAAGAAACAGGAACAGTTATCAAACAAGTCTATTTCTCACAAAACAAGAAACAGAAACAAGAAACATGAATCAGAAACGTTATCAAACGAGCCTTAGATGTTCCATCAATTTTTTTTCCATGTCTTGCAAGAATTTGCCAAAGATTCCATTTTGTACATGAGAGTATAGCCAAAGTACCCCAATGTATTACAAATCCACCGATTATTCAATAGATGTTGGAACTTTTTATCATCCAGCTAGTTGTTTTCAAATTTAAAAGGGCACAGACCCCACTTTAAAGAACTTGATTCTAGAGGAATTAGGAAATGGTCAGAAGATATTATATTCAGTCGTTTCACTCGGTGATTGATGTGATGCGACTGTGATATATATTGAAGATGAATTCGTAAGAATAAGATGCTATTACTAATATCCTACGCTGTTGAATCACATTCTATACAAGTATACGCAGTCGAGAGTGCATCAAGTGATAAGTATTTGTTAAATAATGGCTTAGACTTTAATTAGAGTTTTATTTAATTAAACATCACTAAAATATATTAGGGGTCATTATTAATACATAGATAATAACTAATAGAATTAATAGCACATCAGTTGTTAAAAATAATTCGAAATTAGATTAGATGTGGTTAATCTCATTTAGTCCATGTGCACTTACCTAATTTGTTATATATATAATGGCATGCATCTAAATTCATTTAAGATTTTTTTTTTGTTTGATTTTTTAGGCATTTGGTCATTGAGAGAGATTATTGAATTTGCTAAGTGTTAGTCATTTAGTGAAGTTGAGAAGAAAAATTAAGTTAGGTTACATTTGAGAAAGGGAAAAGGGTTTGAGGGCAAAATTGTACTTTGGTTAAGGTAGTTGGAGAGAGGAGAGGAAAATTTCCTCTCCCTCTTTGATTCATATGCAAAATGAAATAACTCTATAGTGGGGATTCGTTCTTCCTTTCCCATCGCAAGCAAGCAACAATGCCGCCCAGGGGGGCAGTGCCTTCATTCTTCGACCGTTGTACAAAATCGTTGGTGAGGAGCATCGACGATAAGGTGAGGTGAAACTCTAGCTTTGATTTCAGTGTGAAGGTTCGTTTTTTGGGTTTTCTTGGGAGTTTCAAATCAAAGACAAGAAGGATGTGATTTCTTAGAGCACTTTGGGGGATTTTCTTATTGCAAGTAATTTAGAGGTCGAGACTTATAAGATTGAAGCAAAACCTTAAGCATCCTCACTAGTCATCAAAGGTTGTGTTAAATCTCTTTTCCTTACTTATGGTTCTTTGTTCTCTTTGATGTAATCTTCTCAAATGAACATGTAATAGCTTAGATTTTGTTTATTGTTGTAAGATCGAACACTTGTAATGATCTCTAATAAAATTGACTCGCTTAAGTTAAATACTTGGGAACAGTGGAATAGGGTGTATGCATGAAACCACTTTAAATCGATGTGTAGAAATCTCTCTTTTCTACACTTTATACTTACTATTAGAACAATTTTACATGGCTGGAAAATTTTTCCATATTTGATATTAGAATGATAATTGATCTTTAGAGTCCCAATTTAAAAGAACCGATCAATGTATGCTTAGGATAGGTCCTCGAACACGTTTACAACAATATTTAATTACTTGATGTATGCAGAATCGTGATCTTAAAATTGTGTAAATTAACTCCACAATGGCACAAGTATACGCAGTCTGCAGCAAGTGATAAGTAAAATTTATATCGTTTTTCTTAGGGATTGCGATTTTGACCAATTAAATAGCTTAGAATTAAGTATGGAAAATAAACAATGTGGTTTAGTGATGTGGTTTCTTTGCATAAGCAAAGAAGAGTTGAAATTACATAAAGTTTAGAGTAATAGAAAGACTCAGCTAAGGAACTCATGAGATGCGTTCACTATTCTAAGGGAAATTAAGTGGTGAGGAATAACTATTATGCTTCACAATCAAACATTGGCTTCCGCATTTATTCACACTACAACCAACTCCCGTTGCAAATAGCGTATGGATACTCAGCGTAGCGCATGCAGTAGTAAACATTTATTCCTAAACTCTTTTTGAAAGAATAAAAACTTCATACTAAACCTACCGAACATGTAAATTAGCCTTAGGTCATATTGCCTTCCAATTCTACAACTGTAAGGGACCGACCCGAATGGGGCACTAAATGGGCCCTTACCCCAATGCATGCATTCAAAGTAAAAGACGTTTAAACAGACATGATTTCGGATTCCAATTAAAACAAAAACATTCAAAATAACCCCTTTAAAAACTAGACAATTTCCCTAGAACCTGTCCCTGTTTCCAAGCACCTGTTCCAAGATAAATACATTTCCAAAGTTTACTCTGATCAGAGATTTACTAAAAACCATTCAAAACCTATTCAAATACAAAATGCTGGAATCCACAAAACATTTACAAAAATCCTAGGGGCTCGTGTCTTGCTACATGCATTCATGGGAAACAAAACATAAAGAGTCATAATACAAAAATCGAGTTGGAAGATCTGGGCCCCCATGATCACGGCTCCTCCTTCACCATCCTGTCTATAACTTGGTTACTTGTGGAAAAACCACGTTAGGGTGAGTAACGAATTACTCAAGAAGAATCCCTAACAGGGGTACAATACGATATACATGGTCATCTCGATGAGCGTATGCAAGCTATGAATATAAACACAGAATAGAGCACATAGCTTAGCCCACACTTGGGCCTCGGATGCCAATTTAAGGTCTTAGTTCGGAATAATATCACCCACATCCCAATACATAAGTCGCCCTATACGAGAAACAAGTCCGGCCTCACTGTCTCATCGTCGACGAAAGGTACACCGGCTCAAGATCCCGATGAGCTCTCCGGTCGGTATTTGTAATAAGCGTAAGCATGTACCGCGTGCTCACGCAAACTATGGGGGGTGCCGGGTCAGAGGCAAGCCGCCCATGTCCGATCACCACACCTAACTAATTCTTTGGATCGGTGTCACCGACATAGGGTGTGAGACAGGCACGTAAACTATGTCGGCTGAACCACCGCACACCGAGGCTAAGGAAGCGGGTCGTGGTAGGCTTACACCAGAAGCCGCCTTACCTTAACAGTGGCAATCGGGGCTACGGCCGAACACGCCGAGGACGTGCCGATTGCCGGACGAGGCAATGCCAAGTCATCATCCCGACGGTTGGGGCATTTAACGATCGCCACCCTCACCCAAGATTGCGGGGCCTACCGCTTGGGTTAGCTAATCCTTCACACGGGGTCAGGGGCGGAATGACTTGCTCGGACGCCCCCGTCATGGATGCAAGGTACTTTATGCATCGGGCCCGGATGATGCTATCTACTGCAATTCTAACTCGCCTCCTAGCAAGCAAACAAACAATTCCATAAAATCCAATACGTGCTCAATAAGAATACAACGAGCCTAGCATGATACTACGAAGCAAGAGAGCAGATACGAGCATGCTAGAAAGGAACAACCTAGCATGGATTAACATGAGAATTAAATCGGGAAAATCATGCTAATCGGGAATTCAGAATAGAGAACCTAGCTACACATGTCAATAAACACAAACAAGCAATCAATCGGCAATCGCATAATATATCGCAGAGGTCCACACAACTCCCAGAAGAAATCCTTACCTTGGTAGGGGACGATTTGACACGAAAACCTAAGCGCGTAACGAACCCGAACTAGCTATTGAGAACCTATCAATCACAACAAAAATCACACAATAGGCCTAAATATAATAAAATAAACGAGGCTTCGGAGCAACTCACGAGGCGCGATTTAACGCATTTAACGAAGTCGATTGCACGAATGGGGCAAAGAACTGGTGGGGCTGGCGCACTGGGGCGCAGGAGTAAGCGCGCATGACGGGCCAGGCTGGGCGCGAGCCGCGCGAGGACAAACAGGCGTGGGGCGAAGCGCGCGAGGCTCGGCTGGCGCTGGCGAGACGAGACCCAGCGCGGACGCGAGCGAGCTGGCGACTGTGGGCGCTCGCGCGCGGCGTGACACCCACGGTCGCGCAATGGCGAGAGCACGAAAAAAAGGCGAACAGGCGATGAAGAGAAACGAATTCGAGCGATCCGAGAGGATTCGACGAGCGATTCGTTGATGGCGAACTCCCTACACTAGTCGCACAAAACCCATACCTCAAATCACCTCGACTTACCGGAAAACGAAGCCCGAGCGTGGGAGCGACGATCTCGGCGAGATGGCGCGATTCTGGCGACGATGGAGCTTCTACACGACGACGAATCCATCTCGGCTTAGTCGCATTTAACATCGCACACACACAAATTACTTCGACTCGGCCGGAACACTCGAAATCGGAACAGGGGTGACGGAATTGGGGGAGAAAAAGAAGAAGAAGAAGAAGAAGAAGAAAAGGAAAGCTTACTGGAGGAACGAACGGCGAGAGAGCTCCGCGAATTTGGAGTCGGCGAGGAGCAAAACGCGAAGACGCATGCAGTGGTCGAAGGAAGGATCGCGAAGACGAAGGAGAAGAGAAGAAATGAAGAAGGAAGCTCGGGCGGAATTTTTCCTTTTAAACTAAAACTCAGCCGAACAAGCTTATATAGATGCTGGTGCGTTTAGAAGCACAAGATCGCTCAGTGGCTCGATTGGCAGCGATGCTTGCCTAGCTTCCTACGCGGCCCTGGCTCGAATCTCACTCGACGCACTATTTAATTCCTTATTTATTTCCACATTCTTCCAAGCCCAAATGCCTTCACCAAAATTCCCGATCCCATTCAAATCGACTCATAATTTTTCCGGCAATTAACAAATACAAAAACCGGCCCTGTCGGCCCGACCCAAGATGAAATTTCCAGGCCGTTACAATATTCCCCCCTTATAAGACTTTCGTCCTTGAAAGTCACTTAAGATTGGAACAGCTCGGGATACTGCAATCTCATCTCATCCTCCCACTCCTCCACTGAACCTTTACCAACCGAATTTCACGATTACGCAGTGTCTTTGTCTCAAAAGCAATCCCCACTGGCTTCTCCTCGAAGCTCAATCCTCATTCAGCTGCAAAGGCTCAAAATCACCAATGTGCGACGGGTCCGGCACGTACTGCCTCAACATCGAAACATGAAAAACACTGTGCACTGCCGACAATGACGGAGGCAAGGCTAATCGATAAGCAACCCTTTCGATCCTCTCCAGAATCTCAAACGGACCAACAAAACGGGGACTCAGCTTTCCACGCTTGCCAAACCTCAAAACACCTCGCATCGGTGCGACCTTTAGGAATACATGTCGACCAACCTCAAACTCTAAATCCCGACGGACATCGGGCGAAACTCTTCATGTCCCGCTCGAGTGTCAACATACGAGCTCTAATCTTCTGCACGACACCATTGGTCAACTGCAGCAACTCGGGACCCAAAACCTGCCTCTCACCAACCTCTTCCCAGAACACAGGAGATCGGCAACGCTTACCATACAAAGCCTCGAATGGAGCCATCTGAATCGTCGACTGATAACTGTTGTTATATGCAAACTCCATCGGATATGTGATATCTTTGGTCCCAAGCGCGGGAAATCCAACACACAAGCCCTCGAATCACGGTCAGACACAATCCTCACAGGCACACCGTATAACGAACAATCTGTTCCAAAAACAACTGCGCCCACTGTTCCACGGTATAAGTGTCTCTACCGGGAATGAAGTGTGCGCTCTTAGTCAATCAATCGACTATCACCCAAATCTAAGAGAACTTCCTCGGGGTCCTCGGCAAACCAGAAATAAAGTCCATGGAGATCTCTTCCCATTTCCACTGAGGTATACTCAGCGGCTGCAACAAACTGGTTGGTCTCTGCCTGGGTGCCTTCACTTGCTGACAAGTGAGACATCGACTGACAAACTCCGCAACATCTCTTTTCATACCCATCCACTAGAATGTCTGCTTAAGATCCTGATACGTCTTGGTACTCCCGGGGTGCCAAGCAAACAGGGAACTGTGGCCCTTAGAGAGCAACTCTGCTCGCAATCCTGCCACGTCCAGAACACACAATCGGCCTCTGTACGTCAGCCCACTGTCTGGTGAATACACAAAGTCAAAATCTCCATCAGCACTAACTCTGTCACCCAATTTCTTAAGTGCGGGGTCACTCAGCTGACTATCAATAATCCGCTGTCTAATCGATGGCTGGACGGTCAACTGAGCCACTCTGGCAGTAACCTCACCCAACTACACTGCAATCTCAGCCCGCTCGAACTCTCTCCGTAATCTGGACTGGGAACTCAACAACACCGCGGAGTGCTACGTCTTCCTACTTAAAGCATCAGCTACAACATTTGCTTTACCCGGATGGTACAAACTCTCGCAGTCATAATCTTTCACCAACTCTAACCATCTCCTCTGCCTCATATTGAATTCCTTCTGAGTAAACAGAACTTTGAGGCTCGGTGATCGGTAAACATCTGGATCCGCTCACCATACAGGTAATGCCTCCAAATCTTCAGTGCAAACACCACTGCTGCCAACTCCATATCATGAGTCGGATAGTTCTGCTCATATGGCTTCAGCTGACGGGAAGCATAAGCAGTGACCTTCCCGTGTTGTATCAACACACAGCCCAACCCGAACTTGGAAGCATCGGGCCAGAAACCACAAAACCACCTGTCCTCTCGGATCGCCAACATCAGTCTTTGAAGTCAAAGCTGCGTTTGAGCACGGCAAAGCTCTCATCACACTTATCTGTTCCAAATAAACTCGACATCCTTCCTCGTCAGACGAGTGAGGGGCGAGGCTATGGCGGAAAGATCCTTAACAAACCGACGGTAGTAACCTGCCAAACCCAGAAAGAAATAGCTCCTACGAGCAAACCACCGAAGAACAGAGAGCTCCACTTACACTCACTGTCTTGCTCCACTACAGCAACAAGATCAAAATCTCACGGGGTAGCAACAGAGGTCCACCACGAACTGAACCTCCAAATACCAACGGGCAACTCTCAACTTTCCTGGAAACAGGAAGACAACCAACAGGGCACGAACCATTCGCCCCACAAGCAAAACTGACTTCAAGCAATTTCAATCCACACCTTGGTCAACACCAAGCATCAACTTGTCACCATACCGGAACCAATCCGGACTCTACTCCAAACAATTATTAACTTGCTAGGCTACCAAGACTGCCAGCAATTCCCCCGAGGCTACGAACTACACGGCTCTAGCTTGCCAACTGAAACTCACTATCAGGGCCTGATTGAGCTCTCGAAAGGCTCTCCACAACCTAGGGTTCTCCGACAACCCTCGACACCCACTGCCAACTAACGGACTAACAGCCAACTGCCTGAACAACAACAACTATTTTTTTTTTCCAGCAACACAACCATGCTGGCCAACTCCAACTCCTTGGAAACCTAATGCGTCATCCTCCTACTCAGACATCAACCACAACATAACTCCTACCCAAGGAAGGATCCGAACAATTCTCTTAGTCATGACGATCAACAAGAAGATCCGCCAACCAAGCTTAGGTCCACTTAACAAATCTTACCTAAGCAACATCCTGATACCACGAGCATGGTATCCTTACCCTCCTCACTAAAGCCTTACAACATCCACCTGGAGTCCAACTTTTCCAAGAACTGAGCACCAGATCCCCAAAGCAAACCCTACATGGATCTGAAATTCTCGCCACAGAACGAACCACACAAAACACACTTGTGTACACAACTCCCAACCTTCACTTAACGATCCAAGACTAACAAATGCTTTTCCCACAAGCCACACTAGCTCCTGGCAGAGATACAACCAATCAACGGAACACCCAAAGTTCCATCTCCACACGATGCTCGAAGCTGTGGCAACCTTGCTCTACCAAAGCATAACCATGCCAAACCAAACTTACTTTATACCAGGCCTCTACCAAGGGTGCTTACCCATAAGGCACCCAATTCTTCTCACAAGGCAGCCTACTCACCTCATTGGCATCCAACTCATGGTCCCTCAGCTGGACCCAACTTGCTTCTACGATGCTCAACTTTCCTGAGATTTAGGCACTCGAAGGTAGTTGACCGCACTACCAACCACAAAGATCTCTTGGCCTTAACACTAGCGTGAGATGCACGCGCACTAACACTTACCAACCGACAACCTGTTTGACTTACTCAACCTCTAGTAGCACTGGGAAAAGGCTCCTTTCGAACATCCCTTCGCTTGAAATCTTTCGATTACCACTGAACTAGCCCTTTTGCACGACCTCCACAGGTGCAACTACCATAAACGGATCCAAGGCTAAAGGAGTACGCTAAACTCCGAACGGCATAGAACCATCTGCTATGCCCAAGCCAAACTCAGGCCTGAACCAGATTTAGTGCCAAAGTGGCACGCCAACCAATGCACCTCAAGTGCCACTACTACCAAATCCACATCTTACTACCAACGGGGCCAACAAAGTCACAACCTCAAGTGACACGAACTCTGGCTCGGCATACAAGGGCTCTGTAAAGACCCGACCCGAATGGGATTCTAAATAGGCCATTACCTCAATGCATGCATACAAATCTACATAAAATTTGCAAGGTGGTGTTTGGATTCTAAGTAAAAACTAAAACATGAAAACATCCATTTAAAAAACAACATAAATTCCTGAAACCTGTCCCTGTTTCCAAGCACCTGTTCCAAGACAAATACATTTCCAAAACATACTCTGATCAGAGATTTATTTAAAACATACAAACTTTACAACAATGCTAGAATTCGGAAATACATTCAGAAAACACCCTAGGGCTCCGTGCCCAACTACATGCATTCAGAGGACATTTAGATCATAAACATAAACATAAGACTCAGAGTTGAACAACGGGTTCCATGATCACAGCTCCTCCTCCAGCCATCCTGTCTCGCACCATGGTTACCTGTGGAAAACCACATAATAAGGGTGAGTAACGAATTACTCAGTAAGAATCCCCAACCGGGGTACAATACGATACACATGGTCATCTAGCAGAAAGATATGCAAGCTATGAATATAAACACAGAATAGAGCACATAGCTTAGCCCACACTTGGGCCTCGGATGCCAACTCAGGGTCTTAGTCCGGAAATAAATCACCACACCACACATCACACAAGTCGCCCTATACGAGAAACAAGTCCCGGCCTCAGCCTGTCTACTGTCGACGAAAGGTACACTGGCTCACAATCCCGAGGAGCTCTTGATCGATTTGTAATGAGCGTAAGCATGCACCGCGTGCTACTGCGCACCACCATGAAGTGCCGGGTCCAGAGGCAAGCCGCCCATGTCCATCCACCACGCCTAACTAAATCTTTGGATCGGTGTCACCGACATAGGGTGTGAGACACGAACACGTAAACTATGTCACTGAACCACCGCACCTAGGGCCAAGGAACGGTCGTGGTAGGCTTACACCAGGAAGCCGTCCTTGCCTTAACAGGTGGCAATCAGGGGCTACTGCCAAACATAATGAGGACATGCCGGCTGCCGGGGACGAGGCAATGCCAAGTCATCATCCCGACCGTTGGGGCATTTAACAGTCTGCCACCCTCACCCAAGATTGCAGGGCCTACCGCTTGGGTTAACTAATCCCTCACGGGGTCTAGGGACGGAATGACTTGCTCGACGCCCCCGCCATGGATGCAAGGTACTTTATGCATCAAAGCCCGGATGATGCTATCTACCGCAACTCTAACTCGCCCCTAGCAAACAACAAACAATTCCATAAAATCCAATACGTGCTCAATAAGAATACAACGAGCCTAGCATGATACTACGAAGCAAGGAACAGATACGAGCATGCCAGAAAGAAACAACATAGCATGGACTAACATGAGAAACAACATAGGAAATCATGCCAGTCGGGAATTCAGAATAGAGCACTTATCAGGGAACATGTCAATTAACACAAACAAGCATACAATCAAGAATCACATAATATATCGCGAGGTCGACACAACTCCGTAAGAAATCCTACACGGCGGAAGACCTCTAAACACAAGAAACCTAAGCTGCGATCGAACCCGAGCTACCTAGCGAGAACCTAACAAAAACAACAATAATTACAATCAAAAGGCCCAAATAATATAAAAAAACAGGGCTCAGCTCGGGAGCAACTCACGAGGCACGGCTGACACTCGGACGGGCGGGCGCAGACGGGCTAGGGTTCTTGGGCGCTGGCACACAGCGCGCTGGGCGCGCGACACACGTTGGGCGTTAGGGCGCGCTGACACGGGGCTGGGCGCCACTGGAACCTGATTGGGCAGCGGCGCGCGTGAACGCGCGGCGAGAAAGAAAAGCGGCGAGGGCGCGCGTGGCGCGACGACGCGCTCTGAGGGACGCGACACGGTGGGACGAGCGCTTCGGACCTAGGTTCGGCGATCTGGCGCGAGGACACGCGCGACGAGGCGCGCGGACGCGCTGATCTGGCGGGCTCGGCATCAGGCGGCGGCGAGGGCGCGGACGAAGTGGCCGGGCACGCTGGCGAAGCAGCGCGCGCGCGACAGCCGAGATCGGCCGGTGGAGGGCTCCCTCTCTGCTGCTGGGCGTGCGACGGCGAGATCTCGGTGGCTGGTTTGGCTGGCGACAGTGGCTCACTGGATGAAATTTGTCGGGAGAGAGAGAGAGAGAGAGAAAAAAGGGATTTGGGGAAAAAATAAAAGAAAAAAAGAAAATAAAAGGAAAATGGGAAAATAAAAGAATAAATGGGATTTTAATCCTTTTTCCATCCTTATCCATTTTTTCCAATTTTCTAAAAATCCTTAAAATCCTTAAAATCCCATTTCCCGGCTTCCTCCTTCGAGACCCGACTGAAGCAACCTTTTCCAATAAATAAATTTCACTTAAACCCAACTCCCAAAGCAACACTAAGGGCCCCGGGCTCGAATCCCAAAGGAAGCACACAACCAACCATCACTTTGCAAAAATCCCAAATCACAACCGAACTTCCAAACGACTAGCCCAAACATCTCGGGACTCGCAGCCAACAACAAACAAGCCTCAACAAAGGCAAGAGCTGCCTCGAAGCCTTGAAAACCACAAATCCTGCCCGAAGAGCCAAAGGACCAAAATACCCCCAAGGGGCAAAACCGCTCTAACGACCCAACGAACAACTGAAACTTGACCCGAAGGCACGTCGAAAACTAAGATAGAAAACTGGGCTGTTACAATACTCCCTCCTTTTAAGACTTTCGTCCTCGAAAGTTCTAAGACGAAACAGCTCCAGGAAAACTCCATAGAAACCAGCACCAACCTTCTCCGAAAACCAAACCCTCTTGGGTTCTCAAAAACTCAAGGCCACAATGCCATCCAGACTGCCAAACACTGAACTCCAAAGGAAAACAAATGCAAAAATCCTGACGGCAAACCACTTCCTCAACTCGCACCAACTCTCAAACGGTGCTACTCACAGCAAACTCGAGGACTGGCCACAAGCTCTGAAACTCAACACCACGCACTGGCAAAACTCCTAAGGAAACTCACAGCTGACAACAAACAAACTCAACCCTACAACAAACTGGCCAAACAACTGAACCTTCCAGATTCCAGAAAACCAAACGGCCTACTCTTACTTCACAAGAGACTAACAAACCTCAAACCTCGTCTCACAAAATTTCTTAACGAGATCCAAGCGAAACACCAGCTGGCGATTGATCCAAAAGGCAAACTTCTCCAACTAGAACACGACCACAACACTTAAGAAACCAACTTAAGGAGAAAACGTCGAACCAAAGGCAAGTTGCACCATCCTGGTACACCCGACGGCTAACAACACTCACACCAGCTGAAACTTCAGCTACGGCCACCTCTAAAAGACAAGGGCCAAGCACAGGCTCCACTCGGCCAAACCAACAAACTAGAGCTCCTCAACGGCCGAACGCAAACTTTCCGGAGCAAACCTACCAGCAACTGGCCAAAGAGAACACTGTCAGGCAAGGAACAACCAACCTTCCTCTCAAAATCTCAGAAAGCAAGGACTAAACCATCACGCAGCTCTCTGCGGCACAACACCTTGAGGAAAAAGCAGCTCAACGACTTACCAACCAATGCCACGGCACCCTGCGTGCCAACTCACTCAACGCGGCTCGCTAACGCCAGCTCGCGAACGCACAACAACTAGGAACAAAGCCCAAGAAGGGCTTGCTCAGCAGAACTTAAACTTAACTTATAACGAGCAACGCCGCCTCCAAGCTACCACTCAACTCTTAAAATCCAACTGGCTACTCAAAAAAAAAAAACTTCTCCTTTAAGCTTAGGCCTAACTCAACTTCCAAACGTAAGCTCCACTCCCAAAACCTCACAAGGAAAAGCGGATGACGACAACCTCGAAGCTTACGGATCCTGAACCATACGAATCCGCAAGACTACCTCAGGAGCTAACACTCGAGGCTGGCATCCAAGGAGCAACTCAACCACCACAGAGGCTAGGGGAAAAGGAAATCTTCAATCTCCAAAGAACCAACGACTTGCCAGAACAACTCAACTCTTACTGGGTGGCCACCGCCATGGGACAAACAACTTTGCTCGCTAACAACACAAAGCGAGGACCCTCACTGGTGGGGTGATCATTTGCGCTTACTCGATCAACTACACAACTCAGGAGCTAAGTCGACTCCTACCAAACGGGAAACAACTTCCCAAAGAAGCAACTCTGAAGGCGCTGAACATCACACACGCTCGCTGACTTGCTCAAACCCAAGGCAACAGCAACCAACTCTCTAGGAAGCAACACCCAAGGAAAACTCAACCAATCGAATCACCAACCCAAAACTAACAGAACTTTACTCAACTGCCGAGGGAGGGGTCAACTCCCAAAACTTTCTGACTAGGAACAAGACCTCAGGGCAACGCCCTCCAGCGAGAACCGAACTAGCTCTCGAAACAACAAACGAACCAAATCTTGGCCAAACACTCACAAGAGGCAGAACAACCTTTACTGCAGCCTCTAGAACACCATCCAAGAATCCGCTTAATCGACAAACGATCGCTTCCAAGCGGCCAACAAACTACTCCCTCTTGCTAGCACTACTACCATCAATTCCAAGACCAAGGAAGAACCTGACAACTCCCCGAAGGGAACGACTCTTACTAGCAGACAACCAAGGGACAGAGAACTCCACATACGCTCACTGTCTTGCTCCACTAGAGCAACAACATCAAATCTCACGGGGCAACAACAAGGGGTCCATCTCAGACTGAACCTCCAAATGCCAAACGGGGCAACTCAACATCCTGCAACAGGAAAACAACCAACAGGGCACAAACCACTCGCCCCACGAGCAAAACTAATCTCAAGCAACTCCAATCCACACCTTGGTCAACACCAAGCATCAACTTGCCACAACACCGGAACCAATCCGAACTTTACTCCAAACAAACACTGGCTTGCTAGTCTACCAAGACTGCTAGCAACTCAACCGAGGCTACAACCCACACGCCTCTAGCTGGCCAACTGAAACTCACTACCTGGGGCTGACTGAGCTCTGGAGAGGCTCTCCACAACCTAAGGTTCTCCGACAACCCTCGACACACACACTACCAGCAACCGATCTAACAGACAACTGCCTGAACGAACAACTCCAATTTCCAGCATCCCAACCATGCTGGCCAACTCCAACTCCTTGGGAACCTAGAGGACCCGAAACGCTACACGCGCGTCATCCTCCTACTCAAAGCATCGGCCACAACATAACTTCTACCCAAGGAAAGATCCAAACAACTCTCTTAGCCATGACGATCGAAAACCGCGCGCTTAGCTACCACCGCTCTTGTTCAGTTTCCAACTGAACTCCAACCAACGATCAACAAGAAGATCCGCCAACCAAGCTTAGGTCCAACCCAACAACACTTGCCTAAGCAACAACCTGATACCACGAGCACGGTATCCTTACCACCTCGACTAAAGCCTTGCAACAACCACCTGGAGTCCAACTTCTCCAGGAACTGAGCACTAGATCTCCAAAGCAAACCCTACATGGATGTGAAACTCTCGCCACAGAACGAACCACACAAAACACACTTGTGCACAACTCTCAACCTTCCTTCAGAGATCCAAGACTAACAAGCGCTTTTCCAAAAAGCAAAGCTAACTCCTGGCAGAGATACCAACAAACCAAGGAACACCAAAAGTTCCATCTCCACACGATACTTGAAGCTGAGGCAACCTTGCTCTACTAAAGCATAACAATGCCAAACCGAACTTACTTTATACCAAGCCTCTACCAAGGGTGCTTACCCAAAAAGGCATCCGAAACCTCTCACAAGGCATCAGCTCATCTCGCCTCATAGGCATCCAGCTCATCTCATGAGCATCCAACTCGAGATCCTCTCTTTGGACCAAACTCGCATCTACAATGCTCAACTCTCCTCAGATTTAGGCACTCGAAGGTAGTTGACCGCACTACCAACCACAAAGAAAATCTCTTGGCCTTAACACTAGCGCGAGAATCACGCCCACAAACAAATACCAACCGCCAACCTGCTGACTTACTCAACCTCCAGTAACACTGGGAAAAGGCTCCGGCTCCGGCTCCTCTCGAGCATCCTCTCGCTTGTAGTCCATCGACTACCACTGAACTAGCCCTCTGGCACGACCTAAAGAGGTGCAACTGCCATAAACGGATCCAAGGCTAAATGAGTGCGCTGAACTCCGAACGGCATAGAACCATCTGCTATGCCCAAGCCAAACTCAAGCCTGAACCAGACTTAGTGCCAAAGCGGCACACCAACCAATGCACCTCAAGTGCCACTACTACCAAAACCACATCTTACTACCAATGGGGCCAACAAGATCACAACCTCAAGTGACAAGAACTCTGGCTAGGCATACAAGGGCTCCAACTCAAAAACCATGCCTATGGCATCTCATCAAACCGAAGACTCACCGCCTACTCTTGCACCTCCACATGATGCTCAACAAAACTCCGGCGGCTCTCTCAACATGCAGCTAGCTAGCTCCACTCCGGAGAGCTCACCAAAGGAAGAGTGCTCAACTCTACCAAACATCCGAGGAAAACACCAACGGATCCAATCCGAAGGGAACACAACATTTCTTTGCACCCTTAACCACGGGGTTCCGCCACTGCGGCGCAAACAACAACACTTTACGGGAGCACAAAGATGCCTCAACAATCTCCTCAAGGGCGCCAACTCTGCGGCTACTCTTTGGGCAATCAAACAACCGCTAAGGCTCAAGATCAACACTTGAGCTACCCAGGCTAGTCCACACGGGGACCTGCTCCACAAGCATCCACATAAGCACAGCCATAGCTAATTCTTCTCTTGGAGTAGTACTCCAAGGAAAAACACCTCCACCCTCTCACTAGGGGAAAACCAACAACTGGGCCACAAATGGCCTACGGGAGTCCAAGCTCTGCCTCCCACGGGGACGACGTCCCAGGGCATCCGAATCTGTCTGGATACCTCAACAAGCCACAACATACATCACACACTGCGGGAAGTTGGTATGATGGCGCTCTAAACCCAAACCAACAACGAGTCAGAACCTGCTCGTCTCCGCTCCACAACACTACACAAGACATACACTAGATGACAGGTATTGTAAATTCTTAAACCTTTTTCAACAACAAATAGTAAACTTAGGCGTACCTGATGACTGTCGGAGTGCTGATGATCATGGAAAAACGACCTACAACAAAAGGTCAGTCTACAGAATCTATGACTCTGAGCTCGATACCAACCGGTAAAGACCGGCCCGAATGGGGTTCTAAATAGGCCATTACCTCAATGCATGCATACAAATCTACATAAAATTTGCAAGGTGGTGTTTGGATTCTAAGTAAAAACTAAAACATGAAAACATCCATTTAAAAATCAACATAAATTCCTGAAACCTGTCCCTGTTTCCAAGCACCTGTTCCAAGACAAATACATTTCCAAAACATACTCTGATCAGAGATTTATTTAAAACATACAAACTTTACAACAGTGCTAGAATCCGGAAATACATTCAGAAAACACCCTAGGGCTCCGTGCCCAACTACATGCATTCAGAGGACATTTAGATCATAAACATAAACATAAGACTCAGAGTTGAGCAACGGGTTCCATGATCACAGCTCCTCCTCCTCGACCATCTGTCTCGCACCATGGTTACTGTGGAAAACCACATAATAAGGGTGAGTAACGAATTACTCAAGAAGAATCCCCAACAGGGGTACAATACGATACACATGGTCATCTAGCAGAAAGATATGCAAGCTATGAATATAAACACAGAATAGAGCACATAGCTTAGCCCACACTTGGGCCTCGGATGCCAACTCAGGGTCTTAGTCCGGAAATAAATCACCACACCACACATCACACAAGTCGCCCTATACGAGAAACAAGTCCCGACCTCACCTGTCTCATCATCGACGAAAAGTACAGCGGCTCACAATCCCGAGGAGCTCTCGATCGGTATTTGTAATGAGCGTAAGCATGCATGCCGCGCCTAACTAAATCTTTGGATCGGTGTCACCGACATAGGGTGTGAGACACGAACACGTAAACTATGTCGGCTGAACCACCGCTTTTTGGGGCCAAGGAACGGTCGTGGTAGGCTTACACCAGGAAGCCGTCCTTGCCTTAACAGGTGGCAATTAGGGGCTACTGCCAAACATGCTGAGGACATGCCGGCTGCCGGGGACGAGGCAATGCCAAGTCATCATCCCGACCGTTGGGGCATTTAACAGTCTGCCACCCTCACCCAAGATTACAGGGCCTACCGCTTGGGTTAGCTAATCCCTCACGGGGTCCAGGGACAGAATGACTTGCTCGACGTCCCTGCCATGGATGCAAGGTACTTTATGCATCAGGCCCGGATGATGCTATCTACCTGCAACTCTAACCTGCCCTAGCAAACAACAAACAATTCCATAAAATCCAATACGTGCTCAATAAGAATACAACGAGCCTAGCATGATACTACGAAGCAAGGAATAGATACGAGCATGCCAGAAAGGAACAACCTAGCATGGACTAACATGAGAAACAACATAGGAAATCATGCCAGTCGGGAATTCAGAATAGAGCATTTATCAGGGAACATGTCAATTAACACAAACAAGCATACAATCAGCAATCACATAATATATCGCAGGGTCCACACAACTCCGGTAAGAAATCCTTACCTGGCCGGAAGACCTCTAAACACAAGAAACCTAAGCTGCGATCGAACCCGAGCTACCTAGCGAGAACCTAACAAAAACAACAATAATTACAATCAAAAGGCCCAATTAATATAAAACAAACAGGGCTCAGCTAGGGAGCAACTCACGAGGCACAGCTGACACTCGGACGGGTCGGCTGCACGGGCTAGGCAGCGCGCTGGGAGGAGGCACAGCGCCGTGGCTGGGCTGACACACGAGCGCTTGGGGGCACGCTGACACGGGCGCTGGGGCGCGCTGGGAACCTGATTGGCGGCAGTAGGGCGAAGGCGCGCGACGCGCGCTCTGAGGACGCGACACGGGCTGGGACGAGCGACTCGGACCTAGGCTCGACGATCTAGAGCGAGGACACGCGACGAGGGCGCGGGGACGCGCGATCTGGCTGGGCTCGGCACTGTGCGGGCGAGGGCGCGGACGAGCGGCTGGGCACGCGGGCGAGCGGCGCGCGACAGCGAGATCTGGCCGGTTGGAGGCTCTCCTCATTTCGGGCTTTGGCGTGCGACGGCGAGATCTCGCGCTGGCTCTTTGGCGACGAGCCGCTCATTGGATGGGGCTGGGTGTCGAGAGAGAGAGAGAGAGAAAAAAAAAAAAAGGATTTGGGGGAAAAAATAAAAGAAAAAAAGAAAATAAAAGGAAAATGGGAAAATAAAAGAATAAATGGGATTTTAATCCTTTTTCCATCCTTATCCATTTTTTCCAATTTTCTAAAAATCCTTAAAATCCTTAAAATCCCATTTCCCGGCTTCCTCCTTCGAGACCCGACTGAAGCAACCTTTTCAAATAAATAAATCTCACTTAAACCCAACTCCCAAAGCAACACTAAGGGCCCCGGGCTCGAATCCCAAAGGAAGCACACAACCAACCATCACTTTGCAAAAATCCCAAATCACAACCGAACTTCCAAACGACTAGCCCAAACATCTCGGGACACGCAGCCAACAACAAACAAGCCTCAACAAAGGCAGGAGCTGCCTCGAAGCCTTGAAAACCACAAATCCTGCCCGAAGAGCCAAATGACCAAAATACCCCCAAGGGGCAAAACCGCTCTAACGACCCAACCAACAACCGAAACTTGACCCGAAGGCACGTCGAAAGCGGGATAGAAAATCGGGCATTATGTGCTCAACTCCAACAACCATGCCTAAGGCATCTCATCAAGTGAAGGCTCATGACCTACTCTTGCATCTCCACATGATGCTCAACAAACTCTCGCCGGCTCTCTCAACATGCGCAGGCTAGCCCTACTCTAGGGCTTACCAAAAGAAGAGTGTTCAATTCTACCAAACAAGCGAGGAAACCACCAACGGATCAGTCCAAAGGGAACATCGCTTGTTTGCACCCTTAACCACGTGTTCCGCCACTGGCTGCAAACAACAACACTTTAAAGAAGCACAAAGATGCCTCATCAACCTCCTCGAGGCTACCAACTTTGCAACCACTCTCTGGGCAACCAAATAGTCTAACAAGGCTCAAGATCAACACTTGAGCTACCCAGGCTAGTCCACACGGGGACCTGCTCCACAAACATCCACATCAGCACAACCATAGTTAACTTTTCTCTTGGAGTGGCATTCCAAGGCAAAGCACCTCCACCCTCTCACTAGGGGAAAACCATCAACTGGGCCACAGTTGGCCTATGGGAGTCCAATCTCTACCTCCCTCTAGAAAGATGTTCCAGGGCATCCGAATCTATCTGGATACCACAACAAGCCACAACATAAATCACACACTGCGGGAAGTTGGCATGATGGCGCTCTAAACCCAAACCAATAACGAGTCAGAACCTGCTCGTTTCCGCTCCACAACACTACACAAGGCATACACTCGATGACAGGTATTGTAAATTCTTAACCCTTTTTCTACAACAAATAGTAAACTTAGGCGTACTGATGGTAGCTGAGTCTTTGGTGATCATGGGAAAATGACCTACAACAACAGGTCAAACTACAGAATTTATGACTCTGAGCTCTGATACCAACTGTAAGGGATCGACCCGAATGAGGCACTAAATGAGCCCTTACCCCAATGCATGCATTCAAAGTAAAGGACGTTTAAACAGACATGATTTCAGATTCCAATTAAAACAAAAACATTCAAAATAACCCCTTTAAAAACTAGACAATTTCCCTGGAACCTGTCCCTGTTTCCAAGCACTTGTTCCAAGATAAATACATTTCCAAAGTTTACTCTGATCAGAGATTTACTAAAAACCATTCAAAACCTATTCGGATACAAAATCTTTGGAATCCACAAAACATTTACAAAACATCCTAGGGCTCCGTGCCCGGCTACATGCATTCAGGGGAAACAAAACATAAAGAGTCATAATACAAATCCTGTCTCGCAACTTGGTTACCTGTGGAAAAACCACAGTAAGGGTGAGTAACGAATTACTCAGTAAGAATCCCCAACCGGGGTACAATACGATATACATGGTCATCTCGATGAGCGTATGCAAGCTATGAATATAAACACATAATAGAGCACATAGCTTAGCCCACACTTGGGCCTCAGATGCCAATTTAAGGTCTTAGTCAGGAATAATATCACCACCACGATCCAATACATAAGTCGCCTATACGAGAAACAAGTCCGGCCTCGGCATCTCTTTGTCGACGAAAGGTACACTCGCTCAAGATCCCGATGAGCTCTCCGATCGGTATTTGTAATGAGCGTAAGCATGTACCGCGTACACTGCTGCAGACTATGGGGTGCCGAGTCTAGAGGCAAGCTGCCCATGTCCAGTCACCACGCCTAACTAATTCTTTGGATCGGTGTCACTGACATAGGGGTGTGAGACCTGGACACGTAAACTATGTCAGCCTGAACCACCGCACCTGAGGTTAAGGAAACGGGTCGTGGTAGGCTTACACTAAGAAGCCGCCCTTACCTTAATAGGTGGCAATCAGGGGCTACGGCCGAACACGCTGAGGACGTGCCGACTGCCGGGGACGAGGCAATGCCAAGTCATCATCCCGACGGTTAGGGCATTTAACGATGCGCCACCCTCACCCAAGATTGCGGGGCCTACCGGCAGGTTAGCTAATCCCTAACGGGGTCCAGGGAAGGAATGACTTGCTCGACGTCCCTGCCATGGATGCAAGGTACTTCATGCATCAGGCCCGGATGATGCTATCTACCTGCAATTCTAACCTGCCATAGCAAACAGCAAACAATTCCATAAAGTCCAATACGTGCTCAATAAGAATACAACGAGTCTAGCATGATACTACGAAGCAAGGAACAGATACGAGCATGCTAGAAAGGAACAACCTAGCATGGATTAACATGAGAATTAAATCAGGAAAATCATGCTAATCGGGAATTCAGAATAGAGAACCTAGCTACACATGTCAATAAACACAAACAAGCAATCAATCAGCAATCGCATAATATATCGCAGGGTCCACACAACTCCGGTAAGAAATCCTTACCTTGGTCGGGGACGATTTGACACGAAAACCTAAGCGGCGAACGAACCCGAACTAGCTATCGAGAATCTATCAATCACATCAAAAATCACACAATAGGCCTAAATATAATAAAATAAACGAGGCTCAGCTCGGGAGCAACTCACGAGGAGCGACGAACGAACGAACGAGATTGCGACAGCAGCGAACGGGCAAAGAACGGGCTGGCCGCGCGTAGAGGCGCGAGAGTGGGCGTGTGGGCGCGAGCGGCGCGCGGGGCGCGAGCGCGCGCGCGACGATTAACAGGCGCGGCGCGGCGAGCGCGAGCGCGAGGCTTACTGGCGTTGGCGAGGAAACGAATTCGAGGCCTAAACTATTAAAATATTAGATAAGATGTAGATATCCAAATAAGAAAAAAAGTATAGTATGACAGTTGTTGTAGACTTAAATTTCATAAACAAAATGGTTATTAAACGAGGCCTAAACTTTCAATTTTATACGTTAATAAGTGGTAGAACTTTTACTTCTATGTCTAATAAGTCATTCTTGCCTTTTTTGACATTTCTTTTCCAAAATCTCACCCTTCTATAATTCTATTTGACATAGAATGAAATTTTAGGATTTTTTCAGAAACAAAATTCAATTGTCAATATAAATTTAGTTGAGTAGACAAAACATCAATCATTACCCAACTAAATCAAGGAATGATGTAGTTGGTTGAAACCTTGAATTTTAAAAGTATACTCCGTCAAAAACTTAAGTTCGAACATCTTTTAATTGTGTAAAAAAAAAAATCAACAATTCAATTTTTTTTTCTGGCAATCGATGAACTAAAAAGAGAAGAAAAAAAAAATTTATATCTCAAATAGATACTTAACTATATCCTACAAATTCAACCTACTCGAAGAGATTGAAGGCTACACTAAAGCGATTCATCAAAGATAATACTCTAAGTATAGGTGAGTGAGACATTAAAAATAAAAATGTACACTCAAAAGGAGTGTTGTGCATTCACTACCACTACAAACTCCACTTTCTTTTTCTCATTTAAAAGTTTGTACTATGAATTCACAAATTGAACCTCCAAAAATTTCGAGTTCCCCACACGAATTTAAATATTTATGCTAAATTCAAATTTTCTTCACTTTAGCAAGTACTACATAAAACACTTTCTTTTAAAAGTATATTATTCTTTTGCATCTACTTGTCCTTAAGGGACAACCTAACGGTTAAGACTAAGGATTTCAAGATATATTTTTTTGAGAGATCCCTGTTCAAGGGCGTTGGAAAATGCTTAAACTAGAATACTGAGCGAAGCTCTAATTTCCTGATTTTCAAAAAAAAAAAAAAATCTTTTGCATCTACTTGGACATTGGGTTTGGACATTTTTCCTAAGTACACATGAAAATTAACGAAATTCTAGGCTTCTATGGTTGAAGGACAACAAATTGTTGGAAGATCAATGGATGAGGTTGCTTTTTTATGAAACACACCAATATCTAACCTTGTTCATATCCACTTAAATAAAGGCAGCTTCATGTGCTTAATCAATGGCGCTTCTTTCAAAAGAATCAAAAGCATTTTTAGCTGCAAAAGGCTCTTAAATTTGTCTGATTTTTTTTTTTTTTTTTAACATTAGAAAGTGTTTGATATGACTATCAACTTTATTCTTGTGGCCTTTGTACTAAACCTTAGTTACATTCTCAAATTTTTTTTTCCAGTTGCTCAGTTCTTTTTCTTGTCTTAAAAGCAGTAATAAAATATATAAGGATTAATGTATTTGAATCAAATTACAAAATTTATAAAATTCTTTGTATTTTCTTCGAGTAGTAACAAAGACTTCTTTTGTTTATATTTTTATAAAGGAAAATAGAGTATTTTCTATCGAACATGAGACCCATCATTAAAATGTTGGATCATCAAAACTTCCATTTTGACAGTGCTTAGTTACTTTTAACATAATAATAAAATGGGGAAAAAACAAAATTCTAACCTTCAACTTTCAATTTCAATTTCTTCTCCTTGAGCCTAAACTAAAACATTTGTAAGCCAAAAAAAAGAAAAACTAAAACATTTGTTATGATTTTTATCACATTTTCATGTTTTGCTAATTCATCGATAAAATAAAGTAAAAATCTCTCAAATCCTCGTAACACTTTGTAAAAAATAAATCATGATTAATGGAAAGATCAAGAGGACTGATAAACCTTTGGGCATGCAAAACTCATAAATTCAATAAAAATATAATTATAGTGTTAATTTTTTTCACAATTATAGCTAATGCATGCGAGTGAAAACAAAAAACAAAGTCATGTACAACTATATCCAAATTGAACAATATCAAGTGGAAGGTATGCATATGCTTGTTTGTATTAGTTTCTTATCATATATTTAAATATTCATTAGATGACTTAAGCATATTTTCATTGACATCTTTGAGATAAAAGTTTATTGAAGAATAAAGATTGGAACACCATCAATCTCTCAAATAGTTGTTGTACCAATAGGGTTTCAATCACCAACAGTAGATTGAAAATTGCATTGCTTCAAATGTAGTAATGTCATGACAACTTTCTAAATTGATGTAGCAAAAGAAAGAATGAAAGGAAAAAGAAACTAAAAAATTCTCATCGAATAATATTAATGAACGTGAAATTCCGGTGGCTTTCCAATTATAAATATTCCTTATAGGCAAAGTCTAGAAGAAAGGTGGTGTAATGGATGCATCAATACAGCTATGTACTTTAAGGAACTTAATTTGATCCTAAATACATTTTATTAACAAAAGGTAGACGTGGGTCTTAAAGAAAAAGATAAGACTTTTTAATTCTTAGTTTAATTGCTCTAAATATGCTTGATGGTATGGAAAAGCCAAGTATTCTACTTTATAGCCTATATGTTAAATTTAACCTTTGAATTGTTTTCAATAAAAAAGGCGATAATACTTGTGATATACATATGCCATGTATATTGACTCAATAAAACTAGTTGACAATTTTTTTTTTTAATTTTATTGAGATAGTTTTTTTTTATAATAAATTTTATTGAGATAGTTGATAAAATAAATAAAGGGGTTTTTTTAAGGAATAGATTAAATTGAAAAAGTGTTTACAATATTAGACAAAGAAAAAAAAATAGCAATTATAGTCATACCGTATAAAAATATATGATATAATTAATATATAATACTATACTAACACACATTATTGTATTAATAACATTTAATATTATTTTAATAATACATAATACTGTATGAATAATACAAAATAATATATTAATATCATAAATTATACTGTAGTTTATACCATATATTTGATTATGGATGTAAAAAAATTTAAACTTTTCTAAATCTGCAATTATTTTGTGAAATTGGACTATCCCACATAATATATATATATCCGATTTTATGGATCGAACATGTGACCGTAGAATGTAAATGGATTAAAACCAAACAAAATAACCAATCGCACCACCGACCCATTCAATCAATGATATTGATTGAAGGTAATTTCAGACACTAATTAAATACAATCATTAATATTGATGGAAGACAATTATTTACACTAGTTTAAACTGTAATGATTGAAGGCAATTGATAATATTGATTGAAGGAAATTGTTGACATTAAATTAAAGACAATTTATGACATTGAATGATCTAAGTCAATTAGTGACACTGAATTAAAGGCCATGGGTGATACTAATTTGAAGTCACTTTAAGTAATTTTAATTTTTGAACATTAGTATTTTAGTTTGTCTATTCTAGACTTCATATTGGAATCAGGTTAAATTTTTAAAGTTATTATAACTTCTAAAACTCATTTCTTAAATCAATATAAATCAATTTTACATAATGTCTATTTTGATCATAGCTATAAAAAAAATTCGTTGGAATATTCTAAATATGTTTTGAATTTTAATTCATTCAATAAATGTCATAAATTGACTTTGATCAGTATCATTTGATAGACTTGAATTACTATCACGAGTTGACTTTGCGTCAGTAATACTAATTGAAAATTTTTCCAAAGAGGGATAAAATTGAAAATTAAAAAAAAAAATTGAAATTTTATAGTTCTTAAACTTTTTATAAAAAACAAATTTAAAATTAGAGTAAAGTTTACTTAAAATTGACATTCATCACAAATTCTCGTAGTTTAAGCAATCATATATAAAAGGAAACTACATAAGACTACATCTTTTGGGTTTTATTTTAGAGAGAAAGAAGTTGGAAATTTGAGGCATATAATAAAGGGGAATATATTTATGAGAATATCAGATTCAAAGAGGTTACTAAAAACCCAGTGGACATAAAATACATGTAGATATGATTTGTAGTAGAATATTAATTAACTAAAGATGTTAACGTGTTTCTTAAAAAAAGTGGTTAACTAATTAGGTTAGTGTTTGAATAGAAAGCTAAATTATAGAAATAATACTAGATATATATATTTTTTGAAATTGAAATAATACAAGATTTGAATAATGAAAAAGTTGGAAATAATATTAAATAAATATAAAAAGAGGAACGTTGGTAATGCACAAAGTGAAGAAGATTAATGTATGATCCATCATTTCGAAAAAAAAAAGCAAAAAAAAAAAAAACGTATGTGTACGATCCATAACGTATGGGTTGTGCAAAGGGGAAGCAACTTTTACAACTTTAGAAGGGAAAAGCAAAATCTTCTCAAAGAAATATCAAAAGATGGCACAACTTTTGATGGCATTTTTTTGAAAAGAATTTAACTTTTTATCTCTTTCATTTTTTTTAAACTCAACATTCTCAACTTTGTAAAGTTAGGTTACAAAATTTAATTTATTTAAAATACAAATATTAAAAAAACTCACACAAACAAGTTTTCCTTTCTATCGAAATGAACTTAAACTCAATTGACATTTTAAATGTTACGATATCTATATTTTGAATTTTCGAACCTAGATGACTAAGCATCTTCTTTCTTTTAAACCTTAAAGATGTTGCTACTTTAGAATCACAAAAGATCGTCATCTCTCTCGACTTTTAAATTAAACACTACCAAAAAAAAAACCCTTAAAGAAGGGAATTTGTCGTTTGTGCCTTTTCAAAAAGATTAGGGTTACTCGAATAAATGCTTGAACGTATTGGTGGGTCTCTCATTTCTCTCTCCTACCTCAAAACCATTAACCAAATGTTCAAACATATCTACACAAATAAAAGATTATAGATTCTTTTTGTCGCCAAATTTACGGACTAAAATGAAAAAATAATTATAAACAAATATGAATAAGAAATTATGAGTACAATACCTCACTTTCAAAATGTTATTGAACTTAGATAAATAAAAGATTTTGAATTTATAGTCATCTCATTTGAAGTTTCAGAAGTTTTTCCTTTTGACCTAAAGTGTAGAAGCATACACACACCTCCAATGGCACCTAAAATAGAGTTGTTTTTTTTAAAAAAAAATGCAATTTGTTATTACTAGTTTATAAGATCCCTAAAAAAATTTGGCAGCCCTAAACTTCTATATTAAATATTCATGTGTTAATAGAAATACTCATATTGTCTGACATTGGAAAAATTAGTATTCTTCAATATCCTTATAAGACATATAGGCTACTTCCCTCCTTAAAAGTTGATGCTGACCTAGAACCTCATATGGTATCAGGGCTATGTGAGTTATTTGTGCCTAAAAAAACTAAGTAGGTTGCTTTGGACCACACGAAGCGAATATTTGATCTAAAAAATTTGGATCTAACCCAAGCAAATAAGGTAAAGTGGTATATTTGGATCTTATTCAAGATGGTCTTCCCAATATGACATCATCTTGAGAGAACATGTTGGAGATACCCACCTTGTATTGTCTGACATTAGAAAGGTGAATAGTGTTCAACATCTATATAAAATGTTTGGGCTACTCCCCTTACTATCAATTGGTTTTTAGGTGCTGGCATTCAACTCATTCATGGTTTTCATCGAAATAGGAACCATTAGCTTTATTGCAATAAATAAATGAAAAAACTCACTTTATTATTATTATTATTATTTTAATGAGTCTATTCACGTAGTTAAAAATGTGCACTCATATAAATTTATGCTCATGATCTTATCAAAAAGTCTCTCGTGCAAGTGTAACTTTTTTTTAAAAAAGGTAATGCTTTTTTAATAAAAAATTAATGATCTTTTTTATAGTACAAATGGGGGAGGAGGATTACAAAAACCGATTCCAGAAATCGAACCGTGATTAACACCAAATAAGATAACCAATTGCACCACAAATCCAATCGGTAAAAAAAATTAATGATCTTTTAACTACTATTGTTGCTTGCTAATCGTCTAGATAAATTTCGTGTTTCTTTTTTTAATGTATTTGTCATTCTTTACGTTTCACCTCCTATAAATGTCTATATATATATTTGTTTTAGTACATAGTGGGGGAAGGGGGACCAACAAACCCTACACAGAGGACACAACTACTCTCAAATAATATGAGAGCCAAATACTGATTTCCGGGCTCGAACTCGTGACCGTGGAGTTGAAATGGATTAACACCAGACAAGATAACCAACTGCGCCACTGACCCTCGGTACAAATGTCTATTTTGTTACACATGAAGATATCGGTTTTATATTTTCATATATTATATAATTTGATTTGGTCACTTAAAATACGATTCCTATTTCTAATAGTTTAAAGATATTTGGACGAAACAGAAAAAATCAAAATAATAATAACTTACGTGGAAAGTAAACAACTATCATGGAGCTGTCTAGTGGTTAAGAGCGTTTAGAAGAACTAAAAGATGATAAATTTAATTTATAGAATTCACGTACTTAGAAATTAATTACCTACAAATTTTCTTAACATCATTCTAATTGTTGTCATTAAGAACTTACCTTCATAAATCAATATATTTAACTAATGAAACTCAACCACATCTTTAACTAATTCAAACAATATGGAGAGTAAATATTTGAGTCTACCTTTTTTAACATATATATACATTACCCAGAATATCAATATAAGTTTTATGACTAAGAAGCATTGGTAATTCAATTGATTTTTTTAATCAAGTAATTGAATTGAACTAGAGTAGCCAAATCGAAAAGGTTAATTAACTTTACAAGCACTATGAGCTAAGAACATACTTGGTTGTCAGGGAAAGACTTGTTAATAAATGGGAAAATAGAGAGTAAAATGGAATCCAACTTTTATTCTCCCTCCATGAAAAGCAACAAAACAATTAAAGATGAATAATTAAGAAAGAAACAACATAATAAAGAGGCAATGAAATGAAAGAAAACCTAATTAATAGTGGAAAGTGGGATTCCCCTTTTGGGTAAAGCAAACACTCACTTAGCTTCTCTTCTTTTGAGTAGTTGGTGGGAAGTGTTAATTCCTGCCTCATAGAGAATTAACTTTGATCAAAATGCGCACAATACCTTTTCTTTCATCAATTTGGACGGTTCAGCTTTTCCCAAAAGGAGCCTTGGATAATGGTATCATCTCAATGAGACCTATCTATATAGACAGACATGAAATAAAAGGGGTCACAAATTCCACGTCTTGTTAAAGATTTGTCCCTAATTTTTTATTTCTTGAAGGCACATGGATTGCATTTGGGATAATTTATATGCTTTCTAACTCTATTTAGCCTTTCTAAATTTTTTTGTTTCTTACTTACATGTCTTCACTAAAGTGTTTAGTCCTATACTTAGTTTTAATTTGAAAAACAATATTCTCTTATATGTGAAAATGATATATGTAACTCCAAGAGTCTTAAATTTGGATCAAAATTTAGAATTTGGATTAGACCTCTAACATTTTTAATGTATCTCGTGTGATCTGACTATGCTACCTACTTGTATTGAATGTTTTTAAAAGTGATCAAGACTAATTCTCACACACCAACACATAGGTCATTTCAATATATTTTGTCTTTCATTCGCATGTTTTTAAGGAAAATTTTCAAAAAGTATCCAAACATAAGAATGCTTTAAGCCAAGCATGCACAAAACTGAATGTTATATGATTGCTCAACTACGCTTGTGTGGGCTAGTTTGATGTATTAATTAAAATATTAGTCATGAGGTTAAATAATAATTAGAGTTTTGTGGGATTAAGTCTATTGGAACTTTGGTATTCTCGGACATCTAAAAATCCGGAAAAAGCACTAATAAGGCATCGAAAAAATTTTCTCAACAAAAGGTGATTGGATTTTGGAGTTGATAAGAGAAAAGAACTAGGAGAGAAAATGGAAGAGGAAGCGAAAGTGGAGTGATTTGTGTAATATCGAAAAAAAAAAAAATAGTCGCTTTCGTGACTGAAGAGTCAAGACAATAAAAATTTCTCGAAAACCACTTTCTCTCTATTTCTCTACTTCTTTCTTAACAAATTTCTCTAGCTTTCTTGCTTTCTCTTGCTCTTGCTTTCTCCTCCTTGCTCTATCTTACATAATAAAATGAACAGTCTATTTATAGTCTATTACAATACTTGGTCTTCAAGGCTCTTACAATTTCATACCATTTTTTGCTTTTCATTTACCAAAATTGTTTTCCCACTAATTCCTTAATTATGCCCCATTAATTTCTTAATTATATACTCACCCATTCCTTAATTATAGCTCCACTAAAAATATTTTAAATACAAATAAAATAGCATCAAAGTTTATTTAACAAATCTCCCCCCTAAACTTAAAATGTTTTTACCATCTGCCATGCTAATCATCTTCTTGAATTTGTCGAACAAAACCTTCAGTAACGACTTTGTAAAGATGTTGGCAACTTGATCTTGACTCACCACATGCAGCAATTCCACATTTCCCTCCTTCACATGATCTCGGATAAAATGAAAGCAAACATCAATATGTTTGGTTCTTTCATGACACTAGATTCTTTGCTAACCCAATTGATGATTTGTTGTCAACTGAATCATTGTTGCACTAAGTTGCTTTAGCTCCATCTTGCTAAAAACATTTCTCAACCATATTGCATGATATACGAACCAAGAAGCTACAACATTATCAACTTCGCATGAAAAAAGTGTCACCATCGGTTGTTTCTTTGACAACCAAGTAAATGTTGTGTTTCCCATAAAGAATATGTATCCCGATGGACTTTTTTTATCGTCTATGTCTTCACACCAATTGATGTTAGAGTAACCAATCAACTTGTAGTTTTTGGCTTTCGAATAAAACATCCCAAGTGACACTGTACCTTTGACATGCCAAAGAATTCGCTTCAATGCTTCCAATGCGAATAACCGACTCCTTCATGAATCGATTTACAATTCCCACGCTTAATGAAATTATCCAGCCTTGTGCATGTGAGGTAGTGAAGGCTTCCCACCAAACTCCAATATCTACATTTTCCTCCATCAAGCTTGATAGTTTCGTACTTGGTTCCATTGGTATTTAAGCCGGGTTGCAGTTCTCCATCTTGTACTTCTTTAAGATCTCCTTAGTATATTGCTCCTACGATATAAAAATATCTGTCTCTCCTTGTTTAACCTCCAAGCCGAGGAAAATATTCAACAAGCCTAAATCTGCCATCTCAAATTCTTGAGTCATTGTGCGCATAAACTCTCCTATCATCACATCAGTGTTACCCATAAAGATAAGGTCATCAACATAAAAAGCAACAAAAATTGCATGAACTTCATTCTGCTTTGTATAAAGCACATGTTTGTAGGGACATTGTTTGTACTCGTTCTCTTTGAAATATGTATCAATGTGAGTATTCCTCCTTTGTGGTGCTTGTCTCAACCCATAAAGTTCTTTGTTCAATTTTAGCACTTTCTATACTTCTCCAACTTTCATATATCCAGGTGGTTGTTCGATATAGACTTCTTTTTCAAGCACACCGTTCAAGAATGTCGTATTGACATCCATTTGATATATCGGCCATTTGAATTGAGCCGTTTGAGAAATGAGTAATAAGATTATCTTCATTCCCGCTTTCTGCTTCTATCCCTTCTCAACAAGTTGCACCTTATACCACTCGATCTTGCCTTGTTCATTCATCTTTTTCTTGAATACCTACTTCACACAAATGGGATGACTTTCTTTTGGAAATTCTGTCAGCTTCAATGTATTATTGCGCTCGATCGCATTAATCTCCTCATCCATGGCGGCTTGCCACTTCTTGTCTCGCACTACTTCTTCAAAACTAATATTTTCAGCATCTGCCAAAAGACATACAAGGTATACCTCATTTTTCGTATCATACAAATCTTACAAGCTTTGCATTCTAGGTTGTTGCGGTTCAACTTCATCATCGCTAGTTTTAGAGTTTGTTGGCATACTTATTGGTGCAATGACTGGTATTTCTCCAACTAATTTTATGCTAACTTCCATCGAATTGTTCCAATCTTATTCACTTTCTTCATTTATTCGCACATCGCGACTCACCATCACCTTCTAGCTTGTTGGGTCAAGTAGATTGTACCCTTTAATTTTCTCATCATACCTAATAAAGATATACATCTTGCTCTTGTCTTCGAGCTTCGTTCTTCGTTGATCTGGTACGTAGGCATAAACCACACTACAGAATACTCTGAGATGTGAAACTGTCAGCTTTTGTCCGCTCCATGCTTCTTGTGGTGTTTGATCAGCTAACTTTGCATGGGGACATCGATTTCACACAAATTGCGCACTACACTGCTTCCTCCCAAAATTCCTTGGACGTCCTTTTCCTCTTGAGTATTGCTCGAATCATGTCAAGAATGGTCTAGTTTTTCCTTTCAACCACACCATTTTAATGATGAGTGTATGGTGCAATTAGGAATTTCCTTATGTCTTGTTCCTCGTAATACCCCATGAATGTCGTTAAAGTATATTCACTACCTCTATCAGATCGTACACCTTTGATCTATCTACCAGTTTTCTTCTTCACCTTCACTCTGAACTTTTTGAATGCTTCGAATACTTCTGATTTTTCTATAAAAAATAAACTCAAGTTTTCCATGAGAAATCATAGACAAAAGAAATGAAGTAACTTTATACCGTTGAAAGATCCTAGAGTAACTGGTTTGTATATATTAGTGTGAATCATCTCGAGCAGTTGCTTCACCTGATATTCCATTTTCTTATGAAACAAGGTTTTTGCATTCTTGCTTAGCACGCATTCTTCACAAAACTTTTCCCCATAGTCCATGTCTGGTAGCCCATGTATCATATCCTTCTTCGCTAACTCTTTTAGTCCACTATGATGTAGGTGACCAAAGCGATGCCTTGTCTTCTACCTCGACTCACAGATATATTTCTTGTACACATCTCAAATTCATTCTATACATATGATTTCTTCCTATCTCAACTTGAACGACTAAATTCTCTTTCTTGTCCTTCAATTATAAGAGCGGGTCTTTCAAGAATATTTTGTAACCATTCTCTGTGAGTTTCCCCAAACTCAAAATATTTATTTGGAGATATGGTACGTAATAAAGATCTTGGATTAACCCTGTTAAACTATCCTTTTGCAAGTAATAAATCGTATCTCGTCATGTGACCCACACCATTGACGCATCGCCAAAAGATACATGACCATCTTCAATCTTTTTCATCGCTTTGAATAGATTCTCGTGACAACACATATGGTTGCTCACACCTGAGTTAAGATACCATAGAGTTTCATTGTTTCCGCCATCATCATTATGCCCCATCAAGAGAAGTCCTTCTTCCGCTTCGTCTTCTAATGCTAAATTGGTTGTTTCTTCAAACTGTTTACCTACTCTGCAATTTTTTGCAAAATGTCCCGCTTTTCTGAAATTATAACATTTGTCAGAATTGCAATCACTTACATAGTGACCACACATGTAACATTTGTAGCACTCAATATTGGAATAATCTTATCGACTGCCTCTTCCCTCGACAACGTTCTCTCCCGTGCCAGTTTGCTTGGCTCGACTGTCCCTTCTCTATATTGTACGCTTCATGATTGTTGCTTTGACCACCACGACTATTTCCACGACCTTCACAGCTACAACATCTACCCTGAAATTGTTTAGAATAGAGTACCTTTTCTTCTTTGAGTGATGCCTTGGCTTGAAGCATTTTCTCTAGTGTTTCCTCATTATTCTAGTTTTTATGTTGCTCGTGTGCCTCAAGAAAACCAGTGATCTCGTCAAAAGTGAGGGTTGCAAGGTCCTTTGATTCTTCTATCGTACACATAACATTCCCAAAAATTTTGGCCAATTATTTCAAAATTTCTCCATTACTCGCGCATTGGTTAGCTTTTATCCGTTGCGATTGAGTTGGTTCACCACCGAAACAGCATGTACAATTCCATTTTATCTTTCGAACTAGTCTTTTTCAACGCTTTGGTTTGATTCTATATGTAATTTCTAGTATCAGCTGTTTCTTTGAAACCTCCTTCAACCACTTCTTATGCATCATGAGAGCCGAGAAGAGCTTTCATCTAGATGCTCAAATTCTCGTAATTCGCCTTCGTCAATCATGGCAGCAACATTTGACCCCTCACATTTTCCATCGGCTCTCATACCAATCTGTAAAATAGAAAAAAATATATAACATTCACTTTCGTGATTGAAAAGACAAGACAATCGAAATTTCTCTAAAACAACTTTCTCTTTATTTCTCTACAACTTTCTTTAGCTTTCTTGCTCTCTCTTACTATTGCTTTCTCTTCCTTGCTCTATCTTTCATAATGGAATGAGCATTCTATTTATAGTTTATTACAATACTTGGTCTCCAAGTCTCTTACATTTTCATACCATTTTTTGCTTTTCATTTACTAAAATTATTTTCCCACTAATTCCATAATTATAGACTCACCAATTCCTTAATTATAGCTCCACTAACAATATTCTAAATAAAAATAAAATAGCATTAAAGTTTATTCAACAATTTGAAGGTATGGAGTACTTGTTAAGAGATTGATATTTTGAAGAAAAGGTGTTATAAAAACATTTATTTTATATTTTTTTTTATCGTAATCATTGTATATTTGTGCCAAAATTTATAATTATATATTTTGTTTGAGTATTAATATGAAATTTTTTATGATTAAATAAAAGGTATGATTAGATGTTGAAGGTGTTAAAGAGAGGTTGTGAAGTACTAAAAACAAACAAGAGGTTGGGAAATCTTAACTCTTTCATGTTCCTCTCCTCTCTTCAACCCCAAAATCCAATCACCCCTTAGATCTTACGTTGCTAAGTTTGTCGGTAAAGTCTAATCGGGCTAACCTATGTCAACCCTAGTATAGGTGTGGTCGTCATTCCTTTTAAATTACGGTTTTCTACTGTCAATGATTGTTTTTTTTTTTTTAACCGTCAATGTATTCATGTTGATTTCATAAATATTCCTCTGTCAACCTACAAAAAAAAAAGTCAAAATAATATACTTTTTTTTCAAACAACTGATAATAATTATATTTGATGAATGATTTTGGCAAGCTAACATAGAGATGAGCAAAATAAAATAAGACGAGCACCTATTTCTACTAGATACATCAATTTTACACATTATATTTAATCTAAGCAACAATACAAAGTAATTTAATCTATGGAAAATAATGAGAACACATAATAAAAGTATTTTATTCCACTGAGCTCTCTTTTTCTTCGGTTGGTTCATGTTTGCAACAATGCTACTCTCTAATCTTCACTTTCTTAACATTCAAATATAAAATAGTAAAAATGAAGAGAGGGAAGATGTAGTCAATAATTAAGAAAAATTCATAAGTCTACTTGTTTAAATCGTCAACCTAATTTCCTCCATTTTTCAACATATTTTTATGGTTTTTAAAAAGCCATTCATACAGTTTTTGGCAATAGTTTTGTAAACAGTCAACTTTTCCTCCCCTTTTGTTGATGATTTTTAAAAAGGTTGATTTTTTTTTAAGGATGACAACTCTCTTGAATAAATTTAAATGTAATTTTAATGTATTTTGAATATTATTAATTATGACTTTAATTAAGAAAGTTATGGGTTTTAATTAGGGAGCTAATTAAGGAATTAATGGATAATTTATTTAGCAATTAGTGGGAAATATTTTTTTTAAGAACTTGGAGACCAAATTTCTAATATGCTATAAATAGAGTGCTCAATCCATAGGGTAAAGGTACAGAAAGGAAGAAAAGTTATAGAGAGAGTTTTAGAGAGAAAAAAGTGGTTATAGAGAAAGTTGTGTCCTTGTCTCTCCAATCATGAAGCGAAAAGCTGGCACGATTGTTCCTATACGCATTTGTTATTTGCATTTAGATTCTACAAGTTGGTATCTAAAGTTGATGGCAAATGTGATGTGTCAAATGTCGCTGCCACGATTGACGGAGGCAAATTACAAGAATTGAAGCATCCAAATGAAAGCTCTTCTTGGATCTCATGATGCGTAGGAAGTGATCGAAGAAGGTTTCGTAGAACTAGCCAATACCACTAGTTATATGGAAAATCAAACTAAAGTGTTAAAAGAGACATGATCGAAGTTTAAAACGAAATTGTACATGTTGTTTCAAGCTGTTGACGAATCGGACTTTGAGAAGATTACGAGTGCAACTACTTGAAAAGAAGCGTGGAACACTTACGATACAGTGTTCTGACAAGCCGACCGAGTCAACCAAGTGTTTCTCCAAATTCTTTGTGGCGAGTTGAAAAGCATAAAGATGAAGGGGTTAGAAAGCGTATCTGAATACATCACGCATATATAGACGGTGGTGAACTAACTCAATCGTAATGGCGAAAAGCTAACAGATGCGCGAGTTGTTGAAAAGATTTTGAGATTGCTGACCTTTTGAGAATGTGGTGTGCACAATAGAATATTCAGAGGACTTTGCGACGCTCATTGTAGACGAGCTTACTGCTTCTATTTAAGCACACGAGCAACACAAGGACAAGAAGAATAAGGAAATGCTAGAGCAAGCACTTCAAGCCATAGCGTCACTCAAAGATGAAAAGGTACTCTATTCTAAACAATTTCAGGGTAAAGGATGCGGTCGTGGAGGTCGTGGATATGGTCTTAGTGGTCAAAGCGACGATCATGAAGATAAGGGATGGTCAAACCAAGCGAATGGGTATGGAAGAGAACGCATTCCAAGAAAAGGCGGTAGATCGATGTCTCAAATATTATCACTATCTGAGTGATTGTGATTCCAAAAAATGTTATAATTGCAAAAAAGTTAGACATTTTGTGAGAAATTGCCAAGCGGATAAAGGGATAAAGAAACAACTAACTTAGCATTAGAAGATGATAAGAATGAAGGTCTTCTCTTGATGGTGCATAAAGAAGGGAGCGCCAACGATGCAACAATATGGTATCTCGACTTAGGGGCCAGCAAAATGTGCGATCACGAGCATCTGTTCAAAGAGACGTGGAAAATTAAATATGGCCATGTATCTTTTGGCGATGCGTAAACGGTGTAGATCAAAAACAAAATTATGATTTCTTACATGCAGAAGGATGGCCTAATAGGGTCTGTTAGAGATTAAATGTATATTTGTATTTCTTGTATAGTTTATTGCTTTAATAGATCTAGGCCCATAAGTCCCGTTGGGCCCATTGTAACTCTTATATAAAGACATTGCCTTTCATTGAATAGAGATGCGACTCTTTAGTCACAAGCTCTTGATTACATGGTATCAGAGCATTAAGGTTTTTTGTTAGTTAAGGGAGTCACTAGAGCGCCGCTGGAGTACTGCCGGCAAGTCGCCGGAGCGTCGCCAAAAATTCGCCGGAGTAGCACCGACGACAGAATCCGGTAGCCCATGTTCCAATCAATAATCTGTCTAAATATCAAAGGATTTCGACCAGCCGTTAGTCCGCAATAGCCGCCGGAGTAGTTTAACCACCGCCAACTTGCAGCCACGCGTGGAAGCGCGTCCCAGCTTTGATCGGAGTGTTTTTCGTTGGGTTTTGTGCGGGACAACAAGATTTACAGATTCGGGTAGGGTTGTCATCCTTATCAATTGGTATCATAGCCTTGCCACAAGCATAACCATGTCAGTAGAATGCTTCGGTGTAAGCCAAAGACGTTTGGAGCTCCGAGATAAACATTTGTGTTTGCTCTATCAGACTGACGATGTACTCTCAGAAGAAGAGGAGTTTGGTCTGGATGTGAACTAGACAAATTGACTAGCGTGTACTCTCAAGAGAAGAGGAGTTAGTCGTGTATAATAGTTGTTACGGAAATCTGGTCTATCTGCATATAGACGGTTGACTATTTGAGGGGAGGCTCGGTCTTTGTTCGAGGGGAGAGTTGAATTCACGGGTGCCGAATATGAAGTTGAGCCCACAGAGAGGCTCGGTAGAACTTTGTTCGAAGGGAGGATTGTTGGGATGCAAACAAAGTATCCCACATTAGTTAGATGAGGGGAAGATCATGGGTATATAAGTGATGACAACCAACGTCCTGAAGCTCGAAGAGATGGAATAGAAATGACTTGTTATTATTGCCATAAGTCATGTCATATCAAGAGGGATTGCAGAAAATTGCAATATCAGAATCAAGGGCTCCAAGCAGCCCTTATTGTGTCTAATGACAGAGCTCTTCTTGATGAGTTTGCTAAACTTCGGGGTTTTTCTACTTCATTAAGTAACAATCACTGTCTTCTTTCGTCGTCTACAAAATGGGTCATTGACTCTAGGGCGACTGCTCATATGACAAGTAACATAAATTTGTTTTCTACTTCATTGTCGTCTGTCTGTTTTCCTGCTGTTACCTTGGTTGATGGATCATTGTCTCCCGTCAAGGGGTCAGGATCAATCACACTCACCCCTACCTTGTCCTTGTCTTCTGTCTTGTGTTTACCTATGTTTTCGTGAGTCAGCTATTTCGCGACTTACATTGTTTCGTTTCATTTTTTCCTGGTTATTGTTTGTTTCAAGATAATTTGACGAAAAAGATTATTGGTAGGGGACATGAAGCTGGGGGTCTCTATATCTTGGATCTACAACCAGACCAAGTTGTGGCATGTGCGAGTACTACGTCTGTGTTTGTGGTTCATTGTCGGATGGGTCATCCATCTTTGTTTGTTTTGAAGAAGTTGTTTCTAGAATTCAATAAAGTGTCGTCTTTAAATTGTTAGTCATGTCAATTTGCAAAGTTTCACGGTTTGAGTTCTAGTCTTAGGATTAATAAACGAGCTAACGCTCCATTTGAGTTAGTCCACTCTGATGTTTGGGGTCCAAGTCCTATTGTGTCTAAAATAGGATTTCGCTATTTTATTACATTTGTTGACGACTTTTCTCGTATCACTTGAGTTTATCCAATGAAAAATCGTTTTGAGTTGTTTTCTCAGTTTTCTACCTTTAATGCTGAGATTCGCAATCAGTTTGATGTGTCAATCAAATTTTTGCGCACTGATAATAGAGGCGAATATTTTTCGGGTATCTCGGTTCCTATCTTCAGGAAAAGGGTATTATTCATCAATCATCTTGTGCAGACACTCCATCTGAAAATGGGGTGGCTGAACGCAAGAACTGGCATTTGCTTGAAACAGCTCAGGCCCTGTCTTTCCAAATGAATGTTCCAAAACATTTTTGGGTTGATTCTGTTTCTACTGCATGTTTTCTCATTAATCTAATGCCATCTTCTGTTTTGGGTAACAAAATTCCGTTCCAAGTCTTGTATCCTTCTAAAGAAATGTTTCATATCCCACCTAAGATCTTCGGGTGTACGTGTTTTGTTCGTGATGTTCGTCCTTAACGAACCAAGTTTGATCCTAAGTCTTTGAAATGTATCTTCTTAGGGTATTCTGGTGTCTAAAAGGGTTATCGTTGTTATTGCCCGAGCACGAACCGGTACGTTGTTTCCTCTGATGTTACCTTTTTTTAGGATACTCCGTTCAGTCATGTATCCATTCTTCCATCTGTAGAGGATGATATGTTGGTTTATGAGGTGGTGTCTTCGTCTAGAAGTTCAGATCTTCCGTCACTCTCTGTTCCGTGTAATCCACCTCTTACTCAAGTGTACACTCGGCGTCCACGACCCTCAGAGGCATGCCACATACCTGTGACTTCTTAGTCATCTGACTTGCAACCTAGCGATGATCTTGACTTGCTCATTGCCCTCGTAAAGGTAAAGGCTCTTGTACGTATCCTATTTCTTCATTTGTGTTGTATCATCAGATAACCCCACCCTCTTTTTTGTTTCTTACTTCACTTGATTCTGTGTCGGTTCCTAAAACTACTAGTGAAGCCTTATCCCACTCTGGGTGGCACCAGGCAATGGTGGAGGAGGTGGCTGCATTGGATGCGAATGGTACTTGGGAACTAGTTACTCGTCTAGAAGGAAAACAGACGATTGGTTGTAAGTGGGTGTTTGCTGTCAAGATGAATTCTGATGGATCAGTTTCTCGGCTCAAAGCACGCTTGGTTGCTAAGGGGTATGCTCAGACATATGAGATTGATTATAGTGAGACCTTCTCTTCCGTTGTCAAGATGTCGTCCTTTCGCCTGTTCATTTCTCTAGCGGCAACGAATTATTGGCCGTTGTTTCAGCTGGATGTTAGAATGCTTTTTTGCATGGTGATCTCCTTGAAGAAGTCTATATGGAGCAGCCACCAGGGTTTGTTGCTCAGGAGGAGAATGCCAAAGTTTGTCGACTTCGTAAATCCTTGTATGGCTTGAAATAGAGCCCACGGGCATGGTTTGGTAAGTTCAGTCAAACTTTTGAGAAGTTTGGAATGCAGAAGTGTTCTTCAGATCATTCTGTATTCTTTAGTCGATCTGTACTCTGGATTGTGTTGCTTATGGTGTATGTCGATGATATCGTGATTACCGGAAGTGATGATTCATGGATGGTCTCACTAAAGGCCTTCCTTCATAGCCAGTTTAGCACTAAAGATCTCGGAACTCAGAAATATTTCTTGGGTATTGATGTCATGAGAAGCAAGAAGGGAATCTTTTTGTCTCAACGGAAGTATGTTCTTGATTTGTTGACTGAAACGGGGAAGTTAGGTGTGAAACCGTGCAGTACCCCGATGATACCAAATCAACAGCTTGTCAAAGAAGGTGAAGAATTTACTGATCCTGAGAGATACAGGAAGATGGTTGGGAAGTTGAACTAATTGACAGTCACGAGACCAAATATCTCTTACTCTGTGAGTATCGTGAGTCAGTTTATGTCGTTCCCCACAGTCGATCATTGGAAAGCCGTGGAACAGATTCTAAGTTATCTCAAGTTTGCTCCTAGAATGGGTGTTTTATACAAGAACCATGGGCACTCCAATATCGATTATTTTTCAGATGCTGACTGGGCAAGTTCTAAAGAGGATAGGAGGTCAACCTCAGGTTATTGTGTGTTTATGAGAGGTAATCTAGTATCGTAGAAGAGTAAGAAACAGAATGTGGTGTCTCGTTCCAGTGCTGCGTCAGAGTACAGAGCTATGTCTCAAGTAACGTGTGAGATAGTATGGTTGTTTCAATTGCTGAATGAAATTGGAGTGAAAATTGCAATACCTGCTAGACTATGGTGTGACAATCAAGCAGAAATCCACATTGCCTCTAATCCAGTGTTTCATGAGAGAACTAAGCATATTAAAGTGAATTGTCATTTTATTCGAGAGAAGATACAACAAGGTTTGATTTCGACAAGTTATGTGAAGACTGGAGAACAGTTGGGTGATACCTTCACCAAAGCATTGAATAGAGTCCGAATAAGCTACCTCTGCAACAAGCTGGGCATGGTAGATATATTTACTCCAGCTTGAGGGGGAGTGTTAGAGATTAAATGTATATTTGTATTTCTTGTATAGTTTATTGCTTTAATATATCTAGGCCCATAAGGCCCGTCGAGCCCATTGTAACTCTTATATAAAGGCATTGCCTTTCATTGAATAAAGATGCGACTCTTTAGTCACAAGCTCTCGATTACATGTACAAGTTGATTGGTTACTCTGAAAACGATTGGTGCGGAGACATAGACGTTTGGAAAAGCACTTCGGGATACGCATTATCTATGGGGCAGTATAGCATTTACTTGGCTTTCAAAGAAGCAACTGATCGTGACGCTTTTGACATGCGAAGCGGTATCTGTTACTACATCCTAGTGCGTAGGTCATGCAATATGACTCAGAAATTTGTTAAGCAAGATGGAGCTAAAACAACTGTTTTTTTTTTTTTTTTTGTGAAAAGGTGCTAAAGCAACTTGGTGCAACAATGATTCAAGTTGACAACTAATGAGCAATTGAGTTAGCAAAGAATCTAGTGAATCGTGAAAGGAGAAAATACATTGATGATCGTTTTCATTTTATCCGAGATCATGTGAAGGGAGGAAGTGAGGAATTGCTGCATGTGACAAGTCAAGATCAAGTTGTGGATATTTTCACAAATCTGTTATCGAACGTATTGTTCGAAAAATTCAAGAAGATGATTGGTATGACGAATATGAAGGAGTTTTGTTGAATAAACTTAAATGTAATTTTAATGTATTTAGAATATCAATAATTGGGGCTTTAATTAAGCAATTTATTGGTTTTAATTAGGGAACTAATTAAGGAATTAGTGGATCTTTTATTTAGCAATTATGGGAAATGTTTTTTTTTTGTAAGAACTTGAGGTTATAAATAGAGTGTTCATGCCATAGAGCAAAGGTAGAGAAAGGAAGAAAAGTTGCAAGAGATTTTTAGAGAAATAAAGAAATTAAAAGTGGTTATAGAGAAAGTTATGTGTCTTGTCTCTCCAATCACGAAGCGAAAAACTTGTGCGATTGTTCCTATTCACATTTGTTATTTGCATTTAGATTCTACAAACCATAATCCGAATCTTCATTTTCATTTTGATATGATATTGTCCATTTTGAGCATACACCCTCGAGGCTTCATATTTATATAAGAGATTGTTGTCATCCTTCCCCTTATCTAACTAATGTATGGGATACCTTGTTTGCATAGCAATTTTTAAAAAAAATTTCCAACAGTCTTAGAAAAATATCCATATTTTCCTTTACTTTTGTCCTAGGTTTATTGAACCGCCTACCTTTCCTTTATTTTTGCGATGGATTTTTCTACTGATAGAATTTTTACTTAACCTTGATGGTTTTCGTTTCGCTAAAATAAATATAATAGGAAAGTCTGAAATTCTTGTACTATCTTTTGGATGAGAAATTAAAAGCATAAAACCATGTGAAATGAAAAGATATTATGTAGTTCTTAAAAATACTATTACAAACTGCTGGTTTATGTTATTTTTAGTAAAATAATATTTGTATCTTTTTAATAATATTTTTTTTTAGAATTAGATTAAATCTTATTTTATTCTTATAGCATTAGGTATTACCAATTCTTTTTATGATTAGGACATATTTCCTTTTATGGTTAGATTTTATCTTTTCCTTTTATAATTAGGTCATTCCTTGTACTCTATTTAAACTCATTGTTGGGTTCATTATAGAGAATTTGAATTTCCATCTTTCAACACAAACTATGACAAAATTAGATCAAAAGAAAAGAAGAGGAGAGGGAGTAAAAAATATATTTTAGTTCTTTTGGCTAAGCATATAGCCATTCCACCAGTGATATGTAATAAATATTTTACACTATAACTAACCATCTAGATTGCAACTGATATTATTATTTGATATGATAAAAGGTATATGATATATTATTTTTAATACGTTTAGGTTACGTATCTTCAAGTGCTACTCTTATGATTATAGAATCGTATATAAACTATTAGATCTATAAATTAATATGAAAAGAGTAAAGGAAAATGATAACATTCAATATCATCGCCAACTCAAAAAGATTTTAACTTTAAATTAAAGATAACGAATTTCTTAATGGTTACTCAAAAAAAAAAATCTTACAAGGGGTGCTTCCTTTTTAGATTAAAGATAAAAAATAATAATAAATAAATAAATAAAAGGAAGAAGAAGAAGAAGAAAGAAAAACTACTAAACCTTTGTTTACTTTATTCATATTAAGGCTTTTCAAGGAGTTTCTCTTTAGTTCTTTTTACTTCTTTCCCCTTCTTTAAGGAGTTGGGAAGAAACCGTTCATACTTCTTTCACTTTGGAAACCTTTTAAAATCCACCATAAAATCCCAATGCATACATAGCCAACTTTTTGGAACTCTAATCACTTTCTAAAGATATGAGCTTCATCACTGTGCTCTCTTTTATTATCCAACAACTAGGTGGTTCTTTAAATTTTGTAATTTTTTCTTTTTTTCTTTTTACCCTTTCCATTTTTTTATTAATTTATTGGGAATTTGACATATTAGCCATATCATAGACTTAATTACATTGGAAGTTAATTATGCAGAAGAATTTCCCCTCCAAAAAAATATAATTAACTTGGTAAAGCAACACTTTCATACACAAGGCTATTTATTCTAATATGTACAAGTACTCCATTATTGCTTGGTTTTTTTAAGTCATACATATCAAGATAGATACTTATCTCAATGAAAAGATCATAAAAACTGTAAAGCATCTTCAAAAGTTCTTTTCAACACAAGGTTTAGATAATGTTTAAAAGTTTATATACTAAAATTAATTTGTTGTCTTCATCTTGTTTGATTTTGATGTTGGCTTCAATTATAGTAAGCATGTTATTTTGTCTGAAATAGAAGGAATTTGAATAAAATGTAAAGGGATCTAGTTGAACTAAGTTGTCTCTGTAGGGCAGCCCAGCGATTGAGGTATGGGGTGTTTACATGCTCCACTTGGCTCGGTGGCTCCAATTTGCCGATTCTCCAAAAAAAAGTTGAACCAAGTCATTTAAGTAATAAGATCAAGTACCTCATAAAAAAAAAATGAAGGATATTTTGAATTTATTAGGCAAAAATTCAATTGCCACAAGTACTTAAAGTAGATCTAAAATTAAACTCCCGATATATTCAACGACAATATAGTATTGAAATGTGTTACTATATTACAGTTAGTTGAATTTATATTTACGTGTTGAGCTTTTTTTATTATGTATTTTGGGCCATATATTATATAAAGATTTTATGAGATTGCACACTGTATAAATTCTATTAAATTTCTAGCCTTATTTCATCAAGCAGTTGTATTCTTATCATTTAAATAAAACGATTTCCCTTCTCTGATCGTAGACATAGCTAAGACACAACATTAGTTGAACAAGTAAGTTAATGTGTTCTTTATCTCACGTTTTTCTTTAATTTTTGTTTATTATTTCTATTTCTCATAGAGATAAGAAGTCTGGACCATTCCTTTAAGAAATAGTTTTTGAATCATGTCTGAAATGCTTAAGATAGATTGGTTAGTACTCCTATATCTCAGTGAGTATATTTTATTAGTATAGATTTTAGAATAAGTTCTTATTGAGAATAATTTATTTATAGGTGGTTTAGTGAGGATGGAATTTTTTTTTTAAGCTCCATGAGTTTTCAAGTAAGCTTGCATGCACCTCGATTATTCTCACGAGATATATTGTATAATTATATAACATTGATCTGTTAAAAAAATTCTTAGAAATTAATTTTTTAAGTAGGTGTCTATTATAGATCGAACACACACCTTTTAATTGTGCTTTTTTATCGTTAAGCTCCCCGTTGTGGTAAAATTTTAAATTTATATAAGTAAGAATATTATCATACAAAGTAAGATGGTTGACATAAAAAAATATAAACGGATGAAGTATTAAAGGAAAGAAAAAGGAGTTGGTGCGAATACATATGTAGAGAAGTTGTCACTAGTGTGTTATTTTTTGTTCAAGTTCCATTGTTCTGAGCCTTTCTTAAAGAAAACAAAAGAAGAAAGAAGGGAATTACAAAGACCTAGAGATAATGAAAAAGCTATAAAATTCCTTGACCCACCAAAGGAAGAATTGAGAGTAGTAAATTTCTTGGGCATCTACAAAAGACAAAAGATTTGAGCATGGAGACAAAGTTTCAACACAAGTTGAACCCTTTTGCAGACTTTAAGAAAAAGAGCTAAAGGGGAATTTAAGTAACATGATGGTTCTTTTCTACAACCCCTTCATTGTTCTTCTTCAAAAAAAAAAATTAAAATAACACAAAAACACAAAAAAGAAAGAAAAAAAAAAACCCTCTCATTATCTTCATTCCCCCTTAATTTCTTCCCTTTTAACGAATATGTGTTGGTGAAGAAAGAGCCTTACAAAATTATATTAATCACTTATTATTTCTTCCCTTTTAACCATTGCTTTTATTTGACTATGATTTGAAGTGATGAAATTTAAGGATCGGAGAAATGAATGGTCTCCAAATAATAAACTTAACTATTAAATATCTTGTCTCTTCCAAATGCATATCTTGGAACATACATGAACGTTCTTGAATATGCAATGAAACTAACTATTATGTCAAATAATTGTTTATCGATGGATGACTCTAATTTTTCCATTATATAAAAAAAGCTTGAGAAGGAGATTCTTTTGTATAGGAGTTGCTGTTTTAGTTGGGGAAGTGGTGGATATTTGGTCAAAAAAGTGAGAAAAAACAAACAAAGCTCATGCTCATGCGAATAAATCAAAGAGGAATGTTGTGTCTTTGATTGGTTTCTTAGGACATTGTGACGCTTTTGATGTGTGTTGGGTTGTTATCTTCAACCATACACTTGTTTGAGACAAAATTACTAATACTTTGGACTGCAAGTGGCATTCATAAGCGTATAATATGATGCTCTTGGCGTTTTCCTACTTTGTCTCATTGCATAATTATAAAAATAACTAAAAAGAATAGGACCACCAGGTGTAATGAATTAAATGTCCATAAAATTAGGGTCGCAATTGAATTTAGCCAATTCATAATGTTTATTTATTTAAAAATTATTTGTCTCCAAATTTCTTTAACAATCATATGTTTTAGCCAGCGAGAGAAGTAGCTTACAAAATTAGTGTACACTATATTTTATAGTCAATTGTTTGTTCCATTTAAATATTCAAGGTACTCGCAAGTTGCTAAAACTCTCCTAGATAGAAAAAAAAAATTAATGTTATTAATATGAGGTACGAAATTCACGTATGACATTATTGCTTTGATGTTTTTGGTGCTTGACCAAAGAACAGTGGTGGTTATACTTGTTTAAAATATATATATATATATATTTAGAGCATCCGTGGGATAAGGACTAGGCTATGTAGGCTGACACTGATTTGGGCCATTTTCACTTCAATGATAGCATAGGTCCATTCACGATTTTCAGATCTAAAGAGTTTTGGAAACAGATGGCCCAAACCAGCTTTTAATATTTGGGAGGCTTGTTGAGCTTGTTTTCATCTAACTCATAAGTATATCCATATTATATATATGGGTTTAGGCTATGATATTTTTTTAATTTCATTTTTCCCTACTTAAACATTCGCACACTGATAATCATTCGGTTTTTTTTTTTTTTTCTATTCTTTTTACTAAAGAACTTTATATTTGGTAATTGCAACTTGTTTTCTATATTGAAATAATTTAAAATTTAACTTGTTTGTAAACATTTTTGGTTTTCAATTATTTAGAAAATAGAAAGGTGAAGAGATGTTTTAGAAAGAAAAAAAGATGTGTAACGAAGTAAAAATGGTATGGCATTGGTATAAGTATAATAATTCATTGTTGAAATTAATGATAAAGTCAAGTTGAACTCAGCAAAAAAAATTAATTAAAGAGTGTATCGGTATCTAAGATCAAGTGAATATTAGTTCGAATCTATACTCTTACCATTTTTGTATATCTCAAAAAAGGAATAAATAAAGGTCAAGCAAGTTATGACCCGTAATATATTGGAAAAAGAACTAATAAAATGCGTGAATGCCACGAAAAAAATGAAGAAAAAAAAGGTCTACTTGCAAATTGAGAAAACAAAATTGTTGAGAAATGAAAACTTGAGCTGTTAAATTAATTTACTGTTATTCTTTATTATTGTATTCTTATTTATTTTATTAATAAATTAATTTAAATACATTTTGTATTTGATGTAATTTAACAAACTAACATAAATTAAAGTCAACGAAAATATAATTCAACCAGTGTAAGCCAATGTAAAGTATACATTAATAAACAAGAACAAGCTCTCAATCCAATTTGGTCAAGTTTTCAAAATTGTATTCTTATTGACAATCATTAAATATAAATTAGAATTATTATAGAAATAATAATTAGCGTATTTTAATAATTGATAATTAGTTGCTAGAGAATAATTAATATAGGTAGACTAATTAGACTGGACTAAAAACTAAACTATCTAATTACCAAAGGTCATACACTAATGATTGACCTAAATTAAAAGTCCAAAATGTTTTATATTGGATAGTCATTAACAATTATACAGTGGATTTTGGTTTTCTCTTTTTCACTAACCCTGATCTTAAGTATTATAAATCTTATCTTATTTTAATAACTTAAAAATGTGATTTAAGGGTAAATAATTTTTGAACGATTTTGCCCTTTGGCTATATTATATATGTACAAATATGCCATTATTTCTTACAAAAAAAAAAATTTAAAAGAAAAACTCATGTACATTAAATTAAATTTTTAAAAAAATAAAAACAAAAGCAAAGCATGTACAAAAAAAAAACTTACATTAACTCTAAAAAAACCTACATAAATATTACATTTATAACCACAATTTCTCACAATTTTTTCATCAATTTATTTTGTAACCACACAATTCAATTTTCTTTTTCATAACATTTTTTCTTAAATTTTTTACATTTCCTTCTTTACCCTTCCACATTTTTACCATGCATTTAATTTCATCGTCATTTAGTTCCTAATTTTAAATATGCCACGTATTATTTAAAAAATCTTTTATTTAATTGATTTTATTTTAAATTCACCCAAAAAAAATTTGCAAAAAAATGGCATCTATTAAAAATTTAATTTTGAATTATTGTTGTGCTTCCCTTTTTCAGGTCACATCAACAATTATAATTATTAGTGATTAAAATCCTACGATATCTTCATATAATCTCAAAGTTAAAGAATATCTTGGATTCAAGCTTTTTCTATAATAGACGGAAGGTTATAATAAACGGAGAGTTATGATAAACGGTGGGTTATTATAAATGGTGTTTGGGGGGCAAGTTATTATAACTTGGATTATGATAAATGGTGTTTGAGGGGCTGGTTATGTAACAAAAAGTAATATAGGTAAGGTTTAAATAAACGGGCATGTAGGTTTAGATAAACGGGCACGTAGGTTTAGGTAACCACCGTTTATAATAAACGGTGGGGCAAACATTGGTTGGGTTATTATAACCAACCCGGCCGTTAACATAAACGGGGGCCCAAAGTATCTTCAAACTATATAGGTATAAAATCAAATGAAGATCTTGAATTTTTTTTTTTTTCAAATTTAAAGAAAATCTTGGGTTCTAGCTTATTTTATAAATACCACAAACTTATTATTAGTCATTAAAATCGTATACTATCTTCAAATTAAATAAATATAAGATCAAATGAAGATCTTGAGTTTTGTTTTTCAAATTATTTAAAGAAGATCATGTGTTCTAACTTTTTCTATAAATACTGCAAACTTATAATTCTTCCTCATTTAAGTAGGATTTTTTTTCATTCAAATTACTAATAATTTTTCTAGCATTGATATTGTAAAGATTTTGTTCGGGATGAGACCGAATCTTAGCATTGGTGCACGCAAGAGCCGTAGTCGTCGAAGGTAAAGAACAGTTTTTCAATCAATATTTAATTCGTTGTACATAAATATTTTTAAAAAATTTTATAATTAAAATATTTTGACTTATAGCTTTCAATCGGTATTTAATTCGTTTTCTTCTTCTTCATTTATTTTTATTATATTTTCTTTGTGTATTTCTATTTATTTTATGGTTACTAATTTATAAATTTATTTTAAATTTATGCAATATTTAAAATTTTGAAGAAGTGTTTATAACATTCTTCAAATGAGTGAAAGATAATATATTATTATTATTTTTTGTTATTATGATAAATATGACTTGAATATGTAATTTGTTGGTTATTCTTTGATATGGGATGTCATTTGAGTACTACTCATATTGTGACATACGTACCTATTTAAATTTGATCGACTTTACTAATTGTTTATTTATATATATATATATATTAATTTTAAATATAAATCTATACACCACTATCGTTTTCGTAGAGAACAATAGATTTTAAAATAAAAATATAATATAATTATTTTATTTACTCAATCTGTGTTAAATTAATATTTAAAAAGTTGATGTTTCATCAAAATTCGTTCTATTAGCCATGATAGAGAGAATGAGAAGAGGAGATAATAGATTTTATCTTTTTTTTTCAATATTTTCTTTAATTTTATTACTTATAAAATATAAGGTGAAATAAGAAAGCACAAATAGAATTTTTGAGATTTTAGATTTTGTGTTTTTTTAAAGGAAAATGTATTTTATTTTGCATACTTTCACGTCCAATGAAATGTTTGATAACTACAAATAAATATAGAAAATAATAAATTTGAACTATTAAGATCGAATTTTTCGAATATTGCAATTAATAGTAAATATACATTATATATTCCAATTAATTAATTGGTGTTATAGTTTTTTAAAAGAGTTTGAAATTTGTAAAGATGATTTACGTATTAACTATGAGGTGATGATTTTAAGGTTTGTAGATTAAACTTAAATAATAAACGAATGAAAAAAAGAATTGTGTACAAAGTAAAATTTTAACATAAATATTATGATATATATTATTATTTATAAGTATTTAAATAAATAAAAATATAATCTCACATATGGAAAAAGAAATATCACGTGCAAGACATGTTAAAAAATTCTAGTATATATATAGGGTTAGGTGTAACGGCTCGGAAATTTCATCCCGGTCTTCCCGGGAGGCCCAGGGGCATTTTGGTAATTTTGGGTCGGGCCGACAGGGCCGGTTATGTAATTGTTAATTGCCGGAATAATTATGAGTCGATTTGAATGGGATCGGGAATTTTGGTGAAGACATTTGGGCTTGGGAAAAGGTAAAAATAAATAGGGAATTAAATAGCGAGTCGAGTGAGATTCGAGCCAAGGACATGTCGCATGCTAGGCAGAGGGCGCTGCCAATCGAGCGACTGAGCGCTCTTGTGCTTCTAAACACGCGATCTTGTATATAAGCCGGTTTTTGCTGAGTGTTGGTATAAAGGCAGAGCTCGCCCGAAGCTTCCCCATTTCTCCTTTCTTCTTCGCGAATTTTCCTCCGACTGACAGCGATTCTCCTTCTCGTTTTCTCCCCCTCCAGCTCCAATTCGACCGAGTTCCTTCCTCAAATCCGAAGCAAAATCTCGAGCAGCTGGTGAGTTTCTTCTTCTCTTCTTCTCCTTCGCATTTCCGTCGACCCATTCCCCTGTTTTTCGAATTCCATTTTCCGGTCGTGTTGAAGTGATTTGTTGGGTGGGTTTTGTGCAGCTGGAGTAGAGGAGTTCGACCAACCATAAATCGCTTGTCGAATCCTCCCCTATCGGCCGGTCGAGCTTCCTTTCCATCGCAAGTCGCGTGCTCTGTCATTCGCTGCACCGCCCGAACCACGCCGCGCGCATCGCCGTGCTCGCGCGCGCGTCCTCGCCAGCCTCCGTGTCACGCGCGCGCGCATACTGCATCGCCCGCATCCGTCCGCGCCCAGCCACGCCCATTTCTGCGCCCCAGCGCGCCAGCCAACCCGTTCTTTGCCCGTTCGTCTGCAATCGGCTCGTTAAATGCGTTCGTCGCGCCTCGTGAGTTGCTCGGTGAGCCTCGTTTATTTTAATATATTTAGGCCTATTGTGTGATTTTTGTTGTGATTGATAGGTTCTCGATAGCTAGTTCGGGTTCGTTCGCGCTTAGGTTTTCGTGTCAAACGCCCCCGACCAAGGTAAGGATTTCTTACAGGAGTTGTGTGGACCCTGCGATATATTATGCCATTCTGATTGGATCGCTTGTTTGTGTTTATTGACATGTATAGCTAGGTACTCAATTCGAATTCCCGATTAGCATGTTGTTCTGATTAATTCTCATGTTAATCCATGCTAGGTTGTTCCTTTCTAGCATGCTCGTATCACATTCCTTGCTTCGTAGTATCATTCTAGGCTCGTTGTATTCTTATTGAGCACGTATTGGATTTTATGGAATTGTTTCTTTGTTTGCTAGGGCGAGTTAGAGTTGTAGGTAGATAGCATCATCCAGGCCTGATGCATAAAGTACCTTGCATCCATGGCAGGGACGTCGAGACAGTGCTTCGTCCCTGGACCCCGTGAGGGATTAGCTAACCCTACCGGTAGGCCCCCGCAATCTTGGGTGAGGGTGGCGGTATTAAATGCCCCAGCGGTCGGGATGATGACTTGGCATTGCCTCGCCCCCGGCGGCCGGCATGTCCTCGGCATGTTTGGCGTAGCCCCGATTGCCACTGTTAAGGCAAGGGCGGCTTCACGGTGTAAGCCTACCACGACCGTTCCTTGGCCTCAGTGCGGTGGTTCAGTGACATAGTTTACGTGTCAGTCTCTCACACCCTATGTCGGTGACACCGATCCAAAGATTTAGTTAGGCGTGGTATTGGACATGGGCGACTTGCCTCTGGACCGGCAGCCCCATAGTCTGCAGAGTAGCACGCGCGGTACATGCTTACGCTCATTCTGGCGCCAAGCCGGAGAGCTCATCGGGATCTTGAGCGGTGTACCTTTTCGTCGACGATGACCAAACGGCCGAGGCCGGGACTTGTTTCTCGTATAGGGCGACTTGTGTATTGGGTGTGTGGTGATATTATTAGGACTAAGACCTTAAATTGGCATCCGAGGCCCAAGTGTGGGCTAAGCTATGTGCTCTATTCGTGTTTATATTCATAGCTTGCATACGCTCATCGAGATGACCATGTATATCGTATTGTACCCGGTTGGGGATTCTTACCGAGTAATTCGTTACTCACCCTTACATCGTGGTTTTTCCACAGGTAACCAAGTTGCGAGACAGGATGGCTGAAGGAGGAGCTGTGATCATGGGGCCCAGTCTTCCAACTCTGATTTTTGTATTATGACTCTTTGTGTTTTGTTTTCCCCTGAATGCATGTAGTAAGACACGAAGCCCTAGGATGTTTTGTAAATATTTGTGGATTCCGGCATTTTGTATCGAATGCAGGTTTTGAATGGTTTTTAGTAAATCTCGATCGAGTAAACTTTGGAAATGTATTTATCTTGGAGCAGTGCTTGGAAAGCAGGACAAGTTCGAGGAAATTGTCTAGTTTTTAAAGGGGTTATTTTGAATGTTTTTGTTTTAATTGGAATCCGAAATCATGTCTGTTTAAATGTCATTTACTTTGAATGCATGCATTGGGATAAGGGCCCATTTAGTGCCCCATTCGGGTCGGTCCCTTACATTAGGAGAAAGATAGCGATAAGTTTTTTTTTTTGCATGACATAGAAAAAAAAACTCTAACTCTAACTCTCTTTATTGTGCCTCCATATCCCAAAATAAAAGTAAGAGAGTGAAACAGTTCACACTTTTCAGTACTAGCGTACCTGTGATCGTTCCATTGTTGATGGACCAATTAGATGGGTTGCAGTTGACCCTAATATCTCCTTGCAGAGCGACATTCTTTCTTATTTGGGCATCACGCATCAAAGGTTGTAATTGTTTACTCACTACATAATTCATGTAATTATTATGCATGTGATTCTGTGATAGATGTTAAGAGATTGTTTCTCGAAATTCTGCTATATGCATCTGTATTCCTATAGTTGTATGAGAGCAGTGCTGCATAATATTATATGATTATTATTTTTTATGTAATTACATTATTTTGATTCAATTAAGTTGAATGTTTTATGAGTTAACTTGATAAATTAAGTTAAATAAAAAAAATTAAGAATTTTATGATTATTGACTATTAATCACCGAATTTTTAATTAATTTTCTTTAATTTTTTTAAGTGTTAATAAAATTTAAAATTAATTAACATCAAATTCAGAATTTATTGATTTTCGATAAATAGTTATTAATCCAAATAATACTTTATTTATTTATTTTCTGAAAATTAATTAAAATCTAATGAATTTTCAGAAATTATGATTAAATTAGCAAAATAAATTTTTGTGAGTAGTTGGTATTATTTTCCCTTAAAATATGAAATTTTGTTTTCTGATTTTGGGTAACTTTTGAGTAATATTAAAAGTTGGAATAATATTTGGTTCCATAAAATTTGGAAAATCTTTTCCTAAAATCTAGAAAATCCACTTTCTTTTTATTGTTTCTCACTTGTTGGATTTTTTTTTTTTTGGACAACTAGGCAAATATCTAGATTTTGGATAAATAATAAGATAATGTCTACAATATCTTGGAATTTAAATAAATGTCTTTTTTTAAATCTGAAAAATTAATTATTAATTATTAAATAAAAATTGGACAATTATACCCTTCTACTTAATTTTTGTTTTTTTTATATAAAAATATCATTTGAAATCTATTTTTCTCTGTAACAACATTGAGAAAAATCTTAATAGCATTCTTAAACAAATCTTTAACCAAAAAATAGAAATTTTAAATTTATTTTTGAAAGATAAAAAAGAAAGTATATTGTTAATTATTTGAAATTATTTTTCGAAAGATTTGAGATGAATATTTAATGTTCATAACAGTATACATGGTCCACGTGAATGAATTCTTTAATATTGAAACAAGTAACAAATAAAAAAATATAAAGTGAATTCACCTGCAAACCATCTCTTGCATATGGATGTTCGATGCGGAAAATGCATGCTTAGCATAATTCTTTGGTGTTGTAGGTGTATGCTACTACATAGATTTATCTACATATATTCATCCATGCTTTTGCATCAATTGTTCCTGGTTATATACCATGTGTACCAAAACATAACTGTCATGATTTCAACGCATCTTTTGTTCCTGGTTATATACCATGTGTACCAAAACATACTATCATGATTTCAGCGAGAATGCATCCGTTTGTCTTTTGTTCATGGTTATATACCATGTGTACCAAAACATACTATCATGATCTCAACCGCTTTTGCATCTTTTGTTCCTGGTTATATACCATGTGTACCAAAACGTACTATCATGATTTCAGCCGCTTTTGCATCTTTTAATTTGTTTGTGGTTATACACCATGTGTACCAAAACATACTGTCATGATTTCAGTCAGAATGCATCAGTTTGTCTTTTGTTTCTAGTTATATACCATGTGTACCAAAACACATACTGTCATGATTTCAACTGCTTTTGCATATTTTGTTCCTAGTTATATACCATGTTTACCAAAACATACTGTCATGATTTCAGCCAGACTCTGTTAAAAGCAATTGTAATCGGCATCGCTTTTATTGATGGAGAAATCCATGAAAATCAAACAAAAACTTGTGAATACCTGACTCATGAAATATATTGGGTGCGCAATTGTATCCCCAATCTCCAAAAATCAAAATCAAGAGCAAAAAGTGAGTGTGAAAGAAATAATGAACAAAGAGTGTGAGTGGAAAAGTAAGAGTGGGAGTGAGAACGATCGAAGAATGTGACAAATGTTTGGTACAATAAGTTGTAAAATGAATAAAAGGATAATTTGGGTTTGGAGAAGAAGATTAAAGACGATTTGACAATTTATTGATGTGAACCCAAAGATATCCTCTGTTTAAATAAAAAAAAAGATTTGACAAAGATATTAAATAATTTAAATAAAAAATTAAAAGATATTAAAAAAAATATGTGAGTTAGTTGTATGGAGATATTCTCTCCTAGATTTCAAAGTGTTAGTCTTTATAAAAATAACGTTTAATTAAGTTTTATAATTAATAAATATGTTTAAAAAGAAAATAAAATCAAGGGCGTTATGAAGATATTTTAATTATCTATCATCACTGATTTTTAATTTAAATACTCATTTAAAGTATTAAAAAGTTTAGATATTTTTTCAATTATTTTTTAAAAAGTAGACATTTACTACAATTTCCCTTCTTCTTTTTTCGCTGGACTCTAATTTTTGGGCTAGTGCTAGGTTTCTCCTTGTTTTAGCAATTTGTTACTAGGCCAGTCCAGGAAGCTTTTAATTAATTTTTTTTTAAAAACCTTTAATTTAGCAAATTAATAAATAATGAAGATTATTTCCATATTAAATTGTTTAACTAAATCAATCTAATGAAGTGTTCCTAATTGCAAATTGGCTTATGTGTTAAGTTTAATGATTAGGAAGGGTTGATGGAATTATTATTATTATTATTATTGCATGCTTTTAGAATATTTGATATTATTATGTGTGTGGTGACTAGTATGGCTCAATGTAAAGACCCGACCCGAATGGGGTTCTAAATAAGCCATTACCTCAATGCATGCATACAAATCTACAGAAAATTTGCAAGATGGTGTTTGGATTCTAAGTAAAAGCTAAAACATGAAAACATCCATTTAAAAATCAACATAAATTCTGAAAACATCCCTGTTTCCAAGCACTGTTTCAAGGCAAATACATTTCCAAAACTTACTACGATGGAGAGATTTATTTAAAACATACAAGCTTTACAACAATGCTAGAATCAGGTAAAACATTGAGAAAACACCCTAGGGCTCCGTGCCCAACTACATGCATTGAAGACATTTAAATCATAAACATAAACATAAGACTGAGTTGAACAACGGGTTTCCATGATCACGGCTCCTCCTCCGACCATCTGTCTCGCACCATGGTTACTGTGGAAAACCACATAATAAGGGTGAGTAACGAATTACTTAGTAAGAATCCCCAACCGGGTACAATACGATATACATGGTCATCTCGATGAGCGTATGCAAGCTATGAATATAAACACAGAATAGAGCACATAGCTTAGCCCACACTTGGGCCTCGGATGCCAACTCGGGGTCTTAGTCCGGAAATCAATCACCACATCCACACAATACACAAGTCGCCTATACGAGAAACAAGTCCCGGCCGGACTGTCTGTCATGTCGGCGAAAGGTACACTAGCTCAAGATCCCGAGGAGCTCTCGGTCGTGTTTTGTAATGAGCGTAAACATGCACCGCGTGCTCACTCTGCGAACTATATAGGGGTGCCGGGTCTAGAGGCAAGCTGCCCATGTCCGATCCACCACGCCTAACTAATTCTTTGGATCGGTGTCACGCGACATAGGGGTGTGAGACACGGACACGTAAACTATGTCGGCTGAACCACCGCACACTGGGCTAAAGGCGGGTCGTGGTAGGCTTACACCAGAAGCCGCCCTTACCTTAACGGTGGCAATCAAGGGCTACGGCCGAACACGGCGAGGACGTGATCATTGCAGGGGACGAGGCAATGCCAAGTCATCATCCCGACCGTTGGGGCATTTAATGATCTTCCACCTCACCCAAGATTCGGGGCGGCCGTTAGGGTTAGCTATTCCCTAGCGGGATCGGAGCAGCGAGCTCCATCTCATACGTCCCTCGCGGGGTGCAAGGTGCGTTATGCACGCCCGGATGATGCTATCTACCTGCAACTCTAACCTGCCTTAGCAATCAACAAACAAGCAATATCATCCAATACGTGCTCAATAAGAATACAACGAACCTAGCATGATACTACGAAGCAAGGACAGATACGAGCATGCCAGAAAGGAACAACCTAGCATGGACTAACATGAGAAACAACACAGGAAATCATGCCAGTCGGGAATTCAGAATAGAGCACTTATCACCAAACATGTCAATAAACACAAACAAGAATACAATCAGCAATCACATAATATATCGCAGGGTCCACACAACTCCGGTAAGAAATCCTTACAGGCGGGAAGACCTCTAAACACAAGAAACCTAAGCTGCGATCGAACCCAGGAGCTAGCTAGCGAGAACCTAACAAAAACAACAATAATTACAATCAAAAGGCCCAAATATAATAAAACAAGCGGGGCTCGGCTCGAGAGCAACTCACAGGCGCGACGGACACCACGAAAACGAGCGGCCGTGACGGGCGAGAGCAATTCTTTGAAGTTGGTTTGGTATTTGTAGCGCTGGCATGGCTGGGCAGCGAAGCGCTTGTTGCTGCTTGTATGACACAGCGCTAGGGCACACAGGCGGGGCGCCACGGGCGCTAAGCGTCGGCGTGACACACTGGCCGCTCGAGCTTCGAGCGGCGCGGCGCGGCTCGGTGGGGGGGACGGCTTTGGCGACCGACGCGCGACGGTGGCTGCGGCGAATCGGGCGCGCGAGGGGCGTCTGGCTCGGCAGATCTGGTGCTACGACGTGCGACCTGGGCGTGACGAGCTCGGCCGCTGGTGAGCTCGCGGGCTGCGATCGCGGCTGCCGGCGAAGCTGGCGAGTACATGGCAGTGGCGAGGCTAGGGGTGAGGCTAGAGAGAGAGAGAGAGAGAGAGAGAGAAAGTGAATTTGGGGAAAAAAAAATAAAAGAAAAGAAAATGAATTTGGAAAAGAAAAGGAAAATGGGAAATAAAAGGAAAAATAAGGATTTTATCCAAAATTCATCCTTATCCACTTTTATCCTTAAAAATCCCATTTCTCGGCTTCCTCCTTCGAGACCCGGCTGAAGCAACCTCTCCCAATAAATAAACTCACTAAAATCCAACTCCCAAATCAACACCAAGGGCCCGGGCTCGAATCCCAAAGGAAGCACACAACCAACCAACACTTTGCCCAAAAACCCAAATCACAACGGAACTCCCAAACGACTAGCCCAAACATCTCGGGACTCGCAAGCAATAACAAACCAGCCTCGACAAATGCATGAGCTACCTCAAGCACGAAAAGCCACAAATCTGCGCACGGTGAGCCAAAAGACCAAAATACCCTAAGGGTCAAAATGACTCTAACGGCCCAACCGAACCATGAATCTGAGGCAAGAAAGAACCTCGAGAACCGGAATAGAAAACTGGGTCATTACAATACTTCCTCCTTTTAAGACTTTCGTCCTCGAAAGTCCTAAGACGAAACGGCTTCAGGAAACTCCACTAAAACCTAACCAACTAAACTTCTCGGCTAATACAACGCTAACCTTCTCCGAAAACCAAACCCTCTTGGGTTCTCAAAAACTCAAAGGCACTATGCCATCCAGTGCCACAAACAAACTCAACCAAGACCGGGCATATCTTGAACTCAGAAGGGAAATAGAGCGGCAATCCACATCCTCAACTAGCACCAACTCTCAAGCGGTGCTACTCTCAAACAAACTCGAGGGTGGCCACAAGCTCGAAACTCTACACCACGTGACTTGGCAAAACTCCTCTCGGAAGCTCACGGTGACAACAAAACAACCTCAACCCTACAACAAGTGACCAAACAATTGAACCTCATAGGTTCCAGAAAACCAAACGACCTACTCTTACTTCACAGAGACCAGTGAACCTCAAATCTTGCCTCTGACCCTTAACGACTATAAACAAACCACCAATGGCGGCCCGATCCAAAAAGCAAACTTCTCCAACTAGAACGCGACCACAACACTTAAGCAACCATCTTAAGGAGAAATCGCCGAACCAAAGGCAAGGGGCACCATCACGGTACACCGACGGCTAATAACACTCACACCGGTGAAACTTGACTACGACCACCTTAAAAGACAAGGGCCAAGCACGGACTCCACTCGGCCAAGCCAACGAACTAGAACTCCTCATCGGCCGAACGCAACATTTCGAGCAAGCCTACAAACAATCGGCCAAAGAGAACACCGCCGAGCAAGGAACAACCAACATTCCTCTCAAAATCTCGGGGAAGCAAGGACTAAACCATCACGCAGCTATCTGCGACACAACACCACGAGGAAAAGCGGCTCAACGACTTACCAACCAACGCCACGACACCTGCGTGCCAACTCACTCAAACTCGGCTCTCGCTAATGCCAAGCTGCGAACGCACAACAACTAGGAATAAAGCCGAGAAGGGCTTGCTTCAACAGAACTCAACCCAAACTTATAACGAGCAACGCCGCCTCAAGCTACCACTCAACTCTTAAAATCCAGCGGCTACTCAAAAGACTTCTCCTTTTAGCGGGCCTAACTCAACTTCCAAACTAAGCTCCACTCCGAAACCTCACAAGGAAAATGGATGGCGACAACCTCCAAGCTTACGGATCCTAAGCCACATGAATCCGCAAGACTACCTCGGAAGCTAACACTCGAGGTGGCATCCAAGGAGCAACTCAACCACCACAGAGGCTAGGGAAAAGGAAATCTTCAATCCCCAAAGAACCATCAACTTGCGAGAACAACTCAACTCTTACTTGGTGGCCTCGCTCTTGCGGGACAAACAACTCTTGCTTGCTAACAACACAAAGCGGGGACCCTCTCATTTGGGTGATCGCATGCGCTACTCGATCAACTTCACAACTCGGGAGCTAAGGCGACTCGCCAAACGGAAACGACTTCTCATCAAGCAAACTCGGAAGGGCGGCGTGAACTCACACACGCTCGTGACTTGCTCAAACCCAAGGCAACAAACAACCAACTCTCTCTTGGAAGCAACACCCAAGGGAAATCTCAACCAATCGAATCACCAATCCGAACTAACAGAACTTACTCAAGCTGGGAGAGGGTCAACTCCCAAAACTTTTCGACTAGGAATAAGACCTCAGGGCAACGCCCTCCAGCTAGAACCGAACTAGCTCTCGAAACAACAAAAGAACCAAATCTTGGCCAAACACTCACAAGAGGCAGAACAACCTTTACTGCAGCCTCTAGAACACCATCCAAGAAAACGCTTAACTGAACAAACGACTACTTCCAAGGAGCCAACAAACGTTTCCCTCTTGCTAGCACCACAACCATCAATTCCAAGACCAAGGGAGTAACCTGACAACTCCCCGAAGGAAACGGCTCTTACAAGCAGACAACCGAAGGACAGAGAGCTTCTCATACGCTCCTTTGTCTTGCTCCACACTAGAACAACAGCATCTAAATCTCACAGGGCAACAACAGGGGCCCATCTCAGACTGAACCTCCAAAAGCCAAACGGGGCAACTCAACATCCTGGAAACAGGAAAACAACCAACCAACAGGGCACAAACCACTCGCCCCACGAGCAAAACTAATCTCTAGCAACTCCAATCCACACCTTGGTCAACACCAAGCATCAACTTGCCACCACACCGGAACCAATCCGGACTTTACTCCAAACAAACACTAGCTTGCTAGTCTACCAAGACTGCTAGCAACTCCACCGAGGCTACAAACTACACACCTCCAGCTGGCCAACTAAACTCACTACCTGGGCCTGTCTGAGCTCTAGAGAGGCTCTCCACAACCTAGGGTTCTCCGACAACCCTCGACACACCCACTGCCGGCAAACGATCTAACAGACAAGCTGCTGAACAAACAACTCCAATTTCAAAGCATCCCAACCATGTTTGGCCAACTCCAACTCCTTGGGAACCTAGAGGACCCGAAATGCTCACTGAATCGTCATCCTCCTACTCAAAGCATCGGCCACAACATAACTTCTACCCAAGGAAAGATCCAAACAACTCTCTTAGCCATGACGCCGGAAACCACGCGCGGCTTAGCTACCATCGCTCTTGTTCGGTTTCAACCGAACTCCAACCAACAATCAACAAGAAGATCCGCCAACCAAGCTTAGGTCCAACCCAACAACACTTGCCTAAGCAACAACTCCGATACCACGAGCACGGTATCTTACCACCTCGACTAAAGCCTTGCAACAACCACAGAGTCCAACTTCTCCGAGGAACCGAGCACTAGATCTCCAAAGCAAACCCTACATGGATCGAAACTCTCGCCACGGAAGCGAACCACACAAAACACACTTGTGTGCACAACTCTCAACCTTCCTTCAGAGATCCAAGACTAACAAGCGCTTTTCCAAAAGCAACGCTAACTCCTGGCAGAGATACAAACAATCCAAGGAACACCAAAAGTTTCATCTCCACACGATACACGAAGCTGAGGCAAGCTTGCTCTACCAAAGCATAACAATGCCAAACCGAACTTACTTTATACCAAGCCTCTACCAAGGGTGCTTACCCAAAAAGGCATCGGAAACCTCTCACAAGGCATCCAACTCGCCTCATCGACATCCAACTCATGGTCCTCAATTTGGACCAAACTCGCATTTACAACGCTCAACTCTCCTCAGATTTAGGCACTCGAAGGTAGTTGACCGCACTACCAACCACAAAGAAATCTCTTGGCCTTAACACTAGCGCGAGGATCACGCGCACCAACACTTACCAACTGCCAACCTGCTGACTTACTCAACCTTCAGTAACACTGGGAAAAGGCTCCGGCTCCTCTCGAACATCCTTTCGCTTGTAGTCCATCGACTACCACTGAACTAGCCCTCTGGCACGACCTAAACAGGTGCCACTGCCATAAACGGATCCAAGACTTAGTGCCAAGGTGGCACACCAACCAATGCACCTCAAGTGCTACTGCTACCAAATCCACATTTTACTACAGATGGGGCCAACAAGGTCACTACCTCAAGTGACAACAATTCTGGCTAGGCATACGAGGGTTCAACTCAAACAACCATGACTATGGCATCTCATCAAACCGGACGCTCACGACCTACTCTTGCATCTCCACATGATGCTCAACAAAACTCCGCCGCTCTCTCAATCAGCAGCAGGCTAGCTCCACTCAGGAGCTCACCAAAGGAAGAGTGCTCAACTCTACCAAACATCCGAGGAAAACACCAGCGGATCCAATCCAGAAGAGAACAACGCCACTTTGCACCCTTAACCGCAGGGTTAAAACATCTTGGCTGCAAACAACAACACTTTACAGGAGCACAAAGATGCCTCAAGCAGTCTCCTCGAAGGTCGCCAACTCTGCAGACTACTCACTAGGCAATCAAACAACCGCTAAGGCTCAAGATCAACACTTGAGCGCCCCAGTGGTCCACACGGGGACTGCTCCCACAAACATCCACATAAGCACTGACCATAGCTAACTCCTCTCTTGGAGTGGCACTCCAAGGCAAAGCACCACCACACCCTCTCACTGGGGAAAACCAACAAGCCGGGCCACAATTGGCCTCACGGAGTCAAGCTCGCGCCTCTCACGGGGACGATGTCCTGGGGCATCCGAATCTATCTGGATACCTCAACAAGCCACAACAAACATCACACACTGCGGGAAGTTGGCATGATGGCGCTCTAAACCCAAACCAACAACGAGTCAGAACCTGCTCATCTCCGCTCCACAACACTACACAAGGCATACACTAGATGACAGGTATTGTAAATTCTTAACCCTTTTTTTTTCAACAACAAATAGTAAACTTAGGCGTACTGATGATGGCTTGAGAGTCTTGATGATCATGGAAAAATGACCTACACAAAAGGTCGGGTCTACAGAATCTATGACTCGAGCTCGATACCAACTGTAAAGACCAGACCGAATAAGGTTCTAAATAGGCCATTACCTCAATGCATGCATACAAATCTCTGAGAAAATTTGCAAGATGGTGTTTGGATTCTAAGTAAAATCTAAAACATGAAAACATCCATTTAAAAATCAACATAAATTCCTGAAACCTGTCCCTGTTTCCAAGCACCTGTTTCAAGGCAAATACATTTCCAAAACTTACTCTAATCAGAGATTTATTTAAAACATACAAGCTTTACAACAATGCTAGAATCCGGTAAAACATTCAGAAAACACCCTAGGGCTCCGTGCCCAACTACATGCATTCAGAAGACATTTAAATCATAAACATAAACATAAGACTCAGAGTTGAACAACGGGTTTCCATGATCACTGACTCCTCCTCCACCATCTGTCTCGCACCATGGTTACTGTGGAAAACCACATAATAAGGGTGAGTAACGAATTACTTAGTAAGAATCCCCAACTGGGGTACAATACGATGTACATGGTCATCTCGATGAGCGTATGCAAGCTATGAATATAAACACAGAATAGAACACATAGCTTAGCCCACACTTGGGCCTCGGATGCCAACTCAGGGTCTTAGTCCGGAAATCAATCACCACATCCACACAATACACAAGTCGCCCTATACGAGAAACAAGTCTCGGCCTCAACTTTGTCTCTACCGTCGACTAAAGGTACAATAGCTCAAGATCCCGAGGAGCTCTCGCCGTGTGTTGTAATGAGCGTAAACATGCACCGCGTGCTCTGCGAACTATGGGGGTGCGGGACTGAGAGGCAAGCGCCCATGTCCGATCACCACGCCTAACTAATTCTTTGGATCGGTGTCACCGACATAGGGGTGTGAGACACGACACGTAAACTATGTCGGCTGAACCACCGCACTTTCAGGGCTAAGGAATGGGTCGTGGTAGACTTACACCGAGAAGCCGCCCTTACCTTAACAGTGGCAATCAAGGGCTACGGCCGAACACGCCGAGGCGTGCCGACCGCCGGGGACGAGGCAATGCCAAGTCATCATCCCGACCGTTGGGGCATTTAACGATCTTCCACCCTCACCCAAGATTCGGGGCACCGTTAGGGTTAGCTATTCCCTAACGGGATCGGTGAGCTCCATCTCATACGTCCCCTCGCCGGGGTGCAAGGTACGTTATGCACGGCCGGATGATGCTATCTACGCAACTCTAACTCGCCTTAGCAATCGGCAAACAAGCAATATCATCCAATACGTGCTCAATAAGAATACAACGAACCTAGCATGATACTACGAAGCAGGGCGGAATACTGAGCATGCCGAAAGGAACAACCTAGCATGGACTAACATGAGAAACAACACAGAAATCATGCCATCGGAATTGAGAATAGAGCACTTATCACCAAACATGTCAATAAACACAAACAAGAATACAATCAGCAATCACATAATATATCGCAGAGGTCCACACAACCCGGTAAGAAATCCTTACAGTGGGAAGACCTCTAAACACAAGAAACCTAAGCTGCGATCGAACCCAGAGCTAGCTAGCGAGAACCTAACAAAAACAACAATAATTTCAATCAAAAGGCCCAAATATAATAAAACAAAGCAGGCTCGGCTCGGGAGCAACTCACAAGGCGCGACGGACACACGAACGAGCATTTGCCACACGGGCGAGACATTTGTTGAAATTGGGTATGTGTGAATGGCGCAGGGTGTTTGCCGGGCGCTGCTTGGCTTTTGGGTCTTGCGGGCGCTGGCGCGATCGCTGCTGCAGACACGCTGCTTAGGGCACGGCTGGGAGCACGGGCGCTGAAAGCTGGAGCGGCAGCTGTATGACACACGGCGAGCTTCGGCATTAGGCGGCGGCGCGCGCGCGCTCTCAGCGAGGGACGGCGCGGACGAGATCGAAGCGAGGGCGAGGCGACGAGGCGACACGACGCGACGGCGCGGCGATCTGGCGGCAGCGGCGCGCGAGGGCGCGCGCTCTGGCAGATTCGTGCGACGACGAGCGACGGCGTCTGGCTGCCGGGCGGATCTGGTGCTACGACGCGGCGGCGGCGTGGCGCTGCTCGGCCACAGGTGAGATCTGGTGCTCTGACGCACCCGGCGACGGCGGCGTCGGGCGGCGCATGGCTCGGCAGTGAGGCTAGGTCGGGGGAGAGAGAGAGAGAGAGAGAGAGAGAGAGAGAGAGAGAGAGAGAGAGAGAGAGAGAGAGAGAGAGAGAGAGAGAGAGAGAGAGAGAGAGAGAGAGAGAGAGAGAGAGAGAGAGAGAGAGAGAGAGAGAGAGAGAGAGAGATAAAGTGAATTTGGGGAAAAAAAATAAAAGAAAAGAAAATGAATTTGGAAAAGAAAAGGAAAATGGGAAATAAAAGGAAAAATAAGGATTTTATCAAAAATCCATCCTTATCCACTTTTATCCTTAAAAATCCCATTTCTCGGCTTCCTCCTTCGAGACCCGGCTGAAGCAACCTCTCCCAATAAATAAACTCACTAAAATCCAACTCCCAAATCAACACCAAGGGCCAAGCTCGAATCCCAAAGGAAGCACACAACCAACCAACACTTTGCCCAAAAACCCAAATCACAACTGAACTCCCAAACGACTAGCCCAAACATCTCGGGACTCACAAGAAATAACAAACCAGCCTCGACAAAGGCAGGAGCTACCTCAAAGCCTGAAAAACCACAAATCCTGCACGGAGAGCCAAAAGACCAAAATACCCCTAAGGGTCAAAACAGCTCTAACGGCTCAACCGAACCACTGAATCTGAACCGAAAGCACCTCGAGAACCGGAATAGAAAACTGAGCCGTTACACTCAATTAGGATTAAAAAAAAAAAAAGTATGATCTATGTATCGTTAAGTATTTTTGTAATTTAAATTTCAGTTATTTAGATTTTTTTAATTTTTAAATTCCAAAATTATGTAATCAAATAAAGAATTCAAGGAGTTCAAGGATGGATATCCATAAAAGTTCAAAGAAGATTCATGAAAATTAATTATTTTCTAGGTTTAGGGACCATATTATGATCATGGTTAATTATTGCATTTAAGTTTTTTTATGTTGTTTTATGCTTTATTTAAGTTTATTTATGTTGTTTTATTTCTTCGATATGTTCACCTAAATAAACCAACATAATGAACTTGGGTCTCAATTATAAATTTGAGTTTAATTGCATTCCAAACAAACAACTATGAAGCTTTTGATCATTAGTAATAGGTTCTATCAAAGTAGGGTATCTAATTATAGTAGTGTAGGTTTAATGAAACGTACAAAGTTCATGTTTGGTTTAACTTAAAAATCTATCAAAACGCAAAGTTTTAGGTTTTGAAGCAAAGAGATAGAATTAACAGAGAGTTGTTAACCTATCTACTCACAACTCAATTTTTAATCCGCGTTCAATCCTTGAGAAGGATAAGCTAAATGCAAGCAACTTTCTCGATTGGGAAAGAAATTTGAGAGTCGTTCTCAAATGTGAAAGAAATGAGTCATTCTTGATAACACAATTCATGAACCCCTCCCACGAGAAGCTAGGCAGGCTGAGAGAACTGCCAGGCAAACTCTCCTAGACAATTCAGTGTCTGTCACATGTCTAATGCTAGCATGTATAGAACCTGACTTTCAAAAATGTTTTGATGGGATAGATGCATACAACATAATTCAGCAGCTGAAAACTTTGTTTCTGCATCATGCTAGGTTGGAGAAATTCGAGGTTAATCAAAAGATCTTCGAATGTCGGTTGGATAAGAGAAAACCAATTGAACCTTATGCGTTTAACATGATTGGTCATTTTCAACACATGAAAAAACTAGGATTCTCTTATCTAGAAGAGTTGTCTACCGACATTATCCTTAATTCATTGCATTATGGGTTTAAAAACTTCAATTTGAACTTTTACATGCAAGGGGGACGAGCAAACCTACAAGAGTTTCATGGGATACTAATTCAAGCTGAAAGGAAGATTCCTGACGAACTTGAAAACATAAGGATGTTTTATGGTTAAAAAAGAAAAAGGGTTCAAGAAAACTGGGGCTACTAAAAAGGAAAAGGGTAATGGCTAGAAAGTTGCTAATACCACTTCTTTTAAGAAACCAAACCCAAACCAAAAGTAGCTGCGTAGCATAAATGTTTCCATTGCAACGACATTGGCTATTGGAAAAGAAATTGCCTCAAATACTTGGAGAATAAGAAGAATGGTACTTCTACTTCAGGTATTTATGTTATAGAAGTAAATTTAGCAATTTCTACTTCTTCATGGGTATTTGATACTGCATGTGACACTCACATTGTTAGTAATGTGCAAAGACTGACAAGAAGTAGAAAATTGGCTAAGGGAAAAATTATACTACGTGTCGGCAATGGAGCAAAAGTTGCTACATTGGAAGTATGAGTTTTTAGCTTATCTTTGCCGTCTGGCCTAGTTTTGGAACTTAATGATTGTTATTATGTTTATGATATTACTAGAAACATTATCTCGATCCCTGTTTTGGATTGAGAAGGATTTTCATTCATAATAAAAGGAGGAATTTGTTCTGTTTATTTGAATAATTTGTTTTATGTCACTGCTAAGTTATTAAATGGTTTGTATGTTCTAGATTTAGATACACACATCTATAACATCAAAAGCAAGAAACATAAATCAAATGACTCAAACCCTACATACCTATGGCATTGTTGATTAGGCCACATGAGTTCAAAACACATTGAGAAGCTCCATGAAGATGGAATTCTCAACTATTTTGATTTCGAATCATTTGATGTATGCGAATATTGTTTTATGTGGAAAATGACAAAGTCTCCTTTCACAAGTTCAAGTGAAAGGGCTAATGATCTCTAAGCTCTCATTCATACAAATGTATGTGGACCTATGAGTATTTTGGCTAGGGGAGGGTATAATTACTTCATTACTTTTACGGATGATGTAAACAGATATGGATTTGTTTACCTTATGATGCAAAAGTCAGAATCGTTTGAAAAGTTTAAACAATTCTAAAAAGAAGTAGAAAATCAACTTGGGAAGAAGATTAAAGCATTACGATCAGATCGTGGTGGAGAATATTTGACCCAAGAATTCAAAGATCATTTGAAGGATTGTGGAATACTTTCACAATGTACTCTACCGGGTACACCTCAGCTAAATGGTGTTTCTGAGTGGAGAAATCGAACCATATTAGAAATGGTTGGATCAATGATGAGTCTTGTTGATTTGCCCATTTCCTTCTGGAGTTTTGCACTCGAGACTGTTGCATTCACTGTTAACAAACCTCCATCCAAAGCTGTGGAAAAGACTCCATATGAGATATGGAGAGGAAAAGTTTCGAAAATGTCTTTTCATAGTATATGGAGTTGTGAAACTTATGAAAAATGTTTACAATCTGATAAGATATCACCAAAATTCGACAAGTGTCTCTTCGTGGGTTATCCTAAAGAGACAAAAAGGTATTACTTTTATAACCAAAGCGAAAACAAAGTGTTTGTTACCCACGATGGTGTCTTCTTGGAAAGAGAATTTATTTCTAAGAAGACAAGTGGGAGTTAAAAGTATATTTATAAACGAAGTTCGAGAAGAGCAATAAACGGATGAGGTTCACACTTCATCAGAGGCGGCCCGTCATGAAAATGCTCAAGAGGTGGTGCATTCCATTCATGTACCTCCTACCGTCCCACATGGAGATGATTCAAGCCAAGTTTCTAGATTTAATATAGAAACTTCTCATGTTGTTCTCCAATATAGGTCTAGTATGTTGATAATTCTACCAAAGAAATACGTTGATTTCTTGTTGACAGACAATTCCAAAATAATGAATTTGGAACATCAAGAACCTACTACTTACAATGAAGCTTTGGAGAGTAAGGACTTCAAAAAATGGCTACAAGCCATAAAATCCGATGGCTGAAAATCAAGTATCAGACTTGATTGATTTGCCTAATGGAGTGAGACTTATTGGTAGCAAATGAATTTTTAAATAAAAAAACAGACAAAGATGGAAACGTTGCAGTTTTCAAAGTAAGGCTAGTGGCAAAAGGTTATAAACAGATTCATGGTATAGACTATGATGAAACCAATTGCAATGCTGAAATCCATAAAGATACTCCTTGCGATTGTTTCCTATCATGATTATGAAATATGGCAGGTGGATGTTAAAAATGTTTTCTTGAATGGGTTCTTGAAAGAGGATGTGTATATGGCACAACCTGTAGGTTTCAAGATCCAGCTAATCCTAGGACAGTATGCAAGCTTCGAAAATCTATTTATTGATTGAAGCAAGCATCTAGAAGTTGGAACCTCATATTTGATGAGGCAGTAAAAAAGTTGGTTTCCTTAAAAATAAAGAGGAATCTTGTGTATACAAGAAGTAAAGTGCGAGTAGTATCACTTTTCTTGTTCTGTATCTGGATGACATACTACTCCTAGGAAATGATATAACCATGCTTAAATGAGTCAAGGAATGGCTTAAAAAAAATTTCTCTATGAAAGACATTAGAGAGGTTGAGTACATTATGGGAATAAGAATCTATAGAGATAGATCCAAGAGAATGATTGGATTTAGTCAAGAAACTTATATTGATAAGGTTCTTACTAGGTACAACATGGAAAAGTCTAAGAGAGGTTTCATGGAAAAGTTGGTTGTCACTAGATACACTGATGCGAACTTCCAAAGTGACACAGATGACTCCCGATCACAATCTGGTTTCATATTTTGTCTCAATGGAGGAGCAGTGAGCTAGAAAAGTTCAAAGCAAAGCACAATCGCAGATTCTACAGCATAAGTAAAGTACATTACGACATATGATGTTGGAAAGGAAGCTGTTTGGATTAAAAAGTTCATAAATGAACTTGGTGTAGTTTCTAGCATTGAGAATGGCGTTGATTTGTATTGTGATAAAATGGTGTCATTGCTCAATCAAACGAACCTAGGTCACACAAAAAGCCAAACATGTACTTAGAAAATTTCATCTCATTCGAGAGATCGTGGCAAGAGAGGACATCAAGGTTTGCAAGGTTCATACTGATGCAAACGTTGCAGATCCACTAACTAAACCATTACCGCAACCCAAACATGAGAGTCATACTAGGGCTTTGAGTATTAGACATGTGAGGGAATGCCTTGAGATTGTAAACTAGATGTTAGCAATTGAAAAACCATTGAACATGTTAATTAAATGTTTATCAATAAAAATTCTTTCTTATTTAATATTAGTTTAGTATTAAATAAAATGTCTAAATGATTTTTTTTTTTATAGGATTATCAAAATTGCTTATTGATAATTGGAACCCTACAAGGTGAACTAAAAACACAACACATTAAATGTTCCTAGTCTAAATCACTAAGTTGGACATAAGTGATTAGGTTGAAAGACCAGCATGTAATTGAATGATAGCGTAGTTCCATGGGCTATGGGGACATGGAGGTGTCTAGTCATTTATATGAACTAGAAATTTAGAACGTGGTTTGCACGTGATTGTCCTTCTTATGTCCTCCTCAAATTTGAAGTACAATGCACACATTTATATTTTAATAAATATATTCTTTTTCAAATCACTAAGTCTTCTCCCTATTCTATTTTTAATATAACTTTCTTCATCACATTTTTGTTTAGAATACTTTCTTCATCACATTTCAATCTATGTATTTAATTATAATTAACGTATCTTTAATTTATTTTTTAAGATAATAAATATATATTAAGGAAATTGAAACTTTGAAACATATAAGAATGTCTATAATTATTAATCATTTTTAAAAAGTATATAACTGTTAATAAATTTCAAATTTCGGTTTTACATTTACATTCTTATAATTATTTTTAATTTATATTTTTTTTTCAAGTTTTCATTAAATAATTCTATAAATATGTTAATGGTACAATTTGTTTTTCTTTTATAATATAAAATAATAAACTAAGAAATATTGGACTTATTTTATCTCCCCTAAAATTGATATATGAAGTTTTTTTAAAACTTTTTTTGTCCATTTAAATCATGTTTAGCATTCTATCATCATTCTCATCATTTACTTTTTTCTTTTTTTATCTTTTTTGTTTTATGTAGAATATAATATAATGTGTAGCGAATGATGTAAGATGGTTGAATGTGAATTTTTGTTTTTTTAGTAATGCTAGTAATATATATTACTTACATTTTTTTTATCTTTCAAATCTTTAATTTATTATAATTATAATCTAGTAAATATTTTTACATGTGTCTATAAATTTATTGTCATTACATTATAAATAAATCAAATTAAACATGAAAAAAAATGTTATCCAACATATTCAAAATTGAAATTCTTTTAAATAAATATCGATCACAATTAACTTTTGTTTTTTTGAAATCAATATCAATAACTATCTTTTCATAACAAATATTAATAACTATTACTTTTTGGTTTTTTTGAAATCAATATCAATAACTATTGTTCAATAAGAATATGATTGCATATTTATATTAAAATGTGAAAGAAATGAAGAACTTGAATCTCATCTTACCAAAACCCTAAAAATCAAAATTAACAAAATCGATTAAGGTACATGCAACTTTCTATCTATAGTTTCACAAATTCTTTTCTTTCTTTAACCAATTATAATTTATGGTTGTCATCTTTATTTTCTCTTTTATCTTCAAAATTGTTTTAAAACCAAGAAAGTTACGAAACCTTTTAATTTTCACCATTAAAATGAAAGATATACTCATTAATTTTATGAATTAAGTTATAGAAATAAAATGATACAACTTATCATATTCTAACATTTGCATTTACATTATTAAAAAAAAATATTTGCCTTTACTAATCAAATTTATATTGAATAGGTTAATATGAAGGTAGGAATATGAAAAGAGGTTAAACTATAAGTAATATTTATATAATATATTAAATACAATAATGTGATGAAAGTTATTAAATATAATATTAAAACAACATGCAAACTTGAATTTGTAGGTGTAGGTGGATATGAAAGGGTCAAGTTAAGTGATAAATTTTAATTCATGTAGGAGCATATTTGGATTTTTTTTAAATTATCATTAGGGAAAATTATTAGTCTAAAAATGATTAGTAATAATAAAAAAAAAACAAAGTTTTGCCTATAAAAAAAACAAAACAAAACAAAGTTTTGCTATGCAACTAAAGATAGACATATTGACCTTATAGCCAAATGATTCCTCTAATTCGAAACATAATAAAAAATGTATAGAAGACTGCTAATAAAATTAAATATCAAATAAGACCGGATATAAAGAAGTAAGAAGCATTAAAAGAGATGAAAATTGGATAACATGTATTACAAAAGTTTTATGTGAGAAAAAAATTAGTATTCTAACAAAATATACAATAATGATATAAATACAACGAAAACATAAATAATAAGAACAAATAAATATTCGAATCTTCAGATATACATCCATTATCGTTTACTATACATATATTTTTGCTCAACTTTATAAAAGTAAAGTTGACAATCATAAACCAAATTCAAAATATTGATTCATCACTTGATTCACATACAACTTTAATGCAACAACACAACATCTATATAGAATTTGAAGAGTGAAAGCATTTGAGAACTTGAGAAAAAATGCAAACAAAACATATTGGAGAGAAAGTGAGAATAAAATCTCATTTTATAGTAGACCATTAGAGTTAATTACAAAACCTTTTGAATTCTAAAACTTAAAAAATTGATTATGAATTCATAAATGAGAGAAAATGAATTTTAACTCCAACTTGTAACCATTTTATCTATTTATTGAGGGTGGGAGAAAATCTCTTTTAACTTAACCTGTTATCTATTTATTAAGAGTAGTTAATTATTATTTTTCTTAAATTTAGTCTATAAATACGTTTTTTTAGTGAATGCAAAATCAACCCCACTTACTCATATATTAATTCCTCTTTTTTTTCTTCTATATTTAATAATATTAATATTCATGAGTGACATGTTTGAAATTTTAAAACAACTCATTGGATATAATAGTAAAAACAAATGATTTGCCTACTCTAGCCAACTTGTAACCATTTTATCTATTTTAACCATTTTATCTATTTATTGAGAGTGGGAGAAAATGCCTTTTAACTCCAACTTAACCTTTTATCTATTTATTGAGAGTGGTTAATAATTATTTTTCTTAAATTTAGTCTTAATGCAAAATCAACCCCACTTACTTACACTATTACAAATTAGACTTTTCATGACAGTTAATTAAACAAAAAATGAGTAGAAATTTTAAAAACGGTCATAAAACCTAAAAATACGCGTTTTTAGAGAAAAGATTGGATAGTTTTTAAGTTGTAAAAATTTCATGACAATTAATAATTGTCATAGAAAATCTTTTTTTTTTTTCATATTTTATGGATGGTTATAAATTTATGACATTTATATCACTGTCATGAAAAACAGATTAAAGGGAAAAAAAACTTATGGTAAGATTTGAAAAAAAAAAGAAAAATATAAATATTATTGTGTATTTTATATGTGAATATATATAAGTGTAACGGCCCGGAATTTTCATCCCGGCCTTCCCGGGAGGCCCAGGGGCATTTTTGTAATTTTGGGTCGGGCCGGTTTTACGAGTCAATTTGAATAGGATCGGGATTTTTGGTGAAGGTATTTGGGCTTGGGAAAGAGTAAAATTAAATAGGGAATTAAATAGCACGTCGAACAAGAATCGAACCAGGGTCGTGTCGCATGCTTAGCGGAGAGGGCACACCGGTAGAGAGCCACGCGCGCGTTTGTTAATCTAAACGCGCGTTCTATTATATAAGTCTGCTCGTCCCTGTTTTGATTTAAAAGGCGGCTCGCTTGAGCTTCGCCCCATTTTCTTCTTCTTCTTCCTCGCGAAAACCCCGACAAATGACCAAGTTCTCCGATCTCTTCCTTCTCCAACCGTGTTCGATCAAGTCTTGCCTCCAATTTGAGGTCGTCTTCCATCCCCGAGCAGCTGGTAAGCTTCTTTTTCACTTTTCTATCAAAAAGAATTCCGATTTCTTCTCCCTAGTTTCGATTCCGTTCATCGGCCGAGTTGAGGCGATTTGAAGTATGGGTTTTGTGCAGCTAGTGTAGGGGAGTTCTTCTTCAAAGAATCGAGCGTCGAATCCCCGTGGATTGCTTGATTTTGACCCTTATTGTTCGCCTGTTCGCGCTAAAAACAGAGCCCTCGTTCGTCGAGCTCGCCGATGTGTGCCGTCCGTCGCGCGCGCGCGCCTCGCCCAGCTCCGCAACGCGTCGCCCGAGCCCCTGCTCGCCGAGTCGTGCCAGCGCGAGCGCCCCAGCCGAGCTTCTGTTCGCCCCTGCATCACCGCGCGCAGCAGCGCCCGTCCGCGCGCGTCCGCGCCAGCGTCGCGCACCCGCGCCCATTCTGCGCCCAGCCGCGCGCCTTCGAGCCCCGTTCTTTGCCCTCGTTCGTGCAATCGGCCCGTTCGTGCATTGCGTCGTGCCTCGTGAGTTGCTCCGAGTGAGCCTCATTTATTTTATTGCATTTAGGCCTATTGTGTGATTTTTGTGATGATTGATAGGTTCCCGGTAGCTAGATCGAGATTGTTCGCGACTTAGGATTTCGTGCCAAACCGTCCCCGACCAAGGTAAGGATTTCTTACCGGAGTTGTGTGGACCCTGCGATATTATATGTGATTGTTGATTGATTGCTTGTTTGTGATTATTGACATGTGTAGCTAGGTGCTTCAATCTGAATTCCCGGTTAGCATGATTTCTTGGTTAATTCTCATGTTAATCCATGCTAGGTTGTTCCTTTCTCGGCATGCTCGTATACATTCCTTGCTTTGTAGTATCATGCTAGGCTCGTTGTATTCTTATTGAGCACGTATTGGATTTTATGGAATTGTTCTTTGTTTGCTAAGGGCGAGTTAGAGTTGCGGGTAGATAGCATCATCGGGCCCGATGCATAAAGTACCTTGCATCCATGGCGGGGACGCCGAGCAAGTCATTCCGCCCCTGGACCCCGTGAGGATTTGCTAACCCGAGCGGTAGGCCCCGCAATCTTGGGTGAGGGTGGCGGATCGTTAAATGCCCCAACCGTCGGAATGATGACTTGGCATTGCCTGCGTCCCCGATAGTCGGCACGTCCTCAGCGTGTTCGGCCGTAGCCCCTGATTGCCACCTGTTAAGGTAAGGGCGGCTTCCTGGTGTAAGCCTACCACGACCGTTCCCTTAGCCTCAGGTGCGGTGGTTCAGGCTGACATAGTTTACGTGTCGTGTCTCACACCCTATGTCGGTGACACCGATCCAAAGATTTAGTTAGGCGTGGTGGTGGACATGGGCGGCTTGCCTCTGACCCGGCACCCCATGGTCTGCGAAGAGCACGCGGTGCATGTTTACGCTCATTACAACGCCGACCGGAGAGCTCCTCGGGATCTTGAGCGAGTGTACCTTTTCGTCGATGAGAGAAGTGCCGAGGCGGGACTTGTTTCTCGTATAGGGCGACTTATGTATTGGGTCGTGTGATGATTTTATTCCGGACTAAGCCACCGAGTTAGCATCCGAGGCCCAAGTGTGGGCTAAGCTATGTGCTCTATTACGTGTTATATTCATAGCTTGCATACGCTCATCGAGATGACCATGTATATCGTATTGTACCCCGGTTGGGGATTCTTCTTGAGTAATTCGTTACTCACCCTTATTACGTGGTTTTCCCGGTGTAATCGTGGTGCTTGCGACCAGGATGCACGAAGAAGGAGCTGTGATCATGGGGCCCGATCTTCCAACTCTGATTTTTTTATTATGACTCTCGTGTGTTTTTGTTTTCCCCGAATGCATGTAGTCGGGCACGGAGCCCTAGGATGTTTGTAAATATTTGTGGATTCCGGCATGTTTTATCGAAGAGTTTTGAATGGCTTTTAGTAAATCTCGATCGAGTAAACTTTGGAAATGTATTTATCCTGGAGCAGTGCTTGGAAACGGGACGAGTTTTAGGAAAATGTCTAGTTTTTAAAGGGGTTATTTTGAATGTTTTGTTTTAATTGGAATCCGAAATCATGTCTGTTTAAATGTCCTTTACTTTGAATGCATGCATTGGGGTAAGGGCCCATTTAGTGCCCCATTCGGGTCGGTCTCTTACTGATTGGTATCGAGCTTAGAGTCATAAATTCGTAGTATGACTGTTGTTGTAGGTCGTTTTCCCATGATCACTAGCACTTCGATGATCATCAGCACGCCTAAGTTTACTATTTGTTGTTTAAAAGGGTTAAGAATTTACAATACACTGTCATCTAGTGTATGCCTTGTGTAGTATTGTGGAGCGGAGACGCAGCGGAGTTTCGACTCGTTATTGGTTTGGGTGTAGATCGCCAAACATGCCGATTACTCGCGCGCGGAAGAGGACGCCCGAGAGGAGGCCGAGGTGTCGAGGATCGGATCGACACCGCGAGGACATCGTCCCAAGCGAGAGCCCGATAGCATTCCGCCCAGTAGCTCCCATGTTGAGCCCAGAGTAGGCATGAGGCGGCGATCGTGCGCCGTGAGATCTGCTCCCGGGCAGAATTTGCTAATTCTATGAGGTCTATGGTGGTTGACTGCTGAGTGGCAGAGCGCGAGACCGAGCTTTATTGGCGGCCAAGACAATGGGAAGAGTCCCGAGCTCGGATCGAGCAAATTGACTCGTTTGTTTCAAAGAGGCGCAAAGAAGCGGCACCCGACTCCGCAAGAGCCCAGTGACCTTTGAGGCGGAAGTGGCGAAGGTGCCGATGAACTTGGTAAATGGTTGAAGGACTTCGTAAAGTGGAACCCCGATAAGTTTGACGCCACGGTGACGCTTTATCAGCGACTTGATGGATTGCCCATTTGGAGTACACCTTCACGATTATGGTGTGCCCCGATGTGCAGAGGCCGAGGTGTGCAGCCCATGCGTTAGGGGGCGTAGCTAGATGGTGGTGGGAGTCCACCTTGAGTGAGAGACCAGCTGGGTCTCCACCTGCCACCTGGGAGTTCTTTAAGTCTGAGTTCAGGGTCAAATATATTAGCGATGAGGCTCAAGAGAAGATGGTGGCGCTTTTCCAGAATCTGCAGCAGGGTTCTGATTCTATAGAGGAATACGAAAGGAAGTTTTCGGAGTATGGCTATTTTGCTCCGCAGCTGATAGCAACCCCTGAGTTGAAAATTCGGAAGTTCATTTCTGGTTTGAGGCAGGGTGTGTCTCAGGATGTCAGAGCCCTGGCCCCTATCACTTATGCTAAAGCTGTTCAGCTGGCCACTATTTACAATGGGAAATATCATGTCGAGCGGGCTGGCGCCGCTCCGGTGCCGCGTCTTGTCCCAGCTGTAGTGGGGCAGAAGAGGAGGTTTGAGTTCAGAGGGGGCGGCCAGCGTCGCCAAGGGCAGTTCCAGAATCGAGATCAGCGTAGGATGCCGGCCCGATTCGGCCTCGCTGCAGGCGAAGCGGTCCGAGCGAGTTCCCTTTGTGCCACTTGTGGAAGAGTCCACTTTGGAGCTTGTCGACCCGGCCCGAGCGGTGTTTCAGATGTGGAAGAGAGGGTCATACGATCCCGTTTGCCGCGATCACCGGCTATGGCGATTCGGCTGTGCGAGCGAAAGCAGGGCGGGTGTTCGCTACGAACCGTCAGAGGCCGAGCGCGTGCGGATGCCGCATGATGCGAGTACGCTTCTTGTTTTGGATCATTGTGCATTTGTCTTGTTTGACTACGGCTCTCACGCACTCGTTTGTATCTGTATTGTTTCTTTGAGCATGCTAGGTTGAGATTAGAGCCTTTAGGTTTTGAATTATCTGTTGCTACTCCTTGGGAGTTAATATGTTAGCTAAAGATAAGATTAAGGATGGCCGGATCGAGATATCAGGGAGTTCTTTGGTAGCTACGCTCATAGTTCTACCCATGAGTGGTTTCGATGTGATCCTTGGTATGGAGTGGTTAGCCGCTAACCACGCATTGATTGACCGCCACCGGAAGGAAGTAGTGTTCAAAGCCGCCGGGTCGGCCCAACCAAGTTTCGTGGAGTTCAGTGGGTGGAGTTTGCCCGCCGATGGTGTCATCTGTGAAAGCCCGTCGTTTGCTAGCTCATGGAGCTTGGGGCTACCTAGCCAAATTGTCGGAGAGAGCCGTCCCTCACCGATTGTTGACCAAGTGCAGGGTTGTGCGGGAGTTTCTTGACGTGTTCCTCGAGGAATTACCGGGGTTGCCCCAAGAGAGAGGTTGACTTCACAATTGAGCTCGAGCCGGGGACCCTCCTATCTCGAAGGCTCCGTATCGTATGGCGCCGGTAGAGCTAAAGGAATCGAAGGTTCATTTGCGAGAAGATGTTAGATCGAGGATTCATCCGTCGAGTGTGTCCCGTGGGGAGCGCCGATGTTGTTTGTGAAGAAAAAGGATGGTTCGATGCGCCTATGCATTGACTATCGTGAGCTTAATAAGGTGATTGTGAAGAATAAGTATCCGTTGCCGTATCGATGATTTGTTCGATCACCAGAGGAGCTTCCGTGTTCTCCAAGATAGATTTGAGATCCAGGTATCACCGATTGCGGATTAGGACGCCGACATTCCTAAGACAGCGTTCGAGTCTAGATATGGGCACTACGAGTTTGGGGTCATGTCGTTTGGATTGACGAATGCACCAAGAAGCGTTCATGGACATGATGGATAGGGTGTTCAAAGCATTTTTGGACAACCGTCATTGTGTTCATTGGCGATATTCGATCTATTCAAGGACCGAGAAAGGATCATGCGAGCATTTGAGGAAAGTGTTGATGACCTTGAGGGAAAACCACTTTATGCGAAATTTTCCAAATGTGAGTTCGGTTGGAACAAGTGGCCTTCTTAGGTCATATAGTCTCGAGAGATGGTATAGCCGTGGATCCTGCAAAGATTGAGGCCGTGAGTTCGTGGGTCAGGCCGACTTGATTACTGAGATACGCAGACTTCTTAGGTTTGGCGAGTTACTACCGTCGGTTTGTTAAGGATTTTTCCGCCATAGCCTCGCCCCTCACTCGTCCGACGAGGAAGGGTGTCGAGTTTGTTTGGGGCGGTAGGTGTGATGAGAGCTTTGCGAGCTCAAGCGCGATTTGACTTCACCCAGATGTTGGCGATCTCGAGAGGACAGGTGGTTTCGTGGTTTCTGGCCCGATGCTTCCAAGTTCGGGTTGGGTTGTGTGTTGATGCAAAGACGGGAAGGTCATTGCTTATGCTTCCGTCAATTTGAAGCCATATGAGCGAGAACTATCCGACTCATGATATGGAGTTGGCGCGATGGTGTTTGCACCGAAGATTTGGAGGCATTACGTATGGTGAGCGGATCGGATGTTTACCGATCACCGAGCCTCAAGTATCTGTTTACTCGAAGGAGTGAATATGAGGCGAGAGGAGATGGTTAGAGTTAGTAAAAGATTATGGCTGCGAGATTCTGTACCATCAAGGTAAAGCCAATGTTGTAGCCGATGCCACGAGTAGGAAGGCGTCGCACTCCGCATGGTGTTGTTGAGCTCCCAGCCAGATTACGGAGAGAGTTCGAGCTGGGTGAGATTGCGAGTGTTGTTAGGTGAGGTTCTTGCAGAGTGGCTCGATTGATGATCCAACCACCGATCAGACAATGGATTATTGATAGTCGGTGAGTGACCCCGCACTTAAAAGATTATTTGTGAGTTAGTCTTGATGGAGATTTTGACTTTGTATATTCACGAGACAGTGGGGTGACATACGAGAGGTCGGTTGTGTGTTCCGGATGTTGCGGGATTGCGAGCGAGTTGCTCTCAGAGGCCCTGATTCTCCTTTTGCTTGGCACCCGGGGTACCAAGATGTATCGAGATCTTAAGCGAGACATTACGGTGGATGGGTATGAAAAGAGATGTGGCGGAGTTAAATCGATCGATGTCTCACTTGTCGCCAAGTGAAGGCCCTCGAGCGAGACCACCGGTTTGTTGCGGCCACGAGTGTACCTCGATGGAAATGGGAAGAGATCTCCATGGACTTCATTTCGGGTTTGCCGAGGACTCGAGGAAGTTCTCTCAGATCCGGGTGAAAGTTGACCGTTTGACTAAGAGCGCACACTTCATTCCGGTAGAGACACTTATACCGTGGAGCGATGGGCGCGATTGTTTTTGGAGCGAGATCATTCGCTATCACGGGGTGCCTGTGAGGATCGTATCGATCGTGATTCGAGGTTCACTTCTCGTTTCGGAGAGCGCTCGAGAAGGGTTTAGGCATCGAGTGCGGCTTCAAAATGACTTTTTCACCTCGGGCCGACCGATGGTCGACCGAGAGAGGTGAACCAGATTCTCGAAGATATGTTGAGGGCTTGTGTGTTGGATTTCGGGCGCTTGGACCCGATATCATATCGATGGAGTTTGCATAAACAACGATTATCGATCGGCGATTCGGATGGCTCCATTCGAGGCTTTGTATGGTAAGCGTTGCCGATCTCTCCGTGTTCGGGAAGAGGTTGGTGATCGCGAGTTTTGGGGTCCCGAGTTGCGCAATTAACCAATGGTCTTGTGCGCGAAGATTAGAGCCCGTATGTTGGCGGCTCGGAAGCAGAGCGCATGGAAGAGTTATGCCGATGTTCGGCGTCGGGATTTGGAGTTGAGGTTGGCGGCATGTATTCCTAAAAAGTCGCACCGATGCGGGTGTTTTGAGATTTGGCAAGCGTGGAAAGCCGAGTCCCCGTTTTGTTGGTCCGTTTGAGATTACGGAGAGGGTCGGCGGAGTTGCTTATCGTTTAGCCTTGCCTCCGTCATTGTCGGCGGTGCGGTGTATTTCATGTATCAATGTTGAGGCGATGCGCGTGCGGACCCGTCGCACATTGTGGATTTTGAGCCTTTGCGGTGAATGAGGATTTGAGCTTCGAGGAAAAGCCAGTGGGAATTCTTGCCTTTGAGACAAAGACACTGCGTAATCGTGAAATCCGGCTGGTAATGGTTCAGTGGAGGAGTCAGAGTTTAGAGGAAGCCACTTGGGAACGGGAGGATGAGATGAGATTGCAGTATCCCGAGCAGTTCCAGTCTTAAGTAACTTTCGAGGACGAAAGTCTTGTAAGGGGGGAGTATTGTAACGGCCCGGAATTTTCATCCCGGCCTTCCCGGGAGGCCCAGGGACATTTTTGTAATTTTGGGTCGGGCCGGTTTTGAAATTTAAAATTGCCGGAATAATTACGAGTCAATTTGAATAGGATCGGGATTTTTGGTGAAGGTATTTGGGCTTGGGAAAGAGTAAAATTAAATAGGGAATTAAATAGTGCGTCGAGTAGGAATCGAACCAGGGCCGTGTCGCATGCTAGGCAGAGGGCACAGCTAGCCGAGCCACCGCGCGCGTTTGTTAATCTAAACGCACGTTCAATTATATAAGTCTGCTCATCCCCTGTTTTGATTTAAAAGGCAGCTCGCCCGAGCTTCGCCCCATTTTCTTCTTCTTCTTCCTAACGAAAACCCCCGACCGACAGCCAAGTTCTCTCGATCTCTTCCTTCTCTAGCCGTGTTCGACCAAGTCTTGCCTCCAATTTGAGGTCGTCTTCCATCCCCGAGCAGCTGGTAAGCTTCTTTTTCACTTTTCTATCGAAAAGAATTCCGATTTCTTCTCCCTAGTTTCGATTCCGTTCATCGGCCGAGTTGAGGCGATTTGAAGTATGGGTTTTGTGCAGCTAGTGTAGGGGAGTTCTTCTTCAAAGAATCGAGCGTCGAATCCCCGTGGATTGCTTGATTTTGACCCTTATTGTTCGCCTGTTCGCGCGCTAAAAACAGAGCCCTGTTCGTCGAGCTCGCGCGGCGTCTTGCCGTCCGTCGCGCGCGTAGCCGCCCGCCTCGCAGCGCGTCGCAAAGCCCTCGCTCGTCGAGTCGTGCGGCGCGAGCGCCAATGAGCCTCGTTCGCCCCTGCATCTCGCGCGCAAGCAGCGCCTGTCCGCGCAGCGTCGCGCCCGGCGTGCGCACTCCAACGCGCCCACGCGCCCATTTCAGCGCCCTAGCGCCGCCGAGCCGTTGCTGCTGCCCGTTCGTGCAATCGGCTCGTTCGTGCGCGTTCGTCGTGCCTCGTGAGTTGCTCCAGTGAGCCTCATTTATTTTATTGCATTTAGGCCTATTGTGTGATTTTTGTGATGATTGATAGGTTCCTGTAGCTAGATCGAGATTGTTCGCGACTTAGGATTTCGTGCCAAACCGTCCCCGACCAAGGTAAGGATTTCTTACCGGAGTTGTGTGGACCTGCGATATTATATGTGATTGTTGATTGATTGCTTGTTTGTGATTATTGACATGTGTAGCTAGGTGCTTCAACTGAATTCGGTTAGCATGATTTCTTGGTTAATTCTCATGTTAATCCATGCTAGGTTGTTCTTTTCTGGCATGCTCGTATCTGTTCCTTGCTTCGTAGTATCATGCTAGGCTAGTTGTATTCTTATTGAGCACGTATTGGATTTTATGGAATTGTTTGCTGTTTGCTAAGGGCAGGTTAGAGTTGCAGGTAGATAGCATCATCCGGGCCTGATGCATAAAGTACCTTGCATCCATGGCAGGGACGTCGAGCAAGTCATTCCGTCCCTGGTCCCCGTGAGGGATTTGCTAACCCGAGCGGTAGGCCCTGCAATCTTGGGTGAGGGTGGCAGACTGTTAAATGCCCCAACCGTCGGGATGATGACTTGGCATTGCCTCGTCCCCGTTAGTCGGCACGTTCTCAGCGTGTTCGATCGTAGCCCCTGATTGCCACCTGTTAAGGTAAGGGCGGCTTCCTGGTGTAAGCCTACCACGACCGTTCCCTTAGCCTCAGGTGCGGTGGTTCAGGCTGACATAGTTTACGTGTCAGTCTCACACCCCTATGTCGGTGACACCGATCTAAAGATTTAGTTAGGCGTGGTATTGGACATGGGCGGCTTGCCTCTAGACCCGGCACCCCATGGTGCGCAGAGCACGCGGTGCATGTTTACGCTCATTCTGGCGCCGGCCGGGAGAGCTCCTCGGGATCTTGAGCGATGTACCTTTCGTCGACAGTAGATGATGCAGCCGAGGCGGGACTTGTTTCTCGTATAGGGCGACTTATGTATTGGATGTGTGATGATTTTATTCGGACTAAGCCACCGAGTTGGCATCCGAGGCCCAAGTGTGGGCTAAGCTATGTGCTCTATTACGTGTTATATTCATAGCTTGCATACGCTCATCGAGATGATCATGTATATCGTATTGTACCCGGTTGGGGATTCTTCTTGAGTAATTCGTTACTCACCCTTATTCTCGTGGGTTTCCACAGTAATCGTGGTGTGCGCGACCAGGATGCACGAAGGAGGAGCTGTGATCATGGGGCCCAGTCTTCCAACTCGATTTTTGTATTATGACTCGTGTGTTTTTGTTTTCCCTGAATGCATGTGTAGCGAGCACGCGAGCCCTAGGATGTTTGTAAATATTTGTGGATTCCAGCATGTTGTATCTAAACAGGTTTTGAATGGCTTTTAGCAAATCTCTGATCAGAGTAAACATTGGAAATGTATTTATCCTGGAACAGGTGCTTGGAAACAGGGACAGGTTTCAGGGAAAATGTCTAGTTTTTAAAGGGGTTATTTTGAATGTTTTGTTTTAATTGGAATCCGAAATCATGTCTGTTTAAATGTCCTTTACTTTGAATGCATGCATTGGGGTAAGGGCCCATTTAGTGCCCCATTCGGGTCGGTCTCTTTCAATAAGTTTGTGAGTTTTTTAAAGAAAAAAAAAAGAAATGGAACGGGGAACGACAACTAGGGCAAAATGTGGGTGAGGTGGAAGTTAAAGAAGAGGGGGAAGAACGATTTCGTTTTTCTCAAAATCCCACTTCCGTTTCAGCGTGGTTGGATGAAAGATCGAAGGTGAAAGCGGCGAGAGAAGGAAGATTCGCACGCGGACGATCTTCAAACCTCATCGTAAAAGATGATTTCATCCCCAATTACCAATCACGACAAGTAATTTACACACGAACATTCTCGTAAGCACACAATTCTCTGAAGAACAGGTGTTTAGAGTTGAGTAATTTTCTGACATCTTTAATTTTTGGTGTTTTTTCCATTGATTCTAGTAGCGTTTGATTTTCCACCACTTTGCAGGCGATTCCCTTTCCCAAAATGTTGTTAACTCGTTTATATCTCGCTTTCTTCCTTTCGTGTTTTTCTTAAGCCCTAGCACCCAATGCCTAACTTGCCTCTCTCTCCATCTTTACTCATTGACGCTTATCGTGCCTCAACCCCCTTCTTTTATCACTGTGAGTTCAAGAATAAGGTTTTCATCAATTTTTTTCTTTTTTGGTTAATAACAGTATTTTTCTCTAATCTTGGGTTCTATCTCTATAGTTGAAGTTTCCTTTACAAAATTAAAGATTTTGCTGATTATTGTTTTTCAATTTACATTGGTTAGTTAGAGTTGGTTCTTCATTTAACTTGAGGAATATCATGGAGATACTTCAAAGAGTTGGTTCATCAGTGAGCCAATATGAATTTGTAAGTCCTCAATTCTTTATGTTGAATGAAGGTGGAGTTCAATTGCTCTTGCAATAGGGAGAAAATTGGATTGATGAACACTATGAGGAAAATTTAGTTCTATTCTATTGGGATTGATATGTTTTCTGAAGAACTAGTTCACACAAGTTTTCCCTTTTAGAAAATGGTCGGTTTATTTTAGAGGGCTTCCGTGTACTTTTGCTTGAACATGAACATGTTGGATACTTTAGAGTTGTTTTTTTTTTCTTTCCTTATTTTAGATTTTTTTTTATTCAATTCTTTCTAATCCACATTCTCTAACAATGATTCGAATAATATGATCCAAGTGGGTTCAAGTGTCTGAGTTTTTTTTTACATGCTCGAGAGGGATATTATCGAGACACTCTAAAAACACGTTTCCCTATGGAGATGTTTGGGATGAAGTGGGATGTGCAATGAAGGCGATTAATTGTGATTACTTCATTAATTTGGTCGTTGTTGTACTTAGAAGTTGTAATTTTTTATTTGTGGCTTTCTAAAAAAAACTACAAACTTACCTTTTCTTACTCTTGACTCTAACTAAACTTTTTACTTTCTGAAGAAAATTTGTACAACTACCTTATTCATCAACAATGCTTTTTAATATTTCATTGTCTTTTGTATGTGAACTTCTGTTGGTCGTATCTTTCTTTAGATTGTTTTTGCACATGTGGTTACTTCTAATTGTATAGTGGTTGTAGCAATTTTTTTTTTTTTTTTTTTATGAATTTGAATGGTAGATTGATGTTAAAGTTCAAGGTATCACTACAAGAAATATAACCTTTTATAGCATTGTAATATAGTGTTTAATAAACAAATGTTATAGAAAAAATGTAAAGCAAAAGGCGCGGAAGTATTTTTTGTTTAAAAAAATTCCCTCATGCTCTCAATATTACGAAGGATGGTTGAAATCTGAAAAGTGTAATCCCCTCTTCTTCCTCACCCATTTCTTTCACTTTTTTCCTTATATTTTCCCCTTTCATCTCTATAGCTAGAAATCTGCCTTTGAAAATGATTTGCTCCTTCAATTCCTAATCTTTGCAAATTCACCTGTTCTCAAGGTATCGATTTATAATTTTAATGTTGATGTTCTAACAAATTAGGTTTGAATGTATCTTTGATTATACCTAGATTTTAGATGTTGTTTCAGTCTCATGTTTTCTTCTTGCCTTAGTAAGGTTTCGATTTAGGCTTTTATCGTTCGAGAATGACTCCCAGACGAAGGAGAAAGTACTCTTGAAGCTAATTTGGTGTCGCTACCAAGAAAGGCATACTTTGGATGTCCAAGATATGAGCATTAAAGGTATTTTTTCGCATATGAAGGAGTTCTTAAAGGTATGAGCATTAAAGGTAATTTTTTTCTTCTTATCAGAGGAGAATGATTTTAGTATCTTCATTGTATTTTTAAGGAAATTCATGGCAGATGGCATATTTGTAAAATCTAGATTCCGCTTTGATTTTGATTTGTAGAAGCTCGACTCACAAATAAAACACAAATAACACAACCGCGAAAAAGATCAATTACCACCCAAGGTATGTGCAAAGTTGTTTATGCTTCTAGAAATATGCTTTAGTCATTTCAATCTTTTTTATTAACTGTATTTTCTCTAACTTTGCGTAGGTACTTTTTAAATATAGTATGAATGGTCTTTTGCTTATTTTTTATATTAACTATATTTTTTTAAGCTAAATTTTGAAGTCTGTGTAATGTGTGTCCAGGCTCAAATTTTCTACCTGTTGACGAATCTCCAGTCATTGTCATAGAAAAAAAAAATGCATCCTCTTCTTCTCCGACAACTCTCAAGTCGTTCAAGCTTTCTCTCATATGGCCATGGAAAAAGGTTCGTTTTCACAAACCTTAACTAATACTGATCAAAATTGAACAGAAATAAAACTCCCTACTTTTGATTTCAATGGCTTTGTGTTTGGTGTTGGATTTCAACGAAGTTGTGAATATCGTCAAGCTCAACCTGTGGTCATACATGTTTAACCCAGACACTAATTCGATGAGTATTCCAATTCCTTCTTCGTAGCTCGGAATATTGGTCTGCTTTTGCGGGTTTTGAGTTTAATTTTCTTTGTATTATCTTATAATACTAGTTGGGTGTTGATTAATTGATTCATTTTTATACTGAATCACATTTCATTTTGTATACGAATTTTTTTCTTTATCTTTTAAGAGGGAACACTAATGACATTTCATTCTTCGGTTCTCATCTCTAGTGTTTGAAAAATCATACAAATAAGAAGGAAGTAAAGAGGAAGAGGAACAAATAGTATCGATATCGAGCAAAGTTTCAGTTTCTGTACAGATTCACCTTTTTAGCCCTAACTTTTAGGGATTATGATTTTCATTGGCTTTGATCAGATGGAGCTCAAACTGCTATTGAGAAATTTAACTCAAGTAATTTTTCTTGCACCTATTTATGTTTCATCTACTCGATAGAGATTAAAGGATTTCATAGAAGTTTAGTTTTTGGAAAAAACAAGGAGTTATTGTTATAGAAATACTTTTATTCTCCATTGCAACTTATAATTCAAAGATTTAATAATGATGATGTTGTTTTGGTGCGTTTATGATTCAAATTTTGACTAAGTTTTTTCGATTAGAAACTATAACAGGTGTTTTCAATATGATTTCTACATATTGGATGAATAACTGTGATGTCTAATTCAAAGATTTACTATTACATTTTGTAGGTATTTTGTTCGAGGTGATCGTGTGTGTCTACACTTATCTACAAGGTGTCAAAATATTGTTTTTTTCTTTCGTTTATGAATGATTGATTGTAATTTACAAAATTTATATATTGGTTACTGTGTATAAGACTTTATTTGAACGGTGATCAATGAAGTTAGCTTGACATCTATGTGGATTGTGAATTATCTTACAAATGCATGATTATTTACAAATTTAAATATTGTCAATTTTTAATTGATAGGCTTAAATGTAATTAATATAAAATAAATTTATGAATAAATAAATAGAATATATTCAATTTTATAATTTAAAAAATGTCATGTTATCTTTTCCATGACAATTTTAAACTATCAAGAAATAGAAACCACGACTATTACAATTGTCATGAAATGTGAATTCATGACAGTTTACGATGTAATTTTATTTGGAAAAATAACTCTACTTTATGACATTCTAAAACTGTCATGATAACAAAAGTTAAAATTACAAAAATAACATAATTTATGACAATTATTAAATGTCATAAAAAGAGATCTTAAACCCTATTTTTCATTGGTTCATGACAATTTTTAATTGTCATAAAAAAATATTTCATAAAAAAATATTTATGACAGTTTTATAATTGTCATAAATTATATTTTATAACATTTTTATTATTTGTCATAAAAGACTTATCATGATAAGGGATACCATGACATAGCGGATTTTAGAGATAATTGTCATAATAAGTTTATTATGACAATTAAAAATTGTCATAGAAAGTTGAAATTGTAGTAGTGTTATATATTAATTCCTCTTTTTTTTCTTCTATATTTAATAATATTAATATTCATGAGTGGCATGTTTGAAATTTTAAAACAATCATTGGACATAATAGTCCAAAAATGATTCTCCTACTCTAGCCACACTTTAAGGTTTTAAGATTAAGATTAAGATATATGTAATATATTGAAACATGACCTAACAAAGTTCTAATAGTAGAGTTATTCTTTTGTATGTAGTGGATTCATTTGATACGAGTATAACATTACAACCATGATAAGATTGATTTAGTTTTGACACTGTTAAATATCGTGCTTTAAAAAGAACTTAACTTTGGTTTTTAATTTTTGAAAATATTATTTTACAATACATACTTTTAAATTATTTTTTAAAAAGTTTCGAAGTGAGTGTTCTAAATAGTATTTAATGAATAAATGATTAATTTCTTTTACTAATATTATGTTTTTTTATATCATATTCAAATAATATAAATGGCGAATGATAGTAAAACAAGAAGAAGATGACTTTTCTACAATCATCACAACAAATCAAGAAGAAGATAACTTTTCTTTGACATTACCAAAAATCAAGAAGAAGATGACTCTTCTACAATCAACACCGCAATTCAATACCATTGTAACGACCTGACTTCCTAAAATACTCTAATGGGATGTTACGAGTGCATGTATATTAAAAATCCACACCAATCGTTTTAATAATCACATGCACTTTCCAACAAAACTCGATAAAATTATGAAACACAATTGATAGTTCGAAAACATACAAAACATGGTTCGAGATCCCGATAATTCAAAATGAAATACAATTCAAAAGATTTTAAAACATAAGGTTCGATACGAAGTAAAAACAATGAGGAAAGGAAATAACAACGTCGTGTCCATGATCGATGCTGCTTCAAGCCTAGCCATCTTGGAATGGATCAGTGCCTGAAATGTAAGGTGTGAGTTTATCGAAATATACTCAGTAAAGAGCCCGACCATGGGGTTAAGCATGCAAATAGAAAATAAGTTATAAGATACGACAAGTGAAGGTAAATGCCTCACACATGCATGCCCGACCCCTATGTAAGGACCCGACCCAAATTAGGGTCTGAACCTAAGTCCTTAACTCTAAATGCATGAAAACAGCGTTCGACGCTCCGGGCATGTATAATTAAATCTGGTAAAACAATGTTATTGAAATCCACTAAAGAATCAACTTTATAAAAACCATAAAATTCGATCAAAGTGTCATTGGGTACCCAAGAGTCAAAACATAAAAGCTCGAGAAAATATGTTTAATTTATCATGCCCCTAATAGTTCATGTAGAAGGAATAAATTAAAAGACTCTACACAAAGTAATGCAGCAAGTCCCATGGTTATCTCCAACTCCATCAATCATCCATCTCGGTACAATCTAGTAGTACCTGTGGGAATTCCACAATGAAAAGGGTGAGTTTTCGCAAACTCAGTAAGGCTTCCCCAGCTCGGGGACAGACATGCACAATAATACAAACATCGGCAAACAAGTATGATCAGCAACATAACCAAGGGGTATACAAAACCCAAGCTCCTGGGTGCTAAATCAAGAAACCTCGTCCATGACAAGCACCACGCAGAGCGGTCTAAAGGTCGTAGATCCCAAGACCCAAATGCTCACAAGAGTCCTCTGACGCGAGAGCAATCTGGCATCCTAATCCAGAGAGAACTGGTGAGTCGAGCAACTTGTTGACCCCAGGCCCCGTACCATGGCGAGAGGTGGTGCCACACCAATCACCAAAGAACCATATTAGGCTCATACCACCTACCTAGAGAGAGCCTAGGCTACTAGTAGAAACCATCCAGGGTCGTTAGCCTGGCCGGCCGACCATCCACGGAAGTTCTGCGGAGCGAGAGGATATCACCTCAAGCTAGGGTGTGCGCCCGAATATCATCGTCCACACCCACCTACTAGTCTCCTCTATCCGATCTTCATGACTCGTTTGGGTCCAAACGAGGCATCAAGTCGTGCATCAACATCATGCAAGTCCATATCAGGACAAATGTGCAAGTCCATATCAGGACAATCATGCAACCATGTGTAACTTGACCATATCAGGCAAACATACATGATTCATGCATCACTAGTCATACATGAGACAAGCATGAAATGCATATGCTCTCGATTTAATTAAATGCAACATACAATGCACATGGTTATGCTACAATCAGATAAATCAACTCATGCAAGTAAATCAACACATGTATTAACCACAGGTCCTCGAGAAGGGGTGAAGGGTTACCTTGGCCAGCTCTCCAAGAATCCACTTGAAGCTCCAACTAGCCAAACACAACTCCGAGCCTTTGAACGAACAAATTGGTCAAACTAGCACCTTAGACCATCAAAATCATATCCAAAACATCAAATTTATCAAACTTGGAAGAAACTCGAAAAATGGGTCTCGGAGACACTCGGTGGCTACACATGCCTCATGAACTCGACTCAAAGAACAGAAAATGGTTCGAGTCAAATCTGGTCAATAAAAGTCAATGGGTCAAAACTCATCATTTTACCCAAGCCAAACACCCTTTAAACTCGATACCAAACAAGCATTATAGTACTAACCATTCTTTAAATCACAATCCAAACAAACCTTAAATTCACATTTTAAATGGCTTTGAACCATTATTTGAATAACATAATCTTGTAACCAAACACCATTTAACCATAACTTGAATAGCATAAACCAGTAACCAAACATGCTTTATTCACATTTTAAATAACCATAAACCTCAACTTAAATAAGCTTAAACATGAAAACAAACACCCTTAATCCTCATTTAAATGTCCACGACCCAATAAATAAACATTCCTAATTCATCACTTGAATAGCTTTAAACTCAACCCAAACATTACCTATCCATTATTTTAATATCCATAATCCACTAGACAAATAACTTAATTCACAACTTAAATAAAGCTAAACCAGCAACCAAACACCCATAATCCACCATTTAAAATCTTTAAGCTTGAGACAAACACTCCTTAAATCTCATTAAAATAGCTTAAATCCCCACCAAAACATGGGTTTTCTTCAACCTTGGGATAGCAACTAACTCAAGCTTTTTCTACCCTCTACAATGGAAGCAACGAACCAAACAAAACAAACACACCTGAAAACCACTCTAGCAGCAACGAGATTTCAGCAGCAATAAGACCTTCACGACGATAACGGAACAGATCTCGACGAGCAGTGGCGCACTCATTGACCAGCAGCGGCACACTCATTGACCTGCCACAAACTCGACCGAACCCAACTACAGAACCCACCGCGACAGGGAACACGACCACGAACGACGCTGGCAAGCTAAAAGTGGCGAAGAACCACGCTCCATCGATGAAAACTCCCACGTCAGCACCCCACGCTCGATCGCGAGCTTTCCCAGACGGAACCCACGCAGCTGCTACACTACTCTCCTCAACCCGCGACAACGAGCTTAGACCTGCAACCACGCGACCAGCTGCGAAGCTCGTGATTCCCCTACGCAGTGACTCGACGACACTAGCTGTTGACCCATGGCGAATCGAACCCACGCGGCAGCTGATCGTCGAATTCCAGCAAGCCTCACAGCGAAGAAGATGATGAATAGTGCGGCGTGCACAGTGGATTCTCAGACCTAGGGATTCCAAAATTGTTTTAAATACTAGGTATTAAAAGACAATCTTGCCCCTCCTATCCAACATAAATAAAAAATGCACTTTTACCTTTTATTCAAATAAAACCCAACAAAATTGGGTTATCACACCCTAGGCTAGTAACGAGCAAACAATGTCAAACGACGGCGTGCATGCTGTGACAAAGATATAGCTACATGCGGAGTAATCATCTGACCACTGTCAGAGGAGGACCACAAGTGAGGGAAAACACACAGTTTCCATAAACCTCGGGTCTAGACACGTTCCATACCGTGTCCATAGAGACATACACCAATGTCTGGGAGTAGCATGGCCTATGTTAGGGACCCGCCAACTACATTAGCGGAGACATAAACGAATGCCTTGGGGTAGCCTGACCTATGCCAGCGACCCGCCACAGTGTACTCGCGGAGACATACACAACTTTCTAAGAGTAGCCTGACCTATGTTAGGGACCCGCTACACTTCCATTGCACAACTCTAATAGCATATCAATTGTAACGAGCCGACTTCCTAAACCTCGGGTCCAGATACGTCCCATACCGTGTCCGCCAAGAAGAACCAAAATTGTTTTGGGGTAGCCTAACCTTATCAGGGACCCACCAAATTGCATCAGCGGAGACATACACGAATGCCTCGGGTAGCCTGACCTATCTGGGACCCACTACGCTGTGCTCGAGGAGACATACTCCAGTGTCTCAAGGTAGCCTGACTTATGCCAAGGACCCACCACGCTTTCGCTAGGTAGCTCCAATTAGTGTATCAACAGAGACATACTCGAAGGCCCTGGGGGTATCCTAACCTACATCAGGGACCCGCCACGCTCTCACTGTGAAACTCCCATCGCGTATCCGCAAGGCATACACCTATGCTAAAAGAGTCACCTGACCCTGCGGGGAGGACCACGAGTGAGGGAAAGCACACATGATCCCTAAACCTCTGGTCGAGACAACGACAACTACTAACCTCGGGTCAGCAAGAGCATACATAATGCCAATAAAATCACCTGACCCTATCAGAGAGAGCCATAAGTGAAGGAAACTTCATGGTCCCTAAACCTTAGGCTCAGGGTGCCAACTTCATGGTCTCTAGCTATCGAAAACTGTGAAAGAAGGTGGATTTCAAAAGGGGATTTTGAGTAAACTCGTCGAAAAACTCCATTAAAAGCTGAGCTGAATCTCGAAAACAAGTTCTAAAAGGAAGAATCTCACCTACGACGAGGAGATCGAAGAGGAACTCACTCCGATGGAACACACCGGAGTCGAGAGAGAGAAGCTACGACATTCACAAGCTAACACGTCAACTTTGACGGTGCTCGTTGTTGCAACGGAGCAAGCTGGTGGTGGCGACTCGGCTTGTTAGAACGCGGCTAGGTTGGAAAGAGGAGTAGATTGGTGGAGGAGGCTAAATGGAAGGTGGGAAAACTAGCCGGCGTCGGTGGCTTGATCGGAAATAAGAGAGTAGAGAAGGAAGACGGGGACGACAAGGCCACACGTGGCATAAGTTGGACGCTTGGATTGTTGGGGATGGACGCTGCAATTAGGCAATGAATGGACGACTCTAATGGGAACCTCAGAGCTGCTTGATGGCCGACACGTGGATGAGTAAGGATGGAAGATTGGTGGCAGACACATGGGTTGATGGGAGAGGGGGAGGGCGTTGTCTGATGCTTGGGATTGGGGAAAAAGGAAATTTGTTAGTATTATTTATATGATATTTCTTTTCCCCTTTTAGACATGTGCTTTTAAAACCAAATTTAACCCTAGTTTTTTATTTCTCTAAGTAAACATAAGGAAACAAAAGAATTTACTTAACTAAAAAAACATGATTAAGTATATATATATATATACAAACATTTCTTTTTAAGCTCTTCACTTGAATGATTGCGTAATTACTCCAAGAAATTAAGTAATAAAGATTATGGATTTTTAAATAGTTTCCAATACTAAATCTAGTTAACTTACTTTAAATTTGAATGAATATTAGGTGTTTACAAAATATTACTTTTCAATAAAAGCATAACTATTTTTAATTTAAACTAGGGTGTTACAAACTAAATCTCATATTAACATGAATACCGTACTAATATATCGAAAACATACAAAACATAGTTTGAGATCCCGATAGTTCAAAACAAAAGATAGTTAGAAGAGTTTTAAATATAACTTCAACAGTAATTAAAACAATGCAGAAACATGAATAATGATAGCTCTTAGCCTAGCCACCTCAGAATGGATCAGTACCTGAAAATGTAAGGGGTGAGTATATCTAAATATACCTAGTAAGAAGCCCCACCCTGGGGTTAAACACGTAAATAGAAGCAAGTTAGAAAGTACGACAACTAAAGCTAAGGGTCTCGCACATCCATGCCCAGCCCCTAGGTGGATCACGAGCAAACAATGTCACACAACAACGTGCAAGCCGTGAACAAGATATGACTAAATGTCGAGCAATCATCTGACCACTGTCAGGGTAGGACCACGAGTGAGGAGAACACACGATTTCCCTAAACCTCGGGTCAGGACACGTCCCATATTGTGTCCGCAAAGTCATATAATACTATTTCGGGGTAGCCTGACCTTGTCAGAGACCCACTAGACATCATTAGCGGAGACATACACGAATACCTTGGGGTACCCTGACCTATCAGGGACCTGCCACGTTGTGCTCGTGGAGACAAACACAAATGTCTCGGGGTAGCCTGACCTATACCAGGGACCTACCACGTTGTGCTCACGAAGATATACATGAATTTCTATGGGTAGGCTGATCTATGTTGGGGACCCACCCGTTGTGCTCGCAGAGACATACACGAATGTCTCGGGGTAGCCTGACCTATGCTATGGACCCACCACGCTTCTACTGCACAACTCTGATAGCATATCAACACAGACATACACGAATGTCTCGGGGTAGCCTGACCTATTCCTGTTTCGCATTATTTTACTTACTGTTGAACTTATATTTACAACTCTTCTAACTATCTTTTGTTTTGAACTATCAAGATCCTGAACTATGTTTTATATGTTTTCGAACTATCAGTACACTTTTTAGACATACACAAATGCCTTGGGGTAGCCTGACTTACGTTAAGGACCCACCACGCTTATGCTATGCAACTCTGATAGCGTATCCGCAGAGCATACATAAATGTTAGTAAAGTCACCCGACCTTGTCGGGGGAGGACCACGAGTGAGGAAACCACACAGGATCCCTAAACTTCGAGTCAAGACAATGACACACAAGTCGTGTCAGCAACGGTATACTCCAATGCCAATAAAGTCACCTGATCTTGCCAAGGAGAGCCACGATTGAGGGAAACTGTAGGGTCCCTAAATCTCGGGTAGAGGCGCCACCTGCTAACCCCTAACATATGGGGACCGACTTGCCTGCAGAAAACATCCTTATAATGCATATGCTCGTTCATCGACAGATATCTTCCCATGCCATCATATGTCCCAGTTGCCTCTTCCACTAGGTGTCAAGGTCAAGAAAGTCGTGACCGACTCCCTCTCTCACGTATTGGGATGAGAAAACTAGTAGAACCATGCACAAAGCATATGAGATTCTATGAGTATAACAAAAAAATATAACTAGCACGAGAGTCACACGAGATAGCCTAGCCTAAGCGACTACAACCGCCAACCCGAGGGTTGGTTCAACACGCAACGTGCGCTCAACAATCAAGGAACTCGTTGTTCCGTACACAATGTGACACGTGGATGAGATCCGATCCCTTAATCTGATGTAAGAGTCAATTCATAGGTTAGTGTAGTCCAACCACGTATCTCGAAGTAAAGAGGATTCATATCCTCACTCGATTTCTAAAGGCATTAGCAAGTCACATCAATAACACGATATTGATCATGCAACACGAGTCTTAACAGAGGTGAGCTAGCTACTCCTCTAGGTGGCTAACACGATAACCGAGCCTAGTTTAACTAACGGCGAAGGTCATCGATCTAATCTAGAGTGTAAAGATGACGAAGCGCTAATACCTGAAGGTGAAAAAATAGAGAAACCGAGCATATAATCATTGTAGCACGTCTACAGTCAACTATAGATGAAACAAACAACAACAAAACATGCATTAACTCATTCATGAGTTCCCTAACACGTTAGGGCCATTTTTATCTCAAGCGCTACATGCATTACCCCAGGCAATCTAGTCATTCGGAAGATCAAGCGGATAAACAGTTCATCACGTGTACGCACATAAGGTACGATTTGGGGAATGAGGATTTGATCACATGGGCACAACAATCAGAGACAAAAAGCAGTTTAAGAGCTACACTACGATTTCATGCTATCACGGTATAATTAGTTCAAACAGTGAGTTTTAACACTAACCCAAATATGTGACAAGTCATCCAACATTCGTTTCTTGTAAATCCTAACATTCACTATTCACACGTTTTAAAGCCACAATCATTTCCTAGATCATAATGGAACTCCTTACCTTCCTGATGACTTGACCAAATCACCAAGAGAATCCAACGAGCTAAACGGCAAAATCCCGAGAGTCACCTAAACAAAGAATCACGAGTAAAAACCAATGAAACGGACAAACGAAGCAGAACTAGCTGAAATTGAGCTCACCATGTGAATGGGAGTGAAGAACTGAGCTAACCATGCGTCACCGGAGTGTGGTGCTGCGAGGCCGGCCAGCGGCATCACGTCACCACCAAAACCAACAAACCTTACCTTGTTTCAAAGATCTCGACGCCCTGAGCACAAATTTGATATTAGTCTTGCGAGTAAAGCTCTATAACTTCGTGAAACTATGAAAGAAGAAACGACTTTAAAACTCTTAACTCTAGAAAACTCCATTAACGACCAGAAAGGAAGCTTTTTAAGGGAAGAAATGACTTTCCCATTGAGAGAGACGAGCTCTGGTAAGTTCGCACTGGCCAAAAACGAATGCGCAGCTGCTACCTCAAGCAACGGGGAAGAACACGAGATCCTCGCGGCAGGCGATGTGCTCACCGGCGTTGCCTTCTCGGTGGCTGCAACGAAAGTGGAGGAGGACGGCTGGAGAAGGGAAACCGACGACAGGATTGGACACAACTGGGATGAGCAATGAAGACAGCCGCGATGAGGCCACGCGGATGGTGAGGATGGGTTTGGTGGCGATTAGTGTGAGAAGGGAGAAGACAGACTGGCACGCACCAAATGGCAGCTACAGTTGAAGGGTGAGTGCGAATGGACGGCTTCGATGGAAGGGGACAGTCTTCAATGGTTTGCGGCACACGTACACAAGGAAGGGGTTGTGGTTTGGTTTTGTGGGCTGCTGTGGAGTGATTTAGGGATTGGGAAAAAGGATTTTCAAATGTTCTTTTTATATAAATAAAAACCTTTCCATTTAAAGATATATGCTTTAAAACCACCCAAAACCTTATTTTTATTACTCAATTGAAAGTAGGAGCAAAATGAGACATTAACTAAATTAAAACACCCTGGATAACATGACCAATTAACTTTTGGAATGATTAAAAATCAAACATCTATTAGGGGTCGCTAGTAAAATTTAAACAACCAAATAAGAAGTTTAAACTAAAACAACATATTTATAAAACAGTTTAAGTTACCCAAAAAAATTTAATTATATTTTAAATCTTCATGGTTGTTTTGCATAATTATAAGAAAAATAAAACTAGGGTGTTATAGCCGTTACTTTTTGAAATTTTCAAGGTGGTGGTGTCTCTTTACTAAAGTCATCACTGTATAAACGAATAAAACTTGACCAATTTTTCACAATTAACTCTTACCATATATATATAAAGAAACACCTTAAACTACTTTGTCTCGAACAAAGAGAATGAAAGCCCATCAATGAAGAAATTTAAATCTATAACTTCATAATTATTGAAAATATTAACTCTACTTGTACTCGTGAAAAATGAGCTTTTTTTTAGTACAAATGTGGAGGGACCAACAAATCCTCACTACTAATTTTAAAGAATATGAGAGTTAAATACCGATTTTCAAGATCGAACTCGTAATCGTAGAATTGAAATGAGTTGCTGCCAAGCAAGATAACCAACATGCTATCGATTTTCCAGCTTTTTTAATTTAAAAAGTAACAAAAACAAAAAGAATGGCATCGCCCAAACTTGAACTAGAGACCTTCAGTGTGTTAGACTGACGTGATAACTAACTACACCACGACACCATGTTGGCATTAGAGGCAAATTGATATGAATAATTATTATAATTTCAAATTCTATTATATTTTAAGGGATTTTTCAAGAATAGCAAAAAAAATTATAATAATAATAAAAGATTTATAGATGTCAAATTTTTTGTTTTTTTTTTTAAAAAATCAAATTTAGCAATAACTGATTTTATTGAGTTTTTTTTTTTTTTTTGAAATCAACTGCTTTAATCAAGTTAAACTATAGTTTCATTAGGGTAAAAAAAAACTAATAGTTTCAATTTTTTTTTTCTGGTACATTAATAGTTTGAATCAAATCGCCTTTAATAAAGTGAAATAATGACCTTCACTCAAGTGAAATTGAAAACTTCAATTACATTAAACAAATTGAAAAATCTATCAAAGTGAAATAGATTGAAAACAAAGAAAATTAAAATATTTTATTATGTATGAAATATTTGTAAAAAGTCTATATAATTCAAATAGAGATTCTAGAATTTGCTATTTACAAAAAAGTATTCTATTATTTATTTTGAGAAAATTATAAGTTTGGTGTCTATAATTTGAAAAAAGTTAAAATTTAGTTCTTATTGGAAAAATTTATAATTCAGTCGCGGTAGTTTTAAAAACTACAATTTATTCTATATGATTTGATAAAATAGTTCTTATAGTTTCTAATCATTAGAGAATGGACCTTGTGGAAGTTAGTTATTTATGTATCAATAAAATCATTATGAGTTAAGTGACAGATTTGACAAAAAAAAAATCACATCATTTATACATGCATAACTAATTTTCACGTATATAATTATAAGCAATTACACAGGAGTAATCTTTTATGTTTTTATCAAAACATATAGATTCTAAGTTCTAATTTTAGTTTCTCAAAAAGAAAAAAAAAAAAGTTATAATGTTTAGAGTCATAGTGAAAACATTCTAACTTTTTTCAAATTATAGGTATTAAATTTTAGTTTTTGAAATTATAAAACTAAACTCTAACTTTCTTCAAATCATAGAGACCAAATTTATAATTTACCATTTTATTTCCAAAATAAGAATAATTCTAAATGATTGGAAACATAAATTATAAATTTGGTTTTATGCTTTGAAAAAATATTAAATTTTTGTATCTATATCTTTAAAAATTAAAATTTAGTTTTTGATGATTTGGAAAAAGATAAAATTTAGTTTCTATAGTCTTAAAAACTAGAAAATATAGTAATTTAGCTCATGTGACCTAATAAAGTTTTTTAAATAATTATTGTCGTTTAAAATTAATAACAAATAAATACATCAAAATTAGCTATTTATGGGTACATATACTTTTTGTCCAATCAATCAGTTAAATTGGTGAAACTAAAAAGAGACACTATCTTGAGAGGCATATTAAGATTTCACTATTGTCTCAAATTTGAAAAGTAGATAATCCTCCAAACCATCTATAAGTTCTCTCATAATTAATTGGTTATGTCCTACACTATCTAATATAACACGCATCTCAAGATGGTGCCATATTGGGAAGACTATTTTGCATTAGATTCAATTTTGGACTAAAATACTTGATTAGATCAGAATTTGTGAGAGCAATGGCCACATGGAGTTATGATATCATATTAGATAATAGGAGTTTCACCTCTCATATATCATTTAAATGTGTCGAAGACTTCTCACCTTTTTAATATGAGACAATATGAGTATCTTCAATACAAAGACATCGATGTATTCTTGCGTGGCCAAGAAATTATGAGTAGGGCCGGCGGACCTATGAAGGGACTAGAGGGGGCCCTAATATAACTCGGGTATTTTTTTTATAAATATTTTAAATCACTATATATTTAATGTAATTTACATATGGTAACATATAAAACGTGAGCTCAACGGATTTTGGCCCCCCAATTTTGGAACTAGTAGAGGTTAGAGGTGCTAATAAAAACTGAAAACCTATAGCACCAAACCGAATAAAATCGATCAATTGGATTGGTTTGGATTTTTCACATAATATTGGACATATTGGTTTTTATTTGGAAAAAAATGGAATGTTTATAAACCAAAAGTTATTGAATCGGTTCAGTTTCGATTTGTAAGAAAACAATAAAAATCGAACTGAACCAATATTGATTTATTTACTTTCATTTTTATTTTTATATGTTAGTTTAACTTTTTATTGGTAAATGACTAATTATTTTTGTTTAATTCCATTATTAATTTTGAAAAGTTTTAGGAAAACAACATTCAAATAGGGGTTGGAAGTAAAATATCACGTAAACTAGTACAAAATAATTAAACCATATGAAAAATAAATCAAAGAAAATTGAGCCAATTTTTTTGTCCTTTATTGGACATTGATTCGATTCTTCTTTTTTTCATTGATCGAATTGGTTCTCGATTTGGCTAAAAATCAAGGAAAACCAAACCAATGGTTTCTATTTTATTGGACATTGGTTCGGTCCTCTTTTTTTTTTTTATCAAATTGGTTGGATAGGTTCAATTCTCGGTTTGATTGGCAACCAAAGAAATTTGAACCAATATCACCCATAGTACATGTTCGAGGCTATTCAATGCTTCCTTCTTTTATTTATCTTTCTTTTCCCTTATTCAGTTTCTTTTATACTTTATCCAACTTTTTTTTACAAATGGTACTTTTTAGTTTATTTAGTATATTTTTATATAGTTATTTATTTGAAAAATTGTGCTACACAGTCGACTCGTGTTGCGTGATGAATATCATGTTATTGATGTGACTCGCTAGTGCCCTTAGGAACCGAGCGAGGATATGGATCCCCTTTGCTTCGAGACACGTGGTTTAGCTGCACTAACCTACAGGTTCACTCTTACATCCGAGTAAGGGGTCAGATCTCATCCACGTGTCACATGAGTTTGAACACAACGAGTTCCTTGGTAATTGAGCACACGTTGCGGGTTGCACCAACCTTCGGGTAGGGCGGTTGCACTCGCCTAGGCTAGGCTAGATCTCGTGTGACTCTAGTGCTAGTTATATATCTTTGTTATACTTGTGAAACTTCATGTGCCTTGTGCATGGTTTCATTTGTTTTCCTGTTGTAGTACGTGGGAAAGGGAGCCACTCATGACTCGTTTGACCCCAACATTTACTATAATGACCTAGTACGTGGGAAGGAGAGCAGTCATGGCTCGCTTCACCTCGACACCTACTAGAAGAGGCCACTAGGATAGATAATGGCATGGAGGGATGCCTTTAGGTGAGCCTGAATGCATTATGGGATGTTGTTAGCAGGCAGGTCAGTCCGCGCATGCTGTGGTTAGTAGATGGCGCCCCATGCCCGAGGTTTAGGACCCTGCATTTTCTCTCACTTGTGGCTCTCTCTGACAGTCAGGTGATTTTATTGGCATTCGAATATGCTCATTGCTGACACGACTTGTGTGTCGTTGTATTGACCCAAGGTTTAAAGATCCTATGTGGTCACGCTACCTCGAGACATTTGTGTATGTCTCTATGGACACGGTATGGGACATGTCCCTACCCGAGGTTTAGGGATCCTATGTGGTTTTATCACTCGTTGTCCTCCCTGATAGGGTTAGGTGACTTCATTGGTATTCATGTCACCCCTTCTAATACGTTATTAGAGTGTCGCAACAGAAATGTGGCGGGTCCCTAACAGTGGTCAAGCTACCCCGAGACATTTGTGTATGTCTCCAAGGTTGCATTTTGGCAGGTCCCTGACATAGGTCACGCTACCCCGAGATACTTGTTTATGTCTTTGCGAGCACAGTGTGGTGGGTCCTTGATAGGTCAGGCTACCCGAGGCATTTTTGTATGTCTCTGCTGATGTAGTTTGGTGGGTCCTTGACATAGGTCAGGTTACCCCGAGACACTTATGTATGTCTCTACGGACACTATATGGGACATGTCCCAACCCGAGGTTTAGGAAACTTGTGTGTTTCCCTCACTCGTGGTCCTCTCCTGCACGTCGTCGTTTGACATTGTTTGCTCGTGACTGGCATGGGGGCTGGGCACACATTCATGAGGCACTTAGCTTCAGCTGTCATATCTTCTAACTTGTTTCTGTTTGCATGCTTAACCCCATGGCAGGGCTTCTTACTGGGTATATTTCGATATACTCATCCCTTACATTTTAAATTACTAATCCATTCTAAGGTGACTAAGCTGGGAGGTGCATCGATCATGGACATGGTGTCGTCATTTCCTTTTCGCATTGCTTTTACTTCTTGTCGAATTTTATGTTTTTAAACTCTATTGAATGGTATTTCGTTTTGAATTATCGAGAACCCAAATTATGTTTGTATATTTTTTGAACTATCAGTTGTGTTTCAAGATTTTACGAGTTTTGTTGGACATTTGCATGTGTTTATCAAATCTATTTTGAGGATTTTTAAATGCATGCACCCGTAACACCCCATTATAGTGTTTTAGAAAGTAGGGTCGTTGCGCATAGGTTAGCACTAATGTCGTTCAGCCACTGCTCTTCTTGGCAGAGTATTCTTCAATTCTATATCTTTACGCAATGGAAACCAGAGCAATATTTAAGAGTTGGAATATTAATAGTGTTAACTTATCCTATTTGATTATATAGAATTTTAGTCTCTTCCATTTCATTTCATAGTTATAATAATCTTTCATGTATCGTAATCTCATACATAAATAATATCATGTTATAAATCCACACATTGACTATATTCTATCATTAATTCTCATGATAACGTAACATAAATTAAGTTATGGCCTTTTAAAAGAGAATCAGGCGACTCTCTAAAGTCATTGGTGTTTGGATTATGTGGCTGATGGTTTATATTACCGTTGATTTTCTTTTTTTTCAACCTTTGAAATTTCCCTTGACGATTAAAATCATATATGGGATCAACCTTTTTCTTGCATTGTGTATATATTTCAGTCATTTATTTTCAAAGGGGATTTGAACCTGTTACCACTTAATCAAAGATATATATCAATTATCACTAGACTAAATTTACTTCGCGATAGTTATTTAAAATAAAAAATACAGTAATCACGACAAATCCACCAACCTATTACAATCTTCACTGGGAGGGATGTAAACATTTGGAGGCTGTAAGAACTCGAATCGCTCTTATACCAATTTTTAAAATCTTGAAATGCGAATAGTAAAACACAAAATAGAACACTCGCGCAAGCTTTTAGCTTCGTGATTGGAGAGACAAGACACTCACAAATTCTCTACAAACACTTTATTTTATTTCTCTAAAAATCTCTTCAATTTCTGTTCTTTCTCTACCTCTTGTGCTCCATAGAATAAACACTCTATCTATAGCCTATTACAAACTTGGCCTCAAAAGGCTCTTACAATTTCCTAACCATATTTGGCTTTATATTTTCAAAAATGTTTCCCATTAATTCCTAAATAAAGGATCCACTAATTCCTTAAATAGCTCCTAAATTGACAACCCATTAATTTCTTAATTGACAACCCCTTACAATAATATTTTAATCACATTAAAAATAGCATTAAATTTTGTTTAACAAAAAAAACCCCATAAATTTAAATGTTTCTACCATCCGCCATGCCAATCATCTTCTTGAATCAGTCGAACAAAACCTTTGGTAATAGTTTTGTGAAAATATCATCAACTTGATTTTGGCTCGCTTCAACGCATTCCAATGCGAATAAACCAACTCCTTCATGAACCGACTAACACACCCAACATTTAATGCAAGATCCATTCTCGAAACGGGAGCAAAGACTTCATCACAGTCGATTCCCACTTTATGCGTGTGTCCCTTCACAACAAGTCTCGCCTTGTCGCGCTCTATCTTTCCTTGTGCATTCATCTTTTTCTTGAGTATGCACTTCACACCAATCGGCTGACTTGCATTCGACAATTCTACCAGCTTACATGTATCATTCGACTCAATCGCATTAATCTCTTCATCCATGGAAGTTTTCCACTTCTTGTCTCAACACTACTACTTCAAAGCTAATACTTTTAACATTTTCCAAAAGACAGAAAAGATGTACCTCATTTGTCACATCGTACAAGTCTTGCAAACTCCGCATTCTAGGTTGTACGGTTCATCTTCTTCTTTAGTTGTCTCAGAATCTCTTGGCATACTGTTGATGCAACAACTGGTAATTCTCAAACTTCGATGATGACTTCGATCGAATTGTTCCAATCTCATTCACTTTCTTCATTGAACCACACAGCGCGACTCACCATCACTTTCTTTCTAATTGGGTCAAGTAGCTTGTATCCTCTAGTTTTCTCATCATACCCGATGAAAACATACTTTTTGCTCTTGTCTTCGATCTTCGTTCTTTGCTGATCAGGTATATGTGTATAAGCCACACTACCGAAGACTCTAAAATGCAAAACAGTTGGCTTTTGTCCTCACTATGCTTCTTGCGGTGTTTGATCTCCTAACTTTGCATGTGGACATCGATTTTGCACATAAACTGCACAATGCACTACTTCCGCCCAAAATTCCTTTGGCATATTTTTTCTCTTCAGCATTGCTCGAACCATATTGAAAATGGTTATATTTTTTCTCTCAACCATACCATTTTGTTCAGGAGTGTATGGTGCACTTAGAAAACATCTTATGCCTTGCTTTTCACAATACTTCATGAAAGCCGTCGAAGTATATTTGCCACCTCTGTCAGATCGCACAACTTTGATCTGTCTACTCATTTCCTTCTCCCCTTTCACTTTGAATTTTCTAAATGCCTCAAATGCTTCTAACTTTTCTTTCAAAAAATAAACCTAAGTTTTCCATCAGAAATCATCAATAAAGGAAATGAAGTACCTTTTTATTGTTGAAAGATCATGGGGTAATTGGTCTGCATATATTAGTGAGAATCATATCAAGCGGTTGCTTCGCTCGATATTCCGCTTTCTTTTGAAACAAGGTTCTCGCAGGATTGCCTAGCACGCATTCCTCATAAAAGTTTCATTCATAGTCCATGAAACAAGGTTCTCGCAGGCTTTCTTAGCACGCATTCTTTTAGTCGGCTGATAGCGCTAAATAATAGCACTATTTAAACCTCTAAAATCGTGCATTATATGAAAAAATGGCAAGTATGCGAACAACATAAGAAGGAAATTCAGCGCAAATAGTCACATTATCTAGACATGCATGCCAACAGCCTCGCATGATGAGATCTTTGCTAAATACGATCTTTAAGATGCAAAACGCGCGTGTTATGTTCGCAGGAGATCGTTGCAAGGAAGGAATAGATGAGTCATCGAAATAGAAAAATGAAGGTGATAATTGGCAATCAAATCAAGAAATCAAGGGAACTAAGATGAAAATAATCGGCAAGGAGAATATTCCAGAAGAACGGCATGAAGATTAGGCGTGGTCAACAAGCAACCCTGGACGTTATAAATAGAAGTTGAATCGAAGAAGAAGTTGTGTCAATTAGGAAAGAAAGCTGCCATTGATGAGCATTCGAGACACCGAGGTCTCCTTGGAGATTCTGGTGGCCTCTGTTCATCTGTAAACCTTGAAGAATTGAGTACCAATATAGTGTCATAGACGAATATGCCATTGGCAACAATGACGATTGACTCTATTGCTCTATAGATAAATATTGTAGAAGTTTGTCATTTCATTTGCATCTCATACTCTGTTTTATTGCTTTAGTCATAGTTGTCTTGCTTTCTTGAAAATTAATCTACAAGTTCTTTGTTTCAGAATTGATCTCCTGTAACTTTTTATGCGTGATTTAACTTTAAGAAAGTGGGGATGCTACGCAGTATGGCTATTAAATTAAAGATTAAGTTAAAGTGTAAGAACGTCGATTGTTTTTAACTATCTCGAGTTGATTGATCATCCACTTGTGAGTGCTTAACATCGATCTTGAAAAAAGAGATGCTAAGGGCTTAACCTCACCGTAATCAATAGGTAATGCTTAGGTTTAAGTTTTTTTTTAAGGGAGTTAGGAATAACCATTTCACTAGCTACATACGCAAGGCTTATGCTTAAAATCAAACCTACGGGCATTGTACCTGTAAGGGACCGACCCGAATGGGGCACTAAATGGGCCCTTACCCCAATGCATGCATTCAAAGTAAAGGATATTAAACCGACATGATTTCAGATTCCAATTAAAACAAAAACATTCAAAATAACCCCTTTAAAAACTAGACAATTTCCCCCGGAACCTGTCCCTGTTCCCAAGCACCTGTTCCAAGATAAATACATTTCCAAAGTATACTCCGATCAGAGATTTCTTAAAATCATTCAAAACATGTCTAGATACAATAATGCTGGAATCCACAAATTATTCAGAAAACATCCTAGGGCTCCGTGCCCGGCTACATGCATTCAGGGGAAAATAAAACATAAAGAGTCATAACACAAAATCAGAGTTTGATGATTGAGCCCCATGATCACAGCTCCTCCTTCATCCATCCTGTCTCCTCTAACTTGGTTACCTGTGGAAAAGCCACAGTGAGGGTGAGTAACGAATTACTCAAGAAGAATCCCCAACAGGGGTACAATACGATATACATGGTCATCTCGATGAGCGTATGCAAGCTATGAATATAAACACAGAATAGAGCACATAGCTTAGCCCACACTTGGGCCTCGGATGCCGGCTTAGGGTCTTAGTCCGGAATAATATCACCACACGATCCAATATATAAGTCGCCCTATACGAGAAACAAGTCGCCTCTCACCGTCTCATCGTCGACGAAAGGTACATCGCTCACAATCTCGAGGAGCTCTCCGGTCGGCGTGTAATGAGCGTAAGCATGCACCGCGTGCTCTTTGCAGACTATGGGGTGCCGGTCCAGAGGCAAGCCGCCCATGTCGATCACCATGCTTAACTAAATCTTTGGATCGGTGTCACCGACATAGGGGTGTGAAACTCGACACGTAAACTATGTCACCTGAACCACCGCACAGGGCCAAAGGAACGGTCGTGGTAGGCTTACACGAGAAGCCGCCCCCGCTTTAATCGGTGGCAATCGGGGCTACGGCCGAACACGCCGAGGACGTGCCGATCGCCGGGGGACGAGGCAATGCCAAGTCATCATCCCGACCGTTGGGGCATTAACAATCGCCACCTCACCCAAGATTGCAGGGCCTACCGCTTGGGTTAGCTAATCATCCACGGGGTCAGGGACGAAATGACTTGCTCGACGTCCCTGCCATGGATGCAAGGTACTTTATGCATCAAGCCCGGATGATGCTATCTACCTGCAATTCTAACCTGCCCTAGCAAACAGCAAACAATACCATAAAATCCAATACGTGCTCAATAAGAATACAACGAGCCTAGCATGATACTACGAAGCAAGGAACAGATACGAGCATGCTAGAAGGGAACAACCTAGCATGGATTAACATGAGAATTAATAAGGAACAACATGCTAATCGGGAATTCAGAATTGAGTACCTAGTTATACATGTCAATAAACACAAACAAGCAATCAATCAGCAATCGCATAATATATCGCAGGGTCCACACAACTCTGGTAAGAAATCCTTACCTTGGTCGGGGACGATTACACGAAAACCTAGGCTGCGAACGAACCCGAACTAGCTATCGAGAACCTATCCATCACAACACAATTACACACAAAATTCTAAATTAAACTAAATATAATAAAATTAAATAAATAGGCTCGGCCCGGCTCTCACTCGGCTCGGCTCAGCTTGGCTCAGCTTGGCTTGGCGGCTCGGCTCGGCTTGGCGGCTCGGCTCGGCAGCAGGACACGCGACACGGCGCTGGGGCGCGGCTTGGCGACACGGGCTCGGCTCTGAGCGCACGGACACGCTGGCGAGGTCGCCGCTGCGCGCGAGTGATGCAGAGGCGCGAGGGGCGCGCGCGCGTGTGCTGTGGCGGTTTCGGGCGGGTGCTGAGCGACAGACGCCGCCTGCGCGCGAACAGGCGATTTCGGGCGATGGAGGAAGAGCTCGAATTCGGGCGATGAAGCGAATTTCGACGAGCGATTGGTTCTTTGGTTGATCTCCCCTACACAAGCTACACAAAATTCACCCAGCAATCCACTTCGACTCAGCCGAAAAATTGAAATCGAAAATAGGGGAATCGGTTTGAAGGAGAGAAGAAGAAGAAGAAGAAAAAACTTACCTTCAGCCCGGAGATGGAGCGACTTCGAACTGGGGAGGACGAGCTCGGTCGAATCGGAGCAAGAGATGGGAGAAATCGCCGAGGGAGACGCTGTCGGTTGAAGAAGGATTCGCGAAGAGAAGAAGGAGAAATGGGGAAGAAAGGCTCATGAAGTGGCTTTTATACCAACCGCCTGCGAAAACAAGCATATAGGGAAGCTGGCGCGTTTAGAAGCACAAAGACGCCCAATGGCTCGACTGGCAGCGCCCCCTGCCTAGCACGCGACACGTCCCTGGCTCGAATCTCACTCGACGCGCTATTTAATTCCTTATTTATTTTCACTCTTTCCCAAGCCCAAATGTCTTCACCAAAATTCCTGATCCCATTCAAATCGACTCATAATTTCTCCGGCAATTTATAATTTCGAAACCGGCCCTGCCGGCCCGACCCAAAATTACCAAAATGCCCCTGGGCCTCCCGGGAAGACCGGGATGAAATTTTGCAGTCAAGTACTCCAGAAGGGGACTTAAATTTTAGTACAATATGTACTAATTTTCTCATGACAACTTAGATTGCTTTGAATTAATCTTTACTACGACTCTTCCTACATTAGTCATTCATATAAACTTAAGAATCGTATTTAATTTGGATTTGAGATAAGCATAATTGTGGGTGAATGATTTCATAATGTTGTAATTAAGTTGAGTATGTGTCGGCTCGTTACCCACGTATGCTTGCCTCCAGCACTTGGAAGAGGAACCTGGCGGAAGACCCAGTAAGTTACGTTTAGTATGGTGTGAAGTTCTTCATACCATTAAAAGGGAGTTAAAGTTTAACCCCACTATCGTGTACAAATCCCTGAGCCTATTCATGTGGAACTGCAGCGGAAGCTGAGTTCCATATCCATGAATTTGGAAGCATTTATGTGGATAGGTAGCATGATTTTCTATATCACCAAGCAACACATCTATGCTCTTCGTAATTTTTAATTAAATTAAGCAGCTTTAGTTTGGCATTAGAGTCCGCATTAGCACTTTTTTTATTTGATACTTCATCAACATCAACCCTCTTAAAACCCATTCTTGGTTTTTACATGTTCGATCCTTAATCTATATCATTACGCTTCAAATTCTCTATAGGATCGATAAATTATATACTTTTTACTTGCTGCAATTCCCGACCGCTTATCTTGCGCGTAAGTGATTCCGAGTTACACTTAGCATAAGTTGACTTTGAATTAATTAGTGTACATTATATTAGCACCATAATCGCACCAGTCATCCACCATAATGTAGGTGACCAAAGGAAAGATGTCAAAGCGATGCTTTATCTCCTACATCGACTCACAAACATTTTTCTCGTACGCTTTGAAAATTCAGTCTATACATGCGATTTCTCCCCATCTCGACTTGAGCTACTAAACGTTCTATCTTATCCTTCAAGTGTAATAGTCGTTCTTTATTAAGTATTCCTTCTCTATCAGCTGCCCTAAACTCAAATACTTTTTTTGTAGATTTGGTACATGATAAACATCCTTAATTATCCATGTCAAGCCATCCTTCTGCACAAAAGGAATCATACCTTTTCCTTTAACCTTCACTTTTGGCGCATCACCAAAAGATACATGACCATCTTCAACTTTCTGCATCTCTTTGAACATATGCTCTTGATTACACATAGCGTTGCTTACAGCTGAATCGAAATATCACAAAGTATCCTTTTTTGCGTTGTTGACATTTTTTTCCATCAACAGAATACCTTCATTTGCATCTCCTTCTATAGTTAGGTTGGTTGTTTTTTCAACCCTCTTATCCAAACGAAAATCTCTCGCAAAATGCCCTTCTTTACCGTAATTGTAGCATTATTCGGAATAGAAATCACTCGCATAGTGACCATACTTGTGACATTTATAACATTCAATATTTGATTGATTCGATCGACTTCCTCTTCTTTGACTGCATCCTCTTCCACACTAATTCGCTTGGCTCGTCTGTCTTTTTGCATCATAACTGTCGCTTTGACTACCGCGACCATTTCCACGACCAGCGCCTCTACCCTTAAGATTTTTAGAATATAGTATATTTTCGTCTTTGAGTGAAGCATTGGCTTGAAGCCCTTACTCTAGGGTTTCCTCCTTCTTCTTGTTCTTACGTTGCTCGTGTGCCTCAAGAGAATCGGTGAGCTCGTCATTAGTGATTGTCGCAAGATCTTTTGACTCTTCAATTGCACACAAAACAATCTCAAAATTATTCATCATTGATCTCAAAATCGCTTCAATTACTTGCGCATTGGTTAGCTTTTCGCCATTGTGATTGAGTTGATTCTCCACCGTTTGTACATGCGTGAAGTAGTCAAATATTGCTTTCTGACTCCTTCATCTTTATACTCTCTAACTAGCCATGGGGAGTCTGGAGACGCACTTACTTGTCTCGGTCAACTCTTTTGAACACTTTTTTCTAAAGTATCCCACACTTATTTTTCGAAGTAGTTGCACTCGCAATCTTCTCAAAGTCCAATTCGTCAACTGCACGAAAAAACATGTACAATGGTGTTTTATCCTTCAAGCGCGTCTCTTTCAACAATTTGGTTTGATTCACCATGTAATCCATGGTATCCTCTGGTTCTATGAAACCTTCTTCGACTACTTCCCATGCATCATGAGATCGAAGAAGAGCTTTCATTTGGATGCTCCAATTCTCATAATTCGCCTTCATCAATCGTGGCAGCGCATTTGACCCGTCACGTTCGACATTGGCTCTGATACAAATTTTTAAGAACGCGAGTCGGTCTGATACCAATTTGTAAAATCTCGAAATGCGATTAATGAAACACAAATAGAACAATCGCGCAAGCTTTTCACTTTGTGATTGGAGAAACAAGACAGTCACAAATTCTCTACAAACACCTTGCTTTATTTCTCTAAAAATTTCTCGTCTCTATACCCCTTGTGCTATATGGAACAAGCACTCTATTTATAGCCTATTACAATCTTGGCTTCCAAAAATGTTTCCCATTAATTCCTAAATTAAGGATCCACTAATTCCTTAATTAGCTCCTAAATTGACAACCCAATTAATTTCTTAATTGACTCCTTAATTAATTGACAACCCATTACAACAATATGTTAATCCCATTAAAAGCAACGTTAAAGTTTATTCAACATAGGCAACATACACCTTTGTGTTTAGTTCTTGGCAAAATATTAGAAAAAACTGTCCTGATATGGTTAAGAAATTAGAAGGTTTAAGGATTCAAAAAGATTCAAGGAATCGAAAATTAAAAAAAAAAAAAAAAAAAAAAAAAAAAAAAAAAGAGGGTGTGTTTCAAACACTAAAAAATGTGACTTTAATTTCAAAGCAAAGTTAGAAACACTTTATTTTTTGTGTCCTAAATCTAGTTAAATACCATTTGTATTCTCTCTAAAAAAATCCCCCTTTTATTTTATTATAGGGCGTGAAACACATGGTGTCAATAATATAAATTTTGAAAAGAGTATTGATGCAATTGAGGTTGGAGAGAGAATTATAAAAAAAAATTGTTAGTAGTTTGTAAGTTTTCCCTCATAACTTATTAGGTTCTATTTTGTTTTTTTTTTTGTTTTTGTTTTACTTTCTCTAATATATTTATATTTATTGTTACCATGATCGGGGAAGGATTTTTAGCAACACTTTCCACCAAAACACAATGAGCATCCGCACAAAGAGAGGCTCCTAAAAGATTAAACCAACAAAACAGTCCAAGGCCTACTAAGCGCAACCTAGTAGATAAGGAAAGAATATGAGAGAATGAACACCAAATAGGAATTTCCCAACGTCTACCTTCTCTAAAATAGACACATTTCCGTAAAAAGTAGCCAACGGGACACACCATAATTTATAACCCCGCTCAACCACTTCAAAATTTAAACCCCACCCACACACACACTCTCCCCAAGTCCACGTCAAAATTTAATCCACGCCATTTCCCAATAAAAACAACAACAAAAAAAATCAAATCACTCCAACTCCAAAATCTCTCCTATTTTACTCCGGGGACAAATGGACGGCGGCCTGAACAAGATCGCCACCGCGCTCATCGCCGCCTTCGCCATCACTTTCCTTCTCCTCCTCGCCCAAATCCTCTTCTTCCTCACTCGCAAACAAAAATGCGTCTACCCTTTTAAACCCCAAGATGATCCCGACTTGGTGCCGGTGGAGACGGCGCTGGCCGGCCACGAATTGGAGAAGTGGCGGCAACTGATCGCCCCTTCCAGACAGCTTTTCACTATCGATGAAGAAGAAGGAAAAGAAGGAATAGAATCTGATACCACGTCGTTTCATACCCCATGCGCCTCTCCTCCGTTCTTCACGCCGTCACCGTCGCCGTCGCCCACTCGTTCTGCCGGTGATACCCCGCTGGGAAAAGATTCCTCCTCCGACGAACATCCAACGGCGCCGTTTTCGGCTATTGAGATTAGTGACTGCTAACGAGAATCCGCGCTGTGGGACCAGTCTGTTTTGTCCGTTAGTGATCGACATGTAGTATGGTGATGACATGTCGGTTCATGCAGCTTGCTTTTTGCCACGTCAGCTATGTTCCGCTTTTTACTTCTACTAATTTTGTTTTAATCTTTTCTGGTATTCGTGTAATCCGGTGCGGGGAGGCGTAGGTGAACATTTATTTTTAGGGAAGCCTAGCCTCTGCCAACATTATTTCGGCCAAAGCCTGGGCCCGTAGATTATCCTTTCTGCTTCAAACCGTTGGTTAATTTATGTTCTAGAATAGAAAGTTCTTCCTATGAATGTTATTTTTTGTTGATTGTCTTTTTTATTATTTTACCCTTAATTATATGATGTATTATTGATTTACCTTGATACTTAATAAATCTTTCTATTACGTCAATATGAGCGGTTGCTCAGTAACACTAGTGTATGCTCAATGACTAGAGGTCTTGTGTTTGAGTCGTCCTCCACTCCCAATTGTTGTAATAAATATAAAATATAAATGGGATAGATAATGGTGGGAAAATACATTCTCATCCTCGCTTGTATCACTCACTTTTCCATTCCCTACTTAAAAGGGATTCACAACCTCTAATAGGGTGATTTCCCATGGGGCCTAGCAAAGTGGAAAAATCGACGGTCGTTGTCTTGAGCTTGAGGTTTTTTTTTGTTCTAAAATTATTATATAATTTTAGTCCATACCATTTTATTTCTAAAATTTATTTTTTAAATCTATTCTTATTTTTATTTAAATTCTCTACCAATATTTTATAGTTATATGTTGATTTTTAGTTTAAAAATTATAAATAAAATATAGATATCAAACTAAATAAAAACTATAAATTGGAGTTGTAAGCTTAATTTTTAAAAATAAAAAATAATAGTTATCAAACAGTTCTTTAATTTTTATTTAATTTTAATTTTTTATTTTGAATTATTTATAGAGCTTAATAATAATAATATTATTACATTAATTTAAAGAGCTTACCTTTAATTTGGTCGATTTAATTTTTTTTTTTTTGGGAGTTTTACATGAATAGCAAAAAATATTAAAAAATACCATCGATAACACTTTTTTGAAAATATTTTATATATAGTAGAAAAACGGGGCACCCCTTGTAAAATGATAAAAAAATCCTTCTATCAGTTTTCAGTTTATAGCATTTGATCAATTTCAGACGATAGCCTTCAATCAATTTTCAGTTAATAGTCATCAATCAGTTTCAGTTGATAGCGTTCAATCAATTTTCACAATTAAATTTCCAAACTAATTCATTTGGGGCATAAAAAGAAAACGGCGTGCTTAAAAAGACCAAAATTCCCACTTCAATCAATTTGTTAATGATTGACTCTATCAGTTTGTTAGAGATTGACTCGATCAGCTTTCTGGTGATTGTATTTATTAGTTTCATAGTGATTGAATCTGTAACACCCCGAAAATATATTGTAACCAAGACTCCGCACATATGAGGAACCTAACCAATTGAGTTATAGAATTAAAACTATAACCTTTAGGCCACCTTAAAGAACCCTAATAAATATCAATAAGTGTCATCACCACGTCCCCAAATCATATAAAGAAATGGTGAGTATAAAAATACCCAATAAGTAACTTCTCGACAGAGCGTACCTAACTCTCCTCATTCTTGCTAGAATCACTAGAACTATTGAAAATTGAATTCTCAATCCAAAATAGAGCAACATCGCCTCACATACTAAATTCAGGTTTAACCTTTTGTGAGTAACGCCCAACCCAACTGCTAGTGAAAGACGGTCCTAGACATTACTCTAACTTCATCTCCTACCAGATCAAGCTTTCAGCTCACACCTACCATCTTGACAAACACTATAAAATTTCACCCAATATAACCTTGAGGGGCTATCCTCGAAACAACAACTCAAGACCAAAAAAGTAACCCTTACATTAAAATGATGGAGAACAATCTCGTAGACAAACGTACAAACTCTAACGAGAGATTCCAGGTCATTATGAAGCTAAAGAAGCTACCTTCACTCCAATGATCCTAATACCGATGAGGAACAATTTCTAAGAGTTACATATGCTAAGAAGGCATAGTCACGTTTCTGTACTATCACGCATCTTAAAAGATCCTAGACTTGTAGCTGGGGGCTTTTGCATGTATATTACAAAAGAGCTAAAATATTTCCTGAATAGCACAATAATGAAAATATTTGCACACATAGCAAAAAATGGAAACGAGTCTATTAAGAAGACCAAAGGCCCATGACGTGGTCCAGTTGCTTTTAAACCATATGCTCGAATTGAGCTTCTTTTAATTTTAAGCATTGGGTTTCCCCTTTCTCTATCAATAGTAAATTGATAGACTTCCATCACTAGAGATTGAAAGATTCTATCAATAGGGGCTGATAGAATTAATTATTGATAAATAATCATTTTGAAAAGTAACTAAAACCTTTGAATGAGAAGTTGATTCAATAAATAGTAAATTGATAGACTTCCATCATTAGAGAATGATAGATTCTATCAATAGAGACTGATAGAATCAATTACTGATAAATAAGCATTTTAAAAAGTAACTAAAACTTTTGAATAAGAAGTTGATTCAATCAATAGTAAATTAATAGACTTCTATCAATGGTAAATTGATAGACTTCCATCACTAGAGAATGATAGATTCTATCAAAATCATTGATAAAAAAGGGTAGTTATCAAAAAGGGTAGTTTAGGGATTTTTTAAAAATAGGCAGAATTTGCTATAAACAAATTATTTTTAAAAAGTTTATATAATTGCAAACTCTGTTAAAAAAGTTGTTATACAGTATAAATCCCATTTTTTTGGTTAAATTTAGCAGAAATATTTATGTTGTTATAAGTTATTACTATATTAAATATTTGAACTAAGCTCATGTCGGTAGAAAATCAATAATTAAGCTTAATAATATCTAATCTAATAATAAAACACTCATATCTAGCCATAAATCTTAGAAATCTGAAACTCAATGAACACAGTGTACTTTACTACTGATAAATAAATTAATATTTTCAAAATGAACGCAGACAAAAGGTCAAGCATTAAATCTTCTTGGATAATTAAGGGTTTGTGGGAAGCACTGCCTCAGATTTGGAAGGTTTAATCCTCTGGTTTGGGAAGACCTCGGTCTTCAGATTCGATATTTTATCTTTCTTCTAGTTTTTTCGATGAGCGAATTCGGTGTTTCATTATGAAGATCTATCTTTTCCTACGTTTCAAAGACAGAAGGCTTCTCCCCAACCTCTACGACTTTGTGCCTAAGAATTGGAGTTTTCGAGAGCGAGTTTGTTTCGTTGCTTGTAGGAAGCTTGCCTGGTGCTTTGTTCGAAATGTGAAGAGAGGTCGGTTGAAGAGAACCTGGAAATCTTGGAGCCTGGGTGAAGATTTTCTAGCGAGAGAGAAGGGAATGCAACAAAGACCTGGTTGCTTGACAAAAGACCCGGTCGAAAGAGAGAAGAGGAAGGGCTTGGCTGAGAAGAGCTCGGGGAAGAATATGTGTGTACCTTTTGATATGGGAAAATCAAAGACTAAAGGAAAAAAAAAGGAAAGGAGAAACAAGAGGCGGGGAGAAAAGTTTTCGAAGGAAGAAGAAGAAAAGGGAGGTTGTTGTCGTTTAGATTTCCGAAGAAAATTTCGGCAAGGAGCAGATTGATTTAACAAGGCAAGAACATCTGATGAAGAGGACATCTGTCCCTGTTCAGCTGACATGTGTGTTGCTCGAGAAGATGCAATTTGTCACGCTTGCTGAGGCATGTGTTTATGGTGAGTTGGACATCTATGGAAGTCGGTTGAGCTCGAGGGTGAACCAAGCCATCAGCTTGGTTCGATTTGGTCTTGACCCAATGGGCTGTTTCCCGATTCAGGTTGCGGTCCAAACTGGAGTCTCTCTTATTTGTCTAACGTTCAGTTTTATTGTCGGCAATGAGTTGCCCATGGCTTTTTATGTATGTCTCTTTGTGTTTCTCCCAAATAAGTTTAAGCAAGTTTTTTTTTGTTAATGATTTTGTTAGCAGTGTTAGTATCACTCTCTAGTCAGATTAAGCCTAGTTGTGTTGTGTTGTGTTTGTTTTTTGAGCTCATGGACAAAGGATATTTGTATCGATATCTATCCTTTATAATACACGGTGGGGCACATCAGTTGGGTTATTATAACCAACTCGATCGTTTACATAAACGAGGTCCCAAACACACCAATATGAAAATGTCGACAATAACAGTTGCTTAATATCACTAGAATTTTGTAACGTGCCTTGCACCGGAGATTTTTTCTGGCATGGGAGATTATATTTTTATTTATTAAAATACTTATAAATAATATATATATATGTATATATATATAAATTTTAAATGAGTAAGTAAAATATTTATTATCTACTTTATTTAAAAATCTCATACAACATACTTCAAGATAAAAGTGAAATAAAAAATATATACATATCATAATTTTTAAAGAAAATTATGAAATAAATTAAACTTCTTTAAGAAATAAGTTTTCGTCATACTAAAATCTTAGTTTGTATACAATATTTTTTTTCATTCATTTATTATAAAAAAAAATCTCGAAACCATCATCTGTCTAAAATCTTAAAAATCATATTTGTGCTTTCTTATTTTATCTTATATTTTATAAATAATAAAAAATAAAAAAATATATTGAATTTGTTTTTTAAAAAAAACTCATAAAATCTATTATCTACCTCTTCTACGAATTTTGATCAAACATAAGTTTTTTAAATATTAATTTAAAACATAATATTATATTAAATCTATTGTTCTCTACAATCATAATAATGGGTGTATACATTTATATTTAAATTTAAAAAATATATAATTAGTAAAATTGATAAAATTTGAGTAGCTTCGTATGTCAAAATATGAGTAGTACTCCAATGACATCACGTATCACAGAATAAGCAACAAATTACAAGTCAAGTCATATTTATTATAATAACAAATAATAATAATAATAATAATATGAAAAAATAATAATTATAAAAAATTACATTTTATTAATGGAAGAATGTGATAAACACTTCTTCAAAATTTTAAATACTCCATAAATTTAAAAGAAAATTATAAATTAAAGTTGAAGCATAAAATAAATAGAATTACACAAAGAAAACATAATAAAAATAAAAATAAATGAAGAAGAAGAAAATGTTGTGTACAACGAATTAAATACAGATTGAAAATATTGTTCTTTACCTTCGACGACAACCGCTCCCACGAACACAACTCAGTGCACCAATGCTAAGACTCCCAACCCGAACAAAATCTGTACATCTGTGGAACATCAAAAGAATTATTAGTAATTTGAATTTTGAAGAACAAATGTGTGGTATTTATAGAAAAAGCTAGAACCCAAGATCTTCTTTAAATTTGAAAAAAAAACTCAATATCTTCATTTGATTTTATACTTATTTAGTTTGAAGGTACTAAATTTTAATAATTAATAATAATAAGTCACATTTTAAGTAGTAAAGATAAAGAATATTAGGCAAATTCTCTTATCTTCTAACTTAATTTATGAGATTTGCTAAGAATATATTATCTTCTAGATGATGAAAATCTAAATATCTAAATAATTTTTTAATTAATTTTCTTAAGTTGATTTTTTTTCAAATGAATTTTCTTAATTTTTATTGGATTTTAACAATTAAGAATATATTTTTTTTGATGTACTAAATAAATAATATCATAAAAATAATTTTTTTTATTAAAAATAAAAAAATAAATGTTGTTTTGTTATTAAAGAAACAAAAAACATTTAACATGTTTTTTTTGTTTTTAGTTGGAAGTCATAGAAAATAAAAAAACGATTATCAAACATTTGGGACTTTTATTTTTCAAAACAAAAAACCAAAAATTAAAGAACAAAAACAAAATCTAAACTTATTCTTAGTCAAATTTTTTACCATATATTCCATCTTATAATGTATCCATATTTGCTTAAAAAAAGTAAGTGAATATTAACCAAATTTCAAAAACAAAACAAGCTTTTAAAAAATACATTTTTTTATTTTTAAATTTTAATTTAGTTTCTAAAAATATAGATAAGATATAGGTATCCAAATAAAAATAAACACATGATAAGGTGCTTTATGTAGACTTAAATTTAAAAACTAAAAAGTTAAAAATAAAATGATTAGCAAATGGGGTTTAAATGATTATCAAAAGAAACTTTAGTATTTATTAGTTTTTAAATTTAATTATGTATTTACTCAAATTCTTTAAATATGATTTGATTTTCTTTAAAAAAAAACATGTGAATCCTTGCCAAAATTCATAATGTAAAACATATATTTGAAAACTATTTTTTTAGCTTTCATATTCTGGTTTAGTTTTCAAAATATAAGTAAAATAGTTTTCAAAATATAAGTAAAATATAGATACAAAAATAATGAAATTCATATTTTAAGGTAGTAATTGTAAAATGATATATTATTCCATTAGACATTATATAAAATGTAGGCACCTGGGGACCACACCCGTTTTATTGAATTCCAAGCATTTTTTGGTAGGATTAAGAATTTGGGAGACCAATAACCTACATAGAACTCAGATACCATATTAGAGAATATGTGGTTCTACATCAAAACTAATTAGCAATGAGGAGAGTAACTCATATTATTTATAAATGTGTTGAAGATTTCTCACATTTTCAGTATGGGATAATTGCATCACAAGATGAGTATTTCCAACACATTTAACACAAGAGCTCTGATACCATATTAGAGAATATGTGGTTCCACATAAAACCAATTAACAATGAGGAGAGTAACTCATATTACTTATAAATGTGTTGAAGATTTCTTACATTTTCAATATGGATAATTGCACCAGAAGGTGAATATCTCCAACACATTCAACACAAAAATAATGGTTTAAAACCTAGAAAGCAATTATTTAAATTATATCTTCATATGATAATAGTAGTTCAAATGAATAGAGAACATTCAATATTGATGTGAATTACTAGTTCACGTTTTCCTTATCAAGACGAAGATTTCTCATGTCTTCCAAAGGCTGCCATTGACTTCCATATTCTCAATTTATTTTTAAATTCTTTATAAATTTGGCAACTTACACATATTGACCCAAAATTATATAATGATGGCTCAATTTATTTTATTATTATTTTTTTCTTTTAAAAAATCGATTAACAAAATACATCTAATTAATTGGTTTCCTAAGATGCAATGTTAGTCAAGATTTACAAATGTTTTAACAATATCACTAAATTAGAAATTCTTCCAAACGTTGCATTCAAAAAAATTGATGGAAAGCCACGACATGGCAAATGACTCAAGTTTTTTTTTTTTTTTGAAATAGTTCTTTTTTATTGAGATTACAACAATTGAGGGTGGATGGACTCAAACTCAAGACCTCTATCATTAGCCATACACTAGTGTCGTTGAACAATTGCTTATGTTGGCCTTTTGAAATAGTTCTTAAAGAACTATATCTGGATAATATATATATACGTTTTCGTCTAACAGTCTAACTATGTACTTTTGACACTAAATTTGAAAACTATCCAATGGTAGATTAATTTTTTCTTCATACACTATTTTCTCAGGATAGAAAATAAAATTTGAAAAAATAGGTCAAGTTATTAAAAATACATAGAAACGTCAAAGTAACATTTTTATAGCCAAAAAATTGTAATCACCCAATGTATAACTATTTGCCTTATTAATTGGTTTCGCTACATATCTTAGAGAATTTATGTTTATCCCAAGGTTCAAACTTGAGAAAAATAAGGTTTACCATTGAGTTCAATTGTAAATTTCAAATTTAAGACTTCTAAGAAAGTATCTAAAATTTATTGAAACCATGGAAGGATGATGAGAATTGTTCTATATATACAACGTGTTCAAACCCCAAAATTTAATCTAGTGAAAAGAAAATCACTTCAAAAGCAGACACATTCTGATGTCTTTGACCCATTATTCCACCCTTTTTAGTTCTCAATTTTTCTATGTAAAAAATAACAAGCAATTCTCACAATTATATAAATTTTCAAGTTGGCTTTGAAAATAGTCATTATATTTATAAATCTGCTATCTTCCTTCACTATATATATACTCTTTCCAATCCTAAATTTTACACATCCCCTTAACCAAATTCTCTCTTTTACAAAATACACACTCATTTTTCTCAGCCATGGCCGACCGACAGCCCTATCTGAACGGAAACTTCTACGGCCCCTCCGTGCCGCCACCGTCCAAAACCCATCGGAGTCGCCGCATCTTGTGCACCATTTTGAAGGTGGCCATTGGTTTTATCGTCGGAGTTGGCATTCTAATTTTGATATTAGGGCTTGTGTACCGTCCGACAAAGCTGGAATTCAATGTCACGAATGCTAAACTCACCCAATTCAACCTCACCAAGAATCCAAACTTCAGCGACAATCCAAGGATGACATCTGGCCATCAGCTCCATTACAAATTGGCAGTCAACGTCATGGTCAGAAACCCTAACAAGCGGTTCAACGTGTACTACGACGTAAACGATATGGTTTTGGTTTATAAGAGCCGGAGGGTGGAGACGCAGCGGCTGCCGGCTTTCTTTCAAGAAAGCCGGAGAGCAACCGCTGTCCTCGGGAACAAAGAGTTCGAGGGCCAGCGGCAGGTGTTTCTAACCGGGGATGAAATTCTCGAGTTTAACTCGGAGAAAAGCTCGGGGCTTTACTCGATTGATCTCATGTTCTTTCTCCGGTTGAGGATGAAGTCCGGTGGGGTGGTGTTGAACTTGAAGCCTGAGGTTTACTGTGGATTGAAGCTCCCTTTGTTTAAACCTCAAGACTCTTTTATTTTCTTTCCCAACACTGCTTGCCATTTCAAATTCTGATTTCTGTTCCATAAATCCATTCTTTGTGTGTATTGCTATTTTGGTACTTGTAATTCTTTTTGTTTTTCTATTGAATAAATGTTGGGGCGATGAAACTCCACTAGTATGCCATTGTCTCTGTATCAGTGAATAAATATACATGGCCATAGTAATAGATGTATGTTAGAGCCAATATTATTCTTTAAATTGGATTTATAAATTCATTTCATATAAATCATTTTACAAGATCTTAGCTAGATAAGGTTTATCATGGTCTAATTCATTCTTAATTTTATAATTTTTTACGATGCGAATTATATTTACAAAAATAGATGAAAATAAAACAATTAATAAAAATGAGTAAAAACAGGGCGGACCGCTAAACCCCAAAAATTTTAACTTTTTATAATATATCCATACAATTTGTGGCTAAAATTAAATTCGATCTATATCTCAGCGAAATTAGCCACCCAATATTTTTGGTGGCGTGAGTTCTCCCCCAATTTATCTATTAATTTTTGTTTTTTTTTTTTCAATTCCTTTCTTTCTTTCTTTTTTTTTTAGAATTTTCTTTCTGTACTTTTTCCTCTCTTTTGCCGTTTGCTTTTATTTTTTCTTCTCTTTCTTCTTTCTGAATTTTCCCCTTATATAAGATACTCTAAATTAGGGTATTAAATCAAACTTTTCACATTTGAATATATTTTCTTCTATACTCATTAAACATAATTTTGACCCCGATTATCATGGTTTTTTTTTTTTAAAAAAAAAAAATCATATTTTAAGGAACTAAAAGATAAATCCTTAGTGTCTCACTTAATATCGTAATTAAGTTTTTTATGGGTTTCATTAGTAAAAAAATATTGTGGATTAAGAAGTTTTTCTCATAAAAGTTATCGAGATATACATATCCATACACATGCGCATTAAATTTAAAAGAAAATATGTTGGCACCCAAAACTATAATACCTTTGATCCGCCCCTAAGTAAGAATATTTGAAAATGCCCGCATTTCATCTTTTTTGTGCTGAGTAAAAAATATATCTATATAACGTACTAACTATATGTAAATGAACTTCTTCAAAAAAAAAAAAAGTATATGTAACTCACCGTCAACAATATCATAATTAACTAATATAATACCGAGGGTCAGTGATGCAGTTGGTTATTTTGTCTGGTGTTAATCCATTTCAACTCCACGGTCACGAGTTCGAGCTCGGAAATCAGTATTTGAATCTCATATTATTTGAGAGTAGTTGTGCCTTCTATGTAGGGTTTGTTGGTCCCCCTTCCCCCACTATGTAAAAAACGTGTAAATAACCATGGGCTACCAAACTAATGTTGGTTGCTTAAGTCTAAAATGAGTCCCTAAGGGTGTGTTTACGGAGGGTTATGATAAAAGGTGGATCATAATAAACGGCGTTTGGAGTGCATCTTATTATAAGAGGAGTTATGATAAATGGTGTTTGGAGTGTAGGTTATTATAATAGGAGTTATGATAAACGGCGTTTGGAGTGCAGGTTATTATAACAGTAGTTATAATAAACGGTGTTTGGAGTGCATATTATCATAACGGGAGTTATGATTTTATATTTTCTTTCAACTTTTTTTTCAAAACTTAATTTAAATTTTTAAAAAGTTTCAAATTTTTAAGGAAGCATTTTTTTTATTGAACTTATCATTCAACATAATGAAAAAGAGGTTAACCTTTATTTTATTAATAACTGAATATTTTCTTATTTATTTATTTTTTTGGAACATATATTTTCTTATTCTAGTTGGCACCGTGCATTGCTATAATTATGGACTAAAAATAATTATATTTATCTAGTTATAGTGTGAAATACCTTTTTTTTTCAAATAATACATTTTATTTTGAAAAAAGAACTTTTTTGTTAAATATTGAAAATGATGAATTTTGAAAGGTAAAATAATAATTAAAAATATATGATTTTAGGATATAAATTTAGGGTTATGATTTTTTTTAATATAAATATGTCTTTTTAGCACGTACATAAATATGTTTTTCTTTAAAGATGAAGAGAATTAATATATTTTTAATTAATTGAATAAAGGATTTAAATTACTTATCAAATTATTCTAAAAAAAAGATTTCCATCAAATTAGAGTAATATATGAATTAAAAATTTTAAAATTAATCTCTCAATCAAAATTAAACTAAGGTACATTACATAAATTAAACTACGTGGGTATGCTAAAAAAAATTAAACAAAGGACAAATTTTCAAAAATTGAATTACATGGGTAGTATTAAAAAAAATTAAACTATATAGTTATATATATATATATATATAAAAAGTGACATAAAGAACAAATGAATGAAAGGAGAGATTAAAAAAAAAAAAAAAAATTCTAAAAAAAATAATAATAATAATAATATGTGGGTCCCACCATTTCACATTCTCCCTCCTCCTTCTCTTACGATTTCTTTGACGGCGGTTTCCTTCATCTTCAGCGGCGGTTTCTTTCTTCTTCGGCGGCGTTTTACAATTTTGGAGGCGCTAGTTATGGGCTAAACTGCCCGTTTTAATAAACGGTCCCCCAAACAAAGGTTGGGATATTATAACCCAACCGCCCGGTTTGAAATTGCGGGGCCAAACATACCCTAAATTCTAACTATGTGTTAATATTGATTTAATGAAAACCAAAAGATTTAGTTAAATCTAAAAAATAATTATAAATATGGTCATTTCATAAAAAAAATAAAATAAAGATAGTTATGGGTATTAATAAGTAATGATACATAATTTCTTATAACGTTGATATTAATAATGAGTATTTATAATACATAATACTTTATTAATGAGTATTTATAATCGAGTATTAAAACATTAAATTTTTCTAGATTTTTATTTAATTTGTGGAAGAGCCCATTCAATACAAATGCAGGGATTTTCTCATCATTTTTCTCCGCTGTATAGGTTTCAATACGAACTTGCTCAAATGGATGTATGCTTGTCTGACTTTATCTTGAAAACTGGCCGCCCTAAAGATGAGACCCCTGCTACTTATGGTATCCGACAGGGGAACCCGCTCTCTCCTTTTTCTCTTTTTCAATGCTATGGACAGGTTATCTAGGCTTCTTGACAAAGCTTTGGCTGAAGGTATCATTCAAGGGTGTACTTTGGGGGACCTGCAAATGGTGCACATTCTGTTTGTTGATGATGTTGTGCTCTTCTATGTGTATGATTATGAGAAGCTAGAAAACCTGAGCTTACTTCAAAGATGTTTGAGGCTTTTTCTAGCTTAAAGATCGATTTGCATAAATCCTCAATTATGAGGGTCAATCTCAACCCATCTGAGCAAAATGATGTGAAGGATATATGGAAGTGTCCTTGAGAAAGCTTGTGTTTTTCTTATCTCGGTATGCCTTTGGGGGTAACCCTTAAAAGTATGGCCTTTTAGGAGCCAAATCATTGAGATAATTGATAGGAAGTTTGATGCTTGGCAATATAGATTCCTCATTAAAGGTGGCCATTTAACGCTCATTCAGTATGCTCTTAGCAATTTGTCCACTTACATGTTATCAATTTTTAAGGCTTCTAAACCATTTTATGGTAAAATTTAGTAAAGAATGTGAAATGTTTTGTGGAAGGATCTCATGATTTAGGTGGAAAAAGTTTTGAGATCGGACTTGGTTACTTTGCCAATTAACAAGGAAGGTTTGTAAATACTAATTTCAAATAAAAAATAATAATAAAATATTCTTTACAAAGACTTTCTCTTTATTTCTCAAACACTCTCTCTGTAACTTTCTCACTTGCTCTTGCTTTTCCTTTCGTTTTTTCTCTACAATTCACAATAAAGGAACACTCTATTTATAGCCTATTCAAACTTCTTCTCTAAGTTCTTACATTGCTCGTGTGCCTCGAGAGAACCGGCGAGCTCGTCAATAATGAGCTTCGTAAGATCATTTGACTCTTCTATCGCACACACCACATTCTACAAATTTTTGGTTAACGATCTCAAGATTTTCTCCACCACTTACACTTCGGTTAGCTTTTCTCCATTGCGATTGAGTTAGTTTCACCACCGTCTATACGCACGTTATGTTGTCAGATACGATTTCTAACTCTTTCATCTTTATGCTCTCCAATCACCACGAAAAGTCTGAAGACGCACTTGTTTGACTTGTTCGGCTCATTTTAACACTTTCTCTATAGTGTCCCACACTTCTTTTGAAGTAGCTGCACTCACAATCTTCTCAAAGCTCGATTCGTCAACAACTCGAAACAACATGTACAATGTCGTTTTATCCTTCGATCGCCTCTCTTTCAACACTTTGGTTTGACTCGCTTTGGTTTGATTCACCGTATAAGGTATCGACTTGTTCTACGAAATCTTCTTCGACTACTTCTCATGCATCATGAGATATGAGAAGAGTTTTTTCATTTGGATGCTCCAATTCTCGTAGTTTGCAGTTGTCAATTGTGACAATGACATTTGACGCGTCACGTTCGCCATAGGCTCTGATACCAATTTGTAAATGCTCGCTCTGACACCAATTTGTAAAATCTAAATGCGGATAACAAATGTGAATAGAAACAATTACGTTAGCTTTTTGCTTCCGCGATTGGAAAATAAGACACACAAATTCTCTACAAACATTTTGTTTATTTCTCAATCTCTATGTCCTTCTCTTACACTTTCTTGCTCTATTTTCTTTTCCTTGCTCTATCTTTCACAATGAGACGAGCACTCTATTTATAGTCCTGTTACAACTTTGGTCTACAACACTTACAAAAATCGCAAGATCCACTAATTCCTTAATTAACACCTCAATTAAAACTCATTAATAACATTGAAACCAATTAATAAATTAGCATGAAATTTTTTCAACACACTCTCCTTCAGTTAAATATAGCACCCCACCCTTAAATCCGACCTCTCCTGCCGTAGCCCCTTCTGATCTCTATTCACCGTCGACGTTGTGTTTGCCTCCAACAAAGGTAAATCGTCCAATAAATTAAGTAAATCCCTATTCTCTCTCTTTTTTTTTTCTTTCATAATGTTTTGTTTTATGATTTTGTTGCTGGCATGAGTTTTGAGAATGTATGTTAGATTTAACCAGTGGATATAAAATTGGGCTTTGTGCAAAACTAAGTCAAGTTTAGAAAATAATTGCAAATGTAGTCAAAGTAAAAAAAATTAGCAAAAGTAATTTTGTTTTAATTAAAAAAATTCGTTTTAATAATAAATGACAAAAGTACCCCCTTCACCAAATCTCTCTCCTTCTTTCACTGTGCGTAAGAAATAAATCTATCCGCCATGTCACATATTCTCCAAAGCAAACCCATCAAATTCTTGCCAGAACGCCATTTGCGCCGCTGTCGTTAGATTTTTGCCGGAACTATATTTTCACCGCCGTCATTTGCAACTCAAACCCTAAAATGAAGATGAAAATATTTACAAAAATACCTCCAGTTTACATTAAGTTATACCGTATTAATGATTAATACAATATTAATGATTTTTTTTATCAGAACAATATCAATGATTAATACAGTATTAATGATTAATATATATATGTTTTAGAGTAATGATAAATATATTATTAATATGTTTTAAAATTGATGTATTTATCATTATTAACTGTATTAATTACTGAGAATTTAACATTAAATGATTGCAGTATTTATTAATATAGTATTTATTCAAATTTTTAAAGATGAAATTAGGGTTTTGCAGTCTTGACGGCTGCGATTTTCAAAGAGAGAAAATCAACTAAAAAATCATCAAATCTAAACTAATTTCGACTCACCATCTCCCAAAATCTCAAATCTTAATCTAATTTTGACTCCCATCTATGGAAAAACGCTAATAGAGTTGTCGATTTGGACAAATTTGACAAAAATGGAAGAGAAGAAACAACGAAAATTAAAGAAATCATTTTGGATAGATGCGACAACAATGGAGGCGAAAAATAACGATGATCAATAATGGAGACGAATTCGCGTGAGTTTCTTGATGACCAGTGATGAGAGGTGCGGGTGATAATGGCAAACAGAAAATAAAAATGGTCTGAAGAAAAAAGGGCAAACAGAAAACGTAAGGGAGAAGGAGGGTAGAAGTGGAAATATTAAAATTATTATTAATAAAATTAAAAACAAAAAATAGATTTGCAAATACTTTTCAATATGACTAACTTTGTAATTATTTTCTTAAAAGTGGTTATCCACTACAATTTCCCTAATTAATATTAAAAGACATTGAAAAATACTATCTAAATACAGTATTAATAGTTGTATTATCTATAATTAATACAGTATTTATCGATTGAAGAAGTATACAAGTATTATAAATACTGTGTTTATCGATTGAACAGATATAAGTATTCAAGAAATATGTTGTTATTAACTACAACAAAAAATATATTGGGTATGTTAATACTTGTATATGATAAAGATTTATCATATTCAATGATTATTGATTTATAAATCTCATTTATGTGTTAGGAATATTATTTAATAGTGATATTAATTATATGTATGAAACACATATTTGTTTCATAAAATGTATTTATGTATTAATAAAAGTGTTAATTATATAGAATAAGTAATCTCAAAAAAATAAAAATAAAAATATATAGAATAAGTTATATATATATTTTTTCAAATACGTATTAATGCTCTTTTCTATTGTTAGTTTATTTGTATATTAATACTTATTTTAATACGGTATTATTATTTATAAATTATTTTTATTAATATTAAAACATTGTATGTATTCTATTTCTCCAGCATTAAAAAAAAGTGAATTGACAAGACTAATTAAAAATCAAAGAATTGCAAACACAACAGAAATAACATATTAGTTGCAATTAAACCAATAATAGGGTTTTAAGTAAGTAAAAAAAAATGTGGGAGTTTGTTTCGTCCGCCACGGAATTGGTAAGGGTAAAATTGGATAAGAAAAATTGTAGTTTAATTAATAATAATAAAAAAAAAATAACATTGCAATTATTATAAAAGTTGCTTAGATTTGTAAATATTTTCTTAAAAATGACTATCTACTACAATTCCCCTATAAAATTTATGAGTTTATTTAGGAATTTGTAGTGGCTTTGAGAATTTGTGTTAGAATTTAGTGATAAGGAAGTTTTGAGAATTTGTGTTAGGGTTTGTGCTAGATTTAAAATTTCTGCAAGTATATTAAGTTTTAGTTTTGAAACTCTAACAACTAAATTATAATTGTTTAAATAAAACAACTAAATTATAATTTTTTTAATCGTAAGAATCAAATTCCCATCTTTAAAATTATATGAACTAATATAACTTTCTTCAAATTATAAAAAAAAAAATTTTTTTGAGGAAATTATAAAATTAAATTAGAGTTTACTCAATAAAAATATTTATTTTAATTCAATAATATTCCGAAAAGAAATTTAAACATATCAGCCGTATGCTCTTTGTTCTAAACGCCAATTTTGGCAATTTCCCACTTCATCTCTTCCTTAAATCCCATTTTCTCTCCAGTTTTATTGTAATCCAATTTTCTCTCTTCACAAAAATATGTCCGGCCAAGGTTGGTTCAGCAAGTTTCTCAAGATCCTCATCGCCATCGTTGTCGTTATCGGAGTTGTCATTTTAATCCTGTGGCTCATTTTCCGTCCCAATAAAATCAAATTCAACGTCACCGACGTTAAACTCACCCAATTTAACCTCACCCAAAACCAACTCTTTTTCAACTTGTCTCTCAACATCACCGTCAGAAACCCTAACAGCCGAATCGGAGTGTACTACGACACCGTTGAAGCCGCCGCTGTTTACAAAGGACAGCCAATGCAGACCCAGTTGCTGCCGCCGTTCTACCAAGGTGTCAAAACCACCACCGTCCTCCAGCCCAATTTTGTCGGACAGCAGCTCCTCCTCCTCGCCGGCCAGGGGCTGACGGAGTTCAACGCCGAGAATCTGGCCGGCGTGTTCGATGTCGACGTGGAGCTCAATCTTCGGATCAGGTTGAAGTCCGGCGCGATTAGGATCGGGAAGTTTAAGCCGAAGGTGAATTGTGAGTTTAAAGTTCCGGTGAGTTCCGATGGAAGCTCGGGTGGTTCGTTGTTTCAGTCCGCCGGCTGTGATATTGATTATTTGTAATTTTTTAGTTATTTTTATTTGACTTTGTCTTATTTCCGTTTTTTAGGTCGTTGGATTCATGGAATTATTTTATTTTCTTTTGGTTGTTCATGGTATTATTTTAATGCTTTATTGTATTTAATATTGCCGATTGTTTATTTTATATTGTCTGTCGCTTTCTTGTTTTTGGGTGTTTGTTCATTGGAATAATCACGAAATGACTTAACGTATTTGCCAATTATACCAAATAAATAAATAAATAAAAAGGGGTTTTTGCATGTATATTAAAAAAAGACAAAATAATTACATGTATAACACAATTCTCAAACTTATTCATTTGTGGCACAAAAGTGATTGAAGTCTATCAGTCGAACTGATAGAAGTCTAAAGTCTATCAGTTGAATTGATAGAAGTCTATTAATTAACTGATAAAAGTCTATCAATTGAACTGATAGAAGTCTAAAGTCTATCAGTTGAACCGATAGAAATCTAAAATCCATCAGTTGAATTGATAGAAGTCTAAATAGGGATTTTGGGCAAAATATACTATGAATGAAATTATTTTAAAAAATGGGCTACAATTGTAATGAAGAGCCAAAAATATGCTATGAAAGATAAATTCCAAAAGTATTATTATAAGGGAATTTTGCATGTATATTAAAAAAAATAAATTGCATGTATAACACAATTCTCAAACTTATTCATTTGTGGCACAAAAATGATTGAAGTCTATCAATTTGCATTGTTCAATCACTCAAAATCGATTGAAGTCTATCCGTTGAACTGATAGAAGTCTAAAGTCTATCGGTTAAACTGATAGAAGTCTATTAGTTGAAGCGATTGAAGTCTATCAGTTGAACTGATAGAAGTCTGATGATGTTAGAATAACAATTTTGGGCAAAATGTGCTATGGATGAAATTATTTTTAAAAAATGTGCTATAGATGAAATTATTTTAAAAAATGTGCTATAATTATAATGAAGAGTAAAAAATATGCTATAGAGGATAAATTCCCTAAATAATAAATGCATTTTACAATTAGGACAATAAATCGTGTTATTATGAGAGGGAAGGGAAATATGAGACAATATGAGAATAAAGAGGTAAAAGATTTCTCATATTTTCAGTGAATAACACATCTTGAATGGGATCTAAATTTATTTTAATTTATAGATCAAATTCACATTTAGGTTTTTAAGTTATACCATATTAGATATTATAAGATTCTAGTCTAAATTTAATTGATAGTGAAATGAGTAGTTCATATATTTTATAAATATTGGGATATGTGTTGAACGGTTTAAAGTCCTACGATTAGTTAGTCGAGGCTTTGTATTGGCTATTGGGTTTTAATGAGAACGTCTATATAAATTCGAATTAAAATCCAATTCTATGAAATCATCATGGGATGACTCAATTGGTCAAAAAGAACCTTGGGTGCATATCTTTGACATCCCCCGACATTAGTCGAGGTTTGATTACGGATATCTAAAAATTAAATTTTAAAAAGCCACGTAAATCTTTAATTTTTTTGGTAATATCCATTTAATCCTGCGTAGAGAGGGAAAATATTTCATAGGACGGTAGTATGAAAAATGTCATGAATCGGGTCTAGACAATTTTAGTTGGTCATTTATTAAAGTTGTAGTATTTTGGCAAAACATCAGAAGCACATAAATTTCTATAAATTTATAAATTCGGCTATCAATTTTCATTCAATCATTTTACAAAAAGTTCTAAAGTAATAATCTAGGGACTCCAAATGGTGCGAAGGGAATTTATACTGCTTTTTTGAAACTCGTCTCATCATAAAAAACACTAAACTCGTCTCATCTGTTTCAACCGCACCATTTCCTTATTTACTTTTCTTTTATTTTTGTAATTAGGAGTAAATTTTAGTATCATAGACTATGGCTGATTTTTCGTAGTGCTATTGAATATTCTTTAGTCTATTACCACTTTAAATATGTTTCAATAGATTAGAAGGCATTTGGTGGGAATTCGTATGTAGAATGCATGTTAGGATTGAGGATAAGAAGATTTTATAATGTTGTTTACATACGAAGTCTATGTCAATTAGCTACCCACTTATGCTAACCACAAGTAACTCGGAATAGAGAATTGACGAAAGAGCACAGCAGGTTACGTTAGGTCGATACAAGATCTCTCGCATTGTTTAAGGAGTTATGAATAAACTTATGAATGCATGGGTTGCCTAGAATCCGGTATGAAGAATTGCAAAGGAAGCTGTGTTTGCTATAAATCATTGATTGCGGCAGTATAGTCATTAGAAATAGGGAAGCATGAAATCTATCTTACCACTATCGCATGATCAACATCATTTATATTCGCACTCTCACCTGAGCTAATTTACATTTTTGCAATTTAGAATAACTGAACAAATCCCCAACCACTCTTTGATTGACATTTTTGTACGACTCTTATGTTATTAATTGGAATTCTAGACATCAATTTCTGTGGAGAAGGATAAATTAAATACTTATTACTTGCTGCAATTTCGACTGCATATATTTGCGTAAAATGTAATTTGAAGCCTAGGATATTAGCAATAGTATCTTAAACTAAGAATTAATTGAATAATTATACCACAGCCAGAGTCGCCGTCAGTCGTCAGCTGAATTTCTCGCTTGCGTTCATGTGGTGAGCTTTGTTTTGGCTCATTGTACCTCATGTTTTTTATTTCGTTGAATTTTATTCATGATTCTTTGTTTAGGCGACTTTCGAGAACTCGTTGTCTAGCTCGTGGGTTTTTTTTTGTGGTTCGGTAGAGTCGTCGGAAAGGTAAAAGAGTCCTACTATGATCCGGGTTATGTGGCTTAAAAGCATATGAATAGTGATTTATTAGGATTTATGGAAAATTGGTGCCTGATGAGTTGTTACATGATTGTTCGTGTTTGAATTCTCATGGATTGAACTAGCTATACTCGTAATAGTATAGAATCCTAATGTATCTCCTAAACTATAATCTGCCCAGATTTTGTCCATGTTGTATTTGCTATCTCTTGAATTGTACTTATTGCTTATGTCTCTGTGGGATCTATTATTTACTTGATTATTCGATTGTCTATTGTGATTGATCGCTTAGGAGAATGCATGTAATACTATGACTGTTATGCATTTGATGGGCTAGATAACTCATGAGTGAATATGTTCATGTATCATTGTTACTTTTTTCATCTCTGATTAGTTGTTGCTTGGCCCACTAACAGTTGACTGACTGTGTACGTATTACATTGAATATATGTTGGTTTGTCTGTATTATCGCCTGGGTGTTTGCATGTAGTGATCTGTTATCATTATACCTAGCTTAAATTGATTATGTTCGGCGTTAGAGTAAATAGGCTCAGTTATCGTGTTAACCACCTAGAGGAGCAGCTAGCTCGACCTCTTTAGGATTCTTGTTGCATGATCAATATCGTGTGTTATTGATGTGACTCGCTAGTACCTTTAGGAATCGAGCGAAGATATGGATCCTCCCTACTTCAATATATGTGGATGGGTTACACTAATCTGCAAATTGACACTTATATTTGACGAAGGTGGTCGGATCTCATCCACATGCTACATATTCTATGCCAAACAACAAGTTCCCTAGTTGATGGGTGAGTACGTGTGGAAGAGTTTCACTAACCTGCGGGTGGTCAAACCGCTTCTATATGGGGTGCATGTCACGGGTTGCACCAAATTTGTCTCTAAAAGAAAGAAACTAAAAATTTATCTTTAAATATTAATCGAAATTGGTTGAGACAATAAAAGATAAAAATTTGAGAGCAAGGTGATGAATTTTTTAAAGAAAATAAAAAAAATTCTAAGGACCAATTTAAAAAAAAAAAAAAATTCAGAGATGGAAACAAAACAAACTATCAAATTTGAAGGATTAAAATTGAACTTTTAAAAATTGTGACTAAAATAAAACAAATTTAAACAATTTTGAAAGCACGGAAACCAAATGGAATAAATGACAAAGTCAGGAATAAAAATGATATTTTACGTTTTTCTTTATTTTTTTCAGTTAGACTCGTGCATCCCACTATGCCATCCTCCCCAAGAATAACGCAGGATTAAAAAATTGAAATTTCATCGGAAGTTTGTTCAAATAAACATCTATAAAATGCCTGAAGATGAAGAGATAATTAAACATTGACTGACCAATGCTATATTATTTTAACACACCACTTGAATTTCATAATACAAACATCCCTAGTTTTATAACAAGAAAATGATTTCATTACATCAACTACCAATAATGCAATTTGGTCAACAAGCACAAAAATGATCTTGTACAAAACCCTCCAAAGACAATGCAAAAGTATATTAATACCCCTAAACAGTTGCCATGAATTCCAAAACATTAATCTCTAAACTATGTCAAGAACTAAGATCTTCATATTCTGCATTTTTCTCATATTTTTAATTGCCATTTCCTTCTTCATCATGTGGCTCTTCACCATGACCCACAAGGTCAAGTTCCATGTGATCGATGCCGACCTGACCCAATTCAACTTCATCGATGACAACCAACGCCTCCTCTTTGACCTCAATGTCAACATGACCGTCAAAAACCCTAATCGTGCCTTTGGAGTTTTTTTCGACGTTATTGAAGTGGCCGTGTTGTATCAAGACATAAGGTTTAGCAACGTGTCGTTATCGCCATTCTACCAAGACCGTGATGGCTCGAGGCTACTCAAACTTAAGTTCGATGGTCAGCAATTAATGAACCTCGACGAGGAGCAACTTGCTTTGTTGGCTCTCGAGAAACTTGTTGACGTCTTCACCCTTAAATTGCAGCTTCGTCTTCAAATGAGGGTCAATATCGGCATCATTAAGATCAAACTCAAGCCCAAGGTTCGTTGTGGGTTAAATGTGCCCTTGATTTCTCGTGGAAGATCGTTTCTTCAATTTCAGATTGTTGGTTGCTATGTCGTTTATTGATTTGTTATGCCTCAAAGTTTTCTCCTCATCTATAGTTGTCACGATGTTTTTTAACTAGTAAATATGCTACGATCCAGACGAAAGTCTTGAACTGTGTTGAAAAGTACGAGAGAAAATCGAAAGGATTAGTGGTGCGTTGCTTTCATTATTTGGAGGTAATCCTGTTCAACACTAAGTTAATTTAATCTTAGAAATCAATATTTGTCTCTCATTTACTCGAGAGCAATAATACCTTTTATATAAGATTGATGGTCTCTCCAGAATTAAATTGAAAAATTAACTCAAATTGTTATTTAGTGGTTATTTGGGAACATACAAATTTTTTAATATGCATCTTATCGTGTCTTAGGGAAACCAGACATATTTGATATGAGCTTATTGAATATTTTTTTATATTAAAATAAATTAGGATGGTTTGACATATAGATATACATTACTTTTTAGATATAATATTACAATAGTGGAGGTGATTATTAGAATTTCATCAATGTAGGGAAGGTTACTTATCGCATGATTACTATTGAATTTGAATTGTTTTAATGTTTGAGCTAGGTTGAGTTAACTTGGGTGGTTGGCATTGATAAGGAGTTCAATTTATTTTCTAAAAATATATTTTGTAAATTGGATTAAATATATTATTATGTTGAAAATATATCTATTTAGTATTAATAGAAAGACTTCTAATTTGTTTGAGAGTAGCTGTAAGGTTTTAGTTAAATAACTGAAATTATATTATAAACTTTTTGGCTCTAATGATCTCTAAAATGTATGTACATATACTTTAGCAAAACTTGAATATTTACATATGTATAAAATTTAGATCTCGACTGTAGAATAAAATTCTATATCTATACCATTCTAATCCAAGATTAATACTAATAACCAATAGAGATGAAATCAAAAGCAAAACAAGAAGGAAGAAGGAGAAGAAATTGCATACGGATTAGATTGTAAGCTTTGGTGATAGCTCTAAGTCATTTTTCCAATATTAAAATTTTAGTCACATTTACATTTTAATCTATTTTCAACTTTAACGTAGTTTTTATTTTACTTAATTTTTTAAAATTTCATAACAATTAAAAGTAAGAAATTTAAATTTTCAAAGAGAAAAAAAAAGTAAGGAATTTGAACGATCATTTAACACATTTAATTCGGATGCTTAAAAATATTCTAGTAGTTTACTTAATTATGCCTATGATTGCTTTAAATGTTATAATCACGCTATTAAATCATTTATTGCAAAATACTCAAATAACATATGTTTTATTTCTCAAAAAAAATATATATTTAATAAGATATGTTCACAGGTATGTTTATAAAGTGATTTTCTTAATACGACAAATGGGTAGAGCAACCTTTTTTATGCAATCCAAATGATCAATGATTGTGCATGTTCCATAGATGTTCTGTAAAAGAATATTAATATATATATATATATATATATTAATATTCTTTTACATATATATATATATTGAAAATTGGATAGTAATATTAACATTTTAGCACATGATTTAATTTTTTTAAAAAAATAAATTTGTAGGGTTTTAAAATTTGTTATTAGATTAAAGAAAACACTATTCAAATAATTATTTTTTGTTATATAAAAACATTATCAATATTTTCACTGTTATATAAAAAATACAATAAAATAATATCAATAAGAATAATAACTTACTTGGCATAAATTTGTGTTGGTGACTAAAATATCATGAGTTTAAATTTTTCAAAAACTAAAAGTAAAGGTCATTATTTTCTTAGCTCAACAATAATATTTTAGGATCGGAGATTTAAACTTACTCCATCTTAATTTGAATAACTAATTTAAGTCATTATTCAACTTTTACAAATAGTTATTATCATATGTATGTTTGACCAAAAGGTACACGTTTACCAAATAGTTATTATAATATTATTTTGTCAATATTAATGTAGGTTATATGAATGTTGGATCCCAATCCAATTATTTAACTCTAAAAAAAAATCATAGTAATTATAGTTTCGTTTAAGTGTGGAAAAATGTTACACAACGACAATAAGGGCCGGGAAAACGATAATGACGTGATGTGGAGGTAGTTGGTGTCTTTGGCCAATTATATAAAGTAGAATTTTGAAGAAAAATAATTTGGATGATACCTTTCCGAGTAAAAACTCCCCTGTATATATAGATGTGGGAGCCTTACATCTACATTTTTTTTTCAAATTATACTACCTTAAGTGTGGCTTGATACACTTCCGATTTTCGGGCTCAAACCTGTGATGTTGGTGTTGAACTAGTTTATAATCAAACACTGAAACTATTGCGGCACTGACCCATTCGGTGTTGTAACTTTCATTTGCTATATACAGAGTTTTTTTCACACACACACACATATATATATATATATATATATATATTTCTTTTTTCTTTTTCCTTGCTTATTCTTAATTCGTGTAGCTTCAGGTTTGTTGGATTAGCACTTTCTTCAAACTTCTATGAATAATCAACTTTTGACCTCATAGCAAAGTAACACCTACTCCCATATCAATGATCCAATCAAAGGTATCTAAACATTTGTTTTACCTTCTTTTTATATCTATTCTTTATTTGCTTTATAAATTTTGTTAAATAACTTGATCTAATCAACATCTTTATTTTCTTTCATTGTAGTGTCAATCCACTTTAATATAAGAATAGAATTGAAGATGTAGAAAGATGAAACTTGAGAAATGAGAATGATAGATATATTGTCATTTCATGTAAATGCAAATATATTTTGAGATGAATTTATAATATTTTTTCTTATGTATGTCTTTACCTCTTTTAATTTTTTCCATATTGAACTATCATCTTCTTTTTTTATCGAACATGTGGTGTAGAACTTACTCTTTAATTATATTTAGTACTCTTAATTATATTTATTATTAGGATTTTTTTATGAGTTTAAAACTTTAAATTATTGTAAAATCTTAAAGGTCGAGTAACTTCTATTTGTTATAACTATATATATTATATAGAGAGAGTTCTTATCACCATTTTGTACACATATCTATTTACTTATTATTAACTCTTTTGTTTAGCTTCACCTTTGTTATGTAAGCACTTTCTTCAAACTTCTATGAATAATTCATTTTTTACCTCTATAGTCAGGTAACAACTACTCCAAAGCCAGAGTCCAATGAAAAGTATCTAAACATTTATTTTACCTTCTTTTTATATCTATTTTAGGTTTGCATTATAAATTTTGTTGGACTACTTAATCTAATCATCATATTTATTTGTATTATCAATTTTGTTAGATTACTCATTTTAATCATCATTTTTATTTTCTTTTGTTGTAGTGAAATCCACTTTAATATAATGATAGAATTAAAGATGTGAACAAATAAAACTTGAGAAATGAGAATGATAGATATATTTTCATTGTTTATAATTATATAGCAAATACATACTTTGTCTTTTTTTATTTTTTATATTCTATAACAAATACATACAAAAACATATTTTTCAACTTAATTGCATAAATTTGATTTTAAAAAAATAGTGCAATACAAAAGCTGGAGAACTTGGATATTGAAATCTTAAAAAATGAAGAATGAATAAATTATTCAATAATTTTTTAGAGAAAAATAATTGTCACATTTATTGCACAACCAATTTAAGTGAGAATCATTTTTAGATTATGGTATAAAAATAATAATTATGCCTTTTTTTTTAAACAATAATTATGCAATTTCAAATAAGATATCAATAAGTTGTTATTATTTTATAAATTTTCGATTAATCTTTTGTTAGATTATTAGCTACAAAAAAAAGATGACGTTGAATAACAAATTTCAATCCACAATATTTTATAATTCTTATTTACTTCAAGAAAAATTAATTATTTTAACCAAAATAACTTCTAACACAAATATTTGTAAGTTCTGTAACAATAAAAATGAAATGATTTATTATAATATATATTTCATTTTCATATAAATAGTTTCACACTTGGATTCATTTTCATATAAAACTATTGCGCCAGAAATAATTTACGTGCAACACAAGTACTAAATTTCTAGGCTTTTCAAATTGCTTTTAAGTTTTAAAGATTTTAATTGTTTTTTAAAGTTTTTTCGCGTTCCTTTTACGGATCAATTTTTTCCTATTTTTATTCCATTTTATCTGAGAGGGTTTTTGTTTCGTTATTTCACGACTTATAATTATTTTCTACTAAATCTCAAATTTCTCATAAAATTTACTTTCATTTTTACTGCCTCAAAATTTTCATTTCACTTTTCATTATATCATTCTTTAAATTTCATTTCGATTTTCATATTCTTCTAATTTTTTTGTTCAATTTAAATTTCAAAATCTTTGCACAGTAAATAAAAAAGATATATTAATTTATTTACGGTTGATGAACAAACCAACACAAGAAAAATTATATAAAATGAGTTAATGGCGGAGGCTATCTTGTTTGGTGTTAATCCATCTCAAATAAAAATCTATATTAAATTACCCTATTAATAGATAAGCTTGAACAAAACATATCTATGTTCTGTTGGATTTTTTTACCAAATATATATGATATCTACAATTTAACTAAATATTTGAACATAAAATTTACCTCAAGCATTTGAATGAATGAAATATTTTTTTGCTTGTCCATGGATAATATTGGTTGGTTTGCAATTGGCAACATAGATGTACATGTTGGACTATCTTTCTTCATAATATTTTCCTAATTGAAACAATAAACATTTGAATAACTTAATATATTTTCTTTGAAATTAATTGACATATATATAGTTTAATTTGGCCATACCTGTGTAATATGATTTGACGAGCAGGAAGATTTGTTTGACTTCACATTTTTTCTATATCTCCTCTTTTTAAGTGGATCTTTCAATCTACTACGATGATGACCAATAGTGAGCTTCCTCTTTCCTCCATGCTTCTACTAAATTATGATATTCAATCAAATTGAAGTCTTCTACATTGATTGCACAATTAATTTCCACCACAATAAATTTCTTCATTGTCTCCAAATCTTTGAGCAATTTTATAAAATTTTGTGATGCATGCTCAAACAACCATTCATGTTATGTGGCTAGTGAAGTAATTTGACAAGCATGACGACATAAGTGATTATAACGCTTTCCAATTGAATCCTTAAAATTTCAGCTAACCTCATGTATGTTATTCTTAAATCCACTTGAAGATATATCCTCTTTTGTCCACCTTTTCAAACTATATGTAGTAGGAATTTTGTTCACATTCTTCTTATCTAGCAATTTACATGCATGTGTACATATAGTACCCTTAAAAAGTGAATTTCATGTAATTACAAGTGATTGTTTGTGTCTAAGACTCAAATTTAACCAACAAATGATGTGAATTTAAAAAAAAAAAAAAAAAAAAAAAAAACTTTGTACTCTTTGTAGCATACAACTTACCAATCTTGTAGGGCGTGTTTGGTGGGAGGCTCAATTTAATACGGAGTAAGTCAATTCCACTTAATCTGCGTTTGGTCGGAGTATTACACAAATCCCTGTTGGCATTAATTCACCCGGACTTGGACACAGTGATTACTGTTCAAATCCGAGTGAACTTTTCAATTTTTTTTTTCAAATGCTCTCTCTTCACGGACCTCTCACGATTTTATCTACTTCCATTTTTCTCTCTCATTTCCCCTAAAATAATCGATCAAAATCAAACAACCATGATTATTTCTAGTTCATCTATTATAGCTGGCGAGAGAGAGGCACAAAGGGAAGAAGGTGAGAAGCAAAAAATTGTGAAATTCCTCATTTTTGCTCATTCGTCATTTTATATCTCCTCTGTGATTCTCATGCTTACTTCCCCCTCTCTCCTCTGGGATAAACTATTTCGCTATGAGGGTGATTTCTTGTGATCTTCTCCCATGGTGTTGTTGAGAGCGAGGATATGGTGAAGATAAATATTTAAAAGAAAAGTTATAACAAAGAAAAATAAATAATACTTTTATTAAAAAAACTTATGCAAACAAGTTAGAGATGTAATTACAAATGACTGACAAGTAGCTTTTAACCTAACTAATGTTAATTATAAATTAACTACAGTAGAGACAATAACCACACAAATATTACTTTAACCCCAATAATCTAATTTGTGTATTTTTTTTTATCATACAAAATCTACTATGCTTTTTAAAAGATAAATTGTCCAATCTTTTGCACATAATTTCAGTTCGAGATAGATATAAAACTATCTTGGGAATAAATACACAACAATTTTGAATTAATTAAACTTTGAAATATTTAACATCATTATGGGGTGTCTTAATGGTCAAGTAAATTATTTTCATAAAAAAGAAGTGATAATAGGTTAAAGGAGTGTTCTAATTTATAACTAAATTAAGTGATAGGATCTCATACAATATTCATGAAAATTAATAAAAAAGAAAAAAAAATCAATTAGTCTCCAACATAATTGTATAAATCTAATTTTTATAACAAGATTTAGAACTTATTTAATTGGACTATCTTTTATCATTTTTTTATAAGAATATTTGTTGACATATGATCAATGTATTTGTTTTTTAAGATTTATTGTTCTTCAATTCTGGATTTTTATATGGGGATTTTGCATGTATAGCCAAAAAATGGTAAAATATTTTCATCTATAGAACAAAATAAAAAATAATTCATTTATAGCAGAAAATCCAAATTGACTTCTATCACTTGTTGAGTTCTATTAGTGATAGAATTCAATCAATGATAGACTCATTCTATCATTGCTTTAGTTTTCTATGAGTGATAGAAATTCAAATTGAGTTCTATCACTACTTGAGTGATAGGAATAAATATGCTATAGATGAATTATTTAAAAAATTCTGCTACAAATATAATACAAAAGGTAGAATATGCTGCTGATGGTAAATTCTCTTGAGGTGATTTGTCATTAATGTATGTTAGTTCTATAATCCAAAATGCATTCCTTGATATATATTATTATCGAGATTATGCCATTTTTGCAACTTTAAAAAACTTAATTTTATATATATATATATATATATATATTAAAATACACGTTAATTTTAGTATCTAATTTTTATAAAACTAAAATATACCCCAATAGTTTTTAAAATATTATTTTGTATATAAAAAATCGAAAAATAAAAAGTAACCAAAAACATATATGATATAATATAGTTATGAGAAATAATACTGCATGACTTTTCGAAAAAAATTTAAAAATGTAGTCTAATTTTAAAGTAATTGCATTTTTTATCATTAAATATGTTTTAATAATGTATTATAAATAATTATTAATAATACTATTATAAAAAATATGACAAATATTTGTCTTTTTAAAAGTTATCCATATTTATAATTATTTTCTAAATTTGACTATTCTTATTAATTTTTCTACAACTAATTGTCAAATTGCAACCATCATAGAGTGACTTAATGATCAAGACAGGCTTGAAGACTCAAAAGTTGATGGGTTGAATAAATGATAATTTCTTAGGCATATCCTATAATATTAGTCGAGGTCCATGTATGTTGGTTCGGATAGACACATAGTTCAAAATAATAATAATAATAATGACGATGATGATAATAATAATAAGGGAAACTATAGTAACTAGACCACATTCGAAAAGTATTTGCAAATATAGGTGTCCATGTTTTTTTTTTAAAAGTTAATTTTTTTATTAAAATTCATAATTATTAATTTTCCATTAATACCATTTTTCCATTTATCATATTTAATATTGAATTTTAAAATCAAAACACCCATTTAAAACATATTTCCCATCCTTTTAAAACATATCATATTTAATTGTCAACCCTTTTAATATAAAAGATTTAAATTTCTTTTCTCATTTATCTCTCATCTTTATTTCTTTTCCTTTTCCGTTTCACTTTTCTTCCTCCATTCTCCATTCTTCCATTTTCGTTTTTTCAGTTTCATTCATTCTCTCTCTTTTCACATTCCGGCCATCACGTAAAACGTAAATTTTCGTCGACCACGAAGCTCCGATCAGACGGTATAATCATATGAGTTCAGTCATCTTCTCTCAATAATCTCCGTTTTTCTCAGTATTTGTATCACATTTTTGTTCCTTATCCATCACCATTAGTAGGTTACTCCTCATTTTCAGTATAGTCGTGATTCGATATGTCTCAGATTGTTCAGTATGGTATGTCTTATTCCTATTTATGTCATTTTGTACATTTAATTCATTTATATTCTAGTCTTTAGAATGTCAAAAATCATGCTTAGAAATGTAGTAAAATCATATGTAAAACAGTAGTATCTTCGTACTTTCCAATCCATATTATGGTATAATTGACTGTATGCACATCTATAAAACTGTATAATTGAGTATATACTGTATGTTCACACGTCCTCAATTTCTATATAGCCGAAGAAATTGTATAATTGAGTATATACCATATGTTCATACTATGTTTTTAGGTTAGTTATACTATACATTTTTTCCTTATAGGTTCATCAATTATTCCATTTGAAATTGCACACAGTGTTCTTTACAATGTCAATATTCCTGTTTAGAAATGTATTAAAATCATATGTAGAACAGTATTATCTACGTACTAAAATATATGTCCAAGTCTTAGTATACTTGAATATTATCTACTGTATTTTTCCATGTACCGTTATATTACTGTATAAACTATACAAAACTCTATATGTTTCATTATTTCATTCTACATATTTTATAACTTACCCGGTACTTTATGGTTTATTATTCATTCTATTCATGTCTAATACATTTTTCGTACTCATATTACTATTCATTACATTTTCATTCCACAATATGGTATTGTTTATACATGTATATTATACAACTTATAATATAGAACAATATTGTTTGGACATTTTTCTAATACTATACAACTTTTCCTTATAGGTTCAACAAGCATCTCAATCGGTATTGCACATAATGGTCAGTAGGATGAAAATGAGATGTATCATAATCATGAAATAGCTGAAGAGCATCACATAAATATTGAGGAATGCATTCACTTAGTGATGATTTTACATTACAGTCATTTTTATGTCGAACGCTTTTCGTTTCAATTTTGTAACCCATGAGACCTTTTTTATGTACTATTGATCTCACTTTGAATAGTAATTTTGTGTGAAGTTGTTCCAACCGTACGAGTCTCTATCAATTCATAAATATTACATAAGTTATTTTCCAAAGTTATACTATACGGTATCGTGCATTCAAAATTACTTGTTCGATGTTGCAAACATATTAAATCACACTACAAGTATCCATATCAGAAAATCAAACACTTAAAGAAAATAAAAAATTTTAAAGTACATTATGGTACATGAATATTATGGTTGTACCGTATATACCAAGTTATTTCAAAATTACTTGTTCGATGTCGCAAACATGTTATGATTTCAACCAACGAAATTGAACGTTCAACAAGTCATAAGTTTATTTATAAATAAAACTACTAGAATCAAATAACATGTACATTACTAACTATACTGTATGTAAATCACAATAGTAGCTCTACAATGTATTGTCACCACTTTCGTCCTGTAATTAATGCACCATAAATTGGTGGTTTCTAGTTTGGAATGTGAGACAAATTTCATTCTTTAAAAAATTTCCTTCCCAAATGAAAAACCAATAATTTGATCGTTATTTTCAAAATTTATAAGGTATTAAAAAAGAAAAATGAAACGTCTCTACTAAATGTGATTTCTAAGGATATGCTTTTCCACAATTAATGCCCCTAAATTTGCGCTTTTGTGGTTTGGAATGTGAGATTGATTTCTTTTTTTGAAATTTTACTTAATAAATTAAAAAACCACCAATATGAGGGTATGGTTGTAATTCGTTATTTTTGGATTTTATAATGTATTAAAAAAAATCTACTTTTGCTAATATTTTTGTATATACCTATATTTGCAAACACTTTTCAAATATGGACTATTTATGAAAAAAACTCTAATAAAAAAAATGTCAAATTTCTTTTGTAAATTAAAATAAAACACAAAAAAAACAATCATTTTCAATTTGATTTTAGAAGAGATAGCGAAACAAATGTGTATAATTTTTCTTTTAAGGAGAAAATCAATTAATTTTTTGTTTGTTTTGTTTTGTTTTGTTTTTTAATTTTGTTTTTGTTTTTCTTTTTAATTTAAAATCAGATTATTGTCATCGAATAGATTCAAAATTAAGAATGATTTTGGTGATGTTACGACCCGACTTCCTAAAATATTATAATGGGGTGTTACGGGTGCATGCATATTAAAATCCTCAAAATCAATTTGTAAACACATGCACTTTCCATCAAATCTCAATAAAATCATGAAACAAGTCTTATAGTTCAAAAACATATCAAATATGGTTCGAGATCCCGATAGTTCAAAACAAAATTATTTAAGCATAGTTTAAAACATAAAGTTTGACACAAGATAAAAACAATGTGGAAAGAGAAATATCGACATCATGTCCTTGATCAATGCAACTCCCAGCCTAGCCACCTCAGAATGGATCAATACTTGAAAATGTAAGGGTTAGTATATCGAAATATACCCAGTAAAGAGTCTCACCATGAGGTTAAGCATGCAAATAGAAATAAGTTAGAAGATACAAAAATTGAAGCTAAATGCCTCGCACTTGCTTTCCCGGCCCACGAACCAGTCACGAGCAAACAATGCCAAATGACAGCGTGTAAGCCGTGAGCAAAGATATAATTGAATGTCGAGAATTCATCTGACCACTGCAAGGGAAGACCACGAGTGAGGGAGACACATAGATTCCCTTAACCTTGGGTCGAGACACGTCCCATATCGTGTTTGCAGAGACATACACAAATGTCTCGGGGGAAGCCTAACCTACATCAGGGACCCACTATGCGATGCTGCGAAGACTTACACAATTGTCTCGGAGTAGCCTCACGTACGTCAGGGACCCGCTGTGCAGCTCTGATAAAGTATCAACAAGTCATACACAAATGCCAATGAAATCACCTAACCCTTTCAAAGAGGACCATGAGTGAGGGAACAATACAAGATCCCTAAACCTCGGATCAAGACAACGACACTCGTGTCATGTCAACAAGGGTATACTCGAATACCGATAAAAATACCTAATCTTGTCAGGGAGAGGCACGAGTGAGAGAAGATGCAAGATCCCTAAATCTCGAGCTTGGGGCGTCATCTACTAACCCTTAGCATGCGAGGACCGACGTGCCTGCAGAAAACATCCCTAAATGCATGCTGGCTCACCGACAAGAATCCCTTCGTGCCATAATCTATCCTAGTGGCCTCTTCTAGTAGGTGTCGAGGCAAGCTAGTCGTGACTGACTCCCCTTCTCACATATTGGGACAGGAAAACAAGTGGGACCATGCACAAAGCATATGAGATTCCACAAGTATAAAAAACAGATATAGCTAGCACTAGAGCCACATGAGGTCTAGCCTAGCCTAGGTGGGTGCAATCGCCAACCTGAGGGTTGGTGTAACATGCAACGTGCACTCAATAACCAAGGAACTCGTTGTTTCTCATACAATGTGACACGTGGATAAGACCCAACCACCTTAGTTGGATGTAAGAGTCGATTCGTAGGTTAGTGCAACCCAACCACGTATCTCAAAGTAAAGAGGATTCATATCCTCGATCAGTTTCTAAGGGGCACTAGCGAGTCACATTAATAACAAGATATTAATCACGCGACATGAGTCCTAGCAAGGGTGAGATAAGTGCTCCTCTAGGTGGTTAACACGATAACGAAGCCTAGTTCTTCTAACATCGGACATAAATAAACAAAACTAAGAATCATGATAACAGAGTGCGACAAATAGACCCCTAGGCGATAAAACAAAGAAATCGAGCATATAATCATTGCAACAGGTATACAGTCAAACATAGATAGAGAGCTGGTCATACTAACATTCTAACACGAGCACAACCAATCAAAGGTGCAATAAGCAACAACGAAACATACACATATCCATTCATGAGCTATCTAACACATTTGGGACATTTCTGTCACTATCACTACATGCATTACCTTAGGCAATCAAGTCATTTTAATGATTAAACAGCTTAATAGTTCATCACGTATACGAGCAACAGGTAAGATTTACGGAATGATGATCAATCATAGGGGTACAACAAATAGAGAGAAGAAATGTAGTTCAGGAGATTCATTACGATTCTACATTATCATGAGCATAACTAGTTCAATCATATGGTTTCCAACCACAATAATCATGTAACAAGGCATAAAGCCTTCATTTCCCGTAAAACCTAGCCAACAACCATTCACATGCTTTTCAAACCACAAAACCTGGTTCATAGAAAAACTTCTTACCTTCCCGACTTCTCGACCGAACCACCAAGCTAAACCACAAGTCAAACGAAAAAAAAACTTGAGTCGTCTAAACATAGAATCACAAAAAAAAAGTCAATGGAACGGACAAACGAAGCACAACGAAGAAAATATAAAACTCCACACGCGAATGGGGGCGAGAAGTTGAGTTGACGACATGTTGTAAAAAAAAGGTGGTGGCTGTGGCGACACGCTGCCACAGAAAGTGATTGGTTATACCTTTGTTTCTTCGTCTCGTCGTCTTTATCACGAATCTAGTCTCGAAAATTAAATTCAAGTATATAGTAAGCCTAAATTTTTAGTTAATCTCTTTAAGTATAAAACCAAATAACTAGAGATGTTTCAAGATTATAAACTTCCATTAAAACACATAAATACGTTAAAATAACTAGGATGTTACAAGTGATTAGCTCAGTAGCCTCCATTTTTTACTGTCTTACTATGCGTCACATTTCTATTTGATCATTTTACATCTTTTCTTTTTCCTTATCACATTCTGGCGTGGTCTAACTTGTGCTTGTTAATTTTTTTCATTCTTTCTTTTCGGGGAAAATCTTACACGTTTTTTTTATAGATATTTTAATCATAATCTTTTTTAGCACGCTAACAAGTTTTATTTGGCATCATTTTAGTTTTCTATCACTTTTATTTTTGGGGCTTTCTTTTAGGGTTTTGTTTCTCGTCACCAATCTTCTCTTCTTCCATCTTCTATGTAATTTGAAGATAAATAGAAGTTTGCAACCACAAATTTAAGATTAAACAGGTGAGTTGCTTTCATTTTTTTTTTTTTTTTTGTTATTTTAACATAAAACGTGAAATAAAACTTTAAGAGACTTGATTCTTCTTTTCAAAAAAAAAAAACATTAGATTGAGATAGAGAAAATAATTAGGATTTAAAAGCTATAATTTAATATTTATGGTTAAATGATATAATTTTTTTTTTTATTTATTTTGTATTAAATCTAGAAAATTTTGTTATATTTTTTATGTTAAAAATTATATTAATAGTAGTAGTCTTTATATTTTTCTGCTAAGGAATATATGAAATTTTGAACAACATTTACTTATTGGTGTACTGAAGAACAAACGTTGAATTTTTTTTACATGTTTTGGATTATTATTATTATTATTATTATTATTATTATATTATTGATTTGCAATGATTTTGTGTTGTGATTTGTGTGATTTGAACATCATTTTTGAGGACCTGGAGAATATAGGAAACACAAAGTTGGCTATCATCAAATTATAATATGATACATATCCCATAATTACTACTCGACTTCATGAAACTCATTTGAAAGATAATGTAGAGGCTATTGTTAGTACTCAATTTGATGAAGTTGAAGATGACAAAACTACTATCAATACTCAATATGAACTTGTTGAGCCAATAGTTGGGATGAACTTTAATTCTGTAGATGATGCATACCAATTCTATGTCAGTTTTGGAGGGAAAATTAGTTTTAATGTACAAAAAAGATATCACAAAAAGAGAAAAAATGGAGACATTTCAAGAATGATTTTTTTTTTCTCAAAACAAGGGTTTCGTCAACTAGACAGACAAAAGTCATATAGTTGGCCAATTTCATGAATAGAATGTAAAGTTTATATAGTTTGTTTGCTTCGAAAGAACGGTAATTACAAAGTAGTGCATTTAATGAAAAACATAATTACGACCTTGTTCAAACACCAATGAAGCATATGATAAAAGTTAATAGGGTAATTTCCAATGCTCAAAAGGCTTTAGCTTATGATGCAGACAAATCAGGAATATCAATAAAGTCAACCATGGAACTAATGAGTAAGGAAGTTGGTGGTAGAGAACATTTGAGATTTTTAGATATGGATTTCAAAAATTACATATACAAATAGCGAAAATCAAGAATTGAGAAGGGATAAGCTGTCGTTCTATTGCAGTATTTTTAGAAAAAACAAATAGAAAATTCTTCATTCTTTTATGCATTGTAGCTTGATGAAGTTAACATGATCACTAAATTTTTTTTATAGATGCTCGTTCTATTTGTGATTATAATCTTTTTGGAGATGTTATTTGTTTTTACACTACTTATTGTACAAATGAGTTTGGTCAGCCAGTTGCCCCATTTATTGGAGTGAATCATCATAAACAATCTGCAACAATGGCTATAGAATTATTTAAATGGTTGTTTGAAATATTTCTTAGTGTTATGACAGAAAAGCAGTTGAAGACAATTCTAACTGATCAATCTTCAACAATGGCTAAATCAATAAGCGAGGTATTTCTCGAAACTTAACATAGACTATAAGTTCAAAATGCAGCTAAAATTTAAGTCATGTATTTCATAGATCAAATGAGTTTGTGCATGAATTTAGTCGTTGTGTATATGATTGTGAAGATGAAGATGATTGGTTACTAGCATAGCTACAAATGTTAGACATTTATATCTTAAAAATAATAAATGGTTGACAAATTTGTTTGAATTGCGAGAAAATTGGGCGATGGTATATGGGCTACATACTCTTACGACTTATATGAAGAGTACACAACGAAGTGAAAGTATGAATAATTTATTGAAAAAATATTTAAAGCCAAGTCATGACATTTTGCCCTTCCATGAACATTACGAAAGGGTTTTAACAGATCGAAAATATGATGAATTGATGGCAGATTTCAAGGTGAATCAAACAACACCAATCTTATTAACAAAGACAGAGATGGTACAACACACATCAGAAATGTATACACCAGAGGTATTTAAATTTTCAAAAGGAGAATGTAGATATTCTAAAGTGTAACTTCTATGAGTGTGTTTGGTGCAGGGATTAGGATTAAGTTAGTCAGTATTAAATTAAGCTGGATATTAAGTTAAGCTGAGATTAAGTTAATTTGTGTTTGGTGGATAGATTAAGTTAAGCTGGATTTAATTAAACTGATTGTTGTTTGGTGTGGGGATTAAGTTACGCTGACTATTTTTCATTTTTATATTTTTTTAAATCTTTACTCTTCATTTAGTAAATATAGTTGATTAGTATATATTTTATTACTTATTTCAATTTTAACTCAATATCCATATTTAAATTTTAAAACAATATAACAAGTTTTATATCCATTTAAGAAATTTAGGAAGAGATTTAAATTATATCAAAATTATTTTAATTTAATTACTTAATTACAAGTTAGTATAAACTTAAAATTACATGGCAAGCTATTGTACACATGACAATGGATACTTCTTATGTCTTGCTTTTTTTCACACCTACTTAGTCTTACTTATTTTATTTTTTCTTTTTAACATATTGGGTTTTAGTCTCACTTTTAGCATATAAGAGAATTTACCATCAGCAGCACATTCTACCTCTTGTATTATATTTGTAGCAGAATTTTTAAAATAATTCATCTCTAGCATATTTATTTCTATCACTCAAGTAGTGATAAAATTTAATTCGAATTTCTATCACTCATAGAAAACTAAAGCAGTGATAGAATGAGTCTATCATTGATTGAATTCTATCACTAATAGAACTCAACAAGTGTAGAAGTCAATTTGAATTTTCTGCTATAATATTTTTGATTTTGTGCTATAGATGAAAATATTTTACCATTTTTTACTATACATACAAAATCCCCATCAATCATATACGTGGTTGTACAAGGAGTAACAAAAAAGACTTTGAAAGTCAAAATATTAAAAACATTTTACAAATGTATATTAGAGATAAAAATAGTTGGTTCTTTTTTTTTTTTGAAAAGTTGCTGGTTTTTTTTTTTTTTGTGAGGAAAGTTAAAACTAGTTGGTCGTGCATGAAAGAATAAAAAAAGATCACTTCATTTAAAAAAAAAAAAAACATGGTGACATAGATTGCAAATAAAATCTAGTCATACATAGGGAATAAAAAAAGACTTCAAAAATTAAAATCTCATATCATATCAATAGAAAACAAAGTTATGAAAATGTATATCCGATGTATATCCAAAGTAAACAATATTATATCAATTAATGAGTATTTATATAAACAATGATTTTTTTTTTTTTGAGTACATTGGGGGAATGGAGATTACAAATACCGATTCCATGGATCGAACTTGTAACCGTGGAGCGAAAATGGATTAACACCAAACCAGATAACAAATCGCGCCACCGACCCATTCGGTTATATAAACAATGGTTAGTTCATCTAATGATTGATATTTTTTCATCAAATCTAAAATGGAAACAAAAATGGAGTCATATATCAAAGTTGATGTAATGAAAAAAATTATTGAATGAAACCGTAGTAAAAATTATTCAATGAAACTGTTGTAAGTGAAAACATCTCTAGGTGGTCGAAAATTAAGATTTTAAATTACTTCATCTTCACTTAAATTATAATTATGAAGCATAGTTATGATACTGTACTTGTTACGACAACTAAACTTAACCACCCACCTTTTATTATAATGGAGCTAGTTCTTTTTAAAATTGTTGCCACCATATCCAGTACAACATAAAGGACCGATTATGAAATTTTTGGAAATAAGTTTTGTAAAGGGAGATAAAAAGAGATTAAAAAAGTTTCATAAATGTGAAAAAGACCATTGGAATAAAAAGGAAAAAAATGACCTCGATCACTTCATCTGTAACAAAAAATGTTCACTTCTCCAAATTCTCGTGACAATTCTATCGAGGGTCAATGGCGCAGTTGTATATCTTGCCTAGTGTTAATTCATTTCAACTCTACAGTCACGAATTCGAGCCCAAAAATCAGTATTTGGCTCTCATATTATTTGAGAGTAGTTGTGCCATCTATGTAGGGTTTGTTAGTCCCCATTCTCCCACTTTGTACTAAAAAAAAGTGTGACAATTCTTCCTCTCCATCTTAAAACTTTAAGTCCCATTATTTTTCATTAACAACATCTTTTCTAAACTATGTAACATCACTTCTTCTTTCTCCCACTCTTCATTCTCATTTTCGCAAAAAGCTCCCCCGCAAACCATCATTTATTAAGATTTTCTCCTCTATTCCCAATAACCTATACACTACTACAAATCCCACATATAATGACTATAATTTATAGTCATGAAGACTTTTGATGACTAAAAATAAGAGTCGTAGTATCCGGTGTCACGAAAGCTTCAACCTTGACACTATGGTAAAAGAGTCATGGAAACACAAACTATGACAGATATTTATAGTCATTGAAGAACTATTAATGACATATATATAGAGTCATTGAGACAATATTAACGACAATTCTGAAGTGTCCTCGAATAACCAGTTATGACGGTTGGTTTTAGTCATGGTTAATTCAATAACTTCACATATTTATTGTCATGGTTTAACGATTAATGACAATTATCCATAGTCATTGTTGATCTAATAATGACATATATTTATAATCATAGTTGGATCATTTATGAACTGGACTTTAAGCCATATTATCAGTTTATATGATACTATTCATACATGTTCTCAGGTTATGTTTTCAAAACATATAGAATAGAATGCAGTTAATAACCTGTTCTTACATCCTGTTTTCAACGACAAAGCTAATCGAAACATAACTTGTTCTCACATCATATTTCAATAACAAAGCTAATCGAGATATGTTTCAGCAACTATCCTTTCAAGTTGTACATGTACATTACACTTAGATAAATAAAAATAATAATAAAGGATGCACTTAATAATAATATGTTTGATAGTTCATAACAAGAGTAGAATGACAAAGACTAAATCCTGCGCATGTTTGCAAGCTTCGTTCAATGAGGTCACTGGCCCATATTGTTGCTCTTTGAATTTCATAAAAGCATTGCTCGAGTTTCATTGGTGTCAGTTTGATGATACTCCAATAATTCAATGAGCTCAAAAACCTAGAAAAAAATACATACCATGAAGCTTTAAAATGATTTTTACTAAAGGCCACATACTAATAACCAAATATCACATATATTCCACAAAACAATCACATATCAAAATAAAAATACAAATTTAGTACCTATTCCAACAGCTCATGTTAATATAGACCAAACCACAAACACAACTGATAAACATAACTTAAACAAAAAAAAAAAACCATTTAAGTCCTGTTTTATAACCATTTTGTTTTTAGTTTTTTATTTTTAAAACTTTAGCCTATAATAATTACTTTATACTTTGAGTTGTCTTACTTTGATATCTACATCCTACCTATGTTTTTAGAAATTAAACCAAAACTTGGAAACTAAAAAAAATAGCCTCAAAAAACATATTTTATGCTTAAAATTTAGCTAGGATTCACATACTCATCAACAAGAGCAAACTTAGAAGTTTTAATTCTTTTACTGCTATTATACTGCTCAAACAATTGCACTTCTAAAACTTGAAGTTAAATCCATGACTACTATATATGGATTGTAGGCTACTATCAAAGCTTAAAATGAATTGGAAATTGTTGAAAATTATGACAAAATATGCCTGAAAATGGGATGGGGAGGAAAATGAGAAATTGGTACATTAAAGTTGAAAATGGGATGAGAAAGAGAGTAGCTAGAGCTTTAACTAGAAATTAAAAAAAAAAAAAAAAGAAAAAAAAAGACCAGCATTATACATTAAAATTTGATATGATATGCAAATACATTCAAATATATAATTATAGAAGAAAGTTACCGACATTGAAAATGGAATGGGGAGGAAAATGAGAGATTGGTGGGGTGGTTAATATTCCTCAAGAATGGACTTCTTTGGATATCCTCTTTAAAGCCACCTCCAATAAACTATTCATTTCTACCTTGAATAACTTACACAAAGATGAAATGATCTCCATAAGTCACAAAATTTTCACTCAATTAATGGTAGATTTAAGAGAATTCCAATAAAAGTCACCTTTAACAAACTGTACAAGAATACATATAACAATCAATTTTAATGGTCTGGACATTCACACAATTTCAACCTATTCATTTCAAGAAGACCAAATTTTGAAACTACGATATCTGCACAATATAGAAATAAAGCTTTGAATTAGAAGTTGTAATAGAAAATATAAATATTCATAATATATTTATCATTCATATCAAATAACAATTGCTCATTTATTTTAGAAACTAAACACAAGTTAGGGATTCTTATAAACCTTGTATAAATAATATCTCGCAATAATAAGATTGAAATTTGATACTAACCTTGAACAAATAATATCTCGCAATAACAAAAAGAAGAGGGAAGCAACAAGCACTTTGGCAGAAAAAACACAAATAACAGTAGGGAAAAAGGGGAAAAGCAAAGAAGCAATGGCTTCGACTTCCTAATAAGAACTACAAGTCCTGGAAGTTAGAGAAAGCGAAAACCAACTTCAAACTTCAGAGAAACTTTGTGTACCTCAAGGATCCAATATTGTAGAAAAAACAGCTTGCAAGCACACGTGTTTAAACTATTTTCAGCTAGGTTATCATGGGAAAAATTGTAAAAAAAACTAGAGAAAATTAAACTTGAGGCCATGGAGTAGATTTTGATAACATAATTTTAAGTAATCACTTGATCATGATCATTTGAGTAATATGAGTCCAAAACCAACTGATAATCATGAATTCAAGAAATGGAAGAAGATGAAAATACAATAGAATTGAAACATCTAATGAATTCTTCTAGTTCAGAAATAGAGGATGCTAGTTTAAAGAAAAATGAAGTCACTTTCCAAGAGATTCAAGACTCAAAACTACAATCAAAACACTTATAAGATTTTGTAACTTTATTGGTTTGAGCTTTCTCTCTTTCTCCTTCCTTTTTATAAAATTTAATACCTCGATGATTTTTTTTAGATTAATACCTCGATGAAATTGTTTCTTACACAAACTTAAAAAAAAAAATACAAACACAAAGTCGTAAAAGAATAAGTAAAAAGAAAAGGGGAAATAGGACAAAAACAAGAATTCAAAATGAGATACTAATTTGCAAGGTGAGAGAAATGAAAGAACTAAATCAACATATATAATGCTGAAGAACTTTGCTTGCCTTAAAGAAGAGATGCTCAAATGAATAAATATCTTTGAAGGTTATTGTAACAATAAAGAGAAAACTATTTTTTAAAAAAAACAATAAAGAGAAAAACTATTAAATCCAAAAATATCTACCACAATATTGCTACTTAGCATTCTTGCAAATGCTTGTAATTATCAATCAATTTTTCAATCCTCAACCAATGCCAAATAAAATCAATTCTGTAAGGCTGTAACAACTAACAATAAAGAAAAAAAAAAGAACAACTCTTAAATCAAAGAATTCTTACCACAATATTCATCTCGTGAAGTTACCAAATCCTCACCATTTTCTTGGATCATCAAGGAAAATGCTCACATGTCGCATAGCAATAAAACTCACATCTCAATTTTCTAGAAATTCAGTACATCCAACATTCTTAAAACAAAAGGATGTTCCTAGTTCCACCATCTTATCTACTATAAGCCTTCACATTTGTGTTAAATACATGCGCTTCTAACAATGAGGCAGTAAGTCGCACTACTTACCAACTTGTAGCTCATAAACACACCACAAACCTCTTGAACAATGCTTGACCTCAGAAAGAATACCTTAAAAAAAACCAACGAGATTCAGTTTCAAAATCAAGCAATGACATTATCTAATCAAGGAATCTAAACACACACACAAGAAAAAAAAAAACATAAAACAAATGGGCGAGACCAAAGACTTGTTGCAAACCCATAAAGAAACAATTTAATATTGAGCCAATTCAACATCCCTACATTAAGCAAGAGATGCGTGATAGAGTTGCAAACCCCTCAATCTGAATGTTCAAGCAAATGGAGGTGTGGTTGAAGTCCAAGGGGATGCTCTGGTCATGGTCGACATGTTGAGACGACAAACAAGTCAACTTCATTGTTTGACTGTAGGAAAGTGAATGCATTGAAAAACCCAATGAAAAGTATAAATTAGAAAGCTCAAAACCTCGCTTCGATTTTAAAAGAAACCCAAAACATTTTAGAGAGATGGTAAAAGAATTAAATCTAAACTAAGCCCCCAAATGCACCAAAATGCGCTTATACATCAGATTCCAGTTTATCTTTTGCTATTCTGAATTTAAATGGTGACCTAGAAATTCCCCTCCAAGAACTAGATTAAATCACAGGGTCATGCAAATAATAGTAAGTCAGTAACAATCTCTCCAATATGGAAGTCAAATATCAAATTAAACAGAAAACAAACGATACCCCGCAATCAAAAGAACAAGTACGAAACTCAACAATAACATCAATCATAGTGCTAGAGATATCAAGAATCCAAGTATAAGATCATACCAAATTTGATTCACAAAACTAAAAATATAGTAGGATGATCCAATGTTGATTCACAAAAAAGAATTGAAAAGGAAATCACCTTCAATATCCTTGGCCAAATGAGATATTTGGTTGTTCCAATGACTCTGTATGTTATCCTCCACTAATTTTACCAAAAAATAAAACCAACAACTGATCTTCCAATATAATCACGTCCAACATAAAATTTAACTGAGAAAAACAACTCAAATTCCTTTAATTTCTTGTGACATTTTGATACCATTTTCCCTCCTTTTAATGACCATTGAATTTTAACAACAAACACAGTGAAATCCAATTGCTATTGCTACTTTCTTCTTCTTCTACAGATGTGTATTGAATTAAAAAAATCCCAAACAAAAAAATTCTTCTCAATTGTTACAGACAAAAAAAAAGGTTAAAAAATTGAACTCTTTTTTTCCCCTTTTCAATTAAAAGCAAAATCTAACTAGAGTAAAAGTGAGGTGAAGATGAAAAAGCCACAATTGTTTGAATCTTAAACTTCAATTCTTTTGCAGCCAAGAATTCAATTCTTTTGTAGAACTCATAACAAGTTACGTTATTGCACTCTAATCCACGTATTCAAAGAGAAGAGGTGAGCAACATTGCAAAGATCAATAGCATCAAATGAAGAGCAATTGAAGAACATCCACCAACAATTTTTATTTTAGAATAATAGCATTTTTTTAAAAAAATAATTTATCTATTAGGGCAACAAGTTCGGAATGAAACAACAATCATCAATTTATCTATGATGTAGAATATTTTTAATATGATTTCATCAAAATAACAAGAATCTCATCGATTAGGAACTCAATTCGTCAAACAAAAGAGTTTTAAAAGAACTAACCTGAAAATAAGAGGAAATCGAAATTAGGGTTCCAAGGAAAATGGGAGCTTGAAGTTGTTGCCGGCGTTCTGATCTAAACGAACGTCAGCAGCGACCGATGAGATTCCGGCGTGTGTTCGTGAAGAAGAAGGGTGAGGGTTTCATTGGGTGTGGCCATTTTCCTTCGCGTGAGAAATAGGTTTAGACTGTGCTGTTTTGTTTTTACGTTTTCATAGCTATTTTTAAAATACAAAAATACTATTTATAAAATCACAACATTCCAAGCTCGAACACATGACCTTTTGAGGTGGTATTTTTTTTATGACTCTAAAATATAATCACAAATAGTCTAAAATTGGCATTTTAGGCCTCTCCGTGTTTTACATTATTAATGACACTTATTATTTTTATTATTCCCAAAATTTGTTTAACATAAGTGTCATGGAATCCCATTTTTTTAGTAGTGATAAGTCATCATCTCTTCTAACTTTCATAATTTCGACCAACAAACGGAGGACAACAAAAACCCCGACAAAAAACTTCTACGATATTCAAAGATTGAGGCTACCGTCATTGATAAACTTTTGACCTCTAGAAGTTCGACAAGCTCATCTTCAAATAATGATGGTTACCATTGTTCTTCTCAGTCAAATTTGCTCACCACGAATTATTTTGTATGTTTGAAATAATTTCATTTTACTTTTCTCAATTCCAGTTGTTCATTAACTATTACCACAAAATAATAATAAAATTTGTTGTTTTTTAGAGCAATCAGGAAGTCACTGGAACTTTTTTATTTAACCATTATGACAATTCTAGATCAACCCAATGTTGGAAAGTTTAATGCTTACTGATAATTTTTTTTATTGTGCCTCTTAATTTCTATCATATATTTTCTTAGGTTCAACTACGGTTGCAAATAAAATTTTTTCCTCTTAAGGCAGAGTTCATGGCTTCCATGTTTACGCTCTTTGGGATACTACCCATGGTTGCTCATCGACTGGTACATTCTCACGAGTAAGAGACTGATTTAATTCTATACATTAGATACAATGTGTCCATTCTAAACTATTAAGACATTATAACTCCATTTGTCCTTGATGATGAGAATTGTCAAGTTATAGATCATGGAAATTTGATTGTTATCGACTGGTACTTGTTTAATGTTGTTGAATATAGTTTCATATTCTTTCCTCTGATAATCCCATTTATTCTCATTTTATTGCAAGTTAAATGAGAATTGAGGAACTTTTGAAATAAGTTTGAAGTTGAGGGGCAAATGGGTCTTTTAGCATTTGAATTTGAAGCAGTTTTCAAACCCTAGGATACTGTTCACGCAGCCTTTGGAGTCCGTGCCAGCAGTTCGGAATGAGCGCCGCCAGCGAGAGCATCGCCGTCTCCGGTGAGTTAGTAGCCTTGGTCTTCATCTACTGGCCCGTTCGATGTTTGTCATTGTTGCGAGCAGGCAGGGTCGTGGGTCTTTGCGCTTCGAGGCTGAGGTTGTGAGGCGTGGGTTCGCGAGCATGTCGGGGTTGTTTTCGTCGTCTCCAAGCAGCGCGAGTGAAGGATGGGTCGTCGCAGCGTGAGTTCGAAGCTGTCGCAGCTTGGGTTCAAGGCTGCCACGACGTGGGTGTTCTCCGTTGTCACGTGTCGCCTTCGCCGTGGGAGTGGGTCTCGCCTCAGCAACTTGTTGGTTCATGTTGCCGTCGCCGAAATGGTTTGCCGAAGCACTGAGGTGAAGGTTTGTTTTGGATCTCACTTGAATGGGGGAAGAAGACTCATATTTGGGTATTGGTTTAAACTCATTTAAAATGGGGTTTTAGGTTATTTGTTTAATGGATTAAAGTCATTTAAGTTAAGAATAAGCATGTTTGGCTGCTGGTTTTATGTTATTTAAGTTGAGGATAATGAGTGTTTGTTGGTAGATTTATGGGTAATTAAATGTTGGAATAACCATGTTTGGTTAGTGGTTTATGGCTATTCAAGTAGTGGTTTAGAAGTGTTTGGCAGCATGTTTAAAGTTATTTAAATGATGGTTATGGTTGTTTAGTTCAAGTTTAAGCTTATTAAAGGAGTGGGTTAGACTTGTTTGGTTTTGGGTTGGAGTAAATTTAAATGTAGAATAAGGACTGTTTGGCTATGAGTTTAGTGGCTATTTGGATTAGAGTTGAAGGGTTGTTTGGCTTTGGTTTAAATGGTAGGTTTGACTATGTGATTTTTTTGTTGACCAGATTTGACCCAAACCATTTCTTATCTTCGAGCCGAGTTTGATAGGCATGCGGGGCCATCATGGAACATTTTTCGAGGTTCTTCACTGTTTGATAAATACAATATTCTGAGTCTGATTTTGATGGTCTGAGGTGTTAGTTTTGACCGGTTTATTCGTTTCAGGGCTCGGAGTTGTGTTTAGCCATTTGGAGCTACCAAGAGATTCTTGGAGTGTTGCTAGGGAGTTCGGCCAAGGTAAGGGACCCTTTACCCCCTTCTCGAGGACCTGTGGTTAATATATGTGCCGGTTTACTTGCATTAGTTGATTTGTCTGATTGTAGCATAACCATGTGCATTGTATGTTGCATTTGATTTCATCGAGAGCATATACATTTCATGCTTGTCTTTTGTATGACTAGTGATGCATGACTCATGTATGTCTGTCTAATATGGTCGAGTTGCACGTGGATGGATGATTGTCTTGATATGGACTTGCACATCTGTCCTGATATGGACTTGCATGATGTTCGATGCACGACTTGATGCCTCGTTTGGACCCAAACGAGTCATGAAGACCGGCTAGAGGAGACTAGTAGATGGGTGTGGACGATGATATTCGGGCGCACACCCTAGCTTGAGGTGATATTCTCACGCTCCGCAGAACTTCTGTGGATGGTCGATCGGCCAGGCTCACGCCCTTGGATGGTTTCTACTAGTAGCCTAAGCTCTCCAAGTAGGTGGTATGGGCCTGATATGGTTCCTTGGTGATTGGCGTGGCACCACCTCTTGCCGTGAGTACGAGACCTAGGGCCAACAGGTTGTTCGACTCTTATGAGCTATTGGTCTTGACTCTTATGAGCTATCTGTCCCCGAGGTAGGGAAGCCTTACTGAGTTTGCGAAAACTCACCCTTTTCACTATGGAATCCCCACAGGTACTACTAGATTGTACCGAGATGGATGATCGATGGAGTTGGAGATGACCATGGGACCTGCTGCATTACTTGGTGTAGAGTCTTTCTAAACTATTCCTTCTGCATGAACTATTTAAGGGGCATGATAAGTTGTACATATTTACTCGAGTTTTTATGTTTTGACACTTGGGTACCCAATGACACTTTGATCGAATTTTCATGGTTTTTATAAACGGGTTCTTTAGTGGATTTCAATAACATTGTTTTACCAGATTTAATTATACATCCCTAAGTATCGAACGTTGTTTCATGCATTTGGAGTTAAAGACTTAGGTTTAGACCCTGATTCTGGTCGGATCCTTACATTTTTCATTTTCTCACTAAATAAATTTGAGTAGCAACTTATAAACATCTATTTAACTTTACATTATGGTTTATGTAGGAATATATATATATATATATATATATATATATATATATATATATATATATATATATATATATTGCATTGTTTGTAACACCCCTAAAACTATAAGGTTTTAAAGAGATTAATCAATTAATAAATCAAAATGCTTGAAACACATGTACTATTATTATTATTAAATACCTATGTTGATTTTAATCTTAACAAATTGTTCTTAATTATAAATTCTGTTATTTGTGCAAACAAGAATTTAAATTTATAGTAGTTTTGATATTTTGGGATCCCTCTTTGCATTTAAATATAGTAAAGGTAGTAGGTTTTTATGGTGTTTTATTGGGCATATATTAAAAAGGAAATTCATTGTTTTATAAGTAAAATATTTTTACTATTTCCTCTCTCCATCATTACTGTGCAACCCACAACCACGGATAATTTGTCAAATAGGGTATTTTGCTGAAACTTATTATGAAAATGGGTCCAATTTGAAACTATTTTTAAAACTGGGTTATTGCGTCTCTAGTAGAGACGCAATCCCCTTTAATTTCTAACACAGATGTGCACAACTTCCATCCTAATAATGAGGGGCTTTTTAATTCTGTTTTTATTTTTTTATTTTTTTCACTTTTTTCCTCTTTTGCTGCCGTTATAAAATTTTGTTTTGAACAAACTTTCATTTTTTAATTCTTTCTTCCTTTCCTCGACCTGAGATTTTTTTGTTTTTTAGACAATTCTGCCTAATGAATATACATGTTTACTTTTTTTTATTTAAATATATAAAATTTATTGTATTTTTTAGTAATATAAATTTGATTATTATGTTAGAATTATAAGATAGATTAAGGTTCAAAGAGTTTGGAAGAATGGTTTATTTTTAAGTATAATTAAAAAAAATATCTTAAAATATTTATGGTGAAATTTATTATTAAACTTTAAATCTAGTAACTAAAAAGTTTCTAAACTTTAAAAAAGAATGTTGGATAAACAAAATAATATCATATTTTCTTATTCAAATTAAATTTCAAAAACTAATAATAACATTTATAATATTTATTATTTTATGTAAAAAATAATTTAATTGATGAGAAGGAAGTGTTTTATAAAAATGCATCGATAAATTTTATATTTAAAAATTTTATAAAATGATTTTTTAAGAATTTGTAAGATAATATATATTTTTTGAAATATGTAAAATGATATTTTATTTATTTATTCTTTTTTTAGAATGATATTTAAGTATATTTTCATCAATATAATTTAAATTATAATAAATATTTTTTTAAAAAAGTAATAGAGAAAGGGGGATTTGAATTTGTATCTCCACTTGTAACATTTATAGTTATGTTTTTGTTGGTTATAATAAAGAATTAAACTAGATCAAGGTATTTGAATAATTGGTATTTAAAATAGATAATTAATTAAGATTGTGTTAATTTCCTAAAAAAAATTTAATCATTGATCAATTGATTTAGAACAGGATAATACAAATTTATATTTATATATATATATATATATTTTAGATTACAATTGAGGGTGGGGGGACTCGAACTCAAGACCACTTGTCATTGGACATATTGGCCAATTTATATTTTATTAACATGATACTTTTAAGGGTTAGTTTTAAGATACTCATTTATATTATTAAGAGTTAAAGTTAATAAAAGGTTGAGGTAATTTTTTAATCTACAATTTATTATTATTATTAAAACTGAGTAACATTCAGATCATATGAAAAGAAAAAGAAAGTATGAAAAAGAAAATGAAAAAAAAAAGAAAAGATAAAAAGAAACGAAATAATGGAAAAAACAACGGAAAAGCAAAAGAAAAAAAAAACCAAATAAAATTCGCAAAAAAAGCTGGAAAGGATGGGAACTAATGCAGCCCACATTTTTCGTCTTATTTTTGGTTACTTTGACCGTGAGAGACTGTTGACTGATTAAAACAAATAAATTTGACTGAATATAGAATATGTGGCGTCTCTTGAAGAGACGTCACAACCCCATTCCACAATTTCTCCTCAAACTGACCCATTTTGATAAAAAATTTTAAAAAAAGACCCATCCTTATAATTTATCCCACAACCACCCCAGCCTCAACCTCACGCTTGTTTCAATCACCACAACCCAAAACCCTTCCATCACAACCCCTCAGATCGCGACACGTCGCCGCCTCAGACCCTCATCCCGCGCACCAGATCTCGCCACGTGTGGCCTCGCCGTTCGCCTACTTAGCCTTGTGCAGTGGCTGTCTTCGCATCAGCTCCTCCGGTGTGTCCATTGCCGACCATCTCTGTCTCACCTGCAGCGCCTCCGACGAGCACTTCGGTGTAGTTTCCTCATCCGTTTCAACCAAGTGGAAGCGTAATTCGTCGCCAGCAGCTATTTCTTCTCCGGCGTGCATCATCGAAGCGGGCCATTTTCCGATTCTCCTCTTCCTCCTCATTCTAATCTTCGTGGGTAAGTTGTTTTTCCCTTTTAGAGTCTATTTCCAAGCTTCATTTCAGCCATTAATGGAGTTTTCCGGCGAAAAGCTCAAACCCCATCTTAGATCTACTCTCTTTCTTCTGAGTTTTCGGGAGCTAGAGAAGTCCGATCGCAATTCCGAGACCTGTTCCGTGACCCTGAGACCAAGATCTTTCCAACGAAGTATGATCCGCTTCATTCCGTGACGACATGCCGCCGCCGGCCACTACGCGCCATCGCTGGCGCCGCCGTGCTCCGGCGAGGCGTTTCTGGGCAGTAGCTTCTCCTCGTTCTCGTGATGTTAAACCCCTTTTTTGGCTTGTTTAGATTGTTCCTAATGAGCGCTCGGCGTTGTTTTATGTTTAGGTGCTCTCGGGTTTGTCGGTTCGGGTTGCTGTTTAGCTCATGGGTTCCCGTGGTGTTTCGGTCGAGTCGTCGGGAAGGTAAGAAGCTTCATTATGATTCATGATTGTGGTTTAAAGCATGTGAATAGTAGCAGGATTGGATTTACGGGAATTGAAGGTTGGATGACTTGTCGCATGTATGCTTTGGTGTTGTGATTCACTGTTTGAACTTATTTCTACTCGTGTGTAGCTCGTAAACTGTTAAGTCTCCATTAATGTGTACCCTGTGATCATATCATCATTTACTCGATGTGCATCTCTGCTCGTATATGCGATGAACGGTTTATCTGTTTAACTTGTTGATGGACTGAATCGCCTTGGGTTTATGCATGTTCTATGTTGTTGACTCCATCCATGTTTGTCCGTGTGTTGTTTTGGCGTTAGATTAGCTAGGTCTGGTTATCGTGTTGACCATCTAGAGGAGCAGCTAGCTCACACATTATAGGGCTCGTGATTGCATGGTCGATATCTTCTTGTTCTTATGACTCGCTAGTGCCCTTAGGAACCGAGCAGGGATATGTATCCTCTTTGCTTCGAGACATGTGGTTGGGTTGCATTAGCCTACAGGTTGACTTTTGCATCTGACCAAGGGGTCGTATCTCACCTACGTGTCACCTTGTGTGCGGAACAACGAGTTCCTTGGTTGTTGAGCACACGTTGCGTGTCCCACCAATCCTCGGGTGGGCCAGGTGCACTCGCCTAGGCTAGGCTAGATCTCATGTGACTCTAGTGCTAGTTATCTCTGTGTGTTTTCTCGTGGAACTTTATATGCTGTGTGCATGGTCCCACAAGTTTACCCGCCTAGTACGTTGGAAGGGGGGCCAATTATGCCTTACCTGACTCTGAGACTACTAGAAGAGGCCATTGGGAAAGATGAAGGCGTGGAAGAATGCCTGTAAGTGAGCCTGCATGCATTTAGTGGGGATGTTGTCTGCAAGCAGGTCGGTCCTCCCGCATGCTGGGGTTAGCAGTTAGCGCCCCGAGTCTGAGGTGTAGGGACCCCTGCAATTTCCCTCACTCGTAACTCTACCGTTAGACCAAGGCATAATAATATTATAATATTAAAAAAGTTACCGTTAGACACAAGACATAATAATATTATAATATTAAAAAAGTTACTGTTAGACACAAGAGATAATAATATTATAATATTCAAAAGTTACCGTTAGACACAAGGCATAATAATATTATAATATTCAAAAAGTTACCGTTAGACACAAGACATAATAATATTATAATATTCAAAAGTTCTGAATTAGACACAAGACATAATAATATTATAATATTCAAAAAGTTGCATTTGGACAAACACATAAAAGTAGTATAACAATATATAACTTTCTTTCCCTTTTAAGGAAGTTACCGTTAGACACATCATCAAATAATAATATAATAATGGATACCTTTGTTTTTCTTTTCTATTTTGCTTTTACCTTGACTTTTTATAACACAAAAAGAAATCTCAAATATCAAACATCCAAGGCTCCACATGTCGCTCTTGGATTGACCAATTTTTGCTACGTCATCACGACGGGATTTACCATTATAAATCTTTTAGGCCATAAATTTTTCATAACTTTGATTTGAGTAATTCAAAATGCGTTTGAATTATTATTTCAAGCTCTACAAAATGTATATTTCAAAACACTATATTTGTCAGTAAATAAATTTCAAGTTTGTTATCATCAAAACATTAATTAATTAGTTAAAATTAATTAATTTGAGATGACCAAAAAACCAACATAATATTCTAATATTATGTTATGGCAAGTCCATCTCGTAATACATCGACGAGACATGTAATGGTGCTCAACATAGTTTTTTTTTTTTTTTAGTCATAGTTTAGGAATGTATAAAGAAGTTAACTTTTCCTTTTAAATTCTAGGCTTGATGGGTGAGTTTATTTTGACTTGTATAGGTTGCCACTCGTGTGTATAACATTTTTTTTTATCTTTTAAATACAATGGAGTCAATGGTTGGTGCTTGTTTTTGTTGTCAATTGTAATACCTTTAGTACCTTCCATAAATCATATAGTGAAGGTTTTACACTGTGAATGTTTCTACAATATTAAATTTGTGCAATAAAAAATGATGTTTCCATAACCTTTTTTTTCATAACATTAGAAAAAAGCTATGTATGTAGATTAGGGACTTGTAATAACATTAGCTACGACAACATTGTAGAAAATCCTATGATATACTTTTTATAGCGTTATTTCACTCATAGTATTTTTTTAATGTTATGGTTAATTTCTATACTATGAAAAATGCAATTAAAATAAAATTTTATAGCGTTTTTTTACAGCGGTAAAAAAGCGCTATGAAATGCTAAATACTTTCAATAATACGGCCTACAATTGCATTTCAAAAAATGCCATCAAAGTCTTACGATAGCAGTTTTCGAAAGCTATTACATGTGATTTTTCTTGTAGTGCAATAAAGAAGTCACATCTTGGTATTGGTGTAACCATGGACATGTAACCATGGACATTTTTTTATGTACAAATGAGGGAATAGTGATGTAAATCTTATGAACAATATTTTTTTTCACTTAACAATATTTAGGATCATGTATAAAGTACTACCTTGATTCGTACGTATTTATGAATGAATGTTATGAAAATAGTTCTTATATTTGAATCCAATTTAGATACCATTTAATTTAATAGTTGTGTGTGCAATTGTAGATACGAATAAGAAAAAATTGTTAACCATAAATATTTGTCAGCAATTGCAAATATATGATATAATGAAGAGTCATGTTTACATATTTAGTGATTACAAAAAAAAAATGTCTATGTAAATTTTTTTATAATAAAGTTTAGATGTCATAGATCATTTTTGTATATCATCTATTGTTCTTATGTGACAACAAAATAAAAAGTGTCATCTAAAAGGAGTAGTGTTTGTGAAATCGTGAACACACAATAATTAAAATAATAAGAAAATGAGAATGATGACGTGGTAGCTTGGCTTTCGCTAAAGCAAAATCTCTACTCAATTTAAGCGAAATGTCTGTGATTTCCCAAAGATGTGCAAGTATACACAGTCTTGTTGTAGCAAGTTTTAAAGTAAGTAAAAGTCATCTCTACAGGGATTAGTGATTAACAACATGCTTAAGCGAAAATTAGAGAGTTATGGTAACAAGGGGAATATTATCTTGATGAAACTAAAACTAAGTTTCTGAAATAAGTTTGCTAAATCAGTTTGCTAAAGCGAAATAAACGTGAATCTCAATTGACAAAATACTTAAGATGCAACGAATCATAAACTAACTCTAATCAGATTAAAGACATCGGAAGGAGGTCAAGACTTTTAGGAGAGTTTCGCTAAAGCGAAATGGTATTATGCTAAGAAGCGAACAACTGATGGCTTCTCTTTGTCTTTCTCGAGCTCTCTAAGTCGGCTCTCTCGAGCTCCTAGTTCGGTTCTCTCGAACTCAAACAAAAAATAAACCAAGCGAACAGAACTAGGCAAACCTTATCTCCAAGTGTTCTTTTAAAATGAAAGTAAACCTAATGTTATGACATGCAAGTTTGCTCTATTCCTTTTTTCTCGAAAGCGAAATAAAGTTCATACAAATAGTTAGCTAGACAAAATGCATGTCAACACAACATGCATATATAGTTGACATCTTGCTACCACTTTGCTCAAGCGAAATACTCATACTTAGCCTATTTTCTTCCAACTAAATACTTGGCTACACATGATGATAGATAGATTCAACGCAAAGTAAAAAAGAAAAGTTCATCTTCAATTAAATAAGAAAATAACAACGTATGCTTACAAAACGAAGCTAAAGCGAAAATACTAAAATAAAAGTAAAGAGAAACAGAGTTAAGAAGAAGCCTGATCAGAATCACTCAAACAGTGCCTTTAAATCTGGCTTCAGTTATACTCTGCAACGTTGGCTAACTACTTTGCTAAAGCTAACTAGCTAAACAAGTGGAAATGGAAAACAACTAAAACGACTAAGCTAACTATAAAAATGTCAATGATTTTGGTCGGAAGAAAACTTGACGATGATCTCTCCAACAAAATGGATGATGCTCTTCACAATGACAAAAGGTTGTTATTTATATTGCTTCAGACATGGCTCTACTCCATGATCTCATGCGCATGTTCTTTGCTCCACGATCTCACGTGCAACGATTGAGATTGAAAGACTTTTCTCGGATTTTTGACACGTGTCTTCCACTTTAGCTATATTTCTGAGAGCTCATCCCGCTGGATTTCAATCTGTTTAAGTGAAACTTTTAGCAACTACACTTAGCTCCGTAAAGCTTTTCCTGCTGGATGTGTGTTCGCTTAAGCGAAATGTTTAGCAACTACACTTAGCTCCATAAAGCTTTTCCCGCTTCTGCATTTAGCTCTCTAAATATGCTAAAGCAAAAAACAAAATATCAGGTTTATAAAGATGAAACTTAAAGATTTACACATTCATATACTTTTGCTAAAGCAAACCTCTAAAATATCATCCTAAATAGAAAACTATATGATTTTGTAATTCGCTCAAATAATTACGCTAAAGCGAACAGACTTAGCGAATTCTTGCTATGATGTAGCGAAAGTTCTAGGGAACTGCTATTAAACTTAGCCCTTAACTCTCAATTCTAGAGAGTAATTACACCCCCAAACTAACATTATTGCTCGTCCTCAAACAATGACTATGTAAATAGAGAGAACTTCGCTTTTCACCAATCTCACCTTTCAACGGCAAAACAATGCTTATCCATTTTGCTAAAGCAAACAACATTTAATTCAAAGAATTCAAGTAAATTTCTAAGCTAAGCTTTTTAATAAGCAATATTTTTAAAATTCAAAGAACTCTGTTTTGCAATTTTGCTCAAGCCACACAACTCAAGCAAACCCCTTTTGGCTTAGAATTTTTACTTCATGGTTCTGATAACCTTCACTCTCTAATAGGAAATAATCACTCGCTTTAAGTTTTTTCACTCCCCTTATGATTGGTATATCTCATCTTTTGTCGAAGTGACTACTCTCATTTTACAGTTTACTGGGAATCTCTTACTTTTCATCCAATGTTTGATATAATGATAGGTACACGATGTTATAGCAAATGACAACGAGGAAACCTCAGAACTTAAGCTACTAGCCCTTTGATTCACTTCGCTCTCGTGTTTTTTTTTTCATTTTTGGAATTTTAAACTTTTATCACCCAGGGCTTGGCTTGCATTTCTCACCTTTTGCTATAGCAAAGTGGCTACTAGCCAATTAATTTCTTTCTTTGTTGCACCACTCTTAAAGCATTTTAAAAATTTTCTTGGGCAAACTCTTGAAGCATTTTGAAGAATTCGCTAAGGCGAACTCCCACCCCAAAACTTAAACTTTTCATTGTCCCAATGAAAACACTCATACCCCCAAACTTAAAGTTTGCAAAAAGTTTAAGGCTTCAATTATGCTCTTATTAGGTTTGCTTTAGCTAACAGTCGCCTCAAAATAAAATTTGTAGACTTAATGAACTTGCGTGAATACAAGCCGCAGATCCTCACAAAACTTTGCTCTTATACTTTGAAAGACATTGCACTAGCATCAAAGAGTTATAAAATAAAATTTGCAAAGAATTAAACTTGAATTTCTCAGAAAGATATGTTCATTCAAATTCTCAAAATGGTAAACATTATATTTTGCTGAAGCAAACGTCGTTAGCCAAAGTTTTTTCTTTTTTTAACATGAAATTTTTTTGTTAAAACATGGAGTTCGTCACGTTCAATCTATCTAAACTATTAAAAACCAAAAAAAACAAACATTCACACAAAAACTATAAAAGACGAATAAATTAAAAGTTAACAAAGAGACTCCCCTTTTCATTTTCAGACTTGGCTGCCACTTCCTTTGGATTTCGCTCTAGCATTTTCCACATGGCGTCGACATCGCGAAACTCCTCTTGGTTGCCCTTTTGCCCCAACAAAATTCAAGATTGCTACTAACACAATGGCCACAGAAGCCACATGCTCTATTGGGGGGAAATTCTCTCACTCACTCAGACAAAACAAAAACTAGCCTACAAATTCTATTACTTCAAAATCAAGCAAAAACATTAAGAAAAGTAAAATTAGTATTCTACTAACCTGACATGGAGCAATTTTTATTAAATCACTTGTTAATACCTCTGCTCCATCGAAATAGTCAACACAGGTCTGCATCTCCGGGCAAGACTTTGGCCGAATAAAGATCTTTGGTTGTACCCCATCCTTGATGACCTACTTGAGCCTTCTTTGATGCTCATATAATTTCGCGTTTCTATCCTTAACAAAGATCATGAGCAAACACATGAGATTTACACATTGAATATCATAACCTTCCTCGACCGTCAATTCTTTTGCTTGAACTTTTCCAATTGCTGGATTTTGCTCCACCAAGAAGTTGTCAACATACGCTCCATCATTCTCCTTCATTATCAATCTTTGAGGGCATGGAGGTAGAGGAATTTCTAGCACATCAAAATTTTCTTTGGATCCTTTTTCATTTTGATTTTCAGGCTTTTGGGATAGATCATCAATTATGGATTCTTTTTCTTCTTCCATAGGATTTTTCTCAAATTTCGCTTCCTCAAATGCTACAACGAAGGTTTCCTCCTTGGGTTTGTCCTTGGCTTCCTTCTTCTCAATTACAGCCTCATCATCCTTCAATGTTATAGTTTGAACTTGCTCATTCTCATGATCATTTGATGGCTTTGTGTCTAAAGGAGGTTCGTCTAGATGGTTTCGCTCAAGTTCATTGGCTGATTGAGTCGTATCTATTTCTAGATTGGTCAAAGTGGATCGCTGAACTTGAGCGACGTCGTTCATTCTAGTGAAGCTTGCCCTCGATAAATCTTTCAACGAAGTGTCAAGATTATGCTGAAACATAGGCTGCTGAACGAATTGAAAATTCATAGAAGCATCCGCTGGAGCATAATCCAAATTTGCGAACTCAGGATTTAAGGTTTGAAGGATACTGTCACATTTGGTTATGGCTTCTATAAGCAAACTTTCGAAGGAGGTATAAAAGTTATGCTGAATTATTAGTTGCTGGGCAAATTGAGAGTTCGCTAAAGCATTGGCTGAAGCATAATCTGAAAAAGCAAATTGAAGGTTGGCTGAAGCATTATCTGAAAAAGTATATTGAAGATCTGCATTATATTGCTCGTATCCTTGTTGATGTTGAATGCCAAACTCCAATGGATGGTTCATTTCTTCATAATTATAGGCATTCGAATATGGATCGCTCATGTAAATGAAAATTTTCATATTTTCTTCATACACAGCAGGATTAGGACTTCTTGGGCCATTTCCGCAAGTGTGGTTGTCTCCACAATAATCATAACTCTCAAAGTTCATTGAGGTAAACATTGAAAAATTCTTCTCATGCCAAGTGAATTCGAAAATTGGCTCTTCCCATGAAGGATTCGCTTGAGTAAAGTGCAGCATAGAAAAGTTTTAATCTTTCAAACTATGGTTGGGCAAAAAATTAGGGTCCCATGGTTGATTTTGTGGAACAAACGTCTCATCAACATACTGATTATGATCGATAAAGTTACCAAAATTGCCTCGATAATCCACCATCTTCCTTAATCTTCTAAGAATTTACTTGCTGGAGTGAAAAATCAACTATAACTTCAACTCCTCGGATTAACACACCTACAACAAAGGCAAAGATCACTTGCTAGCTCTTTCAATTAAACACTACTCTAAAAAATACACTTAAACAAAAATTAATGGCACTAATCCCCGGCAATGGCGCGAAAAACTTGTTTGCGAAATCGTGAACACAAAATAATTAAAATAATAAGAAAAAAAGAATGATGAAGTGGTAGCTTGGCTTTCGTTAAAGCGAAATCTCTACTTAGATTAACCGAAATGTGTGTGATTTCCCAAAGATGTGCAAGTATACACAGTCTTGTTGTAGCAAGTTTTAAAGTAAGTAAAAGTCATCTCCACAGGGATTAGTGATTAACAACATGCTTAAGCGAAAATTAGAGAGTTATGGTAACAAGGGGAATATTGTTTTGATGAAACTAAAACTAAGTTGCGGAAATAAGTTTTCTAAATCAGTTTGTTAAAGCGAAATAATGCAAATCTCAATTGGCAAAATACTTAAGATGCAACGAATGATAAACTAACTCTAATCAGATTAAAGACATCGAAAGGAGGTTAAGAGTTTTCGGAGAGTGACGCTAAAGCGAAATGGAATTATGCTAAGAAGCGAACAATTGATGACTTCTCTTTGGCTCTCTCGAGCTCTCTAAGTTGGCTCTCTCAAGCTTCTAGTTCGGTTCTCTAACTCAAACAACAAATAAACCAAGTGATTAACACTAGGTGGACCTTATCTCTAAGTGTTCTTGAAAATGCAAGTAAACCTAATGTTATGACATGCAAGTTCGCTCTATTCCTTTTCTCTCGAAAGCGAAATAAAGTTCATACAAATAGTTAGCTAGACAAAATGTATGTCAACACAACATGCATAAATAGTTGACATCTTGCTACCACTTTGCTTAAGCGAAATACTCATACTTAGCCTATTTCATTCCGACTAAATACTTAGGTACACATGATGATAAATAGATTCAACGCAAAGTAGAAAGAAAAGTTCATCTTCAATTAAATAAGGAAATAACAACGTATAATTACGAAACAAAGCTAAAGCGAAAATACTAAAATGAAAGTAAAGAGAAACAGAGTTAAGAAGAAACCTGATCGGAATCACTCAAACAGTGCCTCTGAATCCGGCTTCAGCTATACTCTGCAACTTTGGCTAACTACTTCGCTAAAGCTAACTAGCTAAACAAGTGGAAATGAAAAACAACTAAAACGACTAAGCTAATTATAAAAATGTCAATGATTTTGGTCGGAAGAAAACTTGACGATGATCTCTCCAACAAAATGGATGATGCCCTTCACAATGACAAAAGGTTGTTATTTATATTGTTTCAGACAAGGCTCTACTCCATGATCTGATGCGCATGTCCTTTGCCCCACGATCTTACGTGCAGCGGTTGAGATTGAAAGACTTTTTTCGGATTTTTGACACTTGTCTTGCACTTTAGCTATTTTTCTGTGAGCTCATCCCACTGAATTTCAATTTGCTTAAGCGAAAGTTTTAGCAACTACACTTAGCTTCGTAAAGCTTTTCCTGCTGGATTTGCGTTCGCTTAAGCGAAATTTTTAGCAACTACACATAGCTCCATAAAGCTTTTCCCGCTTCTGCATTTCGCTTCTTAGGTATGCTAAAGCAATAAACGAAATATCAGGTTTATAAAGATGAAACTTAAAGATTTACACATTCATATACTTTTGCTAAAGCAAACCTCTAAAATGTTATCCTAAACAGAAAACTATAGGATTTTACAATTCGCTCAAATAATTACGCTAAAGCGAATAGGCTTAGCGAATTCTTGCTATGATGTAGTGAAGTTTCAGGGAACTGCTATTAAAGAGTTTCAAGGATGCTTCTCAATAAGTGTCATTTAAAGAGAATCTATAATATGCGATAAAATGATTGTAGAAAAGAATCATATAAAGCGTTTGTGATACTTTTTTAAAATTATCACATCCCAGTTTTGTAGGAGTTATACTTTTCTTATATTGTAAATTGCCTTCATTTGAGAATAAGCTTTTTCTATTTAAGAAGGAACATTGTAACAGTTAGATTAACGATTTAATAAAAACATAATTTATATCTATTCTAAAATCGACAAAAGAGCTCAAGGAGGAGGCCGACTTTTCTCCTCAAAGGAAAGAGGTTATTCAACAAAATATCCTCAAAGAGTGGTCAACAAACAGTTTCTTCATAACATCAATGGAAGAAACACATACCAAGGAGAAACTTATACCCATCTAGAATCATCATTTTGAATTTTGAAACTAACATTATTTTCTATGGTTTGAAAAAATCTAAGAAAATAGTTAATATTATATGTGATGGTTGACAATTTAAGTACAATGTGGAGATATTTATTTATGTGTTAATTATGTGACATTTTTGTCCTATCAAATATTAAATTTACATTATCATTATTAATGTATAAATAACTTTTACATACGGAAAGGGTCAGTGACTTGATGGTTTCAATATTTTGTGGTAATCTTGTTCAACAACATAATCATGAGTTCGATCTTGAAATTGAGTATTTGACTCTAATTTATTTCAGAGCATAAATTAAGTTATAACATATTTCTTACAATAGTAGTCAATAAATTCTAACTTCTAAAATAATATATGTGAACTAATATCTAACGTTTTCCAAATTTTAGGAAACAAATTAATATTTTACTCAACAAATTAATATTATATATATATATATATATATATATATATAATTCAATTCAATTCAACCCCATTTCAAAGAGAGATTCAAAATTTAAACTCTTAATTATTATATCCCATCGATTAAGTTTGTAAATTGTTTTATCTATCAATTAAATTATTATGACCACAGCAAACTTTAGGTACTTTCTATACATACCTTTCATCCTTTGTGAAATTAATAATGCACATATAAGTACATTAATATATATATATATATATATATATATATAATTATTTAATTAATGAGAGGAAAATGATATTATTGATATTATTTGGCTATTATATACGTTAATTATCTTTTATTAAAATCCCACATTCTCTCCAATTTCATTCTAATTCAATTTGCTCTCTTCACAAAAATGTCCAGCAAACAACAACCCCACTTAAGTGACGCATACTACGGAACCACCATCCCTACGATGTCGCAGACCTACCACCTCAAAAGACGCCACAATGAAAACCGTCGTGGCTTGTTCACCACCTTTCTCAAGATCCTCATCACTGTTATTGTTGTTATCGGTAGCCATTTTAATCTTGTGGCTCATGTTCCATCCAAATAAAATCAAATTGAATGCCATTGATGCTAAACTCACCCATTTTAACCTCACTGAAAACCGGCTCCATTCCAACTTAGCCCTCAACATCACCACTAGAAACCCCAACCGCCGAATTGGAGTTTACTACGATACCGTCAAAGAAGTTGTTGAATAGACTTAAGTGTTATTTTTAATATGTTTAAAATGTTATTTAACGGGTTTATAATTAATGAATTAATGGGTTTATAATTAAGAAATTAGTGGGAAAACAATTTTGGTGAAAGAAAAGAAAAAATGGTATGAAATTGTAAGAGTTTGGAGACCAAGGATTGTAATAGAGCTATAAATAGGTTGATCATTTCATTGAGAAAGTAGAGCAAGAGAAAGCAATAGACCAAGTTGAAAGAACTTTAGAAATAAAAAGTGGTTTTAGAGAAAATTCGAGTGTCTTGTCTCTTCAGTCACAAAGCGACTGTACAATTCACTTTTTTTTATTTGTTCGTCTTTTAAAAATTGGTATCAGAGCTAGTGACAAATGGGTTAACTGCCTCCTATGACTGACGAATGTGACTCACCAAGATTGGATCATTTAGATGAAACCTCTTCTCAGCTCTCATGATGCACGAGAGGTGGTCGAAAATGGCTTCAAAGAAACAGAAGATACTACAATAAAATGATGCGATAATTTGGTGCAATATAAGTATTCTAAAGATAAATTCAAAGTATTAGACCTTATTGCTAAAGCCTCACGCTTTAGAATTGCATTTTACGCAAGTATACACAGTTGAGATTACAATAAGTGATAAGTATTTATTTATCATTCTCCACATGGATTGATATTCAATAATTATTAAAGTAATCTAAGATTGATGCAAAAAAAGTAAAGACAATGGTGTTTGGGTTTAGGTTTGGTTTGTATCTAAATGTGGAAATAAAATAAGCAAGGTTCGGGTTAAAATTATGGAACGAATCTAAAAATTCCTAGGGTAAATAGTGGTAAGTGGTAAATGTCATACTTCACATAGGTGAAATGTTTGTTTCGACATTCATGCACGGTGACTTTGACTCTTGCTGCGAATTAGTGTAGCTTTCTAAACAGTGTGTCACATGCAATAATATAATGTATATTTCTAAACTCTTCTAGCATTAAAAGATTGTAGAGTGGAAAAAAGGGTTGAAGAAATAACCAACTTAGCATTAAAAGACGAAGCGAATGAAGGTCTTCTCCTAATGGTGCATAATGAAGCCAGTGTCAACAATGAAATTTTGTGATACCTTAACTCAGAGGCAAGCAACCATATGTGCAGTCACGAGTATCTATTCAAATAAGGCAATAGATTGAAGATGGTCATGTATCTTTTGAAGATGCATCAAAGGTGAAGGTAAAAGGCAAAGGTATGATCTCTTACTTGCAAAAGGATGGCTTAATAGGGTCAATCAAAGATTTTTATTATGTACCAGATCTGAAAACAAATATTTTGAGTTTAGGGAAGCTGACAGAGAAGGGTAACTCAATATTTTTTAAAGAACACCTGTTACACTTGAAGAATAAGCAAGAGCATTTGATTGCTCAAGTCGAGATAAGAAGTAATAGTATGTATAGACTGAATTTGAGAAGCATACAAGAAAAAATATTTGTGAGTTGATATCGAAGACAAGGCATCGCCTTGGCTTCTTCAGTTTGGTCACCTACATCATGGTGGACTAAAAGAGTTATCAAAGAAGGATATGGTGCATGGGCTACCCGACAAGGACTATGAGGGAAAGTTTTTGTAAGGAATGCGTGCTCAATTAGCATGCGAGGACTTCATTTTAATATAAAGCGGATTATCAAGCTAAACAACCATTTGAGATGTTCAAACTGACATATGTTGATTAATTACCCAGGAATCTTTCAGCAGTAAAAGGTACTTCATTTTCTTTATTGATGATTTCTCACGAAAAACTTGGTTTTATCTTTTGAAAGAAAAATAAGAGGCATTCATAAAATTTAGAGTGAAGGCTTAGAAATGGTGGATAAATCAAAGCTGTACGATCTGATAGAGGTGGTGAGTATACTTTGACGGCTTTCATAGAGTATTGCGAGGAGAAAATGGTGTGACTGAGAGGGGAAAATGGACCATTCTTGATATGGTTCGAGCAATGCTCAAGAGCAAAACTATGCCTAAAGAATTATAGGTGGAAGTTGTACAATGCACCATCTGTTTTCAAATTGATGTCCACATGAAAAGTTAGAAGATCAAACACCATAAGAAGCATGAAGTGGACAAAAACGACAGTTTCACATCTTAAAGTGTTTGGTAGTTGCTTATGCATACGTACTAGATCAACAAAGAACGAAGATCAAAGACAAAAGAAAAAAATATATTTTATTGGGTATGATGTGAAAATGAAAGGGGTATAAGCTATTTGATCCAACAAGAAAAAATGTAATGGGAAGCCGTGATGTACGAGTACAAGAAGAAAGTGAATGGGACTGGAAAAATTTGATGGAAGTTAGCATTGAAGTTAGAAAATCATCAATCGTTGCATCAACAAGTATACCAACAGATTTTAAAACTAGTGATGATAAAGATGAACCACAATAATCCAAAATGCGAAATTTTCAAGATTTGCATGTAAAATCTCGCTCTAATACTAATTTGATGAAATCTAAATGCGAATTGGAACAATCGCGCTAGCTTTTCGCTTTCGTGATTAGAGAGACAAGGGCACACAATTTTCTCTATAGACATTTTGCTTTATTTCTCTAAAACTCTCTCTACAACTTTCTTCCTTTCTCTACCTTTCACAATGAAATGAGTCATCTATTTATAGTCCTATTACAACTTGGTCTCGAAGGTCTTACAAAAAATGTTTACCACCAATTGCTTAATCAAGGATCCACTAATTTCTTAATTAGCTCATAAATTGATAACTCGTTAATTCCTTAATAAAATGCCTACTAATAATATTTCAAATACATTAAAAATGACATTTAATTTAATTCAACAAAACTCCTCCATTAACTTAAATGCTTCTACCATATGTCATGTCAATCATCTTCCTTCCTTCACATGATCTCGAATAAAATGAAAACGAACACCAATGTGTTTGCGTCTTTCATGGTTCACTAGATTCTTTGCAAACTCAATTGTTGATTTGTTGTCAACTTGACCTGCATCTGCTGGGTTGCCTCGTGTGCAAGGGTACACACTCGTGTAATTATACGTGATCTGTAGTAAGTAATAAGTAAATTATCGATCTCTATAGGGACTATCCAAGGAAAATGTTTACAGTTGAACAATAAGTAAACACATAGATGTTGTGATATTTGAGTAGGATAAAAATACGAAAAGATAAACAATAGTAAAATAGTTTGAAAGAAGGCTAAGCTAAGATAGTCATGGAAAGCAATAACAATTTGCTATGAAGAAATGTGTGGTAAGGGATAACTGATATACTACGCCTCACAAACTTCCGCTTTCGTTCGCATCAAGTCTGACATCCGACGCAACTTGATGTAATGCTAAATCGAGACTACGTATATAGCATTTACGAGTTTATTTCTGAACTACGATTCAAAGAATTAAAGACTTAATTCTAACCTACTGAGCATACAAATAGGCTTAGGTTATTTCCTTTTCTAATTTACAACCTATTAGTGTATGTGGATGGTCGGTCGACACTTATTCTTAAGATCTATGCTCCTAAATAACATGCATCAATTACACCCCTTCTATTCCCTCCTAACACATATTACTAACTATTCCACTTTTTCCTAGCGTTGCATCAAGAAATTTATTTAATCATACAATCAAAGAACAAGGTGAACAACATAGAAAACATGCTGAAAATATTATTACTGAATGAAATAACAAAACAATAAAATCTCAATTTCATTTCTCAACCTCTCTCTCTCTCTAACCTATTATAGAGATCGCCTTTTATAGGCTACTTCGTCAACTCTCGGAATATTCCAAAATAGGCACAAATCAATAAACGCGACATCTTTCCTTGTATAAAATTTCCAATTGTGTTGTTACTTGTCTAAGGCAAGAATCTCTTGATTTCGACAATCCGCTTCATAATTGTCTAGTTAGTTAACTTCTTTCTTCTAATTGATTATTTCCTTACTTCACTTGAAGTGCGTTGGAAATTCTTGAGCATAATTGTTCGTGTTCGTGCGTTTTGAATCTCAACTATGCATTGTCCCGCAAGCGCCAATTCCTGCAAAACAGTTTGTCAGCTTATGCCTTGTTAAATACGAGTTAAGTGTGCTAATTCTATTTTAACTATAATTCACATCTCACAATTTGTTTCCCTAATGCATAAGCATTAGCATATTACATATTTTCCTTTTTATTTTAACCTAATTTGCATAAAATCTTAATTGATAATTGCAAACAATGATCTAAAATAATCTTGAATTTTGACTCTATTTGAGAGTCATCAAACCCCTAAACTTGAATCATTGATCGTCTCGAGCAATGCTAATATAGGCGTAAAAAGTGAAAAAAGTAACTGTTAATCACAATGCTCTATTTTTCTTCTTGTTTTAAAAAAATATTTTTTAGATACAAATTGCCGTATTATGCCAGATGCTTAATCATCCCAATTCATCTTTCACTAAATTCATTTCAATCTCAACTCAGTCCTTCTCCTTTTTGCTCTTAGCTCGGCACACAACTCATAGCATGGAAACTTCTACTCTAATGCACTTCACTTAATCGTTTTTATGATCATTTAAGCTTGGTCATAGTTTGATTTTTTTAGCAAACAGATACACATTTGCATAACATCCTGCGGCTTGCCTCACCTCACCCCCAAACTTAAAATTTTCATTGTCCTCAATTAAGGTAATGAAAAAATCCCCCAAACTTAAACAAATCTAAGGTTTTCAAGATCTATGCTACGAGCTAATAATTTTCTTCCCCAAGGGTAGTACTACGCTCTAATTTTAAGATAACTTATCCTAAGGAGATTTCGTTAGGAGGCTAGCAAATGATGTCCTTATGCAAATTAAATTCTAACGCATCAAAAGCAATGTTTTGAAAGTACAGAATTAAAACAAGATTCTAACCTAGCATTAGTCAAAGCAAATAAATTAAGCAGGGAATAAAATGAAATATAGATTATACTAATTTTTGTGAGATAGACATGAAGAATAGAAATTAAATGCGACAAAGATAGAGACTTCCTATATTCATCTTCTTTTGAGTCAGAATTGTCGGAGTCGGTTGACGAAACAATGACCTAAGGCTACGGGAAGATGGGCTTGTAGATGCGCGGGTTTAAGAGGGTCAGTGTGTCGAATAATGTTCTGTCGCGCTCTTTAACATACGTCATAAACGCGCTTAAATTTTTAGTGAGCAGCCAAAGGCATTGTACCAGCTTTTCATGCGTGCTCTTCTTCCTCTTCTTAGGTGCGCGAGTAGACACATGGGCATGCGTGGAAGGGCCCATGTCTGCTGCAAAATTTGCAAGTGTTGTAAATTCGACCATCAAGTAGTGGATGATCCTTTCCACTTCATCACGCTCTTTTCCTAAGCGTGTCAGCCTCATTCTTTGATGCTTGGCATGGCCTGCATCATCTTCTCTGAATCGGTGTTGGAACATGTCCTCCAGCCCCGACATTTCTCCTATACATCCACAGGGATGCTCTTCCACCATTGGTGTTTTTCCTTTTCGATGGGGTCTCTTTTCTTCCTCTGCTATTTCATCCATAATAGGCGTCAATCCTTGCGAAATACCTGAAAGGTTCAGGATTATCACTTATTACCACTAGATGTAATGCTGAAGTGACTGCCCTTTCTTTTCCAGATCTCTTTAAGGATTCTTTAACTTTCTTGTGCTTTATCGACCTTATAAGTGAAATAGTTATTCTCCTACGCCTTTGTCTTCCTGCTTATGACTATTCGACTTCAGTGCCTGCAGGTACAGGCACAAAGTTGACTGGATCGGGGGCCTGAGCAGGGTCATTTTCTTCTTCACGTTCGATTCTTAAGTGACACCTCTTCAGTAGTTTTCTGCATGTCTACGCACCATAGTGAGCTTTTGCTATTGAAATTTGGTGGGAAGGATTAAGGGATTTGGAATGGCGATGGGGTCACGAAGAAGTGGCTTATGATTATTTAAAGAAGAAAGGTATGAATATGGCAACAATCATCGCAATGTGTCAATGTGACGATTGGATTCGGTGGCCAGGCACTTGATATGCACCGTTAGATTAGCGATCTTGCAATCCGACTGCTCGATGTCCAACTATAATTTAATGATCGAAATGATTGTGCTCAGCAGCACGTGAATTGATCGTAAGTGAGTTCGCCCATTCATCCAATTCTCGCGGAACCTCAACCAAATGTAATTAGAGAATTTCTGAGATTAACAACTAAATTGCATAATTAACTAACTCAAAGAAATAAATAGTAAATTCATATAACTTCATGAATAAGTAGATAGAAAATATTCGAACTAGCATGTGTGGAGCAAAAATTAAATGTTACCAATACGCTTTGGCTTCACACTCATACTTGCGCGCTTATTCATCAGTCAATGCGAATGAAGATATTTTGAGCTGAACATCCTTATTCCAATAATGCTTCAGTTTGTGTTTGTTGACTCCAAATTCATTCCCACTTGCTTCGTTCTTAATCCAAATTGCTCCTCCCAGTTTTACCCGTGTAATGCAAAATGGTTCAAACCACTTGGATTTCAGCTTACTTAGAAACAAACAAAGTCTAGAGTTAAATAAAAAAAACTTGTTGACATACCTTGAAGGTTCAAGGAGTTATCTTACAATCATGCCATCTCTTTGTCTTTTCCTTGTATAATTTTGCATTTTCATAAGAAAAGTACCTATGTTCTTCTAGGTCGAGTAATTGTAACTTTTTAATTTTGAAGGCCTTGTGTTCTAATTCAATTGGCAGATGCCAAGCTTTTCCATACACAATACTATAAGGAGACATATTCAGCTGTGTTTTGAAGGCGGTGCGATTAGCCCAAAGCGAATCATCTAATCGTAAAGAACAGTTTTTTTTTATTAGGTCCAACAACCTTGTCCAAGATGCTTTTGATCTCTTGATTAAATATCTTAGCTTGGCCATTGGTCTATGGATAATAAGGAGTTGCAATGCGATGCTTGATGTTGTACTTTTGTAGCAAATGAGACATTGCCTTGTTTATGAAATGCGTTCCTTCATCACTTATTAGTGCTCGCGGGTACCAAACCTTGTGAAAATATTCCTCTGAAGGAATTTTATAACTGTGTCAGCACCATTAGAAGGTGTGGCAATTGCTTCTACCCATTTTGACATGTATTCTACCGCGACCAAGATATATAAATTTCCTCGCGAATGGGGAAATGATCCCATGAAATCGATACCCCCAGACATCGAATAATTCGACTTCTAGAATCAAAGTCAATGGAATTTCATCCCTTTTTCTTATGTTTCCCTTCCTTTGGCATTTATCGCATGTCTTCGGGAAATGATGAGGGTCTTTGAATATGTTTGGTTAGAAATAACGCGATTGGAAGATATTTGCCGCAATGTGCATTCCTAGAAAATGTCCTCCATAAGGTGATGCGTGGTATGATTCCAATATTGCGTTCATATCATTTTCTTCTATGCATCGACATATTATTCCATCAGCACATTACCTGTACAAAAATGGTTCATCCTAGAAGTAAAAATAAGATTCGTGAAAGAACCTCTTAACTTGTTGCCTGTTTAAGTCTACTAGAATGATATGACTTGCTAAATAATTGGCAATGTTTGCAAACCAAGGGTCACTTTTCTTCCCGAGAAGCTTGATTACAAACAGTTGCTTGTCGGAAATTTTTTTAGAAATATTGAGCATGGTTGTATCTTACCTTCTAGTCTCGATAGATGATCTGCTACAACTTTTTCACAACCCTTTTTATCTTTGATCTCTATGTCGAATCATTGAAGGAGAAAATTTCACCTGATCAATCTTGGTTTGCCATTCGCTTTACTCATAAGATGTTTTATTGTTGCATGATAAGTGAAAACAATCACTTTTGATCCTATTAGATAAGAGCAGAATTTTTCTAACGCATAGATCACAACTAGAAGTTCCTTCTTCACAGTTGTATAATTTAGTTGCGCATCATTCAAGGTTCTACTGGTGTAGTAGATAGGATGGATCAATTTTTCTCCCATTTTTCCAAGGATGGCTCCTATCGCATATTCGATAGCATCGCACATGAGCTCGAATGGTTTCTTCTAGTTAGGGGATATCATAACTGGAGCAGAAGTTAGAGCCTTCTTTAGCTGCTCAAATGTGTGTAGGCTGCTCTGGTCAAAATTGAAGGGTCTTTCAGCTTCTAGAAGCTCGCACATTGGCTTCGTGATTTTAGAAATGTCCTTAATGAATCATCTGTAGAAACCATCGTGGCCTAAGAAACTGCCTAGATATACAAATAGCTCACTTCTTTCACATTTTTTGGAGGTCATGCGCGACGTTTGACTATTGAACAGCTGAAGCGATTCAGACTTTAATATAATTGTACAATAACTAATCCAAAGAGACTTCATGCTAAGTGTGACTCAGAATTGCATTACGTGCAAATATACACAGTCGAATTGTAGCGAGCAAGTATATAAATTATCGATCCCACAGTGATTGATGTGCTATAACTAGTAGTGTTAAGAAGAGATTTATGTAGAAAGTAAAAGGCATATATTTGAGGTTTATGGTTTACTTTGAATATCGAAATGAACGTGATACAAATGTAACAGAAATAAATATGAATGCAATGAAAGGAAAAAAATAATCAACAATCGAAGATATTAAGAACGCGAAACTAGTTATCAAATTTCTTGCTTCCCAGATCGAACAAGCATTTCCATATTTGATGAGTTATGCATAACTAGCTCTCACTGAGATCTCCATCTAATTTAGAGCAACACAAGAAACAGTGAAGTTATTCCTAACACTCTAAATGATATAAAGTTTTACGCTCAACTTATTGTTGCCCATTGGGTCTTCTCGTGGTTCCTTCTTCCGAACTCACCACAAGTCATATGTGTGGGTAGCTAATCAACGCACATATATAAGTACGTAAATAGATGCAGGAGTATGAAATTCTTTAACCTACGCTCCTAACATGCTCCTAATCATGAATATTTATCAACCACTCCTATAGCATAGCATAGCAATAAACATAAGCAAGATGTATAAACTAGATGATTTTATTGCAACTACTAATGTTTATAACTACAACTACTCCTAAATGAAAACAATAAAATGGAATTTGTGCGACCAAAGATGTGCAGTCCCCTTGTCATCGGCTTCTACGAACACCACTCATTGCTTCTCTCCACGATAGGCTTCATGGTCAACCGACCAACTCGCTTCTTCTCGGCTCCATACTTTGATATTTATAGAGTTGATTTACTTGGCCGAAAAGTTGAGGTGAGCTATAAAATCATCATTAATGTAGGTTCTCTTGATTTTCGGTGGAATTTATTTGATTGGCGCCAACTTAATTGTTGATTGATTCTCGATTATTTCCTTGTTGGCTTGTCTTGTCCAAACGTATTTTCATTTTTAATTTGCGCCTTGCTGTGCTACTAGTCATCATTTGCTCTGTTTTTTCCTTTCCGTAGTTTAGCTTCACATTTCCTTCAATTAGCATGGATTAGGCACAATTTATTCAAGATTTATGCTAAAAACGTGAAATCATGCTTTCGTTGCTATTTTATGTATGCATGCGAGTATTAATAGCTTTTACTCGCAATTTGACTACTATTGACCTTTATTTCTCATATTTCTTAATATTAATATACTTAATAATAGCCTAAAATATGCTCTAGTTTAGAGTTATCACACCCCCAAACTTGAATTATTACTTGTCCCAAGCAATACATAACTGTTATTTTTGTAATCTGCTTTTCCTCTTTTAATCTTAAGTCAACAAACTCATCGTATATCATAATCTTAGTGGAAAAATTGCTTTCTTTCAGTTTTCAAACTTTCCCAAAGAATCAAGTCTTGCCTTAAAGTCTTAGTTTTTCTCATCACAATTATTCCTTTCACTTGATCTATCGCATGCAATCAATTCTAGTCTTAGTTTGCCCAACTTACTCTGCTAAGGTATTTATCCAGGTCCTCATATCCATCGAGGATTTCAGTTATGCTTTCTGCATTCCTCTTTTGTTGCACTCATATCTACTAAAGTTCGTAGTTCTTAGGATAATTCACTTGAGCATCAAGCAACTCACCTAAGCAAAGGAATTTCAAGCTTGCACTAATTCGTATATAGCAGAATACTTAAGGTTTCCTTAGGCTTATACGCCATTACTTTTCCTTCTTATTTTTGCAAGAGTAGGTTGATCTTTATTTTATAAACAATCTCGCTTTTTTTTTTTCTTTTTTTTTTGTGTATCACTCCTCGGGCTGCCCTCACCCCCAAACTTAAAATTTCATTATTCTCAATGAAGGTGAGGCTTAACTCCCCCAAACTTAGCTATTACTATGATTGCAATGTTTTATCTCAAGCTCTAAGATTTCTTTGCGAAATATTGGTTCTTTCTATCATTCCTAATAAGGATTACTCTAATGCTAGGAATGAGTCTAGGGGAACTTAAGAATCCCTCTACTGAAATTGCGTTTCTCTACTAAACACAGTTTTGCAATAATATTGCTAACTTAATCTTAAAAAGAGAAATTTCTATTCAAATTGAAGAAAGATAATAATTGCATCCTAAATTCATCAAATTTATGAGCAGCAATTCCCAAAAATCTCACAAATTTATGAACAGCAATTCGAAGAGTTGATCAGTTTTTCATTGGCTATAAATTCATCAAATTTCTTTCCTTACTCTACTCCATAGTCTCTTCGTTATTCTTAATGTGCACCTTTAGGATTATGTCAGTTTGTTGTGGTTGCACTCCTTGCTCCAAACACAATCTTGTGATAGTGTGCGGGTAAAACATCTTTCTACGTCTGGCTGGAGCCTAATGCTAAGTCTGTTCTTCTATTATCTTGCCTATGTTTACATTTATCCCAATTTGTACTGCATAGAGCAATAGAGGTTGTTCCGTGCTAACTATCTTTGCAATGGTGGATGGGATTATCGCATTCTTAATGAATTTAACCCAGTTTTGCAATTCTGGTTTAATATCATCCATTGAGAATGACCATTGATTCTTGCATTTGGCCTTTTTTATTCCAATTATCCTTGCACACTCCTGCAACTGCTTCTTCTTTGGCTTCATGAGCTTTCGCCGTTCTTCTCCGACATTGTCAAGAAGTAGGAGAAGTTGAGAAATAAAAACTAGTTTTAGAGAAAATTTGAGTGCCTTGTTTCTCCAGTCACAAAGCGACTGTACTCTTTGCATTTTTTCGATTTTCTTGATGATTACGGCTTCTACCATTTACAAAATGCAGCGACTGCAAACCCAATGATTGTCGCTGTTCTACCAAGGTCCAGAAACCATCGCCATCCTCCAGCCCATTTTTGTCGGCCAGCAGCTTGTCATCCTCGTCGGTCAACTCCGAGAAATTCGCGGGCGTGTTTGATGTCGACATGGAACTTAATCTTCAGATCAGGTTGAAGTCCGACGCCGTTAGGATCAAAAAATTTAAGCCAAAGGTGAATTTTGAGTTTAAAGTTCTGGTGAATTCGGACAGAGTCATAGATTCTGTAGACTAACCTGCTTTGTAGGTTGTTGCTCCCATGATCATCAGCACTCCACGGCCGCCAGGTTTGTCTGAGTTCAATTAAGCTAAGGGGTAAGAATTTACAATACTTTTCATCTAGCTTTTATGCCTTGTGTAGAGTTGTGGAGCGGAGACGAGCAGGTTCTGACTCGTTGTTGGTTTGAGCTTAGAGAGCCATCATGCCAACTTTCCGCAGTGCCAGCAGTTTGATGAGCAGGGAGAGCCCCAGTGTGGGCCAGCATTTATGCTTTATGCAGATCGCCAGTATGTTGATCGCACTCAGAGGGAGGCAGAGTTTAGACTCCCGTAGGCCATTTGTGGCCCAGTGGTTGGTTTTCCCCTAGTGAGAGGGTGGAGGTGCTCGTGCAGATCGCCAGTATGTTGATCGCACTCTGAGGAGCAGAACGCTTGGCATGTCCGACCGAGGAGTTGGACTGATCGTGTTGATGTTGAGGCCGCGTCCTAGGGTTGTTTAGACCCGTAGGCCAGAGTTGGCCCTGGCAGATGAGTTGCCTAGAGGAGGGGGTAGAGGCTAGCACGCCTCAGAGTGAGACTTCTTGAGCAGAGTGTGCTCCAGCCATGAGAGATTTGATGGCAGGTCTTTAGCTATCAGAGAGCGGAGACCCAAGCGCAGTTTGTAGCGCGTAGTGAGGAGCCCCGTGCACAGATAGCCCAGCTGACAGAGTATTTCAGCAGTTTTCCCCCCCAGTAGCTCTTGGAGGTTCCCGGGAGGGCATGATCAGCAAGTTTATGCAGACGAGTTTGTTGGCGTTGATGGAGCCGCCTAGTTTGGCAAGTGGATGCCTGTAGAGCTCGCTATTTTAGAAAGTCCTACTGCTAGTAGTAAAGCAGTTGGCCAGGTTTGAGTTTAGCATCCGTGTGTTGGGATGCCCTGCTGTTCAGAGGCTGAGATGTGTCGTTCCTGTGCTGTTTGGTACAGCAGTTGGTGGTGGTAGTCCCTTGAGAGAGGTGGACCAGCAGAGTCTCCACCAGTCGCCCGATTGATTGGCAAGTTGCCGTGTTAGTGGCTTGAGGCAGATGTAGAGACATCTTTGCCCCCCTTGCAAGCCTGCTGTCGTTGTACAGCCAGTTCTTTCAAGTACCCTCGTAGCCAGGGTGTAGTGTGGAGTTTGCTTGCCAGGGTTTTATCCATTTATGGATTTCAGCGGGCTAGTAGAGTGGAGCACTCTTTTGTTTGGATGTTCCCAGTGTGGAACAAGTTGTTGCCACCTGAGGAGTTGGCCTGAGCTTCTGTTGAGCATCGAGTGAGATGCAAGAGTTGGCCTGAGCTTTTGTTGAGCATCGAGTGAGATGCAAGAGTTGGCCTGAGCTTGTGTTGAGCATCGAGTGGGATGAAGGAGTAGGCCTTGGCATGTCTGTTGGTCGAGATGCCAAAGATTGGACTGCTCGAGTGTTTGGACTCTTGTGTTGAGTGCCTTTGCCCCGTCACTTGGAGTGTGACCTTCCCTTTCCTCAGAGGGGCATAAAGCTCGTTTAAGGCTGATTTGTGTTGTAAAGGATGTAGTGCCTGTTGGCACCAGACTTTGAGAGGAGGCCTAGTTTGAGGCCAGTTGGCACTTTTGTGCAGGTGGTTCCATGGCCGCCCAGAGTTTAGCATCCCCGCTTGTCTTGTACCCATTTCCTGAGGTTGCACCTGTTTGGTTGCATAAGAGATCTAGCTCGGTGGTAGTCAGAGGACTACAAGTATGAGATCTTTCGAGGGAAAGTAGGAGCTTTTCAGGATCTCCGAGAGTTGGGTACCAAAGGATGCTGTAGGCTGTTAAGAGCTAGCGCGTTCGAGTTCTCGCACCTGTGTTGTGAGCCAGTTTGGTGGTAGCATGATTCGGCTACCCTTTGAGTTACCCTAGTATGGGTAGTGTTGGCATCGAGGATGCGTGGTTGATCCAGTGTTAGTGCCATGAGTTGGATGGCTGTTCGGAGCATGTTTAGTGGGCACATTGACTTGAGGTATGTTAGCTTGGTATGGATTCGCTCTTGTAGAGTGAGTTGGCCAATGTGGCTTTTCGTGGTGAGTTGGCCCCGAGTGGGTTTGAACTCTTGTTGCTCCCTGGTTAGTATTGGCTCTGTTGGAGGCAAAAGTTGCCCTGTGTGAGAGCCCTTGTTGGCATTGGATCAAGTTGGAGCTGTACACGCCGGTGTACTTTTGTGTAGCTTGTTCCGTGGTTTATGTTTGGAGAACCACGAGGGGTTCGTGTTGAGGAACTAGTGCTCAGTCTTTGAGGTGTCAAGGCTTTAGTTCTTGGCAAGTGAACTAGCTTTGGTTGTAAGGATGTCGTGCTCGTAGTCGGGTTGTTGTTTAAGCAAGTTTTGCTTGTTGGTCCTTAACCTGGTCAGAGTTCAGTTGGAACTGAACAAGAGCGGTGGTAGCAAAGCCGCGTAGTTTGTGATCGTTATGGCTAAGAGAGCTGTTCAGATCCTTGCCTTGGGCAGAAGGTTTGTTAAGGTTGAGCTTTGAGTAGGAGGATGACGCATTCTGTAGCGTCTCCGGTCCTCTTGGCTTTCAAGTTGGAGTTGGCCAGCTTAGTTGAGATGCTGGAGAGGGTTGTGCTCGTATAGCCGGTTGTCCGTTAGATCCGTTTGTCGACCGTGTGTGTCGGAGGGTGATTGGAGGATCCGTAGGTTGTGGAGAGCCTCTCCAGAGCTCAGTTAGACCCAGGCAGTGTTCCTTGGGTGAGTTGCTTGCAGACTTGGTAGTCTAGCAAGCTAGTGCTTGTTTGGAGTAGAGTCTGGATTGGTTCCGGTGAGCTGGCTAGTCGGTGCTTGGTGTTGACCAAGATTTGGTTCTCTTGTTGTTGCAAAAGCTAGCTCGGTTCGAGCAAGAGGGCGTTGCCCTGAGGACTTGTTTCTAGTCAGGAAGTTTTGGGAGTTGACCCCTCCCTCGGTGGTTGAGTAAGTTCTGCTAGTTCTGGTTGGTGGTCCAATCGGTTGAGGTTTCCCCTTGGGTGTTGCTTCCAAGAGAGTTGGTTGTTGTTGCCCTTGGGTTTGAGCTAGTCAGCGAGCATGTGTGATGTTCGCTGCCCTTCAGAGGTTGCTTGTTGGGAAATCGTTCCCATTGTGGAGGAGTCAGCGTAGCTCCTGAGTTGTGTAGTGGATCAGAGTAGCGTTGTGGTTAGCCCAGCGAGAGGGTCCCTGCATGGTGTTGTTTAGCAAGCGAAAGTTGTTTGTTCCCGCAAGAGCGGAGGCCAGCCAGTTTAAAAGTTGAGTTTTTGCTGGTAAGTTGTTGGTTCTTTGGGGTTTGAGGAACCCCTAGTTTCCATGGTGGTTGAGTTGCACCATGGATGCCAGCCTCGAGTGTTATCTTTGGAGGTAGCCTTGCCAGTCCGTTTTCCTTGCGATGTTCCGAGTGTGGAGTCTCTAGTCGCAAGATGAGTTAGGCCTTAGCTAAAAGGAGGAAGTCCTTTGAGTAGCCAGTTGGACTTAAGAGTTGAGCGGTAGCTTGGAGGCGAGCTTTGCTCGTTATGAGCTTGGTTTGAGTTTCTGCTGAGCAAGCCTTTCTCGGGCTTTGCTTCTAGTTGTTGTGCTTTCGCAGTTGGCGATTAGCGGAGCCTCATTTGAGAGGGTTGGCACAGAGGTGCCGTGGCATTGGTTGGTTAGCCATTGTGTTGTTCTCCTCAAGCTGTTGTGTTGCTAGTGGCTGCGTGATGGTTTGGTCCTTGCAGCCCGAGATTTTCCATGAGAGGAATGTTGGTTGTTCCTTGCCTGGCAATGTTCTTTTTGGCCAGTTGCTAGTATATTTGCATGGAAAAGTTTGCGTTCGGCCGTTGAGAGGCTCCAGTTTGTTGGCTTGGCCTAGTGGAGGCTGTGCCTGGTTTTGGCCATTTAGGGTTGGCCGTAGCTGAAGTTTCAGCTTGTGCTTGTTGGAAAAGTTTGCCTTTTGGATCAATCACCAGTTGGTGGTTCGATTGTTTTTCGTTAAGGCTTTAGGCAAGCTTGTGGTTCGCTCGTCTCATGAGAAGTAAGAGTAGGCCGTTTAGTTTCTGGAACCTGAGAGGTTCAGTTGTTTGGCCAGCAAGGTGTAGAGTTGAGGCTGTTTGTTAACAGCTGTGGGCATTCAGAGAAGTTACGCCAGTGCGTGGCGTTGAGTTTTGGAGCTTGTGCCCAGTCTGCCAGTTTGCTGAGAGTAACACCGTAGAGAGGTGTTCCGTGTTGGATTAGCAGGGTTTTTATTGACCCCCTGGTTTGTAAGGCCTTCTGAGATCCTTGAGCGGATCGGAGCAGTGGCCTTTCGATTAGGCTTGCCCAGTCTTTGTTGAGATAGTTTGTGGCAGACTGGATAGCTTTGTGGCTTTGAGCCTTTGAGAACCCAAGAGGGTTTGGTTCTCGAAGAGGGCTAGTGTTGTCTTAGCCGAGAAGTTCTGTTGGCTAGGAATCAGTGGAGTATTCCTAGAGCCGTTTCGTCTTATGACTTTCGAGGACGAAAGTCTTAAAAGGAGGGAGCATTCTAACGGCCCAGTTTTCTATCCCGGTTCTCGAGGAGCTTCCGGTTCAGATTCAGTGGTTCGGTTGGGCCGTTAGAGCTGTTTTGACCCTTAGGGGTATTTTGGTCTTTTTGCTCCCCGGGCAGGATTTGTGGTTTTTCAAGGCTTCGAGGCAGCTCCTGCCTTTGTCGAGGCTTGTTTGTTGGTGGCTGCGAGTCCCGAGATGTTTGGGCTATTCGTTTGGGAGTTCGGTTGTGATTTGGGTTTTGGGCAAAGTGATGGTTGTTTGGGTGTTTCCTTCGTGATTCGAGCCCGGGCCCTCAGCGTTAATTTGGGAGGTTGTCTTAAGTGAGATTTGTTGATTGGAAAAGGTTGCTTCAGTCGGGTCTCGAAGGAGGAAGCCGGGAAATGGGATTTTAGGATTTTAAGGATATTTGGAAAATTGGAAAATTTGGATAAGTTTGAAAATGAGGATAAAATCCCCATTTTTCCTTTTTTTCTTTTCTTTTCCATTTTTTCCCTTTTCTTTTCCCTTTCTCTCTCCTCCAACCCTAGCAGCCCCTCCCACGCCCGAGCCAGCCCCCTAGCTCGCCCAGCCCTGGCCGCCTAGCTCGCCCACGCCCGCGTCGTGCCGAGCCACCCCGTGCCAGCCACGCCGAGGTCGCGCCGAGGCCAACCCCTGCTGCCCTGTGCCGAGTCGCGTCGCCCCTGCCCTGTGCCGAGTCCCCGCGCCGAGCCCAGCCCCTGCTCGCCCAAGCCCGCGTCGCCCTGGTCCGCGTCGCCCAGCCTCGCACAGTGTCGTGCCAGATCGAGCGCCCCGAGCCCGTCGCGTCGCCTCGCCTCGCGCGCGCGCCATGAAAGCCGCCCTCGTGGTTTGCCGCCAGCGCGCGTGCGCCTCGCCTCGCCCGGCTCGCTGCTTGCGCTCGCGCCGCGCGCCTCTGCTCCGTGTCTGCGCCCCAGCGCATGCGCCCAGCCAGCCAAATGACCAAAGCCCTGCCGACGACCGCTTGTGGTGTGTTGGTTGGCCCGAGCCTTGTGGCTTCTCTCTATGGTATTTCCGAGTCTTTTCTTCGTTGGGCCCGGATTTGTTGTTGGCTGCTGGTTATGGATTTATTGGGCTGTTTTTATGTATTTGATTTGGGTGCTTTATTTGATGTTCAGGCTGTTCGAGATCGATTAGAGGCTCGAGGGTCGTTCGTTGATTTATTATTATTATTGTTTTCTGCTTGTTCCAAGTAAGGATTTCTTACCGTGGTTGTGTGGACCCTTCGATATATCTCGATTGTACCTTGTATGCTTGTTTACTGTTATGAGCATGTTAGAGATAAAGCAGTTTGATTGATTTCTTGCTAGCATGTTTGCCTGATTTTACATGTTAGTGCCATGCTAGGTTTGTTTCACAAAGATGCTTATGATTCCTGCTTAAGTTGTAGTATCATGCAAGGTAATGTGATTTATGTCGGTCATTGCTTGCTAGCCAGGAATCATTTATTTGCTATGTACTCTTAGATAGAGTTGTAGGGTTTGTCATCATCCAGAGGCTGAGCGGACATAACGTACTTTGTCCCCACTGATCGGGAGTAAAGTGTGCGCGAGATAACGTATCTTGCTTCCCCGGCCGCTAAGGTGGATTTAGCTCGTGTCGGGAGTAAAGTGTGCGCAAAGATAACGTATCTTGCTTCCCCCGACCCCACGGTTGTCGACTTAGCTACCCACTTCGGCATAAGCCTAGTTTGTAGCCTGGTAGAGCGGAACCCTGCCATGGGTGTAAGCCTGCCCTGGCCGGTTCTTAGCTTCAGGTCGGTGGATCATGTTGCACAGATGAGCGCCGAGGGCCTCGCGCTTCTGTGATCAGTGACACCGCTTCTGAGTCATAGGCATGCGTACCTTGCCCGCGTAGTTTGCCCTTAGACCCCCGCATTTACGCCGGTTGCAGAGAGCATGCGGTGTGCGCCACACGCGTTAGTTGCCGATTCGGAGAGCTCCCCCGGGCTAATGTCGTGAGTACACCATTCCTTCCGTTAGAGCCTGACTTCGGGTACTCTCCCGTAAGTCTAGATTAGTGCATTCCCCCCGAGTGACAGATACCTCGGTGATGTCCAGGATTGGTCAGTGTATCCAATCCATTAGGCCGGAAGAAAGAGACTTCCGATGGCTCCAAATCTTGTTTTATGAGCTCGTTGAGCTATGATCTGTGTTGATAGCTGTTTGCTTGCATGTTTAGGTGCTAGATGACTGATGTATCGTATTGTACCCCGGTTGGGGATTCTTACTGAGTAGCTTTATACTCACCCTTATTTATCTTTCAGGTAACTTGGGACAACACTAGGATGGCTAGCGGAGGGAGCTGATTGATCATGGGGAGCCGCCGGCACTCTGTCATTTATTATTGCATTGTTTATTCAGCATGTAGATGGACAGGAGTCCTAGGGGAACATTGTTTAAAAAGTTGTTTAAATTGTATTGTATGTTTTTATAAACACTGGCCAGGATGTTTTACTTCGTTGGATGTTTAAATGTAAATTGATGGTTATGTTTTAAGGGTTCCCCCTTCTCATATGTTTTGAAAGGTTTTTAAATATGAACACTAAACCGCTTGTTATCATATTTAACTTGCATGCTGAGTGAGAACCCCGGTTTAGGACCATGTTTTGGGTCGGGTTTGTCACAACGGGTCTCGAAGCTTGAGTTTGGTTTTGCTCTATTTTGGGTTCGCCTCCACGATGTCCCTCCGGCTTGTCACACAGAAGCCAATGCAAAAGGATTAGGAAATATGATAGGCGAATTTATTGGATGGGACTATGAAGGGGATCAAAGAAATAGGGGAAAATTTCTGAGAGTAAAGGCGTTGATTGACATTCGTTTACCTTTGAGAAGAGCCTTGAAATTGAAGAGCGAGTCTATGGCTCCTAAGAAATGGGTGCGTTTATCCTATGAAAAACTGCCTGAGTTCTGTCGAGGTTGTGGAAGAGTCGGCCATTTAGCGATGAATTGCAGTTATGTGGTCATTGGTGAGGGTATCCCATTTCCTTTTGGAGAGGAGTTGAGAGAACCAACAAGCCATTTTAGGGGAGAAAAACCTTTAATTCAGAGACAAGGAGGACAAGGAAGAGGTGGCGGAAGAGGTCGAGAAGAAGATGTTCGAGCAGAAAACTCATGGTGTGGAGAAGATCTTGCAGAGGAAGAGGCTGTTGCTGCACCAGCAAGGGAGGAGAGGCAGTTTCCGATGGATCTTGAGCGGAGAATGGCCGGAAACGACTACTCGGGTGCTGCCTCGAGAGCTCGCGATTCGAAAGGTCAAATTCAATCTGAGGGCTTTGCAGAATTTGGGGGCAAGTCAGGTACGGAACTGGAAGATGGTATTATCAGAAGGGAAAATCGTGAAAAATTTGGAGGAAATAAGGGACACGTGGCGGAGGATGATAAGGTCGTAACTAATGAAAAGGGGAAAAGTAAAGTTCTTATGGAAGGGAGGAATGAATTACTATTTGGCCCTTTTGATATTCATATAAAAACCCATGATGGATTTGATTTTAAAAAGTCAGAGCATGGGCAAGCTAAAGGAATTAAAATAAAAGAGGTGGGGCCTGATGCTTTCAATTTAAATAAAGAGTTTAAAGGGAATTTTAAAATTCCTTTAGTTCATGTTGAGCCAGATTTTAAGTGTTTTAATGGGCCACTTTTTAAAGTGACTTTGGAGGAGAATGAAAATCCTTTTGTTCCTCAACAAAAAATTATGTCTTCTGCTGCAGAAAAGTTGATTGATTTTGAATTTGATCCAAAAAAATTAGCTTCCAAAAATAATAAAAGGTTTGTTATTAGAGATGATGAGGGACTATTAAAAATGGAAAAATCTTTAAGGAAAAATAAGGAATTGGATTATGAAGGAGAGGAGAGTGGTGGGAAGAAAGAATGTGAGAAGCTTTCAGTAATCAAATGGAAGAGACGTGCTCGGCAAGGAGAGAGGCATTTAGAATCTTCAACTAATTGTGTATTGAAAAAGGAAGATGGGCTAATTGGAAAAAAACATGATATCGCAGGTATTGAAAAGGTTGAAAATGGAAAAAGAGCTAGGCTTTCATGCATTGAGTCAGTCAATGGGATATCGGCGGAGACTGTTGAACAGTCTCGCCGGACTCAATGAAAACCCTATGTTGGAACGCTTGGGGGTTGAAAAATTCCCGAGCCACTAGGGCACTTCGTCACGAAGTGCTCAAGATTAGACCGAATATTGTGTTTGTCTGCGAAACTAAGTGTGGTGAGAAAGCTCTGGATAGATTGAAAGCTAGTTTGGATTTTGATTGTTGCTTCTGTGTCCCTTGCGTTGGCCTTAGCGGGGGTTTGATGATTTTCTGGAAGTCTTTGTTATATGTTAGAGCTTGTTCTTACTCTCAAGGTCACATTGATATCCTAATCAATGACCCTTTGGAGAGTTGGAGATTTACGGGCTTCTACGGGAATCCGATTACAAAGTTGCGAGAAGATTTCTGGAATCTTTTGAGGAGGTTGGCTGAGTGCTCGAGGTTACCTTGGCTTTTGGGAGGGGATTTTAATGAGGTTTTAGATTTTGATGAGCAGCTGAATGGTTCGATGAGAAACAAGTCAGGTATGGTTGCGTTCAGGGAAGTCATTAATGAGTGCTCGCTCATTGATCTGGGCTTCTCCGGAGATAAATTTACGTGGATTAAAAACAAATATTCTGATTCGGCAACTAGGGTACGTCTCGACAGGTATTTCGCTAATCCTTACTTTATTTCTAAAGCTGGTAAGATTTCTATTTTTCATTTTAGTTTCCACTCTTCAGACCATAGAGTTATTACTTCCGAGTTTAGATGGGAAAGTGAGAGCTCTAACGTCTGTGCTTTCTCCAAAAATCTTACAAGGTTTGAAGATGGGTGGGTTAATTTTAGTGATTGTAAAGAGGTTTTGAAGAAGAATTGGATCATGAGAGAAGATAGGGGAAACGGTGCCTCAAATCTTATGATATGTATTAGAGGATGCTTAAAAGAGATGTCAAAATGGAACAAGAATAGGCTTAGAGGCTCAGTGTAATAGCCCAGTTTTCTATTCCAATTTTCGAGGTGCCTTCGGTTCAAGATTCGGTTGTTTGGTTGGGTCGTTAGAGCCGTTTTGACCCTTGGGGGTATTTTGGTCTTTTGGCTCCCCGGGCAGGATTTGTGGATTTTTACCGCCTCGAGGTCGCTCCTGCCTTTGTCGAGGCTTGTTTGTTGTGGGTTGCGAGTCCCGAGATGTTTGGGCTAGTCGGTTGGATGTTCGGTTGTGATTTGGGCTTTGGCAAAGTTATGGTTGGTTAAGTGCTTCCCTTGGGATTCGAGCCCGGGCCCTTAGTGTTGATTTGGGAGTTGGATTTAAGTGAGTTTTATTTATTGGAAAAGGTTGCTTCAATCGGGTGTGACGAACCCGACCCAAAACATGGTCCTAAACCGGGGTTCTCACTCAGCATGCAAGTTAAATATGATAACAAGCGGTTTAATGCTCATATTTAAAAACCTTTCAAAACATATGAGAATGGGGAACCCTTAAAACATCAACAACAGTTTTCATTTAAACCATCCAACGAAGTAAAACAACCTGGCCAGTGTTTACAAATATATACAATACAATTTAAACAACGTTTTAAACAATGTTCCCCTAGGACTCTGTCCATCTACATCTTTGAATAAACAATGCAACAATAAATGACAGAGTGCCGGCGGCTCCCCATGATCATTCAGCTCCCTCCGCTAGCCATCCTGGTGTTGTCCCAAGCTACCTGAAAGATAAATAAGGGTGAGTAAAAAGATACTCAGTAAGAATCCCCAACCGGGGTACAATACGATACATCTGTCATCTAGCACCTCAACAAGCAAGCAAGCAGCTATCAACACAGATCAAAGCTCAACGAGCTCAATAAAACAAGATCTGGAGCCATCGGAAGTCTCTTACTTTCGGCCTAACTGGGATTGGATACACTGACAAATCCTGGGACATCGCCGAGGTATCTGTCACTTGGGGGGAATACACTGATCCCTAAAATGTCCTCAAGGGCCTCCTTGCCCTTGCACTAAACTGGACTTACGGGAGAGTACCCGAAGTCAGACTCTAACGAAAGGAATGGTGTACTCACGACATTAGCCCGGGGGAGCTCTCCGAACCGGCAACTAACGCGTGTGCGCTCACACCGCATGCTCCTCTGCAACCGGCGTAAATGCGGGGGCCTAAGGGCAAACTACGCGGGCAGTGCACATGCCTATGACTCGGAAGCGGTGTCATCGATCACGATGAGCGCGAGGCCCTCGCGCTCATCTCGTGCAAAACTGATCCACCGACTGAAGCTAAGAACCCGCCAAGGCAGCTTACACCGTTGGCGGGGTTCCGCTCTAGCAGGCTACAAACTAGGCTCTGGCCGAAGTGGGTAGCTAAGTCCACAATCGGCGGGTCGGGGGTAGCAAGATACGTTATGCTTCGCACACTTTACTCTCGACCTGAGCTAAATCCACCTTAGTGACCGGGGAAGCAAGATACGTTATGCTTCGCACACTACTCCCGATCGGTGGGGACAAAGTACGTTATGTCCGCTCGGCCCACCGGATGATGGCAAACCCTACAACTCTATCTAAGAGTACAGAGCAAAATCAATGATTCCTGGCTAGCAAGCAATGACCGACATAAATCACATTACCTAGCATGATACTACAACTTAAGCAGGAATCATAAGCATGCTGGCAGAACAAACCTAGCATGGCACTAACATGTAAAATCAGGCAAACATGCTAGCAAGAATTCAATCAACTGCTCTATCTCTAACATGCTCATAACAATCAGCAAACAAGCAAGGCATATCGAGATATATCGCAGGGTCCACACAACCACGGTAAGAAATCCTTACCTGGAACAAGAAGAAAAACAATAATTATAATAAATCTACGAGCGAATCCTCGAGCCTCTAATCGATCCCGAATAGCCTGAACATCAAACAAAGCACCCAAATCAAATACCTAAACAGCCCAAATAAATCAATAACCAACAGCCAATAAATCCGGGCCCAACGAAGAAAAGACTCGGGAAATACCCTCCGAGAAGCCACAAGGCTCGGGCCAACCTGCACACAACAGGGCAAGCTGGGCGCAGGGGCTTGGCTGGCTGGGGCGCAGGGCAGGGGCGCTGGGGCGCAGAGGCTGGGCGCTGGGGGCGCGAAGCTGCGCGCGGGCGAGGCGAGGGCGCCCGGCGCGCGGGCGCGAGCTCGGCAAGCACAGGGGCGTGCGCGACGCTACGCGACGCGACGGGCTCGGGGTGCTCGATCCGCACCGCGGCCTTCGGCGAGGGACGGCGAGCTAGCTGCAGGCGCACACGCGACGGCTGGGGACTCGGACCAGGCGAGGGTGAGCGCGACCGGGCGTCTTTGGGGCAGGGGCGATCGGCACAAGGCAGGAGCTCAGCGCAGGCGAGGGCGAGCTGGGGTCGGACTACGCGACCTGGGCGCTGGGGTGGCTCGGGCGACGCTGGGCACTGGGATAGGCGAGCTGGCTCGGGCGACCAAGGGGCTGGGAGGGGCTGCTCGGGTTGGAGGAGAGAGAAAGGGAAAAATGGGGGAAAAAATGGATTTTTCTTTTTTTTTTCTTTTCTTTTCTCTTTTATCTAATTTCCATCCTTATCCAAAAATTAAATCCAACTTTATCCATTTTCCAATTTTTCCAAAAATCCTTAAAATCCTTAAAATCCTTAAATCTCATTTCCCGGCTTCCTCCTTTGAGACCCAACCGAAGCAACCTTTCCAAACAACAAATCTCACTAAAATCAGCCTCCCAAACCAATACTGAAGGCCCGGCTCGAATCCCAAAGGAAACACCCAAACAACCATCACTTTGCCCAAAACCCAAATCACAACCGGAATCCCAAACGAAAAGCCCAAACATCTCGGGACTCGCAGCCACCAACAAACAAGCCTCAACAATGGCAGGAGCTGCCTCGAATCCCTAAAAATCCACAAATCCTGCCCAGGGAGCAAAAAGACCAAAATGCCCCTAAGGGTCCAAACAGCTCTAACGGCCCAACCGAACCACTAAATCTGAACCGGAAGCTCCTCGAGAACTGGGATAGAAAACTGGGCCGTTACACCGGGTCTCGAAGGAGGAAGCCGGGAAATGGGATTTTAAGGATTTTAAGGTTTTAAAATGGATAAGGTTGGAAAATAGGATAAAAATCCCATTTTTCCCTTTTTTCACTTTTTTCCCTTTTTTTCCCATTTCTCCCTTTTCTCTTTCTCTTTCTCTCTCTCTCTCTCCCCGAGCCTAGCCCAGCCCGAGCCTATCCACCACCGCTCGCTCGCCCAGTCGCCTGCCCGATCCCCTCACTCGCCCGGCCAGTCGTCGCCCGCACCACCGCCGCTCGAGCCCCCGCTCACCCGATGTCGCGTCGCCGAGCCCCTCGCGCCGCGATGTCGTCGTGTCGCCACACCTGTCGGTGACACGCGCGCAGACAAATGCCGTGCCGCCTTGAGCCACTGCGTCGCTCGCGCCGCGCGCAGCCGGCGCGCCCGCCGCCTGCGCCAGCTTTGCCTCGCCCGTGCTGGCAAATGGCTCGTTCGCGTGTCAGCCGCGCCTCGTGAGTTGCTCCCGAGCCGAGCCCTGTTTATTTTATTATATTTAGGCCTATTTTGTGATTATTGATGTGTTTGTTTGGTTCGCTTTAGGTTGCTCGGGTTCGATCGCAGCTTAGGTTTATTGTGTGTTGTTGCCTTTCGACCAGGTAAGGATTTCTTACCGGAGTTGTGTGGGCCCTGCGATATTTTCATGATGTGCCTTGTATGCTTGTTGACTGTTATGAGCATGATAGTGATAGTGCAGCTTTGATTGATCTCTTGCTAGCATGTTTGCTTGATTTTACATGTTAGTGCCATGCTAGGTTTGTTCTTCCAGCATGCTTATGATTCCTCCTTAAGTTCGTAGTATCATGCTAGGTAATTGTCATTGATGTCGGTTATTGTTTGCTAGCCAGGAATCATTTATTTTCTCGGTACTCTTAGCTAGAGTTGTAGGGTTTGTCATCATCCAGAGGCTGAGAGCGGACATAACGTACTTTGTCCCCACCGGTCGGGAGTAAAGCGAAGCATAACGTACATTGCTTCAGGGGTTGAGAGCGGACATAACGTACTTTGTCCCCATTGGTCGGAAATAGAGCAAAGCATAACGTACATTGTTTTTTCTCCCCCCTCTCGGGCCGCCGATGTGGATTTAGCTACCCACATCGGCATAAGCCTAGTTTGTAGCCTGCTAGAGCGGAACCCTGCCAACGGTGTAAGCCTTCCTTGGCCGATTCTTAGCTTCAGGTCGGTGGCTCATGCTGCACAGATGAGTGTCGAGGGCCTCGCACTACTGTGATCAGTGACACCACTTCCGAGTCTTAGGCATGCGTACCTGGCCCGCGTAGTTTGTCCTTAGGCCCCCACATTTACGCCGGTTGCAGCAGCATGCGGTGTGCGCGCACACGCGTTAGTTGCCTGTTCAGAGAGCTCCTCCGGGCTAATGTCGTGAGTACACCATTTCTTCCAGTTTAGAGCCAGACTTCGGGTACTCTCCCAATAGTCCAAATTATTAGCAAGGGTAAAGAGGCCCTTGAGGACATCCTTGGGATCAGTTCTTGAGCTGATCAACTTGTCGAATGAAAGAGACCTCGGTGATGTCCCAGGATTGGTTAGGATAACCAATCATTAGGCCGGAAGTAGGAGACTTCCGATGATTCACGATCTTTCCTTGTAAGCTCGTTGAGCTATGATCTGTGTTGGTAGCTGTTTGCTTGCGTGCTTGGGTGCTAGATGATTGAGTGTATCGTATTGTACCCCGGTTGGGGATTCTTACTGAGTAATTCGTTACTCACCCTTATTTTTGTGGTTTTTCCACAGGTAACCATGGTGCGAGACAGGATGGCTGGAGGAGGAGCTGTGATCATGGAAAACCCGTTGTTCAACTCTGAGTCTTGTTTATGTTTTATGATTTAAAATGTCCTCTGAATGCATGTAGTTGGGCACGGAGCTCTAGGGTGTTTTCTGAATGTATTTCCGGATTCTAGCATTGTTGTAACTATTACAAAGCTTGTATGTTTTAAATAAATCTCTGATCAGAGTAAGTTTTGGAAATGTATTTGTCTTGAAACAGGTGCTTGGAAACAGGGACAAGTTTCAGGAAATTATGTTGACTTTTTAAATGGATGCTTTATGTTTTAGTTTTTACTTAGAATCCGAACACCATTTTGCAAATTTTCTGTAGATTTGAATGCATGCATTGAGGTAACGGCCTATTTTAGAATCCCTTTCGGGTCGGGTCGTTACAGTTGATATCAGAGCTCAGAGTCATAGATTCTGTAGACTGACCTTTTGTTGTAGGTCGTTTTTCCATGATCATCAGCACTCCGACAGTCATTAGGTACGCCTAAGTTTACCGCTTTAAAGAAAGGGTTAATAATTTACAATACTTTTCATCTAGTGCTTGCCTTGTGTAGAGTTGTGGAGCGGAGACGAGCAGGTTTTGACTCGTTGTTGGTTTGGGCTTAGAGCGCCATCATGCCAACTTTCCGCAGTGTGAGCAGTTTAATAGCAGCTTGTTGAGGTATCCAGATAGATTCGGATGCCCCTGGGACATCGTTCCAGAGGGAGGCAGAGATTAGACTCTCGTAGGCCACTTGTGGCTCAGTTGTTGGTTTTCCCCTAGAGAGAAGGTGGAGGTGCTTTGCCTTGGAGTGCCACTCCAGGAGAGGAGTTAGCTATGGCTTGCTTATGTTGCTGCTTGTGGAGCAGGTCCCCGTGTGGACTAGCCTGGGTAGCTCAAGTGTTGGTCTTGAGCCTTAGCAGATTGTTTGATTGCCCAGTGAGTGGCTGCAGAGTTGGTAGCCTTCGAGGAGGTTGATGAGGCATCTTTGTGCTCCTGTAAAGTGTTGTTGTTGCAGCCAGTAAGCCGGAACCCTGTGGTTAAAGGTGCAGCGAGCAGTGTTCCCATCAGACTGGATCCGTTGGTGGATTCCTCAGTTGTTTGGTAGAGTTGAGCACTCTTCTTTTGGTGAGCCCCTAGAGTAGGGATAGCTGCTGCATGTTGAGATAGCCGGCCAGAGTTTTGTTGAGCATCATGTGGAGATGCAAGTGTAGGCCGTGAGCCTTCAGTTTGATGAGATGCCATATGCATGGTTGTTTGAGTTCGAGTCCTTGTATGCCTAGCGAGAGTTTTGTCACTTGAGGTTGTGACCTTGCTGGCCCCATTGGTAGTAAGATGTATATTTGTTAGTAGTGGCACTTGAGGTGCATTGGTTGGTGTGCCACTTTGGCACTAAGTCTGGTTTGGCCTGAGTTTGGCATGGGTATAGCAGACGATTCTATCCCGTCCGGAGTTCAGCGCACTCCTTTAGCCTTGGATCCGTCTATGGCAGTTGCACATGTTTAGGTCGTGCATGAGGGCTAGTTCAGTGGTAGTCTAAGGACTACAAGTGAAAGGATGTTCGAGAGGAGCTGGAGCCTCTTCCCAGTGTTACTGGAGGTTGAGTAAGTCAGCAGGTTGTCGGTTGGTAAGTGTTGGTACGCGTGAGTCTCACGCTAGTGTTAAGGCCAAGAGATCCTTGTGGTTGATAGTGCGGTCAACTACCTTCGAGTGCCTAAATCTGAGGAGAGTTGAGCATCGTAGATGCGAGTTCGGTCCAGCAGAGGGACCTTGAGTTGGATGCCTATGCAGCGAGTTGGATGCCTATGAGATGAGTAGGATGCCTTGTGAGAGGGTTTGGATGCCTTATGGGTAAGCACCCTTGGTAGAGGTTTGGTATAAAGTAAGTTTGGTGTGGCATGGTTATGCTTTAGTAGAGCAAGGTTGCCACAGCTTCGAGCATCGTGTGGAGATGGAACTTTTGGTGTTCCTTTGGTTGGAGTTCAGTTGGAAACTGAACAAGAGCGGTGGTAGCTAAGCCGCGCAGTTTCTGATCGCCTTGGCTAAGAGAGTTGTTTGGATCCTTTCCTTGGGTAGAAGTTGTGTTGTGGCTGATGCTTTGAGTAGGAGGATGACGCATTCTGTAGCGTTTCGGGTCCTCTAGGTTCCCAAGGAGTTGGAGTTGGCCAGCATGGTTGAGATGCTGGAGAGAGTTGTGCCTGTTCAGGCAGTTGGCTGTTAGTCCGTTGGTCGGTAGTGTGTGTAGGAGGGTTGCCGAAGAACCCTAGGTTGTGGAGAGCCTCTCCAGAGCTTAGTCAGACCCAGTTAGTGAGTTTCAGTTGGCCAGCTGGAGGCGTGTAGTTTGTAGCCTCGGGTGAGTTACTGGCAGTCTTGGTAGGCTAGCAAGCCAGTGTTTGTTTTGGAGTAGAGTCCGGATTGGTTCCGATGTGGTGGCAATTTGATGCTTGGTGTTGACCAAGGTGTGGATTGGAGTTGCTAGAAGTTAGTTTTGCTCGTGGGGCGAATGGTTCGTGCCCTGTTGGTTGTTTTTCATGTTTCCAGGATGTTGAGAGTTGCCCCGTTTGGCATTTGGAGGTTCAGTCTGTGGTGGACCCCTGTTGTTGCCCCGTGAGATTTAGATGTTGTTGCTTTAGTGGAGCAAGACAGTGAGCGTATATGGAGCTCTCTGCCCTTCGGTTGTCTGCTTGTAAGAGTCGTTCCTTCGGGAGTTGTCAGGTTACTCCCTTGGTCTTTGAGTTGATGGTAGAGGTGCTAGCAAGAGGGAAAAGTTTGTTGGCTACTTGGAAGCAGTTGTTTGTCCAGTTAGGCGGACTCTTGGATGGTGTTCTAGAGGCTGCAGTAAGGGTTGTTCTGCCTCTTGTGAGTGTTTGGCCAAGATTTGGTCCTCTTGTTGTTTCAAGAGCTAGTTCGGTTCTAGCTGGAGGGCGTTGCCCTGAGGTCTTGTTCCTAGTCAGTAAGTTTTGGGAGTTGACCCCTCCCTCGGCGGTTGAGTAAGTGCTGTTAGTTCTGGATTGGTGATCCGATTGGTTGAGTTTTCCCTTGGGTGTTGCTTCCAAGAGAGTTGGTTGTTGTTGCCTTGGGTTTGAGCAAGTCAGCGAGCGTGTGTGAGGTTCGCTGCCCTTCAGAGTTTGCTTGCTGGGAAATCGTTTCCCGTTTAGAAGAAGTCAGCTTAGCTCCTGAGTTGTGTAGTTGATTAGAGTAGCGCAGCGGTCAGCCCAGCGAGAGGGTCCCTGCTTTGTGTTGTTAGCAAGCGAAAAGTTGTTTGTTCCCGCAAGGGCGGAGGCCAGCCAGTAAGAGTTGAGTTGTTGGTTCTTTGGGGATTGAAGATTTCCCTTTCCCCCTAGTCTCTATGGTGATTGAGTTGCTCCATGGATGTCAGCCTCGAGTGTTAGCTTCTGAGGTAGTCTTGCGGATTCGTGTGGCTCAGGTTCCGTAAGCTTTGAGGTTGTCGTTATCCATTTTCCTTGCAAGGTTTCGGGAGTGGAGCTTCTGGTTGGAAGTTGAGTTAGGCCTAAGCTTAAAAGGAGAAGTCCTTTGAGTAGCCAGTTGGATCTTAAGAGCTGAGTGGTAGCTTGGAGGCGAGCTTTGCTCGTTATGAGTTTGGGTTGAGTTCTGCTGAGCAAGCCCTTCTCGGGCTTTGCTTCTTGTTGTTGTGCGTTCGCAGTTGGCGTTAGCGGAGCCACGTTTGAGTGAGTTGGCACAGAGGTGCCGTGGCATTGGTTGGTACAGCCGTTGAGCTGTTTTCCTCAAGGTGTTGTGTCGCAGATAGCTGCGTGATGGTTTAGTCCTTGCTTCCCGAGTTTTCCTTGAGAGGAATGTTGGTTGTTCCTTGCCTGGCAGTGTTCTCTTTGGCCAGTCCTCGAGTTGCTGAGAGTAGCACCGTTTGAGAGTTGGTGCGAGTTGAGGATGTGGTTTGCCGTCTAGCTTTATCGCCTCTACTTCCCTTCGGAGTTCAGTGTATGCCCAGTCTTGGTTGAGATAGTTAGTGGCAGCCTGGATGGCATTCTGCCTTTGAGTTTTGAGAACCCAAGAGGGTTTGGTTTTCGAAGAAGGTTGGTGTTGTCTTAGCCGAGAAGTTCAGTTGGTTAGGAATCAGTGGAGTTTTCCTGGAGCTGTTTCGTCTTAGGACTTTCGAGGATGAAAGTCTTAAAAGGAGGGAGTATTGTAACAGCCCAATTTTCTATTCCATTTTTCGAGGTGCCTTCGGTTCAAGATTCGGTTGTTTGGTTGGGTCGTTAGAGCCGTTTTGACCCTTGGGGGTATTTTGGTCTTTTGGCTCTCCGGGCAGGATTTGTGGATTTTCAGGGCTTCGAGGTCGCTCCTGCCTTTGTCGAGGCTTGTTTATTGTGGGTTGCGAGTCCCGAGATGTTTGGGCTAGTCGGTTGGATGTTCGGTTGTGATTTGGGCTTTGGCAAAGTTATGGTTGGTTGAGTGCTTCCCTTGGGATTCGAGCCCGGTCCCTTAGTGTTGATTTGGGAGTTGGATTTAAGAGAGTTTTATTTATTGGAAAAGGTTGCTTCAGCCGGGTCTCAAAGGAGGAAGCCGGGAAATGGGATTTTAAGGATTTTAAGGTTTTAAAATGGATAAGGATGGAAAATAGGATAAAAATCCCATTTTTCCCTTTTTACCTTTTTTTCCCATTTTTCCCTTTTCTCTCTCTCTCTCTATCTTTCTCCCCGAGCCTAGCCTAGCCCCTGCTCGCCTAGGTAGCCCAGCCCGAACCCCAGCTCTCCCAGGTCGCCCCAGCCCGAGCCCTGCTCGCCCAGCCAGGTCGCCAGCCCGAGCCCTACCGCCCAGCTCGCGTCGCCCGAGCCCACTGCTCGCCCAGTGTCGCGTCGCTCGAGCCCTGGCCGCACAGTGTCGCGTCGCCCAGCCCTAGCCGCGCACAGTGCCAGGCCGCCCAGCCCTCGCGTCGCTCGTCCACGCGCAGCCCAGCGCCCATCTGCGCCCCTCAGCGCCCAGCAACTGCCTCGCCCGTGCAGCCGGCTCGTTCGCGTGTCAGCCGCGCCTCGTGAGTTGCTCCCGAGCCGAGCCCTGTTTATTTTATTATATTTAGGCCTATTTTGTGATTATTGATGTGTTTGTTTGGTTCGCTTTAGGTTGCTCGGGTTCGATCGCAGCTTAGGTTTATTGTGTGTTGTTGCCTTCCGACCAGGTAAGGATTTCTTACCGGAGTTGTGTGGCCCTGCGATATTTTCATGATGTGCCTTGTATGCTTGTTGACTGTTATGAGCATGATAGTGATAGGGCAGCTTTGATTGATCTCTTGCTAGCATGTTTGCTTGATTTTACATGTTAGTGCCATGCTAGGTTTGTTCTTCCAGCATGCTTATGATTCCTGCTTAAGTTCGTAGTATCATGCTAGGTAATTGTCATTGATGTCGGTTATTGTTTGCTAGCCAGGAATCATTTATTTTCTCGGTACTCTTAGCTAGAGTTGTAGGGTTTGTCATCATCCAGAGGCTGAGAGCGGACATAACGTACTTTGTCCCCACCGGTCGAGAGTAAAGCGAAGCATAACATACATTGCTTCAGGGGTTGAGAGCGAACATAACGTACTTTGTCCCCACTGGTCGGAAATAGAGCAAAGCATAACGTACATTGCTTTTTCTCCCCCCCTCCCGGGCCGCCGATGTGGATTTAGCTACCCACATCGGCATAAGCCTAGTTTGTAGCCTGCTAGAGCGGAACCCTGCCAACGGTGTAAGCCTGCCTTGGCCGGTTCTTAGCTTCAGGTCGGTGGCTCATGTTGTACAGATGAGTGCCGAGGGCCTCGCACTACTGTGATCAGTGACACCGCTTCTGAGTCTTAGACATGCGTACCTGGCCCGCGTAGTTTGTCCTTAGGCCCCCACATTTACGCCGGTTGCAGCAGCATGCGGTGTGCGCGCACACGCGTTAGTTGTCGGTTCGGAGAGCTCCTTCGGGCTAATGTCGTGAGTACACCATTCCTTCCAGTTTAGAGCCAGACTTCGGGTACTCTCCCGATAGTCCAGATTATTAGCAAGGGTAAAGAGGCCCTTGAGGACATCCTTGGGATCAGTTCTTGAGCTGATCAACTTGCCGAGTGAAAGAGACCTCGGTGATGTCCCGGGATTGGTTAGGATAACCAATCATTAGGCCGGAAATAGGAGACTTTCGATGATTCCAGATCTTGCCTTGTAAGCTCGTTGAGCTATAATCTGTGTTGGTAGCTGTTTACTTGCGTGCTTGGGTGCTAGATGATTGATTGTATCGTATTGTACCCCGGTTGGGGATTCTTACTGAGTAATTCGTTACTCACCCTTATTTTTGTGGTTTTTCCACAGGTAACCATGGTGCGAAATAGGATGGCTGGAGGAGTAGCTGTGATCATGGAAAACCCGTTGTTCAACTCTAAGTCTTGTTTATGTTTTATGATTTAAAATGTCCTCTGAATGCATGTAGTTGGGTACGGAGCCCTAGGGTGTTTTCTGAATGTATTTCTGGATTCTAGCATTGTTGTAACTATTGCAAAGCTTGTATGTTTTAAATAAATCTCTGATCATAGTAAGTTTTGGAAATGTATTTGTCTTGAAACAGGTGCTTGGAAACAGGGACAGGTTTCAGGAAATTATGTTGACTTTTTAAATGGATGTTTTATGTTTTAGTTTTTACTTAGAATCCGAACACCATTTTGCAAATTTTCTGTAGATTTGAATGCATGCATTGAGGTAACGGCCTATTTTAGAACCCCTTTCGGGTCGGGTCGTTACACTCAGTTAAAAATGTTATTCAGTGCAAAGAAGATTATTTAGCCTTCTTGGTTCGAAATAGCCAGGGGACTAGAACCAATCAAATTTTAAAGATTGAGAATGATATTGAAAAGCTCCTAGAGGAGGAGGAAATTTATTGGAAGCAAAGATCCCGTGAGAATTGGCTAAAATGGGGTGACAAGAATACTAAATGGTTTCATATGAAAGCCTCCCAAAGGAAAAAGAGAAATAGAATTGATAAATTAAAAGATGTCCATGGGAACTGGCACTATAAAGAAAAGGATATTGCGAATATTGTTAGAGATTATTTTTCCAATCTTTTCACTTCTCAGGAGATAGATGTTGAGGCAATGGACCGGATCTTTGCGGGAGTGGAAAAAAGACTTACTTACGAGGACTGTCAGTTTTTAGATAAACCTTTCTCGAGGGCTGATATTGAATTAGCTTTGAAGAATTTGAATCCTTCTAAAGCTCTTGGCCCCGACGGAACTAACGGTTTTTTCTTTCAGAGTTACTGGGATATTGTGGGTGAGGAGGTTGTGAAAGTTTGTCTGGGGGTGCTGAATGAGGGTAAAACATTGGAGTCTATGAATAACACCCTCATTGCCTTAATCCCTAAAGTTTCTATCCCGAAGAAAATGGAGGAGTTTCGACCAATTAGTCTTTGTAATACTGTCTATAAAAATTGTGGCTAAGGCAATAACTAATAGGTTGAAGGTTGTTCTTGATAAGATCATATCCCCTAACCAAGCAGCCTTCTTACCTGGAAGACTGATTTCTGATAATGTTGTATTGGGTTTTGAATGCATTCACACTATTAATCAAAGAAAGTCTGGGAAGATCGGATGGGCTACTCTTAAACTTGATATGAGCAAAGCCTATGATCGCGTGGAGTGGAGGTTTGTGTTGGGGATGATGGATAAAATGGGTTTTAGCTAGACTTGGATTGATAAAATCAAGCGGTGCATTTCTTCGGTGAAATACGCTGTTATGATTAATGGCATCCCATATGGAAATTTCACTCCTCATAGAGGTTTGAGGCAGGGAGACCCGCTATCACCGTATCTGTTTCTTATTTGTGCCGAGGGTCTTTCTGTCCTCCTTAGAAAGGAAGAAGAGTTGAAGTCTTTTAAGAGCCTCACTGTTAACAATCGTTGTCCTTCTATTTCTCATTTATTTTTTGCTGACGATAGTTTGTTGTTTTTCAGGGACAAAGAGGAAGACTGCTTAAAAATTAAGGAGATCCTTAATTGTTACGAAAAGGCCTCAAGCCAAACTATTAACTTTGATAAATCTGCTATATTGTTTAGTGGCAATGTTCGGGCCTATGATCGAAGTTTGATAAACAGGTTATTGGGAGTCAGAATCAATGAGAATTTAGGAGTCCACCTTGGAATGCCTTCTCAAAATAGTAAAAATAAGAGGGCCCTCTTCAATTCCATAAAAAGCAGATTAGAGAAGTGTTTGCAAGCGTGGAAAGGGAAGTTGTTATCTAGAGGCAGGAAGGAAGTGATGATTAAAGCTATTGGCCAAGCCATCCCTACCTATATTATGAGTTGCTTCCAATTAACCAAGTCTTTTAACGAGGATCTACAAAAGATGTGCGCAAATTTTTGGTGGGGTGAGAACCACTTCAAAAATAAAATGCATTGGGCTAGCTGGCAGAAAATGGGCAAGAGTAAGGAGCTTGGTGGGTTAGGATTTAGGAACCTTAATATTTTTAACCAAGCTTTACTAGCCAAACATAGTTGGAGAATTATTAGGAATCCAGAGAGTTTGCTGAGTAGGCTGCTGAGAGGAAAGTATTTTAAAGATGGTGATTTCTTATCTGCCCCTCTTGGTAATAGGCCCTCCCTAGCTTGGAAAAGTATTTGTTGGGGTAGAGAGTTGTTCAAAAAAGGTTACAGATGGAAGGTGGGAAATGGTCTTAGAATTACCATAGGTAGGGATCCTTGGCTCAGAAGAGAAGGTAACCCTTATGCTCATGGAGTTAGAGAAGATTGGAAAGATAGATGTGTGGCAGAGCTGATAAGTGAAAATAGATCGTGGAATGAGGATTTGATCCATGATATTTTCTGCAAGGAAGCTGCCAATATTATTGTTAATACTCCTTTGAGTAGGGTGGACTCAAAGGATGTGGCGATTTGGAATTTCGATGTGAAGGGGAATTTTTCTGTTAAAAGTGCTTACCAGGTTGGGTTTAATTTGGCTTATAGTGACAAGGAGTCCCCTTCTGATCCTAGATTAACTTCCTTGGCGTGGAAAGAGTTGTGGAAGGTTAACTTGCCTCCCAAAATAAAGATGGGGGCTTGGAGTGTGCTCGCAAATGCATTACCGACAAAACATAACATCTATCGTAGAGGAGTGGATATTAATATGTTGTGCCCGCTATGTAGTAAGAAACATGAAACAAATATGCATATTTTACATGAATGCAAGGTTTCTATTCGGGCTTGGAATCTTTTTTTTCCTTGGTTTACTAACTTTAATCTTTCTTGCAGAAATCTGGAAAAAGGAATTGATTTTTGGAGAGGGTTGTGTGATAGAATTCTCAAGGAGGACAGATTCAAAGGGATAATTATTATCTGGAGTTTATGGAATTTTAGAAACCAAAAAATTAATGTCAATAGGTCTCTTGAGTTCCAAATTCTTCAGAACATTATTGAAAAAGCTATTAATTCTTATTATTCTCTTGGTGTAGAATCTGTTAGAAAGCCTATAAAGACTTGTGCTGCTGATTACAAGTGGAAGGCCCCCCCTCATGGCATGTGGAAGTTGAACGTAGATGCTTCTGTTAATCCTACTTTGGGGGTTGGAGGGATTGGGTGGATTATCCGTGACTGGAAGGGGCAAGCTAAGTTGGCAGGATGGAATCACAATTTTATGAATTTATCTGCTAAGTTCTTAGAAGGAATTGCGTTGAGAGACATCCTATCTCGTATTTTCGAGATGAAAGTTCCGTTTCTTCCCCCAATTTTGGTGGAGTCCGATGCGTCAGAAGTTATAAAAGCTATTGAAGATGGCTCTTCTGAGTTTTCTGAATTCAACAATATTATTGTTGATATTAGACATCTTATTGCCACCTTAGGGATTGTGAGTATTTCTCATTGTAACAGGCTATGTAATAGTGTAGCTGACATTTTAGCTAAACATTATGACGTTAGCTCTTTTTGCTGGAAAGATCCATCCCTCCCCATTGAAGATGGTCTTATTTTTTGGAAGGGGAATCTCCCCCCAGTTCTTGGCTCCGCTTTGGAGATAGATTGTAATGGGTTGCCTTTGTGTTGAATATATTGGGTTTTTTTCAAAAAAAAAAAATTATTTTCAGTAGTTTAGCCAAAGGTCAATATTTTGGTGGGGTGAAGGGTTGTTGAAGTCTCTCTTTTCAGTATGGGTTGACCAACTTCTCCAAGGTTTCATCGGCTATTAATTTAATGCCAATTTCTTAGAAAAATCAAAGAGTTTCTATCACACGTGACAAATGCCTCTTAGGTTATATTAACCCAAGTTTCTCTTTGATATATTTAAAATTACCAAGTCTTGCTAAAGTTTTATTTTTATTATTCTCCACATCTATCTTAACCTCTCAAAATCTGAAACTAACATTTAAATCAAAAAACTTTTTTATACAATCTACAATACACAATGTTTTGCTAAAATAGAAAACATAAAAGGAAAATTAAAAATTTGGTCTCTAAAAGTTAAAATTTAGTGATTAGGATTTAATTAAATCTTAAAAATTAGTCACAATCGTTTATAATCATATGAAAATTATGTATATATGTCAATTAGCTATTCCTGTGTTAATAATAACAGTGCCCATATCTGACTAGATAAAAAGTGTATTGAAAATTAACAGTTTAATGTCCTTTGAAAATTAACAACTTAATTTTTATCTAATCAAAATAAATTGTGTAATTCACATGGTCAAAAAATAAGCAAGATTGAGTTGCAAAAAAAAAAACACAAGATTGTCGTATTTACACCTAGATAATTAATGGTCACATTGATTCCCGACTAAAAGACCACATTTTAAGTTTTATTAAACCATAATTACATATATTTGGTGAAATTATTTTATTCCTGAGTTTTATCAATTGCACACTTAAAAATCGTTTACATCTTCAATTTGATATTTGCCTCTTATTTATTTGAGATTAGTAATACTAGGTAAGGTATATGTCACCTCCCCCAATTTATTATTATTATTATTATTATTATTATTATAAATAAATAAATAATAAAACTTAAACACCTCATTATTATACATATGTATATGTATTTAATAAATTTTAAAAGCAAAATCTAGTATCAATTATTCAAAATCAAACGTGAATCGGCCACCTCACTCTACAAAAGTAAGAAATTTGACCCAATAGTAATACAATTCATAATTAATCAATTCAAAATATATCACAACTTATAGCTAATAAATTTACTCTACAAAAGTCTCTAGCATTATGAAGTTATCGACTCAGTTTAGATGATCGTTTACTTAAAAATTAATAGCCTACAGACAGTTTGTCACAAAAGTAACTAAAGTGTGTATAATCATTCAAACTCATAGACATTTATAAAAATTAAAATTAAAAAAATTAAAAAAAAAATTATAATCAAACATGTTCTTTGTCTTACGACAATCAACATTTTTTTTTTCAGTTGACTCATGCATCCCACTATATCATCCTCCCCAAGTATAAGGCAGGATTAAAACATTTAAATTTCATCATAAGTGTTCAAATAAACATCTATACATAATACCTGAAGATAAGAGATACATAATTAAACATCGAGTGATCGATGCTATATTATTTTAACACACCACTTGAATTACATATTACAAACATCCCTAGTTTTATTATACATCAACTACCAATAATGCAATTTGGTCAACAAACACAAAAATGATCTTGTACAGAACTCTCCAATGACAATGCAAAAGTATATAAATACCCCCAAACAGTTGCCATGAATTACAAAACATTAATCTCTCAACCATGTCAAGAATTAAGAAGGTCTTCATAATATTCTCCATTATTGTCATCATAATTTTGCTTGCCATTGCCGCGGTCATCACCATATGGCGCTTAACCATGACCCACAAGGTCAAGTTCCATGTGATTGATGCCGACCTGACCCAATTCGACTACACTGACAATAACCAACATCTCCTATTCGACCTCAATGTCAACATGACTGTCAAAAACCCTCGTATCTTCGGAGTCTTTTTTGACGTCATCGAAGTGGTCGTGTTGTATCAAGACATGAGGTTTAGCAACATGTCATTGTCGCCTTTCTATGAAGCCAAAGATGGCTCGGGGCTACTCAAACTTAAGTTTGATGGTCAGCAATTAATGAACCTCGATCACGATCAGCTTGCTTTGTTCGCTCTTGAGAAACTTGCTGAGGCCTTCACCCTTAAATTGGAGCTTCGTCTTTGGATAAGGGTCAATATCGGCCTTATTAAGATCAAGCTCAAGCCCAAGGTTCGTTGTGGGTTTAAGGTGCCCTTGATTTCTCGTGAAAGATCGTTTGTTCAATTTAAAATCATCATGTCGTTTATTGATTTGTAATGTCTCAAGTTTTCTTATCTTCTATAGTTTGTCTCGAGGTTTCTAATGTTGAAGTGATAATGTAAGGCTCATTGTGTGTGTTTTCGGGTTTTAGTTGTGTTTGGCAAATAGCCTCCTTGATTTTCTTCATCAATAAACAAAACTCTATTTTTCATTGATGGCTTTCCATCTTCTTCCTGTTATTTCAAATTATTACATTTAAGTAGAGATTTTTTTTTTTTTTTTTTGAGATCACATTTAAGTAGAGAATTGAATATGCTACTTTAGATGATAATTTTAAATTGTTGAAATATATGAGAGAAATTGAAAAAAAATAAGAGGAATTTGCGCTGTATAGCAACTTTTTTACCACAATTTACAATTATAGCACATTTTTAAAAATAATTCTTTTATTGCAAATTCTGCCATTTAAAAAAAAAATTATTTACCTTTTTGATAGAAGACTTTGATAGAATCTATCATTCTCTAGTGATAGAAGTCTATCAATTTTATCAGTGATTGATTCTATCGGCTCTTATTGATAGACTCTTGATAGAATCTGATAGAAGTCTATCAATTTACTTTCTTTATTAGTAATTGATTCTATCACCCTTTATCGATAGAATCTATCAATATGAAGTCTATCAATTTACAATTTTTGCTATATGTGCAAATATTTTCATTATTGTGCTATTCATGTAATATTTTATCAATTTTGTAATATACATGCAAAAGCCCCAAAAAATAATCCAAATTTTTATTTAGGGGCTATTTAACGCTTGTTTAATAACTATTTTTTTTTTTGTTTTTTATTTTGGATTTTTTATTTTTTTTTAAAAAAAAATAAAAATAATACATATTTAATAACTCTTTTTTAAAAAAAAAAAACTAAAAACATAAAATATGTTTGATAATTTTTTTTTTTACAAAAATTAAAATGTATTGTTTTTAATATTTAGTAAAATAAAATAAAACTATTTAAAATATTATTGATCTAACAAACCTCGAATCTAATGGTTTATACTTTATTTGTGGTGTGTTTTATCAATTTTTTTGCATTTAAAAAAAATATACAAAATAAAACCTTGTTTTTAAAAGCTATTTTTTTTAGTTCTTAGAATTTCTATAATATTTTAAAAGTGCTTTTAAAAATTTTTTTAAAAAAGGCAAAATTGGCTATCAAACAAACCTATTTTTAAAAAATTAAAAACTAAAAACTAGAAACTAAGAACTAAAAACAAAAGTCTCGTTTGAAATTTAAGTCTACAACAATTACCTTAACATAGTTCTTTTGTTATTTGAATATCTACATCTTACCTATATTTTAAGAAACAAAACCAAAATTTGGGAACAAAAAAAGTAGTTTCCAAAATTTTATTTTTTGTTTTTGAAATTTGGTTAGTATTTACTTACTTTCTTAAAGAAATATGGATACATTATAGGAAAGATGGGGCACATGGTAGGATAAATTTGACTATAAATAAGCTTAAATTTCATAAACCAAAAATAAAAAAACGAATAGTTATCGAATGGGTCTAAAATGATTATCAAATATGGAATTAGTGATACAAATGGATACATTATTAGAGTTTTTTTTTTCATATCAGGGAAGGTTACTTATATGCCATAATTACCAATGAATTGGTTAATGTTTGAGCAAGGTTGATATAACTTGGGTGTTTGGCCTTGATATTGGAGTTCAATTTATTTTTTAAAGATATATTTTGTAAACTTGGTTTAAATACATCATTATGATTAAAACATATCATCCAGTTCGATAAAAGATACTTAGATTACAATATGCCAGGGGCATACAAGAAGATCTGAAAAATTACAGAACCGTTTTCCAATTAAAAGCAATAGAAGCAATGTCATAATCATGTAACAAAGAAGATTTATAGCACCAAGAAGAAAATAAAATAATAGCATCCTCTCATACAGCAAAAGGGTTTCTGTCAATGCGATTCTCATCGAAGGTTCTGGCATTGCGCTCTTTCCATAGACACCATAAGATAACTCCCATAATGTTGAGTTTCATAGTTTGGGATTGAGAAGAACATGTCATGTATATAAATGAGTCAGTCAATAAAGTCCCACTTTTCTAGGCAAACCTGTAAAAAAAAAGAACAGTGTAGAAGAAAATACCACATACATTTAGATAAGGAGCATATAAGAATAAGTGATCGACATTTTCCTCGTTGTTTTTGCATAAACAACACCATTGGGGTCAGAGACATGACATCTTCAGCCATTTTTGAACCACCTCATTTGTATTCAAACCTCTGGAAGATATGGACCAAATGAAGAACTTTATTTTATTTAGGCAAAGAGTTCATCCAAAGCCGTTGAAAATGAGAATCATTCCCCTGTCTATTGCTAGATAAAAGAGTTTTGAGAGATTTAACATAAAAAATAGCAAAATTATTAGGCTTCCAGACAATAGAATCAGGGCTATTTGAGGATGGAAAGGGCCATGGAGATGATATAGAACACATCTGATGACTCTCAAATAGAGTCAATATTTACAACACTTTAGAATCATTGTTCTACTTTAATTAGGAAAATCTTATGCGAAAAATGGTGAATATAATGAATAAAATGGATATGAATTATAATGCGAACACTGCTTATTTTTTAGTCTGAATGCGAGATAAAGAGTGGTTGAGGACTAATGAATGATTTTTACAGAAAGACTTATGCGGAGCGGACACTATGGAAGTGCGATAGAAAGTAGAGACTGAAATGAAGCAGCGCATACTGGATGAATTGAAATCAAAAGCAGAAACCAAAGTGAAGCAGTGCGGAACTAGAAAAATGGAAAGTGAATACAAAAGCTAATGCAAGAGCAACAGATCGAGTAAGATGCCAACAGATCGAGTAAGGAAAGAAGTAGAGTAGAACTAATGTCAACTATCGAACCGCACATGAGACAAATTGCGGTAATCACGAGATTCATACCTTATTCAGCAAAGATGAGATTTGTGAAACCAATCAGAGGAAATCTGTTGCGATGATGTAGCTGGGTACAAACAAGATTAATGAAGATTATGTAAAACCAATTTGATTTAAAGAAATAATGATTAAATACAAATTAGAGCATGAAAGACATACAAATGATTTCAAAAGTAAATAGGAAAGAGTTTAGAAAAGATGACACCGTGATTTTATAGTGGTTCGGCAAGCCTACTTCACTACCCAAGCCCCTCTTGGATTTTCAATAACTTTTCTCTTAACTTTTTTCTTAACCTTTTTACGAGTTCACGAGCAAACGCGATCTTTTCCACGGATAAAAATCAAACCGTTACAAAGTATGATTTTTTTTTTTTTTGGAACACACTTTACAACTCTCTCAATAGAGTGGATATACAAGTTTCTATCACAATACAATATGTCTCTCAAGAATAAATATAAAAGAAAAAAAAATGAGAGATTGGAGAAAGGAGCTTTTGATTTTTAGAGGATTGAAGAATAAAAATTGTATTAAAATTTTGGAGAAGATTGAGTTTAAAAGGGGAGGAAAATGAAGTAAAAGATCATTTTTAATTTGAGTCATTAGATATAGAAATGTTAAAATAAATGGTTGTGATTGAAAGTTAAAATAAGAAAATTAAAAAGTAAAACTATAAAAATCAAAAGTTAAAAGTAAATAATAATAATAATAATAATAATAATATATATTATAATATATTATTTTTAGTAAATAAAAAATGTATTAATAATAATATATATTATTTTTAGTGAATAAATGTAAATAATAATAATAATATATTATTATTATTAAGATTTTAAAACAATCAGAATGGTCACTGAACGTTTGATTTTTTTTTTTTACCATGTATGAATATATATATATATATATATATAAAAAGGTAGCACCGAAGAAAGGAAAGAGCGAGATGGTTGTTTTTGTTGTGCCCGCGAAACGAAGATCATTCGCCAATCGAATTAAGTGGGTCAACCTCTTTTTGGCTTCGGTCAGACACCTTCGCTTATTGCAAGAGCAGGAAAGCTAAGAGACTGAAAAATGAAGGTGACGAAGGATAGCATTCATCCCCATATGGATGGGAAAGGGCTTATTTCGAATTTCAGACTTTCACCAGATGTCGTGGACCTGGCTTGCTTACTTCATTTTACGATAATCCTATGGATTCCAGTCAGTAGGTACTTCGATCGACCTTTCTTCTCCCTCTCCTTCCTAGGAGAGCTCATCGCAACACTATAAGATAGCTGCATGCTTTCCCCATATATATATATAATTTCATTTTTCTTTTCTTCTCTTTTAGTTTCAAAAAAAACCAAAAGTCATCATTTGTCACTCATCCAAAATTCCATGTCAACTTCTAAATTGTCCACCATGAACATTCAACTGTCACGTCACTGTTTCAAGATTTTTTATACAAACTTGTTTCGATTATAACTTCTTCATTTCAACTCCGTTTTGAGTAATTCAAATTAGGGGTGCAAGTTAAAATCGATAAACCGCCCAAACCGACTGAAACCGAAATGGATTCAAGCCGAAACTGATTTTTTTGGGAGGGTTCGGTTTTAAAATCACAAAAACTGAATAAATTCGGTCGATTTCGATTTTCGAGGAGTGAGTGTCGGATTTAACCGAACCGACCGATAATATACATTAAAGAAGAATTAATTATTCAAGTGGAGTAGTGGCATAGTTGGCAAACGTACACTTAATTCCAGGGAATAACTTGGTTCAAAACTTGCCATTTAATTGGATAGCTGTAAGAATATATTATAATTATTCTCTTAGCAAAGTTGTTAGTCTTGCATTTGAGTTAATGTACCAGGTTCAAGTTTAGCTTGAGGCGTATATTATTTTAAATTTCGTGGATTTATCCTCTTGGTTCGGCTCAGTTGGTTAATTACAATAGCGGTTCGGTTTTGGTTAGCAATTTCCCTGTTAAAATTGAGCGGCTCGGTTCCGGTTCAGCTCATAAATCGAACCAAACCGTCTACACCCCTAATTCAAATTGTGTTTTGGAATCCTTATTTCGAGCACTACACTGTTGACATCTTAAAATATCAAAATTGTTAGTAAATAGGATCAGGTTTGTGATCATCAAAATATTAATTAATTAATTAAAATTAATTAATTTGAGATAGGGCCAAATTGCCAACAATCACCCTTTTTTTATGATGATAAACTACTAAAGACAAATCACTTGAAGATCATAAGAATCAATTTAGTACATGTGTTCAATAACATTTAAAGTCTAATATATCATCACAAAGTTCACATTAATTCTCCCCCTAAATTAATGTATCAATAATTAATAAGATGTGTCACAAACATTTGAAACACATTTTTATAAAACTTCTCCCCCTTTGTAATCATAAAAAACGAAATAAGATATATGCTCCCCTAAATATACCTTAAAGCAAAAGATAAATGTAAGAGGCATCACAACCAATAATACCAAGCTCAAGTTTATTTTTGCAAAATTTTTCTTCATTCAAAGGCTTTGTCAAAATATCCACTAGTTGATTATTGGAGCTCACAAAATCAAGAATAATATGACCATTTTGCACATTCTCTCTAATAAAGTGATGTCTAATATCAATATACTTAGTTCTTGAATGATGTATAGGATTTTTTATCAAATTAATAGCACTTGTATCATCACAAAATATTGCCACATTATCAAATTTTAAACCAAAATCACATAAGTTTTGTTTCATCCAAATAAGTTGAGTACAACAACTAGCAATCGCAATATATTCCGCCTCTGTAGTAGATAAGGCAACTGAATTTTGCTTTTTGCTAAATCAAGATACTAAGGAACTTCCAAGAAATTGGCAAGTTCCACTAGTACTTTTACAATCAAGTAAACTTCTGGCAAAATCCGCATCGAAATCCTCCTACTAAATTAAATTCAACATTTCTTTGATACCACAAGCCTAAATCAAGAGTACCAAGTAAATATTTAAATATTCTTTTAACGACATGCAAATGAGATTCCTTAGGACAAGATTGAAATCTAGCACAATGACATAACTAAACAGATATCGGGTCTAATTGTGGTTAAATAAAGAAGAGATTCAATCATACCTCGATAAGCTTTTATGTCCGCACATTTACCTTTTTCATCCTTGTCAAGTTTGGTAGATGTGCTCATTCGAGTTTTTGCAATTTTACCTTCTTTGAGCCTGAATCTTTTGAGCAAATCCTTTATGCATTTCTCTTGACTTATGAAGATACCATTCTTGAGTTAATTGATTTGAAGTCCAAGGAAGAAACTAAGTTCTCCCATCATACACTTGGAAGGATTAGTAGAACCAAAAATAATATCATCTGCATAAATTTGCACTAAAAGCATATCATTATCTTTAGTCTTAATAAAAAGAGTAGTATCAAGTTTACCCATTTTAAAGTCATTTTTAAGAAGAAAGTTGCTAAGCCTATCATACCAAGCTCTTGGGGCTTTCTTTCTTTATTGGCATGATTCCTCGAACGTGATTGTCTTTTATTTGCATCGTGTTACGTTTGTGTTTTGTTGTTCGCATTGATTCGTTCTTAGTGCCTAAGTTACACATTCCCTATATTGTATCGCATTTAGCACAGTTTATTCACTCTTTTACTCTAAAATGCGATGTTGAGCCTTTGTTGTGCTAAATGATGAATGCATATGATTTCTAACAGTTTTACTCGCATTTAGTCTTTTTTAGCTCGATTATTTCCCTTAAACCTTAGAAAAATGCATAATAAACTAGCCTAATTTATACCTTATTTGAGAGCTATCAGTCACCATGCATAATGGTGTATGGAAAGCGGTGTCATTTACTAGTGGAGTTGGCCATAAAGCTTTCTAGGCGCTTAAAAAGTTAAACCTCAATCTTCAAAAAGCCAGTTTTGCCAGAATGATGCAATTGCTCGATTTGGAAGAGCATAGGCACTTCACGTATGAGAATGTGAAGTTTTATAAGGAAAAGATAAAATAAAATAAAATGACATGACCACAGACTGATTCAGAAAACCTTTGAAGTTAAATCAGGTGGAGCAATCTGGATAAAGAACGAAGCAAATGGGAATGATTTTTTGTGAGTGGCCAAAGACTAAAGCATTATTGGAATAAGAATATTCAATGTAGAATATCTTCATTTCTTTAACCAAAAACTGAAGTGCACAAGCATGCATTTGGAGCCAATGCGTATCAGTACATTTAATAATTTTGCTCCAAGCATGCTAAGCTATAATTTTTTCTATCTGCTTATTCAAAGAAGAATAATTAGTAGTTCAAAGTTTTTATTTATTTTCAATTCATTTTTCTTTTTGTTAAATTTTAGTTATTTAGTTTCAGTTGTTTGGTTTCTACTTATGATTACTTGAAAAGGTCGGAATAAAATAAGATATTATGTAGGAAAATAGAATATAATCATATCAATGCATTTATTACGACCGGATACCGAGCAGCCCGATTAAGAATTTGCTAATCCAACAGTTAGCAATACATGCAAAGCAGCTTGAATCTAATCGATGTTAAGGAGGGAAAGTTAGACCCTACGGCTAAAAATTGTGTATTCCTAGGTTATCTCATGGGAGTGAAGGGATATAAGCTATGGTGTTTAGTCCCACAAGGTTTAAGAATCCTAATAAGTAGAGATGTGACTTTTGATGAAACCAATGGTGGTTTTGAGGTGGAGAAAAACACACCAAACCTAGAAAACCCTCCAACATCCATAGAAACCGTTTTACAACCAACCCCTCCTACTTCTTTATAACCCCAAGTAGAATCCATAAAATCTAGTCAAGAAGTTGATAGTGTTCCATCTACTTTAGAAGAAGAAGTGAGTAGTGAGGACGAGGTGGAGGATTCTCCTCACCTAGAGAGTTATCAATTAGCTAAAGATAGAGTTAGGAGAAATATAGTTCCTCCAACTAGATATGGGTATGCCGATTTAATATCATATGCTCTTCTCACCGCTAATTTTTTGCTTACCAAGAACCACACAATCTTTCAATGAGGCCATTGTTGATGTTAATAAAGATAAATGGTGGGAAGCTATAAAAGATGCATATGATTCTGCAATGAAAAATAATACTTGGATTCTTGTAAACAATCCTTTGAATGATAAAACTGTTGGATGTAAGTGGATTTATAAAGTAAAATAAAATCCTTTAGATGTTAAAAAAGCTAGGTTGGTAGCTTAAGGGTTTACACAAAGGGAAGGTATTGATTGTGATGATTTTTTTCACCGGTTGTTCGTCACATTTCTGTTATAATATTGCTTGCTTTTGTTGCTCACTTTGATTATGAGTTAGAGCAAACATATGTCAAAATCGCATTCTTGCATGGAGATCTTGATGAGACTATATATATGGGCCAACCTCCTGGCTTCAAATCTCCAAAAGAAGGAAGTAAGGTATGTTTTCTTAAAAAGTCTCTTTATGGTCTGATGTAATCACCTCACCAATGGTATAAACATTTTGATTCTTATGTTGTCTATTGACTTTACTAGAAGTAAATATGATAGTTGTGTTTACTTTAAACAACTGTCAAAGCATGATATGATTTACTTATTTTTTTACGTGGATGACATGTTGATTGCTTGTAAGTCTATGCATGAGATAGATAAATTAAAGGAACTTTTAAGAAATGAGTTTGACATGAAAGACCTAAGTAATGCTAAAAGAATATTAGGAATTGACATTATTAGAGATAGAAAAAAGGGCAAACCATATTTTTCCAAAATAAATATATTTCAAATCTAGTTAACAAGTTAAACATGCAAGAAAGTAGGCAAGTTATGACACCTTTTGGAAAGCATTTTAAACTTTCTAGTAATGACTCACCGAAAGAACCTAATGAAATTGATGAAATGTCTAACATTCCATATTCTAATACGGTAGGTAGTCTTATGTATGCTATGGTATGCATTAGACCCGATCTTGCCCATCCACTTAGTATTGTAAGTAGGTTCCTAGCAAACCCAAGTAAATAACATTGGAATGGTATTAAGTGGATAATGAGATATCTTGCATGTCTGTAACGGCCCAGTTTTCTATTCCGGTTCTCGAGGTGCTTCCGGTTTAGATTCAGTCGTTCGATTGGGCCGTTAGAGCTGTTTTGACCCTTAGGGGTATTTTGGTCTTTTTGCTCCCCGGGCAGGATTTGTGGATTTTCAGGGCTTCGAGGCAGCTCCTGCCTTTGTCGAGGTTTGTTTGTTGGTGGCTGCGAGTCCCGAGATGTTTGGGCTATTCGTTTGGAGGTTCGGTTGTGGTTTGGGTTTTGGGCAAAGTTATGGTTGTTTGGGTGTTTCCTTTGGGATTCGAGCCCGGGCCCTTAGTGTTGATTTGGGAGTTGGATTTAAGTGAGATTTATTTATTGGAAAAGGTTGCTTCAGTCGGGTCTCGAAGGAGGAAGCCGGGAAATGGGATTTTAAGGATTTTAAGGCTTATTTTAAAAATTGGATAAAATTGATAAGTTTGGATAAATTGGATAAGGATAAAAATAAAAGAATAAAATCCCATTTTTCCTTTATTTTTCCCCATTTTTCCTTTTTCCCTTTTTTTCTCTCCCTCTCTCTCTCTCCTCCAGCCCGAGCCCTCACCCTCCCACCCGAGCGCCCTCGGTCGTGACCCTAGCCTCGGCTCGCCCAAGCCCGAGCCGGCCGAGCCCAGCCTCACCGAGTCTCCCAGCTCCTAGGCCGCCCAGCCTCGCCCAGGCCCCGCGTCGCCCAGGTCCGTGCCGCCCTGCTCATGCCGAGTCGTGTGCCCTGTAGCTCGTCGTGCCGAGCCCGAGAGTCCATGTAGTCGTCGCGTCGCGTCGCCCCTCACGCGCGTCCCTGTAGCTTGCCGAGCTCGCGCCCGCGCGCCGTCCCCTGTGCCGAGCCGCGCCGCACGTCGTCGCCCAGCCGAGCTCGAGCCCGCGCCCCAGCGCCCGTGCCTGCGCCTGCGCCCAACCTGCCCTGTTGTGTGTTGGTTGGCCCGAGCCTTGTGGCTTCTCGAATGGTATTTCCCAGAGTCTTTTCTTCGTTGGGCCCTGATTTGTTGGCTACTGGTTATTGATTTAATTGGGGTGTTTTATTTGGTGTTTAGGCTGTTCGGGTTCGATTAGAGGCTCGAGGGTCGCTTGATTGGCTTGTTGATTTGTAATTATTTTCTGCTTGTTCCAGGTAAGGATTTCTTACCGTGGTTGTGTGGACCCTGCGATATATCATGATATGCCTTGTATGCTTGTTTACTGTTATGAGCATGATAGTGATAGGCAGCTTTGATTGATCTCTTGCTAGCATGTTTGCCTGATTTTACATGTTAGTGTCATGCTAGGTTTGTTCTTCCAGCATGCTTATGATTCCTGCTTAAGTTTGTAGTATCATGCTAGGTAAATGTGATTGATGTCGGTCATTGTTTGCTAGCCAGGAATCATTTATTTGCTCTGTACTCTTAGATAGAGTTGTAGGGTTTGTCATCATCCAGAGGCTGAGAGCGGACATAACGTACTTTGTCCCCACTGATCGGGAGTAAAGTGTGCGCAGCATAACGTATCTTGCTTCCCCGACCCGCCGATGTGGATTTAGCTACCCACATCGGCATAAGCCTAGTTTGTAGCCTGCTAGAGCAGAACCCTGCCAACGGTGTAAGCCTACCTTGGCCGGTTCTTAGCTTCAGGTCGGTGGTTCAGGCTGCACAGATGAGCGCCGAGGGCCTCGCGCTACTGTGATCAGTGACACCGCTTCCGAGTCATAGGCATGCGTACCTAGCCCGCGTAGTTTGCCCTTAGGCCACCGCATTTACGCTGGTTGCAGCAGCATGTGGTGTGCGCGCACACGCGTTAGTCGCCGGTTCGGAGAGCTCCCCCGGGCTAATGTTTGTGAGTACACCATTCCTTCCAGTTTAGAGCCAGACTTCGGGTACTCTCCCGTAAGTCCAGATTAGTAGCAAGGGCAAGAGGCCCTTGAGGACATCCTTGGGATCAGTTTTTGAGTGAACAATCCCGAGTGAAAGAGACCTCGGTGATGTCCCGTGATTGGTCGAGGTAACCAATCATTAGGTAGGAAGCGAGGAGACTTTCGATGACTCAGATCTTGTATTATGAGCTCGTTGAGCTATGATCCGTGTTGATAGCTGTTTGCTTGCATGTTGAGGTGCTAGATGACTCGATGTATCGTATTGTATTCCCGGTTGGGGATTTCTTTACCGAGTATGTTTATACTCACCCTTATTTATCTTTCAGGTAACTTGGGACAACACCAGGATGGCTAGCGGAGGGAGCTGATTGATCATGGGAGCTGCCGGCACTCTGTCATTTATTATTGCATTGTTTATTCAGCATGTAGATGGACAGGAGTCCTAGGGGAACATTGTTTAAAAAGTTGTTTAAATTGTATTGTATGTTTTTATAAACACTGGCTAGACTGTTTTACTTTGATGGTTATGTTTTAAGGGTTCCCCCTTCTCATATGGTTTGAAAGGTTTTTAAATATGAGCACTATACCGCTTGTTATCATATTTAACTGGCATGCTGAGTGAGAACCCAGGTTTAGGGCCATGTTTTGGGTCGGGTTCGTCACAATGTCACAATGATTTATGTCTTGCATATGGTGGTGAAAATATAGTTGATAACATAGACATTACTAGTTATGTGGATGCCGATTATGCTGCTAAAATAGATAAACGTAGGTCTTTAACTGGTTTTATGTTTAAACTGTTTGGTTGCACTATTAGTTGGAAAGCTAATTTACAATTTATTGTTGTTGTATCTAAAACTGAATTTGAATATATTGTATTAGCTGAATCTGTTAAGGAAGCAATATGGCTTGAGGGTATTGTTAGTGAATTGAGTTGTAGTGATAAAGTTAGTGCAACAATTTATTGTGATATTCAAAGTGCCTTGCATTTATCTCAGAATCATTCTCATCACGAAAGAACTAAGCATTTAGATGTACGTTATCATTTCATTAGAGATATAATAAATGATGGCTTAGTTGTTGTGAAAAAGGTTAATACTGAATTGAATGTCGCCGACATGTTTACTAAGGCATTACCCATTGTTAAATTTAACCTTTGCATGAGAATGATACACTTTCATATAATATTTTGATTAAAGACAAAATTATTGAATGAAATCGCATAAAAAAAGTAATTAATGAAATTTTCGGTTGTTGAATTAAGATAAACTATCGACTTCATGTTCACTTTGTTGAATTCTAATTATGAAGTATAATTTCAATACTACTTATCAACAACTAAAGTTAACAAGCCATTTTTATTATAATTGTGCTAGTCCTTTCTAAAATTATAATGACCTCAATCACTTCCTCTCTAACAAAAAATGTTCCATTTCGATCCTCTAAATTCTCATGTGTGACAATTTTCCCTCTCTTGCAAAACCTTAAGGCCTCCCTCATTGTCATTAACGACATCCTTTCTGACCTCTTTAACATCACTTCTTCTTCTCTCCCTCTCCTCATTCTCATTCTCGCAAAAAGTTCCCCCACAAAAAATTATCCCTTAAGATTTTTTCCCTCATTCTCAACCAACATTTCAATATCCTCTCTTCTAAATTTCATACTGCCAACTAACACTTGGAGGACGACAAAAATCCCAACAAAAAAATTCTAAGATTCTCAAAAGATTGAGGTCACTATCATCGATAAAGTTTTGATCGCCAGAAGTCCGACAAGCTTATCTTCAAAAGAAAGCATCTTCGGAAGATAAAGCACAACAAGCACCTTAGATTCAGGAGCTAATGCAGGAAGAAGAACGTTTTTCTTCCTGCATTATCTATTAATTAAAAAAAAAGTTCAATGCTCTATGTATTTGTTTCTCTTTTTTGGAGTAAACCAACAGACTTAGCAAAGTGATGAGTCTTTGTACAATCTAATGTTGCTTTTCTCATTGCTTACTCTCGGTTACAATGCAGGGCATTCTTGATAAGAAATGGCCAGATGCCTAGATTGGGCAAGTAGGTTATAATCTTACTTTGAGTCAAGGACTTAAGGATGTTTGTAGATTGTTGATGTTTTATTTTTAACTCAAGTCTAATAGGCTCATTTGGCTTGTATGTTTTAGGTCAAGTTGATGGAGTGCAAATGCTTGTGTAGCCAATGATTACTACTTGGAGTTATTAATTTTCATACAATGATGACTTGATCGGTTTATTTATACTTCATGACGTATGAATGTGTTTCTTTTATCTAGGAATTTTGAGCTAATTGTTAGAATATGTATTCTGAATTGTGCATGCCTATGATTTTTATAGGAGTTCAAGTGAGAAAAGGAAATATGGTACAAGCCAATCATGTACTTGTATAGTTGTATTTTCTTTTGTTTACACGTATTATTTTCTATGATCTAGTTGTTACTCCATGATTTCATATTTAGCAAGGTTGAGAAACTTATAATTTTTTTTTTTTTTTTGTAGATTGATACAATGAACTCTATGAAGTAACGGATTTTTTGGGAGGTGTTATCACCCGCAACAACGTATCAAGTAAGTTTAATTTCTTACTTCTAAAATAATGTCTCACTCATACTTTAAATAGTGTTTATGCGGCTATCTTGAATGTATGATAACCTACAATGAAGATTGAGGTAATTATTAAGGGTTCGTAACATTTTTTGTTTTTAGAACTTCATCGACCATGGTCTTGTATCTTGAAGTTTTGATACTATTAATTTTGGTCTTCAATAATTTCATCAACCATGGTCTTATACATGTTTAGTGTTAGTTTATAGTCTTCTCTATTTGAGTATACTCTTAGTGACTTTGTATTTATATTGGGAAATTTACATAATAATATATTTGGTAACATTTTGTTTTTATTTACTTAAAGTTTTATAATTATATTGTGTAGGTATTTTATTCAAGGTGATGATCGAAGTTGTGAGTTATCGTACAAGTTGCCAAAGTATTTGATTTTCGTTCTAGGCTTTATGAAACATTAAGTGTAATTTCACTTACAACTTTTATATAAACTACTTTGTAAAGAACTTGTTAGGATTTTATTTGTATTGTGATGAATGAAATCTATTTGCCATTTATGTGGATTGTAACATTATTTATTAAATGCACAATTATTGACAAGTTTAAATGTTGTTTGAATTATTGGTTTAATTGTAATTAACATGAATAAAATGAATAAATTAATGAAATATATCCAATTTTAGAATTTAAAAACAGTTATGGTATACCGTTTATGACAAATTTAAATTATCACAAAGTAGAAATCATGATTATTAAAATTGTCATGACATCTCATATATGACAATTTAAAACTATCAAGAAATATAAATTATGACGATTACAACTGTCATGAAATATGATTCATGACAGTTTATGATTAAATTTTATTTGGAAAAATAACTCTATTTTATGACATTCTAAAACTGTCATGGTAAAAAAAGTTAAAATTGCAAAAATAACATAATTTATGAAAATTATAAAATGTCATAAATAGAGATCATAAATCCTATTTTTTATTGATTCATGACAATTTTTAACTGTAGTGAAAAAATATTTATGACAATTTTGTACCTGTCATAAATTATATTTTATGACATTTTTATTATATGTCATAGAAGACTTACCATGATCGGGGATATTATGACATAGCATAATTTTGGGATAATTGTCATGATAAGTCAACTATGACAATTAAAAATTGTCATAGAAAGCCAAAATTGTAGTAGTGAACCAAATGACCTTTCCCATATTATTGCTTCCCCTAACTAAGAAAACCAAATTGTCCTCTTCTGATCGAGCACACTTCCATTTCAATCCACAACAAAAAAATCTCTAAAACCATCGAAAGAGTCATAGTATTGCATACCATAGAAATTTATATCAGGACATTTTTATAAAAAGTGTCATCGTTGATTCTTCTAACACTATTTGGTAGTCACGGCTGAGCCTTTGATTGCATCTATTCTTAGTCATTGATGAATTATTATTATTATTTAGTATAAATTGGGGGAAGAGGGACCAACAAACCCAACATAAAGGGAACGGCTGCTCTCAAATAATATGAGAGTCAAATACTAATTTCTAAGCTAATGATTGGATGGTAACATTTTTCACTTTTTGAAAAGTGAAAAATTGTTTGTTAAATTGAGTATGAACAAAATAATGATTGGATGGTTACATTTTTCACTTTTTGAAAAGTGAAAAAATTAGCTAATGAAAATTATTATTTTTTATTTTGAAAGTTCTATAAAATGTTAAGAGAATTCTTACGATATTATTATTAAGTATGAGTTTAAAAGATAACATAAAAAATAAAAGCATCGTGCTTTCCCATATATTGGAATTCTAAAGATATTATTGTTAAGTATGGTTTAGATTTAGTGAATTTTTGTTTGGATGATTGTTAAAAAGGTCAATATTTGGAATAATATGTAAAAAAATAAATGGATTTAAATTTAGGGAGTATTTAATGGAAATACTTTAGGTTTTTTTTTTGAATAAAGAAAATACTTTAGGTTGAACATTGGGCATTATGGTTCTTTTTTTAATCAAACCAAATTTGTTTCAATTTTTTAGAAGTATGAAAAGGTTGACTACAATAACTTTTTAGAAAGGTTATACCCTTTTCCTTTTTAGACGAGAAAGGAACTTTCTTGCTCTAACTACATATAGAGCTCTAGAATGGTTTGGGCTTTCTTAAGGCTTAGGCCCACTACTAGTTTGGAAATGCTAGCCGTGTTCAGTTTTATCCAGGCTAGATTATGGCCCATTTCAATCCTTTTTTTTCCACATTTTTTTTAATAATTTATTTTTAGTACAAGTTGAGAAGGTGGACCCCAAATCCTAAAGGAAGGTCTTACTATTCTCTAAAAAATGTTAGTAAAATATGGATTCAATTCGTGGGCTAAGGTAAAAAATGAGTAGAATATTTATTTTGGATTTTGCCATACTTGTATCAGTTTTTTTAATAAATATATTTGATTTTTGTTTTCTAAAATTTTGATACAATAAATTTTTTTATCATTCACAAAATAAACATTAAAAAATGGGGCTTTTACATGTATATTATAAAAGGGCTAAAATATTTCATGAATAACACAATAATGAAAATATTTACGCACATAGCAAAAAATGGAAAAAAGCTTATTAAAAAGACCAAAAGGCCCATGATGTATTCCAATTATATAACTTCTTTTAATTTTAAGCATTGGACTTTTGTCAATAGTAAATTGATAGACTTCCATCACTAGATATTGATAGATTCTATCAATAGAGCTAATAAAATCAATTATTGATAAGTAAGCATTTTGAAAAGTAACTAAAACCTTTCAATGAGAATTTGATTCAATCAATAGTAAATTGATAGACTTTCATCACTAGAGAATGATATAATCTATTTATAGAGGATGATAAAATTAATTACTAATAAATAAGCATTTTGAAAAGTAATTAAAACATTTGAATGAGAAGTTGATTCAATCAATAGTTATTTGATAGACTTCTATCGATAGTAATTAATAAATTTATATCAATAATAAATTAATAGACTTCCATCACTAAGAATGATAGATTTTATCAAAGTCGTGGATAAAAAAAAGGGTAAAATAAAGATTTTTTTTATATATAAAAAATAGATAGAATTTGCTATAAACAAATTATTTTTAAAAAGTTATTATAATCGTAAACTTTAAAAAAGTTGTTATATTTCATTGGTATAAAATAAAATTTATTGTTAAAATTTGTATTGGAATTTAAATATTATTTATTGAAAAGTGTTATAGGGATTAATACACTAAAAAGAGATATAGTGATTGAAAACAAAAATTACAATAAAATGTCGTGTTATTGATTGAATTTGATGCATTTATATATGCCCTTTACTTAATTATCCTTTACATTTCAAGCCCTAAAGAAATCCCTATTTTCTTATCATTATAGTTCTAAAAAATTTTGTAGTCACCTCAAGAATCATCAAATATAATGTTATTGCCATTAAATTATTTTGTTTAAGTATAACGTTGTCAACAAAATGTTATAGTCATAAATGAAATGATATTTGTTGAAAGGTCTTTTGTTCAAATGTATTTACTTTGAAGTTAAGTTTTATATAAATTATAGATAAGAGCACAAACATTAAAACATGTTGTAAATAGCTACAAAAAAATGTCTTGAAAATTGATAAATTGACAATGTATATGTATCGAAAAATGCACATAAATTATATAATAGAGAGTTATATTAGATGAGTTGATGATTACAAATTTTGAAGTGTCGTAAATAATGCATAAATGACATACTATAAATGTCATTAATTTCTCATCGGTGACTATGACACATAGTGTCATAAAATGATCAACATAATAATAACCCTATTATATAATTTATGTTGATCATTTTGTTGATCATTTTATGACACTATGTGTCATAGTCACCGATGAGAAATTAATGACATTTATAGTATGTCATTTATGCATTATTTACGACACTTCAAAATTTGTAATCATCAACTCATCTAATATAACTCTCTATTATATAATTTATGTGCATTTTTCGATACATATACATTGTCAATTTATCAATTTTCAAGACATTTTTTTGTAGCTATTTACAACATGTTTTAATGTTTGTGCTCTTATCTATAATTTATATAAAACTTAACTTCAAAGTAAATACATTTGAACAAAAGACCTTTCAACAAATATCATTTCATTTATGACTATAACATTTTGTTGACAACGTTATACTTAAACAAAATAATTTAATGGCAATAACATTATATTTGATGATTCTTGAGGTGACTACAAAATTTTTTAGAACTATAATGATAAGAAAATAGGGATTTCTTTAGGGCTTGAAATGTAAAGGATAATTAAGTAAAGGGCATATATAAATGCATCAAATTCAATCAATAACACGACATTTTATTGTAATTTTTGTTTTCAATCACTATATCTCTTTTTAGTGTATTAATCCCTATAACACTTTTCAATAAATAATATTTAAATTCCAATACAAATTTTAACAATAAATTTTATTTTATACCAATGAAATATAACAACTTTTTTAAAGTTTACGATTATAATAACTTTTTAAAAATAATTTGTTTATAGCAAATTCTATCTATTTTTTATATATAAAAAAAATCTTTATTTTACCCTTTTTTTTATCCACGACTTTGATAAAATCTATCATTCTTAGTGATGGAAGTCTATTAATTTATTATTGATATAAATTTATTAATTACTATCGATAGAAGTCTATCAAATAACTATTGATTGAATCAACTTCTCATTCAAATGTTTTAATTACTTTTCAAAATGCTTATTTATTAGTAATTAATTTTATCATCCTCTATAAATAGATTATATCATTCTCTAGTGATGAAAGTCTATCAATTTACTATTGATTGAATCAAATTCTCATTGAAAGGTTTTAGTTACTTTTCAAAATGCATACTTATCAATAATTGATTTTATTAGCTCTATTGATAGAATCTATCAATATCTAGTGATGGAAGTCTATCAATTTACTATTGACAAAAGTCCAATGCTTAAAATTAAAAGAAGTTATATAATTGGAATACATCATGGGCCTTTTGGTCTTTTTAATAAGTTTTTTTCCATTTTTTGTTATGTGCGTAAATATTTTCATTATTGTGTTATTCATGAAATATTTTAGCCATTTTTTAATATACATGTAAAAGTCCCATTTTTTAATGTTTATTTTGTGAATGATAAAAAAATTTATTGTATCAAAATTTTAGAAAACAAAAATCAAATATATTTATTAAAAAAACTGATACAAGTATGGCAAAATCCAAAATAAATATTCTACTCATTTTTTACCTTAGCCCACGAATTGAATCCATATTTTACTAACATTTTTTAGAGAATAGTAAGACCTTCCTTTAGGATTTGGGGTCCACCTTCTCTCAACTTGTACTAAAAATAAATTATTAAAACAAATGTGGAAAAAAAAGGATTGAAATGGGCCATAATCTAGCCTGGATAAAACTGAACATGGCTAGCATTTCCAAACTAGTAGTGGGCCTAAGCCTTAAGAAAGCCCAAACCATTCTAGAGCTCTATAAGTAGTTAGAGCAAGAAAGTTCCTTTCTCGTCTAAAAAGGAAAAGGGTATAACCTTTCTAAAAAGTTATTGTAGTCAACCTTTTCATACTTCTAAAAAATTGAAACAAATTTGGTTTGATTAAAAAAAGAACCATAATGCCCAATGTTCAACCTAAAGTATTTTCTTTATTAAAAAAAAAAACCTAAAGTATTTCCATTAAATACTCCCTAAATTTAAATCCATTTATTTTTTTACATATTATTCCAAATATTGACCTTTTTAACAATCATCCAAACAAAAATTCACTAAATCTAAACCATACTTAACAATAATATCTTTAGAATTCCAATATATGGGAAAGCACGATGCTTTTATTTTTTATGTTATCTTTTAAACTCATACTTAATAATAATATCGTAAGAATTCTCTTAACATTTTATAGAACTTTCAAAATAAAAAATAATAATTTTCATTAGCTAATTTTTTCACTTTTCAAAAAGTGAAAAATGTAACAATCCAATCATTATTTTGTTCATACTCAATTTAACAAACAATTTTTTTTTTTTAATAACTCGTCATAAATACAACTTTTTTTTTCTTTTTTTGAATCCATCATAAATACAACTCGCCTAAAGCAACCATAACATTTAATCAAACATTAACTTTATATTAAAGTTAATTTGACGAGTCCCCATCCAAAAAAGCAAAATGATTAAATGAGACAAAGCACTCAAAACTTTAGTACATTAAATTTTATTAATTTCCATATGAAGAGGGGACAAAGAAGATTGGAAAATGGAGAAAGCACCATTGATATTTGATAAGTTTGGCCAACTTTACAATTAATAATATCGGGAAAGAAAAAGGAGGTGATGCATAAACACATGGGATGAAGAGATTGAAATTAAGATGGATAGGATCAAATCCGATTTTCTGTATTTTCAAAATATTGTTGTTCAAATTTGAGTTATGAACCCAAAAAGTAAAGCCAAAAGAAAAGAGCGTTTTTTTTATGAAAAATAAGAAAAGACCATTATTATGTGAAAAGCTTAGTTTAATGGGTAGTTTGTGTTCTAAATTTCTCTTATTTTTTTCCCTTCATTTTCTAACTTAAAAAATAGGAAAGAGACATAAAACTTAGAGAGAAATTGACCCCCACCCATTTCCCATGTGGAAGATGAACCCCACATCTTTATTTTGCATATTTCATCATACCCATTATTATTGTCTTGGATGTGAAGCTTCTACAAAACACTTCTTTTGAATAATTGGCCTTTTTAGATTTAGAATCTTTTAAATATATGATATTTTGTTGGTAGAAAATGTTTTTTTTTCCTTTATGGAGATTATAATCTATTGTTTGATGAAATTGAAAGTTTAAAGTTAAACTCAATATAGTCTTTAAGTTCTTGGTTAAAATTAAATTTTTTGTTCCTTGTAAATATTGATTAAATGACACTAAAAATAAGTTGACACATTAAATTTAATGGGTGAAGATTTTTTTTCTTTTTTGATACAATAATATTGAAAAAATGGAAATTTGAATCTCCAATCTAATGATTACTAAATTGTACAAGATGATATTAGAATTATATTTTTATTAACAAATTTAATTAGGTGAACTGAGTATTTGGTAAAACCATCTACATTGTGATGCCTTGTTTGATAGATATATTAAATCATCATTTAATATATTAAATGTACATAACACCAACATCCAATTTCATAAATATAATACAACTTTCCAAAGTTCATTTAACTTTTCTTATATGAGTAAGAATTTGGGTCACTCCACATATCAACTATTTTTAAGAGAATAGTAATTAATCTTACTATTTAGTCGTTAGAAATATTTGTGAAGAAAATTATTTTTAGATATATAATTATCATAATTTGGATCTATAATTCATTAATTCTATTTAGAGATAGACTATTAGACTACTCTAAAGTATTTAATTTTTGAAATTAAAGTTTACCTAACTAGATAAAACTATTGTATTAAAAAATAAAAATAAAAAAAATATATAGATAATACTCTTGAAATTAAAAAGACAAATTACTTCATTTTAATAACCATTTGATTTTTTGTTTTTAGTTTTTAAAATTTAAGTCTATTCTTATTAAAATTTCTTATAGTATATTTTATCTTCTTAAATGTATCATTTTTTTTTATGAAAGTATGTGAATACTAACTAAATTGTAAAAATAAAAAAAAAAATCTTCTAATTTTTAATTTAATTTCTAAAATTATAGGTAAGATATAAATATGCAAGTAAGAAAAATCAAATGGTAAGATAATTATTGTAGGCTTAAATTTTAAAAATAAAAAATAAAATAGTTATCCAATCCTTAACATTTCATTATTAAGTTATAACACCAACCAATACTTTTAATGGCAGCTAATGCAATAATCTCAAAACATAAATAATAAAACGCTTGAAATTTAATAAACAAACAAAAAGAGAATGAGAAAAAGAAATTACCGATATTGAAAAAACGCAATTATATAATATAAATAGAAAAATATATATAAATATAATTTATTTTTATCTTTTAATGACTCCAAAAAATTCTAAAAAATGACACCAAATGAGACCATACATTGCAACTAATCTCATTTATTAAAACTCAAACAAATTTCATTAGTGAAATTTAAACCCCCTTTTTTCTTTCACCAACACCCCATGTGTGCGTTTGTATACATCATACATACAACTTCCAATATATATATATATATTTAAAACAAACCAAATTTACCAAAAATAAGAAAGAACAACCGTCAACTAACAGCGTTAATATTTTAACTTACATCCCATCAAACGCTAACGTCGCATCCCTGAACCATCTGGTACTTAACGTTATACTGAAAAATAGACCCATCTCCGGCCGCCGGGTAACCACCGCCGAAGTTAATCGCCGCCAGGCAGTTGGCGTGTAGATGGTAGCGGCCGGAGACGAAGTTCCCGACCTTCCACCGGACCCGGCCTTCGAGCTTAACCTGGAGGAGGAGAGCTCCGGCGGCGCGGTCCTGGTTGAGGGCGGAGCTGATGAAGGGGGCGACGGGGACGGCGGTGCCGGATACGAAAGGGGACCAGACGTTGACGTCCTTGTGGCCTTGGTAGAAGCCGGGGATGAGGGTGCGGAGAGTGATCTGCTGGTTGCGGTAGACGGCGTAGACGCGGAGGTCGTCGTAGTAGATTCCGATGCGGCGGTTGGGGTTGCGGGAGGCGACGGTGAGGAGGAAGTTGGAGGTGAGGAAGCTGGGGACGGTGGCGTTGAAGGCGTAGACGGTGACGTCTTGGAGGACGAAGGTGGGTTTGGTGGGGCGGAGGACGGCCCAGATGATGAGGATGGTGAGGAGGACGAGGAAGATGAAGATTCCGATGGCGGCGCCGATGAGCTTTGCGAGCTTCACGCGCTTCTTCTTGCAGTGCTTTTCGCAGTCGTACGCCATGGCTGGATGGAACAGCTGGGAGTATGAGGGAGGAATCTAGTGTGGCTGTGGAGGAGAATACGGATGGTATTTATGTTTAATCAACACCCATCGTTTTCAACCTGGCCCCACCATTTTCATCCTTTTTCAAACTCATCAATTTTACATTACAAATGTTGAATTGGACAACTTCTTAAAACTTATTTGTCTAATTTTTAAAATTCTTGAATTTATTTAAATAAATATTCAAGTTTATTAATATATATATACATATATTTAAATTAATGATTCAAAAATAATATATATTTAAATAATAATAATAATCTAACAACAAATTTACCACACAAAAAAGAGAAAATAATTATATAAAAATGAAAGGTGATGAGATGATAATGTTTTAGATTAAACAAGATGTTGAGTTTTAATATCTCACATCATCTTCTCTTATACCAAATATCCCTTAAAATATTTTTATCTTAATAATATATATATATATATGATTAATTTAAACCAAATATTTTAAAAATATCATTTTAATTTAAAAAGATGGTGTCAACATGAACAATAGCTTAGGTGGCAGTAGTGTACACCTAGTGACTTTGAAGTCTTGAATAATGATGGAAATCAATTTTGCAACCTAAAATAATGACAAATGATTCTTTTACTTTTAAAAACATTAACAAATCTCAACATATAAAGTTATAATTTAAGGTGTTTTTGGAAGGTCGTTTATCAATTGGGAAGTCAACCCACATTTGACACACTAATTATAATAATAACTAAGTTAAACCAAATTCTAACCTTGGTTTTATATAACTTTCATCGATATTTTTCTTTATTTTCGTCTTTGTTTCACATAAACATGTCTAGTTTGAGATTAACCTGTCACTCTTTTTATATTTTAAAGTGTTTTATTTCCATTTACTTTCTACCTCTATTGTAAGAACCCGACTTCTAAACAGTTCTAAGCTCGATTCTTACTCAACATGCATAATTTAGATATAATTAGAGTAAGAAAATTGAAAATCAAATAATACTTTATTCAAACTAAAAATGATTGAACAAGATAAAATTTGAAATACAGTCAAGCCTCTGGCCAGAGATTATTAAAAACCAACATAAAGGAATTCAAATAAAGAATGCTCCCTAACTAGCATGTTGAACCAACAAAGAATAAATAAAAGAGTAACACGACACGGCGGACTCCCATGATAGATTAACTCCTCTTCTAGCCATTCCTATTTTGTCCCAATTTACCCGGTAGAAAACCACAAAAATAAGGGTGAGTACAAAGGTACTCAGTAAGAATCCTCAATTGAGGTACAGTACACATATCCTCATATCATCTAGCATCCTAACATCCTAGCAGTTACATGCAACATCGTTCATTTTTAACCAATCTTGAGTTATCAACATAACTCCCAATATCGAGAGTTTGTTGACTCCCAACCTAATAATCAGATCACCGCACTAATTTGAACACTTGGAGAACGATCCAAGTGTTCGGCTCTAGATGATAACAAGGAATGGTGTATTGACGACACTAGCCCGAGGGAGCCTTCGTCTCAGCATCTAGTACGTGTGTGCGCACACCGCATGCTACTGAAACTAAGTAAATGTAGGCCTACGAAGACTATACTGGTCCAGGTCCACATGCCTAACAAGACTCGGAAATGGTGTTCATGATCCATAGTCGGTGGAAGGCCCTTAGCACCCTACTGTGGCAGCTTGTTCACACTCATGACCTGAAGCTAAAGATTTCTTTGGCAGGCTTACACCATCATGAGAACCCCGCTCTAGCAGGCCTGAAACTAGGCTATACAGTGATCTGTAAAGGTGGAGGGGAGAGGGAGATCGATGAAGAAGGGAACGCTCTGGGGTTATCTCTAGGTGAAATGGAGAATTGAGGGAATTGATTCGATCAATAAATGAAATTGGGAATTTAGTCGATCGAATAATCCCTAGCTTAGACACGTGGTGCTTCCAACCAAAATAAATAAATAAAAATAAAAAACTATCCTCCCTTGCATGAAAACAAAGAATTAACCCCACAAATTATTAAATCATAAAACTGACCTTAAAGGTGACTTTACTAAAATACCCCTTAAGGCTAAAACCACAATAACGGCCCAGCGAGCTAACCGAAATGATTAATAAACATACCTAAAGAACCGTAACGTATAACCGGGTCGTTACAATACTCCCTCCTCTTATGAATTTCATCCCTGAAAGTCCCTAAGACTGAAACAACTCTGATTAATGAGTCTTCATCTCATCCTCAAGCTCCAAAGTTACTTCATTCGCTTTCTGACATCTCTACTTAACCTTAACCAAGCTGATCTTTCGGTTACGCAAAGTTTTGCACTCTCGGCCTACTATCCACACAGGCTTCTTCTTGAAGCTCAAATCCTTGTTCAACACTATGGCTCATAGTTAACAATATGAGAAGGATCTGCCACATATTGGTGCAACATTGACACATGAAACAAACTGCAAACTACAGACAAAGACGGGGCAAGCCCAAACAGTAAGCTACTTCCCTAACTCACTCAAGAATCCCAAATAGGCCCTCAAACTTGGGACTCAACTTTCCACGCTTACCAAACCTCAAAACACCACGCATTGGTGTCACTTTCAGAAAACATGTTGACCACCCTCAAATTCTAAATTTCTTCGCCAAACATCAACGTAGCTTTTCTATCTACTCTGTGCTGTCAACATACGAGATTTTATCTTCTTAATGGCCTCAATAGTCAACTGTAACAACTTGGGATCCAAAACAAACCTGTCACTAACCTCTTCTCAAAATACTAGAAATCTGCAACGCTTACCGTACGAAGCCTCAAACGGAGCCATCTGAATCGTCGACTGATAGCTGTTGTTATAAGAAAACTCCATCAAATACAGATTTTGATCCCAACTGCTCGGGAAGTCTAACACAGGCTCGCAACATATTCTCTAAAATCTAGTTCACTCTTTCTCTATCTAACCATCTGTCTGAGGAAGAAATGAGGTACTAAAACTCCACTCAGCACTCAAACCTTTCTTGGGTGCTATCCAAAAATAAGAAGAAAAATGTAAATCCTAGTCTGACACAACCTTCACTAGCACACAATGGTACCGAACAAACTGCTCCAAAAAACAATTGTGCCCACTACTCCACATCATAGGTGATCCTACTAGGGATGAGGTGTGCACTCTTGGTCAATCGATCAAAAATATCCCAGATCTGAGTAAACCCTCTCAGTGTCTTCGGCAAACCTAAAATGTGATATGCAGAGATCTCCTCTCACTTCCACTAAGACACACTCAGCAGTTGGAAAACCTACCAATTTTTGCACGGGCCACTATAACTTAACTTAAAAAAAAAAGGCAACTCTTGAAAGTCAACGATAAAACTTAAGCGTCCCACTCTTAACCAAAAAGAACTTCCTCTTTTAACCGTAAGTTTAGTGTGCCTAAAACCATCTACATCTCACATGGAACAACCTGACCAAGCCATCATAAGCTATAAAACACAACCCTTAAAGTGAAAAGTTGATAGATTCGAACACCACACAAACTAGCAAAGCTTCCTTAAGAGTCAAAACTAGCTTGGAGCAAACACCCTTGACGAAACCATAAACCTCAACTGGAACAAGAGAACCTACAAAACCTCACATGGTCCTTCAAAACCTTCTAGCCAATCAACAACAAATTCTTCAACTAAACCAACCACTACTCGTTGGTAGAACAACAACACCAAGAACTGATATATGTTAGCAATCATAGACAGGTTATCATCTCAACAGGATATTTACCTAAACATGCTTAGGAACAGTAAATCACATACAATGCATCAGATACAATCGATGAAAGATAAATGCAAGGTCCACACAACCTAGGTAAGAAATCCTTACCTGAGGACAAGTACAGAATATACAATTTATCTCATTGAGCTGCAGATAACCAACAACGAACAAACCACAACCTAATCCAATAAACACTAATTAATTAATGAGTAATAAATAACCATTTGTCGACTTTAATAAGAACTCTGGAAATGGAGATTACCCAAGTTCCAAGAGAAAACAATCACAAATTGAGGCTACTGGTCAGTGGTGTTACTACCACTACAGCATGTGGCTATAGAACAAGTTGGGTAGGCAAGCACGGGGTCTGCGTTGCGGCACGGGGTGAGGTGTGGCAGGGACACGACACACGCATGTGCGCGTGCGTGCAACTAGGCAGGCATGGGCTCGCTACACGTGGTGCAGGCACGGGCGATCTGCATCGTGGGGCTCGGTTGCGCATAGAGCACCTGCGATTTGGAGCAAATGGCAGCATGGCATGGTAGAGAACGGTGATCTGCAAGGGTGGAGAGGAGAGGGAGATTGATGAAGAAGGGAAAGTGCAACCAAAATATCAAAACTACCATCCCTTGCCTGAAAACACATAATTAACCCCACAACTTATTAAATCATAAAATTGGCCTTAAGGGTGACTTTACCAAAATATCCCTTAAGGCTAAAATCGCAATAACAACCCAACGAGCTAACCGAAATGATTAATAAACATACCTGAAGAACCGTAACGAAAAAATGGGCTATTACATCTATATAACCAAAGTTTTTAAAAATAGTTGCAGTTTTTTTTATAATCAATTTTCCTCATATATATATATATATATATATATATATATATTGATTCTTTCCACAAAAAAACATTGTGGAATAAACATGAACAATCATAAAATATATTTTTCGGATGTTATTTTAAGTTAATTTTATAAGTATTTTTGAATTTTTTTTTAAATTAACCTCATAGTAAGTAACTTCTATGATTGATTTAACCAAATCTACAAATTTTGTTTCACTTTTTTTAACTTTAAAAACATTTGTTTTTTTAATGCATCTTGTATTTGCTTAAATGGAGTTTTTTTTTTTTTTTTGAAACAGTTTGCTTAAATGGAGTTAGTTCAAGGATAACTATTACTAATTAACATTTTGATGATAAAATATGATATACTCAAGTTGTTTAAAAAAAAAGTTATATTCAAGTTTACAATTCCTTTTATAACAAAAATGCACTAGGTTAATTCTATTGTACTATTGGAAAACGGTTGGTGGTATATCATTGAACATAAATGTGAGGGTTGATTTTAAATAAATTGAGGGAGTTAGACAAAGTAAGCACTAAATTGACAAAATTGATTCTGGACATAATTATAAAATTTCGAATACAAAATTTATAATCGATTAAAGAAACAAATCTATAATTTAACAAACAAACAAACAAAATATTACATTTCAAGTCAATTTTCTTCTAACATCATGACTCGTAGATCTTTTTGTTTTAATTTATAGACTTTACGTGACACTTGCTGCATGTTTTGATCAGGCAAAGAAAACAAAAGTAGTGTCAATGTCTTTTGTTACTGATAAAAAACTACTCAAAATTTTGATGGTGAGTTTTAAGACACATGCAAGTTTAAAAATTAAAATAAAATTTCAACAAAAGTAATTAACTCACTACTAGAATATTGGGTATAGATGGCGGGCATTGCCCGCCATTATTAAACAACAATGGCGGGCAACAGCCCGCCATCAATCCCCCTATCATCGTAACGTTTCGGTGGCGGGCAGGAAAAAGATGGCGGGCATGCCCGCCACCAATATTGTGCAATACAAAGGCGGGCCTTGCCCGCCATTAAAACTGTTCAAAGGCGGGCATTCTTGCCCGCCATTAATACTTGTTTGTGGAGGGCTTTTATGCCCGCCACCTTTTATTTTTTTTTTTTTTTTTTTTTTTTTAAAAAACCTCCAACAAAAGGGGTTCGGGCTGTTTTTAAAAAATGGTCAATTATCGAGAATTTGATGGTCAATCATCGGGTGCCCGCCATTAAAAGACATTATATTTATAAAAAAAAACAAAAAGATCAGAAAAATGTAGTGCCCGCCATTAAAAGACACTATAGCTATAATTTATTAAAAATGGTATATATTGTGCCCGCCATTAAAAGTTATTATACTTTATAAAAAAAAGGGAATATAGAGACAGTCAATTCTAAACTTTCTAATAACTATCCAATCCCCTATTAAACTCTAGTTTTTAACGAAATCAATCACCCACACACTAACTTATATGGAATTCTAACTTCTAAACATATATGCATGTGTTCTTAACACAATAATAGATATGCACACGAAATTTCGGCAGCATGACGGAGCAATAATGCGATCCCAAAAAATTTCACCTGTTATATAACAAAACTCTCCACCTGTATATGAACATAATGAAAAATCCAGTACACACCAAATGAGACTTTTGTCCTTCCAGAATCGAATTACATGCATCTAGCTATTCAATTAACATTTAAACTACAACTAATTATTCATTTCTCCATACATAAACACTAATTTTCTATCATATGTCTACCTATGTACTCTGCCCATTCAACTCGTACCTCATCAATATCTGCTTGAGTGAATGTATTTGGGCCAGTCTTGAACTACAAAGTATTAAGACATAAATAAAAACACCAAATTAGTATATGTTCTATATGATGCTATTTAACATGTAAATAAAACTTACAAGTCTCAATACGTGCGTGGATGTGTTGTATATCATCTTCCGTATGAATATTTGGACGTAAAATCCACATACTATTGATCCAATTTGTTGAGGGCACTAGGGGAAAAAATAGTTACATATACTTAGTAAACGATAATTGATCAAAGATCACAAAAAAAGACTATAAACAAACGAATTTGATTTAACTTTACCTTCACCCATTTCCAATATAATTGTTTCGGCCTCAAATTGTGTCTTAAATGCCAAACTCGGTAAGCACTATATTAATAATTCTAAACATTAGGATGATTAAATATAAATTCAAAGTCCAAAAGTTTTCTATTTAGAAACTTACGAAGTTATGATTTGGTATAAACTCTCATGGACCGGATTTTCGCCCAACGAGTTGAAAATGTACGTTGTATTTTCCGCAAGAATGATGACGACCAAAATCCAATGGTGTCTATAGAAATTAATTAACCATTATTGAGTTTGATTAAACATAATCATAAGTATTAAAAATCCAAAATGTAGAACACATACCCAGTATTGAAGGGAAAAAATATTCGATGATTCATATCAACCAACGTGTTGAACTTATCAACTACACATTCAACTCGTTCTTCTAGATTTTGTTTCGTCGAAACCATTGGAAAATCGCCACCGTCTACTAGTATGTAGTTAGCCAGTATCTCTTTATCGCAAATTTCCCATATGTAACTGAAATAAAATATGGAAACGTTATTAAAGTGGTATGCGAATATAATATTTGAGGAAGAAAATAGTTTACTTACCCGATGTAACAAAGTATGGAAGTATATCCAATTTCTTCCATATTACAATATTCCAAAATCTCATCTTGTGCAATATAACAATCGGGAAGAAAACCGGTTATGGTAAGTGGGATACGTACTAGTCCACCAACACCCAGTTGATCTCTAGCGTAGTTACGTACTAGCTTGATCATAATTGGAATGGTCGTGTTTGATTGATGGGATTGCGAATCAAATCGTCTTTCTTACTAGTAGTTGATATAGACTTCTTAGTAGTCATTTTTTTTGGTTTAGATGGCTGACAATAAACATTTTCGATTATTAGTAAAATAAATGTGTTACATATTAAATTATTATAATGTATGATTATATATATATATATATACCTCCGTTGTTGTAGTATGTGTCTTAATTAATGATTTTGGCCATGGCACGAAAGTGTTCCAAGCTTGTCTGAGGTATTGCATCTCCTCGTTTAAAGGGATGGGCAAGTATATGTCCTCGTTGCCTTCAAGTATCAAATCGATCGTGACACACGCATTGAATTTCCCCAAAGGCATACCATGTATCCTATCAGATAGGTCGCTCGATTCATACAATGTACCAATGGCAACAATGTCACCTCCGTGTTCAACTGCTAGTTTACATGTCGTACCCTTTAAAAAAAGAAAAAAAATCATAATTAACATACAATGATTCAACTATATTATTAAAGTTCAATAATATAATACTTACTCCTCCAAAATCAACTGGGACATCATTAGGATGATCAATTTGTTCTTCAACGATGTCGACCCCTTGAAGAATTTGATTTTCTTCCCTGATGCCATCTTTATTGCTTCCTCACACGGAGAGTTAAATCGTTGAGAGAAAATGCGCTTGAGTGTCCGGTTGAGTTGGTCGTTCACCCATCTTCGACTTGGATGAGATATCTTAAAGAAAAGCGATGGAGTTACAAAGCGACCGGCTCCTTACACGCCCACGATGTTCGAGCGTTCCCAATGCTTCACCAAAATATCTTGACCTTCATTTTTATGCGTTCCAAGTTATCTGTTGAAAAAATATTTTAGATTCACATTCAAAGAGTTGAACCCAAACAATATACAAAAGAAATGAAACAACAACTTACAATTTTCTCGACCGTTTCAATTGTGTCTTCGTCAACGTACTCTTTATTCTTTCCCTTTCGAGCAGCTTTCCATAATTCAGCACGGCCTGAAGGATTACTTTTGATATCTATATGCTACAATTAAAATTAACAGCACATGAGATTTAGTAAAGTAGAAAATACGTGCGTGGAAACATAAATTCTTAGGGTAGATAGTTTCTTACTAGTTCATGACCGAGTTGAGCATATCCCTTTCGAGCCGTACGATGATGATACTTTTGTTTAGCTTGCAATGCTTTTTTCTCATCACTTTCTTTCTGTATAACATATAATTATATGAATATATTGAAGGTTATAGACATTACACTCATAAAAAAATAGTTACCTTGAAGTTTTCTGACAATCTGATGTCTACAAACTGATCCTATTGCTTTTGTGTGATCGCAGTGTATTTAGTTGGTGGTGTTCTTAATCTCACGGGTTGGTCTAGAAATGGTTGAACGTACTTCTTGTTTAGATTGTATCTAAACGTTCGGAACGTCGTCGATATACACATCATGGCATTATGTTTGGACATAGGATCAACTTGAAACGTCATCTGCTAACAATAGAATACGTTAGATTAATAATTTAGTATTGAAATACATAATGAAATTTAGATGATATGTAGTTACCTCTATAGAATCCCAGATCAACTCTTTTAGTGCATCAGGAACAGCATACCAATCTTCGTATGTGATAGGTATTTGGGCCCTAACACACATACCAATATAACTACGCAGCTTGGTTGAAGACTCACCGATATCTTGGCCCATTGAGTTGTATTGTATGCAAATGACGACGCTCTCCGCCATCCGGTCTTGAGCAAGCTCGCGCGTACATCAGTAACTCCTCTGGTATTTCGATTTCGAGAAGTCCGTTTGGCATTGGGAACATCATCGACATGATCGCTATCCGACTGAGACATAATGTAAACCTGCATAAGAAAGAATTTATGTTAATTACAAATAGAAAAGATTGTATACATAATATGAGTTAAATAATCACAAAAATAATATCACAAACCTATTTATTAATCCATATACCATCACAATCAGTTCTAACATAGGTGTCTGAGTCATCATCAACAATATTAGGTAGGGAATCTATGATTCCATACCCACAATCTTGGCCAATATCAACTTCATCATGACCCTGTTCTACAACTATTCTCTGTGAAGGCATTAGCACCACTGACCAACGAGGGTTAATTGGATCTTTTATGTAGAATACTTGTTTGGCTTGAGTGGCTAAAATGAAGGAGTCAGATTTATGTCCAATGCGATTAAGGTCTATGGTCGTAAATCCCATGTCGTCTACTTTAATTCCACCATTGTTTTCAACCCAATCACATTTGAATAAGACGACTTGGAAACTATTGTAATCAAGCTCCCAAATTTCTTGTACTATGCCATAAAAGGTCATGTCTGACATGATTGAATTTTTGTCTTTCGAACTAGAAATTTGCATAGTTTGAGTGTTATCATAACTCCTTCATTTTGCACACTTCTAAGATCATCGCGTTTTTGTGTGATATTGAATACCATTAACCATATAACTTTCATAAGTGGTAACTTCTGAACAAGGTCCATGTGATATCCACCTTAATGTAGATGATATAGAATGTATTCGAACTCCTATAGCCAACCCAACACGTTCACGCAACCAACTGCTAAAGGTACGATTATGTTCATCTTGAAGCCATTTTTTATTTTTAGACTTAGTAGGATTCACTTTAGACAACATTTCCATGTGTTGATCTATATATGGAAGCACTTCATCTACATTATGAAGTATATACATATGTGCTTGATCAATCATATCTTTAGTTGGTGTTTTATAATTGGAGGCAGATAATGGTCGATCAATATTTGAATCTATCATTTTGTTCGATGTTCGCAACCCTACTGATTCAACTCCTTGTAAGAATTCAGAACAAAACTCTATCGACTCTTCCAATATATAATTTTCTCCAATGCATCCCTCTGGACGATTTCTATTTCGAACATAACCTTTCAAAACTTTCATATACCTTTCAAATGGATAAATCCACCTCAAATAAACTGGTCCACAAAATTAAATCTGTCTTACAAGATGCACCACAAGGTGAACCATGATTGTGAAAAATGCTGGTGGAAAGTACTTTTCTAATAGGCATAAAGTGATCACTACATCATCCTGCAATCCCTTCAACTTAGATGAATCGATCGACTTACTACATATAGCTTTGAAAAAGAAACATAACTGAATGATCGCATATCTAACATGTTTAGGCAAAACCACCCCGAATTGCTACGGTAGCAATTGTTGCATCAAAACGTGATGGTCATGCGATTTAAGCCCGTAAAGTTTCAAATCAGTAAGCGAAACTAATTTACTTATGTTGGATGAATAACCGTCAGGCACTTTAAATTCAGATAAGCTTTTACACACACTCATCTTCTCTTTTCTCGATAGTGTGTAACATCTTTGGGAGGCGAAATGTCTTTTTATCTCCATTCTTAATTGGGGCTAACTCAGGTCTTAATTTAGCCAAGTCTTCGCGAGTTTTTATTCCATCTTTTGTTTTTTCAGGAATATGAAGTAGAGTTCCGATAATATTCGAACAAACGTTTTTCTCAATGTGCATGACATCTAAACAATGTCGCACGCGTGAAAATACTTCCAATACTCCAATTCGAAAAGATCGATTTCTTCTTCCAATAAGATTCTGTAGGTTGTTGTCCTTTGCCATACGTAAATTGAAGACTATTCAATTGTGCAAGAATCTCTTCACCACTTAGAGGTTCAGGTGTATTCCATATTCTTGTTCTCCATTAAATGCTTTTTTCTGTCTTCTAAATGAGTGCTCGATTGGTAAATATTTTCGATGTCCAAGATACACATTCTTTTTCCACTAGGTAAATAAATTGATGATGTTTTGTCTCCACAAATAGGACATGCTTTATAACCTTTTGTAGTACACCCACACAAAGTTACCATATCTTTGGAAAATCATTAATGGTCCACAACAAAATAACTTTGAGCGTGAAGTGTTCTTGCCGATGGGCATCAAAACATTGAATGCCCGTGTTCCATAACATCTTCAGATCGTCGACTAACGGAGCTAAATAAACATCTATGTCATTTCCAGGTTGTTTGGGTCCTGAGATTAATGAATTTAACATTAAGAATTTACGCTTCATGCACAACCATGGGGGTAGATTGTAAGTAACCAACATAATTGGCCAACAGCTATATCTAGTACTTTGGTCACCATGTGGATTAACTCTATCTGTTGATAGGGCTAGGCGAAGGTTTCTCGTTTCTCCACTAAAATCAGACCACCTTTCATCTATTTCTTTCCATGAAATTGTGTCTATTTGGATGTCGTATGCACCCATCTCGGCGCAGGTCCGTAGCATGCCACGTCAACAATCTCGCAGTTTCTTTACTTCGAAACATTCGTTGAAATCTTGGAATAGGAGAGAAATACCACATGACTTTTGCTGGAATATTTTTCACTCTTTCTTTCTTATTCTTTTTAACCTTCCATCTCGATATTCCACAAGTAGGACACAGTTCTGCATCGACAAGTTCTTTTCGATACAAACAACAATCATTGATGCATGCGTGGATCTTTTCATACTTCATCCCTAAGGTACTTAAAATCTTTTTAGCATAATAGGCGGATATCGGAATTTCATTAGGACTAGGCAACAACATACTCAATAATTCTAACAACTCTGAGAAACTTTTATCGCTCCACCCATACTTTGCTTTCAAATTATAAAGCTTAATCAGTGTTGATATCTTGGTAAAATCTTTACAATTTGGGTACAATGGTTTCTTGGCATCCTCTAATGCTTCCTCAAATAAAGGGGATTTGTCGTTAAAATAATTTTGTGCAACCTCAAACATCCCTATTGGGTCATCAAGGGTCATCCACATTCTCATCTACAACTTGATCTATTGGAACACTTTCACTATTTCTTTTTCTTGAAACTGATTCTCCATGCCAAATCCATGTGTTATAACTTTGATCGATACCATTACAAAATAAATGGTCTCTTATTACATTCACATTTTGGTACTTGGCATTCACACATTTCAAACATGGACAACAAATGACATTCAATCCTTTCGAATGTCTTATGGCATTGTTTATAAATATCTCAACACCCAATCCGTATTCCGGTGACATTCAATCCTTAAACATCCATGACTTATCCATAGTCATTTTAGTAATTCTAGTCAATTAGAGAAACTAGTCAATTAGAGAAACTTAACCTACAAATTTTTTCCAAAAAGGTAAAGTTGAGTCACACATCTCACTCGTATTGCATTGTTTATATGCTATCTCAACACCCAACACATGCATGGAAAGATTTTTCATCATGCATTAATAATACAAAACTAAACTAATATAAAAGGCACAATGAAAATTTAAGTTTCTTAAACTAACTTTGGAAACAAAAGTTTCTTAAATTATATAAAAAATGTTCATATATGAAACAAACAAATTTGAAGCACATCTTGAGACATAGATGAGATTTGAAGACATTATCACAAATTTGAGACATAGATGAGATTTGAAGCACATTATCAAAAATTTGAGACATATATGAGATTTGAAGCACAAATGAACAAATTTGAAACATATATGGAAAGACTACAAAAATGCATCCATGAAAATGAAAATGTACTAGAAATTACCGTTTTTGGGAAGGAAATACACAAATTTGAGAAAGGGAAACCAAGTGGCGGCGCCGGCGTCGTTGATGGTTGGAAAATGGCCGGGAAATGACCGGAGATGTGGCGGCGGCGGTGTGAGGGTAGGGTTTGGTTGAAGAGAAGAGAAGAGAGAAAAGGGGAAAAATGGCTCAGGTAGAGAGAGAAAAGGAAAGAAAGGAAAAGAAAAAGGAGGAAACAAAAAGGTGGCGGGCGGCCCATGCCCGCCACCAAATCCCTTCTGAGGCGGGCTTGGGCCCGCCACCAAAAGCTAAAGGAGGCGGGCCCAAAAGGCACAGGCCTGCCTCCAAACAGAAAAGATGGCGGGCGGGCCTTGCCCGCCACCAAAAGCTTTCAACAGCGGGCTTGGGCCCGCCATCTTTCATTCGTGTTTTTTAAACCTCTTCTTTTTAGCCCGCCATCTATAGGAAAATTTCTACTAGTGACTCTCTGGGTCAAACTTCTGTTCACATGAATATATATATAGATATATATATAGAAGTCCTACATTTTATATATGTGGTTCCATTTAACTCGTTTCAGGATATTAGAGAATAATATATCTTAGGGAATGTCGTAGAACATTCATGTTCTAGAAGGTTCTAGCTAATACCTATAACTAAATATAGTTATGGAAATCAATGTATTTAGATATTATCTATATTATTTATATTTGGGTATTCACATGTATTCTCTCTTTATAAGAGCACCCTTCTATATGATGTAAACACAATGAGAAAATAGACTATTGGTCATTAAGCATGTGATATTAAAAACAAACAATCACATGAACAAAAAGAAAATCCAAAACCTAACGGAAGAGATCAACCAAATCGCAAAAAAAAATTAAAGAAGAAAGGGAAGAAGAACACAAACAATTAAGTGGTTCGGCACTTGGGCTTACTCCACTGTGCAACAGATTGGGATCTCAATTTTATTTCAAAATGCGAAGCAGAAGCATTCAATGGATGAAGTTACAATCAAAAATGGAAATAACTTTCCCTTTTATACAGCAAAAAAAAAAAACTTATGTGAAACGTTTCCTTTGACCATCTGCTCCACCTCAGCAACACTAAAAGCTCCACCTCAGCACATGAATGTCCAAATGTGAGTCAAAAATTTCACATAACAGCCTCTTGATGAACATTGATAACAGAAGGTCCCAAATCTGTTTTAAGCACCAGACTAGATAAAAAATTATCCACATCCCATTCTCCCTAATTCAACAAGGTATTGGAATCTGTCAAAAGCCAAACTCTTCGTTAACATATCTGCAGGGTTATGAAGAGTATTTATTTTACATAACGAAACTTGTTTTTCTTGCACCAAGTCTCTAATGTAATGGAAACGAACATCAATATGTTTCGTTCTGTTGTGAAAAACTGGATTTTTTTAGTGTGATAAAGCACTTTGGCTATCACAATATATCTTGATATCCATAGACTTTCCACACATATCAGTCAACAAACCTTTCAACCATTGTGCTTCCTTGACTGAGTCAGCTAAGGCAATATACTCAGCTTCGGTTGAAGAGAGAGCCACAACACTTTGCAACTGAGATTTCCAACTTATCACATTTCCAAAAAATGTGAATACATAAGCTGTTATGGACCTTCTTTTATCTAAATCAGTTGCATAGTCAGAATCCACGTAACCTACAATAGGTTCATCTTCTTTTTCAGCCTTTGTATATAATAAACCTCTGTTTACAGTCCCTTTGATGTACTTAAGAGTCCATTTTGCAGCCTCCCAATGTGGCGTTCCTGGATTTGCCATAAATCTACTGATCACACACATAGAATGGCCTATATCTGGTCTGCAAGATATCATGTTGTACATTAAACTTCCCACAAGGTTGGAATAAGGGACTACTTTCATATCTTCCATTTCTTCTTCAGTACTTGGGCATTGTTTTTGTGCAACTTGAAATGTTGGGCTAAAGGGGTGTTCACAACTTTACAATTCTCAAGATTAAACTTCTGTACAATCTTAGTGAGATGGTCCTTTTGAGTTATTGCAAGAGTGTTTGAAGAGGTGTCTCTATTTAATTCCATCCCAAGAATTTTCTTAGCAATTCCCAAGTCCTTCATTTCAAATTCATTTCCCAACTGTTTTTTCAATCTAACAATCTCGGCTGAGGAATTTGATGATATTAAAATATCATCCACATACAAAAGCAACAAAACGAATATGTCCTTGTTCACATTTCTTCTATAGACACAAGAATCATAAGTACTCTTTATGTATCCGATCGATCTTATGAAAGTGTCAAAACGTAAATTCCATTGCCTGGAACTTTGTTTCAGACCATAAATTGATCTCTTAAGCAAACAAACTTGTTGTTCATTGCCTTTCTTTTCAAAACCGGGTGGCTGCTTCATATAAATTTGCTCATCTAAGGTCCCATGAAGAAAAGTCGTTGTCACATCCATTTGTTCAAGAAATAATTCTTTTTGGACAACTAAAGATAGTAAGGCTCGGATTGAAGAGTGTCTAACAACTGGGGCAAATACTTCATTGAAATCTATCCCTTCTACTTGTGTGAAACCCTTTGCAACTAATCTGGCTTTGTATCGAGGATTTTCAGAGCAAAAAACTCCTAGTTTTAGCTTGAAAATCCATTTACAATCTATGATCTTTTGTTTGTCAGGTTTATCCACAAGTATCCAAGTGTTATTCTTGTCTAAAGAACTTAATTCTGACTTCATAGCTTCAATCCAATAAACTGATTCAGAACTTTTAATTGCAGCAACATAAGAAGATGGTTCATTTGGAAGAACTTGATCAAAGCAATTTAAGGCAAAACCCACAAAATCTGTTTCAGCATCATCATACCTACTAGGTGGATGTATGGTTCTTCAGTTCTATCCCTAGCTAAGCGATAGTTAGCTAATTGATCCATATCCAGTTCTTTGGTTACCAATTTGTTGCTCTATTTCTTGATCAATATGTACTGTTGGTTCAACAATTGCTTCATTTTCTAGTTGTTGTGGTAATTCTTCTTGCTGTTCAACTAGAGATTCACTTGAAACATGTGTATCAGTCTGGCCTACTGTATTTTCTGTATTCTCTATTTCAAGCTCAATTTCAAAAGTATTTGTTTCACTTTCTTGTTGTAAACCATGTTGTTCTTTTGCTTGATCTTTCCAGGGCATTATGTTTTCATTAAAAGAAACATCTCTACTAATAAAACATCTTGCTTCCCCTTTTTCAAGTGACCACAATCTATATCCTTTGACTCTTTTAGGATATCCAAGGAACATACACCTTTTTGCTCTTGTATCTAGCTTATTTTGTCTATTATGAGCAAAAGCCAAACTTCCAAAAACCTTCAGATGATCTAATTTAGGTGGTGATCCGGTCCATACTTCTTGCGGTAGTTTAAAATTCAAAGCCGCAGATGGACTTCTATTAATCAAATAAGCTGCAGTTTGCAAAGCCTCTCCCCAAAAAGTTTTGGGTAATTTTGCAGAGATAGCATACTTGAATTCTTTCAAGAATAGTTTCGTTGAAACGTTCAACTAGACCATTCTGTTGTGGAGTAAGGTGGATTGTCAAATGTCTCAATATGCCACTTGATTTACATAAACTTTCAAACTTTTCATTTAAGTATTCGAGTCCATTATCAGTTCTTAACACTTTTATACGTTTCCTTGTTTGATTCTCAACCAAAATCTTCCATTCTGCAAATTTATCATATGTTTCATCTTTACTTTTTAGCAAATAAACCCAAAGTTTCCTTGAGTGGTCATCAATTAGAGTAAGAAAATATCTAGCTCCACCAAAAGTTCTGACTCTAGCAGGTCCCCAAAGATCCGAATGAATGTATTCTAATACTTCCTTAACTCTATTTGTAGATCTTTTGAAGTTAGATCTAGTTAATTTTCCAGCTAGACAATGCTCACAGAATTCCACATTTTCTGGTTTATTTTTGCCTATCAATCCTTGCTTGTATAGCAACTCTAAACCATTGCCACTGATATGTCCCATTCGATTATGCCATAGAGATGAATGATTTGAATTTTCAGCCACTAAAGATTCACCAATGACAGCCTTTCCATTTAAGACATACAAACCTCCTTTTAGAGTTCCATGGAGTTTCAACTTTGAATCTTTCAAAACTTGAAGTTCTCCTCCTTGAGATGTGTAAACACAACCATTTTTATCAAGTGTACCAAGCGAAATCAAGTTTCTGTTGAGGCCAGGGACATATTTCACAGAAGATAAAATTTTGCAATTGCCATTATCAAGTTTCAACTTGATAGTTCCTACTCCTTTAATTTGACATTGTTGAGCATTCCCCATAATGACCCTTCCACCTTCAAATTCATTTAAATCAGTGAAATAATGTTTGTGAGGGGTCATATGAAAAGTGCAGCCTGAATCTAGTATCCAATCCTCTTGTCGTTCATTAGATATGTCAATTACTAAAACTCTCGCAGATTCATAGCCTTCCAAGTAGTTTGCGATTCATTATTCTCCTTTTAACGGGCAATCGCCTTTTCTTCTTAAAACAGGGCAATCATATTTTGTATGGCCTTTTTTTTGCAATAGTTGCAATGGAATTTAGTGTTATGGTTGGAGCTGGTGGATGAAGATTGGTCAGTAGGTTTGTGGTTAGGTTTGTTGCTCTGTTTGCTACCTTTCTTGTAATGAGACTTGGTGTTTTTGACATTGGCATACAAGGCTTCAGAGGTTTTGTTTTCAATCTTTAATTCTAACTCTCTAGATCTTAGGGCATCAATTATAACATCAAGAGTTAACGAAGTACGACCATATTTCAGAGCATTCTTAACATCCTTATATCTTTCAGTCAAAGAATTCAAGAAAATAATCGATTGGCTATCAGAATCTACCTTTTCACCGGAATCAATCAGATCTCGGGTTATCTTGTTGAATTCGTCGAAATTATCTTCAAGACTTTTCCCTGGATCCATCTTGTAGCCAATGTATCGCTCCTTCAAAAAAATCTTGCTGGTCAAAGATTTCGTCAAGTACAGTTCATCCAATTTGTCCTATAATTCTTTCGCAGATTCAATCTCACTAATTCGTCTCAGAACATTGTCACCTAAGTGCAAGATTGTTGTGCTAAATGCTATCTCCTCCATTTGCTTCTTTTCATAATCGGAAAGAGTTGCAGCGTCTGTGGTTTCTTTATCAAGAATCTTCGCAACCTTCTGTTGAGTAAGAAGGGCCTTCAATTTCTTCTTCCATAAACCATAATCTCCTCTTCCATCAAATTTTTCAAACTCAAATCGTGCAGACATCATAACTCAATTCTTGACCCTAATTCGAACAGATTGATCAAGAAAATGATGATTGCAACAAATCTGTGAATCCCTCCTTAAACGCTCTGATACCAAATGTGATATTAAAAACAAACAATCACATGAACAAAAAGAAAATCCAAAACCGAACGGAAGAGATCAACCAAATCGCAGAAAAAATTAAAGAAGAAAGGGAAGAAGAACACAAGCAATTAAGTGGTTCGGCACTTGGGCTTACTCCACTGTGCAACAGATTGGGATCTTAATTTTATTTCAAAATGCAGAGCAGAAGCATTCAATGGATGAAGTTACAATCAAAAATGAAAATAACTTTCCCTTTTATACAGCAAAAAAAAAAACTTATGTGAAAAGTTTCCTTTGACCATCTGCTCCACCTCAGCAACACTAAAAGCTCCAGCTCAGCACATGAATGTCCAAATTGAGTAAAAAATTTCACAAAGCATACACTAGTGTCGTTGAGCAATTGTTCATATTGACATCTACCTACCATTTAAATACTAGAAATGTCTTCACTTTATGGATGTAGGATTCTCAACTTTTTTTTTTTTTTGAAAAAATACCTTCCTAAATTCTACCCAATTTTTCCTTTTGTTTCATAAATTGAAGGAATGATTTGGAGGCCTGAATTGAAAGTGTACCTGCTAATTTAATTTTAATTATACCAATGGTTAATGCCCGAGAATCAAAGATGTGAAATTAAGTTAGAAATAAATGAGACTTCAAAAAAAAGAATGAAATGAAACTTCAAAAAGAAAGTTGGAATTCAATGATTTATTTAAGTCAATAAGAATTATAGAAGGAACCAATATTGTTAGTATGAGTTTATGGCTAAAAATTATAAATGCCAACAATCTCAGCAGCATGAATGTATATATTTTTCTTTTCTCTTTTTACATTTATATTTATATTAGTTTTTTTTTAGTATATATTAGAGGAGGCGGACAAATACCGATTCTCGGGCTCGAACCTTGGTGTTAAACTGGTTTATAACCAAACAATGAAACATTGCGTCACTAACTCATTCGGTATTTATATTTATATTAATTGAGCTACATATTTTCGTTCATATTTTAAATAAATTATTAATTTTAATTCTAATATATTGTTTTATTATTATTATGATTTGAATATTCATACAACGTGATTTTTAATTAAAGGGTCAATCTGACATTTTTATAGAATAGGCATCTTCATTCTTCTTCAAAAAGAAAGTTGGAATTCAATGATTTATTTAAGTCAATAAGAATTATAGAAGGAACTAATATTGTTAGTATGAGTTTATGGCTAAAAAATTATAAATGCCAACAATCTCAGCAGCGTGAATGTATATATTTTTTTTTCTCTTTTTACATTCGTGTTTATATATATATATATATTTTTTGAGTACATATAAAAAGAGGGGAACAAATATCGATTCTCAGGCTCGAATTTTGGTGTTGAACTCGTTTATACCCAAACAATGAAACATTGGGCCATTAGCTATATATTTTCGTTCATATTTTAAATAAATTATTAATTTTAATTCTAATATATTATTTTATTATTATTATGATTTGAATATTCATACAAAGTGATTTTTAATTAAAGGGTCAATCTGACATTTTTATAGAATAGGCATCTGGATCACTTTTTGTTTTTCGTTTTTTGTGATAATAAAAAATATTAAGGATATCGTAGGATGCATGATATCTAAGATACATATATAAGAATCTTGATTATCAAAAACCAAACCGCTTTTAAAATTTGTTCCTATGAAATAAAAAAAATTAAGGTTGTTTGATATTTATTTGATTTTTTTAAATTTTTTAAAATTTAAACTTATTTTTATTCAAATTTTCTATGATATGTTCTTGCTTTTTAAAAATATATTAATCTTTCGTTAAAAAAGTATGTCAATATTAACCAAATTTTAAAAATAAAAACATGTTTTTAGTTTGATTTCTAAAAATATAAGTAATATATAAATATTAAAGTAAAAAAAACATAGGATAAAGTAATTGTTATAAGTTTACATTTCAAAAATAAAAAAATAAAAAATAGAATAATTATCAAATAGAACCTGTATATTCTTATTTTTTGTTTGATAAATAGTCTCCTATTTAATTTGATAAAACTCTTATAAAGACTATATAGGATGGTTTTGTCTAAAGACAGAGACTTTGTAACCTTTAAAATCAACGACTAAATTCATAATTGAACTTTTTTTAATGATAAATTTTGTAATTGAACTTAAAATCATTAAGTGATGATTTTGCAGAATATAAGACAAAAGTAGATCAAATTATACACAATAAACACACAACAGATAAAAAAAAATATAGTCAGTGGAATGGTGGAAAATATACAACTAAATATCACTTTCATCTATCAATTTTAAATAAATATCATTTTCATCTATCAATTTTAAATTTTGTTTTATTTTGATATGAATTTTCAAATATTCGATTTTAATTTATGTTTTAAAAAATTTAATAACTTTTTGTTAATTTTATATTTTAAAATTATATTCACACTTTATCTTAGTCATGTATTAAAATTATTAAAATTATTTTTTTCATATACATATTGAGATTAGTTTAGGCACATTATTATTAAAACCATCTACTTTTTTAGTTTTTTAAATACTTATTAACTAAAAAATAATTATTAAACCAATGTTAATTATTATTAACTTCAAAGTTGTTGTACAAGTCAAATCTTAATCTTCTTTGAAAATACATGGATTAAATTAGACATTAAAAAAACTAAATAAAATAAAACTTAAATTATACCAAGATAACAGGTTAACATGTCTAAAAAAAAGGTTAACCAAAATATATTTTATTCTAGTTTTTCTTACCTATTTGCCTTTGATTTATTTAGTAATTTACATTTTGCCAGTGTACCAAAATATCAATCATGGTTAAGCAAATAATAATAATATTATTAATATTCATTATATTTTTAAATGATTACTAAAAATTTATAATTTTTTTTAAAACAACTAAAAATTTAGTTTTACGTTGCAATTAAAATTGATTGGTAAAAGTTTTTTTTTCTTCTTTTTGAAGAGCTTTATTGTTAAAAGTTGGCTCATAATGCTTTTTTTTTCTTTTTCTTTTTTTTGTTGAGAATTTGGCTCAAAATACTTTAATTTAGATTTTTAAAAAGTGTTTTTTTTTATTAATCCAATCTGTTATACAAATAAACACCAACACATTCTCAAAATCTTCAATGCCAATTGTTAGTCTTTTTTCTTTTCTTTTGAGAAAGTTGGTCTTCTTTTTTTATATTCTACCAATTGTTACTCTTTAATTATATTCAAAATAAAAAAAGAAATAAAAATGTGAAATAAATGGTAAACGTTGTTTTAAATTTGCAAAGAAACAAATGAATATTTTACGTAGGCGCTTGGAAATGGCACCGTTGGCGCTGGATAGTGATTGATGTTGAAAAAGTCAAAAGCGACGTGGAGTACGTGGGGCCCACTACCATTACACGTCAAAAATTCCTCACTTCACTTTGCAACCGACGATATAGTGTCGGTGGCCAATAATACGACACCGTATTAAGCTTGTCAATTCCTATCCTTTTCATTTCTTTTCTTTTTCCTTCTATCATTTATCATTTTATACTTTTTATTTTCCAATTTTTTTAAGGGAAATTATATTAAATAATCCCTTTTCAATAAATAATTACAAATTTGTTCATTTAACTTTTCATTTTGTAAATCTAATTTCTTATTTAAAAATCCAACTAAATCACTTTTCAATATGTTCATTGTGCCCTCACCTTAATTTCATATAATTATGTTTAATGTCATAATTAATTTATCTTAAATAACAAATTCCGTCTAAAAATAGATTCTATAACTAACTATTCAAAGTCTTCCCTCACCACCCAACCGTTTTAGATCCATCTCAAGCAAAATCATCTCCATCTTTTTCTCCATTGGTCATTTCTCTCGATATTCAGACGAAAAAACTTTCTCAGTCAAATCTGTGACGTTTTTTTCCAACCTACGCACATACACATATGTTTATGGCTTCTTTTGCCTACCGTTAACAAACATTTCTGGCGTTTTCATTCACTTTCTGACCGATTTTTGCTGACTTGGTATATTTTCATTCTCACTTAGTTTGTTGGCACAACCCTCGGTTACGTCCTTCACAGTCTCTTTTCCAGTTTCTTCCTCGAATTCCTATACAGATGGTTAAAAAAATACAGAACAAACAGATAAGTCTGTACTCATTACTATGCTCAGATATATACAATATATAATGTACTCATTATTATGCTCATTGATTGGATTCCAATATAGATGGTTAAAAACATACAGAACAATAAAATCTGTACTCATTATTATGCTCGTATATATACAATATTCAATGTTCTGATCATTATATACCTTAAAATCAAAACCAAACGGAACCGTATATTTAATAATATATGCCTATTACATACTCACATGTTCTGTAATCTAATGAATTGTATGTTAATAAATTGTATGTGTATGGACTGTATACTATATACCATACTTCCACAGTGGCATCACTTTCATCTGTGGTTCACTTTCCAGCGAGTTTCAACGTGTTTCATCAATCTTTGGTTTTTAAATTGTTTTAGGTTGGACTATGTCTCAAATGGTATAGATTGATAAGTGTTTGTTCTCTTGTAATACTACCTAGCAATATAATATTTGATCGACTAGAACAATTCAATACCAAACTAGTAATACCACTAATCATGTTTTCAATGTTCTAGTTTTTCATTCTGTGTAGTACTATATTAATAGTATATACTGTATGTATAATTGTAGCTTTCACATCCTTTTTCGATATTGATGTATAATGTGTACGGTATATGTTATGCATATAAGTATATACTATAGTTGGTTATAACATGAAATTCACTTCATAATATAGTATTATTTAACTTACAAACTATATTTATTCAACGCTACGGTCTGAGTCGTATGTTGTGTTTATACTGTCTGGGTTGAATAATCGTACCGTATGTATGACCTCTGTGTGTGCGTTTAACGTATTTATTTTTCGATTTCGACCGTCACTACTCAAAAAGATGAAACGACATCGAGCTTGGTGGTGGAAGCAGACGATTTTTTTTTTCTCGAAGAAATGGAGAAGAAGATAAAATGATGAAAGCTTGGAAATGGATAGACGAAAAGGGGAGTTCTGTTTTTGGCAAAAATTGATAATTATGGTTGCACAAATTTAGGGGTGGGTGGTTATGGAAGTTGAGATTTTTTTCCTATTTAGTTATTAATTCGAAATATTAAAATACAAATGATGAGAGTATTGTGGTAAATGGATAATTAAGTTAATTAATAACATCATTAATGAAAATCAATTTTGCTAATATTTTTCAGATTTAGTCTACTTATAAAAAAAGCTCTTTTTTTAATGTGAAAAGCTTCAATTATTTAGTTTCTCTTCAATAGATTTTAATTATAAGATTAAAAAGGAAAAAAAAAACTTGAATTCGAGAAAGGCTGTTGGTTTGTTTGTCCGAAATTGGATAAGGAGGACCAGAAACTTCCGCATTGATATGATATTATCTTGAGCTCAACACTTCCGCTATGAAGGCTCAACCACGGAACTTTACTGACTCACTCACTTTATATGTCGATTTTTTGGGAGATTGCGCAGCGGAGGCTACGAAAGGAGCATGGCTCTGATACCACTTGTTAGGGACAATGGGCAACCACAAACTTCTACATTGATATGATATTGTCCACTTTGGGCCTAGGTCCTCATGGCTTTGTTTTTGGGCTTCCCCAAAAGGCTTCATACCAATGGAAATTGTGGTCATCCCATTTATACCCAAAGCTTTCTCCTTTCTTTCTCATGTGGGACATTTGGTTGCAATACCAACATTAATCAAATTATTTCCTAAATATATATATAGACAGATGAGAGGAGCGAAAGGGAAAAGAGTTGCAATTTCTTAATCATTTGTTTGTTTTTAGTATATTACGGCTCCTTTCAACTTCTCCTAATATTAACATTTGATTATAAATAGCAACATGAAGAGAAATAATAAAAATATATATATTATTTCAACTTTTTTATACTATCTTTATTATCATATTGACAAAATTTGACTTGAATAAGCAAATTTGAATTTGTTTGGATAAACAATTTAAATTTTTTGTTTCCATGTAGATAATTATCAAATTTTGAAAATTAAATTATAAATTAAACATTAAGTTAATGGTTAAAATTCTTCTCAAAAAAAAAAAAAAGGTTAATGGTTAAAATTAAAATAAGTCCATACAATTCAACACATGTTTTCGAGAAACAACTATTTTACTCGAACAATAATAAAATAATTGAGTTAATCTAAAAAAATAAGTCATAGAATTTTTTTTTTTTTTTTTTTTTTTGAGAAGAATAAGTCATAGAATTTAGATTTGTTGATAAAATTTAATATTTATATATTTGTCCATTAAATCATACAATTAAAAAAAATCAACATCTTCTCTCCAAAGTATCAATTACCAATCTAAATCACTCCATGTTCTCTTCTTTTTCACTTCCTATTCTCTCTTCTCATAACTCTAAACTTCAATCACCTCAGGAGGGACTAATTTAAGGTGCGTGTGACATCATTTTGTTTCCACAATTTTTTTTCTTTTTCTTTTTCAATAATTTTTTAATAATAAGTTAGGTGATACTATTTGACATATATATCTTGAGTTATATTTTCTTCGAGGAAAATTCTTTTCTTTTTAATATCAAATTGTCAAAGAGTGATAATATTAACTTTAAATTTTTAAATTGATTGACTTGGATGAAAAAATTTAAATTAAACATTACAATGTTTATCCAATAACTTTACAAAATCTTTTTTACCTTATAATTTCATACTATCAAATTATGCATTTAAATCCTTTATCCTTAAATTGTTCTTTAAAAAAAAAAAAAAGAAATCTCAAATCATGTGGTTGATTGAAAAAAACAAAAAAGGAAGAGGAAGCAAAATGTGAATGAAGAATTTGTAGTGTGTGAAGAGTACAATTACATGTGATTGCGTGTTTGGACTTCAAGTCATGGCGTCTATCATTTATTCTTTCGTAAAAGTCAAAAACGAATCTTTTATGATCATAATTGAAAACAAAAATGCTAAATTATTATTTACTATTTATTTACGGTTAAAATACCATTTTAGTCCCTCGATTTTGACATTTACTTCATTTTGGTCCCTCGACTTTCAGATATTCAATTTTAGTCCTTGGACTTTCATGTTTGTTTAAATTTGGTCCCTAGACTTTAACATGTCCAATTTTAGTCCCTAACTTTCCACAGAGTTTAAAAATAATCTCTAGATTTTCTACAAAACTTAAATCCGTTTTAACTCTGTTGAAAACTTGAAGAATTGTAAAAAAAAAAAAAAATGGTCGATTTATAATTTGAGATTAGGGTTCACAATCCCTAATTTGGAGGAAAATCTCCATCTTTGGAGGAGGAAAGATTTGTGGTAGGTTTTACCGAGGAAATTGGTCGATTCACAATCCTAAGGTGATTTCTCTCCAGAATTTTAAGAGGAAGAACGCGAAAGAGCATTTGAAAAAGAGAAAATAAGTCGATTGATTCATGGTAGATTTTCCCTCTCTCTTTTGTTTTCCCTTCTTCCCTTCTTATGTTCTTCTCTTCTCTTTGTTTTTTCTTTAATGGCAAAAAATTAGAATCTATTAGCTTTTTACTGATATTCAACAAAACCCTGCAACTATTGATCCCCGTTGAAATCCGGCAAAATTTAAAGATAATTTTTTTAATGTTAAAGATAAATTAAATGCTATTGATCCCCATGTTCAGAAAAAATAAATGCTATTAATCCTTGCAGGGTTTCCCTCTTTTTTTTTTCCTTCTCCCCTAATGTTCTTCTCTTCTTTTTTTTCTTTAATGGTAAAAAATTAGAAAAGTATGAGCTTTTTATAGGTGCTCAACTACAATTTCAAAGCAATCTTGAACAATAATTTTGAAATTAGCAAAACCCTGCAGCTATTGATCCCCACTCAAATCCAACAAAATTTAAAGAGAAATTAAATCTTGTTATTATTGAAGTACTCATAGTTATATCGTTGCTTCTATTTGATTCCTTTTTATTACTTATCATCACAAATCATTTTCATGCCATTGTTATTATTCTTGGTTTTAGGTTTAGTGGTGTTAAACTTCACCTAGGAAACAACTACAACTTTAGCAAGTATGGCCTTGTTTGTAGTTGTGGTACATCATGGTGGGTTATTTGTTGATGAACCAAATATTAGATATGTATCAAACAAAGTGGATCACTTTTTTGAACATGATTTAGAATCGTGGTCGTTGTCTAAATGCACCAATTTGGTTGAGAATATGGGTTATGCTTCTAATTATTTTAAACTATGGGGTACAGATCCTACGGAGGATATTGGTGGTTATAATATTTTAGAAACTAATGATGATGTAGAAGCATTAACTAGTCTCTTAAGTGATGAAATGCCATTCAAAGTATTTGTGGAGCACGAAATAGATAGTGGCTTATCTGATGATGGTAATTTTAATTTAGATCCTTTTTATGGGTTTAAAAATGACTATTATATGCATAATTTTGAAGAAGAAGAATGCAGATTTTTAACATCCAAAGATACGAATCAAGGAGATGTTGGAACAAATAGAATTTTATTAGAGGACACAGATATTGGAACTGATTTAGACATAGACTCTGAAGAACTACAGTCATTAGGTGATTCATCTGATTCAGACCAAGTATGTAATAATAAGATGAGGTTTCCATCTTTCAAGAAAAACATACATGAAAATAGCATGACCAACTTTGAAATTGGTATGCTATGTAATTCTTTGATTGAGTTTAAAGATGCTGTGAATACATATGCTGTCAAAGGAGGATGGGGAATTCGTTTTGTTAAAAATGAAAAGATTAGAGTTCGAGCCAAATGTGTAGACGGTTGTAAGTGGGTAGTATTTGCATCCAAATTCCAAGGACAAGAGACATTTCAGCTGAAAACATATGTGAATGAACATACATGTAGTAGATACTTTAAAAATCCTCGATTAACATCTTCATGGTTAGGAAAGAAATTAGAAAATGAAGTTAAGGACCATCCTGAAATGAAACTAACTTCCATTCAAAAAAAGGTACAACGTGAGTATATTTCACAAACTTCTAGGGGTAAAGCTTATAGAGCCAAACGTCTTGCATTAGATAAGGTTATTGGTTCATATGCTAAATAATACAGCCAATTATGGGAGTATAGTGAGGAATTGCGTATTTTGAATCCTGGTAGTACTGCAATTGTGAAATTGAACATATCTGAGGGGGAAGAAGAGGATGGTGGAGAACCCGTTGGAAGGATTAGGTTAGTCCATAGATTCCAACTTTTTTACATTTGTCTTGAGGCTTGTAAGAAAGGATTTATAGCTGGTTGTAGACCTTTTATAGGTTTGGATGCTTGTCATTTGAAAGGTCTTTATGGAGGACAATTGATTGCAGCTATAGGAAGGGATCCTAATGATCAGTTTTACCCATTGGCATTTGCTGTCGTTGAGGCAGAGACAAAAGATTCATGGACATGGTTCTTATCTTTACTAATTGAAGACCTTGGTTTTGGGGATAATTGATGTTGTACATTTATATCAGATCAACAAAAGGTACACTAAACTTAGTATAAGTGCAACATTTTTAAATTTTATTTATTATCTTATTTAGTCATTCTCATTGAAATATAATTGTTCCATGTTGATAATTTTTTTTTCCAAGGCTTAGTTCCTACATTCAATGAACTTATCCCAAATTATAATCATAGATATTGTGTGAGACACCTTTATAGCAACATGAAAATGTAATATCCAGGCAAACATTTGAAGGAAATCACGTGGCAAGCTGCCAACACAACTAATCTTTGTCAATGGGAAAGAGAAATAGGTGAAATGAGGAAGCTAAATGAAGGAGCATATAGATGGTTGAATGCCATTGAACCTATACTTTGGAGTAAGCATGCATTTAATACTCAAAGTAAATGTGATTGTGTTGTTAACAATATGTGTGAGGTATTTAATGCAACAATACTAGAGGCCCGTGATCAACCTATTCTTTCTCTTTGTGAATGGATTAGAAATTATTTGATGAGAAGATTTCAACGAAATAGAGATAAGATGAAAAAATTTAATGGAGATGTTTGCCCTAAGATTCAAAAAACAATAGAGGTAGAAAAGATTCGTAGTGGGAGTTGGTTGACAACATGGGCATGAGATTTAAAGTTTGAGGTTGGAAATGGATGGGAAAGGTTTTGTGTTGATCTTGAAACTAAAGTTTGTTCTTATAGAAAGTGGGAATTAACTGGATTGCCTTGCGCACATGCTATTAGTTCAATATTCTATAGAAGAGAAAAAGTTGAGTCGTATGTTGATGACTGTTATAAGAAGAGCTCATATGCATCATGTTACGATCCTATTGTGTATCCGCTTAATGGTACCAATTTATGGACACAAAAAAACTACTCCATTATTAAACCTCCCGAGTTTAGAAGACCTCCAAGAAGACCCAAGAAGTTAAGAAGGAGAGAAATTGATGAACCAAGACAAGGAACAACTATTGGGAGGAGACATGTTTCCTTAAAATGTAGTAAGTGCAACAAACATGGTCATAATAGGAGAAGTTGTAAAGGACCGATTCATATAGAGAATTCTTCAACTGTTAGTAGTTTGAATTTTGTGGTGTACATTAAATTTAGATTGTTCATATACTAATATATTTTTTTTGTAAATTGTAGGGAAACACATCAACCCAACAATCGGGTTCAACTGATCATTAGAAGTGACCGATGACTTCCAATGAGTAGCTTAGAAACAATATGGATTTTTTTGGTTGTTGCACTGAGCAACAAGCTAAAAACAGTTAATATTTTTTTGTTGTTGCACTGAGCAACAAGTTAGAAACAATTAATACTTTTTTTTTGCTTCACTAGAAGTTTTTTTTTTTTTTTTTGTTCAAAGCTGGTTAATAGGTTATCCATGGTTTTGTAATTACTTTATTCATGTATTAGACAACCATAATATGGTACCAAGTCCTTCAGGTTTTTGTTTTTTTGTAAATGATAATGAATAAAACTATTATTATATATTTCAGGAATTATGTGAATGGTGAATTATGCGTTCTTTCTTTTAATTTGAATTTTATAATTTTAGAATAATTATTATGCCATCTAAAGAAGGTGAACTTAGTCTTCGACCATCAACTTGATTGCTCAGGAAAAAAATAACATCATACCTAAAAATTTAGAGTTATTATCTTTGGTTCAATTTTCTTAAACTTGAACATTATTATGGTCTGCTTTAGACAATTCCTGGAAGCACAAATAACTTTTCTAGAGCAATTAAAGTAAAGAGAAGGATTAACCAACATATACATTTCATATACTTTTTTGAAAGAGGATGAAACCATCATAAACAGAGAATTCAATAATTAAATTACACGAAGAATTTTGTAGTGTATATTTACAATTCATATAACAAAATTTATCTTTAATAAAATATCATAAAAAGATGAAGATTTTCCTCCAATCATCATAAAGTTGTCCAAATCTACTCAAAATCTCAATCTCAACACAATCATGTACAAGACAACAATTTCGCTCAGCAACCCTGCATTTCACCTACATTTCATTGTTCTTCATCATAAGGATTAAATTGAAAAGAAAATAAAGGAAGAAAGAAGAAAAAAACACACACAGTATAACAATTTGTAGAAATCCAATTGTGAATCATTATTATGAATGTGGCAAAAAATAATTATGCAATATGCATTAGAATTTAGAACCATATATTATACACCATTTTTATTTGTCATACCAGAGAGATTAGCTTGAATGGCGGATAGTGGATTAATTTCAATAAGTTACTTACCAACCCACTTGGAGTCTTAGTGATAGATAGAGATAGAGGTATCAATTTTTCAATTGCGATCCCTTTTTCAATAGAGATTAGCTTCTTCTTCTAATCTACTCCTTCATTGCAATCCAGTTATTGAAGAACAAACAAGATTAATTTTCTCTTTAAATTTTGTCGGATTTCAGCGGGAATCCTGCCGGGAATTATTGTTCAAGATTACGTTAAAATTGTAGTTGAGCACCCGTTAAAAACTCATAGTTTTCTAATTTTTTACCATTAAAGAAAAAAAAAAAAGGAAGAACAATCGGGGAGAATGAAAAAAAGAGAGGGAAAACCTGCAAGGATTAATAGCATTTATTTTTTCTGAACACGGGGATCAATAGCATTTAATTTATCTTTAACATAAAAAAATTATCTTTAAATTTTGTCGGTTTTCGACGGGGATCAATAGTTGTAGGGTTTTGTTGAATATCAGTAAAAAGTTAATAGATTCTAATTTTTTGCCATTAAAGAAAAAAACAAAGAGAAGAGAGGAACATAAGAAGGGAAGAAAGGAAAACAAAAGAGAGAGGGAAAATCTGCCATGAATCGATTGACTTATTTTCTCTTTTTCAAATGCTCCTTCGCGTTCTTCCTCGTAAAATTCTGGAGAAAAATCACCATAGGTTTGTGAATTGACCAATTTTATCCATAAAACCTATCACAAATCGTTCCTCCTCCAAATTAGGGATTGTGAATCCTAATCTCAAATGATAAATCGACCACTTTTTTTCTCTTTTTTTAATTTTAATTTTTTTTTTTACAATTCTTCAAGCTTTTAACGGAGATAAAACGGATTTTAAAGGGAGGGATTATTTTTAAGCATTGTGGAAAGTCTAGGGACTATTTTTAGACTTTGTGAAAAGTCTAGGACTAAAATTGGACATGTTAAAGTCTAGGGACTAAATTTAAACAAACATGTAAGTCTAGGGACTAAAATTGAACATCTGAAAGTCGAGTGACCAAAATGGAACAAATGTCAAAGTCGAGAGACCAAAATGATATTTTTACCTTTATTTATTTATTTAAAAAATCAAGTTTTATTTTGATCACTCATGGATATAGCTAAAAGAAACCAATTCAATCATATTATTTATCGCAATTTAAGTATGGATTATTAAGTTCGAATTCCCATCGAAAATATTGTTGGACTCCAAAATTATATATATAGAGAGAGATAACTTAATTTCTTTTTTTTTTTTTGTATACAAGAGAGATAACTTCATTAAATATATATTTGATTACTTAAAATATATATATATATATTTGATTAATTAAATGTTAACGTTGTTTATTAGATTATCAATTTTGTTCTTCTAAAAAAAAATCAATTTTGTCCATTAAATATTATTCAAATTATATGTTGGTTTATTTTATTCTAGGATTTAAATTTTCAAAATTTCTATTTTCTTTCCTGAAATTTTAAGTTTTATTTGTCATAGTTCGATTTTGAAAATCGATATTTAACTCTATATTCATTTGAGAGCTATAAATATTACACTTTATGTAAGGTTTGTGATCCTCTCTTTATATTGACTAAAAAAACGATAAGAAACTATTTTTATGACTATCTTTATTTAATTTTAACACATGAATGATTTAGTTTCAAGTAATTCAAAATAATCAACTTAAAAGAAAAAAAAATAGGACTTCAGTAACATCATCATGTATCATACATGTATCACAAGTAACCAGCTAGTTACGAGTCCAAGATCTAATAGTTTAATTTTTTTTTTTTAAATGATACTTCAAGAAAAAAAAAGTATGATATTTTAATGATGTTTTAAAATTGTTTTAGATAGTAAACTTAAACGTAATTCTAATCAATTTGTATTTAACAATAAAAATAATTCTAATACAAGAAAGAACATATAAGTAGCATAACTTTTCATATGATCCAGGAAGGTTATATGCTCTAATCTCTTCTAATTTAAGTGGGTATTTGGACCCCTAAAAATAAGAGAAAATGAAAATAGAGATGATTTGTCAGTGTTTTGGTGAACATGAATAATTCTTCCTATAATTGTGTTTTTCAAAAATCATCTTTTTCATTCTTCTCCTAACTTCTTTTTATTTTATCCACAACAACTTTGTATACATCACGTCATTATGTTTCAATTTCATCTTACTCATTATTTTGTTTGTTCGTAATCATTCTCTTCACCCTAAATACAAATAATCATTCTCTTTGTCTCAAACACAAAAAATCATTCTCCTCATAATCATTTCATTTCTATTCTCACATAATTTTTATTCCTCATAATTATTACCATTTTCCTTCCTCTAAGCACATTCTAGTTGTTGAAAAACAAAAACAAAGGGAGGCAAAAAAGTTCTTTAAAAAAGAATCAACTAAAATAAAAATAAAACATTTAAAAATAAATTCACCAAGATTGAACTGCCATCGAAATAATTTTTCAAAAAAAAAAAGAAAAAGAAACTACCATAAAAATAAAAGATCTAAAATTATATTGGAACATTTTGAACAGAAAAGGAGTTAAAAAATGCAACATATTCTGGAAAAAGGCCGGAAAGGGTTTGACGTGTTCGGCACGGGTCGGCCATTTATAGACCATATGTTTATATGTGCTCTTACATTTACTTCACAATAATTTGTCGCTTCAAATACAAAGAGTTATACTCTTAAGAAAAAAAAGTTACCCTCTCTTCTTAGCTTTCTTTTTTCAAGTAGTTTTTTAAGTTTATTTAGAGTTCTTTTTTAAAAAAAGAAATTCGTAACATTTAAGATCAAAGTGATTCAAATTACTAAGATACTAACATTTCAATAATTGTTCAGTTTTCTCACCATGCTTTAACGGAGTTTATCCAATTACTTATAGCAAAAATGATATGATTGGTTTACAAGCTCACATGGGACTCAAACAACCTGCTATCACTTGCCACAACCGTTTAGACCATGACAATTGAAACAAATAGATGATGCAAAATGAGACTTCAAATATGTGTTGAAAGCATAAGTTAAATGAGTTTAGCATGGGTGAGATAAAATTCGTAACCATTATTATTATTATTTTTTTTTGTAAAAAGATACATTAAATCTAAAAATACTAATTTCATCTTGATTTCTTTATTTTCATATTCATTTTTATCCATGTTTCAAAAATTAAATTAATTTTTAAAAACTAAATAGAAAACTAAAATTTGTTTTTTTTATATAAAAAAAAGAGAGGATTCAATTTTTTTTTTAAGTTTTTTGTTTTTAATTTTTTTTTCCCTTTTTGATGTTTTTTTTTTTTTGAAAAGCCCTTTTTTATGTTTATATTAAAATAAACATGTTAGAAATGAACAGATGATAATAAAATAAATTAAAAATCTCAACAACCAAAATGAAATTAAAAAAAAATAATTGTTGTGAAAACTAAGTTCTTTTTATATCAAAATAAATAAATAAATATTTTTAATTAAAATGTTAACTAACAGTATAAAATGTTAGGAACAAATATATATATATATATATATATATATATATATATATATAATATTTTAAAATTTCAATGAATAGGGTTCAAGAACAAACTTTATATAATGTCAACAAAGAGCATAAGCAACATTAATATATTCTCCTAACTAATAAGTTTTGGGTTTGAAATCTCCCATTAAAATTAAATTAAAAAAGAACTTATAAAATAATTACTTTATTTATTAAATTATGTTTAAATGGTTGATGGTAAAAGATTCCTATTATACCGAGGGTCGGTGGTGCAATTGGTTATCTTATTCCAGAAATCGGTATTTGGCTCTCATATTACTTGAGAGTAGTTGTGTCTTTTATGTAGAGTTTGTTGTTCTCCTTCCCCCATTTTGTACCAAAAAAAAAAGATTCATATTATATTTTTGTTGATCCCCAAAGGATGATATAGAGGTGAAAGACTTGGGTTTTGAGGATATACTCTTCCTTGTTTCAAAACAAATATATTATGTTTTTGTTGAAAAAAAGTATAAAAAAAATGTTTCTTTTTAATATTGAACCATAATTAAAAGTGAGAAGTTAGAATCTGCATATTTTTATTATTATTAAATCATCATCATACTACTAAACTTATAATTTAGTTTGCATTTAAGGAAGTTATTGTTTCTCTGGTTTCAAAAGAGTTGATTTTGTTGGGAGTGGGCCATTCGAAGATCCAAGGTTTTTTCATAAAATTTATAATATTTGTGTTATTGTTTTCTTTTTTACTAAGGTTTTTGTTCTCGTTAGTCAATACTTTTCCTAGTTTTACATCCAGGCTTATTGTACGATTAAAAGGTCCATGAAATGAAAGAGACATACAAATTATTAATTCAAATCACTCATTTTGAATCAATGGGTGGCTTCCTCTCCCATTTTAAATTCTAGACTCTCTTCATCTTATAGTGTATTTTATACAAAATGACAATGAATAATAATTCAATTATTATAATAATAATTTGCTTCCAAACACATATAATAATAATAATAATAATAATTTTTTAAAAAAAGAAGCATATTTCATGTGATGGCTTGAAAAGGCCTAATGAGATTGAAAAAAGAATGGTGGTTGTGTTATCTAAAAAGGCAATAATGTTTGATTCATTGTCCTTTATAACCATAATTCACAACACCTCATGTAATCCTTACCCAATAATTTAGATATCACAGTGTTCTTTAATAATCCCAATTCTACTTGTTCAATCATTCCATTGCCCTAACCAATTTTATTTTTGAGTTCTTACAACATTTTTCTTCTTATTTTCAAAACAACCATTTTTTTAAATAACAAATTAATTAAATTTACTATATTGTTATAGATTAGTGCATGTAAATGATTCATTAGTTCATTTTAAAAAGAATATCATGTTTCAAATAAGGAGCAAGAAATTCAAATCTATATATTTAATGCGATGAATTACACTATTTTATACGGTCAGATGTAATAATTTGATTTTTTATATAAATTTAAATTTTATAGTTTCATCACAAGAATATGTACTTTTTAATATTTTATAAAAATGGAGTAATAAGGATGATTAAAATGACTTTAAGTGGCACCAATTTCAGCCTGTCCCATGAAAGTTGGGGAGGATTGGGCCTGACCAAATCAAAGCCCAAACATATTATTTTGGGTCAACAATTCATTTTGTATTGGGCTTTGTGGTCTTAAACAAGCCTATTAGAAACCAACCAAAAGGATGCATGTGCCCTCTCATCACATGTTCGAATTTTATCTTTAAATTCTAGGGAAATCATGCTAATTGTCTAAATTTTGGGAACTATTTAGGTAAATATCTACTTTTTTTTATTTTAAAGAAGGCTATTCATATAAGGGATAATACCTCAATAAATAAAAACATAATTCAAGTGACATAATTCATATTGTCTCAAAAAAAAAAAAAAAATCAAGTGATATAAGTATATATAGTTTTCAGTACAAATTGAGGGAGGGAACAATGAATCTTACATAAAAAGCATTATTATTTTCAATTTTTATGATCGAACTTGTGACAATGTTGTTAAACTAGATTGTTATCAAACAACAAAACCAATATGTCACCAATCTTTTCGATCCATAAACTTTGTTGGCAATGTCTAATTTGATTTATTTCTAGCAATAATAACAATAAATGTGTAATTATAATTGATAATTAAAAGTAGAAATTACTAAATTAATAACAAGTTGTAGTCCTAAAAAAAAGCGGTATATATATTACTACCTTAAGGTGACTTAAAATCATATCGTATCATCATCTACTCTAGGGTGTGACTTAAAATGAAAATATTTATCGTATCATCATACTACCTTAAGGTGTGACTTAAAATGAAAATATTTATCGTATCATCATACTACTCTAGGGTGTGACTTAAAATGAAAATATTTTTTAGACAATTTTACCTTGCAACTTTTTTTGTAATTCCCAATTTGTCATTTCATTTGCACTAGCACCCACATGAATTAGACACATTATTTTAGAATATGAATTACACATTTGTTTCTATTTAATTCCCTTATTTTAACCACACCACATTTCCACTCTTTTGAATTTACTATCATTTACCCACGTTGTTTCATGTTTAATTACTTAAAATAAAAAATAAATAAAAAAACCCCTTCTTCATTTTTTAAAATTTAATTACTATCATAATTGCTTCTTATTTAATTACTCTTTTTGTATAATGGTTGCTATTTAATTTTTTTATTTTAACCACACCACATTTTCACTCCTTTGAATTTACTGCCCCTTACTCACTTTGCTTCATGTTTAATTACTTAAAATAAAATATAAAAATTTTAAAAAAGAAACACCTTCTCCATTTCTTAAAATTTAATTACTATCATAATTGCTTCTTAATTACTCTTTTTGTATTAATGAAAATTTTTATTTTCATTTTTCATATTTTTCATTCATTCAAATTCTTTCCTTGAGAGAGGACAAAAAAAAAACTCACTCACATACAAATAAATCAATATTTAAAAAGAAAATAAATGTTTTATTATAAAGCTAAATTATATATTTTTTTAAAAAATCATAAATATATTCATTGAATAAATATTTAAAAGTTATTCACAATTTATCTATAACTTATTCATATGGAATAATAAATAAAATAAAATTCTAAATGTGGTAAAATTTAACCATTTCTTATCACTATAAAAACAAGGTTCATCTACTTATTTTTATCAACAAAATTTCAAAATTATTCGAATTTCAAATGAAGTGTTTTTTATAAGAGTTTTGTTAGAAAAATCAAATTAGAAATACAATGTTAGAGGGGAAGCAATACTTATTTATCATACTGATATTTTATTTCATCGTTCAATTTTTAATTTTTAGTATAATTGATTATTGATTAAAGATCATTCTTAATTTTGACAAATAATAATTAAATTGAGTTATCATTTTTACACTTGCGTGCACACATGTTCCAAATTTCTAGAATCTTATAAATTGCTAGGAACTAGGTCTATTCACTTTCTAATGTGAAATTTTCAATATCCTCATAATGGCATTTCACCACAACCACTTTTTATTTTTCTTAAAATCATTTCACTCTCGTTAAATTCATTATTTTAGTTTCCTTGTAATTATTCTCCACCCAAGACATAAATAATTATTTTTCTTATAATCATTCTCTTCACTCAAATACACATTACTATTCTCCTCGTAACAACTCTTCTCTATATTTTTCTCTTTCACTCCCTTATTTTCATTGCTTCATAATCATTCTTCAGCTATTTGTTCCAAACATTCCAAAGTGGTACTTTAAAAAAATAAAAATAGAAAAAAAGAGCCAACCTTCAAAATATGTTGGTAATTCCCGGTGCCACAGTCTAGGAACGGGCCAGTGATGCGGGTATAAGGGAACGAAGCTCCGATTTCCGAATTTTCAAAAAAAAAAAGTGTTGGTAATCGGTGGAAGAAAGGTAGAGAGAAAGTGAAGGAACCACAAAATATTTAAAGCATTGAAATCGTGTCTTAAAAAGGAAATATATGACTATGACACATTAGGCACCACCCCAACGCAAAATCCGCACCTTATTTCTTAAAAAAGAAACTCTAATAAGTTAAGTTATTTTTTATTATTCTTTATCTGAATTCATCCAATAATAATTATGATCAGATATTATAGGAATGAAGAAGAACAGCCAATAAAACGTATTTTTTCAAAATACAGAGATTAAATAGATCAAACATTTCAAGATTGATTTTGTCACATTTAATTATTTCCAAGTATTTTTCAGAAAATACAATTTTCTCAAGCTTGTATAATGTATTGTGCCACCATAATGTTTCCACATACTATTTTATCGGATTTCCTTTGGGTCAAAATCAAAGGAACTGGTTTGGCAAATTGCCAAATCCGCCATTTTAAACCAGATTTTTTCGTTATAAATACTTTACGAATATTATAGTTGGTCAAAAGTTAATTTATATATAAATATTAGTTTCAAACCCCTTTTGTGCTCATTTTGAATGGACCATTCCCTTCTCTTTTTTTGTTTTGCTCTAAGAATCCATGAAATATATGAAATAAAATGCCTTACGATTACAATAACAGAATCTCTTTTTTTTTTTTTAAAGATCATTAGAGAAAATACCAATCCAGCCCCCAATATGACAATTACAGACACATGAGCAAAAACACTGAATGATCTTCTTCATTTGACTATAAAACGAATCATAAGAACACAGAATCGTGCCTTTCAAAAAATAAATTCTGAGCAATCACAAATTAAAATGATAAAAAAAGAGCACACATTTAATTGGGAAAATATTAATCATTATAACAATAACAATATTGAAAAAGTAAACTCTTGCTTCAGTCCAAGGTCGAAGAAACTGCTCAGAATGTAATTTTCTTTCCTTACGTTTCTCACCCAAAAAAAAAAATAATAGATACAATTTCATTACTAAAAATAAAGCGGATGATGGACCCACCTATTTCTCTGTGATCAACGGTCCGGATCCTTTCTCGGGAATGGAAGAATCTGGTACACTCTTCCTACAGTGTACTTGACTTCACAGGAATATTTCCCAACCTTCATCTCTTTCTCTCCTACCTGCTCTGTTATTCACACGCGGCGCACAAAACATGAAGACAAAAAACGAGCTAATTCGGGTTGGATTCTTTGACGGGTCGGGAGATTGGACCGGCGTGTGACCGGAATCCCGCCGTCACGGTGTCGTACGCGCAGCAGTGAAATCCGGCGGCTATGCCCGTCTCTTTCGCACTCAGGCAGTAACGGCAGACCGCCGTTCCCGATCTTGTAGTGCCGCTGGCGGCGGCGGCGGCAACAGGCAGATTGCTTTGGCGTATGCTGATTAAGTATTTCTCGTTCTCCAACTGCAGCATCCGCAATCGCTGTTCGTATTCGAACAGGTCCACCACCGGCGAGATGAAGCCGGAGAGTAAATCGTTTTCGATGCCGGCGTTTCGCCTCAACAGCATCACATTCTCCGGCGGATTCTTCTTCTTCGATTGATTCGCCTTAGTTTTCGTCTTCGTCTTCGCCGGGAAATAGTAATCGTCTTCGTTTTCCTGAACCTTACGCCTCCTCTCGCGTCTAGATCGCTTCAAAACCACGAGAAACAAACCGTTCTCCTCCTCGGAGATGGCGCCGAAGTTGACCTTCCCGGTGATTGGAATCCTCCGCCGAATCTTCGCGGTCGAATCCAGAGAGATTCTGTACTCCGCTAGGTAAACCGTGAACTGGTGCGAAGAGATTCCGATCATCTTGCTCAAACTCGACTGGAAACTCTTGAAGTCCGTGGAAGAAGAGATTAGGAGGGAACCGATGTCCATGTCTTGGTTACCGTCGTTGAGAACAACCGGGAAGGAAACGCCCACGGCGCCGGCGGCCTCCATTAGAGTGGCTACAAATGAACCGATGAAAGGGTTTTACAGAGAAATCGGAAAGGAAGGTGAGGAGACGACGGGTTTTAGGTATTTATAGTAGAAGGCGGTGAGGGTATTTCAGGAATTTAAATAATATATTTGGGCCTTGGTGCGTAAGGAAGCCTAATGCTTTTATATATAAGGAAAGAGACTTGGAAATGAAGTTAAGAAAAAGGACAGCGTTTAGAGGAAATTGCCCCTCTCGTCAACGCCGAGCTTCCTTCCTTCTTCTTCTTCTTCTTCCATGGAGGGAGTTTCCTCTGTAAGTCTTCTGGAAAAGCAACTTCTCTTCGTCTTCTTTCTCTCTATGTTTTTTTCTGAGTTCAATTAATTGTGTTGCAGATTTTTGGTGGTTGGAGGCTGAAAAGGGCAGAATTCTGGGAAATGCGTCAGGTAGTTTCTTCTGATCCCTTATATTTTGAGCTTTATTCGTCTCTTTGCTTTTTTCTGCTGAATTAGGGCATATACTCCTGACAATACTTTTCCAAGAACTTGTCATGTACTTCGAATGATGGATTGATCCAATCAACTTATAATGTCTTTAAAATTGCCTTTTACAACTTCAAGCTCATGGAAGATCCTTTGGAAATGAGTGAAAGTGGTTACCACATGTAGGAATTATAAATCCTTGTTTAGATAGAAGAGCTATGAATACTTGTGGCATAAATCCTCCTTAGGATAGAAGGTTATATGAGTAGTTGTGACGTAAACGCTATTCTGGGATGCAATTTGAGATGCTTCCTGATATGAAACTCTGCACCTTCCATATCTCTGTCTTCTTCTCTATGATGAACTTCAGATCAATGATTCCTAGCTTTGTTTAAACCACAATTGATTCGTTTCGTGGTTAAATATAGCTACCATACTGGCTTACACCATGCATATTTGGAAACTGTTATTTTCTACTTCGAAAACTCAGATCAATGTCTAGAGTACAGTTTTCCTTGCAAGCTTTCATGTTTGTTTGATTGATCTATTCTAGACCAAGTACATTTTGTTTTGAAACAAGGGTAACCACATCTGTCCTTAGACCAGACACCGGAAGACATCAAAGGAATAATGTCATAGCTGAGTCTCGAACCTAGGATCTTGAAGAGAGCATACTCTCAAAGCCCAAATCTTCAACCACTGTGCCACCCCTTAAGGACAAAAATAATCTATCCATTTGATTGTACTAAATTGCTGCATTCTTATATTTTCATTGTTCAAATAAGAATGTCATAACTACAAATGTACCGGACAACTGTGCCCTTGTATTCTATAATTTCTTTTTGAAAGAAGGGCCCTTAAGCCAGGCACTGGGAGACGTTGAAAAAGTAATGTCACAAGTGAATTTCAAACCTTAAACTTTGAAAAGAACATACCTTTAAAACCCAAGTTTTGAAAACTAATATGCACATTGTTTGATCCTTTAGGAATCTGGAGCAGCAATGATTCATATTGGAAATTTGATGTAAAGTTATTGGAATCAGAAAAATCACTCGTTTGTGTAGCTGTAAAAGGATTGAAGTGTTCGGATATGAGATTGTACATGATCTTCACGAGCTATATTTTGATGCTCTTTAAGGTCATGCTTGGGAGAATGGTAAACAAATGAATTTTCATTTGTAGAATAGAATCAGAACGTGGGGATTCACTTTTATATGGGGAATTATTATTGTTTTCAAAGTGATCAATTTATAATGTCTCTGGTATCTATTCTTACCCTTATTGTTTGCCTATAATCCTTCTTTAAATCAAACACTTTTTATCATTGTTTTTTCTTTACGTTTTTAAAAGACTGGGATGTTGAAATAAGTTCTCCAGAGCTTTTTTTTATCAAACGAAATATAGACAAATTTTCCCTGTAGTAGAAAATGCTAATCTCTTTTATATTAGTAATTTATAGCATTATGATTTGTTAAAAGTACACAATAATGGTTTTAGAAATTCAAATGTTGTAGGATCAAGACCAAGTGTCCAATCCACGTAAGTTACAACAATTATAAATTATACCTATTTTTAATGGTTAGTATTGGAAAAAGGAATTGGCATCAAATTCAATTGTTAGTAGACAAAATAATAAAAATAAAATCATACTTGTGAGACATGTTTATAAATTCAGTTTTCAATATCCAAAAATCAAATAATAAATTTTTTATTATAGAAAAAAAGCCAATAATGATTAAAGCTTATAATTCTGTCACAAAGTAAATAAGAGCAAAGTTTTAGAATATATGTATTCACGTAGGAACAAAAAGGTTACAAGTTTCAATTCCACATTTTCAAATGTTGTTGAATCATGAAAATAAAATAAAAAAGTGAACAGAATTGACCATAAATTCCTATCTAAATCTATTGACAATTATTTCGGAAGTATCCACAACAAATTCAAATCACAACTTTGAGTTAGAAGAAAAAGGAACTAAAGCACGTGGATTTACCTCTTTTAGTCCAGAGTTGTTCAGTCCCAAGAGTAATGAATTCCCTCCTGTAAAAGCCTGTGGCGCCTGATAAAAACCAACACCATAGCAGAAAAGTATGTTTCTTGAACCACAGAATTTTTATGATCATTCATGAAAACCATGTCCATCTGGTTAGATGCTGCTTTTATACACCAATATAGATCTGGAGCCTACATATTTTGATGCCAGTGCCATTCCAGATGAAGTTGGCTGAGAGAATGCCAAGTGAGAGCGCTCAATAGCTACTCCCTTGCAGAAACTTTTCCTGCACCAGACAAAAACAAGATATGAAAACTCCATTTCATGTGTTGTTTCTTCTTTCTAATGAAGCTTATGGTCTCCTGTTGTGATAAGATCCAAGATCTATATTGATATCAAAAGGATGAAGAAAATACAAGATAACCTAAGTTTTAATAGGACTTGAAACCTCCATTTACTCTTGAGAACCTCTCTCAATCCTAATATCAAAATGGTCTAAACATTTGATAGTTTCCTCATACACAAGCCCTCTATTTACTAAAATACTCCAAGGTAAACCCTATCATTTTGGTCTTGAGTTAATGAGGAAAAATAAAAAGGGCCTAGCACTAATAGGAGCTAAGAGAGAGGACATGGAATATTTTGGCCAATTTGGTTTAGGTTTTGAGAGAGCTCAAAAATAGGGGATCCAAGTAACCACTAAACTTGGTTATCTTTGGATTTCTTTATATTTTGATATCAATAGAAAGTGAAACCTATGGGAGACCGATACTTGTACATGACACACTCTCGTATAATTAACTACTTTCTAACCTTCTTTGCATTTTATCTCGCGTAGGTAAATGCACAAAGGATCAAACATTCTGACATGGTGAGTCTCGAACTTGGGACCTTGAAGAGAACATATCTTCAAAGCCCAAGTCTTCGAGCATTGTGCCATTGGAGATAGGATCTAACATTCTTATCAATGATCTTTGAACCTAGAGATATGCAGCATCTAGATATCCAGTATGAGAAGTTTATTATTGTGAGAATCTATTATTTCGAATGATTTGTTTGAATATGACAAGCTATACTCTAGTAGTTTGTTGGGCTTTGCCATTTCAAAACAACAAAAAAAGGAAAAGTGAATGAAATTAATGTCTTTATACTTGTTTACCTTGCAGCATCTAACAATTGGCTGGCTATTTGCTTTCTTCTGTTGGCAGGAGTAACCCAAATGGCACGAACTCCACAAACAGCAGGAACAGCTTCTTCTTCACATAAAATTACACCATTCAGGTTCATACCCAACACCTCGGGATTATTAGTAGGTTTCTTCAGGCTGGTTTCTCTCTGGAAAGTGAAGTTACCAAACTGCAGATTAGTTGAATTGGGTTTTGATTCCTTCATCTTAGACTCTTCAGGTCTTTCATCCAGAAAAGATGAAACAACTTTAAAAGCTTTGGTTATTGGTTCTACAACTACACACCCTACAATTCTTCGGGATGAAACAAACAGATAAACCTGTAGGTGGGATAAGAAAAGTGCAGAAACAGATATATAAGAACCACAGTAAAAGCATAGTGGAATTCTGGGATATATGCAGCACATCATAATCAGACTTGGTCCTCAATGGCATAACAAATTAGAAGCTCTATTATACATATTCAGATGAAAAGTAAAAAAACAGAAAGCACAAAACCTGTTACATGAATAATTGTCAAATTCGATTGAGAATTCGAAAATGGCCCAATTACAGAAAGTAGAGCAAGCACCTGATAGTTTTTCTGCAATATCCATCCACTTCCCAGCTCTTTTTCCATCATCTTTACGACCTCATCAACCTGCCAACATAACACTTAGATTTCCCACCATTGCCAAGTTTCACCAAATTTTCTACTTCAACCATCCAACATAAGACAGTTGTTCTCAGTGAGGATTCCACATTACTAATTGATTTTGAAATGAATATGATATTAGAGCTCATTAATTCCAAACGGTTATCGATTAAGAACAAAAAAATTGAGACCCAATTTAAGGGACATTGATTATCATACATGGAAAAATGGAGAGACCTAAGATAGGTGGACTATATTGTGATAAGATCCAAGATCTATATTTTTTTTTTATAGGAAACGTAACACTTTCATTGATCCAAGATCTATATTGATATCAAATATCTAAGAAACTACAAGATAAGCCAAGTTTTGATAGGAACTTGGAACTTCTCATTTCCAAGATAATACTCCAAACCTGAGCCTTAATGATTCTTCACAATATTTGGATTAGGGGTGAACATGGGTTGGGTTGGGTTGGGTTATAGAGGTTTTCAACCCAACCCAAATTTTCGGGTTGGTCATTTTTCCAACCCAACCCAACCCAATTAAAGAGACAACCCAACCCAACCCAACCCTTATATTTTTGGGTTGGGTTGGGTTGGGTCATCGGGTTCAATAATAAATTATAATTATAAATATCTTTTATCAAATTAGTCATACATTATATATAAAACAAAATATAATCTTCAATCAAGGTAATGAAATGAATATAAATATACAATGATGTTCATATAGAAGATTTCAATTATAAAACATAAAACAAATAGATAATTAAAACAACAAAAATAGATGACATAATTCGACTTCAATAGAATAAATATATAATTAAAACCAACAAAGATGTTTTACATAATTTGACTATATATTTATCATGATATATAAATTATAAAGTTTTGAAAAAATACTAAAGATTATGGGAAATAAAAAGTCTAACAATAATAATTAAATAAATAAAAAATATAGACATGTATAATTATGTTATAGTATAAAAATATATATATTAAAACTAAATAATAATTTCGGGTTGGGTTGGGTTAATTTTAGGTCAACCCTTAACCCAACCCAACCCATGAATATTTCTTGATTTTCAACCCAACCCAACCCAAAAATTTATTTAACCCAACCCAACCCGTCAATTTGGGTTGGGTTGGTTCGGGTTGTTCGGGTTTCGAGTTGTTTGAACACCCCTAATTTGGATACTTTCCTCACTCACACCCACCCTCTATTTATAATTGAAAGCGCTAACAAACTCTCTAACCAATTGTATATATACCCCTATATTAATATCAATTCCTCTAAATGCCCAAATATATGATATGGCTCTTATCACCAACTGATTGAGAGATAAATGTTCATAATATTTAATAGTTCTATGAAAATAATTGAAGCCTGCTTTGTCATAACACTCATGGATATTAAAAAAAACAGTCCAAATTCAATAGAGTTGGAACCTTGTTCCTATGAGCAGAAGGGTCAGAATCCAACACCAACAGAACACGGCTGCCTTCAATACAATCAGCATCGATGACCCTTTCGTGAGACCATCCCTAACAATGATGCAAAAATTAGATTAAAAAGAAACCCAGAAACAAACCAGAGAAAAAAAAAAAAAAAAAAAAAACGTAGGTTGTACCTTAAATTGGATTCCACAAGTGTACTTCTTATGAAATTCTTTATGAGATTTTTCATCCCCTTCATCCCCACGAGCATATTTGATCCCACAAGTGGGACAAAAATGGAGCAAAAAATCAGACTGGCCTAAAAGCAAATGGTACTGAGCATAGCTTCTTTTCTTGTTCTTGACCACAGTTTTACTCGTTGAAGCCAATCCTACATTTGAGCACAAATCATCTGGAATTGGAATTTCTGTCTCAGAGTCGACACATTCTGGAATTTTCACATTCCTTTGTACCATATAGATTATAAAACTCATAAGCGACAGAAGAATCAAAAGGGTTTCCTCAATAAGCAGTTACAATTTCAGGGCGAAAAAGAAGAAGATGAAATCTGGGATACCTGCCGGAGTTTGGAGCTATGCGTTTATATGTGTTGATGTATTGATGCTCTGCATTTTCCCAGATCTTTAATGCTCCGTCGTCGGCGGCGGCTGAATTGAAGGGCTCCGGTGACTTGTGGGCAGTAATCGAAGAAGAGGGTTTGAAGAAGGTGCTGATTTTGGATTGCATCAGTGGAAAGAAGATTGAAGAAGAAGATTCGGGATTTTTTTTTTTTTTTTCTTGTTCTTTACTTGTGGAAGGTATATATTCTGCAGTTTTGCCGCCATGAAATTTCTGAAAAATTGGTCTCCCGCACTTTTTTTTTTCCCTTTTATGGTACAAATATAAATATAATATTCTTTAAAACTATTTTTACGTATTATTATATTGAATTTTAGTGTTTTAAACCTTATAACTTTGTTTCTGCAATTTGACTATGGGGATTTTGGATGTATAGTAAAAAATAACAAAATATTTGCTTTAATAGCATAAAATCAAAACTAATTTATTTGTAGTAAAAAATTCAAATTGAATTCTATCACTCATTAATGATAGATATCAATCACTTATTAGTGATAGATATTTATCACTGATTGAGTTCTATCACTAGTTATTGATAGATGTCTAATGTGTATACATTCAATTATTTTATATATATACTTTATGGTATTTTGCAACCGTTGATAAATTAACTATTTTCTTAGAAAAATATATACAAGTTGTCATTAGAAATCTATTCTTATTGGCATTATTTTTCAAATTTATTCATGAATAAAAAATAAATTCTAACCGTGACTAAATTGAAGAATCATACATTTATTGCTATTGGTATATTTTGCATCATAATCTTTTTTTTTTAATGCCCTTGTATTTATCATATAGATTAGTGACGTAATAATTTTATTATTTAAGTGTAAACTAGTTCAATATTAATGTCACAAGTTTGATTTTGAAAATCGTTATTTGTCTCTATTCTTGAATATGTACTCAAAAAAATAATGCCCATGTTTAAAAAAAAATAACCAATGCCCCTGTATCATTCTATGATAAATTTCATTTTGTTCATAAACACGTAAAAAAGTTTAAATAAATTCCATGAAAAAAAACATTTTTTTTGTATTAAAAACTTTGACTCTTTAAATACATATAAAAACAAAAAATCAACCAAAGAAATCAAAATCCAAACATATCAAATGATTATGGAATGAAAAGTAGTTGTATCATATAATTCATTAGTTGCAAGTTGAAATCACTGGCTTCAAATGTAGTTAAATAATAATTCTAACTTTTATAAAAAAAAAAATAATAATAAAAAACGCCGGTCGTCCTTGCTCACATCTATGTAAGGCTTTTGAAAGAAATAGAAAGAAGTAAACATTAGCCAGCTCAGGGCCACACTGCAACGTGACAACAGAATATTCTATATATATTGTCTTCGATTAATTAAAAGAATTGAATCAATAAAAAAAAGTTAATAATACCTTAACCTTAATATTGTATTAATTTCATAGTAAAAGGTTAATTATAAATGTATTGGAAATAACTTTTATACAAAGGATTTATTATAGCAAAAATTAAGGGTCTAGTGACAATTTTCATACATTTAAATTATAGATTAGAGTTACAAGAAGCTTACTTTTGTATTCTTGAAATTTCTTTCAAGTTCTATTTGAATCTTGCACTTCAAAGTGGATGTAGCCCATTTTGAATAAATCACTATACACCTTGTAACAACTCTCTATCTCTTCCCTTTTCTCTTTACTTTCCCGCAAATTCTTGTCTTGTATGTATTTTCTATGTATTGTCGTGTAACCAAAAGAAAGAAGAAGAACGATGGATTTCTTCAATAACGTTACCCGTACCATCTACTCATTGGTTCGTTCGATTTCATCTTTGGCAAAAGGGAAGCCAAAAAGGAAGCCATAACACCCCATTTTGCATGAACATTAAACTTCCTCAAACTCCAACAAATCTCTACCATTAACCATATTTGAATTGCCTTACTTCCATTTTTTGTTAGGAAAGCAGCTTGCAGAGTAATGATCTGCTTGAACTGTTATATAGTAATGATCTGTTACATAATTGAGATGGTAAGAACTAAAGCATTATATTACAAATTAAAATTGTGAACTTTCTAGGTAATACTTAACATCTTCTTCACTTTTAATGTATTAGACAGATGATAAATTGTTGGAATAATTAGAATAAATTCTTGTTGGTTAAAATTATATTTTTGTACTTAAGTTTAATTTTAGTTTGCAAATGACTGTTATCTTTTTTCTTTCTTTTTGTTTCAATCTAAAGACTACATTTAAGCTTTCTGCATAGTATATTCGTTAAAATTGCATTATTGAAAGCTTAGAATTTAAAATGAACAAAACATAAAAGTGTAAGAAGCAAAATGGTATTTTAACCATTCTTATTTTACGAGACTTCTAATTTTTCTTATGGAATTAATTTATTATAAATGTTTTAATAAATTTTTAGTGTTTTTATTTACTTTCATTTATATTTGATATCAAGAAAAAAAAAATTAAATGGAAAGAATGAATTAGAACAAAAGTATTATATTGTGTCTTAGATAATATTGATCTATGTTTGCAAACTCTCTAAAACATTCAGATAAAATTATTTATCGAAGATCTAGACTATTTCCTTCAAAAAATCATACATAAACACTTTTAGATCACTACAAATATTATAATTTCATAAAGAAGAACAAGCTTTATAGAACAAAAAGTAAATTAAATTAAAGGGAAATGTCCTTATAAATATATAGAACATGCATTTTTCAAGAGCATTTTTTCCTTCTTTAGTGGAAGGGAGAAATTGCTCCCTCCCAAAACACCAACTATTTTCAATCCCTCATATCAAATAAGATTTTGTGTTGCTTCCATTTTTTATCTCTAATATTAAACAAGGTTTTCGGTGACTTCAACTTCTAACCATTCATAACCTTTTATACGAATTAAAACTTTATCTCCTCTAAACTCTTCCAAACATTTTCGTACCCTACAAGGTTTTATTTCCTCCATATTCCTCAATCTTTTGGTATTAAAGATGGAAGGAAACCCGTCGTGTTTAAAGCACATATTCAAGTCTCGTTTGATAATTATTTTGTTTCTTGTTTTTTATTTATAAAATTTAAGCTTATTTCTATTCAAATTTCGTACCATGTGTTCCATCTTTCCTACAATGTATCCATTTTTCCTTAAGAAAGTAGGAGAATACTAACCAAACTTAAAAAACGTAACATAAACAAGTTTTTGAAAGCTACTTTTTTGTTTACAAATTTTGGTGTTGTTTATTAAAATATAGGTAAGATGTAGATATCCAAATAAGGAAAAAATGTATAGTAAGATAGTTGTTGTAGACTTAGATTTCATAAACAAAAAACGAAAAACAAAATAGTTATCAAATTGGGCCTTAATAATTTAAAAATGGATTTATTATAAACGATGATTTAATATATAAATGGTAGCTTATTATTTTAAATAATGTTGAAGTAAATATTATTCTAATAGAAGTTGTGATAAATTGGAAGGTAAGTTATTATAACAAAGTTATGATATATGGCATTTGTGGTACATATTATTATAATAAGAAAGAAAATATGATTAATCTCAAATGAAAAATTGAGATTTGTAAAGTGAGACTTGAGTTTGTGTCAACTTACTGATTATTATAATCATTAAATCAAACGGAAGGTAGGTTATAATAATTCAATCTTTTATTTATATAAATGATTCCAAGCACACCTTAATAGATTTGTGACACTTTTGCATTTGATAGGTAAGGGAGTAGTTTATGATTCTATCATATTGCTCATGTGAGGACTGATTTTAACAATAACTATATGAATTAACTTGTAGATTAGGTTTATATATATTTTGCCAAACCACCATTTTTATTGCATAAATAAAAATATAACATCATCGTGTGTATTAATTAAAGAGAGAAACAAAGTAACGCGAATTTAATTTTATAATTATTAATATATATCATAAATTTTATATTTTATATTTTAATATATATATATATATAGGTTGGAATTTCAAACTTTAAAATATTGTTTGAACCAAATAAAGAAACGATATAAGAAGCATAATGATCGCATATTACACAGCAAATCCAAGAAAGAAAATTTTCAAATATTTAGACATTTATGAAAAGATATTTTAGAATAACTTACTGGGTTGAGAGCAAATAGCCAAATGGCAAATGATGGTGAGCTGTTCATAATGGCCACTACTTTTTCAAGGGCTTTAAAGGCTGCCCCTTTGCCTTTAAAAAAAAAAAAAAAAAAAAGGCTGCCCCTTTGAGTAAAGGATAGAATGGGAAATATCTCAAGCTTTAACCAATTGAATGTTTACACCATTTCACTACCAAGACCTAGGTGGGTCAATAATTGATATTATATAGCCTTTCAATTCCTATCTTAACATGCCATGTCATTCTCTATTTAGATGTTCATTTATTTGTAAAGATAATATAGAATAATCTCCATCCATATCCAAACAATTGTCTTTTTCTAACATCAAACAAAACTCACATTTTTTTAAACAAGGACTTGAAAACAATCTCGTTTTTATATTTAGTTTAAAATATATTATTATTATACTTTCAATGGCCTAGACTTACATTAGGTTGTTTTGTAAGAAGATTATTATTAAACTAATTTTAATTAGATTTAAATTTATCATAATAATAATTTTAAGCTTAAATGAAAACACAAGAATTAAACTTTTGACATTAGTAAATTAATACATTAACCAAAATGCAACAAATTTTAATATTCAACGACAATCACATATTTACATTTTTACTTTTAAGTTCAATAACACAAGTCAAAATGAGTATAATAAATATAATTCATAGCAAATTAACATATAAGAACGAAAGATGATGATTGGTTAGTTTGTTGAACTATGTTTACCTTGTTTATAATTTGATAGATATGAAATGGATGAATGATAAAACTATAGCATAATTTCAACAATATGGAATAAAATTTGTATGAAGACAATTAATTGTAGAATTTAATGAATGATGAAGGACTAAAATGAAAATGTTAAAAATTGAAGAACAAAGAAAAATACAAACTACATTTTTGAAACTAGGATCAAAAGTTTCAAAAATTTAAAAGGTCAAAGATCAAATAAAGAGTATATAGAAGTTCAATGACCAAGACAAAAAATAATATCAGATAACTCTCCTAACTGTTTTCATCTCATTGTAGCTACTATAATTGCTTGCTCAATTGACTGGTTGCTTCCATCTTCAAACCAAAAGAACTTTTTTTTTTTTTTTTTCCATCAATCTCTCTTTAAACCATTTTTTCCTCTGCCTCTTTCCCTTGTTGTAACTTCTCAATCCATCAAACAAATAAATTAGCAACATTTTCCGAACTCAAGATGCAATAAGTACAACAGGAAAAACATTTGCAAGTCTCTTTCACAAATGAATTTACAAGCACAAGGTTTCCAAGGACCATTGATACTATCTATCTACATCGATGTTATCGAAGTGGAAAAGAACTAGATCATATTCGACCATGTAGCGAAACAGAAGGTATGCATGCACAACCAGCAATTCACAGCGTAAGCAAGAGGCAAAGATAAGCATCGAGGTAACCTCATTCTTCAACGACCATCGGCCGAAGTGAAGGAGTCTGCAAACCCTGCTGGCCTTGATGGTATGCTGCCCTTACTGTCTTGCAAATCGATATAACTGAAAGTGCTCCCTTCGGCTTCTTGCCACCCCTTCACCATTTGATTAAGGGGTAGGCTATAGTCAATTCCGGAATGCTCCTCTACGTCTTTGTCGAATGGCTTCCATTTCTCGACGAGTGGAGCTAGTACATTTACAGCATAACCCATATCAGGCCGTTGGCTAGGCTCCCTTGCAGTGCAATGTCCAGCTAATTCCGCAATTATGCAAATGCTTTCAAATACATCTTCTTTACAAGCCAAGATTGGATCCACAACAGCCATCAACTTCTCCTTGTCTGATTTTATATTCCAAAACCATGCAGCTAGATATCGACTTTCTTCAGATCGATCTTCGTCAAGAGCCATTAATCCAGTTAATAGCTCCATTAGCACAACCCCGAAACTAAAGACGTCGGCTTTGGTAGTAATTTTACCAGTCACTGTATTAATGAAACCATGAAAGTAAAAAAGTTAGAAACTAGTACTAACAATGAGAAAAATTAGTTACTCCAGGCTTTATTACTAACAAATTCTTTATTCTACTGTCATTTTTTAAAAAAACGTTTATAAAAGCCTATCGAAATTCTATCCCCCTTTTTAAGAAGTTCAAAGAGCAATTCCTATGAATAAACAATTTTATTCTTTAGCTACATTCAACATGATTTCAATTGTAGATTTAATTGATAAAAATTTAAAAGCTTACCAGCATATTCTGGTGCCAAGTAACCAAATGTCCCTGCAAGCCTGGTTACTACAGATCTTTCACCGTCAGGTGCAAGTTTAACCAATCCAAAATCAGCAACTTTTGCTCGAAAATCGTCACCAAGTAAGATATTTGAAGATTTTAAATCACGGTGGATAAAGCTCTGATGAGCTAAACCATGAAGATATTCCATCCCTCTTGCAACATCCAAAGCAATGGTTAACCTCTTCTTCCAAGAAAGTGGTTCGAGCTTAAATCTTTTCCAATGAAAAAGATGTCGGCTGAGAGCCCCTTCGGACATATACTCGTAAATGAGAAGTTTCTCATTTCCTGCAATCGAATATCCCAACAACGATACCAAATGACGGTGTCGTACCTTAGAAAGAACTGCAATTTCAGATTGGAACTCATCCATTGCTTTATTGCTAATTACACCTGACTCCATTCTTTTGACTGCTATTTTTGTTCCATCATCCAATTCTCCACTATATACTACTCCAAAGCCGCCACGACCGAGCTCATTCTCGGATGAAAAATTATTTGTCACCTTTCGTAGAACATGTACAGATATGACTAGACTTCCAGCTTCAATGACATGAGAAGGACCACGTTCATTGTGGTCCCTGCTTGTTGAACCGCTTCCAGTGGTAGTAGAAGAGCTATTATTGTTGTTATTGTTTTTATCTGCGACAACAATTTTAATCAAATTGTTGGGATCAGATGGATCACTAGGATGAATGACCAAAGAACTTGAAGCCTTGTCACTGAGTCTCTTCTTCTTACACAAATATATAGACAAAGGTACAACCAGAAAAGCAACAACTACCACACTTACGACAGGAACTACTGTAGAAACTATTTTAGATGCGTTGGAACGTTTAGGTGTTAGTCCCGAATTAGAACTCGATTCTGTTGTCGGAAGAGACTGGCTGTTGGAAGGAGATAGACCTTCAATTCCCGTCGACGGGGAAGTAGGAGATTGCTTACCATCTAACAAAGGGTTCCGACTAGTAACCAGTTTGACAATGCCACTGAATCGAGGCACAGGGGGTGAGATGTTATTGCCACTCAAATCCAACAAAGTAAGCGATTTCAAATTGGTCCACTTTGATGGAATCGAACCACTCAAATTGTTGTCCTGTAGACGAATCTGAGTAAGCGAAATTAAGGTGGCAAGTGAAGGACTCAAAGTCCCATTCAGATTCAACTTTGGTAAGTTAATGACAGAGACATCCTCAAATCTGCAGTTCAATCCCAACCATGGCCCTACACAAGGATCATTCCCAGTCCAAGCAGAGACAAGCCTCGAAGGGTACCCCATGGCACCGAGAAACTCAATCAGCACCGTCACTTGAGGAGCACAAGCAACCCCCGGCAGAGTTTGACAGAATTGGTTTGAAGAATAACTAACTTTTAATGCTTTAAACTTTGGGATTGGACCCATGAAGTTGTTATTATTCAAATCCAAACGACTTAAACTCATTTCAGCTAAGCTATTAGGAATCAACCCAACAAATTCATTACCATTCAGATTCAGATCCTGCAAAGCACTCAAATCCCCAATCTTATCTGGAATAGTTCCTGAGAATTGATTCCCATGAAGCCACAAACTACTCAAAGAAGTCATCGTCATCACGACATCAATCGAACCAGTCATTTTCCCTCCAAATTGATTGTTCAACCAAAACCTCGACAACAACATACCCTTAAAACTTGCCGGAATCTCACCGGAGATTCTATTATGAGAAAGCGACAACACAGACAAAGAGGACATAGACCCAAGAAAGTCCGGCAAAGGACCGACCAAATTACAACTCATACAAGTAAGATTCGTCAATTGAGCAGAATCGCTCAACGCCGGTGGAAACATCCACCCAGAAGTGGCATTCAAATTATTCCCATCAAGGGCAAGAACTTGTAAACTATCAAGGCCGTTGAAAAAATCAGCCGGAATGGAAGAGAAATTGTTGTAACCAAGAAAAGCATACCGAAGATTGTTCAAACCACTGAACGACGGCAATGGACCGGAGAATCCATTCCTCTGAAGACCGATGCTGGAAAGCATAGAAAGGCGATTGAAGCTCTGCGGCAAAGGGCCCTTCAGCCCCATTCCTTGGACCTGAATCTGCGAAACCCTAGAACCACGGCAGATAACAGAGGGCCATTTGTTGCCACATGGGTCGTTGTCATTGCGCGGCCATTTCAACAGCCATGGATTGTCCAACCCTTTTCTAAACTCATTGAGAACGGCAAGATCATTGGGGTCGGTAGCGCCAAACCCCACAGAAATCACAGAAACCAGAAGTGCTATAACGAGCTCTGTGTTGACGCCTCCCATGGCAGATCTGTCAAGAAACACCAATCTCCGAAAAAGACCATATGGGTCTTAAACTTTTGTAGAGAAGAACCTCCAGAATGCCATTTCCGGCGGTTTCTCGCAATACCCACATGAAATCCTGCAGAATTGGACCATTAAAACACCCCCAATTCGAAGAAGAAGAAAAGTGCAGGCAAGTGAAAAGTTGAATAAACAGAATTTGTTTCGTGTTGTTGTAAACAAAATGAAGCTATGGCGGAAGTTATGGATCCATTACGAGAAGAGGAGTTTCAGAAATGTGGGAAATTTGAAAAAAAAAACAGAGAAAAGAGAGGTTAGAGAAATTAATGGAGAGTATGAAAGTTGTGAGGGAATTTATGATTTGGTGAATGGGTTCTGGAAATGGGGAATGCCACGTGGCTTGTTAGTGTTCTTATTCACCTTCTTCTTTATTCTCTTTCCATTCGTCAGTGGCTCCATTGTTGTAGGGTTAAGGAAATTGTTGTGTTTGGCGGTAATCCGGCGCCATCCAAGGGAACTAACACTAATAGAACCAATACTTTTTTACTTAAAGTTAAAATAGAACTGTCTGTTTAATATTTCCCATCATTACATTTTTTTTTCCTTTTTCTTCTTTTCTAGTAGTTAGATAATTTACGTATGTAACAATATGGCATACATGGACAATTGCAAAACATGAGAAAGGAATGTCTTGTAAACATATTTGTTTAAAATAGAAATAAAAAAGAATAATAACAATGATTGAACTCCACATCCCAAACTCTTAATTCAAATTTATCTTCCCAACTTTTTTATTCAAACAAAAACTTTTTACTACCTTCTTAAAACAGTTTTTTTTTTTTTTTTTTTATCGAATGGGTAAGAAGCGCAATGGTTTCATTATTTAGTTGCAAAACCAATTCAACACTACTATCACAGGTTCGAGCTCGAGAATCGGTATTTGTCCCCACTCTCCCAATATGTACCCAAGCCTTCAATCATCATGCCATCCCTTGAGATATGGGTATTTTGGTTTTAAATTTACAACGATTTTCATCATCAAACTTATGATCACTTGTTAAATTGTGAAGTCAAAACACATGGGCGACCCATAACCATTCACTCTTTCCTTTTGCCCTACAACTCCCGTAAAAGGCTTGATATAAATGGAGAAAAAAATTGTCATGTGCGTGCGAGAGAGTGAGAGTAGCCACGCAAAAATTCATAGAAATTTAGTGTAGCGCAGTGACGATTGAAGAAAAGAATTGTAAATTCTTTTTGTAAATGTTTCTTCTTTGAATGTGTGCTGCAAGAGTGATTTTAATTCCATCCAAGAGTTTGTATTTTCTAGAGTGATTGTGAGTCTTTTTCTTGAGAGAGAAAAAAGAAAAGTCATTCTTAATTATTGTAAAACTCTTATTTCATTCTTTTCATATTTTAATGGAACTTGCATCCGTAGCAGAAAACTAGAGGTAGTCATCATTAGGTAAACCAGTATAAATTTGGTGTCAATTTATCTTCTCTTAACTTGATTTAATTTTTGTTCTTATTGCTTGAGAGTTGAGGTTAATTTATCTTTGCTTTTAAGCTTGACGTTTTCAAATGATTGATTCTGCATTTATAATTTGGAATACAAACTTGATTTGAGATATGACAAAATATATAATTGTTTGAATTGTGTATTTTTTAGATTGATTATATTTTGTTGGCATTGAGCCAATTTTATCTAAAGTGGTAGTAGAGCCAGGTTGAAGAACGATGGTTGAAGGAGATGAGAAATTAGTAATTTTTATGGAACGGAATTTTCATTTTGGAAGTGCCAAATTTTGGATCATGTATATTCAAAAGATTTGCATTTACCGTTAGATAGGAAAATATTTGGCACCGTTCGCTTGATTTTGACAAAGAATGTGCAAAGTAGTGTTGCAAATGATCGAACCTATGATCGAGATATTGAATCGGGTTACCATCAAATAATGAAATCACTAGACATGAATCCCTTCGATTGTAGATGCAATATAGATCTATACATATTGTATCCCCATAAACATCAACTATAATTTTTTTTTTTTTTTGAATTCAACAATTAGAAGTCTTAGAATGGAAATTTATGGATTCATATCAATGAAATCGAGTTATTGCTCTTGTTGACCCATACATTTTGAGAAAGCATATATTATTAACTTGAGATGAAGTTTTCCCTCTCTAACTCTTAGAGAGAGAAACTCTATAGTTGGGCTTCGAGAAAGTCTCCCTAGAAACCATATCGTAAGCGTTTCAAGGCACCACCGTGTGCGTTTTTGGGCCCTCGGCAATTCTCTTTTGAGTACTGGGTATGGGTGTTTCGTGGGCTCTTTGTTGAGCACGGGAAGAGAAGCTCACAGAGAGCTGTTTGGTACTCGTTCAAAATATTTAGGGGGCTGGCAAGAGGATGAAATAATATCATAAAAGGATGTTTATGAAAGCTTTTTTTTTTAGAAACGTTTATGAAAGCAAAGTTTACAACCAAACAATGAAACCATTGCGCCACTGACTCATTCAGTTACAAAAGTTTATTTATTTACACTACTACAAAAATGAGATTAGATGACACTTATGAAAAGAGAGTTTAAGAAGGATATGCTGAAAAAAGTGTCATAAATGAAAAAACGCGTTTTATGACACTTTATTAGAATCATATTGTCATAAATTTAAATTCACATTTTATGACACTTTATTAGAATCATATATATATTTTTTAAATTGCCAACTAGAATTGAGCTCTACCAACATCTTGTACAACTTAGTAACCATGAGATTACAAATTCAAATCTCTCATTCCTCTCCCAATATTGTTGTATAAAACAAAAAATATATATTTTTTAAAGTTAAATGTTATAAAAAAAATTAAGATATATTTTTTTTGTAAGATCCAATAATAATAATAATAATAATAATAATAATAATAATAATAATAATAATAATAATAATAATAATAATAATAATAATAATAATAATAATAATAATAATAATAATAATAATAATAATAAGATAAAAGGACATTTGGGCAAACAACGCTCTTCATTTTTCGCGAAGAGAGTCTATCAACAAGGGTTTTGGTGGATCAGAAAAGGGGAAGTCGGCGAACATGGGTGAGGGTTTTCGCGATCAACAAGGGGAACGAGCTGGTTTGGGTTCGATTGTGGTGTTTATCATGGAGGTTGGAGCTTCACAAATAGGTGAGTGACTTTTCTTATGTGTTTCTCCATTGTGGGTAAAGGAACAAGGTTTTTTTTGTTGATTTTACACTATTGATGCTTAGGGTTGAAGGGATGGGTGAAACAGCAGATTGAAAACCCGTGGGGATGATTGGAGATGCGAGATTGAAGTCACGCATCGAAGGAGGATTGATGATTCGGGCGAACCCATGATCGGGCAACAGTGCGTGGAATCTCTACGCCAACAGGTAAGTTGCCTTCTTGATCATAAACCACTCATAAAGATGTTTGTGATTGTATTCACTGAAGTGAAAGGAATTTTCCTAGAGAATAGATGAAGGTTGTGTATGGGACGGTTAAATTTGATGAAATTGTTGAGGAGTTGAGGGATGGAAGTATACACTGGAATGTTTAGGATAAAGATATAGTGAAGTTGCTAAGTGATATAAGTTATATCTTGATTAAGATGGCATGGGAAGTATTAGGACATTTTTCTTGTGTGTTGTGAAACTTAGAAAGTGATGCGTAGTGTATGGTATTAACTAGGTGTGGACAAGATGGGTCAATGGTTTGCTTTAGTGGTGTTTGTTTTAAACTTTGTATATTGTATACTCATGGTAGACCTTGTAATCAAGTGGTGGAAAAAGAGAAAGACTTGAGAATGAGGTATTGAGAACAAATTCATTGGCTAGTCTAGTGGATTAGATAAATGGTTGGTGAATGCAATAGGTTGGGTATTTGCATATGTTTGTGACAAGGAGTACTAGCTTAGACGATGTATAACTATTTGTACATTTTTTTTACTGAATGCTTAACTTGAACTACAAGTGGATTTATGTATGTTGAACTTGTATATGTAGGTGGAACACTGGCATTTTTATTGTTTTTCTTTTCAGGTGTACTGTGTTATTGGTATGTTGTTAGTCAAGGTGTTGAGCTTTTGGAAATTGGGATATTTTTTTATTCGGGGTGTTACATTTTTATTTTATTTTAAAGTATAAAATGCTATTAAAAATGTTAAACTGAAGTTATAATATCGTAGTTTTCAATTAAAAAAAGTTATCAATGGAAAAGAAGAATGCCCAAATTTTAATTCACGTAAAAAAAAAGAAGAAGTTTTATTCTACTCACCTCAGTGGTTCAATTTCCACAGTTTTATTGTTGTTTTCCTTTTTCTCTCTATATCTTGTACTATTCTTACCTAAAATTATTTATAACCTATTAGTCCACTTCAAAAGTTGAGGTATTTTCAAGCAATTCTCTCAATCTCTCAATATAATTGGTTCAACTGTGTCCTTTCATGTTTACCTTATTAAACCCAACGAGCTCTTATTTCTTATGCAATAATTTAATTTTGTTAGCCTGCGTTTTTCAATGGCAACCAAGTCAGCCTCTTTAATTTTTGTTTCATGTTTATGGAGAGCATGTACTATACATGAGAATGAAAATAGAAGGCTTAACAATGATATTTTTAGAGGAGTCAGAACAGAAGAAGATGGTCTAGTTTGGTCGCTCTAAGGTACATTTTTTTTCTGCATTGTTTTTTATTTGATTCCATATGCCTTTTTCATTTACTCTTCAATGATACAAGTAATTAAATACCAACCATTCAACATGAATCAAGCTTTGAAGAAGCAACTTTGACAATTAGTTTTTTTTCAAAATGCTTTTCTTTTTCTATATAGGATCTAAAAGATGGAAAGTGGAAAGAAGAGGAAGCAACAATTATGGTTCAAGGAAATATGAACGGTAGAAATGTTGCTTTTCGAAATTTTTATTCTTGTTATCATTTTAATGCAGGGGTCTGAATCTTCATCCACACTTACCGTGTAAGAGATATATGTTACTACATTTTTTTAAATCAATATATTACTATATTAGAACAAAGTATTTGTTCTTTTTAGTATTTGTAAATGTGAACTGCAGTAAACTTGTTGCCTATTAACCAAATATAATATATTTTTATTTACTTCTCATTCATGATCTCGTTTATTAGTGAATGACTAACATGATCTCTCCAGGTTTTGACTAACATGATCTCTCCAGGTTCAAGAGCAATAGCATTAACATTACTGTAAAACTCAAAATTGCGAATAAAACAATTGTTTTCGTAATGGGAGAGATAAGACATTAAAAGATTTCCACAAAAAGCACTTTTCTTTATTTCTCAACTTCTCTTTCTCTATTTTTTTTTTCTTGTTCTATCTTTCACAATGGAATAAGCTATATATTTATAGCCTATTACAAGCTTGTTCCTACAAGACACTGTAGCCATAAATTTGCAACCATTTTAGCATTCAATTACAAAAAACCATTTTGCTACTAACTCCTATATTTAAGGCCCACTAACTCTTTAGTAAAAAAACTCCCACCAACAACAATTAAACACAATAAAATATAGCATTAAAGTTTAAATTAAGTTAATATGTAGGGGTTGGTGATTAATTTGGCAGGGCATGACCTTGAGTGGCAGAATTTAGTTTTAAATGAGCAGCTCAAGAGATAAAGGACGTGATTACACTTAGGTAAGTAATTAAAACTCTACAATCATGCATATTTTATGTGAATTGTGGCTACCTTGTAGCAAAGGTAGCCACATGGTAGATTATATATGATTTTCATTGTTAAAGCATGTGTAAATTTTTTTTTGTTAGTCATAGGGGTGTCGTTATGCTGCTGAAATTTTGAATTAACTTTTCTATTTTATTTACATGCTTCCATTATAATGTTGCATATACTTTTGATTTCACTCTATTATTTGTCGATTGCCCAATTCTTCTAGTCCTTGAATTTGATGTGTTTTCTATGAGTTTTGTTGGATTTTCTAGCTACAAGAACTCCGAATAGGCAGTCACGGTATGATAGAGAAGCTAGTTGAAATGGGTACGTCTTCTATGTGTGTGTGTGTATATATATATATTAATGTTTTTGTTCAATCAAATGGGTGAAAATGTGTTGGAGTTTGGAATAATTGTTGGTTTGTCTCAGGTACCAATACATTCTCATAATCGATGTATGTATTAAAATTTCTAATTTATATGCATGCTTCCATTATAATGTTATGGATACTTCTAAACAATCCTGCAGGAAGTTGTTGAGTTTGTCAAGTAGAAAAATGAGAGGTTTATATGTAATGTAGATGGTTGAAGTTCTTTTCTTATCAATAAGAAAGCTCATATGTTATTATTTTTTTCTTTTTGCCAAATCTCACATGTTATTGTTAAGTAATATGTTATTACTTTCTATGCAATATTTACATGCATGTGCTTATTTTAGAACTTTATATGTTTGACCTTTACAATTATTTTGGTTGTTTTAATTGTTCTTATCTAGGTTAAATGTTGGAGCCGAATTTGACTTAGATCCATCTTGAGTTGAGGTATAACTCTGAACTATGGGTATAATAACAATGTCCAACCATACATTTTTCTTCTGGTTTGTGTGATTAAGTTTTAATAGCACAACTAGTTAATGACTTATTCTACTAGTTTTTTTTTATTGATCAATTTGTTGATGTCTCGTTTCTATATTGTTGAAGCTAATATATTGGAGAATTTGTTTATTTTCTTATAGTGAATGCTTTGCAAGTTAAAGAGGTAAACTTTATCTACTAATTCCTTAAGGTTATGTTAGTTTTTAACATATAGGCACATCTGTTTAAATATTTAGTTTTAGATTGAAGTTGAAACATATATTGATTTGATGCTTATAGGGCATATGGCCATGAAAATAAAGAGGCTAGGGAAAAGACATGTATTGAAGCCTCCAGGCGTTCAAATTTTGATGTAAGCTTCATTCTTTTCTTCATTTTCTTTTCTTGCTTAAGGTTCTGAAATATTTATTCATGCATACTCGTTAGAATTACTTAAATTTTCTTTTTTTGCTTGAAGCTCTTTTCTTATTGGTAAGAAAGCTCATATGTTAATGTTAAGTAATATGTAATATGTGAAGGTTGTTTGAAACTCAATTTTTTTTAGGTTTTGCATGAACACACTCAAAGGATGAAGCGGTGAAGAAATGCATTCATTCTTTACTAGTTATTTTTGTTGTAAAAACTGTGTGAACATTTATCACAAGTGTAATATTATTGTCCTTTTGTTATTTTGTTCGATACAAATATTTTAAGTCATCAATAAAATTTTATTTGTTGACAAGTCTTTTATTGGTGAAGTTATTTTTCTTGAAGAATATTATGTATGTATGATAATAGTTAAGAGCAAAAAAAAAGGTTGCAAATAGACACAACAAACGTCATGAAATAATATAAATTGATAATAAAATATTTGTCAATAATTAAATATATATGATTAAAATAAAGAGTCATGTTTGATTATTTGATGATTAAAAATAAGTGTCAATAAATAATATTTATTGATATTGTTTAGGTGTCATCAAACAAAGATTAATGATTGCATAAAAGTATCATCTATTGTTTTTCAATGACACTTATTAAAAAGTGTCAACTAAAGAGAATAGATGATGTGCGATACAATGATGGTAGAAAAGTATCATCTAAAATGTTTGTGACACTTTTATGTAATCATTATATCCTAGTTTTGTAGTAGTGTTATATACTTAGAATTTCATATTTATTTATATATACGATCTTTAGTAGAGTTCTTTACCTAGATATCAATCTTTGTTTTGTTTACTATAAAATATTATATATCTAACCAAATTTAAAAAAAGAAAAAAAGCAAAGATATTCATGACTTCAAAAAGTAAGACAGTATAATTGATAAGTACAAATTAAAAGTAGTGGAGTAGTGGAGTAACCAAATTTTTGTTAACTACAAAATTGAAAAAAAAAACTTCAATTACATGAAATAATATTATAAAAGGATGTTTGTGAAAGCAATATAATTAAAAGTAGTGGAGTTTTTTATTTTTAATTTTTTTTAATTTTAAGTAATGGGGGATGACTATTGGTTTATATGGAAAAGAAAATTGGTGGCGAACATGGTTGTGTCCATAATCAATGGCCTGAAAGCAAAGTAAGATGTCCAGGTCAGTGTTAATTCTAATTCCGTCTCTAATTTCAATAAAGCCACCCTGTCTCTTTTATCAACTGACCTGACTAAATTGCAACTCAAAGACATTATGATATCATCATTTTTATTCCTAAATTATGTATATATTTTCAAAAATAAAATTAAAAAAAAAAGAGAATTAAATCATTGCATTCAAGCTAAAAGAAATTTTAAAAATTATTACATTCAGATTAAAATTTATGAAGTTCTCATATCTATCACCGGTATAGGTAGAATGACTTTTATTGTGCTTATAACAAATAAAGGTGACGAGGTTCAAAAATAGCTTTTTTTAACGACAACTAAAAGTGGAAAATTCAAATTCAAATTAATTATTATGTTATATACAATGCTACTGTAACTTTGCTCCTGAACTCTGTCAAACAAGCCTATGTAACTAACTATATAATAAATCTCAACATAAAAATTAACCATGGGATAAACATCAAGATATATGAAATCCTATTTAGATAAAAGTAACAATGTTCTAATAATATCTTGTATAACTTAGGCATCGTTGGATAAATATTTGATTTTTGATTTTTGAAATTTAAGTCTACCATAATTACTTTACCATATGTGTTTTCTTATTTAAATATCTATATTTTACCTATATTTATAGAAATGAAACCAAAATTTGAAAGAAAAAAAAATTTCCAAAAACTTGTTTTTGTTTTTAAAAGTTAGTTAATATTCACATATTTTTTCAAAAAAATATAGATGCATTATAGAAAAAGTGGAACACAATCGTAGAAAATTTGAATAAGAATACACTTAAATTTTAAAAATAAAAAATCAAATGATTATTAAATGGGGACTTAATAATCAAAATATTAGAATTTGAATATCCTTACTCCTCTTTGTTGAATAAAAACAAATCCTATAAAAAAAATTAAGTGAAATCAATTCAATTTTATGAGAGATCAATTATGTGGTGGAAATGGGAGAGAAGGAAGGCATGTGGATGAATTGAGAGCCTTCATTAAAATCATAGGAGAAGAGAACTGAAAAAAAGAAGAGAATATATGAATAATTCCCTTTCACTGCCCAATGCCAACCTATCAAACAAATTGATTCCTTTTCCCTCCAAAAATTCCAATAATGTCCACAAAAAATCTAAATTGGTCCATCCTTTTTAAAAAAGGGATATTGATGATTATTGATAATTAGAAAAGGGCAATTATGGGAAAAACAAATGAAAAGAAAAAAAACAGATGGGTTGAAGCCATCTAAGTAAACTGCCATGCTGTCTTAGCTTAGGGCATTGCTGTTTGGTTTGATCCCTTCAATATGAACAAATTGGTCTCAATCTGTGTCTAGTTTTATCATCAATGTTTTGGTTGTTTTTCATTTGGTTGTGGAGAGGAGGGAGACATTCCATGTGCCAAAGTCTTTGTACATTTCACTTTATTTTTGTAAATAATATGTTTTGATTTTAGTTTAAATATCTTTTCTCCCACTCTTTTAATGATGTTTTTTTTTAGTTTAACAACACATGAAAAGAAGATTCAAACTTTTAACTGCTTTTTACATCATTCCATTGAAACGGTTTCAATTTTCTTCACCTTTATATTAATTTGTTATACCAAACTCTACATATCTATATTATAGAGGGTTCTTATTCTTTTGTCGGTTTGTTCTTTAAATAAAACACTCACAAACCTTCTTCTCCTTCGTTCTCGATTTGTCTTTAGAAATTGAACCATCCAAAATATTACTTTTCACTTTTTAAAAATGGACTTAAAACAATACCATCCAAGTTTTTAACATGTCAGAATAAGCTTTCTTCAGATATGTACAAGAAAATGTTTCAGTGCGTTTAAAATTTTGAGTCAATTTTATTTCTGTGGAATTGAGTAAAACCAAGTATTTTTCTTAATTTTAATTATTCCATGCCAACAAATAGTTTCTTTCTTCTAAATTTCTCAAACAAAAAGAACTTTTGGAATTCGAGGCCCATGGGCTTTTATTTACAGGACAATGACTTCAAGAACAGATATGAGTTCATTGAAACTTTCTGTTTTGGGTTCATTTGTTTGTAGTTTCACATTCAAGAACAATACCTTCCACTGTTTCTGGTTTGGCTTCATGATGAAATTTATTGGGCACAAAGAGCATTGATTATGGTACAAAGAAAAAGAATGTTCATATAAAATGACCATGTCTTGCTAAGAAATTCGAAACTACTTATATAGTACTTCAAATATTAAAGTTACCATGCCACACATCTGTTTTTTGTAAGAGTTGCATTTCACGACAGTTTTCCCTTTTTCCACCCGACAAGAACAGGAGGTGGTTGTTTAATTATCTTCCTGTAAGCAGGGAAGACCCCGGTGCCACTGCAGGTGAAATCTGCGGTTCGATCACTTGGATAAGTCCGGCAGCCAGCCTTTGTGTCAAATCCTCCACAGGTATCTTCATCACATCCTTCCTCATTCCAATATCAGCAGCATATCTACTGGCACAGTACACCCCAACCGCTGTTGCTGCCATTCCATAGATGTTTGTTGTCACAAGACGCAATGGTGTCGAAAGAACCGCTGCCAGAGGCCCTCCGATGATCGAAACTGCTTGCCCACTTTGTCCCATGGTCCTCTGATCAACCACAAGCAGCCCAGTTTTGCAGTATATTGCAAAGTCTTCACAGTTGTTTTTGAATACATTATAGCATCCAAAGCCATTATCGAGTAGGTATTTTGCTCGATGGACCACAAGATCGTCTGGATCAGAGATAGCAAGGGTGCAAGTTCCACCTCTAGCTTTGGCAAGAAAAAGAGCAGGGTTGACAGCATACTCAAAACGATACAAAACTCCACCAGCAAGAAAACAGTTCAAGCATGAGGAGACCACCCCATTCCCTTCTTCCAAGGGGAGGCAAGTTGGGCATGGCACGAAGGATCGAGCAGGTCCAGAACTTACTAGTAACACATCGAGCACGGTCCCAGTCCCTACTTCTTGACCTCTTCTGGTAAAATGAATGACTCTGCCATCTCCAACGTAGATGCCTGAAGTGTTCCCATCAGCCAAATATATTGGAGAAAAAAACCATAAGCGACATAAGTAATGTATTTGTTTTGGTTTTAATCTAATGTCAATAAAATTTACTGTCACTATACTTATACGATAATCATAGCATAACCAGTGTATTGTGCTAGAGAATCTGAAAACATAGCATGTCAGCAACTTAGAAGAACGCACACTGATCCAATTTTATTTATAATGATCCATACTTTCAAGAAAACAACAAAGAGGTATACAAAAAATAAAGGGTGGCATCCTAAAAAAAACAGTCTCCAATCAAATAAAATTATTCATAGAGAATAATTACCAATAATCCTAGAAATGGAGGCCCATAAAAAAATATAGAATATCTCCCAACGATCTCTACAGCCCTCTAAAAATTATATTGATCTCCAAATCATGAAAGGGCGAACAAACAAGACACTCCCTAACCATGCCTCTATAGTCTCTTGGTCTTGTAAACTCAATGCCAAACTCCTCGAAAAACTAATTCCACAGTTACGAAGCCATCTCGCAGTGCCACGAAAGATTGTCAAAATCCTCCACTACCCTCTTTGCATAAGTTGCAACACTGTGGTCCTACGAGAGAGGGAACCTATTCCAAAACCATGGCTAAATTTTCATTCGATCGATTAATGAACAAGCTTGATCCCAAGCTTAATATTCAATGGTGATCCTTCAAAAAGAATACCAGGGGAAGTGGTAACAAAATCCAAATTCTAAAAGAGATACTTTATGTTCTGGAAAATCACAAGCTAATTGTTGTGCAAAATCCAGATTCAGATCTAATCCAAGAACAAATGCACAACAGAGATTCAAACAAATAGAAAAGAGAAGGATGGAGAAGAGACAACACCAGATCTATAGTGGTTCGGGACGTCCCTACTCCACTGTTATGGATCGATTGAGCTTGATCGATTCACCATCATAATGCTATTGAATCAATGTACAAGGGCTCTCTATAGGTCTAGGGTTTAGATCTCACTCTCAAATGAACAAAAACCCCCAAATGGAGCTTATATATGTGCTCCTACACATCTCTCATGATTAGACTAATCTAACCCTCTAATTAACCCAAGTTACACTTAACTCATCTAGGGCTAATTAATGATGTGTATTTCACCTGTTACACTAATTAAATTCAACATTCAACCGTCTGAAAGAAGAGCAAACTATTCTTGAGAGCATCACACAATCTTGATATCCAACAGAACTCCATATATATGAGCCACATTGATAGAAGTTGCTTTTGAGTTCAATCTCAGAAACCAATAACTTCTAACTAAAAAGTGTTGATTGATTTAGAAATTTCAGTACAAAAGTTCAAGTATGTCAATAAAAGAAAAGAAGAATCAAAGATCGGGCTTATATAATGCAGTCTCAAATATCAAACCAAACCATCACTCTCTGATTCAATTAAGATCCTCCATCTAAAGATTTCCTCTGAAATTGAGTTGAACTAAAGTAAACCATCAACACTTCCAAATTACCCAGCAACCCAGATGACTATTAGGGGCAAATTTAATTTCACTGGAATCATCTCGAAAACTACAGGCCATATCAATTTCACACGAAGAACAAAGAAAATCTAGAAAAAAAAGAGGATAAAGGAAAGAGCGAGAACCATGATGAGCATAAATATAAGCAGCCCTCCAAGAGTAGACATGATCACCAGGCTTCAAGCCCTCCCGATTGACTCTGCAAGCAACCAAACAAAATTTCATGAAAGTAAAAAAAGGCAATGAAATTGAAGAAATGAAAGGAAACCCAGATGGAATTGGTCAAAATGATCACAACCCAAGAGATCAAAACCTGTAATAAAACTGAGAACAGAGAGAATTGGTGGATCAGCATGAGATACCTGTTGGAAAGAAGCCCCATAGCAGTTTCTCTTAGTTTGCCCTCTTCTCCAATGCGGAAGGGTGAAATGGGGTTTTCTTCGTTAAGAAGAATGCGAGAAATGGTAAAGGCCAGAGAAGCGTAAAGGGAAAGAGATAACGAGGAAGTTGCGATTGTGCCCTCTGGCATGGGCGTGCTTGTCTCGATGGCCGAAACTAAAAGGCGCGTGGGATCAGTGTGTGTCGGTATTGTTGCACCCTAATTTGTAGATTTAGATAAACGTTTGAAGTCGGTTCAAGTTTCAACGCTTAGTGGTGTTTGTTTGACATATTTAACTAGGATTTAGCAGGAGTATTTATTAATTCCTCATAAAAATTTACTTTCTAACGAGTTTTTATCAACTCTTCTTCATTTTTTTTTTTAAAAATAACTCTCATTTTTAATCATTTTTTTATAATTACTTAATCATTTATAACCACTCATTTTTAATCATTCATTTTAAATCAATTAAAATAACTCATTTTTAACCATTCATTTTTAATCATTACTTTTTTAACTACGCAAAATAACTACTCATTTTAAAATCTACATCCAAACAAGGTTTTGACTCTAATTTCTCTACATAAAAACTATATCCAAAAGAGTTTTTGACACAACTCTTAATTTTTAACTACTCAACATAACTCTCTAACCTAAATACTATCTAAACATGTCAAACAAACACCCCCTCAAAGGGTTAAGTTGTGATGTGATTAGTGCATTAAACAAGAATTCTCTTTTAAAATAAAGGAAAATTGTCCAAACCACCTATAAAATATGATACTTGTAACAATTACCATGGGCTTATGAAGGGACTAGGGGGGCTATGGCCCCAAAATTTTTGAATTTTAATATTGAGAATGTAGTTCGGATCTTTTTTTAAAACAGAAATAGATTATATTATATATAATTTACACTTTTATTAGAGATTTTGCATATGGTGCAGGGTAATTTGGCCCCCGAAATTTCTGCCACGATCCAATAGCTCACGATTGTTGAAATTGGTTTTTAGTTGTACTTTTATATTGTTTTTAAAATACTTGTCCGTACCTTTCATTCTTTTTTTTTTTTGTATTTATTTTTCCTTTTCCTTTTCCTTTTTTGTATTTATATTTTTTGGCTTCAGTTTTCTTCTTTCTTTATTTTTTTTTCTTAACACATTCTTTTTCATTGTCTTTTTTATTTTATTTTTTGTATCAAACATTTGTAAAAAAAAATAATTAATTAATAATTTGTTTACACTTATATTGTTTATAAAACATAGTTTGCTCCCCACAATAATCATGGTTTGTGGTTCGCGTGAACCAAAAAGGTTGTAAGTGTAATTTATAGTTGTCACTTACCTAATCATTAATATTTTTTAAGCATTTCATAATTGTAGGTTAGGAGATTTGCTTGGTAAGAATGGTATCCGTACATTTATGAATTTAAAAAAAAAAAATTCCAGTCCCCCCAAACCCTGAACCTTGGATCTGCCCCTGAGAATTACATCCTTAAACTAGTGATTTGATTAATTCCACTCCTTAAAATTTGACAATTGTTGCAATTCACTTCCAAAATTAAATTTGAATATTATAATGAAGGGTATAATTGTTATATCCAAAAAAATCTTCATCTTCTTCGCCTTTCATGATCTTTTGTTATTTCTTCTCCTAAAATAAAAATTAATAAATGGTAAAATATATTCCTTCATGATAACTTATTTCCATGTTTTTTTTTTCTACTCTCAGTTCGTTCTCTTAACTCTCCTTTGAGTTTTTTTTTTCTCTTTGTTTCTTCTTTAATCACGGTTTTTATTTGTTAGAAGTTCAAATTGATTTTTTACATTGTATGTTCCAAACACAAACACCGTTTCTTTATACAAAAAGTGAACAGTATTCTCATATACAATTCAAACACCGTCTTTGATTTCCAAACCCATGGGTATCTACAAAAAGTTAAACCAAACCGCGTCTAAGAAATGATTTTCTGCAAGGTAAGAAGATAAAAAATAGAAAGAAAAAAAAAAGTAACAAATACAATAATCCGAGATGTGGAAAGTTGATTTGTCATACACTTTTTCCGTGGGCCTCTGTAGAACGAGTAAAATTGGAATTAGCTAATTCAAAATGATGGGGAATTAGAAAGCAAATTAAAAAGTGGGGCACTACTACAAAAAAAGACAATACTTGACACCTGTTGAATGTCAACTAGAACGTTAATTGACGGTTTTCCAAACGTCAACTATACTGTTGTCAAGTAATGTATCTTTACTTGACGGTCGGTTAACCGTCAACTATATATACAGTTGACATCCAGTATTTATCAAATACATAAGTGGGTTGACGGTTGTAAAACGTCAAGCTTAGTTTCCTCATTGACACTATGAAAGCATCAAGTACAATAATAGGTTTGACAGTTGAGAACCGGCAAGTATAAGATATTGATTGACACGTAAAAAGCGTCAAACAATATATTCTTTTAAAAAAAAAAAAAAATTAAAATATTCATTCCACAATTTTTCCGTAAACTTGAAAGTATTCCTGCAAATCTGAAAGCATTATTCAAACTCAAATATTTAATAGATTTGTAGGAACCGTAATAATAATATATATTTCATCAATCAAATGTTCCACCATGTACACAAAAAAGAATATAAGGATATATTGAACCTTTTGTTCCATGTACACAAAAAATAACCTAACTAGATTTCTAGGAAATGTTCCCGAATGATTTATTCTTCTTAAAAGTACACTTCAAACATTAAATATCTCATAGATTTCCAACAAGCAAAGTAACATGTATATTTCAAGAACCAAAATAACAACCTCTATCAATTCAAACACAAATACCTACCAAGAGTTTAAGAAAAAATAACTCACATAACTTAAACTTAAACAAACATTATCTAAAAAAAGTGAACATTCCTCTATATATTCAAACACAAAATACCGACCATTTCTCAACTTCATTTTTTTATACAAAAAAACAAGACTTATTATACACAAAAGCAACAAATATGAATGAAGCAAATTTATGTGAAAAATAAGAAAACACACAATCATTAGCCACAACAGCTTTCATGAACATTGTTTATCCTTGCCTTAACACTTTTCCATAAAAACGTTTTCCAATCATCTTACATCTTAAGTGCATGCCCTACATTTAATTCAAACCAAAATGAAATACTAGGATTAGAAAATAAAAAAAAATCAAACAAGTGAAATTCTGCAACTAGTTGTTAAGTATTGAACAAATTACTCATGTCTACATTCTAGAATCTTAATCAATAATCAAACAAACAGTTGAGCTATATGCTTGTGTTCCAAATTCAGTTCAATACCAGCAGTTTAACAAACATTCAGTTAAAGCTCAAGTTCAACTCTACCTACTTGAAACTAACAGAGGCAGTGAAGTTCAAACAGTTACAATAAGATATTACAAGCAACTCTCAGTTTCCTAACAACATACATGTTGAATGAATTTGCAGAAAGTTAAAGTCAGTTCCAACTAAGTCCAACAAAGTCAAACAATTCAATAGTCCTAAACAACAATAACAGTTCAAGAAACAATCAGTTCAAGTAGTTGCCCAACAATCTCAACTGAACAGTTATTTGAATATCAGTACAACAGTTCCATCTCAAGTCTAGACACTTCTATAGATTGCCTATTTTTGTACCCAATTGAATCTAATTGAAAAAAAATGAGAATTCATAAGTGAGAATGAGTGCAGGCTTATAAAATGTATTTTGAAGTGTATGTTTGTGCTGTGCAAGTGAGATTTGTAACCCACCTTGACGAAGAGAAAAAAATGAAAGTACTTACCTCTTGGAAGTGGAGTAGGCATCAATTTGGCCGAACCACTTAAATTGTGGTGTTGTTTTCTCTCATCCCTTCTCATTATCTTTTTACTGTGTTTGTGCATCTTAAAGTTCGATTGTGTACATGTCAAATAAGAGAAGAGAAAATAGTATAAATGATATACAATCTGAAGTCTAAAAGAGAAAAGAAAGTTTCAAGGCTTCTGAGATTTTACCTTTCTTCGTGAGAATCATTCAAGTAAGTATCTCCATTCTTGTTCAAACTTTCTTTTCTACTAATTCTTTGTATGTTGTATTTCATGATCTCAAAGAAAATATCATACATGAGTCCGTAAGAGTATGAATCAAAAGAATGAAAGCAAATAGAATTAGAAATGAGAACTCACTCATTTTCCGACCCTTAAGCTAGCAACTAAGAAAATCGCCATGGTTGGAGCTTCTGAAAACTCATACTTGAAGAAAAATCTTGAAAAGAATAAGGTTTCATTTTGGCAACATTTCCCTAAGGATGAAACCCTTGAATGAAAATGAAAGTGTTAAACAAAATTTTGTTCAACTAGTTTGAATTGTCCACCAGCTGTAAAAAAGGGCACATGCAGGCCAACAAGTGTTGGTAATGGGCAAATTATTTTAGAAGGTGGTCTTTAGTTTTTGGGCCTTTGATGGAAATTGGTTTTCAAGTTTAAAATAGCTACTGGGCTTTCTTTTCAGTTTCATGTAGTGCTATTGGGACTGTTATTGCATTCACACTAGTAATTCATGATAAAAAAAAAGAAGAAGCAAATAGTACCCAAAAGTTAGGATTAAGTAACATAAACAAAGATGATCCAAACAAAAAAATTCAAAAAAGCTAAAAGTTACCTAGCAACTGAGAAAGTCCATGGAGTGAAGAGTTGTTCCTCTATAGGAGAGTCTTATCTGAAGATATCCTCTATGTCGCCACCAAAAGTAGAATTAGGGTCCATATTCTGCATAGAATCGTCATCTCCGGTCTTCTTGAAAGTGCTTTTCATCACTTAACTCAAAAGCACCCATAGAAAGAAGAATTAAAAATTAAATCTACCAAAAAAAAAAAAAAAAACACACAGATACAAATTGGGTAGCTTTTCATTAAATAGTCAAATTCAAACTCACTTGCGAGAATTGAAATGGGAAAAAGCGCATAGCCATTTTTTACGCAAAAATCAAAATGCATCACTACCAAACAAGAGAATAGGAAAGAGATAATTTTGCAGCAAAAAAACTAGCTATAGAAAATAAGATTCATCCACCCGCACAAGCCAAATTATTATTAAAGCTGGTGAATAATGATAAACCCCGTTAATCTAGTTTAATTTGTTATTTAAGATCACAGGAAATATAGAAAAATGTTCTGATTCAAACACAGAATACCAATAACTTTGAGTTTAAAAAGAACAACTCACATAACTTAAACTTAAATAAACATTATCTAAAAAAAAGAAACATTCTTTTATAGCCACAACAACTTTATGTGAAAAAAGAGAAGAACACACCATCACTTGCCTTAACACTTTATGAGCATTGTTTTTCCTTGCCTTAACACTTGTCCATAAAGAAGTTTTCCGATTAGCTTAAATCAAAAGTTCCCTACATTTAATTGAATCCATAAAGAAAGATTAGCTCTAGTGCAAAATGAAGTAAATAAGAAAAGATCATTAAATTAGAAATAAGAGCAACCATACAATTTCATATGTAGAAAAATGAATTTAGAAAAAAATCACAACAAAAAATTAAAGTCAAGCAAAAACCATTATATGTAGTGTCTAAGGAAGTCTGTTCATTCTACTCGCACTTTTTATCTAACTTTGTTTACGTGTATGAGCTTTTCGTATCAACCTATAAAGAATAAAATAAGAAAGATTCTATTCTCCAGGTAATATAATTCACTCCAAGTTAAATAGATGCGAATAAATATATATGTTCTAAGTTTCAATCAATTTAATTTCATGTGTCATAATTTTTTTCAAAGTTAAATTATAAATTTTCTATCTACGTTTTGAAGAAAATTAAAGTTTAGTCTCTATGGTTTCATAAACTAACATTTAGTCTTTAAGATTTTAAGAAAGTTAAAATTCAATCCCTACCTCATATCCAATTTTCTGTTTCTTCCTTAATGTAGCTAACTCAAAATCATGAGAAGAACATCATCTTCATGGGAACAAGCATCGTCTTCAAACAAATGTGGAGGCTTAGAAGATACCATCAGAAAAATCTTCCTCTTCTTCTTTAGTAGCTTTAAGCTTTCCAATATCCATCACATAAACCACTGTTTTAACAATGAAAATGAAAATAATGCTCCAAATATAAACTCCATTCCAATGCATCATCTCTAAATACCCAAAACATGACCTACCATCGTTGGGTAGAAACTAATGTCACTCTCGTTGGCAAATACACTCTTATCATTTATGTAAGCTATGACATATTCCTAGCTATCAACTCTTAAAATACAATTAGATTGCAATTTACACAACAATAAAATACCAAAAAGTTATTAAGAATGATAATAAATAATATAGTACATCATGGAGCAGTTACAAAATTCATAACAATTACCAATTGAATCATGAGGGATTAGACAAGAATTAAACAATGTGAATATATAAAAAGAAAAGAAAAACTAAAATTCAAAGGCGTCACAAACAAACAATTAGGGAAAATTATTTTTCAAAGCTAAAGCCTGTTGCAAACCTTCTTCATCAAATCAGGATTAGCCTTATGGAAATCGCAAAGTTCATCAAGTGAGATGATGCCCAAGGATTTTCATAAATCCTCGGCGAAAATATCCTTACCTAATTCACCGTAAGTTTTCTCGCTTTCCTTGAGCCTCGACAAAAGTGTAAGGGACCGACCCGAATGGGGCACTAAATGGGCCCTTACCCCAATGCATGCATTCAAAGTAAAGGACATTTAAAACAGACATGATTTCAGATTCCAATTAAAACAAAACATTCAAAATAACCCGTTTAAAAACTAAACAATTTCCCTGGAACCTGTCCCTGTTTCCAAGCACCTGTTCCAAGATAAAAACATTTCCAAAGTATACTCCGATCAAAGATTTCTTAAAATCATTCAAAACATGTCTAAATACAATAATGCTGGAATCCACAAAATATTCGAGAAAACATCCTAGGGCTCAGTGTCCGTACATGCATTCAGGGGAAAATAAAAACATCAAGAGTCATAATACAAAAATTAGAGTTGGAAGACTGGGCCCCATGATCACAGCTCCTCCTTCAGTCATCCTGTCTCGCAACTTGGTTACCTGTGGAAAAACCACAATAAGGGTGAGTAACGAATTACTCAGTAAGAATCCCCAACCGGGGTACAATACGATATACATGGTCATCTCGATGAGCGTATGCAAGCTATGAATATAAACACAGAATAGAGCACATAGCTTAGCCCACACTTGGGCCTCGGATGCCAATTTAAGGTCTTAGTCGGAATAATATCACCACACGATCAAATATATAACTCGCCTATACGAGAAACAAGTCCGCCCTCACCTTTTTCTCACGTCGACGAAAGGTACATCGCTCAAGATCGAGGAACTCTCCGGCCGGCGTTGTAATGAGCGTAAACATGCACCGCGTGCTCTGCGAGACCATGGGGGTGCCGGGTCAGAGGCAAGCTGCCCATGTCCGATCCACCACGCCTAACTAAATCTTTGGATCGGTGTCAGCGACATAGGGTGTGAGACACGGACACGTAAACTATGTCGGCTGAACCACCTTTTTGGGGCTAAGGAAACGGGTCGTGGTAGGCTTACACCAGAAGCCGCGCACCTTACCTTAACAGTGGCAATCGGGGGCTACGGCCGAACACGCCGAGGACGCGTGCCGATCGCTGCGAGGGCGAGGCAATGCCAAGTCATCATCCCGACGGTTGGGGCATTTAATGATCGCCACCCTCACCCAAGATTGCGGGGCCTACCGCTTGGGTTAGCTAATCCCTCACGGGGTCCGGGGCGGAATGACTTGCTCGACGTCCCCCGCCATGGATGCAAGGTACTTTATGCATCAGGCCGGATGATGCTATCTACCGCAATTTTAACTTCGCCTAGCAAACGACAAACAATTCCAAAAATCCAAGGCGTGCTCAATAAGAATACAACGAGCCTAGCATGATACTACGAAGCAAAGAGCAGATACGAGCATGCTAGAAAGGAACAACCTAGCATGAATTAACATGAGAATTAGTCGGGAAAAACATGCTAATCGGAATTCGAGAATTGAGTACCTAGCTATACATGTCAATAAACACAAACAAGCAATCAATCGGCAATCGCATAATATATCGCAGGACCACACAACTCACGGTAAGAAATCCTTACCTTGGTGGGGACGATTTGACACGAAAACCTAAGCGCGAACGAACCCGAACTAGCTACGAGAACCTATCAATCACAACAAAAATCACACAATAGGCCTAAATATAATAAAATAAACGAGGCTCAGCTCGGGAGCAACTCACGAGGCGCGACGAACGCACGAATGGGCCGATTGCACGAACGGGGCAGCAACGGGGCTGGCTGGGCGCGCTGGGGCGCATGAATGGGCGCATGGGCGCGGACGGGCGGCCGAGGCGCGAGTATCTTGCGACGAACACGAGGCGTTGGCGATGCGGCGGCTGGCTGGCGCTGGCATGCGCGAGCCGTAGCATGACGCGCACGCGCGCGCCGGCTGGCGAGCGCGGACGACTTCGGCGAGCGAGCTCGGCGGCAGCGTTGCGGGAGGCGAAGAGCAGCGCGCGCACGAGCACGGGTCGATGCGCGGCGTGGGCTCGGCGGCTGGCCGCTGCGCTCTTGGCATAAACGGGGAACAGGCGAACAGAGCGTTGAGAAGACGAGCTCGATTCCGAGCGATTGGAGAGGATTCGACGCGCGATTTGTTGATGGCGAACTCCCTACACTAGCCGCACAAAACCCATACCTCAAATCACCTCGACTCACGGAAATGGCACACGGCCACCAAAGCAGGGAGAAGAATCAAACTTGAAGGAAAGGAAGAAGAAGAAGCTTTACCGAGATGAAGAAGATCGGACCTCCGTGACTCGGGATGAGAACCGCTTAGAATTGGGGTGGAAAAACGGCAAATCATTTGGTCGGTCGAGGGAGAAGAAGAAGAAAAATCGCGAGGAAGAAGAAGCTTCGGGCGGAAAATTCGCTTTTATAAAATCACCATCTGCACGGCATATATACGAGATCGCGCGCATAGAATAACAAACACGCCCAAGTGGCTCGGTGTGGCGCGCCTCTCTTGTTTATGCATGCACAAGGCCCTTGGCTCGAATCTCACTCGACGCGCTATTTAATTCCCTATTTATTTTACTTTTTCCCAAGCCCAAATGTCTTCACCAAAATTCCCGATCTTATTCAAATCGACTCATAATTTTTCCGGCAATTAACAATTTCATAACCGACCTGTCGGCTTTGACCTAAAATTACCAAAATGCCCCCTGGGCCTCAGAGAAGACCGGGATGAAATTTCCGGGCCGTTACAATATTCCCCCTTATAAGACTTTCGTCCTCGAAAGTCACTTAAGATTGGAAGCGGCTCGGGATCTGCAATCTCATCTCCTTCTCCCGCTCCCAAGTGGCTTTCCTCGAACTCGACTCCTCCACCGAACCTTTACCAACCGGATTTCACGATTACGCGGTGTCTTTGTCTCAAAAGCAAGAATCCCCACCGGCTTCTCCTCGAAGCTCAAATCCTCATTCACCGCAAAGGCTCAAAATCAACAATGTGCGACGGGTCCAGACGCATCTTTGCCTCAACATCGACACATGAAAAACATGCGTGCATCGCCGACAATGACGGAGGCAAGGCTAATCGATAAGCAACCCCGCCGATCCTCTCTAGAATCTCAAACGGACCAACAAAGCGGGGACTCGGCTTTCCACGCTTGCCAAACCTCAAAACACCTCGCATCGGTGCGACCTTTAGGAATACATGTTGGCCAACCTCAAACTCCAAATCCCGCGCGCGAACATCGGCATAACTCTTCCATGTCGCTCGAAATTTGTCAACATACGAGCTCTAATCTTACGCTGACGACACCATTGGTCAAGCTGCGGCAACTTGGGACCCAAAACACCGCCTATCACCAACCTCTTCCCGAACACGGGAGATCGACAACGCTTACCATACAAAGCCTCGAATGGAGCCATCTCGATCGTCGATCGATAATCGTTGTTATATGCAAACTCCATCGATATGAGATATTGGTCCCAACCGCGGGAAATCCAACACACAAGCCCTCAACATATCTTCGAGAACTGGTTCACCCTCTCAATCATCCATCGGTGCGAGGGTGAAAAGTTGTCGAAGCGCACTCGGTGCCTAAACCTTCTACGGAGCGCTCTCGAAACGAGAAGTGAACCTCGAATCACGGTCGGACACAATCCTCGCAGCACATCGTGATAACGAATGATCTCGCTCCAAAAACAATCGCGCGCCCCTTTGTTCCCACGGTATAAGTGTCTCTACAGGAATGAAGTGTGCGCTCTTAGTCAATCGATCGACTATCACCCAAATCTGAGAGAACTTCCTCGGAGTCCTCGGCAAACCAGAAATAAAGTCCATGGAGATCTCTTCCCATTTCCACTGAGGCACACTCAACGGTGTAATAAAACCGGTGGTGGTCTCTACAGGTGCCTTCACTTGCTGACAAGTGAGATATCGATGACAAAATCCGCAACATCTCTTTTCATACCCATCCACGAATGTCGCTTAAGATCTCGATACATCTTGGTACCCGGGGTGCCAAGCAAACGGAGAACTGTGGGCCTCGAGAGCAACTCGTTCGCAATCTCGCAACATCGGAACACACAACCGGCCTTTGTACGTCAGCCTTTATGCGGTGAATACACAAAGTCAAAATCTCCATCAGCACTAACTCTGTCAAACAATCTCTTAAGTGCGGGGTCACTCAGCTGACTATCAATAATCTGCTGTCTAATCGATGGCTGGACTGTCAATTGAGCTACTCTGGCAGTAACCTCACCCAACAACACTGCAATCTCAGCCCGCTCGAACTCTCTCCATAATCTGGGCTGGGAACTCAACAACACCGCGGAGTGCGACGTCTTCCTACTCAGGGCATCGGCTACAACATTGGCTTTACCCGGATGGTACAGAATCTCGCTGTCATAATCTTTCACTAACTCTAACCATCTCCTCTGCCTCATATTCAGCTCCTTCTGAGTAAACATATACTTGAGGCTCTAGTGATCGGTAAACATCTGAATCCGCTCACCATACAGGTAATGCCTCCAAATTTTCAGTGCAAACACCACTGCTGCCAACTCCATATCATGAGTCGGATAGTTCTGCTCATATGGCTTGGTGGCGGGAGGCATAAGCAATGACCTTCCGTCTTTGCATCAACACACAACCTAACCCGAATTTGGAAGCATCATTGTAAATCACGAAATCACTGTCCCCTCGGGATGCCAACATCAGTCTTTGGAGTCAAACTGCGCTTGAGCCTGGCAAAGCTCTCATCACACTTATTGTTCCAAATAAACTCGACACCCTTCCTCGTCAGACGAGTGAGGGGCGAGGCTATGGCGGAAAAATCCTTAACAAACCGACGGTAGCAAACTACCAAACCCAGAAAGAAACGGCTCCCACGAGCAGACAACCGAAGGACAGAGAGCTCTACCTACACTCACTGTCTAGCTCCACTAAACAACAAGATCAAAATCTCACGGGGTAGCAACATGGGTCCACCACGAACTGAACCTCCAAATACCAACGGCGCAACTCTCAACTTCCTGAAAACAGAAAGACAACCAACAGGGCACGAACCATTCGCCCCACGAGCAAAACTAACTTCTAGCAATTCCAATCCACACCTTGGTCAACACCAAGCATCAACTTGTCACTATACCGGAACCAATCCGGACTCTACTCCAAACAAATACTAACTTGCTAGGCTACCAAGACTGCCAGCAATTCCCCCGAGGCTACGAACTACACGGCTCCAGCTTGCCAAATGCAACTCACTACTTGGCCTGACTGAGCTCTAGAGAGGCTCTCCACAACCTAGGGTTCTCCGGCAACCTTCAACATCCACTGCCAACTAACGGCCTACAGCCAACTGCCTGAACAAACAACACCTCCATTTTCCAGCAACACAACCATGCTGGCCAACTCCAACTCCTTGGAAACCAAGAGGACCCGAAACGCTACCGAATGCGTCATCCTCCTACTCAGACATCAACCACAACATAACTCCTATCCAAGGAAGGATCCGAACAACTCTCTCAGCCATGACGATCAACAAGAAGATCCGCCAACCAAGCTTAGGTCCAACTTAACAAATCTTACCTAAGCAACAACCTGATACCACGAGCATGGTATCCTTGCCACCTCACTAAAGCCTTACAACATCCACCTGGAGTCCAACTTTTCCAAGAACCGAGCACGGATCCCCAAAGCAAACCCTACATGGATCTCGAAATTCTCGCCACGTAACGAACCACACAAAACACACTTGTGTGCACAACTCCCAACCTTCATTTAGCGATCCAAGACTAACAAATGCTTTTCCCAAAAGCCACACTAGCTCCTGGCAGAGATACAACCAATCAACGGAACACCCAAAGTTCCATCTCCACACGATGCTCGAAGCTGTGGCAACCTTGCTCTACCAAAGCATAACCATGCCAAACCAAACTTACTTTGTACCAAGCCTCTACCAAGGGTGCTTACCCATAAGGCATCCAACTCCTCTCACAAGGCATCCTACTCACCTCATAGGCATCCAACTCATGGTCCCTCAGCTGGAACCCAAACTTGCTTCTACGATGCTCAACTCTCCTGAGATTTAGGCACTCGAAGGTAGTTGACCGCACTACCAACCACAAAGATCTCTTGGCCTTAACACTAGCGTGAGATGCACGCGCTTTAACACTTACCAACCAACAACCAGCTTGACTTACTCAACCTCCAGTAATACTGGGAAAAAGGCTCCGGCTTCTCTCGAACATCCTTCCGCTTGAAACCTTTCGATTACCACTGAACTAGCCTTTTTTGCACGACCTCCACAGGTGCAACTACCATAAACGGATCCAAAGCTAAAGGAGTACGCTGAACTCCGGACGGCATAAAACCATCAGCTATGCTCATACCAAACTCAGGCCTGAACCAGATTTAGTGCCAAAGTGGCACACCAACCAATGCACCTCAAGCGCCACTACTACCAAATCCATATCTTACTACAAACGGAGCCAACAAGGTCACAACCTCAAGTGACACGAACTCTGGCTAGGCATACAGGGGCTCAACTCCAACAACCATGCCTAAGGCATCTCATCAAGCTGAAGGCTCACGACCTACTCTTGCATCTCCACATGATGCTCAACAAACTCTGGCCGGCTCTCTCAACATGCAGCAACTAGCCCTACTCTAGGGCTTACCAAAAGAAGAGTGTTCAATTCTACCAAACAACTGAGGAAACCACCAACAGATCCAAATCCGTAGAGAGAACACCGCTTGCTTTGCACCCTTAACTACTGTGGTTCCGCCATGGCCGCAAACAACCACACTTCACATAAGCACAAAGATGCCTCATCAACCTCCTCGAAGGCTACCAACTTTGCAACCATTCTCTGGGCAACCAATTAATCTATCAAGGCTAAGATCAACACTTGAGCTACCCAGGCTAGTCCACACGGGAACCTGCTCCACAAACATCCACATCAGCACAACCACAGCTAACTTCTCTCTTGAAGTGGCATTCCAAGGCAAAGCACCTCCACCCTCTCACTAGGGAAAACCATCAATCTGGGCCCACGGTTGGCCTATGGGAGTCCAATCTCTACCTCCCTCCGAACGATGTCCCAGGGCATCCGAATCTACCTGGATACCACAACAAGCCACAACATACATCACACACTGCGGGAAGTTGGCATGATGGCGCTCTAAACCCAAACCAATAACGAGTCAGAACCTGCTCGTCTACGCTCCACAACACTACACAAGGCATACACTAGATGACAGGTATTGTAAATTCTTAACCCTTTTTCTTACAACAAAAAGCAAACTTAGGCGTACCTGATGATTGTCGGAGTGCTAGGGATCATGGGAAAACGACCTACAACAAAAGGTCAAACTACAGAATTTATGACTCTGAGCTCTGATACCAAGTGTAAGGGACCGACCCGAATGGGGCACTAAATGGGCCCTTACCCCAATGCATGCATTCAAAGTAAAGGACATTTAAAACAGACATGATTTCAGATTCCAATTAAAACAAAACATTCAAAATAACCAGTTTAAAAACTAAACAATTTCCCTGGAACCTGTCCCTGTTTCCAAGCACCTGTTCCAAGATAAAAACATTTCCAAAGTATACTCCGATCAGAGATTTCTTAAAATCATTCAAAACATGTCTAAATACAATAATTTGGAATCCACAAAATATTCAGAAAACATCCTAGGGCTCATGTGCGTGCATTACATGCATCTGGGGAAAATAAAAACATCAAGAGTCATAATACAAAAATCGAGTTGGAAGATCTGGGCCCCATGATCACGGCTCCTCCTTCACCATCTTGTCTCGCATAACTTGGTTACTCGTGGAAAAACCACGATAAGGGTGAGTAACGAATTACTCAAGAAGAATCCCCAACCAGGGGTACAATACGATATACATGGTCATCTTGATGAATGTATGCAAGCTATGAGTATAAACACAGAATAGAGCACATAGCTTAGCCCACACTTGGGCCTCGGATGCCAATTTAAGGTCTTAGTCAGGAATAATATCACCACACGGTCCAATATATAAGCGCCCTATACGAGAAACAAGTCGGCCTCGGCACATCTCATCATCAACGAAGGGTACTTGGCTCAAGATCCCGAGGAGCTCTCCTGGCCGTGTTTGTAATGAGCGTAAACATGCACCGCGTGCTCTACCTGCAGAACCATGGGGTGCTGGGTCTAGAGGCAAGGCGCCCATGTCCGATCACCACGCCTAACTAAATCTTTGGATCGGTGTCACCGACATGGGGGTGTGAGACACGGACACGTAAACTATGTCGGCTGAACCACCGCACCTAGGGCTAAGGAAGCGGGTCGTGGTAGGCTTACACCGAGAAGCGCCCTTACCTTAACAGTGGCAATCGGGGCTACGGCCGAACACGCCGAGTGCGTGCGCCGATCGCCGAGGACGAGGCAATGCCAAGTCATCATCCCGATGGTTGGGGCATTTAACGATCGCCACACCTCACCCAAGATTGCATGGCCTACCGCTTAGGTTAGCTAATCCCTCACGGGGTCGGGGGCGGAATGACTTGCTCGGCGTCCCCGCCATGGATGCAAGGTACTTTATGCATCGGCCGGATGATGCTATTACGCAATTCTAACCCGCCTAGCAAAGCGACAAATAATTCCAAAAATCCAAGGCGTGCTCAATAAGAATACAACGAGCCTAGCATGATACTACGAAGCGAGAGCAGATCTGAGCATGCTAGAAAGGAACGACCTAGCATGGATTAACATGAGAATTAGTCGGGAAAAACATGCTAATCGGGAATTCGAATTGAGTACCTAGCTATACATGTCAATAAACACAAACAAGCAATCAATCGGCAATCGCATAATATATCGCGCAGGTCCACACAACTCCGTTAAGAAATCCTTACCTTGGTGGGGACGATTTGACACGAAAACCTAAGCGCGAACGGCCGGAACTAGCTACTGAGAACCTATCAATCACAACAAAAATCACACAATAGGCCTAAATATAATAAAATAAACGAGGCTCGGCCGAGCACGGGAGCAACTCACAGTCGACGAATGCACGAATGGGCCGATTGCGCGACGAACGGCAAAGAAACGGGCCGGTTTGGCGCGTTGAAGCGCTTGAGAATGGGCGCGCTTGACGGGCGCGCGAGGCGCGAAGCTGCGCGACGAAACAGGCGTTAGCGATGCGCGGCTCGGTGGGCTGGCGAGGAGCAGCATGCTTGTATGACGCGCAGCGGGCTGGCGATGCGCGGCACGACTTCGGCGGCGAGGGGCTCGAGCGGCGCGTTATGGAGCTGGCGAGGACGCGCGCACGAGCGCACGGTCGATGTCGCGGGCGTGGCTCGTCGCGGGCTGGCCGCTCTGCGCGCTAACGAGGCGAAACAGAGCGTTGGAGAAGACGAGCTCGATTCCGAGCGATTGGAGAGAATTCGACGCAGCGCGATTTGTTGATGGCGAACTCCCTACACTAGCGCACAAAACCCATACCTCAAATCACCTCGACTCGTAGGAAATGGCACGACCCGAAAGCAGGGAGAAGAATCAAACTTGAAGGAAAGGAAGAAGAAGAAGCTTACGGGATGAAGAAGATCGGACCTCCGCACTCGGGATGAGAACCGGCTTAGAATTGGGGTGGAAAACTCGCGAATCATTTGGTCGGTCGAGGGAGAAGAAGAAGAAAAATCGCGAGGAAGAAGAAGCTTCGGGCGGAAAATTCTGCTTTTATAAAATCACCACTGCGCATGGCATATATACGAGATCGCGCGCATAGAATAACAAACACGCCTGATGGATGCTCACGGTTTGTGGCGCCTTGCCTAGAATGCAGCGCGTCCTTGTCTTGAATCTCACTCGACGCGCTATTTAATTCCCTATTTATTTTTACTTTTTCCCAAGCCCAAATGTCTTCACCAAAATTCCCGATCCTATTCAAATCGACTCATAATTTTTCCGGCAATTAACAATTTCATAACCGGCCCTGTCGGCCCGACCCAAAATTACCAAAATGCCCCTAGGCCTCCCGGGAAGACCGGGATGAAATTTTTGGGCCGTTACAAAAAGCTAGGACCCCAATTAATCGACAACCCAAAAGAAAACTCAAATTAATCAACAACCCAAAAGAGAGCTTTGGTTGATTGGTGAAGGAAAATTGAAGAGAAGATCGGGAAGAAATTTGGGAATTTGAGTAAGGAGAGATCAAAACTGAGAGGGAAAAATTGTGAAATTTTAGGGTATGGGGTTAACTTGATGAAAAGCACTTTAATGTGAAAAGATTCGTGAAGTTTTGGGAATTAAATGTTTTTTTATACCTTACTTGACATTTAATAAGTGATAAACACTTTAATGTACTACTTGACGCTTTATGCATATCAGCGGTTGGTACACATTAAAAACACGGGATCCTGAAACAATCTTCGCGTGTTTTTTAACTATACTTGACAATTTTATTAGGAATTAGTGAATTATTTGACGCTTTTATGAAAAGACGTCAAGTATTTGAAAATAGCTACTGTCAAGTAATGTTTTTTTTTTTTGTAGTAGTGAGGGTATAATTAATGACACATTTTTATATTGTGAAAGGTTTCAACTGGCACCGTTTATTTTAAGAACTTCCTCTTCTTATCACCATTTGATTATAAAAAAAAAGAAAATCAATATTTTCGTTCTTTTTTTTTTATTGAATATAGAATGAAGAGGAAAATATCACACACATTTTATTCATTACAGGGTTACGAATATATACAACATATACAACAAATAATCAGTTTGTATCATAACAAGATACAAAATCTAGGAGATCTTGACTGAGATCCTATGATAACGATAATAATAAAGATATTGTTTTACAATTATCTAATATCCCCCCTCAAGGTGGACGATACAAATCAGTAAGTCCAAACTTGGAGCATATGGAGTAAAAGAACGGAGAAGGCATTGGTTTAGTGAAGATGTCAGCAAGCTGAGATTGACTGCGGATGGGCATTAACTTAAGGAAACCAGTCGCAACTCTGTCACGAATAAATTGACAATCAAGCTCAATGTGTTTGGTTCTCTCATGGAAAACAGGATTGTTGGCCAAATGCACAGCTACTTGGTTATCACAAAATAGTAGAGCTGGATTAGAGATAGGAACTTGGAGATCATTCAGCAGGTATGATAACCATAATAGTTCATAAGTGGCAAGAGCAAGAGCCCGATGCTAGGCTTCGGTAGACGATCGAGATACAGTACTCTGTTTCTTAGACTTCCATGATATCATGTTGTCACCAAGGAAAACACAAAAACCAGTGGTGAAACGCCGCGTGTCAATGCAAGAAGCCCAATCAGAATCAGCAAACGCTTTCAACATGAAGGTCACAATTGGTTTAAAACGAATACCCTGACCAAGAGATGACTTCAAATATCGCAACAAGTGATGTGTGCCGATAAATGAGATTTACACAGGCGAGCCACATGTTGACTTAGTTTGTTCACAACATATGTGATGTCAGGACGAGATATAGTGAGATAAATGAGTTGACCAACTAACCTTCTATAAGTGCTCGGGTCTGACAACTGATTATCTTGAGAGTCATGAAGTTTGACCTTTGGATCCATTGGCAACGCCTCAGCTTTGGCTCCTAATAAGCCTGCATCCTCAAGCAATTGAAGAGTGTAATGTCGTTGCGAAACAAAAAGTCATTTTGTTGATCTAGTAAGTTATAGACCGAGGAAGTATCGTAAAGACCCAAGTCCTTGAGTTGAAATGACATGTGCAAAACTTTCTTCAAGGCTTCAATATGTGCTATATTAGCACCAGTCAAAATAATGTCATCAACATATACTAGGAGGGCAATAAAAGTAGAACCTTCACCAAGAATGAACAGAGAATATTCGGACTTAGATTGAGTGAACCCAAGAGAAATGAGTGTTGAGGAGAATTTGGCATACCACTGACGCGAAGCCTGTTTGAGTCAATTAATAGACTTGTGTAAGAGACAAACCATCCGAGTATTAGGAGGAGCAGTGTGACTGCTATGGTACCCTAGTGGTAAATCCATGTATACCTCTTCAGTCAAGTCCCCATTAAGGAAAGCACTATTCACATCCAACTGTACCAGTGGCTAATTTTTTGACACGGCTAAGAGAAGAATTACCCGTACGGTCACTAATTTTGCAACATGAGCAAACGTTTCGATAAAATCTAACCCTTCTTGTTGCGTGTAGCCCTTGGCCACCAATCTCGCCTTATAACGTTCTACTGAACCATCAACTTTATGCTTGATCTTGTATATCCATCGAAAACCACTAGACTTCTTATCTTTAGGGAGTGGCACCACTGACCAAGTCTTGTTTGTTTCCATAGCACGTAGTACACTATCCATCGCATCTCTCCAATGAGAGTACGGTAGGGCCTGATGATACTATTTTGGCTCATACATAGATGAAACTTGCAAGGAAAAAAGTTTGAAAGATGAACCAAGTCGGTCATAATGAACATGATTGTGTAAAGGGTGTCTGGTTGACAACTGAAGCAAAGGTAGATGAGACAATAGCCCACAATGATAATCTTGAAGGTATGACGGTCGTTTCATAGATCGAACAGATTTTTGAACTACAAATGTGTCAGGATGCTTGCTACTAGTTTGTGGAATTGAGTCAACAATGGAACGTTCTACAGAATCGACAGAACCCTCAACACGAGTCTCAACGAGTTCTTCTGTTACAACCTGTGGGCGAACAACATGCACATTAGCGTTGACATCAATACGAGAATCTACATTAGTACTTGCATCAATATGAGGACCAACATCAGTATAAGGAGGATTGTTCGTAGAGATCAGTGGGGAAAGATGTTCAAATTGTGGATCAATTTGGCAAGCACCTTGTTGTATTGGAAAAACAACATCAGAATCCAATGAATTGGGCAACATAATGGACTGTGGAACAGAAATAAAGTCCGTTCTTAGGGAGTTAGGTTGAAATTTTGCACTCCCTTCATGAAAAGGGTAAGAATCCTCATGGAAGACAACATCACGGGACAAGAAAATCTCATTAGTTTCTAAATTTAATAATTTATAACCTTTCACACCAGGAGGATAACCCAAGAAAACAGAACGAATTGCTCGTGGTGAGAATTTATGGCGATGAGCTAACAACGTTGATGCAAAAGCTAAGCATCCAAAATTTTTGAGCATGGAATAGTGTAACAGCCCAGTTTCCTATTCCAGTTTTCGAGGTGCCTTCGAGTCAAGATTCAGTTGTTTGGTTGGGTTTTAGAGCGGTTTTGACCCATGGGGGTATTTTGGTCTTTTGGCTCCCTTGGTAGGATTTGTGGTTTTCTGGGCTTCGAGGTAGCTCCTGCCTTTGTCGAGGCTTGTTTGTTGGTGACTGCGAGTCCCGAGGTGTTTGGGCTAGTCGGTTAGATGCTCGGTTGTGGTTTGGGCTTTGGTAAAGTGTTGGTTGGTTGTGTGTTTCCTTTGGGATTCGAGCCCGAGCCCTTAGTGTTGCTTTGAGAGTTGGATTTAGGTGAGTTTGATTGATTGGAAAAGATTACTTCGGTCGGGTCTCGGAGGGGGAAGCTGGGAAATGGGATTTTGAGGTTTTAAGTGGATAAGGTTGGATTTAAATGGATAAAATCCCTTTTTCCTTTTTATTTCCCTTTTTTCTTTTCTTTTTCCCAAAATTCATTTTTTTCTCTTTCTCTCTCTCTCTCCCCAAGCCCCTTGCCGAAGCGGCCCCTTGGCTCGCCCAAGCCTAGCTTGACCAGAGCCCTTGCTCGCTCGAGCTAGCTAGCCGCCGCGCGCTCTCCTGCCCAGTCGTGCCATCGCCCCCAACTCGCTTCGCGCGGCGTCGCCCGACCCTCGCGCGCCCCCTCGCCCAGTCGTCGCGTCGCGGCCCGAGCTCGCCACCGCCACAGTTCTCGTCGCTCGGCTCGTGTGTCGCCCGAGCCCGCGCCGCCACAAGTGTCGCCTAGGTCGCGTTACCGCGATCGAGCCCAGCGCCCGATCGCGCGTCCGCGCCCAGTCGCGTGTCCGCGCCCGTGTCCGCGCCCGCGCCGCCATGTAAAGCTTGCCGAGCGCGCTCGCGCGCTAGCGCCAGTGAGGAAACGGCGTCGCGCTGCGGCGCCTGTGTTGTTGCTCGCGTGCCGTCCGCGAGCGGCCAGCGCCCTACGCTCGCGTTGCGTCGCGGCGACCCAGCCGCCAGCGCGCCCGGCCCGGCCTTTTTGTTTGCGCTAGCCCGTCTCTGTGGCTCGTTCAGCGTGTCAGCCGCGCCTCGTGAGTTGCTCCCGAGCTGAGCCCTATTTATTTTATTGTATTTAGGGCTATTTTATGATTATTGATGTGTTTATTTGGCTCGTTATAGGTTGCTCGGGTTCGATCGCAGTTATTTTATTGTGTGTTGTTGCCTCCCACGGTAAGGATTTCTTCTACAGGAGTTGTGTGGGCCTGCGATATTTTCATGATTTGCCTTGCTTGTTTCTTGTTCGTTATGAGCATGATAATAATAGAGCGACTTTGATTGACTTCTGCTTGCATGTTTGCTTGATATTACATGTTAGTGCCATGCTAGGTTTGTTTTGCCAGCATGCTTGTGATTCCTGCTTAAGCTCGTAGTATCATGCTAGGTAGTGTGATTGATGTCGGTCTTTGCTTGCTAGCCAGGAATCATTGCTTTTTCTCTGTACTCTTAGATAGAGTTGTAGGGTTTGTCATCATCCGGTGGCCGAGCGGACATAACGTACTTTGTCCCGATGAGCTGGTCGGGAGTAAAGTGTGCGAAGCATAACGTATCTTGCTACCCCAGACCGGTAGGTTGTGGAATTAGCTACCCATTTCGGCATAGCCTAGTTTGTAGCTGCTAGAGCGGAACCACGCCATCGGTGTAAGCACCTACTGGCGGTTCTTAGCCAGTCGGTGGACCATCTTTGCCTGATGATGGATGAGCGAGGGCCTCGCGCTATCTGTGATCGGTGACACCGCTTCGAGTCATAGGCATGTGCACTGGCCCGCATAGTTTGCCCTTAGGCCCCGCATTTACGCCGGTTGCGAGAGGAGCATGCGGTGTGCGCGCACACACGCGTTAGTTGCCGGTCGGAGAGCTCCCCGGGCTAATGTGGTGAGTACACCATTCCGCCCGTTAGAGCGACTTGGGTACTCTCCGTAAGTCAGATTAGTGCAAGGGCAAAGAGGCCCTTGAGGACATTCTAGGGACGGTGTATTCCCGAGTGAGCGAGATACCTCGGTGATGTCGAGATTGGTCGATGTATCCAATCCCAGTTAAGCGGAAGAAAGAGACTTACGATGGCTCCATATCTTGTTTTATGAGCTCGTTGAGCCATGATCTGTGTTGGTATTTGTTTGCTTGCATGCTTTGGTACTAGATGGTGATTATATCGTATTGTACCCGGTTGGGGATTCTTTCTTGAGTAATTCGTTACTCACCCTTATTTCTGTGGTTTTTCCACAGGTAACCATGGTGCGAGACATGATGGTGGAGGAGGAGAGCTGTGATCATGGAAACCCGTTGTTCAACTCGAGTCTTATGTTTATGTTATGATTTAAATGTTCTCTGAATGCATGTAGTTGGGCACGGAGCCCTAGGGTGTTTTCGAATGTATTTCCGGATTCTAGCATTGTTGTAAAGTTTGTATGTTTTAAATGAATCTCTGATCAGAGTAAGTTTTGTAAATGTATTTGACTTGGAACAGGTGTTTGGAAACAGGGACAGGTTTCAGGAAATTATGTTGATTTTAAATGGATATTTTATGTTTTAGTTTTTACTTAGAATCCGAACACCATCTTGCAAATTTTCTGTAGATTTGTATGTATGCATTGAGGTAACGGCCTATTTAGAACCCCCATCGGGTCGGGTCATTCTGAGGTTGGTATCGAGCTCGAGTCATAGATTCGTGGATCGACCTTTGTTGTAGGTCGTTTTTCCATGATCATCAACACTCAGGCGGTCATCAGTGTACGCCTAAGTTTACTGTTTTAAAGAAATGGGTAAGAATTTACAATACTTTTCATCTAGTGTATGCCTTGTGTAGAGTTGTGGAGCGGAGACGAGCAGGTTCTGACTCGTTGTCGGTTTGGGCTTAGAGAGCCATCATGCCAACTTCCGCGGTGCGAGCATGTTTTAGCGACTTGTTGAGGTATCCGGATAGTTTCGGATGCCCCTGGGGCGTCGTCCCCAGGGAGGTAGAGCTTAGACTCCCATTGGCCATTTGTGGCCCGATTCTTCGCTTTTCCCTAGTGAGAGGGTGGAGGTGCTTTGTGCGAGATCGCCGATATGTTGATCGCACCTGAGGAGCGGGACGCTTGGCATGTCCGACCGAGGAGTTGGGTGATCGTGTTGATGTTGAGGCCGCGTCCGGTGGTTGTTAGAAGCCCGTAGGCGATTTGTGAGCGGTTGAGTTGCCTAGAGGAGGGGTAGAGGCTAGCGGCGCCTCAGTGAGACTCCTTGAGCGAGTGTGCTCCAACAATGAGAGATTTTATGGCGGTCTTGGACTATCGAGAGCGGAGACCCAGCGCGATTTGTAGCGCGTAGTGAGGAGTCTCGGCACGAGATAGCCCGGTGTGAGTTTGTTTCAGCATTTCCCCAGTAGCTCTTGTAGCCGGAGGTTCCGGGAGGGCATGATCAGCGAGTTTATGCCGATGAGGATGCTTGTGGAGCAGTCCCCGTGTGGACTAGCTGGGTAGCTCAAGTGTTGATCTTGAGCCTTAGCAGTTGTTGATTGCCCGGTGAGTAGCTGCGAGTTGGCGACCTTCGAGGAGATTGTTGAGGCATCTTTGTGCTCCCATAAAGTGTTGTTTGTTTTAGTAAGTCCTGCTGCTAGTAGTAAAGCAGTTGGCAAGGTTTGAGTTTAGCATCCGTGTGTGGGATGCCCCTTTATTGAGCAGGCCGAGGTGTCTTTGTTCTGTCTTTGTTTAGTACAGTGATTGGTCGTGGTAGTCCCTTGTGAGAGGTGGACTAGCAGAGTCTCCACCAGTCGCCCGATTGATTGGCAAGTTGCCGTGTTAGTGGCTTGAGGCAGATGTAGATACATCTTTGCCCCTTTGCAAGCCTGCTGTTGTTTAACATCCCAGTTCCTCAGATGTTTGGTAGAGTTAAGCACTCTTCCTTGCTGAGCTCCTAGGGTGGAGCTAGCTGCTGCTTGTTGAGAGATCCGGCCAGAGTTTTGTTGAGCATCATGAGGAGATGCAAGAGTAGGCTGTGAGCCTTCGGTTTGATGTGATGCCATAAGCATGGCTGTTTGAGTTGAGCCCTCGTATGCCTAGCCAGAGTTGTTGTCACTTGAGGTAGTGACCTTGTTGGCCCCATCTGTAGTATGATGTGGATTTGGTAGTAGTAGCACTTGAGGTGCATTGGCTGGTGTGCCACTTTGGCACTAAGTCTGGTTCAGGCTTGAGTTTGGCTTGGGCATAGCAGTTGGTTCTATGCCGTTCGGAGTTCAGTGCACTCCTTTAGCCTTGGATCTGTTTATGGCAGTTGCACCTGTTTAGGTCGTGCCAGAGGGCTTGTTCAGTGGTAGTCGATGGACTACAAGCGAAAAGATGCTCGAGAGGAATCGGAGCCTCTTCCCAGTGTTTCTGGGGGTTGAGTTAGTCAGCAGGTTGCCGGTTGGCAAGTGTTGGTGCGCGTGAGTCTCGCGCTAGTGTTAAGGCCAAGAGTTTCTTTGTGGTTGGTTGTAACGACCCGACCCAAAAGGGGTTCTAAATAGGCCATTACCTCAATGCATGCATACAAATCTACAGAAAATTTGCAAGGTGGTGTTTGGATTCTAAGTAAAAACTAAAACATGAAAACATCCATTTAAAAATCAACATAAATTCTCGAAACTGCATCCCCGATCCAAGCACCTGTTCCAAGACAAATACATTTCCAAAACATACTCTGATCAGAGATTTATTTAAAACATACAAACTTTACAACAATGCTAGAATCCGGAAATACATTCAGAAAACACCCTAGGGCTCCGTGCCCAACTACATGCATTCAGAGGACATTTAAATCATAAACGTAAACATAAGACTCAGAGTTGAACAACGGGTTTCCATGATCACAGCTCCTCCTCCAGCCATCCTGTCTCGCACCACGGTTACCTGTGGAAAACCACATAATAAGGGTGAGTAACGAATTACTCAGTAAGAATCCCCAACCGGGGTACAATACGATATACATGGTCATCTAGCAGAAAGAAATGCAAGCTATGAATATAAACACAGATAGAGCACATAGCTTAGCCCACACTTGGGCCTCGGATGCCAACTCAGGGTCTTAGTCCGGAAATAAATCACCACACCACACATCACACAAGTTGCCCTATACGAGAAACAAGTCCCGGCCTCAGCCTGTCTACTGTAGACGAAAGGTACACTGGCTCACAATCCCGAGGAGCTCTCCAGTCGGCGCTGTAATGAGCGGAAGCATGCACCGCGTGCTCTGCGAGACCATGGGGTGCGGGTCCAGAGGCAAGTCGCCCATGTCCGATCACCACGCCTAACTAAATCTTTGGATCGGTGTCACTGACATAGGGGTGTGAGACCTGGACACGTAAACTATGTCAGCCTGAACCACCGCACCTGAGGCTAAGGAAACGGGTCGTGGTAGGTTTACACCAGGAAGCCGTTCTTACCTTAACAGGTGGCAATTAGGGGCTACGGCCGAACACGCTGAGGACGTGCCGACTGCCGGGGACGAGGCAATGCCAAGTCATCATCCCGACGGTTGGGGCATTTAACGATCCGCCACCCTCACCCAAGATTGCGGGGCCTACCGCAGGTTAGCTAATCCCCTCACGGGGTCCAGGGGCGGAATGACTTGCTCGGCGTCCCCGCCATGGATGCAAGGTACTTTATGCATCGGGCCGGATGATGCTATCTACCGCAACTCTAACCGCCTTAACAATCAGCAAACAATCCAATACAATCCAATACGTGCTCAAAGAGAATACAACGAGCCTAGCATGATACTACGAAGCAAGGAACAGATACGAGCATGCCAGAAAGGAACAACCTAGCATGGACTAACATGAGAAACAACATAGGAAATCATGCCAGTCGGGATTCAGAATAGAGCACTTATCAGGAAACATGTCAATAAACACAAACAAGCATACAATCAGTAATCACATATAATATCGCAGGGTCCACACAACTCCAGTAAGAAATCCTTACATGGCCGGAAGACCTCTAAACACAAGAAACCTAAGCTGCGATCGAACCCGAGCTAGCTAGCGAGAACCTAACAAAAACAACAATAATTACAATCATAAGGCCGAAATATAATAAAACAAGCAGGCTCGGCTCAGGAGCAACTCACGAGGCACGGTGACACTCGGACGGGCGCACCTGACGCGAGCTAGGCAGCATTCTTTGGCGCAGACACAGTAGCTGAGGGCACTACACGGGCGAGGGCGCGGACGAGCGGCGCGCGACAGCGTGCGGTAGGGGCTGGGCGCGCAATGGCTAAGTCTGCGCGCGATGGGGGCGTCCGGCGCTGCTAGCTGGTGCGTCGAGCAGCGACGGAGTGTGGCAGGGGCGATCTGGCGCTGCTAGCTGGCGATAAATTTCGCTGGTGCGTCGAGCGCAGAGGCGGATCTGGGCGTGCGACGGGCGAGATCTGGCCGGCTGGAGGGCTCCCCTCGGCTGCTGGGCGTGCGACGGCGAGATCTGGCCGGCTGGGCTGCTGGGCGACGAGCTGGCTCCGCTGGATGGGGCTGGTCGGGGAGAGAGAGAGAGAGAGAGAGAGAGAAAAAAAAGGGATTTGGGGGAAAAATAAAAGAAAAAAGAAAATAAAAGGAAAATGGGAAAATAAAAGAATAAATGGGATTTTAATCCTTTTTCCATCCTTATCCATTTTTTCCAATTTTCTAAAAATCCTTAAAATCCTTAAAATCCCATCTCCCGGCTTCCTCCTTCGAGACCCGACTGAAGCAACCTTTTCCAATAAATAAACTCACTTAAATCCAACTCTCAAAGCAACACCAAAGGCTCGGGCTCGAATCCCAAAAGAATCACACAACCAACCATCACTTTGCCAAAGCCCAAACCACAACCGAGCATCCAACCGACTAGCCCAAACACCACGGGACTCGCAGCCACCAACAAACAAGCCTCGACAAAGGCAGGAGCTACCTCGAAGCCCTGAAGACCACAAATCCTGCCCGGAGAGCCAAAAGACCAAAATACCCCCAAGGGGCAAAACCGCTCTAACGACCCAACCAACAACCGAAACTTGACCGAAGGCACCTCGAAAATCGGGATAGAAAAGCGAGAACATTACAATACTCCCTCCTTTTAAGACTTTCGTCCTCGAAAGTTCTAAGACGAAACAGCTCCAGGAAAACTCCACAGAAACCAGCACCAACCTTCTCCGAAAACCAAACCCTCTTGGGTTCTCAAAAACTCAAGGCCACAAAGCCATCCAGACTGCCAAACACTGAACTCCGAAAGAAAACAAATGCGAAAAACTAGACGGCAAACCACGTCCTCAACTTGCACCAACTCTCAAACGGTGCTACTCTCAACAACTCGAGGGTCGCCACAAGCTCAAACTCTACACACGCGCCTGGCAAAACTCCTCCGGAAGCTCACGGTGACAACAAAACAACCTCAACCCTACAACAAAGTGACCAAACAAATCGAACCTCATAGGTTCCAGAAAACCAAACAGCCTACTCTTACTTCACAAGAGACCAGCGAACCTCAAATCTTGTCTACAGCCTTAACGAGATCCAAGCGAATCACCAACTGACGGTTGATCCAAAAAGGCAAACTTCTCCAACTAGAACACGACCACCACGCTTAAGCAACCATCTTAAGGAGAAAACGCCGAACCAAAGGCAAGGGGCACCATCCTGGTACACCCGACGGCTAACAACACTCACACCAGCTGAAACTTCAGCTACGACCACCTCTAAAAGACAAGGGCCAAGCACAGGCTCCACTCGGCCAAACCAACAAACTAGTGCTCCTCAACGGCCGAACGCAAACTTTCCGGAGCAAACCTACCAGCAACTGGCCAAAGAGAACACCGCCAGGCAAGGAACAACCAACCTTCCTCTCAAAATCTCAGGAAGCAAGGACTAAACCATCACGCAGCTCTCTGCGACACAACACCTTGAGGAAAACAGCTCAACAGCTTACCAACCAATGCCACGGCACCTCTGTGCCAACTCACTCAAACGCGGCTCTGCTAACGCCAACTGCGAAAGCACAACAACTAGGAACAAAGCCCGAGAAAGGCTTGCTCAGCAGAACTCAACCCAAACTTATAACGAGCAACGCTCGCCTCCAAGCTACCACTCAACTCTTAAAATCCAACTGGCTACTCAAAAGACTTCTCCTTTTCGCTTAGGCCTAACTCATCTTCCAACCAGAAGCTCCACTCCCGAAACCTAACAAGGAAAATGGATAACGACAACCTCAAAGCTTACGGATCCTGAGCCACACGAATCCGCAAGACTACCTCGCAAGCTAACACTCGAGGCGGCATCCAAGGAGCAACTCAACCACCACAGAGGCTAGGGGAAAAGGAAATCTTCAATCCCCAAAGAACCAACACTTGCCAGAACAACTCAACTCTTACTGGCTGGCCTCCACTCTTGCGGGAACAAACAACTCTTGCTTGCTAACAACACAAAGCGAGGACCCTCTCATTGGGGTGACATTGCGCTACTACTCGATCAACTACACAACTCAGAAGCTAAGCTGACTCCTGCCAAACGGGAAACGACTTTCCCAGCAAGCAAACTCCAAAAGGGCAGCGAACTCACACACGCTCGCTGACTAGCTCAAACCCAAGGCGACGACAACCAACTCTCTCGGAAGCAACAACCAAGGGAAAGCTCAACCAATCGGATCACCAATCCGAAACTAACAAAGACTTGCTCAAGCTCGCGAGGAGGGTCAACTCCCAAAACTTACTGACTAGGAACAAGACCTCAGGGCAACGCCCTCTAGCTAGAACCGAACTAGCTCTCGAAACAACAAGAGGACCAAACCTTGGCCCAACACTCACAAGAGGCAAAACAATCCTTACTGCAGCCTCTAGAACACCATCCAAGAGTCCACCTAACTGAACAAACCACTGCTTCCAAGCAGCCAACAAACTTTTCCTTCAAGCTAGCACCTCTACCATCAACTCAAGGCTACGGGAGGAATCTGACAACTCCTAGAAGGAAACGGCTCTTACAAGCAGACAACCGAAGGACAGAGAGCTCCACATACGCTCACTGTCTTGCTCCACTAGAGCAACAACATCTAATCTCACGGGGCAACAACAGGGGTCCATCTCAAACTGAACCTCCAAATGCCAAACGGGGCAACTCAACATCCTGGAAACAGGAAAGCTACCAACAGGGCACGAACCATTCGTCCCACGAGCAAAGCTAATCTCTAGCAGCTCCAAACCACACCTTGGTCAACACCAAGCATCAACTAGCCACCGCACCGGAACCAATCCGGACTCTACTCCAAACAACCACTGGCTTGCTAGTCTACCAAGACTGCTAGCAACTCAACCGAGGCTACAAACTACACGCCTCCAGCTAGCCAACTGAAACTCACTAACTGGGTCGACTGAGCTCTGGAGAGGCTCTCCTCAACCTAGGGATCCTCCGATCACCCTCGACACACACGGTCGACAAACGAGCTAACAGTCAACTGCCTGAACAGGCACAACTCTCCCCAGCATCTCAACCATGCTGGCCAACTCCAACTCTTTGGGAACCAAGAGGACCCGAAACGCTACCGAATGCGTCGTCCTCCTACTCAAACATCTGCCTCAACAAGGCGACTACCCAATGAAAGGATCCAAACAACTCTCTTGGCCAAGGCGAACAGAAACTGCGCGGCTTTGCTACCACCGCACTTGTTCAGTTTCCAACTGAACTCCAACCGAAGGAACACCAAAAGTTCCATCTCCACACGATACACGAAGCTGAGGCAAGCTTGCTCTACCAAAGCATAACAATGCCAAACCGAACTTACTTTATACCAAGCCTCTACCAAGGGTGCTTACCCTTAAGGCATCAAAAACCTCTCGCATGGCATCAGCTCATCTCACCTGAAAAACATCCAACTCATGGTCCCTCAGCTGGACCAAACTCGCATCTACAACGCTCAACTCTCCTCAGATTTAGGCACTCGAAGGTAGTTGACCGCACTACCAACCACAAAGAAATCTCTTGGCCTTAACACTAGCGCGAGACTCACGCGCACCAACACTTACCAAATGCCAACCTGCTGACTTACTCAACCTCCAGAAACACTGGGAAGAGGCTCCGGCTCCTCTCGAGCATCCTTTCGCTTGTAGTCCATTGACTACCACCGAACTAGCCCTGCGCACGACCTAAGCAGTGCCACTTTGCCATAAACGGATCCAAGGCTAAAGGGGTGCGCTGAACTCGGACGGCATAGAACCATCTGCTATGCCCAAGCCAAACTCAAGCCTTAACCAGACTTAGTGCCAAAGCGGCACACCAACCATTGCACCTCAAGTGCCACTACTACCAAAACCACATCTTACTACCAATGGGGCCAACAAGATTACAACCTCCAGTGACAAGAACTCTGGCTAGGCATACAAGGGCTCCAACTCAAAAACCATGCCTATGGCATCTCATCAAACCGAAGGCTCACGGCCTACCCTTGCATCTCCACATGATGCTCAACAAAACTACTGGCGGGCTCTCTCAATATGCACGTGACTAGCTCCACTCTAGGAACTCACCAAAAGAAGAGTGCTCAACTCTACCAAACTCACGAGGAAAACACCAACGGATCCAATCAAGGAACAACTGCTCGCCTTCGCACCCTTAACCATAGGGTTAAAACGCCTCGGGCTGCAAACAACAACACTTTACGGGAGCACAAAGATGCCTCAACAATCTCCTCGAAGGTCGCCAACTCTGCGGCTACTCACTGGGCAATCAAACAATCTGCTAAGGCTCAAGATCAACACTTGAGCTACCAGGCAGCTAGTCCACACGGGGACTGCTCCACAAGCATCCACATAAGCACAACCATAGCTAACTCCTCTCTTGGAGTGGCACTCCAAGGCAAAGCACCTCCACCCTCTCAATAGGGGAAAACCAACAACTGGGCCACAATTGGCCTACGGGAGTCCAAGCTCTACCTCCCACGGGGACGATGTCCCAAGGCATCCGAATCTATCTGGATACCTCAACAAGCCACAACATACATCACACACTGCGGGAAGTTGGCATGATGGCGCTCTAAACCCAAACCAACAACGAGTAAGAACCTGCTCGTCTCCGCTCCACAACACTACACAAGACATACACTAGATGACAGGTATTGTAAATTCTTAACCCTTTTTCAACAACAAATAGTAAACTTAGGCGTACCTGATGACTGTCGGAGTGCTGATGATCATGGAAAAAAACGACCTACACAAAAGGTCAGTCTACAGAATCTATGACTCTGAGCTCTGATACCAACTGTAACGACCCGACCCAAAAGGGGTTCTAAATAGGCCATTACCTCAATGCATGCATACAAATCTACATAAAATTTGCAAGGTGGTGTTTGGATTCTAAGTAAAAACTAAAACATGAAAACATCCATTTAAAAATCAACATAAATTCACAGAAAAACTGTCCCCTTGTTTCCAAGCACTGTTCCAAGACAAATACATTTCCAAAACATACTACGATCGAGAGATTTATTTAAAACATACAAACTTTACAACAATGCTAGAATCCAGGAAATACATTGAGAGAAAACACCCTAGGCTACGTGCCCAACTACATGCATTCAGAGGACATTTAAATCATAAACGTAAACATAAGACTCGAGAGTTGAACAACGGGTTTCCATGATCACGGCTTCTCCTCCGACCATCTGTCTCGCACCACGGTTGCACTGTGGAAAACCACATAATAAGGGTGAGTAACGAATTACTCAAGTAAGAATCCCCAACCGGGGTACAATACGATATACATGGTCATCTAGCAGAAAGAAATGCAAGCTATGAATATAAACACAGATAGAGCACATAGCTTAGCCCACACTTGGGCCTCGGATGCCAACTCAGGGTCTTAGTCAGGAAATAAATCACCACACCACACATCACACAAGTTGCCCTATACGAGAAACAAGTCCGGCCTCCTCGCTGCATCTCTCGTAGGCGAAAGGTACATGCTTTGGCTCACAATCCCGAGGAGCTCTCGATCGGTGTGTAATGAGCGGAAGCATGCACCGCGTGCTCACTGCAGAACCATGGGGGTGTCGGGTCCAGAGGCAAAGTTGCCCATGTCCATCCACCACGCCTAACTAAATCTTTGGATCGGTGTCGCGACATAGGGGTGTGAGACACGGACACGTAAACTATGTCGGCTGAACCACCGCTTTGAGGCTAAGGAAGCGGGTCGTGGTAGGCTTACACCGAAGCCGTCCTTACCTTAACAGTGGCAATCGGGGGGCTACGGCCGAACACGCTGAGGACGTGCCGACTGCCGGGGACGAGGCAATGCCAAGTCATCATCCCGACGGTTGGGGCATTTAACGATCCGCCACCCTCACCCAAGATTGCGGGGCCTACCGCTTGAGTTAGCTAATCCCTCATGGGGTCGGGGGCGGAATGACTTGCTCGGCGTCCCCCGCCATGGATGCAAGGTACTTTATGCATCAGGCCCGGATGATGCTATCTATTTGCAACTCTAACCTGCCTTAACAATCAGCAAACAATCCAATACAATCCAATACGTGCTCAAAGAGAATACAACGAGCCTAGCATGATACTACGAAGCAAGGAACAGATACCGAGCATGCTAGAAAGGAACAACCTAGCATGGACTAACATGAGAAACAACATAGGAAATCATGCGGTCGGGAATTCGAGAATAGAGCACTTATCAGAAACATGTCAATAAACACAAACAAGCATACAATCGGCAATCACATATAATATCGCAGGTCCACACAACTCAAAGAAGAAATCCTTACATGGCCGGAAGACCTCTAAACACAAGAAACCTAAGGCTGCGATCGAACCAGAGCTAGCTAGCGAGAACCTAACAAAAACAACAATAATTACAATCATAAGGCCCAAATATAATAAAACAAAGCGGGGCTCGGCTGGGAGCAACTCACGAGGCACGGTGACGACTCTCAGACGGGCGGCATTTGACGGGCTAGGCATTGGCTGGGCGCAGATGAGCGAAGAAGGGCAAGCAGCTGCGCGTGTGAGACCTGTATTTGAGGCACTACTGAGCGGCGAGGGCGCGACGTAGCGCGCGCTGCGCGCGCTGTAGAAGGCCGGGCGCGCAATGGCTAAGTCTGCGCGCGATGGGGGCGTCCGGCGCTGCTAGCTGGTGCGTCGAGCTGCGACGTAGTGCGGCAGGGGCGATCTGGCGATGGTCGCTGCGGTCTGAGCGCAGGCGGATCTCGGCGTCGACGGGCGAGATCGGCCGGGTGAATTTCTTTGGCGACGAGTAGCTCCATTGGATGGGGAAATGGTCGGGGAGAGAGAGAGAGAGAGAGAGAGAAAAAAAAGGGATTTGGGGGAAGAATAAAAGAAAAAATAAAATAAAAGGAAAATGGGAAAATAAAAGAATAAATGGGATTTTAATCCTTTTTCCATCCTTATCCATTTTTTCCAATTTTCTAAAAATCCTTAAAATCCTTAAAATCCCATCTCCCGGCTTCCTCCTTCGAGACCCGACTGAAGCAACCTTTTCCAATAAATAAAATCACTTAAATCCAACTCTCAAAGCAACACCAAAGGCTCGGGCTCGAATCCCAAAAGAATCACACAACCAACCATCACTTTGCCAAAGCCCAAACCACAACCGAGCATCCAACCGACTAGCCGAAACACCACGGGACTCGCAGCCACCAACAAACAAGCCTCGACAAAGGCAGGAGCTACCTCGAAGCCCTGAAGACCACAAATCCTGCCCGGAGAGCCAAAAGACCAAAATACCCCCAAGGGGCAAAACCGCTCTAACGACCCAACCAACAATCGAAACTTGACCCAAAGGCACCTCGGCGGGGATAGAAAATCGGGTCATTAGAGTTAGTCGTGAGTTCTTGCGGTTGGCAAGTGTTGGTGCGCGTGAGTCTCGCGCTAGTGTTAAGGCCAAAAGTTTCTTTGTGGTTGGTAGTGTGGTCAACTACCTTCGAGGGCCTTATCTGAGGAGAGTTGAGCATCGTAGATGCGAGTTCGGTCCAATGAGAGGACCACGAGTTGGATGCTCATGAGATGAGCTGGATGCCTATGAGGCGAGTTGGATGCCATGAGGCGAGTTGGATGCTTTTGAGGCGAGATGAGCTGATGCCTTGCGAGAGGTTTTGATGCCTTATGGGTAAGCACCCTTGGTAGAGGCTTGGTATAAAGTGAGTTCGGTGTGGCATGGTTATGCCTTGGTAGAGCAAGGTTGCCTCAGCTTTTAACATCGTGTGGAGATGGAACTTTTGGTGTTCCATCGGTTGGAGTTCAGTTGGAAACTGAACAAGAGCGATGGTAGCAAACCCGCTCAGTTTCTGATCGCCTTGGCTAAGAGAGTTGTTTGGTTCCTTTCCTTGGGTTGAAGCCTTGTTGAGGCTGATGTTTGAGTAGGAGGACGACGCATTCGGTAGCGTTTCTGGTCCTCTTGGTTCCCAAGGAGTTGGAGTTGGCCAGCATGGTTGAGATGCTGGAGAGAGTTGTGCCTGTTCAGGCAGTTGGCTGTTACAAATAGTCAGTCGGCTGTCCCTTGAGAAGTTCAAGAGGAGTTTTCCACTTCAAAATTGGGGATGGAGTCCGGCTAATAAGATGCACAGTTATCAAAACACATTCATTCCAAAAAGTCATAGGGACTGTTGAATGAAAAAACAAAGCTCTAGCAACATTCAAAATATGTTGATGTTTTCTCTCCACGACTGAGTTCTGTTCAGGCCTAGCGACACATGAAAAGCGGTGTTCTATTCCCTTTTGCTTAAATAACTGAACGAAGGTTAACTTTGGTGCATTATCATATCTAAACTTTTTAATGACCTTGTGATATTGAGTTTCGACTAACCGTAGAAATTGAGGCATAATGGAGATCACATCAGACTTATTTTTAAGCGTGAAGACCCATGTATATCGACTGTAATCATCTACTAAAGTGAAAAAATAACGGTGCTCAGAGTGTGAGACAGTAGCAAAAGGCCCCCATATATCAGCATGGAATAAATTAAAAATGCTACTAGATCTTGTATTGCTTAAAGTGAAAGGCAAACGATTTTTTTTAGCCAATGGACAAACATTGCAATGAGGAAAATCATTGGGAGAAGAATTCAAAGGCAAAACGTTTTTCAACGCAATTAACCTAGATGGGGAAGGGTGTCCAAACCTTGAATGCCACAAAAAAATTTGATTTAGAAGTTTGTACACTACATATCGTTGGCAACAAGGGAGCATCCAACACATACAACCCTTGACATGCTTACCATTCCCAATTTTCCTCAGGGTGGTTTGTCTTGGATGACACAACTATCAACAGAAAAAGTTGAAAACGATGGTGAAAAAGACTACACAACTCAGCCATTGTCATTAATCACAACACCTAACACTCAAACAACTTCATTTAATACTACAGCTGAAGTTAACAAAGAGCAACAGATAAGTACAACTTTATTAAATAGAAAGCAAGAAGTGGATACACATTTTGTAAGCAATGAACAACAAATAGGTACAATTAATATAAATAAAATGGAAATAAATCTGTACACTCAACACAAAGGACGAATGGCAGAGTTTATGGCCATACCTCATTGAACATCCCATTCTTTTTCATATGCAGCAACTCCTTCTTCTCAACAAACAGTAGCTTGCAACGGGAAGCTCCTCTGTTTTATTTTTTTTTATTCTTTTTCTTGCCAACCATTCAACTTCCTTTTGTGTATTTTTTTCTTTCTTTAAAAGAGTCTTCTTGGGCTCTTCATCCATATTGAAAAGCACCATTTTTTCTCTCAACAATTTGAAATAGAAAATTTTATTAATTCCTAGTCTTTGTCTTTTGTGTGATGTGTTTGCTATTGATAACCTAAACAGATTTCTATTGGCTGTTCTATGGTATCAGAGCTTTGCACAAAAGGAAAGGCTGAGAAAGACTAAGAAGAAAAATCCATGGCTGATTCAGAAACAACCATGTCTGTACAAAAGGAGAGTAAGAACATAGCAGGGAAAAATGTCATCACAAAGCCAGAAACTCCTTTTTCCAGACAAATCTTTCCTCAATGCTCAAGTTTCATCTCAATAAAACTTAGTCCAACAAATTATCCCCTATGGAAGTCTCAAGTACTTCCTATCATTCGTAATTTGAGGCTGAAAAAGCATTTAGATGAAGAAAGGATCTTTGATGAAGAAGATGAAGGCAAAAAAGATTGTAGTGAAATCATGGAAGCACATCAAACATGGATAAAAAATGATGGACTGCTGGTTTCATGGTTGTAGGAACTATATCAGAAGAGGTTCTAGTCCAAATAGATGGTTCTGACTCTGCTCATCAAGTGTGGAAAGGATTGGAAGAGCTGCTGCTCACCATGACAAAGGAAAATGAGCTCCAGTTGAATGAAGCTCTAATCAACTTGAGAAAAGGAAGTCAATCTCTTGATGAATATATTAAAAAAATTCAAAGGTATTTCAGATAAACTTGCTGCTATGAAAAAGCCATTTGATGATTTAACTAAAGTTATGCACTTATCTAGAGGATTAGGAAGCAAGTATAGAGAATTTAGGACGGCCATGTTGTCAAAACCGCCTTATCCATCCTATAATCAGTTTCTCTTGGCTCTTAAAAATCATGAGCAACAACTAAACCTTGAGGAAGAAGAAGAAAAGAACACTAGTGTTGATCATAACTAAGCTTACTTCATTCAGAGAGGGAGAAACAGAGGTAGAGGTAGGTTCTTCTCTTTAAGAGGAAGAGGCTTCCAACAAAACCAATATGAAAGAGGGTATTCTGGAAGAGGGTATCCTCAAAATAATACCACCATACCTTAATAAGAAACCTTCAATCAACACCAACATAAAAGAGAAGGAGAGACTGAAGGGAAGAAACCAAATGAAGTAGGTTCCTCTAATGATGAGGTAGAAATCTTATGCCAAATTTGTGAAAAAAATAATCATCTTGCTATAGATTATTGGAACTGGTTCGACCACAGTTACCAATCTGGAAATATGGCAAGGGCTCTTGCTGCCTTCAACTTGGTCAACAACTCTGACTCAAACTTGTATGCTGACTCTGGAGCAACCTCTCACATTATAAATGACCCTGGTAAGTTAATTTCACTCAAACCTTATATTGGTAACGATTCTATCTTTGTAGGTGATGGGAATAGTTTAAAAATATCACATATTGGTCATAGTTATGTTAATACAGGTCTTGGGAAAATAAAAATAAATGATATTCTTGTAGTTCCAAGATTAACTAAGAATATAATTTCAATAAGTAAACTTACAAAAGACAATGATTGTGTTATAACCTTTACTGCTAATTCTTTTGTTATAAAGAACCAACAGGGAGAGACTTTAGCAATAGGTCATAGACAAAGAGGTCTTTATGCTCTAAATGTTCAACCATCAAGAGAAGACAAGAATTTGCAAGTGTATCTTGCCTCAAACAAAGCTCCATACCCTATTTGGCATAAAAGGATGGGTCATCTAAATGAAAACTATCTAAGGCATATGTGTAGTAGAAAGTTCATTCATGTTTCTAGTTGGAAAAAATTAGAGAATATTTGCTCTGAGTGTCAAATGAGCAAGAGCTCACGTTTACCTTTTCACTCAAACTTTGATTTAAGTCTAGCTATTTTTGACAAAGTGTATTGTGACCTTTGGGGACCTGCTCCTACTCTTTCGTGTCAAAAGTTCAAATATTATGCTTGTTTTGTGGATGATTTTTCTAGATACACATGGATCTATGCTTTAAAGAAAAAAATCGGAATTCTATGATTGCTTTGTGAAGTTTCAAACTATGTTAGAAACTAGGTTTGACAAGAGAATCAAGGTTTGTCCTCATACTCCACAAAAAAATGGAGTTGTAGAAAGAAAACATCGACATATCGTGGAAACAGGTTTAACCCTCCTTTTCCAAGCTAATATTCCTACTAAATATTGGGTTGATGCATTTATGACAGCTGTGTACTTGATTAATAGAATGCCTTGTCACACTCTAAATATGAGCACTCCTTTTAGTCGCTTATATAACAAAGAGCCCACTTATGAAAGCCTAAAAGTGTTTGGATGTAGGTGTTTCCCTTATTTAAGGAACTATACTCACAATAAATTTGAAAAGAGGGCATATTCTTGTGTTTTTATTGGATATAGTCCTTTTCATAAAGGGTATAGATGCCTAGATCCTAAAACAAACTGCATTTATATATCCTGTCATGTGATCTTTTATAAGGAAAAATTTCCTTTCAAACCTCAACCTTAGACACCTACACCAGTTGCCCATCATCTTGAAGTTTCTGAGTTCACAGATCCTGAAGGATGGATGCATCCAAGAAAAAATGACAATCCTATAGAACAAGATAGTAGTCATGACTATTCTTGGGATAAATCAAAAGAAAATGCAAACTCCTTTAAAAAAAATTCCTAAGAAAGTGAACTTGGGCAGAGGCTCAGGAAAGACACCTTTGAAAGTCTAGAACTTGAAAATGACATCTCTATTGAACCTAACAGTTTGAGCTGAACAGAAATACAAACTGAAAATGAGCAAATTACTAATGTGATTCCATCAGACTCATTTTATGATGGTCAACACAAAAGAAGCAACCTTACCACAGTACTTGTTGAACCTAACATGTTGGGATACATTAATGTGCAAACTGAAGGTGGACAACTTGTTGATATGCTACCATCAGATCTGCTTTATAATTGTCAAAATATAAGTAATATCCAAATGGCAGCAAGTGAGAATCATGATGATATCTCTCAAACAAATAGCCCCACAACTAAGCAAAAAAGGAGATTTGGTAGTGAAAATCCTACTGGAAAATTCATAAATGAAAAAATGACCAAAATGGTCACTAATCTGCCAAGCTCTATGATTGGGCAAACTTCAATGGAACACCTTGATCAAGTAGCTAATGAGTCCAACGTAAATAATGATTTTTCAAATATTCCTTTAAATATTGCAGAACAAAATGAGAGTATCACTCTCGAGCTGAGCAAAAATTCAAGTGTTGGACCTGATACTCACACTAGTAAAATTAATGATCCATTTTCCACTAAAGACATACTTCCAACAGAAAGAAATCTCACTAATTCTCCTGGTAAAGATAAAGATTTGATAGATCCCTTGAGTCCCTCACAAGACCATCTGGATCTCAACGTTAGTGGGGTTGGTAAAGAAGTTATAAGTGATAATCAAAAGGGTGATCTCAACACTACAAATCCTGAACTAGAAGAATATGCTTCTCAGATTGTATATTCTCCAGATCAATCAAAATGGATGCCTGATATTAGTAATTATCTAACAATTGATCTCCCCCTTGAAGAAGAAAATGTTCCTTGTTCTGTCCAAATAAAAGCTAATGACTCAGAATTGCAAAAGCTATCCACTCACACAATGGTTACCAGGAAAAAGCTATCATTAAATCCAGCATTAAATCCAGAATTGCACTCAGAAGTTCAACAATTAAAGAAAAACAAGGGTGGAAGAAAAGAAACCTTCTTTGTAACAGACATCCTAAGTGAACCAAAGTCTTACAGGAGTGCTCTCAAAATTCCCCAATGGAGAGATGCAATGGAAAATGAGCTTCAAGCTCATTGGTTCTAAATGGATATTCAAGGTAAAACTTAAAGAGGATGGCACACTTGATCGATATAAAGCTCGACTAGTTGCACAAGGCTATTCTCAAATTGAAGAGCTAGACTATGCTGAAACTTTCATCCCAGTTATCAAACCAACTACCATTCGAATCATGCTTGCCATTGCTGTCACTTCTAATTGGAAAATCAAACAACTAGATGTGAAAAATACCTTCCTACATGGTTTTATCAAAGAAGATGTCTACATTGCTCAACCTCTAGGGTTTGTAAATGACAAAGAACCGTATGCTGTGTGCAAGCTAAACTAAGCACTCTATGGGTTAAAACAAGCTCCATGAGCATGGTTTGATTGCCTGTCCAAATATTTAATGCACATTGGGTTTATCTCCTGTCATTCTGATGCCTCTCTATTCATATACAAACACAACAATACTATAACACTAATGTTGATATATGTTGATGACATTATCCTGACAGGAAACAACAATGAACATCTCACAAGTCTAATTGTACAACTGGGAAAGGAATTCTCTATCAAGGACATGGGTGATTTACACTATTTTTTAGGCATTGAGGTTCAACCAACACCAGAAGGACTAATGATGACTCAAAGAAAGTACACACAAGACATTCTTCTCAAGGCAAGAATGCAAGATGCCTCTATCAGTGCCACTCCAATGGCACTGGTACCATGCGTGAGTACACCCTCTGATGAAGAGCTTATGAATGCTACTACCTATAGAAGTCTTGTTGGATCCCTACAATACTTTACCCTTACTAGGCTAGACATAGTTCATGCTGTCAACAAAGTATGTCAACACTTTCAAGCCCCTACTTATAAGCATTTCAAGGAGATAAAAAGAATTTTAAGATATTTGGCTGGAACATCTCATTACGGAATTTTTTTTACAAACATAGTAGCCAACACTTATATGCTTTTTGTGATGCTGATTGGGGAGGATGTCCCATTACTCGTCGAAGCACTACTAGATTTTGTGTATATCTCAACTCCAACATCATCTCTTGGTCATCCAAGAAACAACCAACAGTTGCACGCTCTAGTTCAGAAGCCGAATATCGTGCCACGACAATTACCACAGCAGAAATTACATGGCTTACATATCTCTTCCGTGAACTTGGGATCTCTCTCTTACGACCCGCTGAACTCTTTTGTGACATTAAGTGCTTTACAAATGTCAATAAATCCAGTGTTTCATGCTCGAACAAAACACATAGAGCTTGACTATCATTTTGTAAGAGAAAAAGTTGCTCTAGGAACCCTCATCACTCGTTATGTTCCATCCACCAATCAGTTGGCAGACATCCTCACAAAGCCCTTGCCTAAAGCAACATTAAAATTCTCAGGAACAAACTTGGAGTTTGTCTTCCCCTACCTCAAGTTTGAGGAAAGATGAAAACAATGGTGAAAAAGACTACACAACTCAACCATTGTCATTAATCACAACACCTAACACTCAAACAACTTCATTTAATACTAAAACTAAAGTAAACAAAAAGCAACAGATAAGTACAACTTTATTAAATAGAAATCAAGAAGTGGATACACATTTTGTAAGCAATGAACAACAAATAGGTACAATTAGTATAAATAAAATGGAACAAATCGGAATACTCAACATAAAGGACGAATGGCAGAGCTTATGGCCATACTTCACTGAGCAACCCATTCTTTTTCATATGCAGCAGCTCTTTCTTCTCAACAAAGAGTAGCTTGCAACGGGAAGCTCCTCTGTTTTATTTTTTTTATTCTTTTTCTTGCCGACCGTTCAACTTCCTTTTGTGTATTTTTTTCTTTCTATAAAAGAGCCTTCTTGGGCTCTTCAGCCATATTGAAAAATACCATTTTTTCTCTCAACAATTTGAAATAGAAATTTTTATTAATTCCTAGTCTTTGTCTTCCGTGTGTTGTGTTTGCTATTGATAACCTAAAAAAATTTCTATTGGTGTTTTAACCAACAATGTACTTTCAAGAGTAATTGCATAAGGGAAAGTAGGTTATAGGTGAATTCAGAACAAATAACACATGCTTCAAGATAATAGAACTTGATAAAACCACGGTACCCATAGTATGCACAATAATTCGTTTCTGATTGGCAATACAACACTAGTCCTAACATACTCAATATTAGAAAATAATTCTTTTGAATAGCAAATGTGAGCCGAAGTGTAAAGAGACCGACCCGAATGGGGCACTAAATGGACCCTTACCCCAATGCATGCTTTCAAAGTAAAAGACATTTAAACAGACATGATTTCGGATTCCAAATAAAACAAAACATTCAAAATAACCCCTTTAAAAACTAGACAATTTCCCTGGAACCTGTCCCTGTTTCCAAGCACCTGTTCCAAGATAAATACATTTCCAAAGTTTACTCTGATCAGAGATTTACTAAAACCATTCAAAACCTGTTCAGATACAAAATGCTGGAATCCACAAAACATTTACAAAACATCCTAGGGCTCGTGCCGTCTACATGCATGTGGGAAACAAAACATAAAGAGTCATAATACAAAAATCGAGTTGGAAAGATCGGGCCCCATGATCACAGCTCCTCCTTGACCATCTTGTCTACTTAACTTGGTTACGTGGAAAAACCACGTAAGGGTGAGTAACGAATTACTCGGTAAGAATCCCCAACCAGAGGGGGTACAATACGATATACATGGTCATCTTGATGAATGTATGCAAGCTATGAGTATAAACACAGAATAGAGCACATAGCTTAGCCCACACTTGGGCCTCGGATGCCAATTTAGGGTCTTAGTCCGGAATAATAACACCACACAGTCCAATACACAAGTCGCCCTATACGAGAAACAAGTCCCGGCCTCGGCATCTCTCACATCGGCGAAAGGTACATCGGCTCACAATCCCGAGGAGCTCTCGATCGGTATTTGTGTAATGAGCGTAAGCATGCACCGCGTGCTCTGCGCAGACCATGGGGGTGCCGGTCCAGAGGCAAAGCGCCCATGTCCGATCCACCACGCCTAACTAAATCTTTGGATCGGTGTCAGCGACATAGGGGTGTGAGACACGGACACGTAAACTATGTCAGCCTGAACCACCGCACTTGGGGCCAAGGAACGGTCGTGGTAGGCTTACACCAGGAAGCCGTCCTTGCCTTAACAGGTGGCAATTAGGGGCTACTGCCAAACATGCTGAGGACATGCCGGCTGCCGGGGACGAGGCAATGCCAAGTCATCATCCCGACCGTTGGGGCATTTAACAGTCTGCCACCCTCACCCAAGATTGCGGGGCCTACCGCTTGGGTTAGCTAATCCTCACGGGGTCGGGGACGGAATGACTTGCTCGGCGTCCCCCGCCATGGTTGCAAGGTACTTTATGCATCGGCCCCGGATGATGCTATCTACCGCAATTCTAACCGCCCTAGCAATCAACAAACAAATCCATAAAATCCAATACGTGCTCAATAAGAATACAACGAGCCTAGCATGATACTACGAAGCAAGGAAGCAGATCACGAGCATGCTAGAAAGGAACAACCTAGCATGGATTAACATGAGAATTAAACAGGAAAAATCATGCTAATCGGGAATTCATAATAGAATACCTAGCTACACATGTCAATAAACTCAAACAAGCAGTCAATCAGCAATCGCATAATATATCGCAGGGTCCACACAACTCCGGTAAGAAATCCTTACCTTGGTCGGGGACGATTTGACACGAAAACCTAAGCGGCGAACGAACACGAACTAGCTACCGAGAACCTATCAATCACAACAAAAATCACACAATAGGCCTAAATATAATAAAATAAATGAGGCTCAGCTCGGGAGCAACTCACGAGGCGCGATTTAACGCATTTAACGAGCCGATTGCACGAGCAGAGCGGCAAACAAGGCTGGCTGGGCGGAGAAGCGGCGCAGAAAATGGGCGTCTTTGAGTGCTTGTATTTGGGCGTGGACGGATCTTTGGGCGAAGCAGGGGCGCGAGAAAATCCGAATTCGAGCGATTGGCGAAGATTCGACGGCCGATAGTTGTTGGACGAACTCTCCTACGCAAGCTGCACAAAACCCATCCAGAAATTCACTTCAACACGGCCGGGAAACGGAGCCCGGAAGCAGGGGGCTCGGATCGAAGAAGAGAAGAAGGAAAAGAAGAAAAGCTCACCTACTACCCGGAAAAGGATCGACCTTCGAACTGGGGAAGACGAATACGTGCGAATCGGAGCTGGAGAAGGAAGAAATCGCAAGGAATCGCCAGTCGGTCGAAGTGAATCCGCGAAGAAGAAGAAGAAGAAATGGGGAAGAAGCTCGGGCGATTTTGGCTTTTAAATCCGAAGGCACGAAACAAGAGATATGTATTAGATCGCGCGTTTAGATTAACAAACGCGCCCGGTGGCTCGGCTGGCAGCGCCCTCCGCCTAGCACGCGACACGTCCTTGGCTCGAATCTCACTCGACGCGCTATTTAATTCCCTATTTATTTTTACCTTTTCCCAAGCCCAAATGTCTTCACCAAAATTCCCGATCCTATTCAAATCGACTCATAATTTTTCCGGCAATTTACAATTACAAAACCGGCCCTGTCGGCCCGACCCAAAATTACCAAAATGCCCCTGGGCCTCTCGGGAAGACCGGGATGAAATTTCCGGGCCGTTACAATATTCCCCCCTTATAAGACTTTCGTCCTCGAAAGTCCCTTAAGACTGGAACAGCTCGGGATACTGCAATCTCATCTCATCCTCCCGCTCCCAAGTGGCTTCCTCACGAACTCGACTCCTCCATCGAACCTTTAACAACCGGATTTCACGATTACGCAGTGTCTTTGTCTCAAAAGCAAGAATCCCCACTGGCTTCTCTTCGAAGCTCAAATCCTCATTCAGCTGCAAAGGCTCAAAATCAACAATGTGCGACGGTCGGCAGTGTACCGCCTCAACATCGAAACATGAAAAACCGCGCACCGCTGCCGAAAATGCGGAGGCAAGGCTAATGGATAAGCGACCTTGCCGATCCTCTCCAGAATCTCAAACGGACCAACAAAACGGGGACTCAGCTTTCCACGCTTGCCAAACCTCAAAACACCTCGCATCGGTGCGACCTTTAGGAAAACATGTTGACCAACCTCAAACTCCAAATCCCGACGCCGAACATCGGCATAACTCTTCTCTCATGCGCTCGAAAGTGTCAACATACGAGCTCTAATCTTACGCAGACGACACCATTGGTCAAGCTGCAGCAACTTCGGGACCCAAAACACGCCTATCACCAACCTCTTCCCGAACACGGGAGATCGGCAACGCTTACCATACAAGGCCTCGAATGGAGCCATCTGAATCGTCGACTGATAACTGTTGTTATATGAAAACTCCATCTGTAAAGACCCGACCCGAATGGGGTTCTAAATAGGCCATTACCTCAATGCATGCATACAAATCTACAGAAAATTTGCAAGATGGGGTTTGGATTCTAAGTAAAAACTAAAACATGAAAACATCCATTTAAAAATCAACATAAATTCTCAAACTTTGTCCTGTTTCCAAACACTGCTCCAAGACAAATACATTTCCAAAACATACTCGATCAGAGATTTATTTAAAACATACAAGCTTTGCAATAGTTACAACAATGCTAGAATCAGGAAATACATTGAGAGAAAACACCCTAGGGCTCGTGCCCAACTACATGCATTCAGAGGACATTTAAATCATAAACATAAACATAAGACTCAGAGTTGAACAACGGGTTTCCATGATCACGGCTCCCCTCCACCCATCCTGTCTCGCACCATGGTTACCGTGGAAAACCACATAATAAGGGTGAGTAACGAATTACTCGGTAAGAATCCCCAACCAGGGGGTACAATACGATATACATGGTCATCTAGCGAGAAAGATATGCAAGCTATGAATATAAACACGAATAGAGCACATAGCTTAGCCCACACTTGGGCCTCGGATGCCAACTCAAGGTCTTAGTCCAGGAAATCAATCACCACGTCCACACAATACACAAGTCGCCTATACGAGAAACAAGTCCCGGCCTCGGCTTCATCTCATCGGCGAAAGGTACACTAGCTCAAGATCCCGAGGAGCTCTCCGGGCGTGTATTTGTAATGAGCGTAAACATGCACCGCGCTGCTCTGCAGAACTATGGGGGTGCCGGGTCAGAGGCAAAAGCCGCCCATGTCCGATCACCACGCCTAACTAAATCTTTGGATCGGTGTCAGCGACATAGGGTGTGAGACACGGACACGTAAACTATGTCGGCTGAACCACACGCACTGGGCTAAGGAGGCGGGTCGTGGTAGGCTTACACCGAAGCCGTCCTTACCTTAACAGTGGCAATCAAGGGCTACGGCCGAACACTGCGAGGACGCGCCGATCGTCGGGACGAGGCAATGCCAAGTCATCATCCCGACCGTTGGGGCATTTAATGATCCGCCACCCTCACCCAAGATTGCGGGGCCTACTGGTAGGGTTAGCTAATCCCTCACGGGGTCGAGGGGCGGAGAAGCGTCTCGGCGTCCCCGCCATGGATGCAAGGTGCTTTATGCATCGGCCCGGATGATGCTATCTACCGCAACTCTAACACCGCCTTAACAATCAAAGACACAATTCCATAAAATCCAATACGTGCTCAATAAGAATACAACGAGCCTAGCATGATACTACGAAGCAAGGAGCAGATCTGAGCATGCGAGAAAGGAACAACCTAGCATGGACTAACATGAGAAAGAACATAGGAAATCATGCGGTCGGGAATTCGAGAATAGAGCACTTATCAGAAACATGTCAATAAACACAAACAAGCATACAATCAACAATCACATAATATATCGCAGGTCCACACAACTCCGGTAGAAGAAATCCTTACCTTGCCGAAGACCTCTAAACACAAGAAACCTAAGCTGCGATCAAACCCGAGAGCTAGCTGAAGCGAGAACCTAACAAAAACAACAATAATTACAATCAAAAGGCCCAAATATAATAAAACAAACAGGGCTCGGCTCAGGAGCAACTCACGAGCGCGGCGGCACGACACGCTGAACGAGCATTTGCGCAGGCTAAGCGGTGATGATGGCGTGACAGCGCGCTGGGCGCAGTGGCGGGCGCGAGCTACGCTGTGGAGGGGCGCTGGGTGCGCTGTGCGGACGGCGACGTGAGCGACACGTGGCGCGCGGAGAGGGGGCGCTAGCTTCAGCTGGCGGCGGCGCGCGCGCGTGGCGCGGCTCGGAGAAGACGGCGCGCGGCGCGAGCGCGACGACGACGCCGAGGCGCGCGCGCGACCTGGCCAGGGCCGCGCGACTCGAGCGCGGATGACACGCGACGGCCTGGGGGACACGGACTGGGGCAGAGCAGGAAGACGGCACTGTGCGGGCGAGCTCGGGCGACACGAGCTGGGCTCGGGCGCGCGCGACGCTTCGGGCTGGCGACATCTTGCGCGCAGGGGGGCTGGGCCTGGCGAGCCACAGTGCGACGGCGGCGGCAGCGGACACAGCGCGATGGGGCGGCTTCGGGTTGGGGTGAGGCTAGGTCGTGGGAGAGAGAGAGAGAAAAGGAAAAAAAGCTAAAAAGAAAAGAAAAATGAATTTGGAAAAGAAAAGGAAAGTGGGAAATAAAAAGGAAATAGGGATTTTATCCCAAAAATCTATCCTTATCCATTTAAAACCACAAAAATCCCATTTCCCGGCTTCCTCCTTCGAGACCCGGCTGAAGCAACCTCTCCCAATAAATAAAACTCACTAAAATCCAACTCCCAAATCAACACCAAGGGCTCGGGCTCGAATCCCAAAGGGAGCACACAACCAACCAACACTTTGCCCAAAACCCAAATCACAACCGAACTCCCAAACGACTAGCCCAAACATCTCGGGACTCGCAAGCAATAACAAACCAGCCTCGACAAAGGCGGGAGCTACCTCGAAGCACGAAAAACCACAAATCCCGCACGGAGAGCCAAAAACCAAAATACCCCTAAGGGTCAAAATAACTCTAACGGCCCAACCGAACCACTTCGAATACGAACGAAAGCACCTCGAGAGCAGGAATAGAAAAGCGGGCGTTACACCATCAGATCTGAATCTGGTCCCAAGCGCCGGGAAATCCAACACACAAGCCCTCAACATCTTGAGAATCGGTTCACCCTCTCGATCGTCCATCGGTGCGAGGGTGAAAAAGTCATCTTTGGCGCACTCGGTGCCTAAACCCATACGGGCGTTCTCGAAGCGAGAAGTGAACCTCGAATCACGGTCCGACACAATCCTCACGAGCACACCGTGATAACGAATGATCTGCTCCAAAACAAGCTGCGCCTTTGTTCCACGGTATAAGCGTCTCTCACAGGGAATGAAGTGTGCGCTCTTAATCAATCGATCGACTATCACCCAAATCTGAGAGAACTTCCTCGGAGTCCTCGGCAAAACCGAAATAAAGTCCATGGAGATCTCTTCCCATTTCCACCGAGGCACACGTGGGTGCAATAAACCGGTGGTCTCTGCTCGGGTGCCTTCACTTGGCGACAAGTGAGACATCGATCGACAAACTCCGCGACATCGCTTTTCATACCCATCCACCGAATGTCGCTTAAGATCACGATACATCTTGGTACCCGGGGTGCCAAGCAAGCGGAGAACGGTGGGCCTCGAGAGCAACTCTGTCGCAATCCTGCGACATCCGGAACACACAACCGCCTCTCTCGTCACGTCACCACCGTCTCGTGAATACTCAAAGTCAAAATCTCCATCAAGACTAACTCTGTCACCCAATTTCTTGAGTGCGGGGTCACTCGATTGACTATCAATAATCCTTTGTCTAATCGATGGTTTGGACCGTCAATCTGAGCCACTCTGGCGATAACCTCACCCAACAACATCGCAATCTCGGCCGCTCGAATTCTCTCTCGTATGTCTGGGTGGGAACTCAACAACAACTGCTGCGAGTGCGACGTCTTCCTACTCGGAGCATCGGCTACAACATTCGCTTTACCGGATGGTACGAATCTCGCGATCATAATCTTTCACTAACTCTAACCATCTCCTCTGTCTCATATTCGGCTCCTTACGAGTAAAGCAGATACTTGAGGCTTTGGTGATCGGTAAACATCTGGATCCGCTCACCATACGGTGTAATGCCTCCAAATTTTGGTGCAAAAACCACTGCGCCAACTCCATATCATGAGTCGGATAGTTACGCTCATATGGCTTTAGCCGACGGAAGCATAAGCAATGACTTTCCGTCTTTGCATCAACACACACCAACCCGAACTTGGAAGCATCGGCTGTAAACCACGAAACCACTGTCCCCTCGGGATCGCCAACACAGTCTTTGAAGTCAAAGCGCGCTTGAGCACGGCAAAGCTCTCATCACACCTCTGATCCCAAACAAACTCGACACCCTTCCTCGTCAAGCGAGTGAGGGGCGAGGCTATGGCGAAAAGTCCTTAACAAACCGATGGTAGTAACCTGCCAAACCCAGGAAGCTGCGTATCTCGGTAACTAAAGTCGGCCTGGCCCACGAACTCACGACCTCAATCTTTGCTGGATCCACGGCTATACCATCCCTCGAAACTACGTGACCTAGGAAGGCCACTTGTTCCAACCGAACTCACATTTGGAAAACTTCGCATAAAGTGGTTTTCCTCAAAGTCGCCAACACTTTCCTCAAATGCTCGCATGATCCTTCACAGTCCTTGAATAGATCGAATATCGTCAATGAACACGATGTGAAGTTGTCCAAAAATGCTTTGAACACCCTATCCATCATGTCCACTTAACGCCTTTGGTGCATTCGTCAATCCAAACGACATGACCCCAAACTCGTAGTGCCCATATCTAGACCTCAATTTGTCTTAGGAATGTCGGTGTCCCTAATCCATGGCCCGATGATACCCGGATCTCAAATCTATCTTGGAGAACACGGAAGCTCCCTGAAGCTGATCGAACAAATCATCGATACGGGGCAACAAATACTTATTCTTCACTGTCACCTTATTAAGCTCACGATAGTCAATGCATAGGCGCATCGAACCATCCTTTTTCTTCACAAACAACACTGGCGCTCCCCACGGGGACACACTCGGACGGATGAATCCTCGATCTAACATTTCCTGCAAGCCCGAACCTTGATTCCTTTAGCTCGGTGACGCCATACGATCACGAACTGCGAGATAGGAAGGGTCCCTGGCTCGAGCTCAATTGTGAAGTCAACCTCTCTCTTCGGGGGCAACCCCGATAATTCCTCAGGAAACACATCCGCAAACTCTCGCACAACCGGCACTTGATCAATAGTCAGTGAGGGACGGCTCACTCCGGACAATTTGGCTAGGTAGCTCCAAGCTTCATGAGCTAGCAAACGACGAGCTTTCACAGCTGACACCATCGGCGGGCAAACTCCACCCTGAACTCCACGAAACTTGAAGTCGGGCCGACGTGCGCACCGAACACTACTTCCTTCCGGTGGCGGTCAATCAACGCGTGGTTAGCGACTAACCACTCCATACCAAGAATCACATCGAAACCACTCATGGGTAGAACTATGAGCGTAGCTACCAAAGAACTCCCGGATATCTTGATTGGCCATCCTTAACCTTATCTTTTGCTAACATATTAACTCCCGAAGGAGTTGCATGAGATAATTCAAAACCTAGAGGCTCTAATCTCAACCTAGCATGCTCGGCAAACAATACTGAGATACAAGCGAGTCGTAGAACTGCAGAGTCAAACAAGACAAATGCACAATGATCCAAAACAAGAAGCGTACACGCCGCTGCGGCATCTACGCTCGGCCTCACGACGGTTCGTAGCGAACACTCGGCCTGCTGCTTCTGCTGCACTGTGAATTTCGAATCGCCATAAATTGGTGATCACAAGAACGGATCATATGCTCCTCCTTTCCACATCGGAAACACCGCCTGGGCCCGGTCTGACAAGCCCCGAAGTGGACTCTTCCACAAGTGGCACATGCGAGAATCTGCCTAGGACCGCCCTGTTGGCGCGGTTGGAAGCTGGGCGGTATCTCTCACGCCGATCCCGGTCTCGAATCGCGTCTGGCGACGCTGGCGCCGCCTCCTCTGTACTCAAACCTCCTCTTCTGTCCCACTACAGCTGGGACAGGACGCTGCACCGGAGCGGCGACAGTCCGCTCAATAAGATACTTTCCGTTGTAAATAGTGGCCAGCTGAACAACTCTAGCATAAGTGTCAGAGGCCTGTGCCCTGACATCCTAAGACACACCCTGCCTCAGACCAGAAATGAACTTCCGAATTTTCAACTCAGGGATTGCTATCAGCTGCGGAGCAAAATAACCATACTCCGAAAACTTCCTCTCGTACTCCTCTATTGAATCAGAACCCTGCTTCAGATTCTGGAAAAGCGCTACCATCTTCTCTTGAGCCTCATCACTAATGTACTTGGCCTTAAATTCTGAATTGAAGAACTCTCAGGTAGCAGGTGGAGACCCAGCTAGTCTCTCACTCAAAGTGGACTCCCACCACCATCTAGCTACGCCCCCTAACACATGGGCTGCACACCTCGGCCTCTGTACATCGGAGCACACCATAATCAGGAAGGTGTACTCCAAATGGGCAATCCATCTAGCTGCTGCTAAAGCATCACCTATGGCATCAAACTTATCAAGGTTCCATTTTACGAAATACTTCAACCATTTACCAAGCTCATCGGCACCTTCTGCCACCTCTGCCACAAGGGTTCTTTGGCTCTGCGGAGTGGGAGTCTTCTTTGCGCCTCTTTGAATCAAACGAGTGTTTGCTCGATATGAGCTCGGGACTCTTTCCCTGCTGGCGCCAACAAAGCACAGGTCTCTCGCCTCTGCGGCCACTCAATAGGTCGACCACCATAGACCTCATAGAATTAGCAAATTCTGCTCCAGGAGCAGTCTCATGGCGCACAGTCGCCTCAACGCCTACTCTGGGCTCAACATGGGGAGCTACAGGCTGAATGCTATCAGTCTCAGCTTGGGACGATGTCCCTACGGGGTCGAGATCGATCCTCGACACCTCGGCCTCCTCTCGGGCGTCCTCTTACGCGCGGGTAAGCGGCATCTTTGGCGATCTACACCCAAACCAATAACGAGTCGAACACGCTCGTCTCCGCTCCACAACACTACACAAGGCATACACTAGATGACGGTATTGTAAATTCTTAACCCTTTTTCTACAACAAATTGTAAACTTAGGCGCACACGATGGTATCGCTTGAGTGCTAGTGATCATGGGAAAGCGACCTACAACAACAGTCATACTACTACGAATTTATGACTCGAGCTCGATACCAAGCAGTAAAGGGACCGACCCGAATGGGGCACTAAATGGGCCCTTACCCCAATGCATGCATTCAAAGTAAAAGACATTTAAACATACATGATTTCGGATTCCAAATAAAACAAAACATTCAAAATAACCCCTTTAAAAACTAGACAATTGACCTGGAACCTGTCCCTGTTTCCAAGCACCTGTTCCAAGATAAATACATTTCCAAAGTTTACTACGATCAGAGATTTACTAAAACCATTCAAAACACATTCGGATACAAAATCTTTGGAATCCACAAAACATTTACAAAACATCCTAGGGTCCGTGCCTGGCTACATGCATTCAGGGAAACAAAACATAAAGAGTCATAATACAAAAATCGAGTTGGAAGCGGGGGCCCCATGATCACGGCTCCTCCTTGACCATCTTGTCTCGCACTTGGTTACTGTGGAAAAACCACGATGGGTGAGTAACGAATTACTCAGTAAGAATCCCCAACCAGGGGTACAATACGATATACATGGTCATCTTGATGAATGTATGCAAGCTATGAGTATAAACACGAGAATAGAGCACATAGCTTAGCCCACACTTGGGCCTAGGATGCCAATTTAGGGTCTTAGTCGGGAATAATAACACCACACAGTCAATACACAAGTCGCCTATACGAGAAACAAGTCCCGGCCTCACCGTCTCATCGTCGACGAAAGGTACACCGCTCACAATCCCGATGAGCTCTCTCAGTCGGCGCTGTAATGAGCGTAAGCATGCACCCGCGTGCTCTGCGAACCATGTGGGTGCCGGGTCTCAGAGGCAAGCCGACGACCATGTCGATCACCAAGCCTAACTAAATCTTTGGATCGATGTCACCGACATAGGGATGTGAGACACTCGACACGTAAACTATGTCGGCTGAACCACCGCACTTTGGGGCCAAGGAAGCGGTCGTGGTAGGCTTACACCAGAAGCCGTCCTTGCCTTAACGGTGGCAATTGGGGCTACCGCCAAACATGCCGAGGACATGCCTTACGTGCAGGGGCGAGGCAATGCCAAGTCATCATCCCGACCGTTGGGGCATTTAACGATCGCCACCTCACCCAAGATTGTAGGGCCTACCGCTTGGGTTAGCTAATCCTCACGGTCCAGGGGGCGGAATGACTTGCTCGACGTCCCCGCCATGGATGCAAGGTACTTTATGCATCGGGCCGGATGATGCTATCTACCGCAATTCTAACACCGCCCTAGCAATCAAAGCAAACAAATCCATAAAATCCAATACGTGCTCAATAAGAATACAACGAGCCTAGCATGATACTACGAAGCAAGGAACAGATACGAGCATGCTAGAAAGGAACAACCTAGCATGGATTAACATGAGAATTAAACAGGAAAAATCATGCTAATCGGGAATTCAGAATAGAATACCTAGCTACACATGTCAATAAACACAAACAAGCAGTCAATCAGCAATCGCATAATATATCGCAGGGTCCACACAACTCCGGTAAGAAATCCTTACCTTGGTCGGGGACGATTTGACACGAAAACCTAAGCGGCGAACGAACACGAACTAGCTACTGAGAACCTATCAATCACAACAAAAATCACACAATAGGCCTAAATTTAATAAAATAAACGAGGCTCAGCTCGGGAGCAACTCACGAGGCGCGATTTAACGCACGAACGAGCCGATTGATTAACGAAGCAGGCGCAGCAAAGTGGCCGGCCGGGCGAGTAGGGGCGCAGAAATGGGCGTGTTGGGTTCATGTATTGGCGCGTGACGCTGCGTCTTGAGCGGATCTTTGGCGAAGCAGGGGAGCGAGAAAATCCGAATTCGAGCGATTGGAGAAGATTCGACGGCCGATAGTTGTTGGACGAACTCTCCTACGCAAGCTGCACAAAACCCATCCAGAAATTCACTTCAACAAGGCCGGGAAACGAAGCCCGGAAGCAGGGGGCTCGGATCGAAGAAGAGAAGAAGGAAAAGAAGAAAAGCTCACCGCCGCGAGAAAGGATCGACCTTGAGGCTGGGAAGAGCGAATACGTGCGAATCGGAGCTGGAGAAGGAAGAAATCGCAAGGAATCGCCGGTCGGTCGAAGTGAATCTGCGAAGAAGAAGAAGAAGAAATGGGGAAGAAGCTCGGGCGATTTTGGCTTTTAAATCCGAAGGCACGAAACAAGGAATATGTATTAGATCGCGCGTTTAGATTAACAAACGCGCCAGGTGGCTCGGCTGGCAGCGCCCTTCGCTTAGCACGCGACACGTTCTTGGCTTGAATCTCACTCGACGCGCTATTTAATTCCCTATTTATTTTTACCTTTTCCCAAGCCCAAATGTCTTCACCAAAATTCCCGATCCTATTCAAATCGACTCATAATTTTTCCGGCAATTTAAAATTACAAAACCGGCCCTGTCGGCCCGACCCAAAATTACCAAAATGCCCCTGGGCCTCCCGGGAAGACCGGGATGAAATTTCCGGGCCGTTACACGAAGCCCCCGAATATAGAATCCATTGATAGTTATGCATAGGAAAAAGATATGGGTTACCTACAAAACCATTCCCACTTGCCTGGTTAATGGAAGTCGAGATACCACCAAGAGAGATAGACATGGTACCACCAACTGACTTGACAAAATGCTCTTGATTAAACACCACACCAAAGAAAAATTCATGCCAATTGCTATTTGACAAAAAATCGGCAGTGGAAAAAAAATTGCAATTGCCGAAGAACACCTGGAACACGTGTGGAGCAGAATTCACGTCTAAAAAAAAAACCTAAGGGGGTGTTTGGCTGCATGTGAGATGAGATGAGATGATGATGACAAAAAACCTTGTTTGAGGTGAGATGAGATGACAGAAAAACCTTGTTTAGGGTGCAGGGAGATGAGATGAGACGATAGAAAAACCTTGTTTGAGGTGGAGGGAAATGAGATGAGATGTTAAGATATGTTTTTTTTTTATAAAAAAAAATGTTCTTATATTTTTTTTTAACAATAAAATTGTTCTCTTTCTTTTTTTAAAAAATAATTATTCATAGATATTTAGCTGTTAATATAATAAGTATGTAAATATAACTACTATCATAAATAAAATGTAATTAATATAAATTTAATAGGGGATTTTGCATGTATAACAAAAAAAGGCAAAATATTTCCATCTATAGCACAAAATCTAAAATAATTTCATTTGTAGCAGAAAATTCAAATTGACTTCTATCACTTGTTGAGTTCTACTAGTGATAGAATTCAATCAATGATAGACTCATTCTATCACTCCTTAAGTTTTCTATCAGTGATAGAAATCTAAATTGAGTTCTATCACTAGGTGAGTGATAGACTATCACTAGGTGAGTGATAGAAATAAATATGCTATAGATGAATTATTTTTAAAATTATGCTACAAATATAATTCAAGAGGTAGAATGTGCTGCTGATGGTAAATTCTCAATTTAATAGTAAGCACCCTTAATCATATTAATGTTTTTATTAAAAAAAACATAGTTTAACCATGAGGTTAAAAGTTTCTAATCTTTCATACTTAAATATTGTTTAATTAAAAACAATTATGAGAAAAAAAATTTCACACCACCAAAATAAAGTTTGACTAATCTAAATTTTTTGTGCATCGTTAATAATTTTTTTAAAAAGATTTGTTAGACTTAAATAATAAAAAAAAAAATTAAAATACCAAGATTCTATTTATTAAAAAATAAAATGATTAAACTAGTCACTATAAAATCTTGATAGCAATTTTTATTTTATTTAAAAAAATTTATTTTCTTATACCTTTTATACATTCATATTCATATTCATAGTTACCCAAGGTCAAAGAATTATTAATAAAATACACTAATTAATAGGTAATAATAAATTAAATATATTTATCTTATTAGTCATTCATACTTCTAGGAACCATAGACACCCATAAAAGTTTTTATTTATTGTTTTTTTGTAGTTAAAAGAGAACTCGGTCACATTTTGATAATAATTATTACATGGAAGTAATAAAATATCCCTCAAATTTTGGAATTTATTGTTTTTTTTTTAGGTAGAATAGATCTCAATCCCTATGACTATCCACTCTTACTATTAATACAAGAGTATAAATTTTGAATCTCATTTTTTTAACAAACAAAATAAGTTTAATATTTTTAAGTTTATTGAAAATAAGTTCATACTTTTAAATTTATTGTAAACTACGAATAAAAATTCAATGGGTATAAATTATTTAAATTAAATTTTTATTTTAATAATAAATTGATATATTTATTTGTTAATATTAAAAATAAACACATAACTTTTAATTATTAATTTTTAAATATGATATTTATAGTCTATTTCTAAACAATTGAAATTCTATAACTTTTTTTTGTTATTAAAGATGATTAAAAAAAAGAATAAAAATATGAAAATTTAACGTCATGTATTAAGAGATAATATATATCTATTTATTTTAATTTTTAAAATTCAAATATATTTAAATAAACATTTGATATAATAATAGTATACTTATTATAATTATATATTGATATATTAAAATAATATTATTATTATAAAAAAATATATCAAACATAAAATAAGTAAATATATATATAAATAAAAAAGATGAAAAAATTTTAAATTAAAAAAAGGAGAGATAAGATGAGATGAGGTGAAGAACACTTTGGACCAAATAAAGTGTTGGACTTCCAACACCTCACCTCATCTCATCTGCTCTTAAAACAATCACCGGGCTAATATTAAATTGGCCACTAATTGAGCTAATTGAAAAAGAAGTCAAGCCAATCTTGCGAATCAGAATTCGCAATTACGTGAATTGGCGTTGAAAACTACCACCATACAATTGGACTGAGATCTATGCAAGTTGAATTGCTCTGCACCATGTGAATTGTCAATTGGTGCCTTGAGATTTGGAAATCAAGTGGGAGTTCAGAGGTGCAAATTGGAATTATGTGATTGCAATTCTTTAACTCTCGGTTGGAAATCAATAAATTGAATTTGTAATAGAACACCAATTGAAATTCCAATTGGCTTGGGAATTCCGGTTGGAATTAACAAATTGGGACAGGAAAAAAAAAATTGGATCACTACTACAATTTCAGCTTTCTATGACAATTTTTAATTGTCATAATTAACTTATTATGACAATTATGACAAAAAATTGCTATGTCATGGTATCCCATATCATGGTAAGTCTTTTATGACATATAATAACAATGTCATAAAATATAATTTATGACAATTATGAAACTGTCATAAATATTTTTTTATGACAACTAAAAATTGTCATGAATCAATAAGAAATAGGGTTTAAGATTTTTTTTATGACATTGAATAATTGTCATAAATTATGTTATTTTTGTAATTTTGAGTTTTGTTACCATGACAGTTTTAGAATGTCATAAAGTAGAGTTATTTTTTCAAATAAAATTAAATCATAAATTTGTCATGAATTCACATTTCATGTGATTGTAATAGTCATGGTTTCTATTTCTTGATAGTTTAAAATTGTCATAGAAAAGATAACATGACATTTTTTAAATTATAAAATTGAATATATTCTATTTATTTATTCATAAATTTATTTTATATTAATTACATTAAAGCATATCAATTAAAAAATGACAATATTTAAATTATGTCATTTCTAAGATAATATCACAATCCACATAGATGTGTCAAGCTTACTTCATTGATCACAATACAAATAAAGTCTTATACAAAGTAACCAATATATAAAATTTGTAAATTACAATTGAAAGAAAAAAATAATAATACTTTGAAAACTTATAGATAAATGTAGACACAAACGATCACCTCGAACAAAGTACCTACAAAATGTAATATTAAAACTTTGAATTAGAAATCACAGTTGTTCATCCAATATGTTTTCTATTCATATTGACAACATCCGTTTTATAGTTTCCAATAAAAAAAACTTAGTCAGAATTTGAATCATAAGCGCACCAAAACAATATCATCATTATTAAATCTTTGAATTATAAGTTACAATGGAGAATAAAAGTATTCCTATAACAATAACTCTTTTTTTCCCCAAAACTAAACTTTTCTGAAGCCCCTTAATCTCTTACAAGTAGATGAAACATAAATAGGTGTAAGAAAAATTACTTGAGTTAAATTTCTCAATAATGATTTGAGCTTATCTTATCAAAGCTAAAGACAATCACAATCCCTAAAAGACTTGGCTAAAAAGGATGAATTAATAATTTGTACTGCACAAAATCAAACTTGGCGGATGTCTATACTCTTTGTTTCTCTTCCTCTTGACTCCCTTCTCATTCGTGTGATTCTTCCGAACTCTAGAGATGTGAACCAAAGAATGAAATATCATTAGAGTTGCCGCTGAAAAAATAAAGATAAAAATGAGTATACAAAATGAAATGCGATTAGTGTATAAAAATGAATCAATTAATCAACACCCAACTAGTATTATAAGATAATACAAAGAAACTCAAGCTCAAAACCGCAAAAATCATTAAAAGTAAAAAAGAATGAATTAAATAACAGCTCAATTTCAATTATTTGTAGATAGCTTACAAAGATTAAGTTAACGAAAAATTGGTATACTACTGTGATCGATCAACCACTTAAATAAATTTAGTAAGGCACATCACCCCCTTCACCTTCCTTAAAACCAACCATTACTCCCAAGAAAAAGAAGCCCAACATTCTCACGAGAAGAGCTCATGGAAGAAGATTGACATATGGCTCCTACAAGAATGCGCTTACAAAAGGCAAACAATCCAAGTATGTTATTCTACATATAAAAAATATATATTATATATCAACTGTCCCTGTCAAAACAATCTAGAAATCAAAATACAACATTTACACAACTTAACAAACACTGTATTTCCATTTCAATTCTTAGAAGATGAAACTTGTATGAACAAAAGCTACAACCTCAACAAATATTGTCTTTCCATTTCAATTCTTACAAGTTGCAGAACAAATGCTACAACCTCAAATAAAAAACAAGTGAACTCAAAGTTTACCTCAATATTATTTTAAGATAGAAAGAAAAGAGTTTATTGCAACTTGTTATATTTCCCCATAGTTTTGACTTACCAACTAGTCATATATATACAATAACATCGGTATATCCTTGCACACATATGATGACCACCTAAAAAAATTCTTAAGAAAATATTCCAAACAAACCAAATCAACAAAGAAACATAAAGAAAATTCAATCCTTCAAACAAATACACATCTCAATCCAAAACAAATATTTTGAAAAACTTACTTCATTGTGGGCAATCCTCGTCTTCAACAAAACACCTATACATGAAAATATATTCAAATCACTATAACCATATATTTTCCTATTTACGTAACTTATAAATGATTTAAAAAAAAACACTCCAAGATTAAAAAATGAGCTATATAGCTTTAAAAGTTTGAGGCTCGAACTTCATCTATACATTTCAAATATGAACACTACTTTGTACCTTGAAATGTACCAAAAGGTGGTCATAATTGATGCCAAGGGTGCCAACGAGAAGGGTTGAACCTCAATTGAAAACGAGCAAAATAATAGTAATCTTAATGGTTCAAGATCTACTTAGACACTTTTTAAAATACATAGACAAACACTTTCCCAAAGTTGAGAACAACCTAAATTTCATCCAAACTTGGTGTTATTAACATACATGTGAAAAGAAAAAAAACAACAAAACCCTCATAAAAAAGAAAGTTAATTCCAATTATAAAATTTTTAGTGACATAACGACATATATACAAGTTATCCAAAAAATAATACACTTGTTTGTTCAATATAGTGACTAATTTTGCTACATGATATATATATTCAACAAGAATAATCCAACATTTAGTGGCCAACTTTGCTGCAGGTTAGCCACCACACATACAAAATTTCTATTAAAATTATTTATAGTATACTCTAAGCAAGATACATAGGCAACTAAACAAATGAACAAGTAGACATACCAAGCTCGACGAGGCTCCACCTTGATTGAGCTTCTGACACATAACTTGCATCAATAAATAAAAGTATAAATAAAGTTTTCAGATTAAACGATAAATAAGTTAAATAAAACCAAAACTATTACCTTGAGGCTTGAGGTTTTCCTTTTTCAATTGATCTATGTCCCTAAATGATTTCCTGTAGATAATTGTTATCAACCTTCAAAGAAAACAAGAAAATAAACATTATAATTTAAAAATAAAAATAAAAAGTAAGTAAAAGAAAATTGTTGTGAGACTCTAAAGATAGATTGCTTTCTTGATTAGAAAAATGATAAGAAATTTGTTAAAATATAAATGAGAGTATATACTTAATCAAAGAGTTCAATGCCCAGTTGAAAGGCTAAAGTTGTTTTTCATTGTTACCAAGCTTTGTCAATTTAATGATGTAGGAGCCAAATCTAACATCAAAAGAGTGCACAACAAAAGACATGTCAAGATAAGAACAATTTCATTATTAGGCTTCTTCATGCCCCAACGCATATTAGCACACCAACAATGATGATAGAATTCTGCCAATGAAAAAAAAGAATTAAATCAATTGACTTCTTGGTTAAGATCAAATGATAAAGTACAAGTATATCTATTTTTGTTTCGGTTGAATCATAGTCAAATAATATGGTAGGAACATTGAAATTGGGTCTTTGATTAATTACAAATTATACAACAACACAATCTATAACAATCAAAACAAAAGTAGAACTTCAAGTAAGAGTATCGACGATTGATAAATATTTTTCAATACATAAAAATATGTTTGTTTTACATGCATATTCTAACTCAGTCTACACACATGAAGTATTAACTGCTTGTTCAAATTATAATTAGATCGTGACCATGAATCATTATTGTTTTATGCTCTATCTTTGGATTTCAAACTTAGTCCTGACTATATTAACTTCAATAAAAATTTTATCCCCTCCCAACCATAGTACTCCCATAAGAATAGGAATCAAATCAACTGACATAGACAAAACATACAAACTGTAAAGAAGAAGAAACTCAGCCCTTTATTTTTCCCTTTGCTATTGATATACCATAAAAACTAAAAACCACAATGCATTGAAACTATACTTAAACATTCTAATTTGTCCATTATCCTGTACTTTTTTGCATTCAACAAATAATATGACCTCTAGACATATACTATGTCGTTGAACTATTACTCTTGTTAGCATATCCTTCCTTTATACTCTAACTAAATGTGTAAAATAAATGAAGATCATCTAAAGATTCAAAATAGGCCAAATAAAAGTGTCCAAAACTCAAACAAAACAAAAAATGTTAACCAACAAAACTACCAACAAAGAATAAAAAGAAACCAAAGATATTTAACTGATAAAAATAAAAACCAAAGATAACACTAAAGAGGCTGACGAAATAAAAGAAAAAGTATAACAAAAGAACCGCTTACAAGAAACTAAAAATAGCCAAGAAAAAACAAGTCAGCAACTCCAACAAAACCTTATAAGTGTCTTCTATATTTCACTTTTGAAGTCAAATGTCGGGCACACATATAGGAGAAACCGCCATAAGGTAGCTATATATCTCCTTTCAAGTTATATTATACTCTAGTACATGTGTATATTAACACCATTCAAGTGATTTAAAGAATAAAGAACACTTTTTACTTATACTTTAAACAACAATTAAATAAACGATTTGGACAAAGAACATTTAAGAGAAAGTCTTTTTAGACAACATTTAAAAGAAAGTTAGCAACAAGAAAGAGAGTAAAATAAAATAGGGCAGAGAATTGAAAGATTCACCCCAATCACACACATTCACTCTCTGAAAAAGGAAACAATGGAAAAGAAAATCCAATTCCACAGTCGAGCAACAAAGATGCAAAGCAAAAATGAAAAATAAAAATTCAGTAAAACAAATGAGAGAATATTCACCTCAAAATTGAGAAATAGAACATAGTTTTCACAATGAAGTTGATTATAGGCATTTAAAAGAAAGTTGCGACGAGAAGCAGTGCAGTGCGCCCGCGAGTCGAAGAAGAAGGCGGTCGAAAAGCAGAGGAAGAGATCCCAAGCGCTCGCGGATCTATGGACGCCAATGAAAGAAAAGGAGAGCGCCCGCCTGGTGATCGATTTGGCCGCGGAAAAACGAACCCCACCTGTGGGGGTTCTCTTACATGCGTGAAAACCAAAGGGAGAGAGAGCACCTTGCTCTCTCTCTCTCTTCTTTCTCTCTCTCTTTTCCTTAAACTTCCCAAATTGCCCCTCTATTCTTTTTTTCTCAAAACAACCTTTTACACCTATTTATTTTTCTCTCAATTTTAAAACACAAATCTTTTGTTTTTATGACCATTTTTTTGAATTTTTATTTTTTTGTGTTTAATTGAATTTTTTTTGTTACATTAAGGAACCATAAATTTATTCTACAAAAAAATATTCCTACAAATTTTTTAGTTTCACCATTGTATTTTAAATGATTTAAATGAAAAGCAAGGTAATTTATTTTTATTGTATGATGGCCCTACCAAATAATAATATTAAGGCAAAAAAAAGTGTAAATTTTTTTTTCAACTTAAAAACTCATTTTTCTTTTCTTTTCTTTTATTTGATTTTATATTTTATTTTAATAAAAAAAAATCAATAACCTAGATGAAAAATAAAATAAAGTAAAATTTTAAAACTTACAAATATTTATTTTCTATGACAATTTTTAAATTGTCATAATCTTATGAAAATATGAGATATTCTTGTCAAAAAGTAAAAATTTCTATGACAATTATTAAAATGTCATTATAATTATTTTATGACAATTATCTAAATATCAATAACTGTCATAAAAACTTCAATAACTTAAAATTCATCTATTCTTCACAAATACGATGTTTTTAGATTTTTTATGACAGTTTTTAGATTTTTTAAAATTTCTGGATTGAAATAACTGTCATGGAAGGCTAAAATTGTAGTAGTGGATAAAGGAGACAAACTCAATTAATGGTGTTCTCATCAAAATTGGTGGGACCAATAATCCACTTTTGCTTTGATACCATATTGAATATAGAATAAAGAGAAAAATATCACACACATTTTATTCATTAGAGGGTTGCGAATATATACAACATATACAACAAATAATCAGTTTGTATCATGATACAAAATCTAGGAGATCTTGACTGCGATCCTATGATAACGATAATAATAAAGATATTGTTTTACCATTATCTAATATTTTTCTTCTGCAAATCCATGGCGAAGTTGATGATGATTCTCTATCTCTTGATATTTCTCAATTGTTTGCAGCCATTTCTGAAGGGCAGCTGAAATTTGGATTTTATGTTCATAACAATTGATTTTATGCAAAAAAGAATCATTTTCAATTGTGTATGAGAGATAATAGAAGTTGAAGAAGATGAAGAAACTTTTTTAGTTAGGACAATAATACCCTTTATTATAATATTTAAATTTAACTTTAGAACTAGATTACAATACTTATCAAAATTTAAGGGGTGTAATTGATCAAATTAATACTTTAAGAATGTAATTAATACAAACATCATAGTTTAAGGGTGGTTTGTGCAATTTTAGAATGAAAAATGTTTTGTTTAGTAGACTACAGATTTAGTCTTTTTTTTTTTAAGTACAAATGGTGCCAATCGGACCACATATTCTTCATAGAAGATAATATTACCACTTTCAATTTGATAGTCAAATATCGACTTTCATGATTGAATTCATGACTATGATAACTAAATTATTATCAAACAATGAAACTCATATTTAGCCTCTAACCCTCAATTAATAACCAACTTCACCTTTTGGTTTTTGAAATTTTTTTTTAAAAAATTTCCTTATCCTACAAAACCAATTTTATATAATTTCTTTTTAAATTCAACCACCATTCGAATAGGAGAGATTCAAATCCATAACTTTTTAGTAGGTAGATCAAACATGATAATTGATGTCATTACAACTAATCTTTTTTATCATAATTTTTTATACAAATTAAATTAAAATAATGAATTTTAGTAAAATAAATATTAATTAAAATAAAAGAAAAAAAAATTGAGGATAGCAATTCGAACCTATAGCTTCATAGTTACTAGGTTGTACCATTTAAAATTAAGGAATTTTATATGTATAGCAAAAAAAAAAAAAAACCCAAAGAAAGTATTTTAAAAAATATTTCATATATAATAGAAAATTGGATGATCCCTTTAAAATGACCTAAATGTCAACACTTCAATCAATTCGGCTAATAGTCTTTCGTTAGTTTGCTGATAGTCTTCAACTAGTTTGGTTGATGTATTCAATCAATTCAACTGATAATCTTAAATCAATTCAGTTTATAACCTTTGATCTGCTGAGTTGATAGCCTTCAATCAACAACTATCAACTAATAACCTTTTTAGTATGAGCGAAAAACCAATAGGAGTAGCAAATGTCTGTCTTTACATTCTCGTTGTTTAAGTATCAAATCCATAGTGGAGGTGACAGTATAACTTCTGGTGAGCAACGAGATTAAATGGAGAAATTCTGATTGCGATGTTTCTTATATAAGAAACGTCGCAATCAGAATTTGATTAAGAATGTGATAGGCTGATAGCATTGGATATCCAATGCTATCAGCCTATCACATTCTTAATCTCCCCAAGTATAGTAACGACAAACTATTTCTCAACTCCCTTCGATTTTTTTTCTTCTCTTCGTCTTCATTTTTGAATTCCAATTCCATAATGGCGGAGCAAGGTCTCAACAACACGACGAGAAAGAGAATCTTCTTCATTTCCATCCATCTCACTTCAAAATTCTTAAGCTCTAAATTTTGACTTTATCCGCTTATCCACTACTTCAATCAACGACAACCACCACAACAAGCACGATGTCTTTTCAACTCATTTCGCCAACTGGAGCATCATCGACTACAACTCCGACAATGAATTCAACGATATCATCGACGTTAAAGCCATCAGAGAAGCCATTGCCACGATCCATCGAGCTTTGAATTCCAGAATTCAACTGCTATGTGTTTCTCTGTCTAACATTTGCAATTTTTGTTCCCTAGATTACGATCAATCAGCGGAGTGAATAAATTCTTTTCGGTCACAAACATGGAGCAAGAAAGTGTTCTTGATGGGGAGAGGAGTAAACGAAGGAAGAAGATGAAGGATGAGGTCAAAATTGGAAAATTGAAAAAATCCACCTAAGTCTGCTATATTTGTAAGATATTACAAAACAAAAAAAAAGATAAAGGGAATTTACCGTCAGAAGCACATTTTCCTTCTTATATTATATTTGTAATGCAATTTTTAAAATAATTCATCCATAGCACATGATTTCTATTAGTGGTAGAACTCAACCAATGATAGATTGAGTCTATCACGGATTAAATTCCATCAGTGATAGAACTCTATCACTCATTAAAATTTATCGGTGATAGAATTCAATTTGAATTTTTTGTTACAAATGATTTAGCTTTGATTTTATGCTATCGATGGAAATACTTTGCCATTTTTTATTATATATGCAAAATCCTCAAAAAGAAATGTTATAATTAAATACAAAACTATGCTTCTTTTCGCATCTTAACAATTATTTTAATTAATATTTATTTTTATATTAGTTGGGTTCGCTAACAAGTTCGATGATTTATGAATCGAAAATATAAGAAAAGTTTGTGTTACAACATTTGGGTGAGATTTCAATTTTGAAATCCTTTTGAGTGCTGCCTCTAAGATTCATATAATTTGTTGTAGCTATATTAGACTGGCGGTGTACTCTTTGGAGGAGAGGAGTTAGTCGGATATAATAGCTGTTGCGGAAATCCGGTCTATCTGCATCTAAATGAATTGACTATTTCTTATATTTTAGAAACATACTTGTTTGATAATGTAACGGCCCAGTTTTCTATCCCGGTTCTCGAGAAGCTTCCGGTTCAGATTCAGTGGTTCGGTTGGGTCGTTAGAGCTGTTTTGACCCTTAGGGGTATTTTGGTCTTTTTGCTCCCCGGGCAGGATTTGTGGTTTTTCAGGGCTTCGAGGCAGCTTCTGCCTTTGTTGAGGCTTGTTTGTTGGTGGCTGCGAGTTCCGAGATGTTTGGGCTATTCGTTTGGGAGTTCGGTTGTGATTTGGGTTTTGGGCAAAGTTATGGTTGTTTGGGTGTTTCCTTTGGTATTCGAGCCCGGGCCCTCAGTGTTGAGTTGGGAGTTTGATTTAAGTGAGATTTTTTCTTTGGAGATGGTTGCTTCAGTCGGGTCTCGAAGGAGGAAGCCGGGAAATGAGATTTAAGGATTTTAAGGCTTATTTTTAGAAATTGGAAAATTGGATTTATTTGGATAAGGATGGAAAATAATAAAAGAGAAAAAGAAAAAGAAAAATCCCATTTTTCCATTTTCCCTTTCTCTCCTTTCTCTCCTCCTCGGCCGGCGAGCCCTTTGTCGCCGCGCACGAGACGCACCGAGCCCCTCTTTCGCCCTACTCGCCCGACCCCAGCGACCAGCTCGCCCAGCTCGCCCCTGCCCTATGCCGAGTCGCGTCGCCCAACTCGAGCCGCCCGACCGCCGCGTCGCCGCGCTCGCCCAGCCGCGTCGCCCAGTCCGCGCCGCCACTCGTCCAGATCGCCTCGTAGCTCGCCGTGCCTTCCCGAGCACTCTGAGCCCGTCGCGTCGCGTCGCGTCGCCGGCGCGCGCGTTCCTGTAGCTCTTGTCGCTCGCGCCCGAGCGCCGTCCCCTGTGCCGAGCCGCGCCGTGCGTCGTCGCTCAGCCGAGCTTGAGCCCGCGCCCGCTCGCCCGAGCGTAGCCTCCGCGCCCTAGCGCGCCCCAGCGCCTGCGCCCAGCCAGTCCAGCCCCTGCCGACAGCCTGCTTGTTGTGTGTTGGTTGGCCCGAGCCTTGTGGCTTCTCGGATGGTATTTCCCGAGTCTTTTCTTCGTTGGGCCCTGATTTGTGGGCTACTGGTTATGGATTTAATTGGGCTGTTTTATGTATTTGATTTGGGTGCTTTGTTTGATGTTTAGGCAGTTCAGGTTCGATTAGAGGCTCGAGGATCGCTTGATTGCTTGGTTGATTTATTATTAATTGTTTCTGCTTGTTCCAGGTAAGGATTTCTTACCATGGTTGTGTGGACCCTGCGATATATCATGATATGCCTTGTATGCTTGTTTGCTGTTATGAACATGATATTGATAGGGCAGCTTTGATTGACCTCTTGCTAGCATGTTGCCTGATTTTACATGTTAGTGCCATGCTAGGTTTGTTCTGCCAGCATGCTTATGATTCCTGCTTAAGTTTGTAGTATCATGCTAGGTAAATGTGATTGATGTCGGTCATTGCTTGCTAGCTAGGAATCATTTATTTGCTCTGTACTCTTAGATAGAGTTGTAGGGTTTGTCATCATCCAGAGGCTGAGAGCGGACATAACGTACTTTGTCCCCACCGGTCGGGAGTAAAGCGAAGCATTGCTTCAGGGGTTGAGAGCGGACATAACGTACTTTGTCCCCAGTGGTCGGATATAGAGCAAAGCATAACATACATTGCTTTTTCTCCCCCCTCGTGACCAATGAGACTTAGCTACCTCATTGGCGTATGCCTAGTTTGTAGCCTGCTAGAGCGGAACCCTGCCAACGGTGTAAGCCTACCTTGGCCGGTTCTTAGCTTCAGGTCGGTGGTTCAGGTTACACAGATGAGCGCCGAGGGCCACGCGCTACTGTGATCAGTGACACCGCTTCCGAGTCATAGGCATGCGTACCTGGCCCGCGTAGTTTGCCCTTTGGCCCCCACATTTACGCAGGTTGCAGCATCATGCGGTGTGCGCGCACACGCGTTAGTCGCAGGTTCGGAGAGCTCCCCTAGGCTAATGTTCGTGAGTACACCATTCCTTCCAGTTAGAGCCAGACTTCGGGTACTCTCCCGTAAGTCCAGATTAGCAAGGGCAAAAGGCCCTTGAGAACATCTTTGGGATCAGTTCTTGAGCTGAGCAATCCCCCAAGTGAAAGATACCTCGGTGATGTCCCAGGATTGGTCAATGTATCCAATCCTTAGGCCGGAAGTAGGAGACTTCCGATGACTCCAGATCTTGTTTTATGAGCTCATTGAGCTATGATCTGTGTTGATAGCTGTTTTGCTTGCATGTTGAGGTGCTAGATGACTGATGTATTGTATTGTACCCCGGTTGGGGATTCTTACTGAGTATGTTTATACTCACCCTTATTTATCTTTCAGGTAACTTGGGACAACACCAGGATGGCTAGCGGATGGAGCTGATTGATCATGGGGAGCCGTCGGCACTCTGTCATTTATTATTGCATTGTTTATTCAGCATGTAGATGGACAGGAGTCCTAGGGGAACATTGTTTAAAAAGTTGTTTAAATTGTATTGTATGTTTTTATAAACACTGGCCAGGATGTTTTACTTCGTTGGATGTTTAAATGTAAATTGATGGTTATGTTTTAAGTAGGGGTGTTCAAACAACCCGAAACCCGAACAACCCGAACCAACCCAACCCAAATTGACGGGTTGGGTTGGGTTAAATAAATTTTTGGGTTGGGTTGGGTTGAAAATCAAGAAATATTAATGGGTTGGGTTGGGTTAAGGGTTGACCTAAAATTAACCCAACCCAACCCGACCAACCCGAAATTATTATTTAGTTTTAAAATATATATATTTTTATACTATAACATAATTATACATGTGTATATATATATTTTTATTTAATTATTATTGTTAGACTTTTTATTTCCCATAATCTTTAGTATTTTTTCAAAACTTTATCATTTATATATCATGATAAATATATAGTCGTAAAACATCTTTGTTGGTTTTAATTATATATTTGTTCTATAGAAGTCGAATTATGTCATCTATTTTTGTTGTTTTAATTAATTATCTATTTGTTTTATGTTTTATAATTGGAATCTTCTATATGAATATGATTGTATATTTATATTCATTTCATTACCTTGACTGAAGATTATATTTTGTTTTATATATAATGTATGACTAATTTGATAAAAGATATTTATAGTTATAATTTATTATTGAACCCGATGACCCAACCCAACCCAACCCGAAAGTATAAGGGTTGGGTTGTTTCTTTAATTGGGTTGGGTTGGTTTGGAAAAATGACCAACCCGAAAATTTGGGTTGGGTTGAAAACCTCTCTAACCCAACCCAACCCAACCCATGTTCACCCCTAGTTTTAAGGGTTCCCCCTTCTCATATGTTTTGAAAGGTTTTTAAATATGAGCATTAAACCGCTTGTTATCATATTTAACTTGCATGCTGAGTGAGAACCCAGGTTTAGGACCATGTTTTGGGTCGGGTTCGTCACAGATAACCATTTCTGTTTCTGGATTCTAAAAAAAAAAAAAAAAAACGTTTCTCAAATTAAGTAAGAAAATGAGAAACTATGGAAAGTAGTTTTTGGTGTTCCTGTTTCCTTTTTCTAAAAAGGAGTTTTATATTCTTTATACTTTAAGTTTTTCAATTGGTAGCCATGCTCAATATTGTAAGTTTGATTGTTTTCAACGTGAAGAGTTCGAATCCAGGTAATGTTGTTTTATTTCCTTCTTTTTTTTTTCAATTCAATTTCATATTATCATTTATATTTATGTATTATGTTAATTCGAATATATAATAAAATTTTATATTTCTAAATATATTATTTCAATTTCTACAAAAATAATATTTATATTTATTTATATTTAAATATCTTATTTCTTATTGTTGTAATAAAATATATTTTACTTTAATTTAAAATAGAAATATTTTAAATTTTAAATTCTTACAATAAATATCTTTTTTTAATTTTTATATTGTTTGTTTTTAAAATTTTCAATATATGTATTTATTTTAATTTTAATATTCTTGATAGCGATTCTCGACATTATTTTCGGCAATGACTCGAATAGTAAGGAGTGTTTTATCAAATTTTTTATTTAATTATATTTTGTTTTTCTTCTTATATCAAATATTTATTCATGATAAATCATTTTATTTTTAACTATAAAAAAATTTAAAAACAAGAAACAAGAAATGATTATCAAACAAAATTTGTTCCCGTTTCTTATATTTTTAAGAAACAGAAACAGTTATCAAATACATTTTTATTTTTTGTTCTAAATAAAAACAGGAACAAGAAACAAGAATTAGGAACAAGAAACAGAAAACAGGAAACGAGAACGTTATTAAACAGGCCCTTAATGGCCACAAGTGCAACAACTATAAATTAACAAGAAAAAACGACATAAAAATAAAAATGAATAACATTTGTTGCATGAGTATCAAACATTGCCTTTAAACTTCTTTATGGTGAAATTCATTCAAAATGAAGATAGAAAAGCAAATTGAGAATAAAAGAAAAAAAAAAAAAAAAAAAAAAAAAAACTATCAAAACCACAATTGTTTAATGCATTACTAATGTGTCATCATGAATATGATGAGTACCACCTATCGAATGAGCACAACTAATAGAATAATTGAAAATGTAGTTGTCTTTTAAAAATACAATAAAAGGAAAATAAAATCTAAGAACAGTATATGTTTGAATAAAACTAATCAAAGCTTTCAAACCTAGTAGCATTTCAAGCAACAAACATATTCCATGATTTTTCTTTCCCAACCAAGGTTTCTTCTTCCTTTTCATAAAATTTATTTTTCTTCCTTTTTTATTTTTTAGACACACAAAAGTAGCCCCCACTTTAATGATGGACAAAGAAAGTTGATCACAAGGTAGAAGAAACCAAAAAAACAATTAAACGCAAAACCCAAAGAGAGTTAGAGAATATTTGAAGGTTTATAAGAAGAAATGGAGGAAGCATATATTGATATGGAGAATCATGGTCGACATGCCCAAAAATATAACACAAAACACCTAAACGAATCAGTTTTGAACATGCCTAAAAACCAAAAACACCAAGAACACTTTAATTTCATAAAAATAGCCACCAAATTACCCAAACCATAACTCGAACACGGCTGTCCAGCAAAGCGAGGCTTGAAATCGAAACGAAATCGAGCCCTACCACGAAGAACACTTCAAAATCAGCATAATAACACGACCCAAACAACAACCAAACCTGAAACAACCTTCAATTAAACATGAGATCGAGGTTGCAAACTTACCCAAGTGACAGATCACGACAACACGACATGAACAAGGCGTAATGGACATGCGAGGCGGCTAAACCACAAGCACGACATTGAACCACGGCTGTTGGCGAGCGAGGGTAGTTGTTCGGAGGCAGCTTGTGAGGATGAGAGGAGGTGTATTGCGGCGGCGTTGGGAGGTGGGATCGCGAGCATGCGCTCGATTTGTGCAGAGGTTCGGCGGCGTCGGTTGGTCGGAGTCGTTAACGGCGGTGGCGGCTGCTTGAGGGTGAAGGGGGCTAGGGTTTGTGGTGAGGGAAGGAGGAGAAAGAAGAAGAAGAAAGAAGAAGAAGAAAGAAGAAAAAAAAAGAAAAAGAAAAAGAGAAAATGGGTTTAATTGGTTTTTTTTTTTCTTTTCCTTTCCTTTAAAACTAAAGCCCCCATTTTTTTTTATTACTTTTTATCCCATGGGCTTTTCAAATAATCCATAAAACCCCAAATGTTTATTTTTCTCTTAAATTTAAATAAGAGTAAATCCTCCCCTTTTTCTTTTTTTCTTTTTTCGTTTTTACAAAAACTTGGGGTATTACATAATCTTTTTATGAAAATTGTAAAATTGTCATAATTTAATATAAAATATTTTAAAAAAATTAATTTTTCTATGACAATTGTGATAGACTAAATTTTGTCACAAAATCAGTTTTTTTTAATAAGGCCAAGAGACCACAAAATCAATTTCATAATATATATATATATATAACAAAATTAGGGAGTTAATTATTATAAAAATTATAATTTAGAAGTGGTTGAAAAGATAATTGTAACAAAATATATAAGGTTAATCTCAATAAATAAATAAATATATATATATAAATATTTATCTATATAATGTTTAAAAATATCAAAATTATACTTATTTTTCTAAGTGAGTTTAAAAAATTTATGATTCTACAAAATATAATTGTAACATTTGGGGTTTTTTATTTTATTTTATTAAACTTCCCTAAATGGTTTTCTTTTTCATTTAATTTAAATGAGTTGTTTTCCCCTTCAAATTCTTTAAACAAAAAAATGATTTATAATTTTTCTTCTTTATTTAACAAAACAAAAATTTAACCCTTTTAATCATTTAATTTCTTTTGACAATTATTCCAACAACCAATTTCCACAACCCCAAAACTCTTGAAATTACAAAACTAACCACCAATTACTCTGAAAATCTAAATGAACAAATAATTGAACATGGAGAGTCTAATAGAAAATACGGGGCGTTACACGTTATTTAGGTGGTTTGTTACAAGACAAATTGAAAGGATTTTTGGCAATGATGTGGATAATGGGGGATTCTAGGGCTCCAATTTTGATATGTTTTCAAAATGTTCCCTCAATTTTAAAACAAACCCCTCAAAGACGGTATGCTTCTAAAACAAGAATTGATGATCCGAATCTAATTTCTCTTAGAAAAATGCTTAAAATAGTTATCTATATATATATAAAAAAATTAGAACCTTAAGTGTTACAAAAACTATAGAAGTATTTAAAAAGAAAAATATATAATATTTAAAAATATCAAATTTATACTTATTTTTCTAAATTTAGTACGATTGAACTTCATAAATTTATGATTATAAAAAAGTGTCATAAAACGAGCATTTTTTTTATTTATGACACTTTGTTGTGATGATAATTTTATTGTAATTACTGATTACTAGATGATTCTAATAAAGTGTCATAAAACGTGTTTTTTTCTTTATGACACTATTGCTTTCCCTCATAAATTTTATTTGTCACAAGTGTCATCTAAAAACCCTTTTTCTAGTAGTGATCATAGAAGCCCTCTCCTTAAAGCTTATACTCACACACTATTTGCCTCCACATTCCACAAGATAATATAAAAGGATTTTAATTAGAGTCAATACACCAAACTTAAATGTTTGCAAGTGAGATGTTTTGAAATCAAAACCACATGTTCTTGAAAACATATCACTTTCTTACACTTTTTCAATGTGGAACAATAATCTTCTAATATTTTGCAAAAATCCAACACTTATGGCGATCAATATATTATGAATTCAAATCTCCCATTTCAATACTTTAACTAAAAAAATTCATTACATTATATAAATAATATTGCTGCATTCATACAAAACCCCCCATCTTAGTGACAATAGGGCACAACCTAATAAATAACCCTACTTTACCACCCAAGATTCTTTAATTAATCATTCTCCTACCAACAAATTTTCAATCTTAACGAAAAATATTAAGTTAAAAGAGGCCTACTAATTTTTATTTACAAATCCACTTGTGTTGGAAGAATCATTTTCTTCCTCCTCAAATATTTCTCTCAGGGTAATAACAACATGGGCTTCTCCAACTTCAGCTTCCATGAACGGCTTTACAGTTCCTCTATGAAGCAACTGCGGCTTCTGTGGCAAAATCAAGGCTTCTACGTTCTTGAAATGAGCTTTTCGAGAGAGTTTAGCCACTGCTTTTGATAAATCTTCTACTAATTTAACAATTTCAATCAAAACCAGTCAGGTGTACGTCTACACAAGCTGAGCTTGTCCAGCTCCATATGCCTATCTCAACATGGAAAAAAGTGTCTAATGAGTCACTGTCTTAGAGGCCCTCACAAATGCACCGAGTCTGTCTGCTCACACCTATCGCCCTAAGCTAAGACCTTCCCACAACCAGCTTACCCTATGATCAAGACTAGCCTAAAAGGGCTACAAACTAGCCATCGCTCGTGGCGACATGTTACGCCACATCCCTGGATATTGGGGGCATGAATAAATTTTTAACGCTCCTGACCAATGAGAACAACAGTGCGTTGTGTTCTCTACATCCTCTAGATGATGACAACTAATAATTCTATATCACGAGTGTTTAATAGCCTAGTCCTAACAGACCACCAATCATGCACAATAACTCAACATGCATCCTAACAGGATACTAACATTTATGATCGTAACTAGGTACTAACAAAAACATGTCATCACCACGAATATATTGGATAGAGGACAACAAAACACGCAAAATAAATTCAACATACCATGACCCCATAATCCCAGCACGTTTCAAAATTTATTAAACATCTAAGATACATATGAAAAGTTGCACCCCGATACCCTATAATCCCGAAGCACAACAACTAGAATTAAACAGAATACTAAACATCACAAAGTGCACCTTGGGACCTGATGCGATTGTTCGGTGCAGTATAAATAAACTAATGGTAAATTTTAAGTATAAGACTTTATTGTTAAAGCATCATGCTTTGGAATCGCATTCTACATAGTATATGCAGTTGAAGTGCATAAAGTGATAAGTATTTATTTATCGTTATCTTCAGAGATTGATGTCTATAACTAGTTAATTAAGTTAATTAACTTAAAATTCGTGCAAAAAAGTAAAACCAATGATGTTAGGATTTCAATTTTGTTTTATATCTAGATGCGAAAGTAAATAAAAATGCAAAGTTAACTAAGTAAGGTTCAGGTTCAGGTTATGTGATGCGCATAACAATTCCAAGAATAAATTGCGGTAAGTAGCAATTGCCATACTTCGCCTAACAAATGCCCGCTTCTGCTTCTGTTCGCATTAAGCCCAACTTTTGTTGCAACTTAATGTAATTATTAACCGGCGCAATGTATGCAGTAGTTATGTGTTTATTTATAAACTCAAATTTAAAGTACATTAGACTTAGTTAGTACTAACCTACTGAACATGCAAACTAGCCTTAGGTTGTTTTTTCTTCCGATTTACAACCTATTAGTGCGTGTGGATTATTGGTCGACAATTTTTATGAAATTAAGATCCTAATTTAACATGCTTTAATTAACAACTCCCTTTACCGTAGTTCATGCTTCTACAACACGTATCCTTAAGCTTTGCCTAAGATGCTTAGCTAGACATGAAAGTAAGGAAAAGAATAAATAAGAATAAAGCGAAAGTCATTACAAGAGAAAACTAAATTAATTCAAATGCAAGAATTTTTCAAAGGGGAAACAATGGTGCTGAGAATAAAATAAACAAAGAAAAGATAAACTAGAAAGTGGTAAATGGTGTCAGCTGCTTGAAGAACATGGCTCCGTGTCAATAGGAACACGAACTTCGCTTCGAAATCCTACTCCTTCTTCCCTTACCTCTTCTTCCTCGATGTCGCCTCATGACCTTCTAATCTAGATTTCTTAAACCCCAGAGAAAGACCTGTCCATCTCTTCTCCATCTCTACAATGGTCAAGGAGGTGGGTAGCCACGAAAGCTTCTTCTTCCAAATCAACATTGGAAGTAGAGCAAAATCTTAACAGCATCAAACACTTTCTTCTCTTTAGGGGGAACTTCACAAATGCCCGAAGAAGTCTCCTCTTTCATGGAGAAAGAAAGAATTAAGGCTTCATTTATAAAACTCATCTTGAAAAAGAGCTCGTTGGAGCCAACGAACTAATAAACACCGTAACTAAAAGAAAAATCCTATCCTAGACTGAGGACTTGCCTCCCACGCTAAAGGATAAACACCTCCCAAATCGTGAGGCAAAACTTCCAAAAAACCCTTAGAATTTTAGAAGCTTCTCTCTCTAACTAATAGATTATTATTGACCACTTCCATCTTTTTCTTTGCACGTCTCCACTCGCCATGATATATTGGCTAGATAATGATTTGTGTAAAAATAAAAATTTAAATAATTTATTCCTACATATTGAAAGTTTTTCATTTGAGTACATTTTTGTCAATATGATAACAAAGATAGTACAACAAAACTAAAATAATATATATTTTCATTAGTTCTCTTCATGTGTCTTTTATAAATAAAAGTCTAATTTTTAATTCAATTTCTAAATTTAATAATTATTAAACTAATCATAAATTTAAATTATATATATATATATATATATTTATTTATTTACAAATTTAAACTTTCTTATTACTTAAATTTCTAGTCAATATAATACAACAAAATTGAAATAATATATATTTTTTATTTCTTTTAATTTTCATCTTTATAATAAAATTTAAAATTTAATTTAAAAAAATTATGAATATTATTCAACTTAATGAAAATAATAAATATAAAATTTTCATCTTTACGAAGAATTTTATTTATTTATATATTTTTTAGTACTATAACAATGGGAGGAGGAGATTCAAACTATGATATATTAATCATGAAAATACACAAATAGCATTGAACTATTACTCATATTGACTTTTTAAAATTTATATTAGGTATGAGTTAATATGGCATAAAAACAATACCACGAAGTATATATAAATATTTGTTTGATATTTTTTTTTTATATTTATGATTAAATTTCTAATTTTTAATTAAATTATAATTCCTAATTTCTAAACTAATTTGTAAGTTAAATTAATAGTTCAACTGAGTGAAAATGGTAAAATTTAAATTTACGCCAAAAAAGTTAAAAGTTAGAAAACAAAATTTGTGAATTAGATAAGTTTGATAGGATAAAGTAAGCGGTTCAATGTGATGTTGAAGAGGAGTTGAGGAGAGGTTGTGATGTACTAAAAACAAATAAGGAGTTGGGCTCTTCCCATTCCTCTCCTAACTCCAAAATTCAATGAAGTTAAAACTACTTGTTTACCCCTAGGGCTCCAAATAAACAACAAACATAGGATTTGTGAGAAAAATAGTAATAGCAAAGTACCGAATGATCAGTGGTGCAATGGTCTTATTGTTTGGTTGTAAACCAATATGTTTGTATTCACAACACTTTTCTTTTGCACAAATTCTTTCTTCTTCTCTTGATTACTTGACTTCTTTTTAGAACAACGGTTGGAAATACCAGTAGACTCTACTGGATTATCATCACCGCTTAATCATTTTATTTTAGAAGCACTAGCCATTGATATTTCTCTTCAAATCTTTAGTGATTAAGATTGTATAACACATCTCGAACTTGTAATTGCCACAGGCTAATGGTCATCCTTAAATAAAATTATCCATGTTTAATCTTCACATAAAGGTTGTTGGCGCGGTTTCAAACACACGATTTTAAAGAAAATGATAATTATAGAAGAATGATGACGTGACTTGTTCCAGATTTCGCCAACGTGAAATCTCTACTTCAGTTCAAGCGGAATGTGTGTGTGTGTGATCCCCAAAGGTTGTGCAATTATATACAGTCGTTGCTATAACAAGCTTTAATGTAAGTAAAGGTCATCTCCACAAGGATTAGTAATTAATATCATGTTTAAGCAAAATTAAGAAAGTCAAGCAACGGTTGAAAAGTAGCTGTGATGAAATTAAGCTAAGCGAACTAAACATAAAGTAAAACGAACTAAGTACAGTACATCGGAAGGGAATAAGACATTTTTGGAGAGTTTCGCTTAGGCAAAACTAAGTAAAGCTAAGAAGCAACAACTGATGGCGTTCTCTTTAACTCTCTCGAGTTTTAAAAGCTGGCTCTCTCGAGCTCTTGGTTTGGTCATCTCGAACTCAAACAATGCTAAAACTAAGCAAAACAGCACTAGGCGAACCTTATCTCTAAGCGTTCAATTTAGATGCAAGTAAACTTATCTCTAAGCAAACTTTGCAGACCTAATGTTAAACATGCAAGGTCACTCTATTTCTATTCTCTCGAAGCGAAATAAAGTCATGCACGCAGTGGATCAAACGTAATGTATTTCGAATTAGCACATCATGCATAATAGTTTGACATCTCACTTAGGCGAACTTCTCCTACTTGCCTACTTCCTTCCAATGATGAACTTAGCTACTCATAACGATAAATAAAAGCAAAGCAAAGTATAAACAACAATTCATCTTCATTAAAACACCAAATAACAATGTTCGCTGAAACTAGTGCTACGACAGAAGTAAACCGAAGCAAAAAGGAAATGAGGGAAAAACAACTAAACTACGGCTAAACTAAGTATAAAACTAAATAATTAGAGATGTTTTAAGATTATAACCTTCCAATAAACACATGAATACATTTAAAAAAAAAACTAGAGCGTTACCTTTATGAACAACGCCTACAATGTAACTTATTTCAAAATTTTCTTTATAACGTGGAACTGACAAATCGTTATCATATAACATACTAAAAAAATCAACAAACTACCGACCTAAAACTCTGATAGTACTTGTTGAAAAAAATATCCAACTAACTACAAGAATAAACATAAAATAAGAAAGAAATGAAAATGAACAAAAAAAAATAGAAAACACAAGATTTACGTTGAAAAACTCTAAAATTAGAGAAAAAGCTATTAATAAAAAGAGTTTTTCACCATGTGAAAAATTGCTACAATCATACTAAATTCTCTCTCGACCCCAATCATAGAAGCCCTTTCCTTAAAGCTTATACTCACACACCATTTGCCTCCACATTCCACAAGATAATATAAAAGGATTTTTAATTAGAGTCAATCACCAAACTTAAATATTTGTAAGTGAGATATTTTGAAATCAAAGCCACATGTTCTTGAAAGCATATCACTTTCTTAAGTGAAACAATAATCTTCTAATATTTTGCAAAAATCCTAACACTTATGGCGATCAATATATTATGAATTCAAATTTCCCATTTCAATACTTTAACTAAAAAAATTCATTACATTATATAAATTATATTGCTGCATTCATACAAAACCCCATCGTAGTGACAGTAGGGCACAACCTAATAAATAACCCTACTTTACCTCCCAAGATTCTTTAATTAATCATTCTCCTACCAACAAATTTTCAATCTTAACGAAAAATTTTAAGTTAAAAGAGGCCTACTAATTTTTATTTACAAATCCACTTGTGTTTGAAGAATCATTTTCTTCCTCCTCAAATATTTCTCTCAGTGTAATAACAACATGGGCTTCTCCAACTTCAGCTTCCATGAACGGCTTTACAGTTCCTCTGTGAAGCAACTGTGGCTTCTGCGGCAAAACCGAGGCTTCTACGTTCTTGAAATGAGCTTTTCGAGAGAGTTCAGCCACTGCTTCGGATAAATCTTCTACTGATTTAACAATTTCGATCAAAATGGAAGCGACTGTCGCGTCTGGAATTATTGTTAGTAGATTCGAAAAAACATCTGAGGTTTGTGATGTGGAGAATTTTAGGGAGTTTTTGAGTTCGTTAATGGCGGATTTGGCGGCGCTTAGATGCATTTGGGATGAAGGTGATGGATCAGTCATCATCTTCATTGATGTAGCTAAGGCTTTCAAGGCCTTTCCTGATTCTGAACTTAGGGTCTTGCATGGAACTTCGATCATTCTTCGAATTTGTGATGAGACTTCTGACTGTGAGATACATAGTTTGGAGTTAGTGTTGTGAGGTGAGGATTTAAACCCAAGATTTTCATGAATTCTCACACTAAAAAAGTACATAATTTAAGTGAGTTTTTTTTTTTGAAACGAATAATTTAAATGAGTTTAGCTATGTCCATATTTATGTTAAACTTAAAAAACTTAAGAGGGGTAGATTAAAGTACATATTTTAAACTAGATTGAAATAGATATATTTTTTAACTCTCTCTATGTATATATATATTTCTGGTTGGCTAATGGAATCTACACGAAACCCAACAAGTAAAATATTGGAAAAAGTATTTTTTTAGTGGTTAGATTTGTCATCTAATTTCAATTTGGTTCTTATACTTCAAAATCGAGCATTTTTAGGCTTGACATTCCAATAATGTTCACTTTTAGTAAATAGATAGCAAAATAATAAGTTACGTAAAGTAATATTGACTAAAAAGTTCATTAGAATAATTTTAAATTTTAATATATTAATTAAGTGATTATTTTAATAATATTGCCCAAATTTCAAGAATCCAAACAAGATTTTGGAAGCTGCTCTCAAATTTTAATTTATATATTTTTTTATAAAAATATAGGTAAAATGTAGATTTTTAAGTAAGAAAAAAAATTGGTTAACTATTTGTTATAGGCTTAATTTTAAAATTATCAAAAATAAAAATAAAATAATTATCAAAACCGAGCCTAAATGACTAAGTTTGTAATTTAGCATTAATCATTTATATATATTCTTATCCTTGAGTACTCTCTTCGTGTATGTGTTAGAAATTAGGACAAAATCCAACAAATAGACTACTATATGAAATGGAGAAAAAATGTCACAAAAGATTCAAACTGAACCTTTGTTTTGTATAGATTAATTAGAGTTTTATTAATTACTTTTTCATGGAGAAAAGAGATGAAATTTTGTACTTTGAGTTTAGGGGAAATGTGGGAATTTAGGGCTTCAATTTGGTAGGCACAATGTCGAGCCAAGGATCCAATTTTCAAGTAGTGTTTCCATGGGTGACGAAAGTTAAAGTTGCCATGTCTTGGTTCCCATCTTGCAAAGTTTGCCTGTCCAACAAAAAAAAAAGTGTTTTTGTTCGATGAGAATATTTATTCATCTAGATTAAAATTTCTCTACACATGAATGTGTAAGGGAGCTCTACTTTTAACTTATATGACATTTTTGAAATTACAAAATTTATATTATAAAAAAATATTAAAAAAATAATTAATTTTTTGTGGCATACAATAAATGTAGATGAATTTTACTCTATTCAACCCATAAACTATACAGACAAAATGTGAACAACCAAGTTCTCAAAAAGAAAAGAAAAGAAAAGAAAGAAGTGAACAACCAATTACAAAAGTTGGTGCTTTTTATTCAGGGCAACAAGCTAGTGGACTTGAAAAATTAAAAGAGTCCATTCTTATTTAGTTTAAATTCAATTTTCAATGATTTTATTAAAATATATATACGAGATTTTATCTTAAAATTTCTTTAAAAAAAAAATAAAAAATCTTAGGGTTTAGTAATAAAAAGAGTAGTGAATGTATCCATTCGCCTTTTTATACGAGATTCTCAACAAATTTTAAATGTTTAGTTAGTCATTTTAAATACAGCTTTAATACATGGCCGTAAGTTTAGTAATCAAATAGAATGAATTTTTAATTTTTTGTGGCAATAGATGTATCTTCTTTATGGAAAAATACAGCCTATTGATGTACTACAGAAATATTTTCTAGGATATTTTTCATGAACTGCTAAAAAAGAAAAAAGAATTCTAATATCAAAATTTTAGAAAAAATTCAAATATATCAAAAACTTATTTAATCATATTAAATTGATAAATTTCAATAAATAACATTAATATGTTTCAATCAAGTGAAACTAGAATTTAATAAGTTTCAATAACTTCAAATTTTCATATTTTACTATGTACAAAATATTTTTAAAAAATTACAATAATTAAAATAAGTATGTTAGGATTTGTTATTTACAAGAAATTTCCTATATTCTATTCATACTCTTGGGCCTATCATGGCTATAAATGGAAAGCTTTCAAGACTTATATATATAAATATCATTTTCAAAAAAAAAAAAAAAAAATCTAAATATTTTTTAGGTAGAGAATGGGGAGAGAGAACCCACCATGGTATCTTCCATGCTTTTTGAATTAAGGACAACTTTATATCCTTGAAGGAATGAATTGTCTTTTTCAGTGGCAGCAACATGTTCTTCATCTTCAGAATAGCCAAAATATTCTCCACCAAATGCTGTAAAAAAATACCTCAACTTTTACCTCTCAAAGCTCTTTTAAAAGCTCAGTTTTCAAAATTAACAAAAGTCTAAAAATGTCAATTTTATTTATAAAAGAATTATAACCTTCAAGATAATTAGCTAACTTGTCTATATTGGTAGTGGTCAAGTTGTGAAGCGTTTCGCCAGCCCAAACGGGACAAACAACAATGGAGATGATTATGCAGATTGCTCCACCAACAACAATGGTAGACAGTCTTTGATGAGCCATCGTCAAGAACACGTCGACCCGATACCCCGAAACCGAAATCATACAGAAAGTAAGTATGAATATTAACACTCCGTAGTCATATCTTGCTTTGATTTCGGGGAAAAACCTTGAAAATGTTGCTGATGCAGCTGCAACAAAAAAACCAATTAACTTTTAGTTAAAAGTTATTAAAATCTTAATTGGCTTAGTAAAATAGTATGACTGTGTCTATTTGGAAGTTTAATTAGTTTCATTCAAGTAACCAAATTGCTTTTATGAACCTATTATCATTTACATTTTGGTGCTTTGATTTACGTATACAAATTATTGAACACTACTAAATTTATTATTTAGTTTTGTCAGAAATATAATGCTTCTGCAATTTTTAAAGATATTAAATTTTCTTTCTTTATAAAGTTTCATTTTCTTTCTTTCCATGTACTTAACATTTAAAGTTTTTCCACTCAACTTCAAAAAAAAAAAAAAAGTTCTTCCACTCACGGTTGAAATTCATCATGAAGTGAGAGCATTATATCTCATATGCTAATTTGACCAGCTGAATATTCTAATACATAAAATAGATTTTTTGGGCTCAAATACTATTTTGATCAAACTTTCAAATTTATTCTATTTTTATTCCTAAACTTTCAAAAGTCTAATTTTAATTTTCAAAACTTTCAAATTTGTTTTATTTTGATTCTTTGATTTTTAAATGTTTAATTTTAATCTTTATACTTTTAAGAAAACTTAAAATTGGTCCATTTGATAATTTTAAAGTTAAGAATAATGGAAATTGGTTCAATAATATTAACATTTTTATTACAACCCAAGATAAAATGTGAACATGTTTCTAAAATCTATAAAAAAGATTTCAAAAGAAAAATAAACAATATTTTTTCTCTAAAGATCAATTTTAAATTTTTTTAAAGTTCAAGACTGAAATGGAACAAGTCTCAAAGTTTAAAGATTGAAATTGGACTTTAGAAGATTAATCGAATGGGTCGATGGCGTGATTGGTTATCTGTTTTGGAGTTAATCCATTTCCACTCCACGGCCACAAGTTCGATCCCTGGAATCGGTATTGTAATCCCCTTCCCCAACTTCTACTCAAAAAAAAAATAATAATAATAAAATTAAAAAAAAAAATCTTCAAACCTCTTAAACCTAAATAATATTTTAACAACTTTATTTTTTAAATCTTTAAACGAATTCATAAGTGCTTCAACATGTTGCTAATTTAAAAAGAGCCATTGAAATGCCCGTATTTAATAGCTAACCTTAGTTTTTTTAAAAAAGAAAGTGAATATGCTGAGGATTTATTAAGTAAAAAATTACCAATAAGAAAAACAAAGATCCCCAAAACAAATGGTTCCCCTTTGTGACCAGAGAGATTAGCCAAATAGTCAACTCCCACTCCCAAAGCACCAGCCAATAGTGTTCCCAAACCTCTATTCAATCCTTTACTAAGTGTTGCACCTAAAAAATGTCACAATAATGTTAAAATATCATCCAAAAAAAAAACAAATATGTACACATAAACGACAACAATATGATTATAAAGCTTAAAAATTCAAACAAAATTCTCAATTCCAAAACAAATTATACTAACCCACAGTGAATTCAAAGATGACCACAACAGTAAGTACAGCCCAAATCCCAGAGGCTCCAAAGCCATCATAGAGAGGATTCCAATAGTAAAACAAAGACACCAAAGTTAGAGCAAGTCCAACTTTAATGGAGTGAGTAATCCTTCTTGGATCATCTTCTCCAAGTTTTTTTATTCTCATGCCTACCTTCTTGGCTTTGTTCTTTAACTTTGCTAACACTGTTGGATTCTCCATATCTAAAACCTTATAACTCACAAAGAAAGATAAATGAAAGATTGTGGATTGGGGAGAGGATTGTTGAGGTATTTATAAGTGAAATGGAAGGATTTCAAATTGACATAAATATCTAAATTGGCATAATGTGTTTGGCGTCTTTTGTGGGTCAAATACACAAAGAATTTTGTGCTTGAGAGACAAATGAAGAACTAGTAAAGAAATGTATCCTATACGTACGTTGACTTCATAAGAATTAAATTTAAGTTTTATTGTAAGTACATTGATTAAAATTATATATTTTAAGTGTAAAATATAAGTTTAGTCCCTATGACTTAAACAAAGATATAGAATTTAGGTCTCATGGTTTCAAAACCTAAAGTTTAGTCATTTGTAAAGAAATATAAGATTTAGTCCATATAATTTTAAAAACTAGAATTTAATCCATATAGTTTGATAAAATCTAAAACATTACTGAATTAAGTATTCGAAAGTAAGTTATTCATGTGTCATGATGAAATCATGAGTTAAGTCATTCATATAACAAAAAAAATCATATCATTTATGCATGAATAATGAGTTTCCATGTATTTAATATGGCTGCGATTAGTACAATAAAAACTATATTTTAGGTTTTATAAAACCATATAAACTAAATTCTAATTTTCATAACTATACGGACTAGATTCAACTTTCTTTAAATCATAGAGACTAAATTTTAATTTTTGAAACCATAAGAACTAAACTCTAACTTTTTTCCAACCAAAAGAACTAAACTTATATTTTACCTATAGTTTAAAAACACATGACTAAAATGTTAAAATCTGCCACCATAAGGGTTAATAGCAGATAACTAACTTCATTGTTTGTTGGTAATATAGTTCAACACTACCATCACAAGTTTAATTTTGAAAGTTGGTAATTGACTCTCATATTATTATAAATTTAAAAAACGATATTTTAATATTTATTGTACTCTAACTACGGATATATGTTAAATTCTTATTTTGTCAATGAAAAAAGGCCCACTTTCAAAGTAAAGCAAAAAGAGTACGGACCTGAAGGATCTCTCCATATATCCTCGTCAGGCGTCACTTAATCCTTTGATATTTTCTGCATCTAAAATAGACACATACCATATTTTCAGAGATTATTTTTCTTTTCTATGGTGCTCTTTTTAAGTCATGACCTAATTTCAATTTCTTTCTCAAACATACACTCTTGTCTTTAATAATTAGAGTTAATTAGTTCACTTATATGATTGACACCATTATTGTTCTCCTTACTCATATGATATCATATCATGCCTCATTAACCTTCAAAATTAAAGAAAATATTACTTCTTGAGATTTTAATATATATCCTCCTTTTGTATGTATAACTCAACTAGTTAATTAAAACATTTAACTACTCGTTAGAAAGTTAAATGTCTAAATTTCCTCCTCTACCTATTGAATAAAAAAAATCTTCTCTCACTTGTGAGAATGAGAAAAATTTATATAAACTTTAAACAATAATTTACACAATGGTATGATATTATCACCTTATACCACTAAAGTTACAGTGAATTTTCTATGGGTATTCCTTGTGTGATACAGCTCTACAAATTGATATCTATTTTGAATCAACTTGAGAAAGAGAGCTGTGAACCACCATTTAGAGGGAAAAAAAGGGACTTAGCCACACATTTCCCAAAATAAACTCATATATAAATTTTGTGGTCGAAATGGATAAATAGAGCAAAAGTGAAGTATACATGGTTACTAGAATAAAGAAAACAAAGGAGATATATATATTAAGCGATTGATGTTTATACCTTACATATTTTTATTAATGAAGTGTTGTATGCTTCAAAATAAAGAGTTATTAAAAAAAGACTTGTGTGTTGATTTGTAAAGACATACACAACTTTCAAACTTCAAATTATAGCTTAACGTACGCATCGCATTATATCATTTAAGTTGTAGGGGCTAAATGTAGCAAAATGTGTTGGGACATCAAATGCCAAACTTGGATTCCAAATTCTTGGTCCAGGGTTATTACAAATGTTATTAGAAGAGGACATTTTTCTAATATAGTTCAAAGAAAAGCAAAGGAACTGAAATGGTTGGTGACCTGATAGTTTCATTGTTTGATGAAAATCCAATTTAACATCAAAATTATATAAGTTCGGTCTAGAAAATCTGTATTTGACTCTCATTTATTTGAGAACAGTAGGATCCTCAATTGATTTAGTTGGCTCTCAAAATTACAAGCACCCATTGCGTACCCAACTCCCACTCACACAAGCTCATTATTCTTCGCCAACACTCTCTATTATGTGCAACCATTAGCCCAGGAGCCCCACTCTCCGCTCACGATCGTAGTTTATCCGTAGCCACATGCCCTCGCTTGATTCACACTTGCACAATCGCCCCACCCACATACCAGCCTATTCACCATTCCACTAGCGCATTGGGTTCGGTCATTTCGCAAGACTATAGCACAAGTAACACAATCTGTAGCCACTACGCCTTTCTGTGCATGTACTTGTTGCCCGCCTTCCCTCAACCCACACCAATCCATATTTTCGTGCAATTAATATTGAACGATGCCTGATCTCTCATGCAACAAAAAAAATCTTGTTGCTTCTATATTGAGACTCCTCGCCTGCCCGAGCCACATAACGTTGTTTTATGTCCACACACCATCATTTGATGTTGCTTCCTCTTATCGGGATCACAACCCTGTTTTTGTTCACTTGGGTGATTCCTTAAGCTCTATTAAATTTTTGGAATTAACATTATGATCTGATAACTGTATTCATAAATCTAGGTGTTTTAGGAGCATTAAATACATTATTAAATCTCTTTTCATTAAAAAAAATCCTTAGCTGTCTCTTTAACTCTCACTATGATGCTCCTAGCTCACCTTTCTCCGATGGCGAAGCACTATGCACCAAATTCCCACTCGCACAAGCTGATCATTTCTCACTAACGCTCTCTAGTGGGCACAAACATTAATCATGAACGACATTCGTTGTGCATGCACTCTTACCCACTATAGGACCTACAAATTGTAACCTCCAACAATATGAGATTAATTCGACTAAACTCTTTAGTCTGAATTCAATCATAATTCGTTAACTACAAGTTTATTCCACTAAAGGCTTGAAATGCACTTTTACACAATGCTGGACAAGCTATGTTCACAAATATAATCGATCATCTGCTAATTGATCCTTTACGAATTGTTCATAATTACAGCTTAGTCAAATTTCCCTTTGACCCTTGTAATTACATGTTTCTCTTTAAGTGTCACTGACTCCTTTAATGAACAAGGTGTTTATGGTCTAACCATAAAACCATATTCCAGTAGGCCATTGAGATGAGGGTACCCTTTGTTCCAAACCTTGGAATCAGTCTTGAAAAGAACAACTTATCTACTTTCACACCAATAGGGAAGAAGTAAATTCCATCTCGTGATGTTACATTCTAAAGGAGATACTAGGGCCAACTAGGAAAGAAGATGTCAGGGCCAACTAGGAAAAAAGAATGAAGAGAAAATTCATTTGAAGGATTTTGTAGAAATAAAAGTTTTGAAAAGAGGATAAAAGATTGGTAGTGAGATTTTGGTTTTTTTTAGAGTTTTATAAAATGAGAGCATAAAGGTTTGAAGGAAAAATTCTTAAAAGATTTGTGGGGGAAATAAGAAGATTTTGGAGAAAGACTTGGACGAAAAAATACATAGAAGAAAGCTGTGATTTTTTGAGATTTTTTTGTTGAGAAGAAATAGGAGGGGAAGAGAAAGGTTTTTGAGAGGATGATTTTTTTTCCCTAGGTTTTGAGATGAGGGGAAAAAATAATAGAGATTTAAGGAATTTTTAAAAAAAGAAAAAAAGAAAAAAAAAAGGAAGAAGATGATGAAGAGGAAGGTGAAGGAGAACTAGAATAAAAGTTTACCGGGATCGAAATGAAAAATTTGAGGCTCTGATACCATGTTGAAAGATGGAAATTCAAATTCTCTAAATTTTTCGTTTAATAATGAACCTAACAATGAGTTTAAATAGAGTAGAAGAGATGACCTAATTACAAAAAGAAAATATAATATCTAATCATAAAAAGGAAAAGATAACTTCATCATAAAGGGAAAATATTCTACCTAGTTATAAAAGGAAAAAATAGAAAATAATATTTAATATAATCCTAAAATGAATATAATAGATGGCCCTGACATCTCCTTTCTAGTTGGCGTTGGCATCTCCTTTCCCAGTTGGCCCTAACATCTCTTTTTCCCAGTTGGCTCTGGCATCTCCTTTTCAAAATTGGCCATGACCAGTATTTCCGAATTGGCCTTAACCAGCATTCTCAAGTTGGCCCTAACCAGCATTCCCAAATTGGCCCTAGCAGCACTCATCCAATCGGTCCTAACAGTAGTCATTTCTTTTTTCCAATTGGCTCTGGCATCTCCTTTCAGAATTGGCCCTGAACAGTATTCCAAAATTGGCTTTGGCAGCACTCATCGAATCGATCCTGGCAGAAATCATCACAATTGGCGTATCATCATCACAATTGGCACATCATTATCATTATCACAATTGGCACATCATTATCACTTACTCTAAAAAATTTAACTCCAAGCTTGGGTTGTATTCCATATACAATCCAGCTTGAGGGGGAGTGTTGGTTTATGTTAATTTTAGTAAAATTGTATTTTCATCTTTTTAATTATTTATTCATTTTAGGATTATATTAAATATTATTTTCTATTTTTTCTTTTTATAACATATAATATTTTCTCTTTATGATTAGGTTATCTTTTACTTTTTATGATTATATATTATATTTTTCTTTTATAATTAGGTCATCTCTTGTACTCTATTTAAACTCATTGTTGGATTCATTATTAAACGAAGAATTTATAGAATTTGAATTTCCATCTTCAACACATCATCAACTAATCACTATAACAATCCCCGACAAGTTAGACTGTGAATAAGTGTCATTGTCTATTCTTACCCATGCACATTAAATAACGTTTTTCACAAGCTGAAATTTACAACTCACTTAGAATTAAGATTGGATCAGCATATATTCATCCTAGAAAAATATTGGTCTAGTGGAATTATTTAGACTTGACAAATATTTATGGTCCAGTCTTTTGAAAACTCTTTGCATAGATACCCTCACTCACATATCTTCACATGAACAACTTGGCTTGAGTTATTTCAGCAGTTGCAAAATTGACCGCATCAAGAGTGTTACTAGGATGAGGAACCTAATGTCACGGTCAAGTTTGTCCAGACGTATTGTACATGACTGCATGCCTGTTTAAACTTTTTTTTTTAATCATGCTTCCACAATATAGGGTTTACTTTCAATGTTGTTGTAATTTCCTTATGTTTTTATTAGTGTATGTCTCCTCGCTATTTTGATGTGCAAGCCTCCCACATATAAAATGGACCAAAATGTAATAAGGGGGTGTGGCTAATCAACTACCTGACCAAATTATATGGCAGATGTAATATAGTTGATGTGGTTCTTATTGTTGCGTTATATAACAATTAGAAGACAAAAATATTTCGAAACCTTCTTTCTCCCTCTTTTATAAACTTTTTTTTTTCGAGGAGGTTGCTCCCACTTTTGCCTCCCACTTTTCGTTTTCTTTTAATTGACTTGCTTGTCGGGATTAAAAAAAATGAACTTGCTTGTTAGGTTAGAGCAAGTGCCTCACCATCGCTTTGCAAGGACAACGAAGATCGAGACACCTAGTCTTCGTCCATGTATTGTAGACTACTTTAGGTTGTTTACTTGGATAGATCTACTTGTATGTTCCACATACATATCTAAGTTTTCAACTTCCAAATCTTAGGTTTTATCATTAATCTACTTAATGCATTTGGTTTATGGATAATGAAAATTAAATAATAATTAAAATCAATAATATATCTTTATTTATTACAATGTATGTTCTATAATAACAAACTAATAAGCCTTTAGTGCACGAACTCTAACATTAAGCTTTATTCATTTACTTGGAATTAGAAATGTGATTTAATTGGTGGATTGTGATGTTTCAGTCGAGGTAATAACTTTTTTTTTTTTATTATTATTATAGTTGTGGCCATTAACATGTTCAAGTAGTTTACTTAGCATGCATGAGTAATCGGTTGATGATTGGAGATTGTGTGATGCATGTTTATTGATATATCCTGACGAATAATAAGCAGTCCAACAAAGGTGGCTACTAAATTTTGTGTTTTGTTTGATTTTAGTGTCTATCCCACAACAAAGTTAGCCACTAATTTTTGCGTTTTCCTTATTTAGAGTAGACTTTTGATTATAATAGCTACCTTGTAGTAAAGTTAACCGCTAATTATTAAATAAATAAGTGTCTAATTTTTTGGATAATTTGTAAACATGTTGTTATGCTTCAAAAAATTTTATAATCCAAGACTAATTTACTCTTATTTTTATTGTTATTTTTAGGTCTTATTGGTTCACGAGAGATCTTTCCAGGAAGCTTAGCGTAATTGACTCTGTTTCGTTTCATCTTTCGTATTGTTTATTTTTATTATGGCATTTGTTGTTACTTTGAAAACTTTTTTAGGTAACTTGTATTTAAACATTAATTATATTTTTGTATTCATTTATGAATATTAGATTTCAAGCTATCTTGTATTATATAATTTCTATTACAGGTTTTGAATTTCGTAAAAATAAATATTTTGAACGAAAATTGAAAAAAGAACGTATATCAGATGATAAGTCGACGATATTCAAATCGTCAGCATAATTGTCGGTTTCTATACAATATACAATATACAATATAAAATAATGGTTTAAAGCCATCGTCGTAAAGGGTTATAAGCTGATGGTGTGCAAACTGTCAGCGTACAAAGATAGATCGAAAATTTGTTCGACGGCCAAAAACTCTTGGACAACGACTTTTTGAGCTTATATCGAATATTCGAACCGTTGGCGTAGTGTTATTTTATGTGTTTCCATATTTTAGACTTGTTGAAATTATGTTGTCTTTACTATTTTAACTTTGGGATCTCAAACTTTGATTAATCTGGTATTTACCTCGTATTTATTGAGTTATTTCTAAAATATATGTGCAATATTTATGCATTAATGTATGCATTGAGCAATCAATACCTATTTACGATAATTACAGGAGACGGGTCATTACATAAGTTTGCACTTTTCTATAAAAATCAATACCTATTTACGATAATTACAGGAGACGGGTCATCTTGAGCAATCAGAGTTGCCGACAAACAATTCTCCAATCCAGTAAAACATCTGTCTATAAAAATCAATCCCGATCTAGGTAAAATTCGTCGTCACAATGTACAGTGGATGTACAAATATAGTGCATACTAATAAATTGTAGGGACTACATATGCTATGCGTAAATTCGAAAAACAAAAGTAGTGTTAGGGGTGATAAGAGGCACATGAACGTATTCAGGGTGACAAATGAACAACATATTCTAATGAACCAATTCATACGTTTATACAAATTCCAAATAAAATTAACAGCTATAACACAATAAGAACGGATAAACACATAATATAAATGAGGTCTCAATCTTACATATACTTATGTATGTAATCCAGTAGGCCAAAACTAATGATGTAAACCCCTAAACAAAATGCACTAGGAAAAGTTACAGAAACTAAGTAGTCATAAAGAATGACTAGGCAAAGTTTCTATGCTTCGCGCGTTACGTGACTGATCCATCACATATGCTTAAATCATGATGTACAATGAATGTACAATCATAACGCATACTAATAAGTTGTAGGTACTACATATGCGGAGCATAATTTCGAACCGTTGCATGTGCTTAATTTTGAGCCACTTGAACTCAATACTGATTTTACCTCTGAAAAGAAGCATGTGCCAAGAGTGTCTAAATTATCCACAAACTAAAAAAAAAAAAAAAAATCAAGGAAGCAATGTTATTAACATAATATATACATAGGCAATAGTAACCATATGCACCCTTATTATACATGATATGTACAGAATATGTGCTAACAATGTCTAGTTTATGCACACAAAAAAAAAAAAAACAAAAAAACGACGTTAGTCACAGAATATAAACAAATGATAACACTAGCGTAACTAATATATGCATCAATACTCTGTACAAAATAGGTGCCAACATGAATTAATGTAGGATATATACATAATACGTGCAACCAATGTCTGACATATGCAAAATAAAAAAATAATAATAAAGAAAAATATAATTCCTACACATTCATGATTCTGTTAGATATAAAATACTTGTCAACCATGTCTAACATACGAAGAAAAAATAATAATAAAAATAAAAAACAAAACAAAAAAAATCTCAATAAAGTAGGAATTCGATTTAGATGTTAATATCTTTAAAAAGTATAGACATTCAAGAGATTTGGAAGCTTACACTAGAAAAAATGTCGGAGCACCAAAAGGGATTTGAAAGCTTACACCGGAAACGTTTATATCTTCAAAAATGTGGCTCCGTTGTTGATCCCTTTCGAAAGTCTAGAGAATCGAAGTCCAACAAAATGCATGCATTTCTCTTGCGGCCGGATTTTTCGACGCACGACTATCATCAATCGCAATGCATGGGTGGAGGGTTTTCATGGGGGTTGTTCAACGGGAAGAAAGAATAAAAGAGAAATTTTAACAAAATTTCTAAATTTTCAAAAAAAAAAAGATCAAATTTTTTAATTATATTTGACTAATGTTCTTAGAATTAGTTATATTATTGTTTTATACTTTTCTATATTCAAAAAGGTAGTTACACATAATCTATTTAAAATAAATTAAAAAGAAACCGTATGAAGTATATGAGAGGTACAATTGTAAACTACTTTCTATATTAAAAATTTAAAATTCAAAAATATAAAAAGACACAAATTTAAAGTTTGAAGATCTTTAGCCTGGTCCTTCATTAATTTCTAAATTATAGCAATTCGTCTAATTTCAAAACGAATTTAAAATTTTTCTTTTAAGTACCGCGAGACTAAAATTGAACTTTTCAAAGGTTAGTGACTAAAACACAATAAATTTGAAAGTTCAAAAACAGAAATTAGACTTCTGAAAATATAGGGACCGAACCAAAACAAAACTCAAATATTTATTATTTTTTTAACCCAAGTTAAAATATTTATTAAGTTAATATAATAAATTAAATGATTTTTCTCAAGTAAAATTCATAAACAAATACAAATATTTAACTCTTTACCATGTTTAAATTCCAAATATTTATTATTTTGACATTACATCTACCTTGTATAACTTCCAAATATTTAGCCAAAAAAAATAGCAAAACATAGCAACATATTATATAACTTAGTAGTTATAAAACTACATGTTTTAATCTCCTAAATGTTGTTGAATAAAATGAAAAAAACAAAAAAAACAAACAAACAAAATTAATGGTTAAAATGTGTTGTCTAAGAGGGAGATTGGAATTTATCACTTTAATTATTGTAGATAATGTTAGAAAGTTTATGCATAACATGAATCCTAAAATCTTGAATAACATGTTTATTACAAAAATGTAATTAGACTTTAATGAGATTAAAACATACCTCCGGACATCGTGATTCAAGAAGCTTTTGATTCAACAAAGGATAGTTGTTGATGTTGAAACTTTTCAACAATTGTTTCAATAGAAGAAATTAGTTTCTCTCTCTTTGCCTATAAACTTAATTGTATTTCATTAAGCTTAATTCTCCTTATTCATTCTAAACTATTTGTGATAGGAAAATGTGTGTATTTATAGGTAGAGAGAGGACCATTTTTCTAGATGAACGTAAGTTTGATCTTCCATCAAGATCACATTTAAGATAATACATTTATGATAATTCAATACTCATAAACGTTCTCAATATTGTGTTCTTTGTATTACATAACATAAGAACAAATTTATGAGAAATGAATACTCATAACATTTCTCTATATTACGTTAGTTATTAATAAGAAAACATTGTTTTTTATATTGATCAACATAAATGAATAGGAAATGTTTACACAATAATACTTCCAAATATTTAATATATGCATCATTTGTTTTTCTCTTAATATGTATGCCATATCATATAAAATTTTGAATCAAACTGACACTTAGCCTTTCTTTCGGAAATTATTTAAATTTTTTTCAATAACTATTATTTTTTATTTTTTATTTTCTATTTTTATTTTTAACCTTTGATAACTAATTTTGGTTTTTGTTTTTAAAGTATTAAAAGAATTCTAAAAATTACATTTTTTTTTATTAATCAGTTTTTTTTTTTAAAATGCCCGAAAAGTGATAAATACACTTGCAAATTAATTATATTTTAAAATAGTTTTGTTTTATTTTATTAAATATTGAAAATAATACATTTTAATTTAAAAAAAACAAAAAATAGATAATTATCCAACGGGTCTTAAATTTTAATCATAGAATGAGTTACATCTTTTGTCTTTAAATTCTTAGATTTGGTTTGTTTTTAAAATTTGTGTACAATAGAGCCTTGAGTATTTAAAGTAAGTCTTTATACTTGGAATTTTATGTTACAATAAATTCTTTAGGCCCCATTTCATAATTATTTTTTTTCACTCAAATTTGTTTTCTACAATATATTCATATTTTCATAAAAAGTACGTAAATCCTAACAATTTTTTTTAAAAAATAAAAATAAACTTTTTGAAACTACTTTTTTGTTTCTAAATTTTGGTTTGATTTTAAAAAATATAAGTAAGATGTAGATATTAAAATAAAAAAAATTAACTATTTTACTTTTCCACTTGTATTTTATTTATTTGAAAACTGGAAAGTCGGAACTTCGCTCCACTATACTCGGGGCACCACTGGCTCATCCCTAAATGGAGATAGGGATAGGGAATGTATTTCTCATTCCTGTTCCCCACCCGGTTCATATTTTTTTATATATATTTTTAAATTTTTTTAAATACATATTTATATACATAAAGTAGTATAAATACTTATTTGGATTAATATTTTCCTTACTTAATAAATTATTTAATTAAAAATTAATAAACATTTCTTTTAATATTGAAAACATTATCTAAAATTTAGTGAATTGAGTTAAAAGTCGAAAAAGTTTGTAAAAATTTAAGAATATAAAAAAGAAGAAGTGTTAAATGGGGAATAATTCTCGATGGAGAACCCGATCCCCGTGATTTCCCTGCGGTGAATTCCCTTCCCGTTCCCCCTAAAATTTTACGGTAAATTTCATGCGGATGGGGATTGAAATGATTAGCGGGGATGGGAACGGTAAAGTCATCTACGTCCCCACCCCGTCCTGTGGACATCTCTAGACAAATATACGATTTAACTGTTTGGGGTGTCTGAGCGTTTTGTAAAATATTAAAAATCTTTTTTTACCGCATTCAAAATGCGTAAGGAATCGAAACGGTAAAAAAAATCGAAAAGTTAAAGAAAAAAAATGTGCTTTAATCACTATAAAATGAGTATATGAATTTAATTTCAGAGCATCAAATAAAAAAAAACACTTTAAATTTAATATATTAATCTAGTTAAACTTGTTTTGTATTTTAGTGTGGGGAGTGAAAAAAGGGTGTGTCCAGTATAAGTTTTGAAGAATAGAGTACTTATGTAATTAGAGTTCGGGAAAAAATTTTATATGACTGTAATAATTTTTTACATAATGGAAACTCTTTCTATCAAGGGTTTCTTTTTTTGTCCAAGATTTGGGAGTTTTTCCACGTAAGTTCTTACTTTCTCTTTTGTTGTTTTTCATTTTAATTTTTCAATTATTTTTCTGTTCATTTTTGTTGTAATTAGGGAAGTTATTTTTTCTCAACAAGTGATATATGATATGAGCCATGCCTCTAACTTAGCCATGTCTCTAAATTTGTGAAAGCTTTAAACAATAGGAGAGAAGTTTGGTCTAGATATGAGTTAGACAAAATGATCTACTCTAAAAAAGAAGAAGAGTTAGTTGGATATAATAGTCGTTCAAAAAATATGTTATATTAGGAAACACGGACACATCTATTTTGACAAAGTATCTGTGTCATACTCATGTCTGACACCGATACTTCCGGATACTCGTCGAACACGTGTCCAACACTCAAAACTTTGTGTCTTCTTTTATTATTATTATTTTCAATTTTGGACACTTGGCGGACACACCATAGACACTTCTTGGATACCTCAAATTAAGACTTATTTGTTTCCAATGGCGGATGACACGACAACAGGAAGTGTTAGTAGAGGCTGTCGACGACGATGTCTATCGAAGATAGATGGACTAAAATGGAAAAAGGAAAGAAAGAGAGAAAATAAAATGGAAGGAAGGAAAATGAGACAAAAACTAAAAATATTTAAAGATTGTTATGGGTAGTCTTATAACTAACTAAAATATTTTGGATTTCAACTTTTAATAGTATATTATAAAAAATAATAATAAATCATGTGTCTTCGATGTATCCGTATCTTGCATTTTTAAATAATGGTGTGTCTACGAGTCCATATCTCGTGTCTGTGTCTGTGCTTCTTAATATATCATACAATTGGTGCACTCTTAGGAGAACATGAGTTGATCTAAATATCACCTAGACAAAATCGACTATATGAGGAGAGCCTTGATCTTTGTTCGAGTGGAGGATTGAATTTTTAGGTGCTAAATGTAGAAATTGAACCCATAGAAAGGCTCTGTGGAACTTTGTTCGAGGAGAAGATTTATTGTGATATAAGCAAAGTTGTTCCACATAAGTTAGATGAGAGAGATATCATAGATATATAAATGATGATAATTATCTTCATTAGTCTGTGATATCCTAATTTTTTATTTTTTTGAAGATGGATATCCTAATTTTTAAAATGAACTAGTGCAATGATATCTTCTCAAAGCTTTTTGTTGATTTCTCTCGGTGATTGGTGTTAAGATTCAAAGCATTGTAGGGATAAAATTGTCACCCAAACTTAATCCTTTTTGTTTAAAAATATGAGAATATGCTATAGAGATGATTTAAAAATTTACTTAAGTTATCGAATTAATTAACACTAAATTATGAACTACCATTATTGATAATTATGATCAAGATGAATATAGTTGAAGGAGTTTCTTGTATTAACATGAAGGAGAGAATATTGTGGACCAATGGGATCCAACATATTGATTCTTGGAATAATAAAGGGATGTCACAAAGCACTAAAGAGGTAGGATCTGACTCAATCATACATATAATTCACTTTGCACATTTTACCTTTTTCCTTTGCAAAGCACAAATGGTATTTGACTCACTTCTAAATGAATGCCATATATCTTATTTTGATGTGAAATGTACAAAAAAATCTGCCTAGGCAAGCGCACGGGTACGGGTTCCTATCATTCAACATCTCATAAATCATTCCTCAAAGTAATTCTCTTTCATCTGCAAATGTATCTATGTATTTTTTAATTACTGAGCTTCAAATTTGTCATATAATGAATTCAAAATTAATGTTCATTAAGTTGGTTTAATAATTATAATTGGAGAATTTTTCATGTTTAACAAAATAAAACCAAAAATATTATATAAATAGCATTATGCTTTTAAAAATAAATTGTTGTAGTTAGAATTACCCTAATATAATCAAAATACTCACATTTAAAATCAAGTGAATTTATAACATTGAATTCATTTAGTTAATTAAAAATAAGTAAGTTCAGCTGATTGAAAGAATAAGTTTGTTTAACTGATTGAAAGCATTTAGTTTAAGTCATCGAAAGTAGAGAAGTTCAACGAATTGAAAGAATAACAATTATGGAATATAAAAAAAAAAGTTAAAAAATCTATTAAATATGCAATATTTAAGAAAATGTGTTATTATTCTATAAGTTTAGGTAAAAGTTGCATATTTATATCAATTTGGCAAATAATCATTTTAATTTAACCACAAATACAATATGAACATATTTTAGAAAATTTATAAAGAGATTTAATTGAGATATTTTAATAGAAAATTTAACAAGAAACTGTCGATTAATTTAAGGGAATTTATCATCCGTACCATATTTTTGGCTCTTCATTATAATTATAGCACATTTTTAAAAATAATTTTGTCCATAGCACATTTTTTAAAAATAATTTCATCCATAGCACATTTTGCCCAAAATTGTTATTCTAACATCACCGGACTTCTATCACTACAAGAATTGGGGGATTTCCCGACGAAACAATTTCCGACGGAAAGTTTGCCGTCGGTAGAACATATAAATGGGGACGTCTGTTTGTGTCGTCGAGATAGGTCTAGTATTACCGACGTTGTCAAATACCATCATCAAATCCTTAAAAATACCGTCGGCACATCATTTTCGCTGGTTTAAAAATATTTTCCCCCCAAATCGTATTTTTTTGGGGGAAATTCTTTTCATTGTCGTCGGCATAACCTCTATTTACTGACGACACATTATTAAAAAAAAAATTCTACCTCCGTAAAAATCATTTACGGTAAATCGATCCCAACTTCCCCTCCAACCCTGGTCTCCTTCGACCAGTTGAACTAATAGACTTTAGTCTTCTATTAGTTCAATTGATAGACTTCTATCGCTTCAATTAATAGACTTCTATGAGTTTAGCCGATAGACTTTAGACTTCTATCAGTTCAACTGATAGACTTCAATCGATTTTGATTGATTGAACAATGCAAATTGATAGACTTCAATCATTTTTGTGCCACAAATAAATAAGTTTTGGAATTGTGCTATACATGGAATTATTTTGTTTTTTTTAATATACATGCAAAATCCCCTTATAATAATACTTTGGGAATTTATCCTCCATAGTATATTTTTGGCTCTTCATTACAATTGTAGCCCATTTCTTAAAATAATTTCATTCATAGTACATTTTGCCCAAATTCCTATTTAGACTTCTATCAATTCAACTGATGGATTTTAGATTTATATCAATTCAATCGATAGACTTTAAACTTCTATCAGTTCAATTGATAGACTACTATCAGTAAAAAAATAGGCTTCTATCAGTTCAACTGATAACTTTAGACTTCTATCAATTCAACTGATAGACTTCAATCAGTTTTGTGCCACAAATGAATAATTTTGGGAATTGAACTATACATGGAATTTTTTTTTTTTAATATACATGCAAAAACCACTTAATTTAATTTTTATTGAAAACACGTGTACTAAACAAAAACTTTGAAAATCAATAGATTAAAATGAAATAAATTTTAAAGTATAAATTAATATTTTTTTCGTCTTTTAAATTGGAATAAATGAGATTGAGTTTCTTTCTCTTGTGTCATTTCTATTTTTTCTTTTTTTTTTTTAATTCTAAATAACATTTGGGTTGGAGAGTTTTGAAGAAATCGTGTCTTAAGACAAATTCCAGTCATTACTAAATATAAATAGGAATTATCATGGAGATAATAATTAGAATTATTATGGAGATAATAATTAGTGTATTTTAGTAATTAATAATTACTTGCTAGAGAATAATTATTATAGTTAGACTAATTAGTTTGAGCTAACGACTAAAATATCTAATTCAAAAGAGGTCACACATAAAACCAATGGGTTAAACTAAATATAAAACTCAAAAGGTTTTATATTAAATTTCAATTAAGAGTACGTGAGTTTTGGTTTTCTCTGCTGACCTATCCCTAAATATATATGAGGTTAGGAGAAATGATACCATAGATCAATTTTTCTATTGGATAGAAAAATCCTAACCCCATTTCCTACATGCTAATAAAAGTAAGAGAGGGAAACAGTTCATGTCTACCTAACATACGTGGATCATTCGATTGATGGTGGACTAATTGGAAGGGTTGCAGTTGGAGCCCTAACATCTCCTGGCAGCAGCGTTCTTGCTTGGGAATCACGCATCAAAGGTTGTAATTTATTACTCCCTATTTAATTCATATAATTATTATGCATATGATTCATGTTAGAAAATTGTTTCCTGAAATTCCGCTTTTTGCATCTATATTTTCCTACAAGTTTCAAATTTTTACTTTTTTTGTTCTATTTATAATCAATTATGGATGGAACTTATTACCTCTTAACTCCTCAAATCCACTATTTCACTCTATAATAATTCTCTTTACAACTTCTTTTAATATTATTTAGGTACTTAAAATACTATTTTGGTCTCTAGACTTTGCCATCGATTCCATTTTAGCCATTCAACTATCAAAAGTCCAAATTCAGTCTCTCAACTATCGATTAATCTTAAAAATGATCCCTGCAGTGAGTTTAGAGTTACTCCCCCGTTAAAATGCAATAAAATAATAATATTTTTATCATCTCTCTTCAAACTTCATCTCCTTCCTTTAGCTTTCTCTCTCGTGTATTTCTCTCATTTTTTATTTTCTCTTCTTTCGGAGTTTCTTTTCTCTCTTATGTGATTTTCCAATTATAGTTTAGACTCTGCTCTCTTCCCACTTTCACTCGCAATTTCTTATACATTTGTGTTAAAAGATTTTATTTCTGCATTTAAAATAGAAAAACCAAATTATGATGGATTTCACAAGAGAGAAGAGTAATGAATATTAACGAGCTCCATCGAAAACTCAGAACAAGAAATGGTTGTGAGCTTCAAATGTTCGAGAGATGTAAGCTTCCAAACCATGAAATGACAAAAAATTTTGAGTAAGAGAGTGGCAAATGGTGGGAAAACCTTAAGAAGCTTGCGGAAAATGGCAAAGAAACCCTAAATATGGCAGAAAATGGCGGAAAGAAAGAGGAAGAAAAGCGCTAAAAAAACTCATCTTCTATTTCGAGGTGAATTTTTGGATTAGTGCGCCTCTAAAGACTACGACCAAAATCGATGACAGGCTACTCATAATCTGTTAAAAATGATGACGGGCAGCCTGTCATCTTATCTATATGATGACATGCAGCCTATCATCTAATCTATATGGTGACTTTCACTTTAAATGTCATCATATATCCGATCTTTTTTCAAATAATTCATAGTCCATCATCTATATTCATAATTGTAGTAGTTAATACTAGGTTGCTGGCACGAGAGTTGGCTAAGAAAAGTAGATGATACAGCTAGCAAGCCAAAGCAAATTGAGATAAAGCTTCCAAACTGATGATCTCTATGTACACTTATTTGGAAATCACTAAATGGCCTCTATTTCACTATGAACCAATTCTAAGTAAATATAATAAAATTAAAATAATTAAAAAAGAAACTAAGAGACTAAGCCTAACTTTTAGTTTTCTTTGGAGGTTTATTGTGGGAGGGAATCTCTTAAATGGTGGATTCATGAGTTCATTTTGGACAGAAATTTATTTACTTTGTGTCCACCATAGCTTAATAGATATACATCACTGAAAAATTAAAGTAATACAAATTAAATTATCAATCAGAATAATAGTTTTGACTGTACATCACTTAATATATTTATGTTAGAATATAAAAAAAAAAAAAAAAAAAAAATATATATATATATATATATATATATTCTTAAATTGGTTAAATAAAATAAAGATTATAGATAAATAAGGGAGGAGTCATTCAATCTCTATTGATACTAAGATTTATGGACTGAAACAAAAATAAAACTATAAAGATTTATGTCCAACGTAGACAATATCATTTCAATATGCAGATTTTTTAACGGTTGTTGTCTCAACACTACTACAAAACTGGGATATAATGATTCTAAAAATGTATTAAAACTCTATAGATAATACTGTTTTACAACCATTGTATCGCACATCATCTTTTCTCTTAAGTTGACACTTTTTATGAAGTGTCACTAAAACTATTTAGATGATACTTTTCTATAAACATTATATTGCACATCATCAATTCTCTTAAGATAATACTTCTTGATAAGTGTCATTGATTCTTTTTTAATTCATTCATTCTTTTTTAATGACATTATTTTATTGTCACCACTAAACAATAGATGACGAATACATCATTGCATTATCGATGACATATTAACATAATCAACAAATAATTTATATTGATACTTTTATAGAATCACAAAATACCTAAACATGAATTTTAAATTGGTTGTATCTCTCTCATTGATAACAAATATATTTCCTAACTGTACCTACTATTACACAGACTACTATTAAACTAATGATCTACAAATCTGATTCAATATAAGAATAAATATCAAAAGCAACTTATATGTAAGTATTAATGTTGATAGTATTTTTACCTATGAATATATATAATACAAGGAAACTACGATAGATTTTGGTAAAAAATTTACATAATAATTAAATCTAACTAATGTTTGTTTCGATTCTTTCCTCATTTCAAGAGAAGACATGGGCACGACGGTAGTCGACTCTTGGAGGGGAGAAGTTATTTCAAAGCCACATCATTCATCATGAAGCTGAAGACAAAAGAAAATTAAATATAAATATCCATAGTCAAAATAGGGAAACAAAAAAAACTTATGAATATTAATCAAATCAACTATAAGATCATCATAACAAATATACTTCTTTGATCAATTCAACACAATAATGATTAATTTTATTCGCTAAGTTCCTAACTAACCTCCCAATAAGCGATTTAGCAAACAAGTACTCCATCAAAACCCCTCAAAGTGGATTACATACTTCTTGGATTCTTTCAACTTCTAATTCAAGGTAAACCCATCAAGAAAAAAAAAAACCCCAAGAACCAGCCCCCGATCAGAATTCACAATTAATAATAATAACCAAATCTACCAAACCCATTTTGACAAAAACTTTATAGGCAAAGAAAACTCAAAATCAAATAAACTCACCATCGATGGAATTAGTGAAAGAATAAGCACTAGGATCAATTTCCTCAATAAAACAAAACCTAGATAAATAAAGTTGTTTATAATTTATTAAAAAGCCAAAAGTATAGGAAATAAAAAGTTCTCTATAAGCAAACTAACGAATTTTTTTGAATTATAAAAATAAAAAGGAATTACAAAAGAGCTCTCCAATTATTAATAAAACTAGTAAAACTATAATCATGAAATAAAGAGAGAGCTTACCCAAAGAAATAATAGTAAAATTGAGAACTCTTCCTAAAGCAAAAAAATTTACCAATCAATTAAAACCAAGTAATCATAGTTATCATGTATCATGTTCAGTATGTCAACCTTTTTTACTTTCATAGACTAAAGGAACAACCTTAGAACAAAAAAAAAAAAAAAACCATGGTCATTGTTTCTAGAAAGCTAGAGTCAGGCGGTATGTTCCGTGACATTAGTTGAGGTACGCGTAAGCTGGCCCGAAAAGTCAAAAATATATAAAAAGAAATGTTGAAAACAAAAAAATTATGAAATAGCATTTTTTATATAAATATTGGAACATATAAAGGAAAATACATTAAAAAATGAGATAATTTACCATTATTTATTTTCTAAGAAGTTTATTTTTTCAAGTATAAAAAAAGGTGGGTTTAGAAAAAACTATTTTTACCTTTTAAAACCACTTTCGTATTTTTATTTAAATTGTAAATAAAATAAATAGATAAACATAATATAATATTTTTTGGGACTAGGGTTTATTTTTTGAATTTCGATGAAATATACGTTCTATTTTTATTTTATACGAGACAAGAAGAAATATGAGAAAGAGAGTTTTCAAACCCTCCGAATTCTAATCCTCAACTTTGCATTGTTCAAAACCTCAGAATCAAATTCCTTGGAATCAAAATTCCCGAAATCAAATTCCATGGAATTATAAACCCCGAAATGAAATCCCACACTTTTTAAATTTATCAAACATTGATTTCCAAACCCTCAAATTCCAATCCAAACCCCCATATTGCAAACGGCAAACCAAACAAGACCCTAGTGTTAAAATTGATTTTAATTTTAACAAAAATAAATAAATAAATAAGAAAACCAAAAGACACCAAATAATGCTTTCGCTTTCACCTAAAATTCTCTTTCAGTCGATTCAACTTCGGTTGCCTTTCCAGGTCGGCTCAAATCCGACTCATTCGATTATGGGTTATTTTTATTATTATTATTAATTTTAAATTGGACTTATTTTTTCCATTTCTCACATCCAGCCAAGTCGTTTTTTTCTTTTTAACCAAATTGAGTAGAGATGGAGGTACATTTTGTACAGTTTTACTTCTTAAATTTGTTGCTTATCTTTTGGATTTTTTTTATTTATGTATTTTTTTAAAAATTTAAATAAAATATTATTGAAATATAAAAAATTCCAAACCACTTTTCAGCTATAAACGGATGTGACCGAATGAAGATTTCCCAAGTAGTAGTTCTTAACAAAATTTTCTTTCCTTCTTTTTTGAATGGTAATTCATTGATCAAACAACAAACTCATAATATAATCATTTATTGAGATAAAAACAAAGTATCTACATTGGTCACGTAAGGAGTGTGTTCGTGGTCGAATCAACACACTCAATTTAATTAAAAATTATAAATAAGAAGAATGATGACGTGGCTTGTGAGGACTTCGCCGCAGCGAAGTCTCCACTTCTGATTAAGCGAAATGTGTGTGTGATCCCCAAAGGTTGTGCAAGTCTACACAGTCTTTGTTGCAGCAAGTTTTAAAGTGAGTAAAAGTCATCTCCACAGGGAATAGTTATTAGTGTCATGCTTAAGCGAAATCGAGAGTCAGGGTAACAGGGAAAATTGTTGTGGTGAAGTAAATCTAAACTGAGTAAATTAAAGATAAATCGATCTGATGAAATACATCGGAAGGGAATAAGACAATTCAGAGAGTTTTGCTTTAGGGATACTATTTACAGCAAAGAAGCAACAACTGTTAGCTTTCTCTTTTGCTCTCTCGAGTCTTAGAGTTTGGCTCTCTCGAGCTCTTGGCTTGGTTCTCTCGAACACAAACACTGCTAAGGCGAAGCGGCACAACATTAGGAGAACCTTATCTCTAAGCATTCAATTTAGATGCAAGTAAACTCATCTCTAAGTAAACTTTCCGAACCTAATGTTATACATGCAAGATCGCTCTATTTCTATTCTCTCGAAGCGAAATAAAGACATACACACAGTGGATCAAACGGAGTGCATTTCGAATTAACACAACATGCATAATAGTTTATCATCTTGCTAAAGCTTCACTTAGGCGAAATACTCATATTTGCCTATTTCCTTCCATTGATATATTTAGCTGCTCATGTCGATAAATAAAAGCAAAGCGAACTAGAAGCAATAGAAAATCTTCATTGAAAACAAGAAAGAAACAAGGTTCATTGAAACTGCACTAAAACAGAAGTAGATGAAAGCAATAAAACTAAACTACGGCTAAGCTACAACTAAAAACTAAGGAAATGGTGATAAGAAATGCTTGACGGAATGGTGATCGACCCTAGAGGGTGATCGGCCCCAACAACGGGGATCCGACCCTAAATTGGGTGATATTTTGCTTTGAAGGTGAACAACTCTATTTATACTCCAGCTCCAAGCGATAAAGCCTGCTACACGATCCTGACAATGTTGGACTGCTCTGTGATCGCATTTCAGATGAATGACTACTTTATCTGACATTTCTGCTCCACGATCCACATTGTCGGTTGTTAGAGCATCTTGCCTTCGCTAAGTTTACAGCATCTTCTTTCGTTGGTGGCTTCGCTGTGGCGAAGCACTTGGTAGCTTCTTTAAGCTCCGCTGCTGAGTTGAATCTTTTCAAGGCATGCTTGGCTGGGCTGATATTCGCTTTGGCGACACCTTCTTGTGGAAATTTCGCTTCGCTCAATCAGGAATGTTGTAGACAAACTAGAAAGTATCAATTCTTTTTAAAACATAAAACTTGGCACACATTCAAGCATGTTTCGCTGCAGCGAACCCAGAAAATGCATCATAATCAGAAAACTAAATGATGTTTCGCTTAAGCGATATTAAAGCATGATGGGGCAAAATTCAATATTAAATTCATTAAATATTAGCAAATTCTTATAAAAATATATTCTCTTAAGCTACTTTAACTCTCAATTCTTGAGAGTTATCACACCCCCAAACTTGCATTATTACTCGTCCCGAGTAATAGCTCTATTTCCAGAAGGCGAAATTTGCTTTTTCCCTATTTTCCTTCGAAACAGCGAACAATGCATCTGACTTTGCTAAAGTTGTCGACAAATCAATATGAGAATTCAAAATTATTTCTAAGTAAATCTTTTCTATAACTAAACAATGCTGGGCGAACCTTTAAAGTTTTAGGAACTCAATTTTGCAATCGCTTTAGCCATTTGTTCGCGAAAATTCAATTAAATTCAAAAATTCAATTCTTTGTTTCTTTTAGTTTTCGCTAGACAATTGGACTTAACTTTTCGCTTTAAACTCTTTCGCTCCTTTTAATTTTGGTACATCTCATCTTTTGCCGAAGTGAATACTCTCATTTTACAGTTCGCTGGGGATTCCTCACTTACGGTATCCTACTATCGTTTGCTCCATTTTCATCGAATGTTTGATATAATGATAGATATGCAATGTTAGAGCAAGCGACAGCGGAGAAACGATCCCAAGACTTAGGCTACTAGCCCTTTGATTCACTTCGCTCTCTAAAGTATTTGGGAAATTTTTTAATTTTTCATGTTTTATCCAACCCAGGGTTTGGCTTGTAAATCTCACATTTTACTTCAGCAAAATGGCAACTATCCAATTAATTTTTCTACGCTGAATCGCTCTTGAAGCATATGTCTTTTCTGCACTTTTTGCGAGTATTTACATAATTCGCTTCGGCGAAATCCCCCCCCAAACTCGGACTTTTCATTGTCCCAATAAAAAACAATCAGCACCCCCAAACTTAAAGTTTGCTAAAAGTTTAAGGCTTGGGTTGAGTTTAATTGAGTTCACTAAAGCTAAAAGAATTCGCAAAATTAAATTTGTAAACTTAAAGAATTTTCAAAAACTATGACCTCTACTCCTCACAAAATTTCCGCTCCATCCAATTTAAGGTTTCGTGCCAGCATAGAGGAGTTATAAAATGAATTTATAGAGAAATAAAAATGTATTCTACAGAAAGAAAGTTAACTAAATTACGCAAAGACATAGACACAAGAGTTTCGCTGAAGCGAAAGATAATAACATTGATATTGATAATTTTACTTGTATACAAAAGATGAAGTAAAAAAAATCAGCGAAGTACATACATGCAATCATACGAACAAAAAATTAAAAGAGGCGAGGATAAAGCGACAGAAGACTTCCATTTAGGATTCTTGATCAGGCGGAGCTTCGCTGGAATCTTTTAGGAGTTCTAGGAACGGCGGAAGATAGAAGGGACCACCCTTTAATCAACGGAGCATGTGTTGGATTACTCGATCCCATTGAAGGAAATAGCGATGAAATCTACAATTTTCATCCTTAATTTCCCTCAGCAACTTAAGTTGCTCGTCATTGTTGGAGGTTGATGCAGTGGCCTTCTTCGCTGATCTAGTTCGTTTCGCTTGCGCCTTTTGAGCGAAATTGAGGCACCGCTTCGCTGGAATGAAGAGATCATTTGGCCTGCCCACGAGCCATTGGTGTTAGCATAAGGCAGAAATAGAATGTGGAAATAAGAAGTAGCTCGCCTTGCGCCCCTTCCAATAGCGAATCTCCTTGGCGATGATGTTGTCGACGTTGATAGAAAGACCAGTTATTATTGCGCAAATCAGCAACACTCTAGGTATAGTGAGGGTGGACTCATGGGAGATTGACCGCAGCGAAGACTTCATGAAGGCGGCCCAGATTTTCGCCTCTTCATTCAAGTTTGTGGTGTGAAATCGGCGAGACTGTAGACATTCGTCCCATTCTACTCCTTCAACGCTGATTGTCTCAATGCAGAGCTGAAGGTCTTCCTTTGAGAACTCGTTCATGAGCATATCGAAATCAAACTTCTCGTCGCTAAGGATGAAGAGCGAATTCCACGCCTTCGGAGACCAATCGATTTCGCTCCCACGAACTGATGCTTTGAAACTTCTGGGTTCCAGCAAACTTGTGTAAAATTTGATGACCCACTCTCGCCTCGTCGAGCCCAACTCCGTGCAGAATTTCTCCCAACCTCGCTCTTCAATCTGCTTCACTACGTTCGCTGGAGGCCCTCTGAGGTCTGGGTCGAAAGACTGCTCTGATTAGATCCTCTTCGATTGATATTCGATGATGTTCTTGCTGATATGCTGGCGAGTCTTTTTGACCGAGCGAACAGGCAGCGTCTTTCGCTGCTCTTTTCCTTCGCAGAGAACTCTTCGTTGGGGCGGTGGCGGTGCAGATTAATTTGCTTGTCTTTGAGGCCCGACGACTTGTTGGTTTGCCTGATCTTCTTCTTCTTCGTCCGTTAGGACAAAGAGACCTTCATCAAATTCATCATCGTCCAAATCATCTTCGTTCCTGGCTGCTTTGCGAAAGAACCCCTTGCCTTTTCCACTTGCAGGTTTACTGCTCGCTGGATCAGCACTAACTTGACCAGGTGTCAAGTGTGCGTCATCTCTAGATAACGGCGAATCTTCGCCCAGCTCGCCAAATTCTTCTTCACTTTGAACAGGGCTAGCAATATGTTCGCGCTCTTCTTCTTCTACTGCAGGGCTCTCAACTTCCTCGGCTTCTTCTCTTCGCTCTTCTTGGCCTCTCGCTGAGCCCAACTCTGAAGCGTTAGCACCCTTCCGGCCACGTACCAGCGGGGCATCATCCGCCTCTTCGCTGAACTCGTCAGCGAAAACTTCCAATTCGTTTTTGGGGTCTTCGCCTTCGAACTCCACAACAGCGAATCGCTCTTCTTCTGGCTCGATTTCCATTGTTGCATTCCTCTCGGCCACAGAAGCCTGAGGAGTTTCCCTCCCCTTGACGACGTTCTTATCCGCCCTTCGCTGCCTTTTCGTCGCAGCGGCTTCTTCTTCTTCCTTCTCTTTTCTTTTCCTGTCTTTTCGCTCTCTCTCTCTTCTAATGATAGATTTAGCTGCTCATGTCGATAAATAAAAGCAAAGCGAAGTAGAAGCAATAGAAAATATTCATTAAAAACAACAAAGAAACAAGGTTCGTTGAAAGCAATAAAACTACACTACGACTAAGCTACAACTAAAAACTAAGGAAATGGTGATCGAAAATGCTTGACGAAATGGTGATCGACTGTAGATGGGTGATCGGCCCCAAGAACGGAGATCCGACCCTAAATTGGGTGATATTTTGCTCTGAAGGTGAACAACTCTATTTATACTCCAGCTTCAAGCGATAAAGCCTCCTACACGATCCTGACAATGTTGGACTTCTCTGTGATCGCATTTCAGACGAAGGACTACTTTATCTGACATTTCTGCTCCACGATCCACATTGTCGGTTATCAGAGCATCTTGGCTTCACTAAGTTTACAACATCGTCTTTCGTTGGTGGCTTCGCTGTGGCGAAGCACTTGGTAACTTCTTTAAGCTCCGCTGCTGCGTTGAATCTTTTCAAGGCGTGCTTGGCTGGGCTGATATTTGCTTTGGCGAACACCTTCTTGTGGGACAAACTAGAAAGTATCAATTCTTTTTAAAACATTGGCACGCATTCAAGGATGTTTCGCTGCATCGAACCCAGAAAATGCATCCTAATCAGAAAACTAAAGGATGTTTCGCTTAAGCGATATTAAAGCACGATGGGGCGAAATTCAATATTAAATTCATTAAATATTAGCAAATTCTTATAAAAATATATTCTCTTAAGCTACTTTAACTCTCAATTCTTGAGAGTTATCAGAGTGGATGAGTATATAAATGATAAAAATTATCTTAGTATAAAATGTTTGAAGGTGAAATCAAAACTAAAGCAATAAAGGTGTATGTTAAAAATGGACAATATATCAATATGGAGATTCGTGTAGAGTTATTATCCTTATCCATTGGTATTTGGGTTATGCCCCAAAATATAACCATGTTGGTAGAACACTCTAGTGTAAGATAAAGACGTTTGGAGTTCCAAGACAAAAATTTGTGGTAACTTTATTAGGCTGGCGTACTTTCGAGAGAAGACAAGTTTGGTTTGGATGCGAGTTAGAAAAGTTGACTAGTGATGTATTCTTGTGGAAATTTATTCTAAAGAATTAGTGGTAAACTCTTAGGAGAAGAGGAGTTTGTCTGAATGTGACTTAGGTGGATTGACTACTTGAAGTGAGGCTCTGTCTTTGTTCGAGGAGATGGTTAAGTTCTCGGGTGCCAAATGTAGAAGGTGAGCCCATGATGAAGCTCAATTAAACTTTATTCAATAAAAAAATTGTTGAGATACAAACAAAGTATTCCACATTGATTAGATAAATGATAAATCATGATATATATATATATATAAAAATGATAACGACTATCTCCATTGGCATGATACCTTTTAGATAAAACCAAAAACAAAGTCATGAAGGGTATATGTTCAAAGTAGATAATATCATCCTATAAAATCTATACCTCTCTTTCGATAGAACTTAATTTATGACTTTGAAGCATTAATTTCTTTGTTTTTTATCTACTAAAAAAATTCGGGTAAGCCAAATTTTAAATCAACATTCAAATAAGAATATAATTTTCATAGAAATCAGGGAGTGAGAGAGGTATTTTAGGGTAGAAAAAAAATGTATTAACAGCTTGTGATTACAAAGGAAGGCTATTTATGCTAAGCCTATAATCAGAACAAAAGACCTTAATATCCAAAAAAAAAAAAACTAAGTAAAGAGAATTAAGAGTAATTATAAATAAGCCATAATTAACTATAACCAAGACCAGATAAGTATGATGGAAAAGATGGGTAACCTAATAGTTTTATTGTTTGGTGATAATCTAGTGTGTCCCATACCCTCTTTCTAAGTAAATATGGATTTGTTTGATAACCATGTATTTGGAAATTTGTATTTATATATCAATTTTAGATTAATGCAAAATAATTCAGTATTATTTTTGGTGAATGTAATATATATTATTTTACTTTATTTTAATTTTTTTATTAGATATATTATTTTAGTTTCAATATGTTACATTCAAAAAAAGAAAATCAATATGTAATAATTATGTATTATTTAATTTCGGTAATTAAATAATAATATTTTGATTGTTTATATATTATTTAAATTTTAATATATAATATTTTTTTGAGATAAAATGTATAATTGTTTTTATACTTATATGTTATTTTAATTGATAAAATCATTATTATATTTATATATTATCTTAATTACAATAGATATGATTAAAAAATAAATATATACTACTTTTATAACTTATTTTAAAATTTCTATATTTCTATAAGTAATACTATATATATAATATAAAATTTTAAGTTCTAAAAAATAGCAATAATTATGCTTATATCCAACTATTTTTATTTAATTCTTAATTGTGTAATATATAATTAAACTTTTTATTAAAAGATATAAAAAATGAGAAATGAATATAAAATCATAAATTATTAAAAAATAAATAAAAAAAGAAACAAGAAACGATTATCAAACAAGTTTGATTCTCGTTTTTAAATTTTCTAAAAAAAATAAAAAATAGAAATAGTTATTAGATACATTTTTTTTAGCGATCGATTTAAAATCCAGAACAAAGTAGTTATGCCCTCTATTTATTTTCAAAATTTAGCTATTTCCTACCATTTCCCAAAAAAAAAAGGAAAAAAAAAAGTGCACATGCTATTGTTGGACCACAGAAAAGGAGAAGCTCTGTTAAAATTGAAGTTGGGCTTTACTCATTCCTAGATCCACCTGTTAAATGTGGCCCAACATCAAATTAATACTAGGACTTAAATCTCTGCACAAATTTCAACAAATATTTATAGGGAAATTACTACATTAGTCAAATTTAAAAAATAATTATAAATATAGTTATTTTTAAAGGGAATTTTACATATATAATAAAAAATGACAAAATATTTTCACCTATAGCACAAAATCAAAATTAATTCATTTGTTGCACAAAATTCAAATTGAATTCTATCACCTATAAAATTTAATTAGTGATAGAGTTCTATCACTAGTTTATCACTAGTTGAGTTCTATCAGACTCATTCTATCACTAGTCATTGATAGAAAATCATGTGTTATAGATGAATTATTTTAAAAATTGTGCTATAAATATAATACAAGAGGTACATTGTGCTATTGAGAGTAACTTCTCTATTTAAAAAAAAAACTTTAAGAATCATAGCTATGAGTATTGATAATACATAATTTTTTTTTATTGATACACAATATTGTATTAATACCATATAAAATAATAATAATAATAATTAATATTACCGTATTTATTATTATGACGTAAATATTTTAAAATTTGACTATATTGATAATTATTTTGTTAAGATAATTCATTACAATTTCTCATACTTATATAAAACAAGCACAAACAAGAGAGAGAATATTTTTTTCTCAAACAAATAAATAATTGAAACATGTACAATAAATTACAGGTTAAAATTTTCTCACTCACAAGTATATTTTATCATAAATATAAAGAGCTTATTAAGTGAATAAAAACTTTAACGATATTGGATATGACTTAATAATTAAGAGTTTAATGAATTAAAAAATTTCCTCTACTCAAATATAGTTGAGTCTACATGGTTAAAGTTGCATTTCTTTTAAGGAATAATAAAAGAACACCCATTTAATGCTTCCAATTTAGCATGAGAATCACTTGATAATGGAATTTATCATTAACTAAGTTTTTATTTCTAGAAAGATAATATGCCATAAAGAATTATAATAAACCAGCTGCATACTTTAATAACCATACTAACTTTCGCTAATTATAGAGATGATTAAAAATAGAGAAGTTCTCTCAAATAGCCACTTCTTGAAATAACATTTAAAAATTATACACATTCTTAGAAAAAGTAACTAAATGGCCGTTGGATATATTTTTATTTTTTTTTCATACATCATCTATTTTGCCAACTTTTCAGTAAGTACCTTATACATACTTTTTATTATTGGTAGGAATAATAATGCCGCATGTAATTAATGCAATTATATATATATAAAAAAATGTTGTAGAAAAATCACATGTAGGTACATATGCCATGGGAGGAATCGAGAGAATTAAAGGCACATACGATTAGGAAGGAAAATTTAGGGCCCGTTCGATAACATTCTCGTTTCCTGTTTCCTGTTTCTTGTTCCTAATTCTTGTTTCTTGTTCCTATTTTTATTTAGAACAAAACACAAGAATGTGTTTGATAACTGTTTCTGTTTTTTGTTTCTTAAAAATATAAGAAATGGGAACAAAATTTGTTTGATAATCATTTCTTATTTCTTGTTTTTAAATTTTTTTTATAGTTAAAAATAAAATGATTTATCATGAATAAATATTTGGTATAAGAAGAAAAACAAAATTAAATTAAATAAAAAATTTGATAAAACACTCCTTACTATTCGAGTCATTCACCGAAAATAATGTTGAGAATCGATATCAAGAGTACTAAAATTAAAATGAATACATAAATTGAAAATTTTAAAAACAAACAATATAAAAATTAAAAAAAGATATTTACCGTAAGAATTTAAAATTTTAAATATATCTATTTTAAATTAAAGTAAAATATTAGATATATTTTATTACAATAATAAGAAATAAGACATTTAAATATAAACAAATATAAATATTATTTTTGTAGAAATTGAAATAATATATTTAAAAATATAAAATTTTATTATCTATTCGAATTAACATAATATATAAATATAAATGATAATATGAAATTGAATTGAAAAAAAGAAATAAAACAACATTACCTGGATTCGAACTCTTCTGCGTGAAAACAAAAAACTTACAATATTGAGCATTGCTATCGATTGGGCTGGATTCCAATTATCATATATTTGGGACCAAATAAAGTATAAAAAATATATAACTTCTTTTTAGAAAAAGGAAATAGGAACACTAGAAACTACTTTTCATAGTTTCTCATTTTCTTACTTAATTTGAGAAACGTTTTTTTTTTTAGGAACCAGAAACGGAAACGGTTATCAAATAAGTCTGTTTCTCAAATATAAGAAACAGAAACGAGAAAACGGGAACGTTATCAAACGGGCCCTTAATTTCTTACTTCGGCGAAGACAATAGACAAAAAGAAAAATCGATAGAGATCGGCCAAAAAAAAACGTGAACTATATAAATTTCAAGAGTATTTGAAAGAAGAATACATAGAAAGTTTTTAAAGTGATTTTGATCACGCAAGAATCTACACTTAAGGAGATTCAATAGTGAAGTACACACATAAAAAATAAATCTCCTACTATTTCTTTTCTATATTTACAGATTACATCTTAGAAAACTAAGAAGTAAAACTGCTCTTGTATTCTTCGGTTGAATCTTGTTTGGAGTTTGTTGGTTGATAAAACTAACTTTCATCGAACACATTCTTCAAATTGAAAAATTATAAAATGAATATGGGAATAGTATTATCTTTACAAATGTTGGTGGGAAGTATGTAGGGGATACTTCCTAAGAAGCTGACAAATTTTTCTCATTTTATTTATAAAATTCTTTCTATAATTTTCATTTTCAAGAATTTTTAGTTTTTTTTTTAAATTCTAAAAGAAAATATAGAATTTTAAAAACTTTATTATCATTAAAAAAAATTGAAAATAAACTTAGTACCAAATAAGAGACCGTAATAACTTGAAAAAACAAAATAATAATATAAAAAAAAAAGTTAAATAAAACTTGATAAAATTGTATTGAAAAATAATTAATATCCATTTATAGCATTATCCATAGAAAATTACCAGTTACCAGAATTTTTTTTCTCCAAATAGATAATAACTCAATAAATAAATAATAAACTTGGTAACATATGGTAAAACCTTATTTTATTCTTTCTTCTGATTATGTTTTTGTTTTCTTCTAAGAAATTTCTAACATGAGATCCAAATTTCATATTTATTTGAGTATAATAGTTTTGTCTTAAAATTAATTATTATTGAATCTTGACCCTTATTATTTATCATACATACCTTTTTTTAAGGAATTTTTCATACATATTTAAGGTTATGTTTGATAACCATTTCGTTTTTTGTTTTTTGTTTATGAAATTTAAGCTTATTTCTACTCAAATTTCCTACCATGTGCTCCATCTTTCCTACAATATATTCATCTATCTTTAAGAAAGTAAGTGCATACTAACGAAATTTCAAAAATAAAAACAAACTTTTGGAAACTACTTTTTTTTGCTCACAAATTTTGGTTTTGTATATTAAAATATAGGTAAGATGTAGACATCCAAATAAGAAAAAAGTTATAGTAGGAGAGTTGTTGTAGACTTAAATTTCAAAAACAAAAAACGAAAAACAAAATAGTTATCAAATGGGGCCTAAAATTTTTCTTTCTGCATATATGCTATGGTGATCCTTTACTTCTACTATTTTTGTTTTCTCAATAAAAGATGTTCCACTAAAATTTGTACGGTAATTTCATTTTTTTAATTCTTGCACTTATCTATTTTGTCAATTACTTTGATCAAATTTCAACATTTGTAACAATTAAAGTTATTCTACCTCATGACTTTAGGAACTATAATTTCGGAATTTATGATCATCTTTTTTATCCTATCGGCTAATTGTGAATTACACATAATGTATTTAATCCTTGTAGTACAACAAAAAGTTGCTAGAGCCTTAGATAATACTTTTAGATGGCCTCTAACTATGATTGAGGATACAAAATTAGAGGCATTGGAGATAGCCTATAGCACCATCATCCTTCATTTAGCTGATAACGTTCTGAGAAGGGTTAGTAACATAGATGATATAGCCACTTTGTGGTCCAAACTCGAAGAATTCTACATGTCTAAATCTCTATCCAATAAAATTTATTTGAAGGAAATGTTATTTGGGTTCAGGATAGATCCTTCTAAGGGATTAGATGAAAACTTAGACGTGTTCAACAAAATTTGTGGTGACCTGACCAATTGTGAGGAGTAGCTTGACACTAAGAATCAAGCAATCCTTCTCCTCAATTCGTTACTCGAAAAATACAAAAAAATTAAATCAGTCATTTAATATGGCAGGGATACTTTAACCCTAGATAGTGTTTTGGATTCATAGAGGTCTACGAAGTTAGAGATGGAAATCGAAAAGAAGGAGTATAAAGCCTTGTTTGCGAAGAGTCCTTCTTCTAAAGGCCAAGAGAGTTCGTCAAGTAAGTCGAGCTCTAAATCTAAAAAAGGGGAAGCAAGTGTTAGAGCAGAAGAGATTCACTTGCAATTACTTCAAGAGGATAGGCATACTAAGTATGAATGTCCCATTTTGAAGAAAAAAGGTAAGTTACCTATTAGGAAAATTGATGATGATTCAGCTAACTTCCTCAAAGAGTAGAAGAGATTTACTTGCAATTACTGCAAAGAGGAGGGACATACTAAGTATGAATATCTCATTCTGAAGAGGAAAGGTAAGTTACCTGTTGGGAAAGCTGATGATGATTAAGCTAACTTCCTCAAAGATGATGATTCAGGTGAGGTGCCCTTGGCCAAGAATTCTGAAAAATTGGATCCTTCTTATAATTTGTGGATTATGGACTCTAGTTGTTCATTCCACATGTCCCCTTATGAGCACAATTTTGAAAATTTACAAATCTGAATTATGGCAAGGTTTTTTTGGCAAATAACCTTCAACTTTAGATTAAAGGAGATAGTTTAGTTCGGTTTAACATGGATGACGGTTCTTTTAAGATGCTAACATATGTGAAATTCGTTCCAAGTCTTCAGCGAAACCTTATCTCATTAGGTACTTTGGATGTTGTTGGTTATAACTACTCTTCTAGAAATGGATTACTCCATGTGGGTAAAAATGAAAAAATTAAGTTGTTTGCAAAGTTGATAAATGGTTTATACATTCTACAAGGAAAAGCTTTTCAGAGCGAGTTGGATGTAGTATATGATAAATTTGAGACTCTGTTTTCAAATTTGATAGGTTCTCTATCTGAAGTTAATTTTTTTGTTGATAAGTAGTTGATCAATTCTCAAATTGATTTTTTCTGATATATGTTTGATTGTTGCTTATTATGCTTATGCATATAAAAATCCTTTAGTTGAGCCTTCAGTGCTTGCTAGAGACATTACATGTTCTGATCCTATCTTAGTTGCTTATGAACATGAGAATGTTCCTACTAGTTTAAGAGTGCAACATTCAGTTTTTTGATAGGAAGTTGGCTTATTTGTCGAATGTTTTCATGTAGGATGTTTGTAATGAGACTTTTTGCTTATTGTCTGATATTGCTGGTTTATGATTATGTTCGTCCTAGAGGGTATTGTATACTCTCGTTTAGATGCAGATTCATTTGCTTTCGGTTACATACAGAAGAGGGGGTAAATGTTCTTAATGTGTTCTTGAAATTCTTTCTCCATTTGTGTTCTTGTACGTATCCTCACTTGAAGTAGCGTTTTTTTCATTTTGAAGGCTTTCATTTGGGCTTTTATTGCATTGATTAGTTTCAGTTGTATTTTTTATAAGCAATTTGACTCTTTCATGATTGTTTACTCTTTTGCTAAAAATCTATTTCATTGTTTTGTTTTAATAAAGGCTATTAGTGTTTATTTCTTCGTTCTAATTCTGTCGAGTTTAGATGATATTCTGATGGGTTCTAGTAGTTTTAATGAAGTTATGCAGTTTGAAGATTTCTTGATTTGTGAGTTTGGTATGAAAAAGGTTTGTTGTATTTTTTGAGGATTTGTATGTGCTTCTGTTTCATGTCATTTTGATTAGCACAGTTTGTTAGTTTGTTCAGCAATTACATGGAAGTTCTGACATTTTTGGTGCAACATTCTGAACATTCGGGTTTTTTTTTTACTTTGTCTTTGAGGGTCATTTGAGTTCTGAATGCATTAATTCTGAAGAGTTAGTTTATACTAGTTTTGTTGACTCTATTTTTGTGTTACTTATGTCGTTTGAGAGGGTATTTCTCATTTGTTTGATTCCATGTTATCTGGCAACATTTGTTTATGAATTGTCTATTTTCGAAGATGTTCTTTTGAGAACAGGATCAGGTTGCCGTTGGTGGATTTAGTTCACCGTTCTGTTGAAGTTCTAAATTCTAAGGTCTTGAAGACCGTTCTGATTTGCTCGTGCCGAGCAAAGTTATTGTCCAATTTTTTTTGGAGTTTTGTCATTATCATGCCATTTATGATATGTACTTCAAGAATGTAATTTGTTAATTTTGAATTACACATCATGTATTACCCATATGGTGATTTTAGTGAACTTGGTTTAATTTTGAGGTTATGTTAACTAACCATGAGGGTGTTTATATTGTGCTAGTATATAAAGCACTTTGGGTTGTCTTCATCATTTGAGAGTGAGAAACCTTAGCCACCAAATTGAGAGCTCTTGATTTCATCAATGGCAATTGAGTGAGGATGATCAAGATTGATCATCTCACATTCTGAATAGTGGAGTAGGCTAGTCCGAACCACTTTAATCCAGTGTATTATCTCTTCTCCATTCCTTCTTTATTTGTCTTTAATTTTCATTATTTGCAATTTGATTTGAGTAACTTAGAATCTGGGTTTGGGATTTTGATCCAACATTATCATGTTTCATTTCAATTGGAAAATGAGGATGTTCATCAATACAGTCATTTAATTTAGGCCTCATTTGATAACCATTTTGTTTATAGTTTGGGTTTTTGAAAATCAAGCCTACAACAACTATCATACCATATGTTTTCTTCTATATTGATATTTACATCTTACATATATGTGTAGAAACCAAACCAAAATTTGGAAACAAAAAAAAGTAGTTTCTAAAAGTTTGTTTTTGTTTTTGAAATTTGGTTAGGATTCATATACTTCCTTAAGGAAAGTTAGATATATTATAGAAAAAATGAAACACATGGTAAGAAATATGAGTAAAAATAAGCTTAAATTTCAAATATAAAAAAACAAATGGTTATCAAACGAGACCTTAATAATGTACTCTATTACATAAATATTCTAGTTTATTTCCAAGTTTGAACCGAAAAGATAATATTTCGAACTTGGAATTTTCAAATGAGTAGATCTTTCAAACTTTTACTGACGAAGCCAACCCTACCTTGGAGACAATATTTAAAAATCTCACTTTGGTCATAATCAATATATTAAAAAATACACACAAAAAGAGCTGTTTTAAAATCAAAATCTCGACTAAGTGATCAGTCCTAAGACATTCTTATAGTTCATTGAAAATTATATATGAAAATTACTCTTTTTGTGGCATACACATATAGAAAGAAAGAAAAGAATGTTAGCAATACACATAACATGCAACTGATTTTGAAAGATACACTTTGGGGTATGGCCTTTGATAATGAAAGTATATATTGTAATATTACATTCAAACTCTTCGCCTCTGTCTTTGCTTTCTTAGACACTTTCTTTCAACTCTGACCTCATTCCCATTTTCATCCAATTATTATATAAAATACAACCGATTCATAGAGGAAAAAAAAAACAAACACAGAGCAGAATCTACCCCATTAATCTATATATTTTCTATATAATATATATTAGAGAGAGAGAGAGACACAGATTAAACTTAATCTAGAGAGTTACAAAAGCAATGAAAATGAAATCCAAAAGAAAGCACTTCTTTTTCTTTAAAATTTTGTAAGTTTGGGCCTGGGGATTGGATTTTTATTATTATTATTATTATCATTTTGTTACTAATCATTTGGACAATCTCATTGAAAGATTTGAATTTCCTAGTTTTCATAAGTAGATGTTTCAAGATAACACAAAATTTGTATTCTTAACAATTCTTCTATTTTTTTTACTTTTTTAAAAAATATATATTTATATGTATATTTCCTAAAGTACTTCAACATTCACTTTAAAATATTATAAAAAATAATATTTTTGAACTCCTAATTTTTGGATCTCATTTGGTTGAGAACAATTTTTAATGAAATCTCTCATTATACAACAACTTTATCACCCACCCTTAAAATCTATTAATTCTTAAAAGATAAAAAAGGTTACAACAAAAGTATTTTGTCTATTATCCACCACATATAAGAGAATTAATCTTAAGAAAAGAAACAGACAAGTGATAGCATTATCTATCTCAGTCTTTTCACAAACACCATTTTAAAATTTTAAGAATCTCTTCTCATTCTCTCATTAAATTATAATCCTAATGAAATCACCAAAAAACCAGATATCAAGATCATCAAACTCTCTATCTCTCTCTAATCCAATAAGAAATTGTTTGTGTTTCTCACTCTAGAAAATGGAAATGGAGAAATATTATCCCTATAAAGAATTTGAATTTGAATATGAGATTAGTTAGGTATGCCAAATTGTCTTTATTGACTTTAAAAGGTGACCCCTCAATTATGGGTTTGTATCTTTCAAATTGCTACCTTTTTTCTTTATTCTTAACTTGTGGAACTTGGAAGGCCACGTTTGGCTAAGTAAACAGAGTTTTTCTTTTGCCAAACTCATCTACCTTTATCTTATTCTGTCTCATTGAAAAAATTGGTTAAATTATAACTTCTAACATTTATTTCTATTTGGTCCCTAAGTTTTATAAATTATCTAATAATTATCAACTTTTTTTTTTTTTTAAATAAGGGCAACTACGTTCATCCGTAGATCAGGTATCGAGAGACATCAAAAGAATAGAGACACATAAATTGTCCACAAATTAATGTCACAGGTGAATCTCAAACTTAGGATGTTGAAGGGAGCACACTTTCAAAATCCAAATTTTCAACCAACTGCAATTCTCCTTAGGGACTAATAATTAGTATCGACTTTTGATTTTAAGTGTAATATGATCTCTATGATTTTTATGCGTCTAAGATATCTTTATATATTTCATTTTGTGTGTTAACATATCTTCAACATATTCAACATTTTTCTTCTAAAAACATTATCCCTAACATTTTTTAAAATTTATGGATTTATTAGACAGAAAATGAGAGTTTAGGGTGTCTTTATGTCTAGATATGAAATTGAAGTTAAAAGACTTATTTGGCATCTATTATGGACAACGAACAACTACAAACATTCACATTGATATAATATTGTCTATTTTGGAAATCACCTCTTATAGCTTGTTTTTTGTCATCTCCCAAAAAATCTCATATGAATGAAGGTGTTGTTCTTACTTAATATATACAAGATTTTTCTCTTATCTTAGCGATGTGAAACAATTTTGTTTGCCCAACAACATTTTTTAAAGTTAGAGACCCTATTAAACCAAAGTTTGAAAATTTATAATCATTTTTAGTACTATTTAAAGATTGGATAATCGAACTTAGAAACTTTAAATTGAAGATCGATCCATGTGAATTAGTATAAGGCTAAATCTATTTTAACATTAATAGTAGACATATCAGCAGATGGTTAATAGGGTGTTAATAAGAGTATTAATTCAACGATATCATATATATTCGAGAAAGATGTTGTGGGTTTTAATCTCTATCTATATATGTGTAGAACTCAAAAAATAATTATAGATGTGTGTTCGCAATTTAAAATTAACGATTTTTTTTTTATCATTAAAATTAACGATTTAGAAATTAAACAAGCTTCCAAAATAGATACTTCAAATTGGAATGTCATAAATAAAATAATTTAATGGGGACAAAAAAAAGGGTGATAGAATTCAAAAAGTAGGTAGTCAATTTCGAAAATTATTTATTATCATTTGGAATGTGTATACCAAATTATTTTATTTATGATAGTAGTTATATTTACGTACTTATTATATTAATAGCTAAATATTTGAGAATAATTATTTTTTAAAAAAAAGAAAAAGAACAATTTTATTGTTAAAAAAATATAATAATATATTTTTTTTTTTTTTAAAAACATATCTTAACATCCCATCTCCTCTCTCTCCACCTCAAACAAGGTTTTTCTGTCATCTCATTTCACCCCAAATAAGGTTTTCTGCTATCAACATCTCATCTCATCTGCAGCCAAATATCCCCTATAAATCTAGGTTTATTATTATTATTATTTGATTCCTAGAAATCAAGACAGAAGAAAATGATAAATGGCCAAAACTAAAATTTGGATATTCAACTTGGGATTTTTTTTTTTTTTTTTTTGTCGTGAAAAAAAGAGGCTGGTCAGCCATTTTTTAATGAAAAAATTGACCTAAAATTGCTTTAAATGGACGGAAATAACGAACCTTACTAATGTTAATGGCAGACTCAAGAAGAAAGATATCAGATGATTTTTTTCGTGATAGAGTGCTAGCATTTTTTAGAAGAAAATGGTGGAAATTATACTATGATATATAAATTAAAAAAAACAGTAAATGAACGACATCAATATATAACTATAAATTAAAAGTCATAAATTCATCCCTAAAAAAAAACTATGCAGATGTGAAACAAAAAAAGAAAAAGGTTAATCCCAAATAGGGATATGAATTATGTAAAATGATGGTTGAGTTTGGGCTCACCCACCCAAACAGAGGTTGAATTATAATTAGCCTTATTAACATAAACAGCTTACTTAGACCTCGTTTGATAATCATTTGGTTTTTCGTTTTTTGTCTATGAAATTTAAGCCTACAACAACTATCTTATTATACATTTTTCTTTATTTGGATATCTACATCTTACCTATATTTTAATAAACAAAAACAAAATTTGTAAAAAAAAAAAAAAATAGCTTCCACTTGTCTTTGTTTTTGAAATTTAAGCCTACAACAACTACCTTACTATACATTTTTCCTTATTTTGATATCTACATCTTACCTATATTTTAATAAACAAAACTAAAATTTGTAAACAAAAAAAAGTAGATTCTAAAAGCTTGTTTTTGTTTTTGAAATTTGGTTAGTATTCACCTACTTTCTTAAGAAAATATGGATTGTAGAAAATATGGAGTGTATGGTAAGAAATTTCAGTAGAAATAAGCTTAAATTTCATTAAAAAAAATGAAAAATAAAATAGTTATCAAACAGGGCTTTAAAATGCACTTCAAATTTTATAAATAACACGGAGTTTAAAATTTAAATATGTGGAAGATTTTGGACAAATTTGTGGTGGCTTATGTAAATTTGGTATTAATTTTGAAAATATATCTCAAGTCTTTAAGATTGTTGTTAAAGGTAAATGACAAAATGTATTAACCACTACTATTTAAACCATTATTATGAGAGACCAATTTAGGTGATACTTTAACATCACATAAATTTTGAAGTCTATCTATATCGTTGAATAAGAATCATACTTTAATTTTCTCTTTAGATTTTTTTAAGTTAAAAAATAACAACGCGTGTGATTTTAATTATTCTCTTATTATTACGTTTCTAATGAGATGAAGAAAAAAACCATTTTTATGAGTGTGCAAAGATTAGGGCAAAATATTTTATTGTAAAAAGGTTAAGTTAAAAAATTCCCCAAAAACAGAAAAATCAAGTTAAAATATATGTAGATACTTGGATACAAAATAGATTTAGACCATGAAAAGATGCATTGTTACGAGTTCCAATCGTCGTTTTTAATTTGTGATTATAAATAGATTTGAATTTTTATTTTTCTCTTGTCTTTTTTAAAGTTCTACGACAATTGAAATAGAAAATTTCAACATATGACTTCTTAATATATACTGATATATGTTATGCAAAATCGAGCTCACAGCGTGTAGCAGACAACCAATTTGAGTAGAATCATTGTAAAGAAAAAGAAGAAACTAAAGGAGATGAAGCAATTTTGAATTAGAAAAGCAAGAACAAGCCAATTTAAGTGGTTCAGCAATATGCCTAATCCACTGTTGAAAAACTTTTAACTAGAGGTAAAAGTAAATGACTAAGATTTAACCATGGTAAAGTAACAAAGACTGGGTAGATATTTGTAGTTGAATAATTCCCTTCAAATTCTGACTTGAAGTCTTCCAGCGAGGCAATTAAAAAACACCACAATATGCTTGACCGAATAATGTAAACAATGTGATAAACTAATTGTCTCCGCATTTTCAAATGTTTTATACATCTTTCTAAAAAGGGAAATTGTAGTAACTACACCACATTGAAAAAGTATTTACAAATATAGACGATCAAGTTTTTTTTGCAAAGTTAATTTTTTTTATAAAAAATCATAATTATTAATTTTTCCTTAATACCATTTTGCCCTTTCTCATATTTAATATTAAATTTTCGAATTAAATGCCTCATTTTGCATACTTTCCATCATTTTAAAACATACCATATATAATTGTCAACTCTTTTAATGCAATGAGATTTAATTCCTTTTCTCATTTATCTCTTATCTTTCTTTCTATTCCATTTTCGTTTCACTTTTGTTCTTCCATTCTCCATTCCTCCATTTTTCGTTTCTCCAGCTCCATTCAATCTTTCTTTTCACATTTCGGCCACCACATAAATTTTCGTCGACCACAAAGTTCTGATCGGACGGTATAATCATACGTCTTTAGTTATCTCTTCTCAATAATTTTCATTTTTCACCGTATTTGTATTACGTTTTTGTTCCTTATCCATCATCATTAGTAGGTTGCTGCTCATTCTAGTATAATCGTGATCCGATATGTTTCAGATGGTTTAGTATGGTATGTTTTATTCCTATTCTATTATTTCTGTACATTTAACTCATTTAAATTCCAGTATCTAGAATGTCAAAAGTCATCACTACTATAAAACTAGGATATAATGATTGCAGAAAAGTGTCACAAACATTTTAGATGATACTTTTCTACAATCATTGTATCGCACATCATCTATTCTTTTTACATTACACTTTTTAGCAAGTGTCATTAAAATGTTTTAGATGATACTTTTCTGCAATCATTAATATTTGTTTGATGACACCTAAACAGTATCAATAAATATTATTTATTGACACTTATTTTTAATCACCAAATAATCAAACATGACTCTTTATTTTAATTATTGACAAATATTTTATTATCAATTTATATTATTTCATGACGCTTGTTGTGTCTATTTGCAACATTTTTTTGCTCTTAACTATTATCATACATACATAATATTCTTCAAGAAAAATAACTTCACCAATAAAAGACTTGTCAACAAATAATTTCATTGATGACTTAAAATATTTGTGTTGAACAAAATAACAAAAGGACAATAATATTACACTTGTAATAAATATTCACACAGTTTTTTTACAGCAAAAATAACTAGTAAAGGATGAGTGCATTTCTTCACCGCTTCATCCTTTAAGTGTGTTCATGCAAAACCTAAGAAAAATTGAGTTTCAAACAACCTTCACATTAATATATGAGCTTTCTTACCAATAAGAAAAGAGATTCAAGCAAGAAAAGAAAATTTAAGTAATTCTAACGAGTATGCATGAATAAATCTTTAAGAAACTTAAGCAAGAAAAGAAAATGAAGAAAAGAATGAAGCTTATATCAAAATTTGAACGTGTGGAGGCTTCAATACATGCATTTTCCCTAGCCTCTTTATTTTCATGTCCATATTCCCTATAAACATCAAACCATTATATGTTTCAGCTTCAATCTAAAACTAAATATTTAAACAAATGTGTCTATATGTTAAAAACTAAAATAACCTTAAGGAATTAGAGTAGATAAAGTTTACCTCTTTAACTTGCAAAGCATTCACTATAAGAAAATAAACAAATTCTCCAATATATTAGCTTAAACAATATAGAAACGAGTCATCAACAAATTGATCAATAAAAAAAAACTAGAAGAATAAGTCATTAACTAGTTGTGCTATTGAAACTTAATCACACAAACCAGAAGAAAAATGTATGGTTGGACATTGTTATTATACCCATAGTTCAGAGTTATACCTCCACTCAAGATGGATCTAAGTCAAATTCGGCTCCAACATTTAACCTAGATAAGAACAATTAAAACAACAAAAATAATTGTAAAGGTCAAACATATAAAGTTCTAAAATAAGCACATGCATGTAAATATTGCATAGAAAGTAATAACATATTACTTAACAATAACATGTGAGATTTGACAAAAAGAAAAAAAATAATAACATATGAGCTTTCTTATTGATAATAAAAGAACTTCAACCATCTACATTACATATAAACCAAAGAATTTTTTTTTTTAAAAGCATAAGAAACATGTAAATATTGCATAGAAAGTAAGTTACTGAAAATGAAGACTAAACCTCTCATTTATCTACTTGACAAAACTCAACAACTTCCTGCAAGATTGTTTAGAAGTATCCACAACATTATAATGAAAGCATGCAAATAAATTAGAAATTTTAATACATACATCGATTATGAGAATGTATTGGTACTTGAGACAAACCAACAATTATTCCAAACTTCAACACATGTTCACTCATTTGATTGAACAAAAACATTAATATATACACACACACATAGAAGACGTACCTATTTCAACTAGCTTCTCTATCATATCGTGGCTGCCTATTCGGAGTTCTTGCAGCTAGAAAATCCAACAAAACTCATAGAAAACACATCAAATTCAAGGACTAAAAGAATTGGGCAATCGATAAATAATAGAGTGAAATCAAAAGTATCTACAACATTATAATGGAAGCATGTAAATAAAATAGAAAAGTTAATTCAAAATTTCAGCAGCATAACGACACCCTTATGACTAACCAAAAAAAATAACTACACATGCTTTACCAATGAAAATCATATATAATCTACCATGTGGCTACCTTTGCTGCAGGGTAGCCACAATTCACAAAATATGCATAATTGTAGAGGTAGGGAAATATGCAAAATAATTACACATAGTCTAGCAATAAATGTAGCTAGTTTCTTCAGATAAAAATGAACCAATTTCTTTTTGAAAAAGCATTAGTAATTTCAGGCATCTAAATGGAAAAATCTATGAATGGAGAAATGGATTCTCTAAAAGTTAATGATACTTAAATATAATTCAATCTAAAAGGTATGAGGTAGGGAAATAAGACCAATATTGTTTTCTAAATAAATTTATATATAGCTTAAAATAGTCATCTAGATACTAGTATATCAAAGGATTGATAAATACATATTGAAAATAAGATTTTATACAAGTTCCTATAACAATTGTGTTTACATATAATTAAATATTGTTTCATATGAAACGAATATGTTTCTGTCGCTATATGTCGATAATATGCTAATTGTTAACAAGTCTAAAAATAATTTTAAACATGTCAAGACATTACTCAACAAAGAATTTGATATGCAAGATCTAGAAGAATGTAAAAGAATATTAAACATTGAGGTTCAAATCGATAAGTTAAAAAACTTATAGAAGGTTTGTTTCTCAAAATAAAAGGAAAAATGTCACAAGCTTAAACATCGACGAGAAGAATGTTGGTCTTCTAAAAAACTTATAGGTCTATAGTAACGAGTTATCTTAATGACGAGTCACTCAACATTAAAAGCGCCCACACAAAAGGTGCCAAGCATTAAAAACCTCATAATCATCAAGCAAAACCACATCATTCTCAATACCGATCTAACTCTATCCAATAGATTGGTCATGAGAGATTGATCTAGTTACATTTGGTAAAGAAAACTAAAAGATCAATATCCTAGTCAAAGTAGGGAGAAAAAAAATATATAAATTAATATCAATCCACTCATCTATAATATCGTAACAAATACTTTAAAAGGTAATGTAATGTGTAATTTCCAACAAACACTCTAAAAGAAAATACAAAAATTAAAATGAAAAGAAAACTATTAAGCTAGTAAAAGCAAACAACATGATTCACATAATCAAATATACCCAACACGAGTCATGTAAGAGAGCGAACTTACTCGAATTCAACCTTAGAAGATTGTCACGAGTTGGCACCCAAACGATTCCTTAAAAACACAAAATTAAATCAAGTAAGAAGCCTTTTAAGAGAATCCAAACGTACCTTAGTAAAAATGCAAAGCAAACAAAAGGAAAGTGTTGAAATCGCCCCCATAGAAGATGAAAAAATTTCTAAGAAAAATGAAGAAAAAAAATATAAATGTTTGCTGAATTGGTGAACAAAAAATTCAAAAATCTTAATCTTATCTCAATTGACGAAAAAATACGAGAAGAATGAAATTAAAAAAAAATAAAATAAAAACAAACAACTTTTTTTAAAGTCATATCAACCACCATGGAAGCCGAAAACAACAAACAACTCAATTATAAATATCTCAAGTCAATTATGTAAACGACTGAGTTGATTATAATAACCCAACCGATGTTTGTCCCTCCGTTTATTATAAACGGTGGTTACTTAAACCTGCGTGCCCGTTTATCTAAACATATGTGCCCGTTTATCTACACCTTACATATATTACTTTTTGTTACATAATCAGTCCCGCAAACATCGTTTATCATAAATCCATGTATAACTTGCCCCTCAAACACCATTTATAATAACCCACCGTTTATAATAACCTTCAGTCTATAATAACCAAACCGGTGCTCCAAATGCACCCCAAATGTATTTGGAAGTGCATCACATTGAATTGATTTATACAAAAATACACGGTAGTTCGCACCTTCTTCTACTAGTTACAATCTTTAGATCTTCTTCAATTAAAGAATCTGTAGTTCACTCATCTATGCCCTTACAAATCTCTTTTTAGAAAGTCCGAAGGTAAAACAAAATAGACAAACAAGAAGAAAAACAAAGTACGATTGTTTTTATTTTTATTCATCATTGAACCAGCTAAAAGCCCACCACGACTCAATTTATAATAAACACATGTAATCATATTTGGGGTCATAAATGTTCTTCCTCTTCTGTAACTTATCGTGCCCTCATTTCTTTCTTTAAATGTCATTTTTATTTTCTCCAATTTCTATGTGTTGTATCGTGCCAATGCTAAGCATTGTCTTTAAATATGAGGCGGCTAGTAAATAAACCCTCTACTAATAATTATTTACTAGTTTGTGGATACTAAATGCAGAATAGAGTCACTTTTATCAGTTATTGGAAAAACTTATGAACACTAACTCATAATTTGAGTATTCTAAGAGTTGATATTTATTAGTAAACTAACCTCTTGGTGGGCAATGCACTTGAACTTCTCTGTTTGCTTAACCAAGGGAACTTTCTTGAGTACATACCTAATTTATTTATAATGTAACATTATGAGAATAAAAAATATATGTAAAATATATTTAAGAACTAGTACTCATTCTCAAGGCAGAGAGCTCAACCTTTTTGTATTTCTTAATGTCCCTGTGCAACAAAATCAAGCATTAAAATCAATTAAGATTTTGATTTCTTAAAGATGAGCCTTCTAAAGAAGTTGATTCTTGACATTGAAATCTTACTAAAGCAAACAAAAAATATCTTAGAAAGATTTTAGTTAGAGATGTCCCCGCCATAAAATTCAATCCCCATCCCCGGAAAAATCCCCGGTTTTTTTTTCGGGGATCGGGGCGGGGATTCCCCGCGGGGCACCGGCGGGGATCGAGTTCCTCGCGGGGATTTTTTACAATTTTTTTTTCTTTTTTCATTTTTTAAAATATTTTTTGGATAAAAAATTAAAAAAAATTAGATTTAAAAATATATATATATATCTATAAGTTTCAATTATAATGTTAATTATCAAAGAAAATATTCATATGTATAGAAAATATCATCAACAAAGATATATTTATTTGAAAATTAAAGGAGTAGAATTAAAAAATATATATTAAATAAAATAATCGGGGCGGGGATCGGGGAATCGGGCCGGCACCGTTTAGCCAACGGGGATTTTTTCTCCCCCATCCCCGGCTTCGTTCCCCGCTTAATCGGGGATTCCCCGCGGGGACCCGGCCCCGCGGGGAAAATGGACATCTCTAATTTTAGTACAGAAAAATGACATTGGAAACTAGAAATTGATTGCTTTTTCTCTTAAAATCCAAGACCCAAAACTCTTTAGGATAACTCTCTATGACAGAACTAAGAAATGAGATTGAGAAATTGAAAACAAGTAAAGCAAAATGGAAAATCTGAGAAAAATCGAAAGTTGAAAAAATGCGAGAATCAAACAATTAAAGGAACTTCATCAAAATTTATTTACATGAAGAAATTATAAGGTTGAAAGAAGAGAACTAACCTCAAGATGATAAGGAAAAGCTTTTGGTGTTCATGGCTATTGTAGTGGCCTAGCTATGTTGTCCAGTAAAATTCAAAAAAAAAAAAAAACTCGACAACAAAGAAGAGGGTTCGTTCTTACCAGAAAATAGAAGTTTTCTCCAAGTAATTTGCTTGAAATGTTGAGAAACCCTAATTTTTGGAGTTGAGAAAAATGAAAATTTGAGGCTAGAGAAGGAAGTGAAAAAGTCTTAGAGAAAGAGGGAAAACAAATTAGAAAGTGAAAGGGGATAGGTGTTTTTTTAAAACAATTCATCCCTTTTGTCCGGCGTATACCAATTTTTTCACGTTTCATATAATTTAAAGACATTTTAATTTTTTTTTAATTATATTTTAAATTTTTTATTAAATGATTCTAATAAATTGTCATAAAACGCGCATTTTTATTTATGACCCTTTAATTAGTTTTCAGCCTTTAATTTTGTTTTCAAGAGTATCATCTATTATACTTTTTCTAGTAGTGCATGTTTAGAAATGCAGTAAAATCATATGTAGAACAGTAGTTTTTTCGTACTTTGATTTCCATATTCTGGTATAATGATAGTATACACATCTACAAAACTGTACAATTGAGTATATACCGTATGTTCATACAGTGTTTTTAGGTTAGTTATACTGTACATCTTCTCCTTATAGGTTCATCAATCATTCCATTTGTATAATATCATTAATACTTTGTTTGCCATGTAGAGTATGATATGTTTTACTCCTACTTTGTCATTTCTCTACATTTAATTTATTTATATTTTAGTATTTAGAATGTCAAAAATCATGTTTAGAATTGTAGTAAAATCATATGTACAGTAGTTTCTTCGTACTTTGATTTCCATATTCTGATATAATTGATTGTATACACATCTACAAAACTGTACAATTGAGTATATACCGTATGTTCATACGGTGTTTTTAGGTTAGTTATACTGTACATCTTCTCCTTATAGGTTTATCAATCATTCCATTTGTATAATACTATTAATATTGTTGTTTGCCATGTAGAGTATGATATGTTTTACTCCTACTCTGTCATTTCTCTACATTTAATTTACTTATATTTTAGTCTTTAAAATGTCAAAAATCATGTTTAGAAATGCAATAAAATCATATGTAGAACAGTAGTTTTTTCGTACTTTGATTCTTATATTCTGGTATAATTAACTATATACACATATCTGCAAAGCTGTATAATTGAGTATATATCATATGTTCATACTGTGTTTTTAGGTTAGTTATACTGTACATCTTCTCCTTATATGTTCATCAATCATTCCATTTGTATAATACCATTAATACAGTAGTTTGTCATGTACTATTATATTACCGTATAAACTATACAAAACTCTATATATTTTATTATACATATTGTATAACTTACACGGTACATTTATGGTTTATTATTCATTTTATTCATGTCTAATACATTTTTCATACTCATATTACTATCCATTACATTTCTATTCTGTAATACAATATTGTTTATATACATGTATATTATACGACTTATAATATAAGACAGTACTGTTTGAACATTTTTGTAATACTATACAACATTTCTTTATAGGTTAAACAAGCATCTCAATCCCTATTGGACGTAGTGGTCAGTGGGATGAAAATGAAGATGTACCATAATCATGAAGTAGCTGAAGAACGTTGCATAAATATTGAAGAATGCATTCACCCAATGATGATTTTACATTACAGTCTTTTTTTTATGCCGACTTTCAATTTCAATTTTGTAACTCATAAGATCTTTTTTATTTACTACTCATCTCACTTTAAATAGTAATTTTGTGTGAAGTTTTATCCAACACTATGAGTCTCTATCAATTCACAAATATTACGTATGTTATTTCCAAACGTTTTACTATACGATATTGTACATTAAAAAATTTATACATTTAAAATTAATTGTTCGTTGTTGCAAACATATTAAATCACACTACAAGTATCCATATCAGCAAATTAAACATTTTAAAAAAACATAAAGTTTTAAACGTTCAACAAAATTGATTTCAATCAACAAAATTGAACGTTCAACAACTCATATGGTCTATTTATGAACAAAATTACCAGAATCAAATAACATGTAAATTACTAACTTGTACATGTACATTACTAACCATACTGTATGTAAATGACAACTCTACCTCTAAGAATATACTGTCGCCACTTTCGTTAAACAATTAATGCATCATAAATTGGCAATTGATGGTTTTCCATAATTAATGCACCATAAATTGTCGGTTTCTAGTATTCTACAATTAATGCACCATAAATTGGCAGTTTCTAGTTTGGAATGTGAGATAGGATTTTCTTTGTTTAAATTTCCTTTCCCAAATGAAAAACCAATAAATTAAGGGTAGTGTTGTAATCCCAAATGAAAAACCAATAAATTAAGGGTAGTGTTGTAATTCGTTAATTTCGGAATTTATAAGATATTAATATAAATTCTAATTTTGCTAATATTTTTTAAGATGCATATATTTGCAAATACTTTTCAAATAGAGTCTATTTATGAAAAAAGCTCTTCTAAAAATATTCTAAATTGAAATCAACAATGGAGGGATTTAATAATGATTCAACCATTTATCTTCTTATCAAGTTATATAAAAAAATAGAATCTACCAACGAAGAGTAACTGCTTAGTGACATTAGGTACATTTAATGATTAATTGGTCATAGATTCGAATCCTCCTACCCCAAACAAATCTTTTAAAAAATAAAAATAATAAAAAAATCTAAAAAATATAAGTAAATCTAAAAATTACAACCATTTACAAGATTCAATAACCAAAATATATTTATAGATATCTCATATGTCTCTACGTGTATAGTTCACCTTAAATTGAATCATGAATCTGAATGACATAGACATTTTTTTTAACATATAGGGCACAAGCTTAGTTATGATAGACGGAAGGTTATGATAAACGGTAGGTTATTATAAATGGTGTTTGAAGAGCAAGTTATTATAGCAAGGATTATAATAAACGATGTTTGAGAGGCTGGTTATGTAACAAAAAGTATTATAGGTAAGGTTTAGATAAACGGGCATAGAGGTTTGAATAAACTAGCACGCAGGTTTAGGTAACCATCGTTTATAATAAACAGTGAGACAAACATGAGTTGAGTTATTATAACAAATTCGACCGTTTACATAAATAGAGACTCAAACATACCCAAATAGTAAATTTCAAACTTCGGACTACCGGGACCCTTCTATAAAATTCAAAAGTGTTGACCAAAAAAAAAATATATAGAGTACATGCGCTAATGGTTTGAAATAGTAACACCCTATTGAATATAATATATATTTATATTGGTCAATTTTTTTAATATATGATTGAATAGAAAATTGGTATATGAATCTCAGTACTATGACACGTTTAAATTAACTTGAGTCTTAATATTATAAGCCAAATTTTGGTTCTTGGAATTCGATGCTAATTTTCTTTTGGTTTAAACGCTATTTGTTAACGTTTTTACCAAATTATGTTTAAAAATTATAACTCTATTTTTTATGGAGGATTAGTGGTACAGTTGGTTATCTTGTTTGTTTGGTGTTAATCCATTTCAATTTCATAGTCTGGAATTTGAGTCTTATATTATTTGTGAGCAGTCATGTCATTTATATAGGAGTTGTTGATCTCCATTCCCCTAATTTATACTAAAAAAAAAACTTATGAGCCTTTTTTTTTCTTTTCTTTTTTTCCGTTTCTTTAACTAGATTCAAAGATTCAAACTCTATTTCAAATAAAAATAAAAATAAAAATAAACTCATAATTAAGCTCTGTTTGATAACTTTTTTTTTGTTTTTACGAAATTTAAGCATACTTTTCTTCTTTTCTGGTTCTTTAACTAGATTCAAAGATTCAAACTCTATTTCAAAAAAAAAATCTCCTAATTAAGCTCCGTCGGATAACCATTTTGTTTTGTTTTTTTTTATATGAAATTTAAGCATACAATAACTACCTTATTATACTTTTTCCTTATTTGGATACCTATATCTTACCTATCTAATCTTACTCATTTACTCTAAAGATCACGGATTCGAATCTTCACCCCAATTATTGATGAATTCATTAAAAAAAACATATTATTGAAGAATTCATTAAAAAAAACATATAATTTAAAAAATGAATAAAGCTTTATATTATGCCATAAATGTATTCACGCACATGCCAGTTACCCACAACATTTAGATGTCATTAAAATTATAAGAAATTTAGTTCTAGGTAGGTTACTAATTGAATTAAATTTAGTCTACCTTTATGCACTTACTTCTTATTAATTTGAATGTTTTTATATTTATTAATGCATATTTGACAGGACGTTGATCAAGCAGGAGTCCAATGAAACAAGGTCCAAAGAAAATTTCAACGTATCAAATCATAGGTGAATCAAGCACATGAGCAAGAAAATATTGCAAAAAGAAAAACCACACACAAGGGCTTTCTAAATGCAATTTTCTCTTCTTTTTTTTTTTTGGTTATTGGGAGTTACAGAACTTTGATTGGATGTCATTTTATCTACTTTTTCGTCTCTTCATCAAAATTTTCCTTAGATATGATTTTAAAGTTTATGGTCATTATTTTGATGATTGGTTGAGCCTTTTGATTAGGTTTTGGATTCTAAACACAATATTACGTTATTTTGTGAGACTTATGTAATTTTCTAGAATTTATCAGCATGTTCTATCGATTGATTCTGGTTCATATTTATAGTATATATTATTTGTTGATAAATTAACAATCTATTGTTCTCAATTGAATGTATGACTGATGTGAATCGATTGTGATGTATAAATTAAAAATCGTGTGTGACTATTGTCCTACACTTTCGAATTACAATTTACCCAAGTATACACAAAGAGTTGTTAATCAATAGTATTTATTTAGAGTCAAAATTAAAATTAAAAAAAAAACAAAAAAAAGAAGAAAAGATTGTTCATTTGGTAGGTGGTTTGGTTCCTAAGTGGTAACTCTCAAATAGAGAGATGTTTAGCCCTAGTCTAAGGTGTTTTAAATCTTGAATCTTGCATTATGACCTTAATTGAGTAGCTAGAATCACCTAAAGATAGTGATCTATACTTGAAATACAATGCATGTAGGATAAGAGGCTAAGATTAGAAAGTTGGGATAATTAAGGCCTGTTTGATAACCATTTTGTTTTTCGTTTTTTTTTATGAAATTTAAGCCTACAACAACTACTTTACTATACATTTTTCCTTATTTGGATAATCACATCTTATTTATATTTTAATAAACAAAACCAAAATTTGGAAACAAAAAAAAAATAGCTTCCAAAAGCTTGTTTTGGTTTTTGAAATGTGGTTAGTATTCACCTACTTTCTTAAGGAAATATGGATACATTGTAGGAAAGATGAAGCACATGGTAGGAAATTTGAGTAGAAATAGGCTTAAGTTTCATAAACAAAAAACAAAAAACGAAATGGTTATCAAACGGGGCCTAAGAGTTTTGAGTGCTGAAAGTTGAACATTTCAAGCTTTTTAAATTGCATTTTAGAATCCTTATTCTCGCTAAGTGATTTTTATCATTTCAGGATCTTAGAATGCTGGAAGCTTTCAATAAAGCCTAAATTAGAAGAGGAAAGCTCCATGCAGCAAAAGTCGGGCTGAAGTGTGCCGATGTTTACAACATTCAATCCGCAGAAATAACAGTTTTTTGCAAAAAGGTGAATTCTTGTACGGTTGTCAGGCAGAGCAGAGGAGGAAGATGTGTTTATTCATGGGCAAGTGTCCTTTCGAAGCGTCTTTTGAGTGGAAATCATGGCATTTTGCCCAAGAATCTCAACCATTGATCTTGGATTAAGTTGGGAGTGTAAAATGATCATTTATGGAAAGTAGAAGTGTGTTGGTTTCAGGTCTTTCTTAGTTTTTTAGAGTTGTTGCATGTTTTTCTAGGTAGAAGCTGTGATGGAGATGTTTTACTCTGTTTTTCTGCAATTTTTATCATAGCTTTCATAGAATATAACTTTCTTTTTTCATGTGGTTTGTAGTTTACTTTCCTTATGGTGGATTTTCAGCAAGAAAACCTTTGGGTAAGTGAGCTTGTTTATAGCTCATATTAGCTTGATATAAAGCTTTAGAAGTTTCTTCTCTATTTTTCGTCTTTGTTTTTAGCATTTACTATTTCTATTCATTTGTGTTTAAGATTGCTTCTCTTTACTTCTACTTCATTTTCAATAACTTTATACTCTGTTTCAATTATTGTTTCTAAGTTTTTTGCAGCGAAATGGTCTCGGCATTCTACTATGTTTCTGTTCTTTTCATTATAAGCATGAGCTCAACGCATATAGGTGAAGGTTAAGGGAAGAGTGTGTGTTGCATGTATCTTGGGTAAGCGGAGGATGTTTGAGCTAAGATATGGTATGTGTTTTAATTAAAAGCATGTTTCGAATGGTCATCCATTCATGTTTTCTTTTCACATCATCTCGAGAGAGGAGGATTATAGATCTACTACTCATGTTCATTAGTTTCATGTTAAGAGCTCTTGAATGTTAAAGAGGTAGGCTAGAGGTAGTTATCTCGCTAGTGCACATTTCACTGTTTTATAGCTTCGAACATAGATGTGAGAGCTCATGTTCTTAGAGAATGAATGCATCTTGAGAAAGAGCATTTGATCACGTGTTGTGTGGAGTTCGCTTCTCACCATAAACATACCATTGATGCATGCTAATCACAATTTAAAAAAAAAAAAAAAAACCTTAACTTGAGCCTTATCGTTGGACTAAATTATTTCCCCTATTTTTTGTGTTTCTATTTCAGTATCTACATAGTGAACGTCTGTAAACATTGTGATAGTTGTTTACTGGGTGTTTCTAGGAAGTTTAGGGCATTGTGTGTTGTTATTTATTTTTCTAGTGTTTACAACATTTGTCTAGCTATTGTGATTTCACTCTTTTTAGCCTCATTGGTACTTTAAGAAACCATCAAAACTTCCTTTATTTTTATGGACTTCACTTTTTTACCAACACTTATTTAGAGAGAAAACCAGTCCCTATGGAGAATGACTTATAACTTATCACTTGACTGCAAACGACTGCGTATACTTGCGTATTAATCTGTCCAATGTTTGAAACATTTCTTGTTAATTGTGTTAATTGATCAAATTATTATATATTTATTCAAGCAGATGTGAACCGACCACTAAATCTAAAGCATTGTTTTATAAAAGCGCAAGTTACCAATTGAGAAAACGATTGGCATTCATCAATAATAACAGTTAGTAAGAAGATTAATTCATGTTACACTAAGGTCTAAAATTCCCTTCTAGGCAACAATGCAAACTCCAAAGCTTGCTCAGGAGTTAAGAATAAAAATTAGTGATAAACATGCAATCAGTGGGATGGTTATTCTTAATCATATCCCTAAATATGTGAAAGATTAAGCATAGCCTAACGATTATGGATAGGTTAATCCCATGTCAACCCTTCTTCCGAGGTGGACGAAAAATGGGCTATGTGTATAAAGATTCAAAAATCTGCGTTACAACCTACTTCTATGAAGTCAAGCAAAACAAATGGAAAATCTAAATTATAAAAAAAAATAAGGGAGCAGATAAAAAAATGGGCTGCCGAAGAACTGATTCCACTGTCACTTGCGATCTCCAAACTTCGACAGACACCAAAGTACTGGCTTGCTCGGCTCCACAAAAAATAGATATGGCTGAGGGTTCAATTAATCCACTTTAGCAACCTCGCAATTCATAGCCATCGAAACCCTAACAAGACTAGCGCATGTTGATCAACGATCCTTCATGTATTTGTAGGTGTCTGTCTTTATTGTGGCCCGAGTAGGATCTTCGGAAGATTCTCAGATTTCGCAATTTATCTTTATAATTAATTATAGATCGTCCTATATTCTCACAATCATGCCTAAACGATAATTGTGATTGTAACTTCTTGAAGCGTTTAGTTTTTGCATTCTTACCCCTTATGTGATGCAGAGCGTTTCCAAGTCCTTGACATAAAACATTACATTACTGAAGCTTGGTTCTTGACATGCTTTTGCACAAAGCCCTTGATTCTCTTTAATTCTGCACAAATATAAATTAATCCTAGTTTTTAGCATTAAGGCTCAGAATTTATATGAATAACTTAATTTCTAACAAAATTTCAACCCTAGAAAGCATCTATTTCTATATAAGAAATGAGGGAATGTAAATCAAGTTGAAATAACTCTATTGATTAGAGCTATCAATGATCGTTTGATTTAATAAACCATAGGATCATCGTGTATTTTCATGTAAGTAGGTATTTCTATTTATCAATTCCTAGAGCTTAAAATGTCTGGTTATGTTAGTAATAACATAGTATCATATCCAATAAATTAGAACTTATTTGACTAATTAATTACCTTGATTTTTCTCAAAAAAAAATAAATTACCTTGATATATATATATGTATAGAGAGTTTTTTTAACATAAGAACTTGATTTATTAAATGCTATCCAGCTCAAACTAATTGAGTTAATTGGTGATTTAGGGGATCTAATATTATTTAGGGGTTTTCTCGGGTTTTTCGATAAGGTCGATTATATAAAATATGTTGATAATTAATTATATTATTTCAAAGCCCCGAGTTTAATTTCTATCTTTTACTTTTTTATGTTTTGGTTTGTTTATTCTCATTCCCTCGAATCAAGTTAGAGCCAAATAAAAATTTAAAAAGATAGGAATTAAATAATTATTCACTCTCACGAGGTTTGATTCTGTCCACAGTTAAATATTAGATAATGTGATTATCAATCTTAAAATTAATTGGTGATAGGAGGAATATTTCACCTATCTTATAAATTTTTAGGAGGGTCTCCTTACTTTCCATTACGGGCTTTGCTCTCAAATAAATGAGAGTCAAATACCGATTTTCGAGATTGAATCCATGACCATAGTATTTTATGGGATTACCGCTAAATAATGAAACCAACCTGCCACCATAACTCATTAAATTGCTAAAACCTATACCACAAATTCCACATAACAAGCTCATGAATTGTATTACAAATCAAACATGCATGTGACAAAGAATCTAGTTTTAATGGCCAATATATTTATATATTAAATACAATACATATTTAATAAACATCGATTAAAATAGATCAGATTCAGGCCCTCTTTGATTTTAAGAACGCGAAAGCTGGAATCGATTGAAAATCAGTTAGTTGAGTGATGAATTAAATAGAAAAACAGTGGAAATTCAAATGCTAAGAAACAAACATAAAAATGTGAATCCTTAAACAGCAGACATGTTAATGAAAGGGTCATTAAATGAGAAGGAACAAGAAGACCAAACCATATATTATAATAATTGGTGGGTGTGGTGGATGTACCTTAAAACAACCAAATGGTCCATCCTTTCTAGAAAATCAGTGGGTATGCAAATTTAAGTACATGAATCATGTGCCCTTATTTTTCATATATCCAATTTCCTAATAATTTTTTGCCTCTTTAACTTTGCTTTTTTTGTTTCCCTTTAAGTTTGAAAAGATTCTTTTTGTACAGAAAGTTTGCTGTCTATCATTATGAAAAATGTCTATTTCTTTCTTGAGTTTCATAAATAATAACTAATTTGGCTGGTCTTGTATTTTTTTAGTTTGATAGGCTTTTTTATACCCTTTTATACTGTTAAGATTATAATGTAGTATCTGATGAATATGACAGGGAAAAATATTTTTTCGATGATGTTGGTTTAAGATTAAGGCAAAGATTTGAAATTTTATTATGACATCATCTCTATAATCAAAACATAAAGTGGTTAAAGCCAAAGATAATAATTAGTGAATTTATTCGAGATTCGAATTTACAATATTTTATTAACCATACATACTCTAATTATTGTTCAAGTTAAACTCACTTTAATAATCATCTTATTTTTCTTTTTTTTAAACCATGACTATCCTATCTTACATGGCTACATATCAACATTGGCGAGGTTCTACTCTCAGTTTTTATGTATAGTCTTTCTATTAATACATATGATCTTTTGACAAATGTATAATATTTAACCAACTCAAGTATATTTAAGTCTATAAATTTAAATTTAACTAATATGATACATAACAAATAACTAAAAACTTATGGGGTTGTTTGTTTGACATATTTAGGTAGTATTTGGGTTAAGGAGTTAAATTGAAGAGTTATATTGAGTAATTAAAAATTGAGAATTGTGTCAAAAACTCGTTTGAAAGTAGTTTTTGTATAGAGTCAAAATCTTGTTTGGACGTAGATTTAAAAAAATGAATAGTTATTTTTAGTAGTTAAAAAAGAAATGATTAAAAATGAATTGTTAAAAATAAGATATTTTGATTCATTTGAAATGAATGATTAAAAATAAATGGTTAGAAATGATTGAATAATTATAAATGAATGATTAAAAATGAGAGTTATTTTTAAAAGTAAAAAGGAAAGGGAAGTTAATAAAAACTCGTTTGGATGTAGATCTTCGTGGAGGAGTTGATAAATCATAATACTTACTCCCACCTAAATATGTCAAACAAACAGCCGTATAAGTTTTAAACCTTAATTCAAATATAATTTTTGGTGCCTACATTTGTCAATTCATTCATATCAATTTTGAAAAACATTAATATTTGAAAATTTATAATCATATTTTATATTAATTGAACCAATCCATGTTAACTTCAATAATAAATTCGTGATAATATATATAATTAATACAAGTTTGAGTCTATTTATTATTATTATTGTCCCAGACAGTTACTGCGTGAATTAAATTTGAGTGAGATGGGTGAGTATGAAATAATAGTACACATAGTGCCATGCCGTAGACCCATCCAAGCAATAATAATAATTTACGGTCGAATTGGGCAAATTATACAAACTTGTACACTTCGCCGTGACCTTTATTTAGGAATACCCAAAATTCCCCCAAGTTTCATGCCTTGCCAATCCTATATTGTTAATAATTAGTTTGATCAATTTTAAAATATTGAGATTCTCACCTTTGTATGGAAGGATAAATCTTTTTTTTTCTTTTCTTTTTTTTAAATGATAATTAAATCTATGGGAAAATGAATGGTTGTAAAAGTCTTGAAAATTTTGAGAAAAATTTACATTTCTACCTATTACTTTTCTATGAAATTTGATTTCACACACAATTGCAAAATGTGTATTTGTTGTCGTTGCCAAATAAAAGCATGTAAATTTCCTATCGAATTCAATTTGTTTAATGTGTGCGTTTGTGATGATTGAAAAAAACAAGATTATGATTAGTATTTCTATGAAAGATCCATTTATTTTGAATATATGAATTGAATATGTTATTTTGGTTGTGATTTTTCTTACGTATGAAAAAAATTAATGTATTAGGGATGATTATTGAAACAATTTAAGATGAAAAGAAATAGGTTTCCTTTATGATATCTTACCTATAAAACTGTTTTTTTCTTTAAAAAAAAGTTTAGGGTATGAAACTTTTTTCTTTAAAGATGTTTTGGCCTTAGAAGATCTTTTTTCTTTTCCTGTTATGATCTCTTTAAACAACTTTATTGATTTCTTTTTAAAATTATGATATTATTTGACAGATTTACTCCACGTGAAAATTTCTAGAATTAAAAAGTGGTCGATTACAATACTTATGAAATTTCAATGGTACATTGATCAAAATTCAAAGTTTAATGGTCTAATAGTTTTTTTTTTTTTTTTTTGAAAACAATGGTGTAATAGTTACAAACGCTATATTCTAAGATAGATTGTGCAATTTTTTACAAACGCTATATTCTAAGATAGATTGTGCAATTTTCTGATAAATTATTTAACTAATTATTAATTAATTTTTAGATAGAATTGAGTTAATTTTAAGGATTCAAATCAATCCAAATCTTTTGATCATAACAAACTCATTTTTTGTAATGATTATTGATCTCCAAAAGAGGTTTCAAATGCATCTTAAATCGTTTGTATCATAATTCAAACTAAGAAGATATTGTTGGGAATAAACACTATTCTACTATGGATCAATTATTCCCTCTCTTGTGTTCCTAATGAAAAATCGGCAAGTATATAGTATGGTAGAAATATCAAGTACAACACAACGATTTTTAACGTGGAAAAACCTCCTCAAGGCGAGGAATAAAAAACCACGGACCGAAGTCGAATCTCCACTATAATCGATAATGGGCTACAACAAGTTCTCTCTAGTTACAACTAGAGGTATACAACACATAACAACTCAAGATAAACTAATCTTTGCAACAAACAACACAAATCAAAAGAGATAAATAGAAAGATCTCACAAAAATGTGGAACCGAATCGCACTGGAATCTAGTCTTAGAAAGCTCCGAACCCGATCTCCACCGTTCCGATTGAAGACCCTCGTGTCAAGAACACGCTGTCCAAATTTCAGCTCGATCCAACGGTGCAATCGCTCGGAAACGCCAAAATACCGAAGCTGGGCAGAACCTCTTTTCTTCTCTATTTACTTTCTCTCTCTAACTTGTTTCTCTCTCTGGCTAAGTTGTTTCTCTCTCTGGCTGCTGATTTTTCAGCTCTCCCTTTGTTGTTCTTGTGTGTTCTCTCTACCAAAGTGACAAAATGCACTTTAAAACACTTAGCCCTAATGGGTCTTATTTGATGGGCCTTCACAATGTGAATAAAAACCCAACAAATCTCCCCCTATTCACTGTGTGGAGGAACTTGTCATTCCCGCAGCGGAACTACAGAACTGAAGCTTCTCTCTTCGTAGATTCTTAGTCAGCATATCAGACCCATTATGATCCTTATGTACCTTCTCAAGCTCAAACAGGCCATCATTCAATGCATCTCTCATCCAGTGATACCTCACATCTATATGTTTAGTTCTGGAATGAAATATAGAGTTCTTTTCAAGATGAATAGCACTCTGGTTGTCACAGAATATCACATACCGTGTTTCCTGAAGCCAAGCTCATGTATAAACTGCTTCATCCACATCATCTCTTTGCACGCTTCTGTTGCAGCTTTATGTTCTGTTTATGTAGTAGAAAGTGCAACGCACTTCTGTAGTCTTGACTGCCAAGACACTGCACCACCTGCAAACGTCATCAAATAACCTGAAGTAGACCATCGGTTATCTAGATCTCCTGCCATATCTGAATCAGTATAGCCTGTAAGCAAGGGCTTTCCACTTCCAAATGTGAGTTTCAAACTGGAAGTGCCTCTCAAATATCTCATGATGCACTTGACTGCCTCCCAATGTTGTTTTCTTGGATTGGACATAAATCGACTAACAACTCCAACAGCATGAGCTATATCAGTTCTAGTACTCACCATGGCATACATCAAACTCTCAACTGCTGAAGCATATGGGACTTTCCTCATTTCTTCCTTCTCTTTATCATTAGAAGGACTCTGTTTGCTACTCAGTTTGAAATGACTGGAAAGAGGGGAGCTAACAACTTTAGCTTTATCCATGTTGAATCTTTCAAGCACTTTCTCTATATATTGCTCCTGTGACATATACAACTTCTTGGATGCTCTGTCTCGAACTATTCGAATTCCAAGAATCTTCTTTGCTGGCCCCAAATCCTTCATGGCAAAGGATTTGCTCAACTGTTTCTTCAACCTGTCAATTCTAGAAACATTCCTGCCAACAATCAAAATGTCATCAACATAAAGCAATAGTATTACAAAATCATCATTAGAAAATTTTTGTACAAAGACACAATGGTCAGAAGTAGTCTTTTTGTAGCCTTGCTCCCCCATAACTGACTCAAACTTCTTGTACCATTGCCTCGGTGCTTGTTTCAATCCATAAAGGCTTTTCTTCAACTTGCACACAAGTTTCTCTTTGCCTTTCTCTTCAAAACCCTCAGGTTGTTCCATATAGATTTCTTTATCTAAGTCTCCATGAAGAAATGCAGTCTTAACATCCATCTGCTCAACTTCTAAGTCAAGGCTAGCTGCCAAACCCATAACAACTCGAATCGAAGACATCTTAACAACTGGAGCAAAAATTTCATCAAAGTCAATACCCTTCTTCTGACTGAACCCTTTAACAACTAGTCTCGCTTTATAACGCGGTCTTGAGGTGCTTTCATCTTGTTTCACTCGATAAACCCACTTATTTTTCAGTGCGGTTTTCCCTTTAGGCAATTTAACAAGCTCAAAAGTGTGGTTCTCATGTAAAGATTTCATCTCATCTTTCGTAGCATCAATCCACTCTTTTTTGTGCTCATCTTCTATAGCCTCTTCATAACTCTCAGGTTCTCCCCCGTCAGTCAATAACACATATTCATCAGCAGAATATCTTGTTGACCGACGACGATCTCTAATAGACCTTCTGAGTGGAACATATATAGGAACTTCAGCTTCTGACAACTGTTCCTGAATATCATCATCTACCTCAACATGTTCATCACCTTATATCTCATCTGAATTAACAAACTGATCATTCTGAATTTCATTCTCAATCTGTGTAGAAGGTTGTGCCAAAGGAACTGTATCTAAGTCAATCAGATCATCACTAATCTCTGACTCTGTTTCATCAGTTTTATTAATGTCTTGTAAGGTTTGGTTTTCAACAAACACAACATCTCGACTTCTAATAAGCTTTTTCTTCACTGGATCATACAACATGTAGCCAAACTCATCTTGACCATAACCAAGGAACACACATGGTCTTGTCTTTGCATCAAGCTTCGATCTCTCATCTTTAGGAACATGAACGAAAGCTTTACAACCAAAGACGTGAAGATGACTATAAGATATGTCTTTCTTTGACCAAATTCTGTTAGGGACTTCATTTCCCAAAGGAACACATGGTGTGAGATTCAGAACATGTACAACTGTATTCAATGCTTCACCCCAAAACATTTTGGCTAACTGTGACTGTGAAAGCAAACATCTCACTCTTTCCACCAATGTCCTATTCATTCTCTCACCAACCCATTTAGTTTGAGGAGTCTTAGGAGGCGTCTTTTGATGTCGAATACCATGATTTCTGCAATACTCATCAAAAGGTCCAATATACTCTCCTCCATTATCGGTCCTGATGCACTTCAACTTTTTACCAGTTTCTCTTTCAACAAGGGCATGAAACTGTTTAAACACTTGCAACACCTGATCTTTGGACTTCAAGGTATAAACCCATGTTTTTCTTGAGTGATCATCTATAAACGTCACAAAGTAGGACGCACCTCCAAGTGTTTTTGTTTCATCGGACCACACACATCAGAATATACTATGTCAAGTACTTCTGGTCTTCTTGAAGGTTGGGATGCTTTAAAAGAAACTCTCGTTTGCTTTCCCGCTAAACAATGCTCACATCTCTTCAAGGACACATTCTTTACCCCAGAAAGATGATTTTTCTTGGCTAGAATCATCAAACTTTTTTATTGATATGTTGAGTCTTTTATGCCAAAGCTCAACACTCACATTCATCGCCCCTTTGCATTGATATCACAATCAGTAGTCTTTTCCTGCATAAAGTACAATGAAGAACACTTCTCCCCCTTTGCTACCACCATTGAGCATTTAGTAAGCTTCCATGTACCATTACAAAAGATATTACAGAAACCTTGATCATCTAACTTACCTGTGGAGATTAAGTTCATGCGGATATCAGGGATGTGTTTCACATTTTTCAAAATTAAGGTAGTACCATTCTTGGTCTCCAAATGCACATCTCCTATGCCAACTGCTTTTGCTAATCCATCATTACCCATCCTAACATTACCATAATCACCAGATGTGTAGGATGTGAAGAATTCCTTCCTAGATGTTGCATGAATTGAGGCACCACTATCAATAACCCAACTGCTCTGTTCTGTAGCAAGGTTTACACTATCACCGTCGAATACAACGAAGAATTCTTCAGTGGCTGCAGTAATTCGGTCTGCATCATCATCAGTCACTTTTTCTTTACCTTTATTAGCTTTATTTTCTCTCTTCAGTTTTATGCAATGCTTCTTTATATGACCTTTCAAGCCACAATGAAAACATTCAACATTAGAAAACCGGCCACTCTTGCTTTTGCTTCTGTCTCTGTTTTTCGGACATTTGCTCGTACTCCTCCCCTTTCTTCAAGAATCGGAACATCGATCGTGAAGAAGAACCCCGTGGCTTTCTTCTCATCTCTTCGTTACATACATGCTTTTTACCAAGTCCATACTTAGTACACCATTTGAAATTTGAGTTCGACAAGGAAGTTCTAAAAGTCTCCCATGAATCTGGTAATGAACCAAGAAGCCATAACCCATGTATTTCCTCATCAAACTTGATACTCATTCCAGCTAACTGATTAATAATACCTTGGATGTATTCAAGTGATCTAACATAGACGTTCCTTCTTGATACTTTAAAGCCATCATTTGCTTAATCAAATACAATTTACTATTACCAGTTTTCGGGGCATACAAAGACTCAAGCTTGTTCCACATAGACCTTGCATGATTTTCTTCACCAATATGATTTAGAAAATTCTCTTCGACCCAAAGTCTAATCATGCCACATACTTTCCTATGACATATTTCCCATTCTAAATCGATTTTATCAGCCGGCTTCTCAAGTGAAAATACGGGAAGATATAGATCATTGACATATAAAATATCTTCTATTTTTCTTTTCCAAACTTGATAATTTGATCCATTCAAAAGAACCATTCTACCACCACTATGACTCTTTTCCATATTTAACACAAGGCCTCTAAATAAACTCAACCACGGAGCTCTGATACCACTTGTTGGGAATAAACATTATTCTAATATGGATCAATTATTCCCTCTCTTGTGTTCCTAATGAAAAATCAGCAAGTATATAGTATGGTAGAAATATCAAGTACAACACAACGATTTTTAACTTGGAAAAACCTCCTCAAGGCGAGGAGTAAAAAACCACGGACCGAAGTCGAATCTCCACTATAATCGATAATGGGCTACAACAAGTTCTCTCTAGTTACAACTAGTGGTATACAACACATAACAACTCAAGATAAACTAATCTTGGCAACAAACAACACAAATCAAAAGAGATAAATAGAAAGATCTCACAAAAATGTGGAACCGAATCGCCACTGGAATCTAGTCTTAAAAAGCTCCGAACCCGATCTCCACCGTTCGGATTGAAGACCCTCGTGTCAAGAACACGCTGTCCAAATTTCAGCTCGATCCAACGGTGCAATCGCTCGGAAACGCCAAAATACCGAAGCTGGGCAGAAACCTCTTTTCTTCTCTATTTACTTTCTCTCTCTAAGTTGTTTCTCTCTCTAGCTACTGATTTTTCAGCTCTCCCTTTGTTGTTCTTGTGTGTTCTCTCTACCAAAGTGACAAAATGCACTTTAAAACATTTAGCCCTAATGGGCCTTATTTGATGTGCCTTCACAATGTGAATAAAAACCCAACAGATATGAGCAAACTAAGATGAAAAAAAAACTCAATTAAACGAAAACGTAATTTTTATTATTATTATTATTAAACCAAAATATTTTTGGATCTATAAACCCAAAAAATAATCTTATCTTGAAAGATTAGAGGGTACTATTTCTCTAAAATAAATGAAAGTATTGCACGACACCAACACTCTTATAGTAATAAGATATATGATTTTTTTTTCTTCTTATTTCTAATTAATTTTGAGATAGAAGTATTAATAAGCTTTTGTAACCAATAAAAATAGTAAAATATAATTTATTTATTTATTTTAGTACAAAGTAGGGGAAGAAGACCAACAAACCCTACATAGAAGGTTTATTCTTTTTTCTTATCTAACAAACTCTACATAGAAGAAGGTACAAAATAACACAAGATAATCAACTGTGTCACTGATGCTCGGTAATAAAATATAATATAATTAAGATAAAAATTATTGTACATCTGGTGATATCTTCATAAGTTGAGCAATAATTAACGTTATTAATAATTAGTTTACTTTGAAAACACAGTGGATTATGTTGTTTTCATTTTTTACTTTAGTTTGATATTTTATAATGTTTGTTTCTTAAAACGCTATATTTTACGAACATCCCTTTTGTTGCAATGATGAGAGCCCCTCCATTTTCGTCTAAATCACCACATCAACCATTCTAGATTTTGACAGGCTCTTTTCAAACTATTCTTACCAGAATTTTTCGTTTTTTTATTATTTTTTTTTCCTCGCTCTTTTTTCAGTGGTTATACATATACAAAATACAGTATCCAACGTATATACCTATTCTTAAAAGAAGAAGAAAAAAAGTGACCGTCAACGACAACAATTACTCAACGACATTAGTATACATTTTCAATGACTAAAAGAAAAATCTCTCACTGCGTTGTTATAATCTAGAAAATAAGAAAACTTTTTTTTCTTCATGGTTTGTGTATACTCCCAATTGATTTTTTTATTTTTATTTCATAATTTGGTTCGAACTAAAAAGTTACGAGTATAATAAAATAATTTTTCTTTAATAAAAAAAGTCCAACTATTCTTCTCCAAATTGTAAAACTGGAATCTACCCGGTTGAAACCATTTTTATTACTTTCAAAGCGCATTTTTTTTAGTTCAACCATTATAGTGCCCCTATTCTAGGAATAATTTGTACTGTTTTTATCACACCTTACAAAATAAATTGAAACAATTATAATTATAGAGATAAAATGGAAGCTACGTCCACGTCAAGAGAAAAATAAATTATTTAAAAATCAATAGAACCAAAGTCCACCATGTACAAGTTTTTTAATTTTTTTTCAATAAATTTTTTAGTTCGATTGAACTATCCAAATTCATTACATTTTAGTCCCAAGTTACACTTTATACGAGCTATGCTCTTATGGATTATGAGAATCAAATTGTTAAAATTCTGTTCGGTAATTATTTGATTTTTTTACTTTTATTTTAATAATTTTCATTGAATAATATGTATGTAAAATATTTTTCTAAATTAACTTGTGATTGTTTGAAATAACAATGATAAAATTAAAGGAAAATAATAAATTTCATTTATATAAATTTTCTTATAGAAACATGAATAAAAAAATTGATAAAAGAAATTAGCTAATGTCAATATCAGTACAAATTCCAAATCTTATCGTTTATGCTATTTAACACAATTTTTACTAACTAAAATATATTATTTAAATAAAATTTTCAAATTTATTTAACATTCTCAAATTAAAAATATATAGTATAATTCTTTTCAATACATAATTATACCGATATACCAAATAGGTCGAATAAAATATAAAAAAAAAAGAAGCTATTCTCAATATATTCAATGTTAATTATAAATTTAACACATAAAAGAACAATCTAAATTCCAATTCCAATTTATTTTAAAAGAAATTGAAAAAAAAATCTTAACATCCACAAAAATTTCGTTCATAATTGATTTTAAAATAAAAAGTATTATTTACCATAACACATGTTATATTAACTTAGGATTCAAACATTATTTAAAATAAATTGATCATTTATAATAATTTAACTGATAGCTAAAAATCAGTCAAGGTTTGTTTGTTTGTTAAATTTAACAAGGATTTAGTTCAAGGGTTTACTCACTCCAAATCTAGATCAAAACGAGTTTTTATTAACTCTTTCTCATTTTTTATTTAAAAAACAACTCTCATTTTTAATAATTCATTTATAACTATTCAATCATTTCTAATCACTCATTTTCGATCCTTAATTTCAAATAAATTAAAACAACTCATTTTTAACTATTATTTTTTTAACTACTCATTTTTAACCATTACTTTTTAACTACTCATAATAACTTCTCAATATAAGCCCATAAACTAAATTCTCTTTGAATATGAAAAACAAACAAATTTTACAAAAGGTAGGGGGGTAGGATCAACGTGGTTCCACTTAGATTGTGTTTGGGGTAAGTGGAATGATAAATGATTAAGAGGAGAATGGTAATAAGCAGGAGAAGTAATGATTATTTGTGTTTGAGGTGAAGATAATGATTATGGGGAGAATAATTATTTTTGTTTGAGATAAAGGTAATGATTATGGAAAATATAAAATAATGAAAATGATGTGAGAGTAAAATAGTGATGTGTGTATGAAAAATTATTGGAGAGAGAATAAAAAATAATTAGGAGAAGAATAAAAATAGTAATTCTTGGAAAGCCCAATTATGAGAAGAATAATTTTCGGTGACTTAAACACGGAGAATCATTCTTATTGTCGATATCTATGTGATGTTTTTTATGGCTCAAACACCTCGTTAGTCAAACAATAATTTGTTAAGCGTGGGAAGGGAAAAGGAGGTATGAAAGTAAATAAAGAGGAAAGTGGGGGCAAATGGGTCAAAAGGGGTGGGGGGTAGAGCGGGACAGTTAGTCACGTGGCAGGAGAAGGCGACACGTGTCAAATCATAGAGCCGACAATGACAAGCGGGACATATTATCCCGCATTAAACAAAAGGCAGTTTCAGTTGCCCACACACCCGTCTCTCTTCTCTTATTGGCTGCTTTCTTGACTTTTTCCTTAAGAAAAAAACACACGTGGGGCCCTCCTATTCGTTGAATTACACGCCACATTTAAAGTTGAGAAAAAAATTAAAACAAAAACAAAACCTCCGCTTCTGATTGGACCCACCCTTTGGCGAATCTTCGTAAAAAGCTAAAAATTACAAACGGGAATTTTCAACTATCGTCTTACCGTCCATTTTTTTTCTTTGATTGTCCAAATTTCCGATTTCGGATGTTTTTCATAAATAATAAGAATGTTTTGGGTGTCCAAATTTTAGAAGAAAATTAAAATAGAGCCAAATTTAAGTAGTTAACCATTAGAGGGTGTTTGTTCAAATTTAAAAAGAATTTAGATAGAACATTTATTAACTACTCCTTAAATATAACATCAAAATCTACTACTCGAAACAACTTCAATTCTAACTAGTCAAAATTTTTAACACAGAATATAGAGTTCCACCTCTTGATCCCAATGTGGGACAATTGAGATCTCAACATGCCCCTCAAGATTATTCTTTTTTTTGCTATGATACCACATTAGAGAATATGAAATTTCACTTCAAAACCACTTGACAATAAAAGGACTAACACATCTCTTTTATATTGATGTTGGACTTCCCACTTTTTCAATATGGGACAATTGAGATCTCAACAATTTCAAATTATTCAAAATACCTATTTATTTCAAATTCTCATGCAAACAAGTTTTTTTTTTCTATAGCTCTTCTACAAAAAAAAAATCACATTCAAGTAAATTTTTAGTTGAACTCTTTCATAAAAATCTATGTCTAAACTGAGTTATTTTAAAAATCTCAATTTCTAATTATTCAAAATAATTGTTCAAACTAATTACTCATTCAAAATCTAATCCAAACACCTCCTATAAAATTTAGACACTAAGAAAAACTAATCTCAAAATTGAAACGAAATGATATTTAAACTGATTTTTTAATTTAAAGTTTTATATTATCCTCATTGATGATTTGTTGATTAACCATATTTTCTTTAATAATGTGGGGTCTATCAAATTTCTCTCTATAACTTTTTGATAAAGTGTAAATAGTTAAACTAATTGTATAAATGTATGAATGGAAGTTAATAGTATATCAACTTGGATGAAATTCTAATTTAACTTGATAGATATAATTCAATGATGAAAATATTTGAGAGTAATAATATTTTAAAATTGTGTTTGGCATGATGGCGCATCTACCCAAAGATGGAATGGACGTTTTCTAAAAAAAACAAATATTTATTAGTATTATTTATGATTTTTTTTTTTTTTTTTGTCAAAAACTGGAAATTTTTTAACTCGCAAGGTTGACGTGTGAACAGTGTTTGGGTCGTTGTGGGATCCACTGGTAGGAAAAGTCCAAAACCCACGACGGATCTCAAACGCAATTCGACCTGGCACGTAGGATCAGCGAACGTGGGTCCCACCTTCCTGCCTAATTTCTTTCTTTTTTCAATCGTTTGGGTGACGTGGCGGACTCGTGATTTTACTTTGTTTGGGTTATTTTTTAAGACCTTTTTTAGTTTAAATTATTGAGGAATTTTATTTCTTTCTTTCTTTTGTGAAACACAAAGTTTATAAAACGGTCGTAACGTCAATGGGTGAACACATTAATTATTCAATCAATTAAATGAAATTACGAGGAACATTTTAATGGGTGATGGAAAGACTTTTGTCTTAGCTATTTTACATTATTTTAACTAAGTTCATTTATCAATAATTGAGTGAAACCAAATGAATCGGTGACGTAATTGCTTATCTAGTTTAGTATTAATTTATTTACACTCCAATAATTATCTTTTTTTTACTGTATGTTGGAGAGAAAGAGACCAACAAATAGTGTATAGAGAACATTATTATTTTGAGAGCCAAATATCGATTTTCAAAATTGAAATTTTTAATTATAGTGTTAAACTGGATTACTAACAAACAATAAAAGCACTAGATCACAAACCATTTCCATAGTGGAATAATTATCTTAATATATAAAGAAACGATATCCTTAATTATTATGGAAAAATATTCATTTGAATAAATAATTTAACCATCAAACATTTTTTTATCTAAAAATTAATAGTAAAATGAGTGAATATATATATATATTTAAAAAAAATATTGTATACATGGCGAGGAAATGAGGATGAGAAACACATTCTGCGGTCCCATTTAGCCAACAAAGAACTTTTTTTTACCATCAGCGGCCCTATTCCCTACCTTATTGGAGATTTCCCATCATAGGGGTGGGTCCTCATAGGAACCCGCACGAAAAATGAACATCTCCAATTACTAATTTATATAAAATTTTACTTTTCTTTTCGAAATCATATAAAATTCTACTTTTGTTGACTTAAATTGCCCTGTAAGAATGCATAAGACAATTATATTTATTTAGTAAGATAAAACAAAGCTCAAACCATTAAATATTACAATATTTTTTTAGAATGCTAAGTCATAAATATAGAATAGGTTTTAGAACTACAACAGTTAAATAATTAAATATATTTTAACTATTAAACTTTGCCCTTATGTTTTTAGTTGTTTTGCACATCAATATAAACACTTTTATTATATAAATTTAGTTATGGCGGATTTTTTTTTTGAAACAATAGTTATGGCGGATTTAAACCCTTAATCTTTTAGTTAATGTAATATAAAATATGTCACATGAGCTCTCCTTCTTGAATTGATATTCCTTTAATCAAACAAAACTTTATCTTACTTTTGTTGTACTAAAATATTTTTAAAAAATTATTATTAATTAATAGTTTTTTAAAGACTTGAACTTATAATTTTTATTACTAAATTGTATATGAACCTAATACTGTTCATTGTTGGTAATTGAGACAATTGAGACCTTGTTTGGATAATGTTTCTTTTCTTTTTTTTCAATTTTGTCTCAAAAACCCATATAAACACGTTTCGACAATTGGAATTGTATTGAAAAAAAATAGATTTGACGTTTTTAATGTGAAATTCCGGCATACATATAGAAATAAGTCGTTTTATTACTAATCAGACATGTGCCAAAAAATAGAAATGAAAAGTTAAATCGTAATCAGATATCCTTGTTTCGTACTTAAGAAAAAGGAAATCTTGTACCGTATGCAAAAAATTAAGTTAAAAAGTAATTTTTTTTAAATCAGTTAAAAAGAATCTCTTAAAAAAAAGAAAATCAGTTAAAAAGTAAGAGATTTTGGATGTATGACAAAAAGGACAAAATATTTTCATCTATAACATAAAATTAAAATTAATTCATTTGTAGTAGAAAATTCAAATTGACCTCTATTACTGATTGAGTTCTATTAGGGATAGAATTTCATCAATGACAGACTCATTCTATCATACAACTTGAGTTTTCTATAAGTGATAGAAATCAAAATTGAATTCTATAACTAATTGAGTGATAAAAATTAATGTGCTATAAATGAATTATTTTAAAAATCTGCTTCAAATATAATAGAGGGAGAATATGGTGCTAAATTCTCTAAAAATAATGGTCGTGACGTAACTGGTGTGTTTAGGAGAAGGAGAATACTTATGGAGAGAATAATTATGACAAGAATGATTATTTGTATTTGAGATAAAGATAATAATTATAAAAAAAAATAATGAATATGATAAGAGTGAAAAATATTGATGTGATGTTTTATAAATTGTTGGATAGAGAATAAAAAGTTGGAAGAATGAAAAAGTTATTTTTAAAAAACAGAATTATAGGAGAAATGATTCATGTTGGGTCAAACACAAAGAATCATCCTCATTTTCTCTCACTTATTCTTGTAATCCAAACACATCCAAAACAACTTTTAAAATAATCGACCATATATATATATATATATATATATATATATATATATTTATTTATTTATTTATTTATTTATTGAGATGTTATTCTCTTACTTATTCTTGTGATCCAAACACATCCAAAACATTCTTGAGATATATATAATTTTTTTTTTAGATGAAAAAAATGGGCGATTGGAATAGTGGAAATAGTATTAGCATAATACATTCTTGCTTTATATAGCTAATCTGATACGTTGTTCCTCAAATATTTTTTTTCTCCTTTATTAAAAATTAGTTATAAAGGAAATGCTAATGGATGGACTATTCTAATAAAACTAATTATAAATGTAGTCCAATTTTATAATTTTAATAATTATAAATACGTTTCAATACTATATATATATATATTATTAATACCGATGACTTCTGATGTTTTTTAAAATGACTCTATTTATAATTATTTTTTGAATTTAGTTATTCTTGTAAAAATATAATTTAGAATGGTGGTAATTAATAATATAATTTTCCTTGACACTCATAGCCAACCACTGCACTATATGGCCACTCCCATGTTATTCTTCAAATTATGTGAAACAAAATTAAAGTTTATATTAGATAGTATGTGATTTCACCTCAAAACTAATTAGTAATGATATTTTATTAACAGTTTAATCGGTTAATATATTATTTTGTCAACATGAATAGTAGCTCAACGATATCAGTATACATCTAATGATTATGAATTCGATGAAGATGATTGCCATAATTTATATAATTTTGTTTTTTTTTTAGTATATATTGGGGGAGGGGGACAAATACAGATTCTCGGCTCAAACCTCTAACGCTGGTGTTGAACTAGTTTATAACAAAACAATGAAATCATTGTGTCACTGACCCATTTTAGTATTGACTGATGTTGTAAAGTATTTTGATTTTTTTTTTAATGTAGAATTGCAATATGCCACCGAAAATGGTTTTTTTGGGATCACAATTTTAGATTGATTCCAATTCATAATTAGTGGGTCAATACTTTGTGCAAAACGTGGTGAAATATTTACAAATGTTAGATTATATCACAGTTGAAACCTTGTAATATGCAACACCTACGGAACCAAAGTTTTTTTTTTTTTTTTTTAAAGATTACAATAATTAGGATTGGTGATTCGGCCAACTCATGACCTCTTAATCATTAAGGAGGTGATTGGATTTTGGAGTTTGCTAAGAAAGAGGAAAAGGAAATGGAGAAGAAGTGAGTGATTTGAAAGGATGAAATATTTGTAAATTATATTTTTGAAAGGAGATGTTATATATATATATATATATATATATATATATTTTTTTTTTTGGAAATTGTGTTTTGAAAAGAAATGTTTTTTTTTTTGGAATTGATGTTTAAGAGAAATGTTTTTTATTTTTTTTTTATTTTTATTGTAATAAAGTTTGATTTAGTGTTTTATAAGATTAAATATATTTGATGCGATGTGAGGAAGAGTTAATAGAAATTGTTACGTAAAAAAAAAACAAATATGAGGTTGGATAACTTCCTCTCCTCACCTCTCCAAATTCCTAAATCCAATCACCCCCAAAAGTTTTATTTGATTTACGGATTGCGAAATTGATATTTACGGATTGGAATCCACATTTACAGAATCCCATAGTGTAATCAAATTCTTGTTTTGTTTGTTGGATTATTATTTTGTAATACAATGCTAATAAAATATTTAAAATAATATGATATCTTGATTATATTCTATTTTGATTTTGAATTATCAAAACTTTTTTTTATAAAGAAAAGAAGATCTAATATTTTAAAATAATTTTAGATTTTTTAATTAAATGAAAAAAATATTTGATACCTTACAAATGTTGAAAACAAAAAAAAATTATGAAATAAGGTTTTTTATATAAATATTGGGACAGAACATAAAAAATGGGATAATTTACGTTATTTATTTTCTAACAAGTTTGTTTCTTCAACCGGAAATAAAAAATGTGTTTAAAAAAAATAAATTATTTTCACGTTTTAAAACCACTTTCGTATTGAACTGGTTTACAACTAAACAATGAAACTATTGTGCAGGCACAATACCCCTTCGATACAATCTTTCTTCCAATTTTTGGTAGTTGTTAAAAAACAAAATCAACATTATTTTTAAGAGAATAATTCTTAAAGTAAAGTTTATTATTAAAAATGGTTCAAACGAATAAATTTATATACTCTATGAATTTTAAGGCTTTTGACGAATAAAAAATTACAGTGATAAAAATGAAATATTAAGTTTAAACATATTAAAGTGCTACAGATCATATATGTATCATTGAAAAAAAAAGAAAGTAAACACACATGAAAACATTTTTGTGGTGTGCGTGCAATTTTATTTATTTTTAAATCATGATTACATTGCAAAGAAAGCAAGTTTCTAAATAAATAGTGTAATGAAGAAAAATGAATTTGAGCTGTGGGTAAGGATATGATTAAAGGGTTAAAAAAAAGTTTGTAAAAGAAAAGAAAGTAAGAAGAAAAAGTAGGAATAAGGAATGAAAGAAACAAGAGACAATATTATATAAAGCAAGCTAAATAACCCCAAACAGTCAGTCCCAACTGTCATTCTAATAAAGTCATGAAGAAAGCAACCTATGCAATTTTTAATGATTGAATTGCTTTATAATTGGAGAAATTCAATGAATTGGACTACCACATCCATAGAAAGAAAGAAAGAGTGGCATAGTTTAAGGTCCAAGTACCCTAAAAAAGAGTTATAGGTGTAAGAAAAAAGACCTAGCCCTAAACTACAACAAAAAGTGTAGTGCATAAAACCCAAGCAACCAATTATTTAAACAAAAAAAAATAATTCATTATATTATAATTAGACTTAGTATTACAAAAAAAAAAAAAAAAACAAATGAAAACAAATACATGATTCTTTATCACTCAAAAGACAATTTAAAAGAACCATGTTTCATTATCAAACTAATTATTACAAAAGAGTTCTCCAAAGTTCACCAAAATTTTCCACCAACAGAAATAAGTTTGCCAAAATCTACCAAAGTTTTACACCAGGAAAAATAAGTTCAACTCATTCACAAGAAAAAAGAAAAAAAAAGTTACTTAAAAAATATATGCAAAATTAAAATCTAAATATAAATGGCACCATGCACATTTTGTACTTTTAATATAAACACAAAAGACATTATATATTTTATACTTCTAATATTTATATTCCTTTAAATTCAAAATACATCATATACATTTAAATTCAAAATGAAACAAGTATATTAAAAAAAATAAAAAATAATAATAATAAATAGGCGACATACAACATAACTACACAATTTCAAAAAAATTCAGTTGATTGAAAATGTGAAAATACATCTTGCAATCTAAGTCAAATGCAGAGTTTGAATATCATAACCTCTGTTATGAAAACGGCAATCAACAATCGCAAAACGAAGATATGAAAAACAGATAATGGTAAACGTGAGAGAAAGAAGAAGAAAACAACACAAAAGTTTACGTGGTTCACCAACGTTGTGTTGGCTAGTCCACGAGCAGAGGAGGAGAATAATATTATTGAGAGAGTTTTAAATTGCATATATAGAGATTATGTCATAAAACGGCTAGGGTTTAATTCGAGTTTATATAGGCACTCTCATTAAACCCTATTACAGAATGCGTAAGTATTAAACAGAAAAGCGGATGTGTGGACACGCACTACGGAAACAAAATGTTGATGCGCAAGCACATGCAGAAATGCATTGCAGCAATGCGTTGCAATATGAGATGCGTTTGGGCGCGGGATGTGATAAGCGAATGCTGATGCATTCACGCAAGCGAATGAGGAATGCATTTTCGCATCGGGGACGTTGCCCCTGCACCCCCACTCCCTGATCGGACAATGAGACCTCTGCTCACTAATCGCAGGACATCAATGTGTTCAAGGCATAATACAACAGCCTCATTTTTGTGCAGGTTAATTAATATAGGTATCTTCCATAATCTCTATAAACTAGGATTTACATCTTCTGCTTAGCTTCAACTACTTCGTGGCAACATCAATACTATGTATATTGCTTCTAATCCAATTTTGCACCAAAGAACAAAACATAATGAAATTGATCAACATTTCATTTTTTTTTACATATTCTAAACAAGTAGTTGCTTGTCCAATATGGGTCATATGATGATCAAATTGTTGATATTCTGAAACAGCCTAGGTTTTCATCACGGTTCTCCAGATACGATTTTCAGTTGTTTCGGTTGATTTGTTAAGCCACTATGGCAGTTTTGGCCTCAAGGGGTATTTTGATAAATTCACCCTTAGGGTCAGTTTATTGATTTAATGAGCTTCTAAGTTATTACTGTGTATTCACGGCTTCGTGGTTAAATTTGCATTTTCTGAGGACTGCCACGTGTCCAAGCTAAGGGTACTTTATCGATCGCCGAACGTCGATTGATTCTATAGCAGCACGCCCGCGTCGTACCCTCGCCTGTTCTCCTACAACCACACGCGCACAGTCTCGCATCGATCGACAGCTAGCCCGTGCACCAATTGCTTGCACAGTCATTGATCGCCCGCGCCAACATCTATTTGTCGATGCTCGCAGTTGTTGACGCCCACACACGCCCAGGCTCGCCACAGCTCCATCACAGCCCCGCTCACATAGTCTTGCGACCGCGTCAGCCCCACACCTTCGCAGCCCCATGCGCACCTATAGACCTCGAGCGCATGTCTGCAGCCGAGCTCGCCTATTCGGGAATTGGGTAAATCCCATTCCCTGATAATTTATTTAGCCTGGATTAATTATTGATCGTTTTAATATATATTTTATCTAGGTTGTGTTTTGGCTTATTGGTGTTGATATCTACATTATCTCAATAAGCAAATTATTGTCTGTTTTGTATTTCTGATCAGGTAAGGATTTCTTACCTGGGTTAGGTGGACCCCGCACGTGCCGTTATTGATTATATCTGTTGCTATATGTGATTTACTATTCCCAACCATGTATAGGTAGATAACCTGTTGAGATGATGATCTTTCTTCGTGTGCCAGCATGTATCAATTCCATGTTGAATGTATTAGTATCCTACTAGGAATGATTGTTATCTTTTGATATGTCTTTGTTATCTGTTAGAGAACTGAGCATGTAGAATTCCTAGAAATATATATCCTATTAAGTTGTCATAATCTAGAGGCTCTGAGAAGACGTGATATAACATGCCACTTCTCAGGTCAAGGGATGTGATGTAACAGGCTGTCCCCGGTATAGCCTAGTTTCGAGGCCTGCTAGGTGGAATTCTGATCATGGTGTAAGTCTGCCAGGGGAGTTTCCTTAGCTTCAAATGGGTGTGAACATGCTCATTTATTATTGATTGAACTGTTTACGTTTTGAAATTAAAAGGTTTTGTTTTCAATCGTTTCTGTTATAATTGTATTTAAATTCGTGCGTGCTGAATAAGAATCGAATTTAGGGCTGTTTTAGAAGTCAGGTTCTTACATATTCTTTCAAAGCCATTATCAACAACTCACTTTTAGACTCTATGGACCAAGTTTACTGTGCTATCTGGATGTAAAAAAGCTTACAAATTAATTAAGCCGTAACTATGTTTATTGTGTTTTTTTTACTTAGGATTTGTCTGCAATCGTATAAATATGCATGGTTCACTTTTCCTCTTTCATTAAATAGCATATACAAAGAACCCTAGAACTTTCGTTCACTATTTCTTCACCCTTTTTTCGTCTATCTAGTATTGCCATTATTAAGCTATAAATGTATAGGCATAATCTTTTCAACGACCAATTCTTTAATGCATGTTGCTCGTCACCATATCACGACAACTAATTCATACAAAATTAAACTAAAAAGCCCACGGGGTCAAATATACGTCCAAAAAGTTCATCTCATGCAAGATTTAATGGTATAACGCTTTAAAGAAGGTTAAATTATAAGTCCAATCTTTAAAATTTTAGATTTGTGTCTATTTAATATTTATCTCTTTTTTCAAGTAAATTTACAATTGTAGTCATTCAATTTTGTGTCTAATGGGTCCTTACCTATTCCGTAATATTTATGATTCATTTTTCAAAATTAACAAACCTACCCGACACAATATTGAAGGTTATTGTCATATTACAATTAAAATTCAATTTTAGACCTAATTAATAAGTTACTTCTTCATTTTCTAATATGTTGGAAATCTATTCGAAAAAAACTACTTCTTCAAAGAGCGAATAGTTTGGTAGAGGCTTGCGGTCTCTAAGATAGTTTTATTAGAAATTTCATGTTCAAAACCTTCTAGTTTATTAGAAATTTCATGTTCAAAACCTTCTAGTACAGTTGATTATAAATTCTCTTATTATTTTACTTTTTCGAGTCTTCAACAAGCACAAATACTCTTAAGTATGTAATGGAGCCAACTATTAAAGGCTTATTAAATATTTTTAAAGTAAGAGACCTATCCAATACAAATTAACATTTCATAGACTAAATTTATAATTTAACATTGTCCCCAAGGGGTGACGCAGTGATTGAAGACTTGGGTTTTGAGGGTATGCTCCCCTAAAAGTCCTGGGTTCGAGACTCACCTGCGACATTACTTCTTCGATGTCTTCGGTGCCTTGCCTAAGGACAAGCGTGACTACCCTTGTTTTAAAAAAAAAATTATAATGTAACATTTTAAAGAATTAGGATTTTTTGGGAGTAAAATTGGGAAAGAGTTGCGTAATGAAGTGGGTATTTCTAGCAAAAGGGGAAGAATGAATCACTTATTACTAGAAGAGAAATGTAGATAAGGTCACTTTTGTTGGCAATCAAAGCCATGGGACCAATTTTTGAAAGTAACTCTACCCCTTACTCTATCATAACTCTTTAACTTGTGCATAGTCAACAAATTTTGTAGGCAATTGTCTTTCAATGAATTTATAGCTTTTGGCTAAATGATAAATTAAATAAGAGACCATGGTCTTTTCTCCAAGCATGGATCAAACTTTTATCATGACTATTAATTATCTCTTTACGATTTTTCTTCCCTCTTCCTTTTCTCGCTATCGTCTAAAGCGTGTTTTAATGCTTGATATTGACATCGATGATTGAGAGGACACTCTACATGATGTAAGATTAGCTAAGGTAAGAAATTTTTTTTATATATAATGAGAAATTTCATTCTTACATGTTCAATTAATTTAGGATATTGTAACACATTTACATGAAAAAAAAAAACTAAATTATGAAGCTAGTTAATAGACAAGAAACATATAACAAAACTACAAGAAAGTGGGTATTGAAAATAATGAGAGACGACATTAAAATCTTTGAAAATATTTGATTTAGTACACCAACTAGTTTATTGAAATCAATTTTTGTTATTTTTATAACAATTATAGTTTCATTTTCTTGGGTGTTGGTCCTTTGTTTGATAATCCTTATAATTGATAAGACAGTGCTAGCCTAAACATATTTTATCAAAACTTTACTTTAAAAAAAATTAAAATAGTTTCTCGATAATTCCTACTCAAATGATATCAAACAGCTCACATACTCTTTAATTAATGGAAAAAAAGACACAAATTTTATTTTAAGAAATAAAACGCAAATAGAAAAAAGAAAAAAAAACTTTTTTTTTCTATATATAAAAAAAACTTAGCGTCCTACATTAGGGAGAAAATTTTATTTATTTATTTTCCTGAATAAAAAAAATTCCTTTGCAACGATGTCGTTTTCTAGAGTGATACTTTCATTTATCACAATTTTCTTCTTGGTATAATTTTAAAATAGACATTCTTTTTCAAAAAAAAAGAAGAAAGAAAAGGAATAAGTTCCGAAAGAATCATATGTGTTTCTATCTGTTCTATGCCGTATAAGAAAATGATATAAAGTACGAACAATACGATATTGACAAGTTTTTCCAGAATATTATAAATTAAAAAACAAATTGTTAATATTTTTTCTGTTTGGAATCAAATTTAAAGAAAATCCAACCAAATTTATTTCCTTTTGTTTTCTTTTCTTCTTAAAGTACAGAAATTACTAAAGCTAATCAATTGTAAGAAAAAATAGGAAATTGAACTGGATTGCACTTTTGAACTTCTCTTGATAGATTTTAATCCATTAGTTGCTCAAAAAGTGTTAAAAAACGCCGAGTTAAAATCAGACAAATTGAACATTATTTTATTCTAATATTTTAATAATATTCCCCTTGCATAACAAAATTTTTAGCTACTAACCTAATGTTGATTACAAAAATAATTAAACTAATTTATATTACAAAAATAATTAAACTAAATTTATATTTTACTATATCACCGAGTGATTATTTTAGATTTTACATTCATTTAATTTTTAAAAGAAAATATAAAAGTAAACTAAAATAATACACAAAAACTAAAAATATTCATTATTGAAATATCAAAAATATAAATATTTAATTTTAAAACATAAGAATTAAATTAAAAATAGATCTCAAATCTATAAAATAAAAAGATATTTTTCATATAAAGAATTACAATTAACGAAAAATGATAAACAATATATTTTGACGGTTGAGTTTTGGCGAAATATTAGAAGTGAATTATCCACCTAAAAAATATGTAAGGCAGTGATGTGTACGTTCCAAGCATATGAGATTTCAATTTAAAACATTTCAATTAGAACCACTTTAAGCTTAGGGTACTAAATCTCGTTAAATTTCTTTTGTATTCTATTGTAGGGAATGAGGCATAGGGTGTGAATAGTATAAGTTTTGAAAATATTGTTTATGTAATTGGGGTTGGAGAGAAAGTTATGTGTGATTGCAACAATTTTTCACATAGTGAAAGTTTTTTATGTTCATGGATTTTTTTCTCAAGTTTGGAGTTATTATTGTGTTATCTTTTATTTTTTCCTTTTTAATTTCTCAATTCTTTCTACCTATTCTTGCGGTCATTATGGAAGGTTTTTTCCAAAAGTGGTATTAGAGTTTTAAATTTGTAATTTTTTGCATGTCTGAGGATGCTTTATCGTTGCAGCTTTGTATGAGCTTGCACAACAGAAAAGGATTCTTAAAACGAATTGCAAATGGGTATTGTGAATAATATTGTTCACTATTTGTTGATTTTGTTAGAAGTGAAGTCGAGATGTCAACTTTATGTAACCAATAAAGATTGACGTGGAGAAATTTGAAGAAAGGATGACCGTCGGCTTGTGGTAAGTACAAGTTTGAGATGTGTGATGCAATCTAGAGTACACAAGGATTTGAAGAGAAGACTAAGATTTGGTGCTTCTAAAATAAAAAGATTAAACGGTGGTGATGATTTAGTAGAGTCTAATGGTTGTTCTAGTAGATGTTCTAAGAAGAAAGGCTATTGGGAATGTGGACAGACTGGCAACATGAAAGAAAATTATCTTAACAGAGCAAGTTCATCAAAAGGCTCTAGTTCAAATGTTTATGTGGTCTTTCTTGCTAAAGAAAATGTTGTGATTCTCTCCAAAGAAAGAAATAAATCATCGTTATGGTATGTCCGCTTTGCCATGATAGAGGATGTGGTATCAACGGTTCCACAAGTTTCACTACAAAAATCTGTAGAATTTCCGACAGCAAAAAACGTAGGCAATTCCTTAAATATCGTTGGAAAAAGATTTGTCGACGGTAATTTCACCGTCGACTTTAGCGTCGGGAAAGCCACGTCGGTAAAAGAATTGCTGACGTTACATTTCAACCGTCGGCAATACCTGTTTTTGCCCACGGTCATTTACCGTCGAGAATAGTTATCTTTGTCGTCGGCTTAAAGCCGTCGACAATCCTACTTTTCCCAACGGCAAAAAACTGTCGGAATTTCTATAATTTCCAACGGTGCTTAACCATATGTAAATACGAGATTTGCCAACGGAATTATGCCATCAATAATTCAATTTTTACCGTCGGGAAATCCTTTTATTTTTCAAAATATGCACAATTTTGCCAATAAACTTTCTTAATAGCAGCGACTTAAAATTAAACGTATCATGGACCTATTTTTCAATGCTTAATAGATTCAAAATTTTCTTACAATGGTGTTAAACTCCTTAAATACTTCATTATCAATGACTTTAAAAGTTTCATATCCTTTAAGAATTACAAAATTACTAAACTAAAAACAAAAAACACTTGTTCCACAAAACTATTAAATTTAATAACATATGTTCAAAACCAAATCAACAAGTACAAAATTTAATTGAAACACTTGTTCGCCTACGTTTTCCACATGCAACCAAAAGTAGCATCCCAACCTAATAAGAAAAAAGAAAACAAATATTAGTACATTATTTTCAACCATTATTATAACTTTAATATAAACACGAAAAAAGATGAGTACTAATATTTAACTACCTTTTATTTAAACAAAAAAAAGGCATAACTTCACTATTTTACCATTTTAGAACTTTAATCATAACTACATTGTTTTAAAAATCTACTGTCGAACTCAACTTTACAATTAATCTACACACAAAAAATACACAACTTTAACTCCATCATTTTCAAAAGACATAAACATCGAAAAAAAAAATGGACAGCATAACGGCATAACTACAAGATTCTCTAAATTTTTAAAACACCTGCAAATATATAACATATTGACTACCTTTACTGCATGATAGTCATAATATATCACAGAGGATTGTATTAACGTATTCGGGCATCCTAATTCATAACTACATGCATTGCAAGATTTCATTAATACAAATATGATCATGTGGTAGTTATATCAAAGATATTTAACTAAACACATACCTAGATAGACGGTCCAACTTGTGATCCACCTTGAGACCCATCTTGCTGACGCAACACTTATTGGATCATAGCCTCGAGATTTGCTATCTTCTCGTTCGATTTTTCTCCTTCTGCCATTAGTTCACCAAATCACGGTTAAAAAATAATTTTATAAAATATTCAGCAAAAAAGATGGTCAAATGCCTTATATTCGCCGAATCTCTTCAACTCAACAAATTGTAGGACGGTGAATTTTTTCTTATTTCTTTCTAACACAGATTAATACACATATATCATACCTTAATTAAATGTACGGGTCATTAAACACTAGAAAAATAAAGGTATTCATTCAAGTTGTTATTTTTTATGTGTAGTATGTGCTTACAAATTCATTCAGCCATGGTGAAAGAATAAACCAGAAATAAAAAAAAAAAAAAAAAAAACAAACAGTTTCCAAGATTACAAAACTAAAAAAAAAATACCTAAAGTCAGCAATCGCGAAAAAGACGAGCGGTGGTGGCTGGAGCGTTAGCCGGAGCAGAGGATTAACTAAATTACCTTCAGAGGAAGAATCAGAAGGCATAGTGATTCGAGCACATTACAACCAGAAACGAACAAGTTAAAGCCATAAAGATGATGATAATTAAACATAAAAATTGAGAGAAGAAGAAAATTAAATGAAAAAAGAGTAAGTACCAGAAAGTTGTAGCAAGAAATTGATGGTGGATGAAGGAAAAATCTATACATTGAGCTTCGAGAGAGGAGATTTCCAGAGGAGATTGGTGGGGGATTGAGAGAGAGATGAAGAGGCGGGCAGAGTTGTTGCAGTCGACAGTGGAGGGGGCGGAAGGGTTGCAGACGGCGGTGGAGGGTGGAGGTGGTCGAAGGAGGCTAGGGTTGGAGGGGAAGTTGGTAAATAGAGGTTATGCCGACGACAATGAAAATAATTTCCCCCAAAAAAATTCGATTTGGGGGGAAAATATTTTTAAACCGGCGAAAATGATGTGCCGACGGTATTTTTAAGGATTTGATGACGGTATTTGACGGTGTCGGTAATACTAGACCTATATCGACGATACAAACAGACGTCCCCATTTATATGTTCTACCGACGGCAAACTTTCCGTCGGAAATTCTTTCGTCGGGAAATCCCCTAATTCTTGTAGTGTTTACACATGGACATTGGCTTGGCGGTTATGCAAGGTGTGTGATGGAAGTTATGTCGATGGCTGCAGAACTTCTAAGTAAGCCAAGTAGATAGAAGTTGCACCATAAATTTCAGCAAGATGTATCGACATGTGACGAAGAAAAATCTTGTAATGTGAAATTTCAAGTGCTATACTTTTTATGGTGGAGTATGTTATAATTATGGAGTTGAGCATTATGATTGTTAAAGAAAACAACGTTGTTGTAGAAGATGTAGATTTTTCAAATATCTCGCAAAGGTGGAGTTTGTTAGGTTTTGGAAAAATATTAGAAGTGACTTGTCTCATATCGGAAAGATGCAAAGTAATGGATTGCTCCAAGTACTATAAAAGGAGTATGAGACTTTGGTTTCAAAGCATCCTAATTAGAAGTATTTAAGCTTGGTGTACTAAATTTAGTTAAATTCTTTTTGTATTCTCTTGTGAAAAGTGGGGCAAAGACATATGACTAGTATAAGTTTTGAAAAGAATATTTATGTAATAGTAGTCAGATATAAATTTCTGTGTGATTGTAACAATTTTTCACATAGTGAAAATTCTTTGTGTCCATGATTTTTTCTTCAATTTAAAATTTTCTTATTCCTTCGGTCATTATAGAAGTTTTTTCCTAGCATGAACCAAACGAGAGTATGTTGTAGGTTTCAAATTTACATGCTTTTTTGAATTCAAAAGAAAAAGGAAAAAAATTCTTTTAATAATTATTGAGTATGACTTTAAAAAATAGCAATTATTTTAGTTTCTCTCTCAAATATCACATATTGCTGAAATTATCCCTACATACATTTTTTAATAAAGTTATCGAGGAGTCTTTCACACTATGACTCGAACAATAATTAATCGTCTAATACGATGTCTCGATTTAAGTTGGAAGAGAATTTTCAGAGAGACCCTAATAATACACTTAATAAGTCTTAACTCAAATTAGATCTATGTATAGAGTTTCATAGCACATTTCCTCTTAAGAATACAAAAACCTACTATTTATTTTACCATTTAATAATTAGACATTAAAGTTGAAATAGATTAAATAAAAAATTATTAATATCTCTCAATAACATTTATTTAATAAATATTATCTATTAATATATTACATATAATTAATAAGTCCAATATATTAATTAATTATTAATTTTATACATTTGATTTTTAATATATTTATTATATTAAACTATGAATGTAAACATTTCAAATTAATCTCCTCCATTTAAAATTAATCTATATTTTGTTATGAACTAGCATGAGGATCTTTTGCACTTACTGATCCTAATTCTAATGATTCAAGATGAATTTGATTAAATTTGTTAGTAAAAATTTAATTGTCACTGATTATCTAAAGGTTAATTGATTCTTTATGAGTATTTATAATTATAGATGGAACTAAATTATTCCATTTTATCCTTGCAACTATATCTTTTTCTAAAATTTCATTAATTTCTGTAGTGAACAAGTTATTTATAGTCTAACCATAAATAGGTATTCTCTCTAGTCAATGATAGAGTGATACCTTAAATTCAAACCAAAAATCAATATCTCATAGAACATCTCATATACTTTTCTCATAAAGAAAGAAAGTGAATTAACTCTTTGCAAAATTATGCTCCCCATTTCCTGCTACATCAATCTCCAACGTCGAGGCTTATTTGATCCAAACGACATGAGCCTAAGGTTTATAACAACTTGTCATTTGTCATTTCTTTTTATTCTTCGATTGATGTCATTTTCATGTGAGAAAGAATTGATAAGTTAGAGTTTTAGGTACAAAAGACAAGTTTCAACCAAGCAAGAGTCCACATTATTGCCTTGTTGAATATAGAATTGAAGCACACTACAAAGTGTACCCACTCACCACGCATAATATCATCATCATATCTCACATTTAAACACACATTAAAGAGAGAGAGAAGAAAATCATATAATATATACAATATTTTGAGAGAGAAAGATCATATTATATTTATGCACCATTTAGAAAAGAGAGAAATTTATTATACCCATTGAGGGGACAATAATATTGGCGTATGTACGGACATTTACGAGAAAGATTAAGAAGGAAAAAGCAGTAAAAAAAAAGAAGAGAAATTATTATTAATTTATCCAAGCTGTGATGCAATTGAAATAGAAGAATAAGGATAAGATTCAGTTGAATCATTATCACTAAGATAGTTAATCAACTGAAAGCAATTGTTTATTCACTGGTTAATCTATTGTTAAAAAAAATAATACTGGTTAATCATAATTATGACCTATCCATAATTTTCTTCTTCTATTTTATTAATCTTCATTGATAGTGACTCAAAGCTTACTAAATCCTAGCTCCCAAAAAGGGTTACAACAAATATGATAGCGAGATCTTGATTTAAATTATACACATAATTATTAAGCTGTATAAATACTTACCTAATATGTGTTTCAATTTTATGTTATACATGTAGAATTTAATGTATTTACTGTCTTTTCAATAATAAGTATGAGTAGTGTTACCAAATTTAACTATTTTTTCCTATTAATCCACACTTAACTTATTTAATATTTGAGCATTTAAATAATGTAATATACATGAAATTGTAGGTAGGCATTTCAAATAGTTTTTTAGTACATATTAAAGAAGGGGGATAAATACTCATTCTCATGATCGAACCTGTGATGCTAGTGTTAAACTGGTTTACAACCAAATACAAAAATCATTCCACTGCTAACTTATTCGATGAAATAATTTTGACTTAATATATATATATATATATCTTTTTTATTTTTAACGGTAACTTAATATCTTTAATGATAATTTAATTTACAATTTCTTTTTGAGTTAAAACAAGGTGGTTTAAAATTTAATGTAACTATCATAATTATGTTACATCCATGATATGACCCTTACAAAATAATAGTTTATTTGAAAAAAGGGTCTGCCTATCCTTCTTTTCCTCTAAAAGCTTTCATAGGTTGAATAAAATTTAAGAGATAACATTATTACTATAATAGTCGCATAAAATAAAGGTTATGCAGTATAGTATTTTAATTAAGAAATGTTACATAAAAAATAACACCATATCCAAACCTTAAACCCTTATCGTAGTTACTTGATACGTAGTATGAATTCATGTTCTCTAAAATATAAATATATATATATATACTAATTTCGTATGGCTCAAAATTAGATAGTTGTCTCATGTAAATAGAATAGTTAACGTATGTACTAGTTAGACTCAAACATGTATTGGGAAATTTCTCTCGGGTAGATTCATGTTATTTAATTTCATTTTAAAATATTAGATTAGGGATATTTGATAGATTTTAATATGTTCAATTATGCTTTATTAAAGGTGATTAGATGGCTTAGAATGGATCAACTATTTAAATCTTGGGGGAAGAAATTCTACTTGCTTAAGGTCAAAGAACACCTACCACTTCCAAAACAAATGCTCATAAACAACTAGCATATTGTATGTAGGCAAGAAAAGAAACATTACAACTTACTTATAGAAACTAATTAATTAGAATATATAGTGTCAAATAGTCAATTATTGTTACCAGATGGGTGATGGAAATTATTAGGGCTACCTATAAATCTATACTTATTCAAATTTTACATTTTTGTGGGAGAGGAAGGTAGGATTATATAAATTGACATAAGTGTTTCGGTGAAAAATAATCTAAATCATGAGGTACCACTCTAAGATTTAGCTATCTCTAACAAATATTTTTTATATCAATCTTGGTGTAATTCGTGAAAATTCAAACTCTTTAGTTCAGTAATTACAGGTGGACGAAGCTCGAAATAAATGCTAATAACACTATAGCTTCAATCGCATAATATATGTATGATCCTATAATATTTTGATGTCGAAAAAATTAGTATAAAATTAATTCTTTGGTAAATGGATTGAATTTATCACTTTTAATTTTTCAAAGACCTTCTTAATCATCATTCAATGATAGGATATATAACATATTAAATCAAGAGGTTATGATTTCAAATTTCTTAAGGTAATATTTTTAGATAAAAAAGCATTGAGTTTAACCATATTTATTTTATTATTTTACATTGAGGTAAGATTGAATGTAATTAAATCTAAAATTAATATATTTAGATTATGGAAAAGCATATGCTGTATATAAATGGGAGATTAGAAAACTACTTTTGAATCACTATCTTCTTTTTTTTGAGAAAGAATCACTATCTTCTTATTGATCTTCTTATGTGCAAAATTGGCAGATCCCTATGCTATATGTGTTCTTTTACCTAAACTCTTGGTTTCTCTTTTGCAATTAAAGTAGAGTTCTCTGTTTTTAAGTTTTTAGTTTCACTTTTATTATATATATATATATGTATGAATATATATTCAACCCTTCAAAAAAAAAACCTGGGCAGTTCTTTACCCAGTACTAACTTTATAAACAGTGGAAAATAAATTCAAATTTATCATATAAAAAATAAAAAGTCTAAAAAAATTATATAAAAAATTAAAGAACTTCTATTTTCCTCTGTGTGTTTTGTTTTATTTTTACTAAGCATTTAAAAGTGGGTGTTGTGGTGGTTGGTCCAGTTTTTCTCTACAATTTAATATGCTTTTATCTCCAATCTCAAGCATTTCCCAAAACCACACAAAATTGAAAAAGAAAAAGAAAAAAATAAATAAATATATTTTTTTTGATATTACGAAAAAGACAAGAAGATATTAAAAATGAAATGAAAGCAAAAGGGCCCTCCATATTTTTTAATTTTTTATTTTAAACCCTAATATTTCTTCTTCTCGATCATCATCTTCAACATCTTTTTTTTCTCTCTCCATTTTCTTTTTTAATTTAAAATAAAAAAACAAAGCTTGGTGGAAGGAGACGTTTCCTCGTTTTTCAGCTGTAAGTATCTCTATCTGACATACATTGAAATGGGTATATTTTATATTTCCAATTAATCAAATGTTCTATAATTAATTCAATCAATTATTATTAGAAAATCCTTTTTAGTTTCCTTTTTGATAATCACTATAGGGCTTGGCTGCATCAAGTGATAAGAAAAGGCAGAGTCAAATCACAAGTTCCTCTTCTTGTTCTGATGTGTGTTTTTGCAGGTACTTCCCCCCAAAAGAAGAACACAAAAGATACATAATTTAATTTTTGGGCTGCCCCCTTCAAACTTATTTTTATAATATAAAATTACAAATACATTTCAATATTAAATAAGATATATTGAAAGGTGTCATATATGAATGGATAATGAAATGAGTAAAGATGGGTATCTTTTTTTTTGTATAATTATTATTATTGCCCATTTAAGTGGGGGAGTTGCAGAAGAAAGATTTTGAGTCTGACAGTTGGTTTTTTCTCTCAATATACATGCATATATACAAATAGATCTCTATTTTTTTTTTTGCTAATGTTTGGGATTGGTATGAATGAAAGGGGTAAGATTATTTTTCCTTCTTCTTATTTGGAGACTGATAAATTGATCCATTTCCTAGTTCATTTCTACTTTCAATTGTTCTCATCTTTGTAGCCAATAAGGTTTTCTGCCATTTTCCTTCTTAATTTAACCTATCAAACAAGGAATTCCAATAATTTCCTTTCTTAACCCACTTGTATTAAACAAAGTTTTATCTTCATTAAATCCTTTCAAACTTTTAAAACTCTTCCCTTATTTCATTCTCTTTCCTTCTTTTTAAAATTATTATATGTATGTATATATATATATATATATATCTTCTATTCTCTAAGTGAAAAGAGATTTTTTTTTTTCTTTTTTTTTCTCTCTTCTGGGATATGGAAAAATTTAGCCTTTCCTATGCTATATTGCAGATTGATCGACGAACCACACGTGCTTTCTCAGATTTCCCATTATACTTTGAGGTATTAAATAAATACTATAATAACTTATCTTTATCTGAAAAAAAAAAAAAAGAACTTCTCTTTCTCTCTCCCTTTCTTATATATTTGAAGAAACTTCTGTTTGCAGCTTTCTTTGTTCTTAAAAAAAAATGATATCTTTGGAGTTTTGAAGGGGAGAGAGACCAAAAGGGTGTCATAAAAAGCTCTAATTTTTAATTTTTTTTTTAATGGGTTTGAAGGTTTATGAAAACCCATCTCTTTCATGGCTGATTCTGTTGTTTCCTTCTTGATTGGAATCATTTTCTTTCTCTGTTGTTGATTTTTGTTTCTTTTTCCTCATTTTCCCATCTACCAAACAGTGTTTAATCTTAAGGTTAATTATTATTTATACTTTAAAGGTAAACTAGTATATTCACTCTCTTGTACACTTGTAAAAACTTACACATAAATAAATATTATATATCTCTGTCGGCATAGAGAAAAAGATAGAGAGAGAGAGAGAGAGAGAAAAAAAATAGTTTAAGCTTTCAATTATTTTTGATACCTGACTGGAAGAAAGCTGCAAGTTTTGGTTTTTCTCTTTTGGGTCTTTTTTTTTTGGTGATTTGAGTTAAATATCAATGGGGATTGATGTGTAGATGTGAAGCTTAACTGATTAACGTACTCTCTTTTTCAGTGAAGTAAATTCCCAACAAAAAGGATAACATATTTTTCTCCAAAACACACAACTTCCGGCCGGTCGGCGATGGCGACCTACCTTCATGGAAATTCTGAGTTCCAATCTGCAGATGGCGGCCTCCAAACCCTCCTCTTAATGAATCCCAGCTACGCTCAATTCTCCGATGCCCCGCCCCCGCCGCCCGCACCTCCGCCCCACCCTAATCTAGTTTTCTTCAACTCTGTTACGGGTGCTAACACCTTCTCTACACACAATTTGGCTCACGCGCCGCAACAATTTGTCGGTATCCCGCTACAGACGATGGCGATGGCGTCTCCAACGTCACAAGACCACAATTCGTATTCCATGAACACCCACCATGACATCTCCGCCTTGCACGGCTTTGTTCCCCGCGTTCAGCATGATATCTGGAAGCCCATAGACCCATCCACGGCGGCGCGTGAGAATACACGCGCTCCGCAGGGGCTGTCTTTGAGCCTGTCTTCACAGAATCCACCTGGGTTCAGGTCTAGCGATGTTCACTCGCTGAGCCAACAGGCGGTTTCTGGGGAGGAGAATGCGCGAATCTCCGGTGGATCTCCGTCTTCGTGTTCGGGCATCATTAACGGCGTGGCGGGAATTCAGCGCGTGTTGATTAGCTCGAAGTATCTCAAGGCTACACAGCAACTTCTGGATGAAGTTGTTAATGTTACCCAAAACGGAATTAAGAAAGAATTGTCTCCGAAAAAGACCGCCGGAAATCTAAACAAGATGATCGGGGATGTATCTGCAGAGGGCTCTATCGAGGGAGATTCCGACGGTAAACGCGCTGCCGAGATCACAACCGCCGAGAGACAAGAAATTCAGATGAAGAAAGCAAAGCTCTTAAGCATGCTAGATGAGGTACATAAGATCAAATACAAAAAAATCTTCATCGGAAAACCTCTGTTTCATGCTCTGTTTTTTTTTTTTTTTTTCCTACTCTGTTCTTTATCTTTTTCAACTTCTCTTTTCTGAATGTCTGTTATGAATTTTGTTCTTCACAAATTTAGGTGGAGCAAAGGTACAGGCAGTACCACCACCAAATGAAGATAGTAATATCTTCATTCGAGCAGGCGGCCGGGGTCGGTTCGGCCAGAACCTACACCGCAGTCGCACTACAAACGATTTCGAAGCAATTCCGCTGCTTAAAAGACGCGATCAGCCGGCAAATCAAAGCAGCAAACAAGAGTTTGGGAGAAGAAGAAAGTGTTGGAAGAAAAACGGAAGGCTCCCGGTTGAAATTCGTGGATAACCATCTCCGGCAACAGCGAGCTCTGCAACAACTGGGCATGATCCAACACAATGCTTGGAGACCTCAAAGAGGCTTACCGGAAAGATCCGTTTCGATTCTTCGCGCTTGGCTTTTCGAACACTTTCTCCACCCGTAAGTTCCCAATTCTTCTCTTTAATTATCACAAAACCCATTTCGAAATTTCACCAGAAATCTTAATCGGATTGTTCAATTTCGTTTCAGTTACCCTAAAGATTCAGACAAACACTTGCTCGCTAAACAAGCAGGGCTCACCAGAAGCCAGGTTAGAAACTGAAATTAAATCAAATTCCAAACCCCAAATCTCAAATCCGATTGATTTTGTTATCCAATCATGAAATTGGATGTGCAGGTTTCGAATTGGTTCATAAATGCGAGAGTTCGACTGTGGAAGCCAATGGTGGAAGAGATGTACATGGAAGAAATCAAGGAACAAGAACAGAACGGAGGCGGACCGGCACCGGTGACGGCGGAGGAAAAAAGCGACGACAATTCACCACCGGAAACAAAAAGCCCCAATTCAAAACAAGAAAACTCCCAAAACCAAAACGTACATCCTTCAATTTCAATCTCAACATCCTCCGGTGGAAATATCCGAAACCCATCTGGATTTACCCTCATCGGAACCTCGTCGGAGCTCGACGGAATCACTCAAGGAAGCCCCAAAAAACAGAGAGTACCTGAAATCATCCATTTCTCAAACAACAACAATTTCATAAACATGGACATCAAACCCCAAGAAGAAGATGAACAAACCCAAAATCAAAATCATCACCTTTCCATGAAATTTGATGAAGAAAGACAAAACAGAGATGGGTATTCATTTCTAGGCCAACCCCATTTCAACATCGCCGGGTTCGGCCAATACCCAATCGGCGAAATCGGCCGATTCGACGCTGCCGATCAATTCACTCCACGATTCTCCGGCAACAATGGCGTCTCCTTAACTCTGGGCCTTCCCCATTGCGAAAATCTATCTCTAAACTCAGGAACCCACCAAAACTTTCTCCCAAATCAGAGCATCCATTTAGGAAGAAGAACAGACATTGGAAAACCCACTGAATTTTCCGCCATTAACGCCTCTGGAGCTCACTCTTCTACTGCATTTGAAACAATCAACATCCAAAATGGAAAGAGATTTGCAGCTCAGTTACTGCCAGACTTTGTGGCCTAGAATATGAAAGAAGCATTTCAAAGAACAGAGTATAAAATTCACTCTGCCATTGTCAGATTGGAGGAGATTGGTGGAAGGTACTGTTGTAAAGAAAACACCAAATAAGACAAAAAAGATATATATATAAAAAAAAAATTATTAGTATAGTTCTTAGCTTCTTTTTGATTTCATACTTTTAGAATTATAAATTTCAGTCATGGGTTAATTAGAATTTAGGGTATATGAAAGTATATATATTTTTGGGGATTGTATATGGTTTTTGTAAGTTTTATTTTATAGATGGGTTTTTAGATGGATTGTTATGATCAGATCAGTTTGGTTGGTGTATGTGTTATTATTATACCCATTATATATAATATTATGAATTACTATATGCATTTTGATTGAATAATTTGGTTGCTGAGAAAATAAATATGTGATTCTTTTTTGTTATTTCATTGTCCTTACCTGAGATTGATTCATGAACTTGTTTTTGGTTGGCCAATGGCATAAATGAATGATTCATAAATAATAACTCTCACTTTGATGAAACCTTAGAATTTAAATTTCTTAGTTTGTTTTTTGTCGGATGAATTAATGTAACTTACTGCATTATTTTGAATCTGACATACTTTTGGTGTATGTAAATTCATGTGAAAATTCATTGAAGTTGTTTCTTTGTTATAATTCTTTTGGTGTGCAATGACATGGATAAATGAATTATAAAATTTCTATAAATTCAAATAGAATAAGCAAAAATGAATGTCGAAGGTTTAGAGTTCAAAAGATAAGTACCTACATCAATAAGACGCACTTTCGTTTTTTTGATGATTAACCCATATAAAATAGAGATTACAAAAGATTAGAATAAAAAGTAGCAAAATAACAAAGACTATAAAAAAAAGAAATAGTAGTTCGATTACATAACAGAGAACTAGCACTACAAGAAAAAAGGGGTTAGCCGAGGTTTTTTTATCGTCGCCTAAGAAACGTCGGTTAATAGTGGTTTAACCGACGGCTTTATAAATGTCGGTTAAACTTTATTTTAAGCGACGGTTTTAAAAAAACGTCGGCTAAACATATTCTTAGCCGACGTTTTATGGAAACGTCGGCTAAGTTTTTATTTTCCCTCCTAAAATTCATTTTTCCGCTTTTATTTTAAAATAATAATAGCCGACGTTTTTAAAAACGTCGTATAAAATAATCTTAACAAGCGTTTTAAAAACGTCGCCTAAGGTTCTGAGTAAAATTCGAGTTCCTCTTTTCTTTTCTTCTTCTCCTCTTTTCTTTTCCTTTTTTTTCACTCTCTCCCTCTTTTCTCAATCTGCTGCCTCCCGTCCGCCGTTTCTCCACCGTCGCCAAGCGGTCCGCCGCCGCCTCCATTCATCCGCCGCCGCCGTTCGTCTTCTCTCTCGCTCACTTCCAAATCCCTAACTCTAGGTAAATCTTCAAATCCCTAAATTTATTGAATCTTTCTTTGATTAAACTATTTCTTGTTCTTTATGTATGTGAAGTTTGATTAAACTATAAAAGTAAGCAATTTAATTGATTTTTTCTTGTTCTTGTTCATTTGAAGATGGGAGTATTGCTTGGTTTTAGAGATGTTGAGGTGTTGGTTTTAGAGCATTTTTCTTCAAATTAAAGTTCTAATTGCATTTTTATATCCAAGTTTGAATAATTGTTCGATTTGAAAATTTGTTGAGATGAGAGTATTGCTTAAAGTTTGTTACTTAGAGAGTAATGCAAAGATGAGAGTATTGCTTAAAGTTCCATATGTTACATTGCATTTGGGTAAAAAGAAAATGGAAAAACCTTTATTGAATTTCTCATGTTTGGTTCTTTGTCAATATCAAAACATAGGTAATTGGTGGTCATGATTTTTGGAAAGGAAAAATAATAAAAGGGGGTCGAGAAGAGAGATGGTGGATGTGACTAAAGGGCATCTAAATACTTTGATTTCTATTGGAAAATATGTACAACTTAAGAATCTCTATTGTATGTATTTTCTATTGGAAAAATTGTGTCTTTCACTAATATTCCTTTTAGTGAAATTTTCATAATTTGATAATTGGGAGGGGAGTTATTTACCACTTCCCTTTTGTGTTGTCAATTTGTAGTTGGTTTTCCCTTCCTCCTCCTTTGTACTTTAAATATTAAATTCAACATTTTCCTTTATACTCTTATAGTTAGAAGGAAGATGTAGTTAAGATTTTATAATTGGACATAATATACATACGCCTTTTTTTTATTATTTTATTATTTATTATTTTATTTTATAATATTGAATATTATTTATTATTTTATTTTATAATTCGTCTAAATCCTGTAGGATAGTTCGACATTAGAATCTGAGAGTGGTTATTGAAAGAGATTGAAGATGAACAAAGATTGGATAAAAAATAAAAATAGGTTGTCTGTTGAATATGCTGAAGGCGTCAAACAATTTTTCGAAATGGCAAAGTCTCATGTGAATAGTGTTGGAAAAATGAAGTGTCCATGCAAAAAATGTATGAATGTGTTGTGGCAAAGTATTGAAGGAGTAGAAACTCATTTGTTCATATATGGAATTGTCGAATCTTATAGTATTTGGATATACCATGGAGAACACCGTGAACTTACCTACATATGAAAGTCAAAGAGTTAGGTCGGTACATGTCGAAAGGGTCAATTTAATCGAGCAAAGTGGGCATAATGACGAGAATGAAATAATGACAATGTTGAATGACATGAACCGTCGTACTTTGGAATCAATTTTAGTTGAAGAAGAAGATAATTATACTTATGAAAATGTTGCACCCAACAATAGTAGACAAGATGATCGATCAACATCGTTTGATGATTTGATGAAAGAAGCATCTATTCAGTTATATCCAGGATGTACTAGATTCTCTGCTTTCCATTTTCTCGTCAAATTGATGCATCTGAAGGCTATGAATAACTGAACCAATACCTAATTCGATTTGTTGTTGAAACTGTTAAAACAATCGCATCCTGACGGTGCTTGCATACCTGGTTCATTCTATGAGGCTAATAAGAAGTTTCGAGAATTGGGGTTGACTTACGAATCAATTCACGCATGCAAGTACGATTGCGTGTTGTATAGGAACAAATACAAAGATGCCGAACAATGCCCTACATGTGGAGAGTCTCGATATATGATGAATAAGGATAATTCTAAGAAACTGCCCCACAAAGTTTTGCGACATTTCCCGATAATACCTCGACTAAAGAGATTATTCTCTTCTAAGCATTATGCTTCCGATATGAGATGGCACAAGGAAAAACGTGTTGAGGAACCAGGAGTTTTGCGACATCCATCAGACGGTGCAGCCTAGAAACATTTGGACCTTCAATTTCCTGAATTTGCATCGGATTCTCGAAATGTACGATTTGGATTGTCTTCAGATGGATTCAACCCTTACGGTCATATGAATACCACGTACAGTATGTGGCCGGTACAATTAGTGGCGTACAATCTACCACCTTGGAAATGCATGAAAGATACAAATATAATATTATCCTTATTAATTCCTGGTCCAAAATCAGGGAAGGGAGATTGATGTGTACTTGCAACCACTAATTGTGAGTTGAAGGAGTTGTGGAATACTTTGGTGTTCGCACATATGACTCATTCAAGAATGAGTACTTTCAACTTCGTGCTTGTTTGATGTGGACCATAAATGATTTCCCAACATATGGCGACTTGTCAGGTTGGAGTACGAAAGGTTACAAAGCTTGTCCTATTTGTAAAGAAGAAACTCCATCCGTTGCTCTGAGAGGGAAGAGAGGTTACATCGGACATCGACTATGTCTACCTAATAATCATACTTGGCGTAGAAGTAAATTATTTGATGGGAAGAATGAATCTCGTGAACCTCCAATGATATGGGATGGAGAGGAGATCTTGCACCAAGTTAGTCATATGTGTTTTCCTGTGCTTAGCAAACATTCTTCTAAACAAGATAAGAAGAGGAAACAATCCGAAAACAATTGGAGAAAAAAGAGCATTTTCTTCGAGCTCCCATATTGGTCTAAACTTCATTAAGACATAAGTTAGACATAATGCACATTGAAAAAAATGTGTGTGAGAATTTGCTAGGAACTATACTTAATATTGAAGGGAAGACAAAAGATACAATGAACGCTAGAAAAGACCTCGAAGATATGGGAATACGAAGGGAATTGCACGTACAAAAATTAGGAGATAAAGAGCTTAAGTCGCATGCAACATATGCGCTCAGTAAAGACGAAAGAGTTGAATTCTATAACTTTTTAAAAACAGTCAAGTATCCTGATGGTTTTGTTTCTAACATAGGACGGTGCGTTAATGATTCAAAGTTAACAGGGTTGAAGACACACGACTGCCATGTTTTGCTTCAAAGACTAATCCCTATTGGTGTTCGAGCATTTTTACCTAAGGAAGTGTGTACTACGATTGTTGAATTTTGTCAATTCTTTAGTTCTTTGTGTTCTAAAACATTACGTGTGTCTGATTTGGATCAGTTGCAAAAGAACATTGTTATAATCCTTTGTAAAATGGAGAAGATGCCACCTGCGTTCTTTGATGTAATGATTCATTTGACTATCCATTTTCCGTACGAATGTAAGTTGGTTGGACCTGTAAACTATAGCTGGATGTATCCTTTCGAGAGAAGTTTAAGAATATTCAAACTATTCGTTATGAATAAAGCATGTCCAGAAGGGTCGATTGCTGAAAGGTATGTGAACAAAGAATGCTTGAACTTTTGATCATTATATCTCACTGGTATTGAAACAAGGTTCAATAGGGCAGACCGCAATGATGACCACAACACTAATAACGAACGGCTTGGAGAATATGAAGTATTCAAACAGAATGCACGACCAATGGGAGAAATGACACCAAAAACTTTATCTGATATTGACATGCGAAGATTACATTGGTACATTCTCCATAATTGTGATGAGATAAATAGTTATCTTATTCAACATTTAGCACTACTTCGTCCAAGTGTGTTAACCGCTGCCACTTATATACAAAACACGAGCAACAATTTCCAAGTTGGTTTAAAAAAGAAGTTCTCAAAATGAGAGAAAATGGACATAATTGTGATGATTTGTATGCAATGGCAATGGGACCTAGTAATTTGGTTCGATCATTCGAAAAATGCATAGTTAATGGTGTAAGGTTTCACAATATTAAGGTTCAAGAGCGTCGAACAACACAAAATAGTGGTGTTAGGGTGCCAAGGCGAAGGGGAACCAAAGATGACCCCTTGTACTATTACGGGGTACTAAAGGAAGTGTTTGATCTTGTGTACGTTAATAGGAGACGAGTTATGATTTTCAAATGTGATTGGTACAACACTGACAAAAAACCAGATCTCATTCCGAGCTAGGTTTGCGTTCAATTAACACGTCTCAATTTTGGTACAAAGATGAGCCATTTATCCTTGCCACACAAGCAGAACAAGTGTTTTATATAAGTTATTCAAAGTATGGTCGCAATTGGAAGGTAGTGCAATTAGTACCTAATAAAAAAGTATGGGATGTGCCTGAAGTGGAAGAGCAAGAAGATGAAGAACCTGATGAAATACAACTAGAATGTCGAATGACTGTCGATGAGTGTATAGAAGAAAGTCTATTACATAGGATTGATGTCGAACCTGTCATAGTCGATTTAACACGGAATAGGATACAATCGTCAAATAATTTAGATGATTTCATTGACGACCATGAGATCCAAGATGACCAAGAAGCGTCTTACGAGAGCCTCGTTGGATGATTGTTATTCGATTGATTAGTATACTTAATTACTTATGAACTTCGATTACCTCGCATCCACGATTTCATATGATAATGATTATCTATTTTCTGCGGTGTAGTCATGCCGCTAATTTGTCGGGATGTCTAGCACATTCTTTGATGAGAGCAGCGATGATCGGGATATTGTTTCCGCCACTTTGCCTTACGAGGAGACCCAACCATCGGTATGATTTCATTTGTTTTGTTCATTCACATTTTTTTATTGGTTTCTAACATTCAACCACACGTGCGGGTAGTACATCTAGACCTCGACGCGGTCGAGGTATTTCAACGAGCTCGAGTTGGAGAGAAATGTGAATAATCACGGCCTTTTGAACGTTGAATTTAATCAGGAGTATGGAAAAGCTGTTGGACGAAATGCAAACAGCTTGAGTAAGCAAATCGGGGTGCTTGTCAGAGGGTTGTTTTCCTTTGACTCTTAATAAATGGAAAGAGGTCACTCCAGAATTTAAGAACCTAGTGAAACAGAGACTCCTGGTATGTTTAAAAACACATAGTTCGTATTTTAGGCACTATTTTGTTGTATTAATCTATACATTCGTATTACACAGTCACACTTCAACTTGGACCTCAGTAATCCTAGGGTCAACAAGCATATAGAGGACGTGATGCAAACCACGATGAAGGAGTATAGATGCACGTTGCACAAACATTACAAGTAAGTAATATATTAACTTATACTTATGTTGTTCCATTTCTAATGCATCAAACTAATCATACATTATCATTTTTTCAGGAGTTTGGATCCTGCGGTTCGACGATCGAACCCACATACTTCCATAACGGATCCAGCTGATTGGGAATATTTGTGCAATAAATGGGAGGACCTAAATTTCAAATCAAAGTCAAAGAAGGCTGAGGAGAGTAGATCTCATGTTCAATACCATCACGTGGCTGGGAGTAATTCTTTTTTTACTATACGGGAACAAGTAATACTTTATTGTGTAATACTTTATTGCGAGCGATTCGTACAATATACTAACGACTTTATTTTATGTTTCTAGAGAAAGAGGATGGTCACTCATGGGGTACATCGACCTATTCAAAGAAACACACTTCAAAGGAATTTGGATGAGTCGACAAGAACTCGAGGAAGCTTATGTAAGTGTGTTGATTTTGCTTTATTCATTCAAATTTTATCTTGATACTAATGTATGTTTAATTTTTGTATAGGAACAAATGATAGAGATTAGAGCAGACGGCGATTGCGCTGAACTCCCATATGACGAGTTAGAGATCACGCGCAGAGTTTTAGGTATTAGGGAGATAGCATAAAGGGCCTAGGTCGGGTTTCTTATGAGGGATCTGCTGCTGCGAGAGGAAAGAGGCGTCCTCATCAAGTTCTAGTGCTAGTGAATCCATGCCTTCTCGGCGTGAGTTACAATTTCAAGAACAGTTGGATTTTGAAAGAGAGCAGAGGGCAAAATTAGAAAAGAGCTCGCCTTGACTCGCGAGGAACTAATGAAGTCCCAAGAAGAAACTCGCGAAGGCATGAACCACCGAGAGATGATGGAGTCATTCAAGAAAGCAAGAACGTGACGTTACACTTAGGTAATTAATTAAATCTCTACATTTATGCATATTTTATGTTTATTATGGCTACCTGCAAAGACAAAGGTAGCCATAATAATGTAGACTATATGATTTTCATGGTTAAAACAGGTGTAATTTATTTTTTGTTAGTCATAAGGGTCTTTGTTATCTTTGCTAGAAAATTCAAATTTTCTTTTATTTGAGTATAATTTCCTTTAATTTTTATTAGCTAACTCATGGTTCATTTCATTTCTTGAGATGACGCGTCACGGACTTTGGTTTAGGAAAAGGAGACACGATTATGCGGATTGAACCTTTTTTTAAGAACTTTTTGTATTGTGCTACTTTTTTAAAAACTTTGTATTTTGTTATAAGAGGTTGTATTATAAATTTCGCAATTTCTATTAGATGTGATTTAGTTTACCTTTAACTTGTTTTCTGGTTGAATAGTAATATCATATGCGCACACAAAAAAAAGACAAATAAAATTATATAAAAAAAACGAAAATATACCCTTATCCGACGTTTTAATAAAACGTCGGATAAAATGTATTTTATGCGACGGTTCTAAAACGTCGGTCATTATATTCTTAGGCGACGGTATAAAAGCGTCGGTCAAAATACCTTAGCCGACGTTTTTAGAAGCGTCGCCAAAGAATATAATGACCGACGTTTTAGAACACCGTCGTACAAAGTCCGAATTGACGACGGTGTCGCAAAAACGTCGGCTAAGGCTCTTCCGACGCGGTTTTGCCGACGTTTTGGGCGACGATTTGTTTACCGTCTCATAAGCCTTATGCGACGATTTTTTGGTCTTAGGCGACATTATTTGCCGTCGGCAAAGACCCTTTTTCTTGTAGTGTAGTTTTACTTCTTATTAGGATCATGAATAGAGATTGAGGGAGATTAAAAATGAATCTATATATTATTACAAAGTTTTGAGTTCTTTTTCCCAAGTGAGAACTAAAGGGAAAGTTAATTAACTTTCCTACATTAATGGTTTGAAAAGAACCAACCTTCTAAGATTGTGTATCAAAACTCATTTCATTTTTATTTAATCGATTATCCATTTAAGTTTAATAGACTCTATACTATATTAGACAGTATAACAATCTATTTCAAAATCTATTAATGATGAGAAGAGTTGCTCACCATATCTTATAAATTTTAAAGAAGTTTTTCCATTTTTTCAATGTGAGATCCTTAATCCGAAATGTTATGATGCAATTTGAGTTTGGAATCCCAGTACAGATTATGCAAAATTACTTGATATTTTAGAACTGAGTTTATTATGCAATAATATTTTAGTAACCTAGGAGCATGAGTGAATATGGTTTAAATGAATTGTTGCGATTTGATCAGTTTGATTGGTTTATGTGTTACTATTATACGCATAACTTTCGTTTACCAAATTTATGTGACAGCTTATTTTCAAATTGGGTATTACAAATAAATTGGGTACTAAATATTTTCAACAATCTTGCTAATTGATATTGGAAGTTTGGTACATTCTTTTCAAGTTATAAGAGAAAATAATGAAATTTTTGTATAGAGCCAAACTTGAAATTAAAATTAAACTATAAAGATCAAATAAACATTTTGAATAGAATAGACTGTCATTAATCTAATGTAAACCATAGTCACCATGTATTGCAAAATTCATGTATGGCAAAATTCACTATATTATTATTATTATTATTTATTTATTTATTTTTAGGAAAAGAAAAACACAACTTTCTTAAAGCGTACGAATAAACTATCAGTTCTTTCCTGACGTTTATCTATCAAAGAGATTCTGCCAAAATATCAAAAGGTCTAATTAACTAATAACAAATAGGAAGATTCTCTTTTAAGTTAATTTTTTATGCTTTCATAATCAAAATTAAATTAGTTAATAACATACCAATCTTAATCAATATCATTTAAATAATAATTAACCTATATTGGTAAAAGATAATTTTTTAAAGAAAAAATCATTATTTACAAAAATATAAACATAAACACGGAACCCAAATTTATGAATTTCAGAAGTACTATTCTCGAAGATACCTAAAATTTTCGACCATTAAATACAGGAAAATAATTATTCATATATTTTGTGCTACATTGATAAAGTTAATTTGCAGTTTAATCTGCTCTTCAAAAAATAAACCCATTTATCTTTAAATACTGAAATGTACATGACTCAATGTTCTATAAACGAGAATATGTTAAAGAAGATTGAACTATAAGATTTTTTTTTTTTTTTTAAATCAAACTCTAAAAATTCAATTGAAATAGTTTCACGATGGTGTTTTGCATGGAAATAATAACGAAAAGATAACTGACCTATGTATGGAATTTGTTTTTTTTTTAATTAACGTATGGGAAAGTATATGCATTTTGATACATTTAAAAATATTGTAATCGTCACCTTTCAAAAAAAAATTGTAATTATCTTGTAAAAGAACAATGCTTATAAATAACATCTCTAAAAAAAGTATTACGTAAGCTGATTAAAAAACATTTGGGAAGTTTATAATAGGATAAAAATGAAAAAAATTATTATTATAGTTGAATTAAACTAGAAATCTTTCTTTGATTGATATATTGTATGTACCTTACGAATTTGATTAATGAAGTGATGTATTTTTTCAAAAAAAAAAAAAAGAAGAAGTAAAAATTAAAGAAGTAACATATTTAACTAAAATTTTGTTGAATTAAAACTTGATTGGATTGAATATAGTCAAATAATTTTTTTAGTACATGATTGATCACTATAATCCTAAACCTTTTAGCCAACATAGTAAATTATTAAGAAAATGGTGTTTGCCAATTAGCCTAAAGTTGGAAGCCCAAATGATAAAAACAAACTTGTTCAATTAACATTGCTATAATTTATCTCAATCTACAAACCAATGTTTTTCTTTAAAAAAAATGTTGAGAACTAGATACAAAGCCTAGAATTTAAAGTCCATGGGCTAAGTATTATAGATCAAAAGCCCACATATAAGAATAGATGACAGTTGTAAGGGAATTTGTGGTTAATCTAAGCATCAATTCTAGTAAAAAAAAAATTCTAGTAAATTTTATTTTTTATTTTATTTTTAAATTTTTTTTTTTTGAACTTATTTTTAAGTACTGCTGTTTTGAAATGTGATCACTTTATTTTTTTTAAGTTAACTTGACTTTGACTTAAATTTTAAATATATAAATTCTATAAAAAAAAATATTATAGAATGAGTTGGTAGCAGGTTGTTTATCTTATTTGGTTGTAAGACATTTTAACTCTACGGTTTCGAGTTTGTTTGATCCTAAAAATCGGTATGTAAGAACAATCATAGCATATTGAAAAATAGATAGTTTACATCCAATTTTCAAAATATCCATCTAAACTATAAATACTAAACTCTAAATAAACAATCATCCTTAAAAAAAACACTAAACCTAAAAGAACAAATTGGTGTCCAATGAAATTTTAAAAAAAATTTAGTTAGAATGGTTAGGAGATTTTGGTAAGTATTCACAGAAGTTTTCTTTTTTTCATGATATTTGTGAATATTTAAGTCAACTTACATGTATCTCGACTTTTCTTGTAAAATAAATTATTTAACCCTACAATACTTAGTTGTTAATGAAATTCATAAAATAATTTAATTCTCAAGTAAATAACTGTGGTAAATTAAAGGGGATTTTCTATGTATCACAAAAAATGGCAAAATATTTTCATCTATAGCACAAAATTCAAAATAATTTCATTTGTAGCAGAAAATCCAAATTAACTTCTATCACTTGTTGAGTTCTATTAGTGATAGAATTCAATCAATGATAGACTCATTCTATCACTGTTTAAGTTTTCTATCAGTGATAGAAATCTAAATTGAGTTCTATCACTAGGTGAGTGATAGAAATAAATATGATATAGATGAATTATTTTAAAAATTGTGCTACTAATATAATACAAGAGGTAGAGCATGCTGCTGATGGTAAATTCTCTGAATATTAAATTAATCAATGTGGAAAACTAGAGATATAAAGCCTAGATTCTAATGTTCATGGGCCAATCTACAAGTCAATGAAAACTTGAGATACGAAGCCTAGAATTTAAAGCCCAACATAAGTATAGATGACAGTTGTATGAAAATTTGTGTTTAAATTTTAATAATGAATTTTATTTTTGAGCTTTTTTCAGGTACTCCTTGCAAAAGACTACATATTTATAAATGTGATCACCATCTCTAAATTTTGCATTTGTATCCAAGATTTAGAAAAGAGAAATTTAAAATAGGTGAATTTCTAAATTCGTCCTTTTTTCTATCTATATATACAAATAATTTACTTACGATTTCCTAAATATTCATCCAACCTTTAAACTTTGAACTCTAAACTACAAGCATTAAATATTAAAATTTAAATAAAGTTGACAAAATTGAGTTGACATTGAAGGATTAAATGATAGTGGGCACCTATTTGACTTTTTTTGGGTCAAAACTCAAAACGATAATATACATTAGTTGACATTAAAGGATAAATTATACTGGCACTTATTTTTTGGTCAAAGCTGAAATGATATATATTTATATATATAAACATTTCCTTTTCTTTTTTTCCCATACCTCACGGCTCACATATGGAATGAATGAGATTGGGAGCTGAGCAAGAAAACGTGTAGACAGGGATGGAACTCAAATAAAAAATATACTATTCATTTTGTCAACTAATATATATATATATATATATATATATATATATATATATATATATATAAAACATTTAATTTAAGGATAGGCAAGACTTCAAAAGAAGTTCTTTATGCCATCCTATATGTATCTAGTTCATTTATATTTATATTAATGAATGTATTTTTGCGTTTAAATTATTCTATAATATTATTATAAAATTGATTACGGTCACGAATGAATTTTTTTTTTTATATCATATATTATGTTTATTAATTCGATTTATAAGCCTTACTTTCAATGTTTATATTGATTTCAACTTCAAACTTTTTTTTTTTTTTTGAGAACTCAACTTCAAACTTAATTAAATGATACTTCCAAAAAAAAAACTTAATTAAATGAAAATTTTCAACTATGATACTAGTATATCCTCTATGTTATAGGTTGAATCTTTGTAGCTTTACTAACCAGGAGAGTAGTTGAGTGGCAAAATATTAATGTTTAAGAGATAATAAATTCAAATATTTCTCTTGAAAATTGAAATCTCAAACAAAAAAAAAACTTCCTACATTCGTGTATGATATTATAATTTAAATTTTTTTTAAAAATTAAATACTTTTTTGGTCTTGTAAAATTTAGCATTGATTTTATTTTTGTCTCTCAATTTTCAAATTCTTAATTTTTGTCTTTGTACTTTAATATTTGTTTAATTTTGGTCCCATGAAAATGTTAATTTTTATTCTTCAAACTTTTAATTAAACTTTAAGAATAATCCCTAATTTTCTATCTCCCTTCCACTTTATGTTTCTCTCCCTCAAACCCATCATTACTTTCTGTCTCACTTTCTTATTTTCTCTTCTTTTAAATTCATAAGATACCCATGTCATGCATTTCTTTACACAAATGCTCTAATCCCTATTTTATTGTGTAAAAAATGTTCTTCAACATTTGTGTTTGTTATAAGAGGAGGTGAGATGAGGTGTTGAAGTCCAACACCTTGTTTGGCCCAAGGTGTTCTTCACCTCATCTCATCTCATCTTCTTTTTTTTTTTTATTTAAATTTTTTTCATCATTTTATTTATATATATATATATATATTTACTTATTTTATTATTTTATGTTTGATATTTTTTTTAATAATATTATTATTTTAATATATCAATATATAATTATAATAATTATACTATTATTATATCAAATGTTTATTTAAATATATTTGAATTTTAAAAATTAAAATAAATAGATATATATTATCTCTTAATATATGACGTTAAATTTTCATATTTTATTCATTTTTTTAATCGTCTTTAATAACAAAAAAAAGTTATAGAATTTCAATTGTTTAGAGATAGACTATAAATATCATATTTAAAAATTAATAATTAAAAGTTATGTGTTTATTTTTAATATTAACAATAAATATATCAATTTATTATTAAAATAAAAATTTAATTTAAATAATTTATACACATTGAATTTTTATTCAGTTTACAATAGATTTAAAAGTATGAACTTATTTCAATAAACTTAAAAATATTAAACTTATTTTGTTTGTTAAAAAAATGAGATTCAAATTTTATACTCTTGTATTCAAGGTTGCACTTTGAAATAATAGTATGAGTGGATTTTTTTTTTTTTGAAATGATAAATTAATTTAAATAATTTTGAGAGTCTTGATTGTATATACAAAAAACAGCTATAAATTTCAAGACTTTAGTAATAGGAATTGAGATCTATTCTACCTAATAAAAAAAACAATAAATTCCAAAATTTGAGGGATATTTTATTACTTCCATGTAATAATTATTATCAAAATGTGACCGAGTTCTCTTTTTAACTACAAAAAAATAATAAATAAAATTTTTTAGGGGTTTCTATGGTTTCCTAGAAGTATCAATGACTAATAAGATAAATATATTTAATTTATTATTATCTATTAATTAGTGTATTTTATTAATAATTCTTTGACCTTCGGTAACTATGAATATGAATATATAAAAGGCATAAGAAAATAATTTTTTTTAAATAAAATAAAAATTGCTATCAAGATTTTATAATGACTAGTTTAACCAAATGGTTTTATTTTTATTTTTTAATAAATAGAATCTTTGTATTTTTTTTAATTCTTTTTATTATTTAAGTCTAACAAATCTTTTAAAAAAAGTTATTAACGATGTACAAATATTTTAGATTAGTCAAACTTTATTTTGGTGGTGTGAAATTTTTTTTCTCATAATTTTTTTTTAATTAAACAATATTTAAGTACGAAAGATTAGAAACTTTTAACCTCATGGTTATTATGTCATACATAATATCATTGAAACTATGTTTTTTTAATAAAAACATTATATGATTAATATGATTAAGGATGTTTAATATTAAATTTATATTACTTACATTTTATTTATGATAGTAGTTATATTTACATACTTATTATATTAATAGCTAAATATTTGAGAATAATTATTTTTTAAAAAAAGAAAAAGAGCAATTTTATTGTTAAAAAAAATATAAGAACAGACTTAAGAAAAAAACATATCTTAACACCCCATCTTCTCTCCCTCCACCCCAAACAAGATTTTTCTGTCATCTCATCTCACCTCAAATAAGGTTTTCTGCTATCAACATCTCATCTCATCTCACCTGCAGCCAAACACCAAAATTTGATATGTAATCGAAAGAGTCGGTAATATAATGGTTTTATTGTTGTGTGATAATTCAATTCAATATCATGATCACTAGTTCGAATCTCTAAATTGGTATTTAACTTTCATTTATTGAGAGTAGTGACAACTTTTATGTAGAATTTTTGTCCCCCTCTCTTAATTTATATTTATAAAAATAGTGAATACATTTTTAGTCCCTAAATTTGGATTTTAATTTGATCCTTACATTATAAAATTGAATATTTTTATTTCTAAAATTTTAATTATGTTCATTTTTAGACAATGAGGTATCAAAATCTTTAGTTTAATTTGAAATTTCAATATACCGATGAAGTGATTATTTTAGTTTTTGGATGAATTAATTTTTTTTTTACCAAAATAAGAATAAAAGTACATTTAATAAAAAACACACACAAGATTACAAATGAACATTGTTAAAAAGTCAGTGGTAAAAATGTTAATATTGTAATACAGTGATTTAATTAAAAGTAGAACTCAAACCTATAGACTTAAAAAAAAAGATAATTTTCCCTTCTCAAAACTAAGTGAATATATTTTGGTACATATACTTTGTTGGGAAACTGTATTCAATATAGTCTTTTTTAAAAATATTTACAAAACTACGCAACCAATTTTTCTTTTGCAATTTTAATTTTATTTATTAAAATTTGAATTTATCAATTTTAGTTAATATAATTTTTCCCTATTTAGCATTTATTTCATTCATTTTAAATTCCTAATACCATAATCAAACTTTCTATAATTAACAAAATCATATCATCTAAAAATAGCATTCCGTCTAATCAATTTATTATTATTATTTTTTTAAATATCTCACCTCATTATTCCAATTCCATTTCGTCTTCACGCTTTCATCTAGATTCATTCTTCATTCCGTCTTATCTCTTTTCCACAATATGCTTCATTTCTCTTCATCCTCCCTTCATTCTGATGAGCTCAAAAACTGTCTGCTACCATTTAGGATTTCGACCAGACTCTAATAAGATTCATTTCTCATCATCATCCATATATTCAAGCAAGCTCAAAACAGCTTTCCTCTTTGAGATTCGCAGTAATCGAACACAAAGATCGAATGAAATCCCTAATTTTTGTTGTTGTGGAAGCTCAAATAAATATTGTATTACTAATAGATTATACTATATTCATTTTATACTATATATTTATTATTATGTTGTATTATTGGTCAATTTAACATAAATACGTTGAATATACACATACATATTCTTAATAAGAATATTAATAATTGTTAAAGAACAATAAGAACTATATTGTAGTAATATCATAATCATATATTTTTTTAAAAATAAGTATATAATAATAACAAATATGTTAATCTAAATATTGTATTTATAATACTTATAACAATAATACCCCTACGATATTGTAATATTTATACCATTAATATTACAACGGTATTATGATGTTCTTAATTTAAATAAGGTATATTAATACAATAACTATATTAATATCCCTATGAATCATTTAATATAGACTATATTAAAATAAATATCATTAATACCAGATTACAACTATATTATATTATCAAAACTAAGTAATATTGTATTAATTATTAATACGAATAATAATATACTATACAGAGTATTTTTGTAAATAAATTCATTTTAATTTAGAGTTTGTTTTGAGAAAAGAAAAGAGAATTAGAAAGGTAGCCGATGAAATGAAAGTTATGAGACGGAAATGATGAAAGAGTAATTTTAGGGAAGGGAATCACAAAGTTTTTCCTTTTCTCTTAATACTAAGTTCCAATTCATAATAAATAATATTGAATAAGAAACGTATGAACGTAATTGTCTAATAATTTGGATTTATAAATTCATTATTAAAAATTATATTTACTAATATTTAATTTAGAGTTTAGATTTACAATTATTTTCTCTACTTGGTCTATTCCTATAAAATTATCTTCTTTGGGTTAAGGCACGTGAAATAAATATAGTTATGTTTTAAAATTTCTAGACATTTTGTATTGAATTCACTCTCCTCACAAAATAATTATTAATGTATGCAAAATATAAAGTATTTCTATCTAAAATTATTAATACATTTTATTATAAATATTCATTAATACCAATATTAATTATTAATACGTTTTAATATAGTATTATAAATATTCATTAACATAGATAACTATTTTTGTTAATTTTTTCTTAACTGATAATATATTTTCCAATTTTTTAATTAACAATTTAAGTATGGGTGATTAAATTCAATTAATCTATAGGATAACTATTAATACATTGTACCATAAATATTCATTAATAACAGTATTAATAATTAATACGTTTTAATATAGTATTATAAATATATTATTTTTGTTAGGATTTTTAATTTATCATATATTTTCCAATTTTCTAATTAATAATTTAAGTATCAGTCGATTAAATTCAATTAATCTATAAGATAACCTAATGAACTCATTCAATCCACTTGTATCTATTTTATTTTGAACAATTCTTTTTTATGTTTTCCTTTGAAAAGATTAGCTGAAAAATGCTGATTCATAAGATTTGATTATGTCTAATAGACGAATTGAGCAAATTTGATATTCATTTGGGATTTTGTTTTTCATGTTAAAAACTTTGTTGGTTTTCTATTCTTACTAATAATTTATTTACGGCGTTTTTTATGTATTCTATAAAAATAGGTAAATCTACTATCTCGATTTGTTTAAATTTATAAGTTTGTGAACTTTCAATTAAAACGGTATGTATTTGGTTTATACATTTCAAAATTCTCTAATAACAATTCATTAATAATTTCCAGAATCATAATACACGAAAGAGTTGAATGGGTGACAATTTTTAATTTTTTTCTTTTTTCAACAAAAATGTAACACGCCGCAAAATTGTAACATAAATAAATTTAATATATTTAAAAATATAATTTGGCGGTAGTCTAGTGTTAATCAATATGTATTTTTATAAGATATCACAAGTTAAGATTCTTTGGCACCAAAATAAAAATGGTAACTTGAGATGATTCTTTTTTTAAAAAATAACAATTATAATTATTGGTATTAATAATACTCTTTTAAAATATATTAATAATACATAATAGAGTATTAATGATTATATATAAAAATATTTTAAAATTTTATACTAATTATTATTTGGTAGGAAGAGACATAGAAACAATTTAAAATCTAGATTGACTTTTAAGATTTTTTTTTTTTTTTTTTTTAAAATGGAATGTAAATCATTATGTGTGGGTAGAGTAAATTCCACGAAAGCTAAAAGACAACGAAAGAGAGTTTCACGTGGGGTTGAATGGAATTAGTAATTAGGATAGAAATGGACATCATTTTCACTTAGCATTATTTTTTGGTTGATAAATCCATTATTGTAATATTTAGTCTTATCCACATACATACAAAATAATTGTTAGTGATGAGAGGTGAAACCGGCAACTGGGCCAACTGGTCTTCGCGACTACCGAATTTGATTTTATTTTCTTCACGTTTTCAATTTCATCGCCGACGCCTCCTAGGCTCCTACCCTCCTTCTTTCATTGCATCTATTCTTATTTATTACTCTTACACATGTTTATATATATTCAAACTGTACTATTTATTGTTCATTCAAATTTTTATGAGTTCTAGAAATTGATTTGACTTTATTTAAGGTAAATTTGGTAGCCCACTTTTTCTTTTTCTTGAGAGTTAAGAGTGAGAAAGGGTTCAAATATCTCCAATTACTTGTTTGTATTGTAATTTTTCATATGTTTTCACATTATCAATATATATTGGAATTTATTGCCATCAACTTTCAGTTAACCACATACTTTTAATATCAAACCCAGCATAGCCGCAATGATATGATGTACAATTTAAAGGTGATACTTAAAATAAAAAATAGACAAAAATTAAACCCAACTATATTAATTCATTGGATTGATTTAAATTTTCTACATAATATTGGACATATTGATTTATTTATTTAGAGAAAACTCAAAACTATTGAATCGGTTTTGGTTTCTATTTCTAAAACCAATAAAAATCGAACCGAACAAATAATGATTTATTTACTTTCATTTTTTATAGGTTACCTTACTTTTTATTGGTAAATGACTAATTATTGTTGTTCAATTTAATTATAAAATTTGATTTTCTTTTTTAAGAAAATGAATGTTGGAAGTAAAATAGTAAAAACAATTAAATCATAGGAGGATTGAATCGAACGAAATCGAGCCATTAATTTTGTCATTTATTGAACATTGGTTCGATTCAATACAAATTACAAGAATTGAACTCGTGACCATGAAGTGAAATGAATTAACACTAAATCAGATAACCAATTAACCCACCATCATACTCAATGGCGTCTTTACCCTAATATGTATATTTATTTCTTATCGATCTTTTTTTTCAATGACAAAATAATATTCATTTCATATCGTAATTAGAGAATTTATCCTCAACAATATATTTAACCTTTTGTATTATATTAATTACAAATTTTTTAAAATAATTCATCTATAATACAAGATTTTATATCAGTGATTAGTGATAGAACTCAACCAATGTATAGAATTCTATGAGTGATAAAATTCTATGGGTGATAAAATTCAATTTGAATTTTATGTTACAAATGAATTAGTTTTGATTTTATGCTATAGGTAGAAATATTTTGCTTTTTTTTTATTTTACATGCAAAATTCCCTTGTAATAACATTTATTTTTGTCTAAAAAAAATAATGACATTCATTTTATATTAAAATTATAATTTTGATATAAGAGATAAGAAATTTTATTTGAGGGACTTATGTTTATGAAACTTCTATTTGTTCTTTCAATTCATTTAATAATAATTCTATCTAATAATAATATAATTTAAAATTAATCCTTAAAAAAAATTTGTATATATATTTTACAAAAATTAACATGTTTGTATAATTTTATAAATGTGTTTATATTTACTTTTAAATATTATTAATATCATTCAATCCAATACAACTGATATTAATTTAAAATTTACCAAAAAGACTAATTTTTTTAAAAAAATTATCTATTAACTTAATAAAATATTAAATGCAAATTTTATAACTTTTTTAGCACAAGAGCGGGTGGAAAATGGAACTCATGGCCGTTTCCATTCATAAGTACACATTAATATCGAAATAGGTTATAGTGTTATTATGTATATATAAATTATACAAATCAAATACATTAATTTTTTTTTAATCTAATAACTTACTACGTCAAGTAATGCACATAAATGATTTTGAAATCAAAGTTATTTTGAGTGGGTTTAAAATAAGATGTTATTTTGAATGGTTGGAAATAAGTAATTATTTTGAGGGATTATAATGATTTTTTAGAGAATAAATAAAAATTTGTTTTAACACCTCGTTAAATTCAACAAAAAAGGGAGTAAAGATATAATTAATACTTATTGTACTGTATAATTTAGGATATTAATATAGTATTTTATATTATTAATATAATATTATATGTTATTAGTACAATATTGTGTATTAATACAGTATTATATATTAATTAAACGGTATAATTTATATATGATATGACTATTTGCTATTTTCTTTTTATTAATATTGTAAATACTTTTCCAATTTAGCTTATTCCTAACAGCCACTTATTTATTTTGTGTTCTAACAATTTTATGGAGGGGAGATTTGAACCTCTAATCCCCTTATTTGAAAATATAATTACTAAATGAATTGTTAGATCATACATAATTACCGTAAGGGTTAGTGGTTTGATGATTTCATTGTTTGGTATAAATTTAAATCAATATCATGGTCACAATATCGATCTTGAAAATTAGTATTTCAACTCTTTTTTTTAAAAAAATCACTAATTGGGGTGGAGAAACTCAAACTGGTAATTTCTTTATTGCTAATTAGTAATATATGATATTATTAGATCTCTATTTCTATTGACATTAATTATTAATTATGGATGAGGATATTGAAATGATTAACATTTGAGTTCTATATTAGAGATTAAATTCATAATCTCTTAATTATAAAATCACATTTTATATGCGTTGAGTTTCGTCAAATATGAACATTTGAGATGTTAAATTAGATGTTTTTTTGTTTTTGAAAGAATGTTAAATTAGATGTTTTTTTGTTTTTGAAAGAATGTTAAATTAGATGTTTTATCTACTAATAAGTCACGTTTGAATTGATACATAATTTGTTATTGTTATAATATTTATGTGGCTTTTAGGCCTGTACTAAATTTAATTTCTTCCTTCTATACCATTTATAACATATCGAATCAACTTTCCAGCAAAACTTTTACTACTATATGGTATAAAAAAAAGTAAAATAACTTGGAAAACGTGCGGAATAACTGTATTAAATATACAAACAATTTCGCATACAAACAATATAATATAAAACTCCAAGATGCACTTGTTGCAAGTGGAGTTATATAATTCGTAAAAAAAAAAAAAAAAAAAAGTTCTCATGCATATTATTATAAAACTCGAAGATCTCATGCATCGAGTGCTCTGAAAAGTAAGTTTAAAAAAAAAAAGAGTTCGTTCATAATTTTATTCTAATTTTAAAAGACATCTAATCGTTATGTAATGATAATTAACTACTACAAAGCCTAGTCGTCGTGGTCGTTTTAAAGAATAAAAACATTAAAAAACACACTTTTACCCATGTGTTTTATTTTAAACTAAGTTCATTAAATTTACAATTTTATTCAAATTTAAAGTTTTGTTTTAGATGAGTGTTCAAATTCTCACCTTTACATCTTACATCTTATATTTTATTATTATTATTATTTATAAAATTAAAACTATTTTTATTATAATTTTTGTAATTAGTAGTTTTTTTATAAAAAAATATAATAAACAAAATTAGTAGTTTGAACTTAGGGGGTAAATAGTTTGATTACCGGTATTTGGTAAAAAGTCAGTGACAAAATTAGTGATGAGAATTTAAAAAAATGATGTAAACAGCTAAAATTTCATTAAAAAAAACTTTAAAAATAAGTAAAAGATCGAAACTTAATTTCTAAACAATGAAGTTTTGGATGAGGAATTAATTTGAAGAATTATTTTAATGTGTTATTTTGAGTGGTTAAAAATTGAGATTTTTGTAATAATTGTTTTAAATGTAAATTTTTATAAAAGAGCTGCAACAAAAAACTTGTTTTGTTATGGTTTTTTTTATATATATAATTAAATTAAAGACAATAATTTGTTATGAAAAGTTATTTTAAGTAGTTAAAAATGAATAATAAAAATTAATAGTTAAAAACAAGTTATTTTAAATAGTTAGAAATAAACTATTAGAAATTAATGTTTAAAAATAAAAAATATATATTTTAAATAATTAGTCATGAGAAATTATTTTGAATACTAGTAGGTAAACGGCGCGATTTTTAGAGGGGTTTCATTTTTTATTTTATTTTTTTAGGGGATGTACACTTCTTCTTCGACTTCTTCTTCTTCTCGATTCTTCATTCTCTTCGACGACGTTGAGCGCAACCATTCTTCATTCTCTCCGTCTTCTTCTTCATTGATTGAAAATTCGCTACAATTGATTTCGTTTTTCAACCCGGATCTTGCCGCACTAGGTTATAGGTACAAATTCTTTTCTACCTTTTGATTTCAACCCTTTTTTTGTTTACCGGCAGCCAAACCCAGTTTTTGGATTTAAATTGTTATCTATATGTAGTGGATTTCTATTTAATTGAAGTCTGCAATTCAGATTCGACTCCATAATTTTCAAATTCAAGGTTCCAATCCAAGTCTTCTATTTAATCGTTCAAATTCAATTCAAAGTTTGTAGTTGATTGATATAATTAAAGTCTCATTAAATCTATGCTTGTAATGCTCTATTTTGAAAAGAAAATCTGTGTTTGTAATGCTCTGTTTCGAAAAGGAAGAAGAAAAAGAAAAAGAAGAAGAAGAAGAAAAGGTATAAAAACAAGAAATTTAGGTTTATGTTCTATCAGTTAAATGGATAGAAGTCACTTAAAAATCTTATTACAGTGTAGGTTTATTTCTATCATTGACATCTATCACTTAAAAAAACTTATTGAATTCTCTCAGTTCAACTGATATAAGTCAATTATAGTGTAGGTTTAGCGTCTATCAGTTCAATCGATATAAGTCAATCAACTTCATTGATAGATGATATCTAATACTCAACCACTATATAATGTATTTTAATTGATTGACATCTATAATTCTCCTTTCAGGTTTCAATATGGCTAAGCAAGGAGTAACATAAGGTGTAGTTGTTGTCATCAGGCTAGTCATAATTGTAAAACTTGTAAATTTGCTCCTGCTTTACAATGATATTTTAGTACATGTATTAAAACATAATGACAGTTCTTATTATATGATTTACTCTTTGTTTCTATGTGATATTCACTCTCGGTTTGTTGTCTTTTTTATTTGTGATGTTCTTACATTTTGTGGTTTGAAAGTTGTGTTTGTCATCTTTTATCAATTCATCTGATAGATTTCTATCAGTGATACATTAAAAAGCTTAAATTTGAATGAATGAGGAATTTTCCTAGTGATTGAACCAATCAATCCATTAGTGATTGACTTGTCAGACACAGATCTTAAGGCATGTTATTGTTATAGTCACTATACGCTCTCATTTGATATTTTATACAACCATACTAGGTTGTAGGATTCTCACTTCTTTCGCCCACTTTACTCTCTCATACTCATGTTATATCACTCAATAATATTAAATTCATGTTGCCATTTCATACAACTTTACCAGTCATTTCACATAATTCATTTTCTATAATTATTTGAAGGAGTAATTGAAATACTAGTAGAACAAAAGTAATTGAAATAGCAGCAGAACAATAATAATTGAAATAGAACAATAGTAATTAAATTGTTGCGTTGACCGATAGAATTCCATTAAATCTCTAATTCACATAAAATTCAATTTTCATTCATTGATTCTCAAATGCATAGTAAAGATTCTTTTGGTATAACTGTTAAAAAAACTAAACTATTCTCAAAAGAAAAGGCAAATTGTTCAATATAAGAGTAAGTCATTTTTAGTCTTCATTCATTTGGGTAATTTTCAAGGTGAAAGAAGGGCCTTCAACATTCAATCTTGGTGAATGTCTTATTGAACGAGACTTTGAGGATAACTCTTTTGATTTTCACTTTGGAGAATCATTTTCTAAAGCTTGCAATAAATCTTTCTCTTCTAATTTTTCTTCTTCTTCTATTTTGTCATGTAAGAATTCTAGATTCTCTTGGCTTCTTTTTTCCTTAAAAAATTATTTGATTGTTAACTTCAACCAAATCAAAAGGCAAATCATAAGAATTCTAATATAAGTTCCTATCCTTCTATCGTTTAAGATTATGATAGGCGTCAATCATTTCAACGGATAGAAATCAATCAACTGATAGATCACTTAAATTTCATAAAAATTTATTAAATTTGATTATCCTCACTCAGTTGAACGATAGACTTCTATCAGCTCAGTTAATAGATCTCAATGTGTTCAGCTGATAAACTTCTATCAGTTCATAAAGTTCATAACAAATCGATGGGTTCTGTACCAAATAATGGGTATTTTGGTCTTTTTAATAGGCCCGTTTCTATTTTTTTTATGTGTGCAAATACTTTCACTATTGTACTATTCCTAGAATATTTTAGCCCTTTTGTATCATACATGAAAAACTCCTATTTTTTTATCAACAGGACAGGAGGATTCAATTCTGGGGTTTGCAATTTGTCTATTGTTTTTGGAAATTGCACTTTGAACAACGTGAATAAAAAAAATGAGGAGAAATTATTTTTAGAACAATACTTACACACCTTTATAACCATATATTTTTACTTTTTTTGCATTTCACTTCCCACTTTAACATTTCTCTCCATCAATCAAAGCCAATTTTTTTTTAAAAAGTAAAAATATGTGGTGATAAGGTGGGTAAATATATCCAAAAGAAAAATACTTGCCTCCTAGCCCTCCTTAGTAGGTTATGTGCACATTTGGTGCCACAAATTTTTTCTTTCAACAATATTTTTAAAAAGAAAAGAAAGAATTTGTGACATCAAATGTGTCGCATACTTCAATAAAAAGGGTTTGACTCTTTAGTCATAAGTAAGCAAATATATTTCTATCTAAAATATTTACCTACATTCTTACCTAAGTATTGCTCTAATTTTTAATACATTTTTCTCTTTTTTGTTTTGAAGTATTTAATACCTTTTTCTAATATATATATATATATATAGTTCTTTTTTTTTTTATTATTATAAACACATTTATACTGATTTAATAATTATTAAAAACATTTTAAGTTTTTTTAAATAATTTTTCAAATTATAATTTAATAGTCAACCTTAATGGTAAAAAAAATGAAAACAATCCCAATAATTTAAACAAACATTATTATAAAAATGTCAAACACATTAAATGTTCAAAGACATTTTTAGAGGTTATATTACATAAAAAAAGAAATCAGAAATGTATTCAAACAATACATGTGCACCCGAGTATGAAATTTTGGAATAAGTCATCTACCATGGTGAATACTTCAATATCCACCCGTGTATGAACAATTCATAAAATGAAATGATGAAAATATAACATTAAAAATGATAATAATAACTCCCTTATTATTAAGAAGCCAGATATAAACTCAAAATAATTAGTAATAGAGATGAGAGGGAGAGGTTTTGACTTGCCCACCATTATCTTTCTTTCTTCTTTTTTTTTATTGGCCAGCAGAAAATTTAAAATTCAAAATTATTAATTATGAAAATATGAGAGAGAGAGAGAGAGAAATTATAGAGAGAGAAAGTCAACATAAAAGTAATTGTTTTATTGTCTCACATGTCATGCTCATACATGGATTGGATTTATCACCACCAGCATGAGAAAATTCTTCTTTCTTTATAGTGCCATCACATCTTGTTTACAATTTTGTCCAAACTTTTACAAAAGATTTGGGAACATTTTTGGCATTTTGGAACTGCTCATATAGTGGCAAAATTGTGTTTTTATTTCATATAAATGCATGCTTTCTAAATTAATTAGGCTGGATGTATGTGAACAAATCTTGGGTACTACTAATGTTTTTTAAAATTAAATTCACACCAAAATAACCATTTTATCAATATATTAGATTTATCGAATGGGTCGTGGTGCAATGATTTCATTGTTTGGTTGTAAATCAGTTCATTAATACCAGCATCGCAGTTCGAGCCCGAAAATCGGTATTTGTCCTACTTCCCCGATATGTACTAAAAAAAATAATATATATTAGATTTTAAAATTAATTTGTCATTATCATGCTAACATTTTATTATATAACTAGGTTTTGTTATTTCACATACTAAACTTTATTGAAATTAAATGTTAAGGCGTAAAAGGGTTATTTTAAAATATATGAACAAAATAACTTAAATGGTATTTTCTCAATCTTTAATTTTGAGATGATTTATCTTTTACTTTCTTTTTTTTTTCTACTTGGATTAATTTCAAATTTGTTTTAATATTTTTGTTAATTTAATATTTTTTTCATTTATCTTATTTATTCATCTTAACTTTCACTTTGACAAATGTATATATTTATGTTCTTTTACTTTGACCAAACTAGTTGGCCGCCTCTCAATTAAATCTGTTAATTGTGGCCTTAAGGACATTTCTTGTATCAATTAATATGAATTGTCTTTCTACGGAAAAAAAAAAAAAAAGAACTCCTACTTTAATATTTTAGGTTATTGAAAGGTTCAAAATGCTTTAATTAATAGTGTATTTTTTAATCTATTGTTTTTGGACCACAATAGTGACAGATTAGCCAAAACCACCACATCTATGCTTTCTTAAAGAATAATTTCCAATCGCTCTTACGCAATGAAATTTCAAATAAAGTTTACTTTTCTTCATTAACTTTGATATTCCTAACAATATGTCTGGCTTCATTTCTCTTTATTATGATCTCCTTCGATAATAATTTGGTTTCTAATTCTTCTATTTAAACTTGTATTGATTCAAATTCTCTGCATATAGTTTCATCTTTATTTAAAGAAGTACGTGAATTCTATCTAAAATTTATAAACTAAAACAAATATTTGAAAGCTACTTTTTTTTTTTTACTTTCAAATTTTAGTTTGGCTTTTAAAGCACAAGTAAAAAATAGATATTAAAATAATAAAAACTATGTGACTTAAATTTTAAAACCAAAACTAGAAATTGATTGATTATTAAACATAGTCTAATTTTTTTTTATTGTGAATACATCGATAAAAAATGAATGATGCTTTATTGCTATTTATAATACTCATTAATTTTTATAAACTTGATTTTGAAACACTAGTATTTTGCTTAGGTCGTAGGATTTAAATATCTTCATCCATTTTGTTTCTAAGGGACGCCCTAGCAGTTGAGGTATACTTCCTTAAGTATCTTAGATTTCAAACTGCTGAGAGGCTTTTAAAATAAAATTAAAAATTAAAAAAAAATTTAAATATTCTAAATATCTTTTGGACATGGTATCAAACTTTTGGATATAGTGGTGTTCATATGTCAACAGCCCGATGAAGTAGCACCCCTGTTTGGGTTGGGAGGCACGATCGTCAATTATAAAAAAAAAATTTAAAACTTTTGAAATATCCTAAGTATCTTAGGACATTGTATCAAACTCTGGAATATAGTGGGATTCATATGTCAACAACCCGATGAAGTAGCACCCCTACTTGGGTCGGGGGAGCCTTAGTCAGGTATCCAAAAAAGAATTATCCATCTATGATATCATTACGTAGCTACCTATAATTTTAGATATCCTTCACCATTTAATTTATTTTTTTTTATAGTCATCCAAAATAAAAATAATTTGTTTTTTTTTATTAGTGTTGAAAAAGATAGCAGTGTAGGAAGTAGGATGTGAGTGGCAGGAGGAGCGAGGAAGGAAGCAGTAGCAGCAGCGTCTCAACCGTATAAAGCCGTTCCAATATATTGATTGATATCATTCATTTCAAATTAAATATATTATAAATTATAATAATAGTTACAATTAAGCACATGGTCCAGCCATGAAGAATCCCAATCGCCCCTTTTGAAAATTCAACTCCCTGAACTCGCGTTTTTTGACTTCCACCTCCTTCAACGCAACGCCCCTCATTTGCTTCCTTCCTCTATATATACCTCTCCTATAGGTACACCAAACCCAAATCACACAAAATCAAAGTTGGGCAATCAACAAAAATGGAGGAAATCGAAATCCCTGAGTACTTTCTGTGTCCCATCTCCCTGGAAATGATGAAGGATCCGGTGACGGTCCCCTCCGGCATCACCTACGACCGGCAGTCCATCGAGACGTGGCTGTACTCCTCCAAACACCCCTTCTGCCCTGTAACCAAACGCCCCATCTCCGAGTCCGACTCCCTGACCCCCAACCACACCCTCCGCCGCCTGATCCAAGCCTGGTGCACCCTCCACTCCCACCACGGCATCGAGCGCTTCCCCACCCCCAAACCCCCCGTCTCCAAACCCCACATCCTTAAGCTCATCTCCCCCGCCGCCACCGCCACCCCTTCCTCCCTCCTCTCCTCCATCCGCCGCCTCCGCTCCCTCGCCGCCGACTCCGAATCCAACCGCCGATGCATCGACTCCGCCGGCGCCCCCCTCTTCCTCGCCTCCGTTATCTCCAACTCCGTCTCCGGTCCCCAAAGCCAAGACTCCTCTGTCTCTTGCCACGAGGCCATTTCCACCCTCCACAACCTCCGCCTCTCCGACTCCACCCTCCGAGCGTTGACCGCCTCCGGCGAGTTTTTCGAGACGTTGACCAGGGTCATGGAGCAGGGCACGTACGAGTCGCGAGCGTACGCGGCGTTGCTTCTGAAATCCATGGTGGAGGTGGGCGACCCAATGGAGATAACCTTCCTCAAACGCGAACTCTTCGTGGAGATCGTGGGGATGTTGAAGGACCCGACCGAATCGCAGCAGAGCTTGAAGGCGGCGCTGGGGGTTCTGGTGGCGGCAGGGCCGTGGGGGAGGAACAGAGTGAAGGCGGTGGAGGCGGGTGGGGTGGAGGCGTTGGTGGAGATTCTGCTGTCGGCGCCGGAGAAGAGGGTGTGCGAGATGGCGTTGGCGGCGGCGGATCTGCTGTGTGGGTGCGCGGAAGGGAGGGCGGCGCTGCTGGGGCACGGCGGAGGGATGGCGGTGGTGGCGAAGAAGATACTGAGAGTGTCGCAGGTGGGGAGTGAGAGGGCGGTGAGGATTCTGCTGTCGGTGGCGAAGTACTCGGCGACGCCGGCGGTGTTGATGGAAATGGCGGAGCTGGGGATTGTGGCGAAGCTGTGTTTGGTTCTGCAAATAGTGGAGAGTGGGAGCAAGACGAAGGAGAAGGCGAAGGAGATCTTGAAGATGCATGCGAGGGTTTGGAAGAATTCGCATTGCATTCCTTCGAAGTTGGTTTCTTCTTACCCTGCCAATTAAATTGGAGTTCTCTTTTTTCTATGTTTCTTACCCATTTTTGTGTATATAAATTCATATACTAAACTGTAGATTTTACTTCCAACAAAATATTTTGAGGATAATGAAATTGGGGAAATTGGTATATTGCAAAATGAGGGTTATGTTCTTGTGCTATTCTTTTCGCAACCATATTCTCTACCATCTCTCCTTGGCCAAATGCAAAAACACAACCTTAAAACCTCGAGAGGAGATAGTTTGAAAAACTTGTTAGATGGTAGACTTAAAAGTAAGTAGTTATTTTTTTAATAGTTAAAAAAAGAATGATTAAAAATAAGTAATTAAATGAATTATTTTGATTGATTAAAAATGAGTGAATTTAAAATGAGAAATTATATTAATTAATTATAAATGAATGATTAAAAATAAGTGCTATATTATTTTTAACAATAAAAATGATTAGTTATTTTTAATAATTACAAAAAATCTTTAGAATATAGTTTTTTTAGGGATGAGTTAGTTAACCTTTAATCTAAATCCTCCTTAAATATTGCAAACAAAAACCCAAGGATTTTTTTGACAACCATATTCTTTGCCATCTTCCCTCACTTAACACTAAAATCCAATCTTCAAGTCTCAAAGATTATAGGTTCAAAATATAAATTATAGACTACATTTATTTAGGCCTTGTTTGATAATCATTTTGTTTTTCGCTTTTTGTTTATGAAATTTAAGCCTACAACAACTATCTTATTATACCTTTTTTCTTAATTGGATATCTACATCTTACCTATATTTTAATAAACAAAACCAAAATTTGTAAACAAAAAAAGTAGCTTCCAAAATCTTGTTTATGTTTTTGAAATTTTGTTAGTATTCTTCTACTTTCTTAAAGAAAGATGGGTACATTATAGAAAAGATGGAGCACTTGGTAGGAAATTTGAATAGAAATTTCTAAACAAAAAAAATGGTTATCAAACAGGGTCTTAATAATTCATTTTTCATGAATTTTTTGACATTCAAATACACTCAAATAATTTGTTTAGTAAGCCTATGTAGACTTACCTAAACACATAAATAAATAAAAATTACAATATATTATTAGGAATATGAGTATAAGAGTTTATGAGTTCGATTCCTCTTATAGCCTAAATTAACATTATTTTGAGTAGCTAAAAATTAAGAGTTATAATAAAATTAAGAAATAAAAATTTTGAGTAGCTTCGCTTAGGGTTCCTTTGACAACCATATTCTCTACCATCTCCCCTTGGCCAAGCCGAGCACTAAAACACAACCTTAAAATTTTCAATGTATTTAGATGTGGAGTTAGTTTGAAAAATTATTTTGAGTAGCTAAAAATTAAGAGTTATAATAAAAAAATTTGTTTAGATGGAGCTTTCTTTTAAAGGAGTTAGAGTGAAAATCTTGTTTGGATGTAGATTTAAAATGAGAAATTATTTTGAGTAATTAAAAAAAGAATGATTAAAAATGAGTTATTTTGATTAATTAGAAATGAGTAGTTTGAAAATAATTAGTTATATTGAGTAGAATTAAATGAATGATTAAAAATGAGTTGTTAGAAATGAGAGTTCTTTTTAGAGAATTTAGGCACATTCTACCTGTTGTATTATATTTGCAGCAGAATTTTAAAAATAATTCATCCAAAGCATATTATTTTCTATCACTCAACTAGTGATAGAACTCATTTTGGATTTTTATCACAGATAAAAAAACTCAAGCAGTAATGGAATGAGTCTATCATTGATTGAATTCTATCACTAATAGAACTCAACTAGTGATAGAACTCAATTTGAATTTTTTTCTACAAATAAATTAATTTTGATTTTGTGCTGTAAATGGAAATATTTTTCATTTTTTGTTATACATGCAAAATCTTCTTATTTTTAATAGTAAAAATGATCAATTATTTTTAATAGTTACAAAAATTATTTTGAATATAATTTTTCAAGCTTGATTCAAGTTCTCATTAGATATGACAAATGAAAACTCTAGGGGTGATTGGATTTTGGATTTTGGGAGAAGGGAGGTAGAGGTAGAGGAAGTGGGAGTGATTTGGAAAAATGAAGTATTTGTTTGAGAATGAATATTTTGAAGGAGAAATGTTAGAATTTATTTTTTTGGAATCTGTGTTTTGAAAAGAGATGTTTGAATTTTTTTTATTGGGAATCGGTATTTAAGAGAGAATTTTTTTTTATATTAATTTTTATTATAATAAAGTTTGATTTGATGTTTTATAGGATTAAATATGTTTGATGAAATGTGAGAAAGAGCTAGAGATGAGTTTTTTTTTAGAAAAGCTAGGGAGGAATTGAGACAAATTTCTTTGACAACCATACTCTCTACCATCTTTCCTCACTTAACACTAAAACCCAATCTTCAAGTCTCAAAGATTATAAGTTCAAAATATAAATTGCAGATTACATTTATTTAGGCCTCGTTTGATAATTATTTTATTTTTTGTTTATGAAATTTAAGTCTATTTCTATTCAACTTTCCTACCATGTGCTTCATCTTTCCTACAATGTATTCATCTTTCCTTAAAAAAGTAGGAGAATACTAACAAAATTTCAAAAACATAAACAAGTTTTTGGAAGCTACTTTTTGTGTTTACAAATTTTGGTTTTGTTTATTAAAATGTAGGTAAGATGTAGATATCCAACTAAGGAAAAAAAGTATAGTAAGGTAGTTGTTGTAGGCTTAAATTTCATAAACAAAAAACGAAAAGCAAAATGGTTATCAAATGAGGCCTTAATAAGTCATTTTTCAGGAATTTTTTGACATTCAAATATGCTCAAATAATTTGTTTCGTAGGCCTATGTAGACTTACCTAAACACATAAATAAAAAAATTACAATACATTATTAAGAGTAGGATATAACATAATTAAGAGTTTACGAGTTGGATTCCTCCAAAATAATTTTTTTTGAGTACATAGTGGGGGAAGGGGGACCAACAAACCCTACATAGAGGGCACAACTACTCTCAAATAATATGAGAGCCAAATACCGATTTCTAGGCTCGAACTCGTGACCGTGGAGTTGAAATGGATTAACACCAGACAAGATAACCAACTGCGCCACTGACCCTCGAAAAATAAATAAAATTTATAGCCTAAATTAGCTTCAGTTAATAATTTACCACTACTCTATTTGCATAATAAAGTTCAACTTGAGTGGAGTTCATTTTATAAGGAATCAAAATTTATTAATTTCATATCAAAATTGTTGCTAATTTGACAACAAAACGTTTTTGTATAATGTAGGTTATATTTTGATATTATATAATTAAATTCTTTTAAACTATAAAAAAAAATCCTAAAACTACAAACAACAAACCATAAATAAAATATTATTTCTAAACAGGTTTTTATTTTTGTTTTCTTTTATTTTTTTAAAACAAATAAAAATAGTTATGAAATATGCACATATTTTTGTTTGTCCTCAAAATATAAGAAGGGAAAACAAAAAAAGACAAACCAATTTGTTGTTGGATTATTATTATTATTATTATTTTGAAATTTTAGCTCGTTTGACTCAATTTTTTTTTTGTACAAAAAGGTTTCATCTTCTAGCAGTATTTAAATCATGATTAAATTTAAAAATCAAAATAAGTTTTTAAGAGTTGCTTTTAGATTTTGAATTTGAATCTAATTTTTATAAACAGAAATGAAATATAACGAATAAAAACATCAATAAAATATAAATATTAAAATAAAGAAAACTATAAATTGGCTTAGTTTTCAAAACAAAAGTAAAACGATTATCACGGAGGGTAAAATATTTCAATTGCTTTCCCCTTATTATTATTTTTTTGGTAATGTTTTATTAAAGGTGTGAAATTGAATGGTCGATGACATAATTGATTATGTTGTTAGGTGTTAATCTATTTCAACTCCACAGTCACAAATTTAATAGTGTCCTCTAAGTAGGGTGTGTTGGTCTGCTCCCTCCGATTCAAACTTAAAAAAATAAAAAATAAAAATTAATGGTGTGAAAGCCTAAAAGGCTATTTGTTTGACATATTTAGGTAGGAATTAATATTAGGATTTATCAACTCCTCCTCGAAAATCTACATCCAAACAAGTTTTTATTAACTTTTCCTCGTTTTTACTTTTAAAAATAACTCTCATTTTTAAACATTCATTTTTAATCTTTCATTTATAACTTTTCAATCATTTCTAACTACTTATTTTTAATCATTTCTTTCAAATCAATCAAAATAACTAATTTTTAACCATTCATTTTTAATGATTTTTTTAACTACTAAAAATAACTATTCAATTTTAAATTTACATCCAAACTAGATTTTGACTTAACTTCTCTACACAAAAACTACATCTAAACGAGTTTTTGACACAATTCTCAATTTTTAACTAATTAATATAACTCCTCAATATAACTCATTAACCCAAAAACTACTCGAATATGTCAAACAAACTGCCCCTAAGGGTTGCCTTTGGGTATCTTCAATCAAAACTCTGGCCTATTCAATTCTTTTGCATTGATAAACTAATTTTATAATAATTCACTCAGTGGCTGTTGGATGGAGATTTATAGGAGTGTTTTGCTATAAGCGTTTCAATGAAGATTTATAAGAGTGATTAAAAATTGGGATTTGTGCAATAACTTGTTTGGAATGGAGTTTTTTGTAGATGAATTAAAGGGAAAAACTCGTTTGGATGGAGATTTTGGAGGAGGAATTGCAAGAATAGCTCGTTTGAATGAAGATTTTGGAGGAGGGGTTATATGTTGATTTTTTTTAATATTTTATTTATATAGACAATTTATATGAATTTTTTTGTTCATTTATACAAAATCTCTCATTTTTATTAATATTTGTCAATTTTTCTCTTTCAATTATCTTGCTTTGAAAGTTATATAAATTTCTAAATTATTCAAATAATATTAAAACAATGTATTTTGTATATTTAATTTTAGGCTAAAGTATAAACATATCCATAAATTACGAAGTTTGTATTAAACGTACCCCTAAACTTTAAAATTTATTATTTTCAAAAAAAAAGAAAAAACTTTAAAAATTTTTAAAGTACCCATGAACTTTGAAAAATGTTTCAAAAATACGCTTGCGGTTAATTTTGGATGGAAAAAGTTTTGTTTTAAAAATACCCCTCAACTTTAAAAAAGTTAAAAAAATATCCTTAATTTTCAAAATATCAACAAAAAAATCTTTTAGCATTTTATTATAAAATAATAATAATAATTATTGGAAAATTTGTTTTTAACATTTTATTTTTGTTAAGAAAGTTTTTGAAACCTTTTTAAAATTGATGATTTAAAATTTTTTTTTAAAAAAAAACTTTAAGAGTAAGGCATTGACATTTTTTGAAGTTCAAGGATATTTTTGAATTTTTCAAAGATCTGGGCATATTTGACACGAACTCCATAATTCAATGGTATGTTTTTATAATTTAGCCCTAATTCTAATTAAATTTTATAAAAAAATAGTAAATTTTTAAATAAAAATAAATAATACTCAATCGTTTTTTAATAATTATTATTTTTTTTAAATAAAATATATAGAATGTCAATGAAAAAATTATTATTATTTTAATCTGAAAACCTCATTGAAAACCTGGTTTTAAAAATCTCTTTTCTTGAGTGATTACAATAACTCGTTTGAATATAGTTTTTTGAAGAGTGATTAAAAAACTTATTTTGAAAACCTAGTTGAAAACCTTCCTCCAAACTCTCCCTCATATGCATGTTTTGATTCTCCTCGGTCAGGTTAAGTTTTTCACTATAAATTTTATTTAATAGTTATACATGTTTTTTAGAATTTAACTTCAATTAGGAGGGAGGTTCAAACTTATAACTTTTTAATTAAAAAAATATATTGATAATATCCTTATTGACAATAATGTGTATACTCCACGTATATAAATGTTTTGTTCCCTTGTTTTTAAGGGGAAAGAAAGCTTGCTTGGTGTATGAAATTGTTTCATAATTTTCATTTTAGTCGATTAATTATAGTGCATGGCGATTTTTTTTTTTTTTTTTTTTTTTTTTTTTGTAAATTTTATTATTAAACGATTATGGTATGACTTTTTTTCTTCTCAACATTTTCACCAAGCTTTCTGAAGGTACACTAAGTGATTTTTCAGATGATAATAAATTTAAATTTTACACTCAAACAATTGTGAAAAGAATAATCGATATATATTAAAATGCTTAGCTTCAAGGTCAATAGTCTTAAGAAAAATTTCGAGATGGCAAATGTAAAATCCAACAGTTTCTATATTTCAAAGAGGAAAAAATTGAATCAATATGATATTTCAATATATAATGTTAATTTCTCATTAGAACATTTCAATATTATACGTTTTGAAAGTTTACCTATTTTATATTTATATTATAAGAAGGTCAAACAATGAAATTAATTCAGACCTCCACTCCTGTCAAAAAAATTAATTAATTAATTAATTCAGACCTCCACTCCACTAATTAATTAGTTAATCAATAAGGTTGCTCATATTTTTTTTTTAATTTAATATACTGAGTCACGCAACTAAATCAAGAACCAGTCTTATATATTGGCAAGAGCAAGTTTTATTTGATATAAACTCAAGTTTGATTACCGATTCAAAAAAAAATTCATGTTTAATTACTTTGTGAAAAACGACGAACGTCAATAGATGGAAGAAATACCAAAATTTTGTGATAAATTTTATAAATTCTATTTTACCTTTCATTAAAAAAACTTTACTTGGTATATAATTACATTGAATTTGCTTCCAAAAAAAAGGTACATTTAATTTATATTATTATTTGCATAGACGTGTATTTAATTGTCAAATAGAACTTTTTTTTTTTTTTTTGAAACTAGTCAAATAGAACTTAAATCATATTTTACCGTACGCTTTTAACCATAATTTAAATCTTTTTCTAAATTAAATCTTACAAGAACTCTCTCGAAAAAGAAGGAATAATACACTCCAACTGTTAACTTGAGCCCAATCCATTTTTCGGACTGTGACAAAATAAAAGGCTAAAAGCTATTAAATAAAAAAAAATTAAAAATGATATGACACACTTTTGGATCTAATGAAATTACATAGAGGAATGGTAAATCCCAACATAAGAGCGATTAACATATAGTCACCACAATACCGGTTGATACTAAAGAGATTTAAAGGATTAATCCAAACAACATAATAACCATTCAACACTTTAAATGGCTAAAAATCATATCTTTCATGGTCGTACAAAACACATTGAAGTCGATTTTCACTTTATTCGTGAAAAAAGTTGCTCCTAAGGATGTTTGCCTTCAATTTATCTCCAGTACAGCTCGCAAATCCTTTTACAAAGGCTATGTCAGCTGATAGACTCACCCTGTTACAGAACAAACTCATGCTTCTCCTTTCACCCGTGATAAGTTTGTGGGGATATTAGACACTCTGTATATTTTAGGCTTTGTTCATTCAGTTTGGTTGGTTAGTCTGTTTAAAAAGCTTATAGTGTTGTTGGCTTCTGCCTCTCATGTGTATTTCAACAACTCTCATTTGGTAAAAATATTATGAAATTTCTCCTTCTTTTGAATATCATCAATCTTGACCATAATTGCATGGTTTGAGTTTCTCTTTATTTGAAAACACAAAAATGAATAAATTAGATCTTTTCAATTTACTTTTTCTTTTAGACAGATTCTCAATTTAGGTGATGTTTATTAATATTTCAGCCATATGTAGCTACTAGATAATAATAAAAAGAATTATACCAAGTATATTTTACTCAACCACGTGACAGACTAATATATTATAGAGCGTGTAATTAATTTTGAATAAAAATAGCATATAATTAAATTTATATTCTTGCATACCGACGTTATAATTTTTCTTTTTGAAAACTAAATTAAATTAACTAAACTTACTTTCAGTTAACTTAATGTATGCATGGAAAGATTAATGGTGTGTTGTCTTAGTGATTGACTGTATTCCAATTTATCTCTACGGTCATAATACTTTTAAGTAGGGTTTGTGACTCGAGGAATACTTGTCTCTTTATGAATAAGGAAACAAGCTATCATTGGTATCTTTTTATGTCAATTTTTTTTTAACATAACAAAACAAAATTTGTGTGATATCATAAAAGACTTGTCTCTTTATTCATAAGAAGACAAGTATTCCTCTGATTGCTCCCACTCCTAATCTCACAATTCATCAAATTCGGTTGACTATTCAAAATTTAGTTACATAGTTTTGAATTTTACTTGATTGGTATATTATTTTTAAGTTTAATCATTGATAGGTTATTTTTTTAATAACTAAAAAGAACAAAATAAATATGACCAAAATTAAATACGAACAGTTTAACCATAAAATAATGTAAAATAATCTATAACTATGTTATAAGATTTTTTTTGTTAAATTGTAGAAAACCTCCATCAGGTGCTTGTATAAAAAGTGCTCTTTAAAAATTGAGGGTCAAGTGTGTTGTTGATTATCTTGTCTGGTGTTAATTCATTTCAATTCTACGAGTTCGTGTCCGAAAATTGATATTTAACTCTCATATTATTTTAGAGCAGTTAGGCTCTCTAGGTAGGGTTTGCTCGTCTTCCTCCTTCTACCTAAAAAAGTGCTCTTTGAATTTTTTTTTTTTTTTTTTTTGAAGTATTCTTTAAAAAGTTTCAAATTACTCAAACAAAATTTTAAAAAAGAATGGTCATCAAATTTGAATGGAAATTGTTAAAGTTTGATTTAAAAAATTCTTTTAAAAGTTTCAAAAATTCCTTTTAATTTAAAAAAAATGATAAAAATATATTGGTCGATAACTTTTAGATAAAAAGATATTACATTTTTATTTAAATAATGACCTCAGACCTTTTAAAAACTTTAAAAAAATATCCTTACTCATAAATTATTTTTCTTTTTTCTTTATTCATATGTTTTTCCGAGAAAATTAATGAGAATGGATATGTTATTAACCCTTAAATAACAATGTAACCAAACAAATTTCAAAATTCAAAATCCATAATTATAATCATTCTTCATAACTCTTCAAAGATAAAATAATAAAATAAATAAATTGTTGATGAATTTTGAACATAAATGAACATTTTGTTAGTTTGATTTTTTTTTTGTTAGCATGGATCGCCATTTAGGTGGAGAAAGAGGAGTTAGTAGAGACAAAAAAAATACGCCCAATTAAATGGGGAATTGACAATGTATTCTCCCCTCTCATTTCTTTACACTCTGTTTATATTTTATATTTATTTTTAATATATATACATAAAAGTATGAATATCTTCTTAAAAAATTTAATATTGAATTAAAATTTAATTATTATTTATCATTAAAAGTTAACTATTTTTTAATGAGGATTAAAATTTAACTATTTGATAATTTATTAAAAAAATTGATTGAATTGATATTTAAAAAAAATATTAAATGTCTCATTAAATCTAATCTCGACAATTTTTTCATAAAAAATCTCTCCTTTCATCGTTACGAATTTAAGTATGAATTTTGAGTGACGGGATGGGAACGGTAAAGTCATCCCCATCCAATTGACATCTCTAAATATATTAGTTACTAACATGATAAAAAAAGCTAATGACAAAATATCGTACTTTATGTTATTTTTTGGTATAAAAGTTCTTTTTTTTTTAGTTCTTTTTTTTTAATCGTAAAGCATTCATTATTAATAATAATAATAATAAAAGAAAACAAAAAAAAAACCTACTCCAACCAAAAGGGATGCAACCATAAGAGAAAATAAAAATTTATAACCTCTTTATTACAAATGAAAGAACTCAGCGTCAAGGAATAATTTAATATTTTCAACTCAATAAGTTCTTGTTTGTTTATAAATTATAAAGCTTCCTTTATATCACTCGAAAAAAAAAATACTTAAAGATAAAATCTAAAAACTGTTACCCAAATAAGTGGGCGAAAAATGCCACTAATAATCTTTGAATCTCTCTTTGATGAAGAGAATACTTCTTTTAGTAATCATAGACGAATTTTTTTAGTTTTTTTTAATATAAAAAAGTATAATTCTAAAATTATACGTTTAAAAAATTTAGTAAGCAAAATAAAATCAAATTTGAAGTATGTGGACCAAATTGTATAGTATTTAAACCTATATTTAAAGAGCTAATTTGAAAATGTAAACTATGCCAAAACAAGTGGGCAAAAATGCCCCTAAAGAGTGTACATCTTCATTATTACGAACAGAATAGACAACCTAAGCAGAAATTGATAAAATGGAGCCAAAGTTTCAAAAAATGAAATTGAATTATTATGTAGTTCGTGAATAATAATTCAAAGGGAATTTGCTACCAATGACAGGTTTTGGCCCATCTATTTTAATTATAGCACAAATTGTAAATGAATTCATGCATAGCAGATTTTGTATATTCTTTTTCAATTTCCAAGTATACCCTTTTTCTTTTAATTTCCTCTTCAAGCTTCAAGCCTTCCTTCTTCCTCCTCTCTTTGCACAAACTTTCCCGCTCTTCCTTCTTCCTTCTTTCCCATTCTCTCTGCAATTTCTTCTTCCTCTACAAGCTTCAAGTTTTCCTTCTTTCCCATTCTTCTCTACCATTTCTTTGTGCGCTTTCTCTTAATGGGTTTATTGATTGTGAATAATTTAGGGATTTGAAGAAATGGGTTTTGAAGAGAATATGATGAAGAAGAAGTAAATGTGAAAATGGCAGAAATGGAAGGGAGATTTGTGATTTCTTCTCCGATTTCTTCTCCTACAACTCTAGGTGTGCAGATTCACTCCGACCGATAGACTTCTATCAGTTCCACCGATAGACTTCTATCAGTTCCACTGATAGAATAGAATTCTCTACTCATGGGTATTTTTGTCATTTCACAAGCTCTATATAACTTTTTTGCCACCTATAAATAACTTTTAGAATTGTGCTATGGAGGAAATTATTTTGTTTCGTTTTAATATACATGCCAAAACCCCTAATTCAAATAATAGCCACAAATATTTAGTGGCAAATAAATTGAAAATGATGGACGGCGTGGAGAATTCTCGGCCGTTGATATTATCAACTCCTCAGCCTTTTTTGCCATTTTCAAAGTTGAACATCTCGGGTGGCTGTAGCCGTAAAACTTTGAAAATTTTGGTTGCCTCATAAATTATTTTGTGGAACCTTTAGCTTTAGCCATATGATTAATTTAAAAAATAAATAAATAAATAAAAAAGCCCCAAAGGCCAATAATTTAAATTGTCTCTGTTATTGGTCGCATTGAATTCACTGTCCTTTAGTGTGTGTGTGTGTGTATTTTTCCTTTTTTTTTATTTCTATCTCTATATATGGAGATCAGATGTTTTAATCTAATTTTAAAGATGTTGGACTTTTTATTGCATTTAAAAAGAAATGAATAATAAAAAAAACAAAATATCTGTTTGTTCATATAGTTAAATTAACTTATAATTTTAAAATTCCTTTTGTGGTGATAATTTAACATAAAAAGTCAACATATGTAGATGGAAATTCTATTTTTTTTGCATCTGAAGAAAATATATGTTTTAGGGTTTCGAAAAATGTCTTTGAATGGTTTGGAACACTCATTGATTGTGGAAAGTTTTCAAAGGTGAAGACTTATATATTGTATCAATAAAGTTTCTCAACTTTTGATATATATATTCTCTATATGATGAGGTAAAAAGAAACCAATTCTCAAGGAGCAGAAGTCTAGAAAACTTTTAGAATGGAGCAATAAATATATAATATTAACTAGATTTTTTTTTCATCGAACTAAAGTATTATTTTGTTAGATTAAAAAATAATAGGCGAAAGTCATTGTGCCTATGTATTCTAGTCAACTTTCATGTCTGTTTTTTATCTCGACAAATTAAACTTTTTTAAATTTAAGTGATGAAATTATTATAAATTATTTTGAAATTAAAAGTTGAGAAGTTTTTTTTTTCTTTTATTTTTAAATTTTTTTAATGCACAAAAAAGGATGAGTTATCAACATGAACACTAGTTCAACATTGTTACTTGGTTATAAATTTGAATCTTCACCGGCAATTGTCGTAGAACTTGAGTTGACATGCAATTTCGTGCAAATGACTTCTAATAATTTTTATCACTCTAAACCAACTCCTAAATATTTCTAGATTCTACACATGATATTTTATTTTCAGAGATCATTGTTTTTTTATTACAATAAATATGAAGTTGAACAGGTTCTTAAGATAGCTAGTATCATTAATGACACACATGAACATTCATAATCACACTTTTCAAACTTGAAAACTATTTTTTTTTTCTTTTATGTTTGTGAATGCTGGATTAATTCACATGCACTTTGGTTATTTTTACTAAACATACAAATTGATCCAACAACATTTAGATGTCAAACACTCAACGACCGAAACCAAAATTAAAAATCTAGAAAGAAATAGAATACCAACTCAAACCTCAATGACCAAAAACCAAGAGTGTGATAACTTTCCCATATATAACAGTATAGCTTGATAAATTTTTTTTAGTTCAACAATATTTTGAAATTGAAGATTCGAACATGCAACTTTATAGTTACTAAGTTATATAAAGTGACGATAGAATTATACTTTGAGTAGCCATACCACCCGAGCTAAATAGCTAACTATTATGATTTTCAAAGCATTTCTAGTATATTATTCTTTCAAAAAAGAAAAGAAAAACGTGTATCGAACAGCCTAGAAAATAATTATCGTATGGTTTAGTGAAAAAGGAAAGTATCAAAAGGCAGCTAGGAAAGTTCCTTTCTCTTGGCCTCATTTTACGATTGTAAAGTCGATATAGGATTTTGAATTTCTTGTGAACTTTGAAAGATTTTGAAGATTCCTCTAAACACCCAAAAGAAATTCAAGGAAATAGAGAGACAAAGCATATACAATTTTCAGCTGTTACTTTACTTTAATTGTGCTGACTATTTTGGTCCACAAAAATAGCATATAAATTCAAAAGGTTTGCTCTAAACATTCAAAAGGCTTAGGTTCTCTTATTCCAAATTGGTCAAATTGAAAAGTATCAAAAAATTGAAACCATATATATATATTTCTCTGCACTTTCTGTGGGAAGACAATGACTTTCTTCTGTTCTAAAAGATACCTTCGAGAAAAAAGGGAAAAAAAAATAGTATGTAAGGCACATATAATGTGTTTTGATGAGCTTCCAAAAGGTTTCTTTTTTCTTGTATGAACTTGCATTATAAATGTGCCCAAAAAAAAAACTTGCATTATAACCTTAGCAGCCTGACGTAATTTGCCTTTAGCGGTCCAAATTTGATACCAAAAAAAGGGTGTCTTCACCATCTTTAAATCTTCCAAATATTATTTGATTTCAAATTTCCGTAGCATATTTAACCACCCGTTTCTACGGTGCACCTACAAAAAATATCGATATCCTAAGCAATTTGGACTGTCCAACCCAAACCTACAGTTGAATTGGGTAATGATTTTTCTTTCAATTGGATTGGGTTATGATTTTACAATTTTTTGGTTAGGTTGATTTCCAGGTTGAAAATTTTCAGCTCGTTCAACCAAATTCAACCAAGACTAAGAATAATATTAGATATATGTGTAGTATTAATTAATAAGTTAGGTTTCTTAATATATTGGTAATGAACATAAATACCAATACGATGGTAACTTTAGCTTAAGTATAGTATCATGTGTTTTTTTTTGTACATATTTACGAACTATGAATTGAGTTTTAGAGAGAAAATGGAGACTAACACTACCCAAGAATCCAACCAAAAAATATGTAGGTTATGTTTGGTTGGGTTGCATTAGTATAGAGGTGGATTGGACAAATTAAAAGAAGAAATCCTCAAAAGCTCAACCCCCATGGTGCCTTTTATGTGGAAATGACTCGGAATCAATTGATCATCTGTTTCTAGACTTTTTTTATACTTTGTTAATGAAATGATGCCCATGAACACCACTTTGCATCTTGACAGTGTTCAACTTTTGATTTCCTCCTTGTGCTTGAAACTTACTTCAACAAAGACTAGACGGTTTATTTTGATTCGTTTGGTAGGAGAAGAATGCCCGCATCTTCAAAGACGTATCTAAATCCAATCAAGCTCTATGGGAGGATATGATATCTCTAAATTGGAGAACTTTCATAACCTCTCATTGATGTACTTGTAATGATTTTGTTTTACTTGCTTCTTGCAGACTTAATATGTATGAAGTTTGGTATCTTTCTCTAAAAAAAAAAAACCCAACCCAACTCCAATTATCTTTGTACTTGTAATGATCAATTACTCTTCTTCGCGCTTTATGAGGGGACATACATAAAGAAGGGATATCCCCATGATCTTTCTCATTATAAAGAGAGGAAATAAGACTCTTCAAATAATACCCTTTATGTCCATTTAGCCAAAACAACTAAATTATGGGATTTTAAGTTACTAATACCAAAGCCACCCATACTTTTCATTAGAGAAAAATATCTCATTCATCCAAGTGAGATCCTCCCATAGAGTCAATGCCTTCTCAAAGGAAGTCACACAAGATTTTTCAATTGATTTATTACTGGAGCCTTGAAAACAGAGAAGAGGTATGTGGGAAAATTGTTAAGACCGATTATATTAAAATGCGTCTCCACTTTGGATAAATAATCCCCTAAAGGCATGCCTAGATAAGAAATAGATAAACTATTTTTTTTTTAGATTACAACAATTGGAGTGAAGGGACTCGAACCCAAGACTTCTAATCTTTGGACATATACTAGTGATCATGAGACAAACTATTGATCATGAGACTTTGGCTGAAATATGTGGATTGATTTAATCTGAATTGATTTAAAATTTTCTCTAGCAATCTAAACAAATACTCCATAGCAATAACAAACTGAAAAGGACAAAAAACCAACGATATGGCCTCGGGATATCTTGCACTTAAGATTCATCTAGATGTTAACGGTTGTTCTTATCAAAGATCAATAGTTTGAGAGAGTTGCCTATGAAAGAATTAGATTGTTTTCTTATAAAATTCTGCTAATACTTTCTTTGAAGGTATTGACATAAGATTCATAACTTATACATATAATCTATATTTTTGCTATTTTCTTTATATGTTCTTACCTAAAAAGCTTTATGAAGTATCATCTTTCTAAAAATTTAATACATCATCTTCTTGATCTAAGTAATTTGTTTTCATGAATAGATTTTAGGTTATATATGTGTTATTCTAGTTTTAAGTTGGTCATGAGGGTTTAACCAATCATATCCCAAAAAAAAAGACTTAAAACACCAAAACCTAATCTTAAAAAAATTGTATGAGAACAAAAAGATCAAATACATTCTTTTGCATCAACTTGGGACATAGTTCAGTACTATTTTGTATAGACAAGAAGAAACAATATTGTACTAGCATAATCTTATACAATGCCTACAAGACAACATATATAATTGTATTGGGGCATTGGCAAAGAACAAAATGTACTAATAAGATTCATACTTTTTTGGATAAATTACCTAGATATTGTTGTATATTATTGTACCCAACTAGTTGGTCAATTATATATGAAAGAGCTGCAATAAATTATTATATGAAAAAGTTGGCAAAGTCATACACGAGTAACTACAAAATGAGAAGTGTGATATTTCCTAATTGAGAATCATCATTTTCTTGGAATAATGTCAAGAATTTGGTCAATGAAATTCAATAGGGAGTATCTACGTTATATCAATGGGAAAATGCTAATAATTTGGATGTATTTGCACAAGTACACTCAAATACAATAAATCCCTTCCATTTGCATGCTTTTAATGAAGTATTTCTTTCTAAATAAATATAAAAGATAAATTCCCTTTTCTCCTAATTTTTTGGAGTCATCTAATTATGTATGATTTCTAGATTCAAAGTTGTGGCTGGTAGTTCATTATTTCCTTCCAAATTAAGTAGCGGATATAATAACATGAATCAAATTTTATAACATTAAAGTGACACAATCAACCCAAAAATGACGCTGGTGTTCTGAAATTGGATAGAGAATGAAAATAAGCAATTAAAGCATCAACAAGGGAACCGTTTGGTCCAATATAACCTGATGCTACATCCTAGAGACAAAGTCATTGGTGTCTCAGATATATGGGAATGAAGCTCGAACTCCCCCCAACATCAAAAAAATAACAACAAAAGAAAATTTTATTTTAAAAGAAAACAGAAGATAAAAAACAAATGACACGACGAAATAAGACTAACAGCGACGTCAAAATACAAACAGGTGAAAGAAGTATAATTAAAATTGTACAAAATTTAGCAAGCGAAGATTAGCAAACTATTCCGTACCAACATAATGATCTATTCTTTTCGTTTTTTTCTGAAAAAGAACATAGTGATCTATTCTATGGATTAAGGATCATTAATAGACCATATTCAGCTAAAGGGTGCCCTAGCAGGAAGATACACCTACCCTTTTAGGGTTTAGAAGAAGCACACCTGAATTAATGACTATGCAATAACTCCACTGCTGCTGCCACCACTCCCTTTCCTTCTGCAGAAATGTCAAACCCCGGCTCTACAATCTTCCTCTTCAAAAGCTTGTCGAGTTCCCCCCGCAATTTCTGAGGAAAGGGGGAAAAAAAAGAAGAAGAAATAACAAGTGTATTAAGTGTTCTGAAGGAAGAAAGACTGCAATTAGAACAAAACCATCCTGAGTTAGCCTAGCAATCAAGAAGAGCGATGGAGAACTAAGGGGTGATGTGTGTCCGTGAGAATAATCGAGATGTGCCTCTAGACAATCATGGACATCATGATAAAATAGAAAACTGCACTTTAAGGGCCAAACAGTTACCTTTATTAAATCTAAAACACTCTTTGTTGCAGAGAAATGGAGGTAGCCACCAAGCATTTCAATGCCGTCTCCAGTTTTGCTGGGTATAAGATTACCGCCAAACAACAACAAGGCGTAATCGGATATATTGGTAGAGTCTCTAATGTATATGCTACTTGTTTTGACCTTCTCACTGTAAACCATGTAAGGCAGAGGGAATAGATGAACCCCTGCATTGACAGATCCTGGATGAATGTCCACTTTCCCAACCTCCTTGGTGTAGAAAGCTGTCCTCTTTCCTCTTCTTTTACATTGCACAACATTAGGATATAGCCCAGCACAAAGCACTGCAGAAACCATCTCCAAATCGTGGCTGTATTGGTTGTATGCCTGCAAAACCAGTGCCATTTATGTTATTAGCCTAGAAATGCTCGATAACAAAGCGAGACAGGAATGGAAACCAAAGGCAACAAATGAGATAGATGAGGTAAAGAAAAATGAATGCATGTCAAATTAAAGAATTAATGAGAAAATCAAGTACTTTTTCACAACAATGGAAAACTGGCAAAATCCAATGAAGGACGACACATGATAAAAATGTGAAACAAAAACCAGCTATCAAGGAGGAAAATATCAAGTTCCAAAATAAACTTCAATGAGATCAAAACTTGAGGATTGGATACAAGATAGAACAAGATCTATGCCTTTTACTCAGTTGCAGAATTGTATAACAAATCTCCAAGCATTCAAGTGGCTAAATTCCTTCTCTTTTCAGTCTAATTCTTCTGCATCTACGCTCTCTCTCTCCGTGTTTTTTTTATAAATTGGAAACATCAGAGGGCATTTGATGGGTAACAAAAGGGCTACAAAGCCATGAATTACAAATTGCAGTCCCACGGGCACTAACTGCACAAGCTTGCTATTAAGAATATGAAATGGGTAACAAAAGAGCATTTCATTGTGTCTACGCCCTGTGTTAACTGCATATGCTTGCTATTAATCAACAGCTAACCCATTAAGTTCTTTACTGCTAGGCAGATATCAATATATATGGTTGTGCCAACTAGTGGCTAGCTTACTACCTTCGGTCCACATGAGGGTGAAGTGTAGGCAATGTATATATTTACCAAATACCAAATGCATGAGTGTTGTTAAATTGTGAAGTTCACTGCACTTCGAATTTTTTTTTTTTTTGTTATGTTTCAAAAAACGTGATGAAGTAGTACGTCAAAACAATTCATTATAATGAATAATTGATGCGCTGTTGCAGTTGTTGATTTTGAAGGAACCCAACATAAGTTTGACAGAAAGCTTACACTTGGACCCCTGGACTTATTCACAAAACCAATATCAGATAATAAGTCTAGAAACTGCATTCTCATGTCATCCATCATCTTCAAGGTTACTGGAGATAAAAAGTTATCCCAACAAAACGATCTTTCAGTTCCATTTCTTTTTGCATCCTTCCACCCTTCAAACGCCTTAAGAAGAGCAACGTGGTCACTGCATTATGAAGTTTTTAACTCCAATTTTAGCAATCAAACAAATGAAATCTCAAACATAAAAAAATTGAAATCCCCCGGGGTTGTGGTGAGTTATAGATTTTATTAGAAGAATATAAAGCTGTTTTGAATCAACACCAAACATTATCACCTGCAAGAATCACCAGCGAATGACTTCTTCGCATCATTTGCTTCCTCTTTCCTATTTAATGGCAAAATAAACGGATCGCGGTGAGCCAGAGCAGCAGCAATGGTCAAGGCAGGATTCAGACATTGAAATATAGAACCCATGAGAAGCATCTTCCCTATATTTGGGTCCAGAGGTAGAGTGCAAAGAAGACGACCTGAAACATAGCTTGGAAGATTAGTGATCATAATTCAATATTCAACAAGAATAAAAAGAAAAACCATCATTATGTACCAAGTGGTGTAAGCTCCTCCACATCATCTAAAGCGCCAATTGTTTTGAGAAGTTCAATGGCATTTTGGACAGCAAGAGGGTCTGGTGGTTGCAATGCTTGAGCTAAAAATAATCCAACAGTTCCTAGCTGCAAACTTTTGATATGCAGACAAAGTTCTTGTAATGGAGTTCTCAGAATTTCAGGTAACTGATACTGAAGCATTGCATCATGGATAATTTTTGGATAGATTCTATAACAAACACCAGGTTGCACACGTCCAGCACGACCTCGCCTCTGAAAATTTTGCAATCAACTCATGAAAAAAGCAATTTGTAAATCAAACAACCTAGGAGCATTCAATTTGGTTGTCACAAGTTTATATTTCTAAAGTTCTTCCATTTGTCTACTTAGCAGCCAGGGGCCCAGGGGCCAGGATATACATATACTTGCAGGAGAGGGTTTCCTTTAAAGGTCTTTTGATTTTCTTTTGGGGATAATTTTTTCCCCTTTTAAGCTTGTTCTCTTTAGCTGCCTTGTTACTGGCACCAAGGGTAGGATGGGAATATTAGTATATTATATGTAAGGGTAGAATAGTAATTAGCATTTAAGGGTTTTACTATATATAGGAGTCTTAGGATATTTGAAAAAGTAGGAATAATTTGGTATTGGTTGTTTTGCTCAAGACATTGGGAGAGAGTTGGCCTCTCGAAAGGCTACAGTGTGGTATTGTAACTTCGTTTTATCCGTCGTTTTACTTATTATCTTAATATATTGTGTTCTATTGTTTTATATTTTCGGTGTTAGTTCTATTGTGCTTGTTAAGGCTATTGGTGTATTATCACAGGCATTCTTTGTAATTGCATTGCATCAATACTAATGAAAGTTTTTCTTCTGGCTTCAGTGAAAGGTGCCACAAATTTCAATTTATCATTATAAAAAAGGAATACCTGGTGCGCTGAAGCCTTGGAAATCCATGATGGTAGCAGACAAGCAAGTTTGTTTAGAGCATCATAACTTGTCTCCTTTGCTTTTCCACAATCTATGACATAGACAACGTCATCTATGGTAATACTGCTCTCAGCAATATTAGTTGCCAGCACAATTTTTCTACGAGAATGGACAAATATGGATCAAAAGAAGGAACATTTAGCAACAAATCAAGAATAATTCGACACATATCCATTATAAGGGAAAAAATGGGTTTTGTGAGTTTCCTGAGTAACTAAAAATTCCTTTAACTTGGTTACTTCAAGTTGGAAGAAGGCCCTTCTTAACTTCCATGTGGATATCTTTCGTAAAAAACTTTGAGAAAAGTTCACTAGCTTTAGTTTTTTAAAGGATCGAATTTCTTGTAATATAAACTAATTTAAATGGAGTAATAGTTAGTCCCCTTGTTTTTTTTTCTCGTATCAGTATTCACATTTCTATTGTATTTTATCATGAGAAAAAGATAAAATATAAAATAAATGAATTTGGCGCTATGTTCATGAATCACCAAATTCCCTTTGGCAGAATCTCAGTGATGCCACATACTATGGACATTTAGTGGGGGACTACTGATGCCACATACTATGGACATTTAGTGGGGGACAATTGGCCACAAGTTGTCACATAAGCATCTGAATCTCATAAATCTCCGTGGGGTTTATTAGCATTTCTTGTGTTTTTTTATAACTGGACTTGCTTACGCTAACCTTGACCATTCTTTTTTTTTTATATAAGAAACAATAACTTTCATTGATGAATGAAAAGTTACAAAAGAACAGTTCAATAGCAATTACGAAAAACTTTTCCAATGGGACAACAATGTAGTAAAGCAATAATCCTTAAAAGGTTGTTTAGTAGCCCATGTAAGCGCAAGAACCGTGATGGATTCGATAATGCAACATTTCTCATGATCCTTCTCATCAAAGAGCTTAGAGTTCCTTCTTCTCCAGACTGTCCACCAGAATGCAATCATAAAGAATTTCCACAGAATCTTTTTCTCTTCTTTGAAGGGATGGCCACTAATAGCATAGTGAATGATATCTTGTATATTGCCAGGTCTAGTCATCTCCCAATTGAAAGTATTGAGAAGATAATCCCATATACAGTTTGCCACTTTACATTGACTAAAGAGGTGATAATGATTCTCATGGCTCTCATATCAAAGGAAACAACCATTGGGAGAAATAGCAAGAGCAGGAGCCTTGGTTTGAAGCCTGTCACTCGTGTTGAGAATACCATGGCTAAGTTTCCATGTAAAGAACCTCGACCATTCTCAGAAGATGTCTAATCCTACTATATTTGGTTGTCCAAGAAAACTCGTAGGAAATTCATTCCAATGAGAACAACTAACTTGATGTTTGGGATTTGATGGCTAGTCAGTCGGGGGTGATTGGATTTTGGAGTTGATGAGAGGAGAGGAAGAGGAAGTGGAAGGTATGAAGTACTTGTTTGGAGATTGGTGTTTTGGAGGAGATGTTTGGGGATTCGTGTTTAGAGGGAGATGTTTATTTATATTAATTTTTTTATTGCAATCATTGCATATTTATCAATTTATAAATTTAATATATTTTATTTTATATCATAAGGTTGAGAATTAGATGAGGTTTGATATAACATTTTATAGGATTTGATAATAAGTTTGATGGGATGTTGGAGGGGCCGAAGAGAAGTTGAGAAGGAGTTGTGATGTACTAAAAACAAACAAGGGATTGAGGAGGGGTTGAGGAAGAGTTGAGAAGGAATTGTAATGTACTAAATACAAATAAGGGGTTGGGAAATCTCAACTTCTTCCCCTTCCTGCTCAACCCCAAAATCCAATCACCTCATAGGCATATTGGTGTATGTCTTGCTATGGCACAATGGACAAATTCCTCGCTACATTATGGTCACTACTTATCCTAGCCTATGTAGAGTTTCTAAGCAGTATAACATAAGTATGGAACAATACAAATCCAGCTTGTGACCTACAATAACGACGTAATATGACAGACTTAGAAATAATGGGCTTCTTTTTCACTTTACTATCACAGTTTACATTCTCCAACTCTCCTGACACTTGGATTTGGCCTTCGTAAAATTCTGGTAGTTTTTTCCTCTATCATTTGTGTGATATCTTCTTTCAAGGCATACCTCTTTCCTCAACGATCAACAGCCTCTTGATATACAAAACCGTAGAAATCAAACCCATTTCCTAAAGATGATGCATTTCCTAGACCTCTTAGAACTCATGGTGTCGCTCTTCCATGCCAAAAGATGATGAGTTGTTTCTGTATGTTAGGTGATTTGCTATTGGCTAGCATGTTATGTGCTTTAATTGTTCGACTGCATACATACATTATTGAACTATACTGCTTTCTAATGAATTCTGAGTATGTTGTGAATTTGAAATGTTAAGTATGATGAGTTTTTTAGTGTGGTTTTGATAAGTACGATGAGTTGTTGTGATAAGCATGATAGTTTTTTCCTAGCATAACTTTTGTGTGGTGAACGGTCTGCATAATTGTTGGGCATAATTTTTTTTTGTTTTTTTTGATAAGAAACAATGATAATAGGCAAAGTTACAAAGTAGGGCAGTTGATAAAACAATGCCAATTAGCAATCAAAAACCCAAGACTATAGTTACAAAAAGGATGATGGATCTTGCACCAAAACAAAGCAAGATGAGTGATAGAGTCAATAAGAGAGTTGTGAGAGGACTCCTTATCTTTAAATATCGAGTCGTTAAAAAAAAAAAAAACAAGAACACCAATGAATATTTTGGAACCTTGGTTTTTGTAGTGATGGACGAGATAGCTTTGAGTCAAAGAATTGTTGCATGTTCTCGATCCGTTTGTCCTTACACAGAAGGATGATTCTTGGCATGGGCTACCTTGTAATAATGGTAAATTCTCCACCAAATCACTTCCAAGTGATATGAAGGCTACAAATAAAATAATTGGAGGAAGGGTATTTGAAAGGACAAATACCCAAAAAAGGCTTAAGTTCTTTTTGTGGGAGCTCGACCATAATGCCTAGTTGGTGCTTCTTATGTAAATGCAGTGCAAAAACACAAGATCGTTTGTTTGCCCATTGCTCTTTTTTAAAAACAATTTGGTACATAATGTGTAGCTTCTTTGGTGTAGACTTGACTCTTCCACAAGACATTAAAGACCCTTCTTACATTGGTTTTATTGAAACACCCTTCTAGGAAGAAAATGCTAAGTTTGGGAAAGTTTAGTGATAGATACAATTGTTTTTTATTAAAAAAAATAATGATAACAACAGATAGAATTCATGTATTCAAGTGAGATCGTGTGAAAAGGGCGTTGTGTGTTTACGAAGGATAGTAGGATGAATATCATTATTGTCATTAAAATTAAAATGTACCTTAACCTATCGATTGATTGATGATTTAGCAAGATGGTATCAGAATAGACAGTCATGGGTTTAAACCTCTGAAATCATTTCCTCCCATATTAATATGGCTTTGAATCATTTCCTCCCCAATTAATAGTGGAAAACTCTCATATTAATATTGATTTCCACTGATCAGTGTTGGTGTTGGTCATTTTTCAAATTTGCAAGCTCGTAAATGAGTGAGAATGTTAAAATGTTGATCTAGTTAAAATTTATCTCGAACCTATAAACTTAACCTTTTGGGTAGATTGGTAACTTAACATGGTTTAACAAATATAAGTGCACCTTGAATAAAAATAATTTTTTATAAACAAGGGTAACCACGTCTGTCCTTAGGCCAGGCACCACCTTAAGTAAAAATGGTTGATATGTCACTAGTGGATTAAGAGAGCCATCAAGACCTAAAATATCTCAAGCATCGGATTAGAAAAGTAAGTGTTTGGGCGCCTAGGAAAAAGTCATTGCATTGTTATCATCAAAAACATATCGTTGCTTGCTAAATGGCACTGGCGCTATGAGACTGAAACTGATGCATTATGGCGCTTGGTGATGATACACAAATATAGGGGAGATATCGAAGACAAGAGGCATGGGGGGTTTTCTCTTAAGGATGCAAAAGGGCCTTGGAAAATCATTGCTAAATATCGTAGTCTTATATACAACAACGTCCACTATAAATTGGGGAAACCAAATATTATTCTGGGAGGACAAATGGAGGGGTGACAATGCTTTTCGAAATCGTTTTCCTCTCATTTATCAGCTTGCTCTGAATAAAAAGAGAAAGTATCCAATATCATCAACTATAACACTACAATTTGGGTTATTCCTCTCAGAAGAAACATGAACGATGAGGAAGCGGATGAATGGGCAACTTTTTGTTCTGTTATGGATCAAATTGAACTAAAAGATGATGATGATGATGATGATGCATGGGTTTGGCCCTTTGAAGAAACTGGGTTATTCACAACCAGCTCTTTGTACAAAAAAATTTCTACTAATCAGATCAACCGTGAGTTGTACAAAAGAATGTGGAAAGGACCTCAATCGAAGAAGGTTAAATTCTTTATATGGGAGTTAAGCAAGGGCGCAATCAATACCAATGACATTATCCAAAAGAAATGTGTCAAGACAGCCCTTCAACCGTCAGTTAGCATCATGTGTTGCTCGATCTAGAATCGCAATATCATTTATTCGTGAACTGCTGTTATTCTTCCAGTTTTTGGGCCCATGTTCTATCTGCTTTTAGTTGGTCTACTCCCTTGCCTAACTAGTCTTCTGATCTGATTTCTTATCTATTAATGGGACATCCATTCAAAGGGGATATTGAAACATTTTGGCTCAGCATTTTTTGGAGTACTTGGAAAGAAAGAAATGGCAGACTCTTTAATATGGAGCACACAAACAAGGATTATCCAGCCCTCTTTGAATCCATTATATACTTGCCTTGTATTGGTGTCACTCTATTCCCCTTTTTGTTGCTATGATTTAAACCACATTAATATCTCAGTGGCATAGTCTCTTATAATATGTTTTGATAGGCGATAACCTTTCAAATATCAATAAACGTTTTTGTTTCCTATCAAAAAAAAATTAAATCATGAATGACTTGTGAGTAAAAATGTTAAGGGAATATGCAACAGTTCCAAACCTTGGGTACAAATGATCAAATGTCAAACAATGAGAAGACAGCTGAAATGCTCTACACTGACGGGGTTTCCCTAAAACACAAAACGACACAGAAAGAACAGAAGAAAACAGAGGAATGGATCGTGAAGAAAGCAAAGCATACAAAATCTAAGAATTGGAACGGCAAGATGACCCTGGCATGCAGACCCAAGGAGAAAACAGTTAAAAGGGAAGGGACACTGCACAATATCAACAATCTCAACAAATCACCAATGAAAGAATGGATCGATCCAACTGTTTTTTATCAGAGAGATTCTGTGGAACATTGGCGAGACCCCTTCATGATAGCAGAGTGTTCACAGACGTGACCAATCGTGGTTCAACCAGATAGTACCATCGGAGAACAGAGCATGTCACTGCCGGACAACCTATCTCCGACGAACTCGGTGAATAGTATTTCGTATACCAATGACTTACACAAGGTCTCTGACCCATCTTTGCAGCCGAAAGATTGTCATTGTACAACATTGGTCTCCGCTCAATCAGACCCTCTCACTTCTATGTGCGGCCCATGGTACAACATAGCTTTATTCTTAAGTCCATATCTTTATCCAATCTTCTTTTCACCCCAACCACAGGTTTTAACCCCCCGTCAAATTCATCCCCTGCCTCCAACCTTCCTAAACCCTTTCACCTCAACTCAAACATCAAGCTACTGATAACTCTCAAGAATTGAGAGTTAAAGTAACTTAAGAGAATACATTTTTATAAGAATTTGCTATTATTTAATTAATTTAATATTGGATTTCGTCCCAACATGCTTTAATATCGCTTAAACGAAACATCCTTTAGATTTCTGATTAGGATGCATTTTCTGGGTTCGCTGCAGCAAAATATGCTTGAATGTGTGTGAATTGTATGTTTTGTAAAGAATTGATGCTTTATAGTTTGTCTGCAGCATTCCTGATGGAGCGAAGCGAAATTCCCACTTGAAAGTGTTCGCCAAAGCGAATATCAGCCCAGCCAAGCACGCCCTGAAGAGATTTAACACAGTAACGGAGCTTAAAGAGGTTACCAATTGCTTCGCCAAAGCGAAGCCACCAACGAAAGAAGATGTTGTAAAGTTAGCGAAGCCAAGATGCTCTGACAACCGACAATGTGGATCGTGGAGCAGAAATGTCAGATAAAGTAATCCTTCGTCTGAAAAGCAATCGAAGAGCAGTCCAACATTGTCAGGATCGTGAAGCAGGCTTTGTCGCTTGGAGTTGGAGTATAAATAGAGTTGTTCACCTTCAGAGCAAAATATCACCCAATTTTGGGTCGGTCACCCATTTTGGGGCCGATCACCCATTCGGGGTCGATCACCATTCCGTCGAGCATTTTCGATCACCACTTCCTTAGTTTTTAGCTTAGCTTAGCCGTAGTTTAGTTTTATTGCTTTCATCTACTTCTATTTAGTGTAGTTTCAACGAACCTTGTTCCTTGCTGTTTTTAATGAAGATTTTCTATTGCTTTTACTTCGTTTTACTTTTATTTATCGACATGAGCAGCTAAATCTATAATTGGAAGGAAATAGGCAAATAGGAGTATTTCACCTAAGCGAATCTTTGGCGAGATGATAAACTATTATGCATGTTGTGTTAATTCGAAATGCACTCCGTTTGATCCACTGTGTGTATGTCTTTATTTCGCTTCGTGAGAATAGACATAGAGCGATCTTGCATGTATAACATTAGGCTCGCAAAGTTTACTTAGAGATGAGTTTACTTGCATCTAAATTGAATGCTTAGAGATAAGGTTCGCCTAATGCTGTGTCGCTTCGCCTTAGCAGTGTTTGTGTTCGAGAGAACCAAACCAAGAGCTCGAGAGAGCCAAACTCTAAAACTCGAGAGAGTAAAAGAGAAAGCTATCAGTTGTTGCTTGTTTGCTGTAATTAATTTCGCTTAAGCGAAACTCTCCGAAATGTCTTATTCCCTTCTGATGTATTTCATCAGTTCGATTTATCTTTAATTTACTTCGCCACAATAATTTCCCCCGTTACCCTGACTCTCGATTTCGCTTAAGCATGACACTAATAACTATTCCCTGTGAAGATGACCTTTACTTACTTTAAAACTTGCTGCAACAAAGACTGTGTACACTTGCACAACCTTTGGGCATCACACACACACATTTCGCTTAATCAGAAGTAGAGACTTCGCTGCGGCGAAGTCCTAAACAAGCCACGTCATCATTCTTCTTATTTATAATTTTTTAATTAAATTTGTGTGTTGAGATCCGCCACGACATCATTATCAATAAAAAAATCAACCTTCTTTGTCCCTGGAACTAAATTTACCACCAACCTTGATACTCAACCACACCCCTTTTCTGACTATCCTACCACCCCACCTTTCCCCATCACAGACCCAGCGCAACTTCAAATTTCTTACCCTCCAACCCACCCACCCACGGATAAAGCAAAATATTATTACCGAAAGCGGCACATCATACTCGATCCATATATACACCCATCAGAGTATTTTGGAGATTATCATTGCATGGCTGAAAACATTGGGCTTAGGCATCCTTCCTCTTCCCACGAAGGTCACAAAACAAATGAAAGAGTCACGCAAGAAGGATAATCAATTTCGGGAGGTATGTAAGCATATTTCATCCATCAATTGTGGTATTGATGGAACTTCTATGGGTGGGTCGTATTACTCTACATGAAGATTCTATCCTGGAACGTTAGAGGTCTCGGCTGCAAAGACAAAAGAGCTATGGTCAAAAGCCTGATTATCAAACACAATCCCACTTTGGTGATTATACAAGAAACTAAGGCTCATTTGGTTGACAGAATATTCATTAAATCTATTTGGAGTGCTAGATATGTGGCATGGTCCACCCTTGAAGCTGTTGGATCTGCTCAAGGAATCATTATTATGTGGATGTTAGGTATCCGTCTCTTCCATGCACAGAAATAGGAACACAAATACCCAAAAATGATACCAGAAGTAGGAATTTACTGATATTCAAAATGTACTAGTTCCAGAGAGTCTAGGAAAAACAAAATACACTCCAACGTCTTAGAATTCACAAAATGAAGATATAGCTAAGCAGAAATAAAGATAACTTCCGGTGGATTCGAGAGTACCGGTGACCCTCCTTGTCTAAGCTGCAGCTCCAGCCTCTACTTTCTTCACGCCCCTTCTCCAACATCTTCTTTCTATTTAAACCCCTTTCCACGCATACCCTAACCGACTCGTACGGCCCCTTTTTAATGGTCTACTCCACTGCCTGATCCTTGTCCCTGTTCAATACCCTTTTAACCCCTCCTTGTATATGTATGTATAATTGGTGGGGACACACTATCCTTCATAATCTCCTCTCTATTCCTTCTAGTGTAAGTGTGATTAATTGAGGGCCTAACAGTGGAATGAACCAGCCTTCAATGTGACTAATATCAAGAAAGGTACTTATTCTCTCACTTGCACTATTACCATGGCTGATGGTTTCTCTTTCAGGATCACGAGTATTTATGGACCATCAAACACGAATCCATCTCCAATGTTTTGGGAAGAACTTGATAAACTAGCTGATGATTGTAAAGGACCATGGATCATGGGAGGTGATTTTAATGCAACACGATGGGCACATGATAGATCTGTACAGAGAAGGCCTACAGCTGATATGCAAAGCTTTAATAATTTTATCCAGAAATTCTCGCTGGTTGATATCCCTCTATCCAATGGGATATTCACATGGCCTGACTTTAGAACTCCTCTAACGCTATCCAGGTTGGACAGATTTTTTATTACAGAGGAATTTCGGTTGCACTTCAAAGATCTGGTGGCTACTCGACTTGAAAGGCCTACGTTTGACCATTTTCTCTTCCAGCTCAAATTAGGAGACTATAATTGGGGCCCACGCCCTTCAGATTCCACAATATGTGGTTACAACACAAGGATTTCCTTCACATGTTGGAATATTGGTGGCTTAATTCACCCATGAGAGGTTGGCCTGGTCACAGTATCATACAAAAATTGAAGGCTTTCAAGCTTGTGGTCAAGGAATGGAACAAGACGGTGTTTAGGAACATTGTTGACAAGAAGAATCAGCTTACCATGGAATTAGCCATACTGGATAACATTGAAGAGACATGCTTGCTATCAATGGTTCAAGTTCAATAGAGGTCCTCTATCAAATCCCAGCTAATAGCCATAACAGTTAGAGAGGAAACCCTTTAGAGACGATCTTATAAGTCATTATGGTTAGAACATGGAGATGTGAATTCTAAACTCTTCCACAGAATAGTGGCTGCTAGACGAAGAAAGAACTCTATTATTGAATTATTATCCAGTAATGGCACTAGCCTCTACAATGATTTCGAGATCAAAGGAGAATTTCTATCCTTCTACAAGAAATTATTCAGTAAACAGACAGGTATTCGAACTTTGCCTGTTCTACACGATTGGTCACCTATTACCACCGAACAAGCTTCTACATTGGAGGTTCCCTTCACAGAAATGAAAATATGGGAGGTTGTTAAAGAATTGGGAACCAACAAAACACCAAGACCTAATGGTTTCACAGCCAAATTCTATAAAAAGTCATGGAACATTCTCAAATTTGATATACTAAGAGTGTTCCACGAATTTTTCAAGAATGGTATTATTAACGCCAGCTTAAATGAGACCTACATTTGTTTGATCCCGAAGAAAGTTGACGCCAAAACTGTGACTACATACCAATTAGCCTCGTCTCTTGTATGTATAAAATTATTGCAAGAGTTCTATCTTGAAGGCTTAAGAAAGTCCTTCCCAATACCATTACTGATTATCAATCTGCTTTGGTGGAAAAGAGACAAATCCTCGACGCTATTCTTATTGCAAATGAAACCATTGATGAGTGGAGTAGAAAACATAAGGAAGGTATTGTGATCAAATTCGATATCGAAAAAGCCTTTGACACGTTTGATGGGGATTTTTTGGATGAATTGCTTCGTATTAAAGGTTTTGGGCCCATATGGAGGAAGTGGATTCGAGGTTGCATTTCTTCTCCTAATTATTCTATCATTATCCATGGTAGACCTAGAGGCAAGATCCGAGCAACTTGAGGGCTTCGACAAGGTGACCCACTTTCACCATTTCTGTTCATTATTGTTGAAGACTGTCTCAGCAAAACGATACAATGCGCTGAATTAGAGAACAAAATCTGTGGTTTTAATGTGGGCAGCTTATGTATCTCTCATCTACAGTTTGCTAATGATACTCTTCTCTTCTCCATTCATAATGACAAGGCCATTGATGAACTACTCAAGACTGGGACCAACTTTGAAGCTCTATCGAGCCTTAGAATTAATGTTAACAAGTCTAAACTGTTAGGTATCAATATGGATGAGATTGTGATGACAAACATTGCTTATAAAATCAGATGTAAATTGGGCACTTGGCCTTCGACCTATCTGGGCCTTCCCCTTCACGACAAACCGAAAACCCAATTATTCTTGAGAACATTGATTGAGAAAGTGAAGAAGAAAATTTCCTCCTAGAATCATACTCACATCTCAAAAGGTGGAAAACTCACTCTCATTCAAGCAACATTGCCTAATTTACCCACCTATTATATGTCCATTTACAAGATGCCCTCCAAATGTTGCCAATAAACTGGAGAAATTGATAACAGATTTTTTTCTGTGGAAAGGGAAGAAAGGGACCAAAGGTCTACACTTGATTAAATGGGAATCCATTACTCTCCCCACAGAATATGGAGGCATTGGCATCTACAATTTGAAAAGGAGAAATGAGGCCCTGTTAGCCAAATGGATTTGGAGGTACATGTGCGAACATCATGCCCTTTGGAGAAGAATTATTGACACTAAGTATGGTGGGAATCCTTCATCTAATCAACCGAGAACCAAATCCAACTGCTCGACCAGAGGCCCATGGAAATACATTCTAAACTATGCCTCCCTTATAAACGACCGAACGATTATCAAGGTCAAGGATGGAGCCAACACATCTTTTTGGAAAGAAGCCCGGCTGAATGGCTCTCCTCTCTGTATACAATTTCCTTTGTTATCTGGCCTTACCAAAAAGAAATTCTTGACGGTGAAGGATGCATGGAAGAGCCCTCAAAATTCATGGGACTTGGCTTTTAGGCGAAATTTGAAAGAGGCCGAGATCACAGAATTTTCTCTTTTGAGCTCTATGCTTGAAGACATTCATCTCACAAAAGGAAAAGGCGTGTGCACTTGGCAACCCGACCAGTGGAGGGATTCTCTGTAAAATCATTATTAAGAAACCTATTTTGCTCCCTTGACTCTCCTCCTCCAAGAATTTTTTAAGCTATTTGGAGAGACAAAATCCCTAAAAAGATCAAATTCTTTTTATGGGAACTTAGCCATGGAGCTATTTCCACAAATGAAAAGAATCAAAAGAAGATGCCGCTTCTTCATATGTCGCCACAATGGTGCTCTTTATGTCAAAAAGATGTCGAAACTCAAGCTCATTTGATGGTTATGTTAAGACACTAATATCTTAACAAGCACAATAGAACTAAAATTGAAAAGATGATAAACGGATCACACGAGAACACTATACTGATAATAGATAGAGGTTACAATACCGTACTCTTAGCCTTTCGAGAGGGCCAAGTCTCTCCCAAGTCTTTTGCAAGACAATACCAAAATATTTCCCTTCCCTAGGACTCCTATTTATAATAAAATCCTTACATGCTAATTACTATTCTACCCTTACATATAATATACCCATCTTACCCTTAGTACTCTATCATATCCCCCATCGTGAAATACACCTTGTCCCCAAGGTGTGGGTTATACAACACATTACAAAAAAAAACTACCCATTGCACAACAAATTAAAATGCAGATTTTTTTTTTTTTTACAACTTACCCCAACAAAATAACAAAGAATAATAATAATAACACCCCCTTTTTTTAAATGGCTCCCAAAACCACATCCTTCTTGCACAAGATAAGCATCTTGTCGCATCACCACTTCATTAATGCAGCCACATTTCTTTCCCATCAACAAAAATGTCACATTTTCAATTTCCATAAAAAAATCACTTCTCCCATTAATGCTCACACATGGGCTCCCCTTTTCCCCTCCTTTCTTTACCAAATACCCTTTTTTTTTCTTTTTTTTCTTTTTTTTTCCAGACTTCCTTCAAACATTTCTTCTTTCTTTTTCCTTTCTTCTCCACTTCTCATACTCACCATTTTTTTTTCAGACTTCCATCTTCTTCTTAAACATTTCTTCTTCCTTCTTTTCCAGGCTTTCTTCTCCATTACTAACTCATGACTCTTATACTCCGACCACAAACAATGTCTACTATTTTGCTTCATCTCTGACCACCATTTCTTCACGGCTTCGTTTTCAATCGCCCGACATGGTCTCCCTCGTTTTCTTCTTCTCTTTCGAACTTTTTTCTTTGGTTGTACATTCCTTCGTCGCCATTTTCTTACCCGACGCTTGAATGTCCTCTTCTTCTGTTGCCAACTCTTGTTGGGTGGTACACGATCAAACTTCTCTTTTCTTCTTCCATATTTCTCGTTGCTCTTCTTCCAACCCTTTTTGTTTTTGCACACTTTGTTTATGTGCTTCTCTTGGTCTTTGTCTCTGTTGGATACTTGTTGGACAGATTTGTTGCTCATTGTTGTTCTTGTTGGTTTGTCTTCTTCTTTTTCTTTGTTTAGTTCCTTTTGCCATCTTTTTTTCCTTCAGTTGGCTACAAATCTCCAACTGCTTTTGCATTTTCTCTAAATTTTCTTGGATCACCTTCATAGCTTGTTTCATTTCTTCCCACTTTTGCATTTGTTTGGTCGTCGAGGCAAGTAACTCCATCAAGATTTCTTCACGATCCATCGCTTGAACTCTTACCCTAGGAAGAACCCGCTCTGATACCAATTTGTTAAGACACTAATATCTTAACAAGCACAATAGAACTAAAATTGAAAAGATGATAAACAGAACACACGAGAACACTATATTGATAATAGATAGAGGTTACAATACCGTACTCTTAGCCTTTCGAGAGGGCCAAGTCTCTCCCAATAGCCTTTCGAGAGGGCTGTCTCTCCCAAGTCTTTTTCAAGACAATACCAAAATATTTCCCTTCCTTTCCAAATACCCTAGGACTCCTATTTATAATAAAATCCTTACATGCTAATTACTATTCTACGCTTACATATAATATACCCATCTTACCCTTAGTACTCTATGAGGTTACTTGCAACTTCCCAATGGCTTTTTGGGACCATATTCGTTCGGCATTCAACTGTGTCAAATGATCCTCCCTCTATGCTTACACTCACCCTCACTAGACATCCATTCAAGGGGAACAAAAAAATCCTTTGGGAAAACTTTATAAGGGCTTTTTGTTGGCAAATTTGGCTGGAGAGGAATAGCCGTGTATTCCAAGACGAATCGAACACCTTCGAATGCTTCATAGACAATATCACCAATATGGTCGTATCTTGGACTAAACTATCTCCCCTTTTTTGTAATTATAGCTATGACACTCTTCTTAATAGTTGGAGGTCTATATTGCAATGATGGGTTTTTTTTCTTCTGATGTAACTTGTTGGTTTATGGTAATTTTAGTAAAATAGTATTTTTAGCTTAACATAACTTTATAATTTCATCCTTTAATGAAATTGTTTCGAGAATGGCATAAAGAAACTTTCAGGCCTTTGATAAATTAAAGAATGGCCAATTCATGGTATTTCTGTTGACAGTTATTTTCCTTTTGTTTCCAGAATTTTGTACCTCTTTCATTTCCTTAATGAAATTTTCTTTCCTTCTCAAAAAAAAAAATTGTAAGTTTTAGATTATTGCACAAGGATTTGAAATTGTATGTGAATAAGAGTATGATTTTATTTGTATGATTTTGACTTTTTCAAAAAAACAAATTGTATGTTTTAGTATTATTCTTCACCTTTTTGTCGCCTCTAGCAATGAGGGAATTGCCTGGCGTTGGCTGCTTTAAAAACACTACTTAGACCACTTCTACGGATTTGGAGTTATTTCGAACTTGACTTGGAGTTTACTAGAATTGGTAGATTCTTCTATACTCGGAATGTAGAAGTTGATTTGTGTTCAAAGGAAGAATTGATTTTAGGTTTATTGTTATGATGTTATCAGCTATCAGGTGTTGAAAAAATGGTTAGATTTGGTAGCGTGCCCTATGTTGCTGCCAAAAATTTTGAGGTTGTTTATGTTAAAGGTGGCAAGAAATCCGTTAAACCACTATCAAAGTTTTGAAAAAGATAAAGAAGACCGTAAACAATGCACTAGGAAAAAGGTAAAAGGGATCCTCCAAGTTCAAACAAGCAAGGGTCAAAATTACCTTTTGGTGGGGGGAGGACTATCAAATATTTCTCGTTGATTAATGGTTGGCATGGAACCGTGTAAAGGAAGGACTAAGAACTTTCCAGAATCTCCAAGATAATTGTTTGCTTTAACTTTATCAAGTAGTTTAGAAATGTCATCCCAACCGGTAAGGAATACAAGAATAGCACCATGACCTTCATGGCGACAAATATACTCAATAGTTGATTCCACCTGCAGATAATCAGCACACCTGGTTAGATGAAAATAAAATCTATGCTTAAAAAGAAGAGGGAGAAAAAGAGAGCAGAGGAAGCAATAGATTGATTCCTCCTCTATGGTTACCATCCAAGGACATACCAGACTCAAATCAAGTTGTGCACCAGACCATGCTTCCAGCGACTTTCTAGTAGATGAGCTATAATTTTTGTAATGAGTATCAATATCAACGTCCTACAAAACAATAATAATGCTGCAGTAAGTATTACTAAAAAGTTAAGATCATGCATCGGTTGCAATTATTTCTGATCAGGAATGATTCTAATATTTTGAAGGACAGAAACTGTCAACAGAAGTACCTTGAATTGGCCATTCATTACATGTTACACTCTCAAATATGTAAATATTTTTTTAACAAGAAACTCAAACCTTTCAGTGATAATTAGAAAGTTACAAATTCAAAATAGAACTGAACAAAAAGGACCACAAAACTTAACTATGCACAGGACAACATGCAAATATACCTAATAACAATCTAACTACCAACAATACACAACAAAAATTATTGTATTAAACATTAAATGCAGCAATAGGGAAAAAGAATGCCTCAAATAATTCTGATAAAGGATCCTTCTTAGATTCTTCTTGTCTCCTTCTCCTCCTTGAATTTCCTTCAAAGTTATCAAACTCTGACTTGATATTATATCGAGTTTTGTCCAGCACGTCCTCTAGAAAGAACTCTGACACAGCAAATGTTTTTCCCTGGCATTCCATAAAAATACTATGTATTAGACTACTTTTTACATTCAACTGAATAACCAAATAGGGGTTAAGAAGTTAAGTTGTTATTTAAATTCTGTTAATCAGTTTCTTTCACATCTGTTGTATATAAAGCATCTCAAGGAGTAATAAACACACTTTTGATTCTTCTCCCACTTTTAGCTTCTAATACTATGCATTATAATTATTACGTACTGGTACTACACTACATGATGAAAAAGATGTTATACTTATACATACTGGTATGTGTAGAGTTGGGGCATTTGCGAAGTATTTTGAGAACAAGTCTGCATTGATGGTGGCACTCATTAAAATAAGACGTAAATCTGGCCGCTGAGGAAGAAGGTTGCGCAGAATAATCAGTAAAAAATCCTCATTCATCCCTCTTTCATGTATTTCATCCACGAGCAAATGGCTAACACCGGTCAACTGAGGGTCCTGAACCTGAAATTCAAGACAAGTATCCTCTAAGATTGTATACCTATCACAGGTTTGAGCAGAATGAGGAGGAGCATACAAAAGATAAACAGCCCAAGTTAACAAGAGAGCCAACCTACAGAAGCGACCTCCAATCTAGTAAAATTACACATAAAGGATAACTACAAAAAAAAAAACGTAGTAGCTGAAGCTCAAAGAGAAAAGTAGAATCTAATAAGGGTCCAAATATCACTCGAAAATCTCCTCAAACAAAAAATCTCACCATCTCTTTGCACCACCTCGGTCTCCCAACAAAACCAAACTCCTCGAATATTGACTCCTTTGAAGCCATCTCTCAAGTCACAACATCAAAGAATATGGTCAAGCTTCTTTGAAATTTTCCACTTCCATAAAGAGGCAAAAACTGAATCTCCCAACAAAGAGAGAGAATAATTGACTAGACAACAAAAAAAAATGACAAGAAAAGTCCATTGGACTAGGAACCCAACACCACACAGCTCTATGCCTCAAGACAACAAAAATACCCCACGCATGACGCAATCAAGGAGAACAACAACATCCAACATCTCTCTATTGAAAAAAGGTTCATTAGAAACTCAATAAGGGAAAAAGAATAATGTCTCGAGAGCGCCAACAGTATTTTTTTCATGAAAGATAAATGAAACATTGGAGGGGACAATGAAATGAAAGAATACAAGGGCAAACAGCCTACCCAAAAAGAAGGGAGTTAAATGCATTCATATGCAACATTATATTTCCACCAACATAAACACCCAGGCATTATATCAGTTTGAAGTTGCAGACTCAGAATTCAATAAACATTGCAAGTCACAACTCACGAGCATTAGTCTGGTATTCATTTTAATCAAGCTAGTTTCTGTAAGCACCCTTACAGTACAATTATAAGAACACATGGTATGGAATAATGTTTTGGCAAAGACCGGTACATGGGTAAGAAAAGTATATATACCAACTGTCGGAGTAGAACTCCAGTTGTGCAAAATAGTAGTCGTGTTTGGGCTGATTGTTTTGCTTCCAGACGTATATGATATCCTACTGTTTCACCAAGATTTTCTCCCCTTTCTGCAGAGATACGAGCAGCAACTGAAATAGCTGAGATACGCCGAGGTTGAGTGCATATTATCCTACAGTTTGCACCACGAAGTTTTGATATCTCCTCTTCAAGAATAAATTGAGGGAGTTGTGTGGTCTTACCACAACCTGTCTCTCCTGAAACAACCAATACCTGGCATACAAGACAAAAATTATGGATACCATTAACTAGAGATATAAAACTAAATCTTCCACATGTGCCATATTAAACAATCAATGAACCAAAAAATAAACAGTTCAAATAATATCATATTGATGATAAATGTTCAGCATAGAGAATAGTACAACACGTGCCACTTATCTTATTTCTTCTATCTTTTTCAGCAAAGCAGATGGAGAGAATAGAAAACGTTCAAATTCCAATGTGCATGTTAGCTTTCAAAACATATATAACTTTTTGCTTAAAAAATAAGATCTATACAGACAAGTATTTGCACCTGGTTTTCTATCATTGCTTTTACGAATTCAGATTTTGCATTGAATGCTGGAAGCTTTTCTCTAAATGCCAGCATTGCTTTTAAGCCATCACTTCCCTGCAATGCACAATGGATGACATAGTATGAAGTGGGGGGGGGGGGGACTGGAGAGAGAGCATCATAACAAAAGAATAGCAGATTTACTTTCATTTCTTCCTGTTTCTGCTTAAGTTCAGCACTAAGTTTCTCCTTCACTAAATCAGTTTCTGACTTGTAGGCAGATTTTGTGTTATTGACAGAAGTTGGAAACTGTTTGCCTCCTCCAACTGAAGTAGCAGAAGGGGCATTATGTTCCCTTCCCTGGCCCTGTGAGTCATCCAAAAGATTTCCAACTCTCCTCTCTATTTCCGTAGTCATACAAATCTGAGATAAATTAAAATAAGAATAAACTCTCTTCAAACAGTAGCCAAGGAGATCGTTACAATTTATTACAGAAACAGAAAAATGAACCTCCTTTTGTGTGGATCCATGGCGTTCATCAAGATCAGCCCGATAATCTGGCAACGGAACTTTACTAACCACAAGGGTCCTCCCCTTGTTATATACATGGCTTTCTTTCCACAAGCACAAAATGAAAAAATATCAAATGCCATACCAAGTAGAATATTTGTATGATTTTTTCATAAGAGGTACAAAAGGTTCCAAGCTCACAATAGCAACACAAAAAATGATGAAGCAAAAGTATCAACAGTAAAAGAAAATATATCTCAATGATTAAAGAGAAAAAAACTGAGATAAGATAGGAAAACGATAACTTCCATTGATGAATGAAAAAGTTACAAAAGGGAAAAGTCAATTAATTAATTATAGCTTTTCCAATGGGACAAAAGAGAATATGCTATATTTCTTAATCGGGAATGTAATAGTTCAAGCTTTTCCTTGTACTTAACTATAGCTTTCAATAATTTATATTTAATTATTGTTAAATATGGCAGTAGAAACGTACAAGTAAAGACCCTGTTGATGAGCCATATCAGAAAGGATTTCTTGGTCACTTCGACTATAATTACGCTTAATTATCATCTCTTGTTCCCCTCCTGTTTTCATCTGGTCCATCTTAGTCCACCATTCATTTTCATTAAGAACCTCCATCTGCAATTATTTTCAAAGGGAAAATTTTCATATTTCAAAATTATCCTTCAAAATATTTGACGTTAAAACAATAATATAAGATTTCAAACATTATTCAAGACATATATTGCCCCAAAATGCCTCCCTTGGTTATTAAAATATATTGTTTCTTTCAAGCCATAAACCCAAATAGATGACCCTTCTTTAGGTGTGAGGTATGTTTAATGAAAGGACTTTTTGATGGAGAAAAGAGGAATAGAATTAGCTATCCACCAAACTCGATTCTATTGGGGTTCTTTTTAAGAGAAGTACTATTTCATTGAAGAATAGAAATGAACAAAAATGAAAAGGGGGTCTTAAACTTCCAAGGGATAAGGAGATTAAAAAGACACTCCAATTAGCACCAATATCATTTACGAATCCTGAATAAAGAAGCACTATTTTCTTGTGAATTGACAAACTTCAGTCAATTCCAATTACTCTATAGTGTACCTAGCTGACCAAGCCATTTGGGATGGCATGTTCCATTCAAAAGTTTGGATTCACCATTCGTTAATAGCTTATAAGAGCCTAGGCACTCAAGACAAAATTCACAACAGAAATTCCTTCATCACAACTCCCTCCAATCTAACCTAGCATTAAAAATAATAAAGAGGCTACCACCTCTGATTTTGGAGCTAAGGGGTGCTGTCCTTCTTGAAAACCTTTGGGCCCAACTTTGTTAACCAATCGATATTGCAAATTGGCTTGCAGAATCTCTCAGGATGGTGGCTGAAAGGAAACAAGCTGCAACTACAGCAATTTTGAGGTTACTTTGGTTGGAGATTTATGACTGAATCGTATTAATAGAGTTCCTTGAAGGAGTTGAACTTTTGTTATAAGACTGTTAAATGTTAAATATTAGTTTATTCGTTACAACTATCCCAAGAGGCAACCTCATTGATTGAAGCTTGGAGCATTCAAGTCATGCTTTCTTGGAGGTCTAGACTCACGAGTGAGCTTAAAAAATTCTTTGGGTTTTCCTAGGTTGGGACTTGGAACAGCGACGGGTGGAGATGCGTTGGGTATAGTGGAGTGAAGCTCTGATATCCGAGTTTCAAAAAAAAAACAAGTTTATTCGTTACAACTGTAGTTACTTTCCTATGTAAATCAGTTGTAATATTGTTTGATCTGCTGCATTCACCATAAGCCTATACAGAGGGTTACTGTTTTGATTATAATCAATGGAAATAGATGCTCTGGTGATCATCTCTATATCTCTGGTTCTTTCTTGTACAGAGAATTTTCTGAAACTTTATTTCAAAGAAAACTATTGATCTTAATGTTCCCCTCTCACAAGGATTTTTGTAACTATAGTAGCTTTTCACAATTTACATTTAAGGAGGTTGTATACACCAATGGAGAGAAAGAAACACAGATTCATAACTCTCTAAACGTTATACACGGCCAACTAAACCTAGTGACCACGAACAAATCATCACTGGATCGGCCGCCATCGAACTCTTGAGAGTCAAAAAAAAATACACAAAAGAGTAGTAGTACCTCAGCAGCCTTTTGACGCAGTCGCTCGGCGCGCCAGACAGGGTCCCACCAGCGTTGCTCGCCTCTTCCTCCGCCACCCCTGCCTCCACCTCCGCCGCCGCGTCGGCCACCGCCGCGTGCTCCTCCGGAGGAGCTGCCACGACGGCCGCCTTGATAGTTGGGCCGATACGACATTGCTGAGGCCGAAATGAATGGCCGAATAACGGAGCGGTCAGGCGCGAGAAACGGGTGATTGCGAAGAATAGAGCGACTGGAAGCGAAGGTTCGAAGGGACATGAATTTATAAAGCGAGCGAAATGGCACAGCGTCGAAACTGGTACGTGGCGCTGCGAGCGGTTGGCGGTTCGGGATATTGCCATTCCGCGTGAGAAATAGTTAATGGTCTCAAAACTGCACAATCTTCCGAGGAAATATTTTGGGCCGGGACAATGTGACTAGGGTTTGATTTGACTCAATATGGGCTTTAATCGAATATATATTAATGGGCTAAGGAAATTACTATAATTTAGAAATGGGAAATGGTAGGAAATGGCTAAATTTAGGGAAAAAATAGAGGTCATCACTTTTATGTATTGAACTTTAAATACATGGCTAAAAAAATCCAGGGAGGAAAGATAAATATTTTCATTTCCAAATTACCATTTTACTTATTTTTCCATTTAATTTTTTCACGTAAAAACAAAAAAGAAAAAAACTAAAATATCTCTAAATCTAAGCGTGACCAATTTCCTCGTAAATCCAAGCATTACCAATTTGATAATATTTCAAATTTAAAATACTAAGATTTGAGGAAGAGATTAAAAAAAAAATGGAAATCTCGTTCGACTTTACCAGGAACACAAAAAATAATTGAAGATTACGATCAATCAAGAGTTGTCAGCAAGCATTTTAATCGTTCCACATAAACATTAAAACTCAATCTCGATCCAGGTAAAATTCTTGATCATTCTGATTTGTAGAAAAAATTCAATCTTTCTTCCACCTCCGTTCAAGAACAATACAATCGGATTATGGATCTCATACCCGTAACGGTTGCGTACAACAGTACTTGAGATGACACGGACATATATGTGAACTACATGACAGCCCAAATCAATGTTGAGCATTCAACAACAATAATGCAGCTGATAGATTCCATTAAATCGAGTCTTCAATTGAGTCGTTGTTCTAAAATTTCGAACTTATCACTTTATCACAACGGGGCTGATAAATCAAAAGGTATAGTTCTAAAACTAGATCACAATGTATAGTGGTTGTATAATGGGTTTACGAGTGGGTTGTATAATGGTTGTTTCATCCTATAGATCATAATGTACAATGGATGTACAATTGAGCATGGACGAAACCTGTAGTTGGTATATTCGTCGTCTGTCTACAACAAAAGTAATTATGGGTTATCAGAAAGTTTGTGGATACACACATGCCCTGTGGATGTAGGGAGGAATGACCATAAACAAGCCACACCAATATTAGTGGTTGGATATTCTGAATTCGTCATCCGGTCTTTTTTTGCGGCCAAAAGTGGTTTCAAATCAAAGCTCGCATGAGAGGTAGGGTTTTCAATGTGTTTGTTCAACGGAAAGAAAAATGGGAGATGAACTTTTCGTCTTCCAACAAAATGCACATTTAAGGCAAGCTTAGGTATTTTTCTTTTCTTTTTTCTTTCTTTTCTTATCAAAGAAGCTCAAACACCATTTCAAAAATTTTTAATTTACTAACAAGTAGTAGAAGTGTACAACATATGTGAAGGGGACGTATAGCAATACTTTGTCAATGTCAAGAATAATATTTTAAAACTACATTTTAAATTTAAATTTTCCAAATCTATAATTTCAAAAGTTGGAATTGTCAACTTTAATTATTTGACTAAGGTTTGTTAGGATTAGTTATTCTATTTTAGATTTTTTTTTATTCAAAAGTAGTTACACAATATCTTATTTAAAATAGAGTGGAAAACAAATATTAGAAAATGTAAAAATGGTACAATGGTCAATCGAACACCCTATTAAAAAGGGGAAATCTAGATTTTAAAAAATGACATAAATTTAAATTTTAACGATTAGTAGCCACTACTTTCATTATTTTCCAATATTTAGCTATTTTCCTAATTCCCCCTTTAGAAATTAACTAGAACAAAATTAAGTGCTTTGCACGTGAAATATATTTTAGCATGGTTTTATTTGAAAATATCAAATTTTGAATTTTGAACGATGATTTTTATTGACATTTTTTAGATTTTTTTTTTTAACGAAAATGATTGTTGAAGCTAAAAAGATATAGAAGTGGAAATATGATGCATGGAGAAAGATGTACGATTGCTTGGTTGTTTTAATTTTCATTTCCTTTTCTTGTTATAGTGCTAGTAACAATTACGACAATTATTGTATCACAAAAGAGAAAACAAACACTACAATTGTCTTTTTAATCTTTGTGATCTTTGCAAAAAGTTATTCAAGTCATTTTTTACTTTTAATTATCAATGTTAATTTATTGTTATTACAAAGAATTAAAATTAAATATGGAAAAAGACAGTTGACCAATGACATTAATTAATAATTTTTGTTATACCGAGGGTCAATGACACAGTTGGTTATCTTGTCTAGTGTTAATCCATTTCAACTTCACGGTCCCTCTTTGTAGTTATGCTCTCTATGTAGGGTTTGTTGGTCCTGCTTCCCCCACTTTGTACTAAAAAAAAATAAAAAATTAATAAATTTGTGGTCAAGACTCAATAACAAGAGGCTAGATCCAAAAAAGGGCTCGGCCAAGTTCATAAGCTCAAATCTTATTTTTAAGACTACTTAGAAAGACTTACATGTCTATAAATAGTTAGTTGAGACTCTAACAACGGTAAGCTATTCTAAACCCTATAAACAACTCCTCTACACTTTTTTTTATCTAATTGGCTTAGGCATCGGAGGCTACGTGGCTCACACCACACCGATGTCTAGATAGTTATTGTTTGTTTCGCAGGTATTCGTCCCAACGAATTACAAATTCACAATTGATCCTGGAGACCAAATTTTGGCATCAACAGCTGGCGCCGTCTGTGGGGACGAGTTTGTGCTTTACCAAAAAACTACAATAATTTTGTGACGTCGCATTTCACCATTAAAGATGAGTATGGGTCATAGTAACCGCTTGCCAAAAAATCAATCAGATGAGGAGAGGGCTCCGAAGAGGATAGCCAAGCGAAAAAATACTTTAAATATAGGGCACGAAATATGGGTGGAAGGAGTGACACCAACCGCTGCAGCAGGCTCGATGACCCAAAGGTAATCACATTTATTTCATAAAAAATGGGTTCCGCCCAGGTTTAGTATTTCGGCCTTTTCGAATTAATGAACTGTTGGAACGAGTTAAAATTTTAATATGTTGTTCCCACCACAAAGATCTAAAATCTGAACTATAGAGATTGCGTCTTGAGCTTTCTACGACAAGATTTAAAAACAAGAATAGAGTGACATGAGAGTAGAAAAAGGGGTTCGGCCAAGATTCGGTATTTTGGAGTTTTCGAATTAACCAGCTGTTAGATCGAGCCAAAATTTAAATATGTTGTTCTCAACACAAAGATCTTCAATCTGAATGGTGGTGATTGCGTTTGAAGCCTTCTACGATAAGGTTTAAGAACACAAGTGAAGAAAAATGTAGCAGCGTAAAAGCATAAAAAAAGATTCCGCCCAGGTTCGGTATTTCGGCATTTTCAAATTAATGAATCGTTAGATCAAGCCAAGTTTGGAGCTTTGGAACTTTCGAAAACCAGATTTAAGTACACAAGAAAGAAAAATAGGGTCATGTTAGAGATTGAAAAAGTTCGATGCCATAAAGTCCCTAAGGCACCTAGGCTCCTATGACACAAGCAAGTCTCAAGGACCCAACGACACACCCCAAACATAAAACTAAGGGCTCCCTAGCTCTAACTACGCGGTCTAGTTTCAAGACCCAAAAAGATATCTCAATCTCAACATGATACCGAGAAGTTGAAGCCTAAGAGTGGGGGCAACTGTCATGGGTAAAATTAGTATTCCCAACAAGTAGGATAAGGCTAAGCATTAGCATATCCAGTAGTACAAGTTGGATAAGGCTAAGGATGAGCTATCCAGTGCTAGAGAATGAAAAAGGTTAAATGCAAGTCATTAAGTAGTACAAGTTGGATAAGGCTAAGTATGAGTTATCTAGTGCTACATAATGAAAAAGGCTAAATGCAAGCTATCTAGTAGTACAAGTTGGATAAAACTAAATATAAGTTATCTAGTAGTTCAAGTTGGATAAGACTAAGTATGAGCTATCCAATGCTACATAAATAGAAAAAGGCTAAGCATGAGCATCCAGTAGTACAAGTTGGATAAGGCTAAGTATGAGTTATTCAACGCTACAAAATGGAAAAGGCTAAGCATGAGCATCTAGTACTACAAGTTGGATAAATCTAAGTATGAGCTATCCAGTGCAACAAAAATGGAAAAAGCTAAATGCAAGCTATCTAGTAGTACAAGTTGGATAAGGCTAAGTATGAGATATTCATTGCTACATAATGGAAAAGGTTAAGCATGAGCATCAAGTAGTACAAGTTATACGGCTAAGTACGAGCTATCCAATGCTATAAAATGGAAAAGGCTAAACATGAGCATCCAGTAGTACAAGTTGGATAAGGCTAAGTATGAGTTATCCACTGCTACATAATGGAAAAGGCTAAGCATGAGCATCCAGTAGTACAAGCTATAAGGCTAAAAATGATCAATCCAATAGTACATAAGAGATAAGACTAAGTATGAGTTATTTAGTCTTACAAGTTAGATGAGGCTAAAGGTGAACTATCATATACTACATAATGGATAATGCTAAATATGAGATATCCAGTACTACATAATGGATAAGGCTAAGTGTAATCTATCTAGTAGTACAAGTTGGATAAGGCCTAAAAACTAAGTACATTATCTAAACTCAAGAGTGGGGGCAACTATTATGGGTGAATTTTTTTGTCAAAACCTAATGAAATTCACGAGCTCAATTACAAAAGGTTATACCCAAAAACGGGCTCAGCCTAGTTCACAAGCTCAAATCTTATTTTTAGGGTTACGTAGAAAGATCTACATGCCTATAAAAAGTCAGTTGAGACTCTAACAAATGTAAGTTATTCTAAACCCTAGAAACAACTCCTCTACACTTTTTGACCTAATTGACTTAGGCATCAAAGGCTACGTGGCTCACAACACATCAGTGTCTAGATAATTATTGTTTGTTTCACAGGTATTCGTCCCAACGAAATACAAATTCACAATTGAACCCAGAGACCAAATTTTGGCTAACACTTTTAAATAACTTTATATAATAACACATAAATATCGAATATTTTTTTATTTGCCCAATCACAATTTATAATTGATATTTATTCTATTTCATTTTTAACATTGTTTTGAAATTGATGAGAAGCAAAAATCAATAAACATAAGAAACTACTCACGACAATTTTTTTTTTTTTTAAACATACTCACAACCATCACTACCTCCCGAATAAATTTTAGAATTGTAAAATAAAATCATATTTATGTTACAAAAGATGAATGTTAGATTAATTAATGCAATATAAATAAATCGAAAAAAAAAATTAAAGAAAAATGAACATAAAATATAAGAAAAATAAAAATATCAGCTATTTCTTGTTAAGAAAAAAAAGAAGAAGACATACTCTTTTATAATTTAGAAAATAGGAGATTGGAAAACGTTTGAGATTTGTAAACTTAAAAATGTACTACTATAAATATAATAAAATGATGATGAGGGTAAATATAAATAGAATGTGGATGGGTTGGAGGGAAATTTAGTGGCTACAAAACAGTAAATAAATACATTTTAATAAAAAGTAACGTAGATATAAGGAGGTGAAAGGTCAAAGATGGTGTACTCGAAAAAAAAGAAGAGAGGCTAAAGATGGTTAAAGAAGGAGTGAAATAACTAGAAGTGGGATATATGTTTCTTTTTCTTTTTTTTTTTGAAACACCAAACTACTTTCATTAAACAGAACCAGTATTACAACCTAAATTTTCAAATGAACCATGAACTAGCTCATCCCCACATCTTGGACAATGGCCACCTTGAAGAACAGAACTGAAAACAAAAGCTGCCTAGAACAGAAAACTAAGTCATTTGAATTGTCTTAACCATTAGAGAGTATTGAGACTCTGCTTGGAACGACTTACAAACTATCAAATTCCTCGACATGGGAATTTTTTTTATAGACTTTGGGGGTAATCTAGCATCCATCTCCATAACTAAAGAACAGGACCTCACCAAAGTTAAAATAAAAAGGATAGTTCTCGAAGAAAAATACACATTTCCCTTACCCAAACCAGCTCCTTCATTGAACTTAGACCCACCTTTGTCCACCAGTTCAGAACTGAAGGGCCTCAACAACCAATGACCAACAATGCAAAAACTAACCATAGGACCCAACAATAACCTACCGACTAACAACAACATAACAAACTTAACAAAAAGCTGGTAAACAAATGAAAATAGAGCATAACAAACCCAATAAAAAAGGCACAAGAAAGATCCCCAATAGAAACCATGCTTCTCCTCCTTTGCAAACTTCCCACGGTCAAATGGAAACATTTCTCCCTCCCGTACACACCTTCTCAACAGACACAAGAGACCCCGCACAACCTTCAACCAAAAGGCATGCACACCCCAACCCTTCTTCAAAACCCACCCAAGACCTATCTTGGAAGAGTAATCCAAAGAGGGATTAAACATACCTGAGTTGAGGCTTCTGAACTTCTTCGCATGCTCCTCAAACTTCAGCCATCTCCCCTCAAAATCCGTTTGGACCTCTTCAAACTTCTCGAACAGCCATGAAAGAGCTCCAACCTCACTACTCGTCTTCGAGCCCAAGAACGACCTCCCCCCACTCTCAAGAGAAAGCATGAAGGGGCCCCTAGAACGCACCCGAAGGTGCCCAAGAACACTCTCCAACAATTCTCCAAAGCGAACGTCTTTGAGTCCACCGAAATACCTCTCCCTAAACTTCTTCTCTATTTAGTGGGAAATATGTTTCTTTTTATTAAATTTAAGACAACTTAATACTATCTAAATTAAACTCATTTGTGGGTGAACTTTTTAACTTTATATTTATTTAATTTTATATGATATTAGTAGTATACATATGTATGTAAATTATAAATTGGCTTAAGGATAAAATCGTTTAAAAATGATTCTCCCCTTAAATCATATGTTAAGGTATAAGATAAGATCATCTTTGTACTTTATATTTGTGTCATTTTTTATTTTCAAATTTTAATTAATCTTTAATATGAAAAGTAATTTATAATTGTATCCTTTCTATATTTTATGAGAGTTTTTGTATTTATTCTAAATAGATTATCTGTAGTTACGTTTTTATTTTCAAAAAATCTAAAACAAATTAAATAATTCTAGAAAACTTTAGTCAAACCTAATTAAATAAATAATTAGGGTCGTTGGCAAGATTAAGTTAAATACAAAAAAAAAAAAATTTACAAAAATAGTCATATTTAGAAAATTTTGCAAAATTAAATCATCTGCATTTAAATAGATTTTTTTCAAAGTCAATAGACACAAATAGCCTCCCACCTTAAATTAACATTTTAAAACAAATCTCTCGTTATTTTCAATTTTCCTATGAAAGATCCCCCGACTTCTTAAAGACTCTAATGAGGCGTTACTCATGCATGATTTGAAACAAACATTAGGATAAAACGGCACTACATGCATTTTCATTTAGTGGAATAAAACAGATAGTTCTAGAAATAAGAAAACATCCAGTTTGGGATCCCAAAAGAAAGTCATAAGGCATATACAATCAAAGCAAGTCTAAAATAACTAAATACCGATAAATAATGTGGAAGAAAAGACGTTGTGCCCATGATCATGCAGCTCCACAATCAGCCACCTCGAAAGATATAAGGGGTGAGTACATATATAAAATATACATACCCAGCAAGAAGTTCACTATGGGGGAAATCAAGCAAGCACCAACAGGACTCGAATAACCGAGCTAAGAGCACAATACCAGCCAAGTAGGGTCAACCCACTGATCGAACACCTAGGTCAACAATACTCGTACCATGACAAACATAGGGCATGGGCGAAAGCCAACAAATCTTATGACCTGTGCCATGAGAGGACCGCAAGTGAGAATAACACACAAGTTCTCTAAGTCTCTGGTCGGGACACGTCCCATACAGTGTCCACAGAGACATGCACGAATGTCTCGGGGTAGCTTGACCACTGTCAGGGACCCTCCTTGTGATAAAAGTTTTAACGACACGATTCAAATCCGTGTATTTTATTTGGTGCAATAGAGAGTCTAACGACGTAGCTCACTCTTTGGCAAAATTGGCAGAACACACTACTGAAATTTTAGTTTGGATGAAAAATGTTCCACCTTCTTTAACTTCTTTATATCAAGTGGAGCTGGTTGTACTCTTTTCTATCCCCTATTAAAGGCGTCTTTTTGATAACTAATGTATGCGATGTTTTCGTCTTCACAAACTTTTTTTTAAAACATTTCGGATATCATCACCTCTCTCCTCTCTTAAGCAAATAGTATGGGTTTGAGTAATGGATTTATGTTTTAGTGGGTGAAGAGCGCCACTATAATCATGTACGCCATATATCAGACAAACCCTTGCAAACATATAATATTATGGGACAAATAATTCAAACTTTGATTTATTGGTCGACGTGTCAATTATCCATCCACTTTGGCTTCAAAATATTAAAAAATGATTATCTCATTAGTCAATTTCAAAACACTCAATTAACTACTTTTAATTAATATGATAGGTGATGAATTTGAATTTTCAACTTGAATTGAAAATATAGGTTATGAGTATTTCATGTTTGGTTGGGTTTCTTTTTGTTTAAGTGTACATACACACACCAAATGAATCGACGTGATTAGTTATCTGATCTGATGTTAATTCATTTCTACTACACGATCACGAATTTGATCCCTGAAACATTTTAAATGAGAGATGTTTGGTTCATGATGATGTTGGGTTGGCCATGATACTATGATTTTAAGATAATGAGGCTTCTGAATGAATTAAATTTCAATTTTCTCTAATAGGTGCATGAATATCTAATAATCTCTCAACTTTAGTTTAAAGTTAATAAGACATTGTATTTAATGAATACTTCTCAAAAAATATTTACAAATATATAATTAAATTTTAAAATATTTACATAGTCACTAATATATTTTAATATTATAATATAAGAAAGTAAATGGCAATATTCGTTTATATTAATGACTTTATTTACTTTTTTTTTTTAAAGTAACATCTATTATACAAAATTAAACGGGTTTAATGTATTCTTTTATTTATTCGATTTCTTTTAAAAATTCTATATTTATTATATACAAAATTAAAAGTGTGGGACTCTATTATACACCATTTAATTTTCTCCAATAGATCCCTAGTTTAAAATATGCCAAATATGTTAGGTTTATTAGACAGGAAATAGAAATTCAGAAATTTATTGGATGTTTTTTCTTTTAATGATTTTTATGCATAAAATTGAAATTTTAAGTACTTATAAGACATTTTTTTTAAGTTCATAAATATGAGTAAACACGAACTTGAAAATTAGATGACTAAATTTGCAATTTAACAACACTAAAACCATTCATTCTAACGAATAAAACTTAAATTCAACTTCAAATTTTGCTAATCCTACAAAATCACATATAATTTAAATCAAAATAAATTTTATTTTAAATATAATATCAAGATTCAATCAAAAAATTTAATTAAAACGTCTCTACATTTACTCAAACTTTGTAAATTCAAATTTGTTTGTTGAGATTATTTGCATCAAGCAAACTCACAACTATAATTGATTGAGAATAACAATAATAGCAAAAAAAAATGAAGAAATGAAAGAATGATACAACGATTTTAAGTTGAAAACCCTAAATAAATTAGGGTATACGTTACTGGCAATGATAGAAAAACTTCATTAGGAATTATAAACTCTTTACGGGAATTTTTTTTTTTAATTTTTATGTCACACCCTTAACTCACTTAGATGTGAGATGTTTTTGGATGGTTTGCCAACCAATGACATAACTTGTAAAACTTGGGCTTCAATATCATCCAATTGATCCACATTTTTTACTTTCCAACCAAGTAAATCATGTAGCTAAGATTTTGCCACGACTTTATTTTGGATAAGTATAACTAGATATTTCTTTACAAGTTTATATCTACATCTTTGTTCGACATTGTTAGATAAATGATATTCTAGAATTCTCTTCATTAATAACAAATAGTCTTCTAGAATTCTCTTTAGCAATCTAAACCATATATATATAATCTATAACATTCCTTAGCCTTCTAAGATAAAGTTGAATGATCTAGCATATTACAATATTATTTAATTGAGCTAAATGTATTTTGACGATATAACTCAATAATAAGTAGGACAAATTTAGAATTCGTATGTTTTCATAAAAAATAAAAAAAACAAAACAAAAAATTGAATTCCTATATGTGACAGTTTTGAAGAAATAAAGTTATAAATCCATTTGAAAATGAGTAAAACTCTCCTACATATGGATGTGTAGGGGAGTCCTACAATTTGATGATGTGGCACCATTGGTACCACAAAAATTTCTTTATATTTTATCTTTTTTATTTATAAAATGATTTGTTGTGGCACCCAATGATGCCACATCATCAAAAGGACTCCCCTACACATGGATGTGTAGGAGAGTTTTACTCTTTAAAAATTGGGCACTGGAAATTGCATCTATATATTTGTTGTCATCCTAAAATGCTCAAAATTTTATGAACATTAAATGATTTAAAAATACATTATTGGAGAGAGAAAGAGAGTCAAGTGGACCCACCATGTAGACGCCGGAGTAATACGACTAAGTCAAAACCGCCTTCAAACGCGTTTTCAAAAAGACCGGTCTAATAACGAACAACTTTTTGTTAACCGCTTTATAAAAAAAAACTACTATTTTCATTTATTGTATTTTGAATCGACATTATTTTGTTCTAAAAAAAAGTTTACATATTTAAAAAAAAAAAGGTTTAAATTATTTTAATTTATAATTATGTAATATATACATATATAGAGACTTTTTTTTATAAATAATATAGAGACTTTTTAGTATAGGGAATTTGGTATCAGTATTTATCAATACATATACCATTTTATTTAGTTAAAAAAGCATTTTATTTCATCACTTTAGTATCTATATTTTAGAATTTATTTCATTTTAAATTGTATATTAATTATGTGAAATTTAAGTTACTAATTTTTAATTAAAAATCAATAAATAATTTTCCACCCGTTTGAATATTTCTTTTAAATTTTAAGAAGTATTAGAGTTGAATAATTGCTTATGACTTTAACAATAAACACATATTTATGCTATTCATAATTTTTTATTATTGAAGTTTCTTTTTTGAGGTTTATTATTATTGAAGTTAGTCCAATAGTACAAGGATTCAAATTTGATCTAAAATTATAATTTAACTTATATATGTAAAATTGCCGACAAGAACATTAGCTTAGCGATATTAATATATATTCAATGATTAAGAGATACATTCAAATTTCCCCACCTCCAATAATTATAACTCAAAAAAGAAAAAAAAAACTTATATATGTCAATAAAAATATAAGTGTTTGTAACATCTTATATAACTTAATATTTTCTGGTTGAAATCTCTAATTAAATTATATATATATATATATATATATTCTTAACTACACCTAATAATTCAAATTAACTTTAAAACCATGTTAAATTACACTATGTAGGTTGTTCAAGAGTGAGTACTATCCAAGTTAGGAGGTTGTTTTCATCTCTTGAACAACCTCCTAACAAAACCATGTTAAATTACACTATGTGGGTTGTTTTCATCTAATTATTGTAATTTATATATTACAAATAATATGTCTTCCCTACTTTTAAACCACAAGGGTCGTTTACTTCTTGTTAATTAAAGATTCTCATAGGATGAATATTTGGATTACCACGTTTATTTAGCAGTAATCATAAAAATCTCATAGACATTTGATGCCCTCCTGCAACACCTATACTCATGGCACCACTGGTCCGTCCCTAGACTGTGACACCTAGATACTTCGAAGGAAAATATGTCTCGAAGTCCTTAGCCTCAACAACTGGGCTGCCCCTTGAGGACATGTTCTTTTTTAGTTATGATTATCATGCATGTATTAACAACCTACCAACCATAATTAATTTTATTTATATTTTTCAAATATAATTGTCTAAGCGAATTTTATTACTTATTCAACTAATGAATTTATTTTAGTTCTTTTATTAAATAAATTGATTTTAAAATATAATATTTAAATGAATAAAAAAGATATGTTATATAAATTTTAATTATATAAATTAATGTGTAAATTAAGTTATGAGGGCATTTAAGACATTTTCATAACGTTTCTCAGATACCCATGAAATTATTCCTATAAAACAAACATACTATCTAAGAAGGGGTATCTATGATTCCAAATATCAAGATTACAAGAAAGTAAACGACCCCTAAACTTAATAACCAAATGGGTTAGTGACGCGATTGGTTATCTGGTTTGGTATTAATCCATTTCTACTCCACGATCACACGTCTCGCTTTTAAACATTGTGAACATTTTTTTATTGTAGTTTTATTTGTATTTTTGTTGGGTCTCATTTTCCCTTGGGTGGAGGATGGAGTTGATTTGTGGACCACGATTCTCCTTCCTAATGTTGGCTTCACTTTGGAAGTTATTGTATCCGATTGTTGGTTGTTGAATAATGAAGTTTTGTTTTTGAAAAAAACATGATATATTTCAGATGAAACAAAAAAAACATTATATATATTTGGAGTAAGAATTCGAACTCATAACATGTTGGTTGTTGAATGTCCAAACTACTGCTTTAGTAGACAATATAGCACAAGCAAATATATAATTGATGTTTTTTGTTTGTTTGAATATAACTGATATCTTGTAAATAATATTAAAGCAAAAAAAAAAAAGCATTTGGATTAATCCATTTTTTTTCTTTAATTTCATATTGGTTAATATTCTTTCAAAGGTTCATTTTAAAATATTTTAAATTATATTTAAAGTTACATTTTTGTATTGATTTTTTTTTTTGGACTCAATAATATCTATATATATATATTTTAATATAAATTGAAGAGGATGACACAAATTCTACGAAAACGGAATAGTAGTCTTAAATAAATAAGTTGCTCAATTAAGACCCAAGAAAGAAAGAATTATGATATATATATAAAATAGAGAAAAAGAAGATTTTGGGAAGTATTTTTAATTTTGTTTGTTTAGGACTGGTTCCAATTCCAAATGTGAGCAGCCTTGTTTCCAAGGAGGTTCCTCTCTTGTAGAGCTATCCCACTTTCCCCCATTGACTTCAGCTTCCTTCCATCCTCATAAAACCCACCAACCCCTTCTTCTCAATTCCCCATTTCCACCCAAATCCACCATGAACGACCTGTTCTCCTCTCGCTCCTTCTCCCGCGACGCCCACGTCGTCGAGATGGCCAACCCCTCCTCCTCCCCCACCGCCGTCAACCTCGACAAGTTCTTCGAAGACGTCGAGTCCGTCAAGGACGAGCTCAAGGAGCTCGAGCGCCTCTTCCAGAGCCTCCACGACTCCCACGAGCAGAGCAAGACCCTCCACAACGCCAAGGCCGTCAAGGACCTCCGATCTCGCATGGATTCTGACGTCGCCCTTGCCCTCAAGAAGGCTAAGCTCATCAAGGTCCGCTTGGAGGCCCTCGACCGCTCCAATGCCGCCAATCGCAGCCTCCCCGGTTGCGGCCCCGGTTCCTCCTCCGACAGGACCAGGACCTCTGTGGTCAATGGCTTGCGGAAGAAGCTGCAGGATTCCATGGAGGGCTTTCATAATTTGAGGCAGCAGATCTCCTCCGAGTATAGGGACACCGTGCAGCGAAGGTATTTCACTGTTACTGGGGAAAATCCGGATGAGAAGACCATTGATATCTTGATTTCTACAGGTGAGATCATTCGAATTCTTCTTTGTTTTTCGATTTTGGCTTCTGGGTTTTTACGGGTACTTTCATATGCTGGAACTCATTGATTTGTCATACAGATTTGTTATTGTGTTAACAGATTCGCATCTTCTTTTTCTAACCTTGGAACATCTGAAAGAAACCACTACAAATTAAACTCCTCCTATTTAAAGTCATTGACCACTAGGCAACTCCATGATATTTTAGAACTGCATCCAATGAGAGGATGAATGCCTCTTCTATTTATACATCTGAATGTTTACAAGGGCTTTAACATCATCTAAACTTACTGGTGTAGTATTATGATGTTCTTGGGAAGTAAGACTTGTTCCTATGATTCCATTTAGATGTCGTCTTCTATTTCGCAATGAGATGGCTGCCATTTGTGGTCTTCCCATGATTCCCATTTAGATGGCTTCCATTTAGATCTAAACTTACTGGTGTAGTATGATCTTTTAGAGGCATTTCGTGTATTGAATCGGAACGAAAAAGGGGTTATCAGGAATTGGATATTTGTATTTATGAGGAATATGAATCAGTTTCGATGTCTTTGGAGTAGTAGTGTTTACACTGTTTAGTATGTGGGAATAAGAGAGATATGACTTGTATTGGGACATAAGCTCATATAATAGGATTGCTAGAAATGATATGCGGAATGGTAATTGATTTCGAAATCTAATCATTTTCCGTGGACTCTTGTTTGCATACCGAATTCCTCCTTAATGGTTTTACCAAATTATCCTTCAATTAGAAGTTCAATTATTCAAGTTGAAGTCACAAATCTATCTCAAAACAAACTAATGAATATCTGCTAACTTTGATAAGATATCTCCAACTATGCAGGTGAAAGTGAGACATTCTTGCAGAAAGCCATTCAAGAACAAGGTAGAGGCAGAATCTTAGATACCATTAGCGAGATCCAGGAGAGGCATGATGCAGTAAAAGACTTGGAAAGGAATCTCAAGGAGCTGCACCAGGTTTTCATGGACATGGCAGTCTTGGTGCACGAGCAAGGTGAGAAACTCGACGACATTGAGAGCCAAGTGAACAGAGCTCATTCTTTTGTTCGAGGCGGCACACAGGAGTTGTCGACAGCCAGAGTATACCAGAAAAACACCCGGAAATGGACACTTATTGCCATCATCATTTTGTTGATCATTGCCCTGGTGGTTATCCTCAGCCTGAAGCCTTGGAATTGGAATAGTGGTGGTGGTTCAAACACAGCCCCTGCGAACCCCACCCCCACGGCCTCCTCACCCCCGGCAACCCCTTGAAATGCATGGTCCGAGGCCTCTTTTCTACGAGGCCTGACGAGTAGTTTCCTACCGAAAAATTCTCAATCGAGCCCTCACACTGAACCTCTGTATCTTACTGCCTATATTATTTGAGACATCAGGATCCTTTTTATCTATTTTATCTCATTTTGTTTCCATTTTTTTGTTAGTATCATTATTTTCTTAATTCTATAACAGTCTAGGCATGATGGGTTGGATGGAGTGTAGGCTTTTTGATGAAACTGGTTCTGTTGGACTAGACATTGTTGTATAAACTCATTGGATTCTTTTGTGTAATAGATTTGATATTTTGGGAGTGAATTATTGTATGTAGATCGTGCCTTTTTACTCCATTCTTCCACTCATTTTTTATCTGGCCATATTTAGATATCATATTCTTGAATGAAAGTTACTATTTAAATATTTGTCAAACTTTGTTAAATAAAAAAATGTTACGAATTCTATTTCAATTTTGGTAAAATAAATAGATAGATAATTTCGAAAACTTCCTTTTCCTAAATTTCAAAATTTGACTATGATTTAGAGAGAGAATTGATAAATAACTACAAATTTAAAAATCCGGTAGAAATATTAACATGTTCAAGTGACAATGTTATAATATTAGAAACTAAAATTTTATAGTTTCTGAGATGGTTTTGAGCAATGTTTCAACTGTTCGATTAAAGAAAATACTCCAAAATTATGAGGTTTGTGTCAAATACTTTTTTGCTTGTAGGAAAGCTTTTTTGTATTATGGGCTATTTTTACGCACCAGTTATAGTTTCATATATTGTAATATACTTTTTCTTTTCAAGAATATAAAGACACCGACGAGCCAAAAACATACTTTTAGGCTCTTCTTTCATTGATAATAAGGAAAGGTTAGAAATCTCATTGAAACATGAATATGTTAAATTTATAGTGTACAATAAAGCAATTGTATAAGAAGAAAAGACCCTCTTTTCCTCAAACATATAAGCAACATAAAATTTTTCCATGAGGAGTTAGGTCACCGAATTACAAATAAATTTTAACCAACAACTAACCAAATAAGCAAATTAAACTGACCACTAAAATGTAGACTTTATAGGAAAGTCAAATTTGAAGTTGTAATGCAACACCTTGGTCTTCTATATGATCGGCGAGGATGTTGGGGAGAGAACCAAAATGTATGGATTCTAAAAGAGAATGACTGATACATTGTGTATTATATGGAAACAATGCTTCTATTTTCTCCATCCATCTCTCGATCTTGTTGTTAGAGTCCCTCTTTCTCTTGCTCTCGCTTTTACTCAAGTAGAACAAAATCATTTAGTGATAGAAGGAATATCTTTCCATCTTCCCTGGCTTTGACAAGGCGAACAAATACACTTGCAAATTTACCCTGAGCAATACACGCCCGAACCCAAAAAACTTTCTCTTTCATCTTCCACACTTCAATTTGAGTTGGTTTGGTAACAAAAAAAATTGCATAAATGGTACCATTAAAATGTTTAACTATGACACATGAGCACTGAACTTGCAAGACCACTCACTTTAAAATTTATATTTCACCTTATATATATTTTTTCAAATTTGCCTTTCATTGATATTATTGAAAAATGAATGGAAGACTATAAAGCTATCAACCTTACTAATTGAAGTTATCAGCGAACTAATTGAAACGAGAACATTTTGCATTTTACAAGGATAAACTTTATTTTTTTGTATATAAGTAATTATTTTTTTGTATATAAATGTGAAATTCTGATTTAATTATTTAGTTATTTTTTTTTAAAAAATAATTATTTTTTAATTTCTTGTTAATGGAAGAAAGTTGAAGCAAGATGAATAGAACCGCATCTTTCTAATTCTTCTCTCAGTTTCCTCGAGTATGGCGACACTGCGAATGATAGGTAAACGAACTTTCTTCCAAGGCATGCACTATTTTGTTTTTCATTCGAGCTGCGATTAACTCTTTTCGTCTTTCGATCCAACTACATCTCGCAGATATTGCGGTCAATTTTACTGGTGAGCCCCGAATTTGTGTATTGTTTATGGTTGACCAACGATTCTCTGCCCTATTTATCTGTATTGAGATTATTAGGGTTTTAAATGCAGATGGTATGTTCAAGGGAATCTACCATGGGAAGCAATATCACGCAACCGATATAGCCGCTGTACTCAGTAGGGCTTGGACTGCTGGGGTTCAACGTATCATTGTGAGTTTTTTTTTTTTTTTTTTTTTTAAAATTGTAATCTTGTTTTGTAATCCGTATTAGCCCAGAACTAGAAATGGAAAAATGAATCCTAAAATTGTTGGACCCATATGCCTTTTTTCTTTTTCTTTTTGTGAAACCGGAAAATCAGAGCAAAGCTTTGCTCCACTATCCCCGGGTAACCATCTCCGTCCCTAGGGAATGAATGGAAACACGGGGTGTCTACAAATTAATGACTTGAGCGGAGCTCACCTTCAAATCTAAGCATGCCACTTCTTTGGGACGACCCATATGCATATTAGACCCAGAAGAGGAAAAAGAGATTTGAATTCTTTTTCTTAAGATTATTTACTGAACTTTTCTTAGTTTTGGAGGGACTATTCATAGCTTGATATTCATTTCAGACTTTTATTCCCTAGTGAGCAAATGGATTATGGCTGGCAGGATGTAAGAAAACAAAAATATATAAAGCATGCTTTTAAGATTGATTCTGATAAACCATTTATATCTTATGGTCTTCTTGAGTGTATTCGATTTTTTCTGTGAAGTTGATATGATCTAGAACAGTCTGTAATTGCAGGTGACCGGTGGATCACTCGAGGAATCAAGGGAAGCTCTTAAAATTGCAGAAACAGATGGTTTTATTTTTGTTGTTCTCTAGATTATGTTGAACTTCTTTATATTCTTTATGAACTTCCTAATACCCTACTGAATTATCTGTGTTTCTCCTGATTCAACTTGTTGTTTTGCTTGTAGGAAGGCTTTTTTGTACTGTGGGTGTGCATCCAACAAGATGCAAGGTTATTATTTTTATTTTTTTTTGTGCATTATTCCGTTCATGGTTTCAACTTTCGTATATCTTATGATATACTTTCTGTTTTCAGGAATTTGAAGAGAGTGGTGACCCAGAAACGTATTTTCAGGCACTTCTTTCATTGACTAAAGAGGGAATTGAGAAAGGAAAAGTTAGAAATCTCATTTAGAAAGTTTAAGTTAGATCTCTTTGGCATGATTCTTTGATAGGATTAATCATCTTCTTGATATATATTTAAGGTCGTTGCGGTTGGTGAATGTGGATTAGATTATGACAGGCTTCACTTCTGTCCAGCAGATATTCAAAAGAAGTAAGTGATTACTGAGAAGAATATTCTTCAAATTCCACGTCAGACGTCACATTTTTTAAAACCCAACAGATATGCACATTTTTGTCTTGTAGAATTGGATATTTATTTCTGAGATATGTAATTGTAGATATTTCGAGAAGCAGTTTGAATTAGCCCATACCACAAAGCTTCCTATGTTTCTACACATGCGTGCAGCTGCTGAAGATTTTTGTGACATCGTAGAGCGAAATAAGGAAAGGTCAGGCTTCTAAAACCATGGTAGAACCGAGCTCTTACCATCTTAGAATTTTCTAGATTGAAGGCACTATCATCTGAATCTGAAATAGAAAAATAGAACCAAGATGTGACCTATTCATGAGAGAAGAGGAATGCATATATTCAGGAGAGAAAAGGAATGGAATAGAAAATTAGAACCAATGCACTATTAGCTGCGGAAGATCTTCTGCATTAAGATGGATGTAATTATCTTTAGTACACTTTATAGGAGAGAAGAGGAATGTATATACAAACGTGCATGTATCTTTTTCTTTTGGCTAAGAGGAGACAAGAGCTAATTATAAGAAACATAAACTTCATATATTTCTAAGTTAAAAAAACCAACGGAGTTGCACTGCTAAAGAATACATTTCCAACTATAACTTGTATATACTTTACATTCTCCTCCTTTCCTTTTGATTACTGGATTTCTCATAGATGGTTAGGAACTTGCACAAAATTTAGTTGCTTTTGTTTCTTATTGCTCGCATTGCTGCTTGTTGCATAGGTTTTGTGCTGGAGTTGTTCATTCTTTCACAGATAGTGCAGAAGATTGTGATAAGCTTCTCTCGTTCAGAAATTTGTACATAGGTGATAGCCACATGTTCATCCTTCCAGCTTTATTTATTTTTAAATCTTATTCCCCCAAATTTAATTGCTACTTAAACAGGGATTAATGGTTGCTCTCTGAAAACTGCTGAAAATCTTGATGTTGTGAGGGGTATACCAATTGAGAGACTAATGATTGAGACAGATTCTCCATATTGTGAAATCAAGAATACACATGCTGGGATTAAACTTGTTAAATCTGTCTGGGCTTCTAAGAAGAAAGAGAAGTATGACGAGCAATGCATAGTGAAAGGCCGGAATGAACCGTGTTTAGTTCGGTAAGATACATTGTATTTTTATTTCTCATTTTCTTAAATGGCCTTCCCTTTTACTTTGTAACTGTTTTTTTTTTATCGACATAGAGGAAAATGCTTTCCAATACTTGTTTTCAGTTTTAGTGCCTAGCTAGGTATGACTATAAGGAATACGAAAAACCTTCTTTCATACTTTGTGAAAACTCTATTTTACAAACTTCTTATATGACTTGGTAGGATAAGGAGGCGGATCCAATTTCCTGGTCATAAAAAAAAAAACTTAGGGAGGATAAGATACATCATGGGAACCGACGTTTCTCCTTTAGCTCTTTTCTATTTTGCACCATAATTACACTATAGTGAGAAGGTCTATGGAAGTAATTTATGAGATTTGTTGGGTTCTATTGGTAGATTATAAATGTTCGTTTTTGCTTGATGTGTTAGTAATGACCTTCGAAGTACAATATATCCTTGTTTCTGTTGAAGCTTGTTAAAATGGAACTTTACTGGTAGGTCTCCGATTGTACATGTTTATAGGCGTTGGAAAGAGAGGAACTGATTGTACGGTTGTGGGACCCAAATTGTTAGGTGGGTCGTGCGAGTGCGGGAGGGTATCTTTAGGGAGTGTGTGCCTCTGTGGCTTTTTCACTTATTGTCTGTTTTGTTTAGGTAATTCTCCGAGGAGGATTTTGGGAGAGACGAGAGCTCTCTAAACTCTCTATTTTGCTATTGATAACCGATTATTGAGGCTGGAGCAAAAAATTTACCGTTTTTGATCTCCTCATTGTTTTGTTTCTAGACATTTTCCTTATTTTTCAGTGTTCATTTCTTCTAAGGATGGGTTCATGTTTGATGCAATTTATTACATTTAGTTTTGGCTCTGTTTTTTCTTTTGTCAATTTCTTCATCGTTTTGTTTACTTTCAATAATATAATAGAATTTTTCTAGTCTTGCATTTTTTTGTAGGATGGTTTGTGTTCGATGCAATTTGTTACAATAGTAATATTTGGGTTTGTACAGGCAAGTTCTTGAGGTCTTGGCTGGATGTAAAGGCATCGTGGATATCAATCAGCTTAGTGAAACTCTGTACCACAACACGTGCAGGTATCCATGAATTTCCAAGAATGGGTTAATATCATTCAAATACTTTTAGATTATTTGCAAGACTGTACCTCATTATTCATGTCTTACTGTTTTTTTTTTCTGTTTTTTTCCCCTACTTTGGTTGGCTTATTGTGCAGAGTTTTCTTTCCTCAAGACTTGGACTCTGTAGCAGATGCTCTCCTTGCTGGTTCTCAGGGATTTGTTGAAAAAGATTAGTATAAATCTGAAGCCTACTTTTGTTAAAACTATTATTTTTATGCACCCTTAGTTTTGGAAGCACAAGCACTGTTTTCTTCGATGTGTTATTTTTCTTGAGTCTCGTTTTTTCGTGAGAGACTTTTCTTGACACTTCAAATGTCAATTATCAGGGGAGAGAGATGACGAACAATCAGTAGTCATAGTTAGCATATTGTAGTAGTAACTGGGATAAAAAGGATTATAATACTAATACATGCTCTAGGCAAACTCTTTAATCTGTGGCAATATCTTCACTCTTTTTCTCTGGAACTCACATCCACCACTCAATCAAAACATCTGGCTTCCTTGGTAGCTGAGCAACGAATGAAAGAGTAATACGAGGGAAGGTCCCGATGGTCGGAACAACTTCCCTAGCCTTCAGTTTCAGTTTAATTTTTGGGCCAACTCGACCATCAACTTCAACTTTCAGGCACTGATACTTGTAAGCAATTCTTTGTTGTCACTCGTACTCTCAGCCCATGTGTATGCTGCAGGAGATGTTGGGGCACGTCCTGCAGCCATGTTCAACCGAAGCGGTCGCCCTTCAACTTCCTGGTTGCTTCTCATATCTAATACACATGACTGAATGTACAAAATGCAGGTACATTTTTTCATGGCTATTTCTAAAATAATGTGATTCTGGTTTGCAAGATTCATTTGTAAACATAAGTCATTTTCATGAGTAAATATATGGCCATTGTGAGGCAGTTAAAAATATTATAATTTATTAGGGATCAATCATTTTACATGATAAAATAGAAGAGCTCTGAATAAGAGAAGATAAAATCCATTCAAGGGTACACCAAACTTGGGCTGCAGGATGTTGGGCCAGCACCGGGCATGATCTTGAGGGGGTGTTTGTTTGACATATTTAGGTAGTTTTTAGGTTAAGGAGTTATATTGAGTATCTTAAAAAAAAAGAGTTATATTGAGTAGTTAAAAATTGAAAGTTGTGCCAAAAATTCGTTTGAATGTTTTTATGTAGAGGAGTTATAGTCAAAATTTTGTTTAGATTTAGATTTAAAATGAGTAGTTATTTTTAGTAGTTAAAAAAAAAAGATTAAAAATGAGTGGTTAAAAATAAGTTATTTTGATTGATTTGAAAGGAATAATTAAAAATGAGTGGTTAGAAATGATTGAGTAGTTATAAATGAATGATTAAAATAAATGGTTAGAAATGATTGAGTAGTTATAAATGAATGGTTAGAAATAAGAGTTATTTTCAAAAGTAAAATTGAGGACGAGTTGATAAAAACTCGTTTGGATGTAAATTTTCGAGGAGAAATTAATAAATCTTAAACTTTAACTCCTAGCTAAAAATGTCAAACAACCGGCTCCTAAGAATCGAAGAGAGACTTGTGAGAGCAATGAATTGAGCGCAACTTTCGGAAAAATGATCACGTAGATTTTAAATGTGGTTGAAGAATCGAGAAAGATTTTTTTTTTTTAGCCCAAGTGGAAAGTTGTAAGAAAAATATTTGAATCGTAGAAAGTCTATTTGCATACCAACATTAAAGATTTCAAACATTTGAAATAAATTTATATGATTTTAAACATTTTTTTTAGCCCAAGCTTCATACGATATAAAATTATAAAAAGTTTACCAAACATTTTGTGAAATTTTCGGTAAGTGTTTATTTTTTAAATAATTTTTTTAATGGCTTTCTAAAATTTCAACCAAATATATTTAATTATTGATAAAAACTAAATCAATGTCAAACATACACTAACATGAAGGCAAGACAATATAGAAGATATCCTATCTATGAGCAATTAAAAGATATATTATTAAATTCATTCATTTTTTTCTTGATAAATTATTAAATTCATTTTTACCTAATTGAAAGATATGTTGATCATCAATATATAACACATTAGACAAATATGGAAAAATGAAAGTACAATAATAATCATTACAATATCTAAAAAATAAAAAGAAAAGTGCTTATAGTATTTCGTCCTAAAAAAATATCTAAAAAATAAAAATAAAAGTGATTTATAATCATTGCAATAGATAAGTAGAATGTGCCCAGTAACATCAACAACATTATTTTGTATTTCCCTTTCCCTTGCTATACAAAATTTGAAACAGAACAAATTACTTTTCAAAAAATAAAAATAAAATAATTTTCAAATTTCAATTCCTCCATCGTCATCAAATAATTATCTCTCTCTCTCCATGAGCATCTAGATTGGATTTTGTTTAGTTAAAAGCTCATCTTGTTCCTTTTTATTTTTTGTTTGTTCTTCAGACTTGTAGAAGTATTAAGCCGAATTGTGATCTAATTTTGTTATTTGAAAACTCCTTTGATATCTCCGATACCTGATTTAGGGACAGACGTGGTTACTTTATTTCAAAAAAAAAAAAAATCTTTAAATATATAATATTTATTTTAAATTTTAGTGACTGGAATAAAATTAATCCGATTAGCTCAAATTATGAAATTCAGAAGGATATTTTTATTCATTTTAAACCACATATATTGTTTCACGTGTTTTTTTTAGAAATCATTTTACGTGTGTTTAAGACCAAAGTTCTCACCGAATAGATCAGTGACGCAATGATTTTATTGTTTGGTTGAAACTAGTTCAACACCAACGTCATAAATTCTGCAATATGTACTTAAAAAAAAGAGACTAGAGTTCTCTTTTAACGATGATTTTAATATTTGATGAATAAAAAAAATATTAGGAATCAATAAAATAGTTGTGGTTGGTCATTTCAAATTCATCTATTTTACTCTATTTATTTAAGAATAATTTTTTGATATAAATTTTTTTTCTTTTCTTTTTGCTACCTTTGTTAGAATTCTAAGGTGAGAACTTTGGTAGCATTTATCCAGTTGATTTGAAATCGAATCAAGTAAAATAGTTAAAGATCATTGTTGAGAAAGTCTCCAAATTGATGAGATTTGGGGTGATCGCGGTTCGATTTTTGAAAGAACTCTGATACAAGATAAAGTTGAATAAAGAAATTGATAATCTCAAAGTCAATGAAATGTTGTTTTTTGTTGACTTCTGGGAGGGACGAGGTATAGATAAGATTTTGTAATTATGATTTTAGGGTAAAATATAATAAAATTAGAGAATGGGAAAATATTTTTTTCCCTAGATTTTATCTCCTCGTAGGGTAGTATCTATACATGTTACAATAATATCCTAGAATTCACTAAAATATTTACAATAATTGATTTATTATTAAATAAATTAAATAGTATTCTATTATTAATCTAATATTCCACCCTCAAGTTGGACGACACAAATCAGCAAGTCCAAACTTGGAACAAATGGAATGAAATGAGGAGATGGGCAACGACTTTGTGAAGATATCAACTAGTTAGTCTTGACTTCGAACCTGCAATAACTTCAGAAAACCAACAGATATCTTTTCTTTAATGTAGTGACAATCTAATTCGATATGCTGCTTAGCTCATGAGGATTCGTAGCCAAATATATTGCAGCCTGATTGTCAATTAAGAGATATGATAACCACAATAGCTTACAACAACAAGAGGAAGTGCTCGATATTCTGCTTCTGTAGATGATCGAGACATTGTAGTTTTCTTCTTGGACTTCCAAGATATCATGTTGCCACCTAGAAAGACACAGAAACTTGTGGTGGAACGTCGAGAAACAAGGCAAGAAGCCCGATCTGAGTCAGCAAAGGCTTTCAACGAAAAATCCTTTGTTGGTTTAAACAATCTTCCCTGACCCAGAGATCATTTCAAATACCATAACAGATGGTGAGTGGCTGCCAGATGAGTCTTACACAGACGAGAAACATATTGACTCAATTTGTTCACAACATATGTAATATATGGGCGAGATATAATGAGATAAATAAGTCATCCTATCAGACATCTATAAGTACTGGGATCAGTAAAACATGTATTGTCACTAACTTGGCTACACGAGCAAATGTTTCAATAAAATCCAAGCCCTCTTGTTGTGCATAGCCTTTCGCTACCAATCTGGCCTTATAACGTGAGACTAAACCATTAGCGTTATATTTAACCTTGTACACCCACGTACAACCGACAGACTACTTTCCATTGGGCAGAGGAACCAACCAAGTGTTGTTGGCTTCCATAACACGAAGTTCATTTCTCATAGCATCTCTCCAATGAGAGTGAGGAAAAGCTGGTGATATTGTGTCGGCTCATACGTCGAAGGTACTTGCAATGAAAACATCCTGAAAGATGAACCAAGTCGATCATAATTCACATGATCATGCAATGAGTATCTCATAGATAAGACATGTAATGGTAGCTGGGATATCAATCCACAATGATAGTCTTGGAGATATGATGGTTTTTGGACATTTCGAGTAGATTGCCGTTTTGAAATAATTTCAGAACGCTCAATACTAGGGTGTGGTTCTTGGTCAACTGATGGATCAATAAGCTCTATAGAGGGCACAAATGTACTTTCTTGTTCTACCGATTCATCCGTAGTCAGGGCATTAGAAGTGATTTCCCCAATTCTAGTTCGCACATCATCGCACTGATCTAGATTGCTCTTGTGAACTTCTAAGTTAGGTAGTTAGCGGGACAATAAGGGGAGCAGGTATCACTACTTTGGCAAAACAATCATCCCTATTTACAACCTGCCCGCCAAGATGATGAAAAGGAAACAGGTCTTCATGGAATACCACACCACGAGATGGAAAAATTTCACGGGTTTCTAAATTTAGTAATTAAAAACCTTTAGCACCAAGTGGATATCCCAATAAAATAGCAGGAATCGCTCTTGGTGAGAACTTATGCCTGTGGCCTTGGAGACTCGAAGCATAAGCAAGGCAACCAAAACTTCGAAGATAAGAGTAATCAGGAGTTGTCCCTTTGAGCAATTCAAAAGGAGTTTTCCAATGTAAAACTGGGGATGGAATACGATTAATAAGATGCACAATCGTCAATATACATTCATTCCAATACTCCATAGGTACTTTAGACTGTAAAAACAAGGCCCTAACAACATTTAAAATATGTTGATGTTTTCGTTCAACAACAGAGTTTTGCTTTAGTCTCGCCACACATGAAAACTGATGTTCAACGCCCTTTTCTTGAAGAGTTGAGTAAAAGCCAATTCAGGTGCATTATCTGATCGAAAAAACTTGATCATCTACCCTACTGAGTTTCTACTAAACGAAAAAATTTCGAAACTATACTAGTTATGTTTGATTTGTGCTTAAGTAAAAACACCCATGTGTAGCGACTATGGTCATCAACAATAGTCAATAAATAATGATGACCAGAATAAAAGAGATGAGAAAAGGTCCCCAAACATCAATATGTATTAAATGAAAACTAGCAGCAGTCCTATTATTATGAGAAATAAAATGCAAACGTTGTTTTGCCAAAGGACTTTCATCACAATGAGAATAAATAACATAAGCAGAATCTAGATCTTTTTTTTAAAGCACCTAATCTTGACAGCGAAGGATGCCCAAGTCTCGAATGCCACGAAGCTGCTGAGCGAGATTCCTTTACATGAAAAACCACACTCGGTATCGGAACATCCATCACATACAAGCGTTCTGTAGCGGCCCAGGTTTCTGTCCCGGTTCTCGAGGAGCTTCCGGTTCAGATTCAGTGGTTCGGTTGGGCCGTTAGAGCTGTTTGGACTCTTAGGGGTATTTTGGTCTTTTTGCTCCCCGGGCAGGATTTGTGATTTTTCAGGGCTTCGAGGCAGCTCCTGCTTTTGTTGAGGCTTGTTTGTTGTGGACTGCGAGTCCCGAGATGTTTGGGCTATTCGTTTGGGAGTTCAGTTGTGATTTGGGTTTTGGACAAAGTTATGGTTGTTTGGGTGTTTCCTTTGGGATTCGAGCCCGGGCCTTCAGTGTTGGTTTGGGAGGTTGATTTCAGTGAGATTTATTGTTTGGAAAAGGTTGCTTCAGTCGGGTTTCGAAGGAGGAAGCCGGGAAATGGGATTTAAGGATTTTAAGGATTTTTGGAAAATTGGAAAATTGGATTTTATTTGGATAAGGATGGAAAATAAATAAAAGAGAAAAAGAAAAGAAAAAAAAAGAAAATCCCATTTTTCCTTTTATTTCCCTTTTTTCCCAAAAATCCCAAAAATCCCCATTTTTCATTTTTTCCCCTTTCTCTCTCCTCCAGCCCGACCCTAGCCCCCCAGCCCGACCCCAGCGCCCTAGCTCGCCCCCCCTGGCCACCCAGCTCGCCCACGCCCAAGCTAGCCCGAGCCCAACCGCACCGTGCCGTGCCAGCGTCGCCCAGGTCCGCCCCAGCTCGCCCAGCCTGCCCGCTCGCGTCGCACAGTGTCGCCCAGGCCGCCCGAGTCGAGTCGCACAACCCTCGCCCAGCCCCGCGTTGCCCTTGCCCAGGTCCGTGTCGCCCTGCTGCACACTGCCGAGCCGGGCACAGTGTCGCGTCGCCGTCCCTCGCACAGTGTCGTGCCAGATCGACCGCCCCAAGCCCGTCGCGTCGCCTCGCGCACGCTCCTGTGCTTGCCGAGCTCGCGCCCGCACGCCGTCCCCTGTGCCGAGCCGCGCCGCGCGCCCTCGCCTCGTCTCAGCTCGCCCGCGCGCAGCTCCGCGCCCTAGCGCCCAGCCTTTGCACCCCAGCCTGCGCCCCAGCGTGCCTGCCCTGCGCCGAGCCAGCCCAGCCCCTGCGCCCAGCCAGCTTGTTGTGTGTTGGCTTGGCCCGAGCCTTGTGGCTTCTCGGATGGTATTTCCCGAGTCTTTTCTTCGTTGGGCCCGGATTTGTTGGCTGCTGGTTATTGATTTATTTGGGCTGTTTTTGTATTTGATTTGGGTGCATTATTTGATGTATAGGCTGCTCGGGATCGATTAGAGGCTCGAGGATCGCTCGATGATTTGTGATTATTATTATTGTTTTCCTGCTTGTTCCAGGTAAGGATTTCTTACCATGGTTGTGTGGACCCTGCGATATATCTCGATTGTGCCTTGTATGCTTGTTTACTGTTATGAGCATGTTAGAGATAGAGCAGTTGATTGATTTCTTGCTAGCATGTTTGCCTGATTTTACATGTTAGTGCCATGCTAGGTTTGTTCTGCACAAAGATGCTTATGATTCCCGCTTAAGTTGTAGTATCATGCTAGGTAATGTGATTTATGTCGGTCATTGCTTGCTAGCCAGGAATCAATTGATTTTTGCTCTGTACTCTTAGATAGAGTTGTAGGGTTTGTCATCATCCAGAGGTGAGCGGACATAACGTACTTTGGCCCCCGTGAGCTCGTGTCGGGAGTAAAGTGTGCGCAGCATAACGTATCTTGCTACCCCCGACCCGCGGTTGTGGACTTAGCTACCCACTTCGGCATAGCCCTAGTTTGTAGCTCGCTAGAGCGGAACCCCCGCCAGCGGTGTAAGCCTACCTTGGCCGGTTCTTAGCTTCAGGTCGGTGGATCAGGCTGCACAGATGAGCGCCGAGGGCCTCGCGCTACTGTGATCAGTGACACCGCTTCCGAGTCATAGGCATGTGCACCTGGCCCGCGTAGTTTGCCCTTAGGCCCCTGCATTTACGCCGGTTGCAGAGGAGCATGCGGTGTGCGCGCACACGCGTTAGTTGCCGGTTCGGAGAGCTCCCCCGGGCTAATGTCGTGAGTACACCATTCTTTCCGTTAGAGCCTGACTTCGGGTACTCTCCCGTAAGTCCAGATTAGTGCAAGGGCAAGGAGGCCCTTGAGGACATTTTAGGGATCAGTGTATTCCCCCCGAGTGACAGATACCTCGGTGATGTCCCAGGATTGGTCAGTGTATCCAATCCCAGTTAGGCCGGAAGTAAGAGACTTCCGATGGCTCCAGATCTTGTTTTATGAGCTCGTTGAGCTATGATCTGTGTTGATAGCTGTTTGCTTGCATGTTGAGGTGCTAGATGACTGATGTATCGTATTGTACCCCGGTTGGGGATTCTTACTGAGTATCTTTATACTCACCCTTATTTATCTTTCAGGTAACTTGGGACAACACCAGAAGGGCTAGCAGAAGGAGCTGATTGATCATGGGGAGCCGCCGACACTCTGTCTTTTATTATTGCATTGTTTATTCAGCATGTAGATGGACAAGAGTCCTAGGGGAACATTGTTTAAAACGTTGTTTAAATTGTATTGTATATTTGTAAATACTGGCCAGGTTGTTTTACTTCGTTGGATTGTTTAAATGAAAAAATTGTTGATTATGTTTTAAGGGTTCCCCCTTCTCATATGTTTGAATGGTTTTTAAATATGAGCACTAAACCGCATGTTATCATATTTAACTTGCATGCTGAGTGAGAACCCCGGTTTAGGACCATGTTTTGGGTCGGGTTCGTCACACGTTCGTACACCTCACCTTTCCCAATCATCTTCAAAGTGGACTTGTTCTGAACCATACAACCATCAACCGAAAAAACAGCAGATAATGTCTCTTCTATAGTCAAAGCTCTAATGGAAAGTAGGTTATATGTAAACTCACGAACATACAAAACATTCTGAAGAATAAGAAAGCCATGAATGATCAAAGTACCAACAAATTGCACAATTATACGTTTCTTAGTAGATAAAACAACAGTATTCTTGACAGGCCATATTTCAGAGAATATATCACGAGAACAACATATATGGGCAGCTGCCCCAAAATCTAACACTCATCGAATAATAGTAGAAAAGTATCTGCAAGATAAGGCCCATTGGATGACGATTCTCCATTTGTGGATAAATTAGTTTGAAGACAATTCAATAGAGAATAAAGAGCTATAGACTCAGCACTAGATATGTTAGAAGAAAAATCATGGGTCGGTGAGATGGATACCTACTTCATAGAAGAGACAACCCTTACTTGCTGCCTCAGAGTAGAACGTTGCACATTCAAAAAATGAGAACCATTATTGCGTTGTAGATACACAGGTGGATATCCATGAAGCTTATAACATTTGTCAACCGTGTGACCTTGGAGCTTGCAACGAGTACAAGTCGGTCATCCTCTCCCTTTACCAGAAGTAGAAGCAACTAATGTGATAGTTGAGGTGTTTTAAGTCACCGAGTCAAGTTTGTGTTCCTCTTCTTGGGCAATCAAAGAAAATGCTTTGTTAAACTGGAGGCGGAGGATCCATGAGCAAGGTCTGGGAAGGCAAATGACCATAATTTTCATTGAGCCCATTAAGAAACTCATGAGATACTCAAACTGAATGAAAGTTTCGATTTCTTTGTTTCCATCACATGTACACAAGCCACATGTACAACTAGGACGATACGAGGCATACTCATCGCACAATCCTTTTATCTTTGAAAAATTGGTGGTTACAGAATCTTGGCCTTGCTTCAAAGTAGTCAAGGCACATTTTAAATGAAAAATGCGAGGTCCATTACATCTCTGAAAACAGTCTTTTAGATCCAATCAAATTACCCTGGCAGAATGAGTAAAGATAATAGAAGATGAAATAGACTTATGAACGGAATTCAGTATCCATGCAATCACCATGTGGTTGTTCCTTGTCCACAAAGATAAAAGTTCACCACCATCAGGTCGTGAAATTGACCCATCAATAAAACATAACTTGTTCCTGATGGAAAGAGCTATTAACATTGATCTGCTCCAGGTAACATAATTTCCGTCTACCAAAAGTTCTGACACAAGAACCAAATTAGCCGTATCATTGTGGTGAAGATAATAATAACTGTGAGGTCCATGCAGACCAGCTAGCGGAAGAAGAGTAGGATCAATCGACTCGATAGTCTCGGTAGATTTTCCATATTCCACTGAAAAAAAAAACTGCAAACACAAAAAAGAATAATAAAAAGGCATACTCCCCTCATTGCCAATCGACGCAGGCGGCGGACGCTGATGCATGCAGCTGAAAAAAAGAAGAAAAAAGAAGCTGCAGCGAAAACAGACGAAAAAAAACCCTAACTTCTCTTTGATACCATGATAAAATTAGAGAAAGGAAAAATAATTTTTTCGTGAATTTTATCTCCTCATGGGGTAGTATATATACATGTTGCAAAAATATTCTAGAATTCACTATAATATTTACAATAATTGATTTATTATTAAATAAATCAAATAGTATTCTATTATCTAATAATATAAGTTTGAAGAAAGTTAGAATTAAGTTCTTATGATTAAAAAATTAGAATCAGGAACAGATTAATTATGCTTGAAAATACTCGGAACAGATGAATCAAAGTTCTATGCTTCAAATTGAAGAAAAAATGGAAAACCTAACCCCAAATTTACCAAAACACCGTACAATCCTTATTTCAAGGCATTGAAATGTGAAAAGAAAATGGAGATTAAAAAAAAACATGATGAACAAAGGGGATGCAAGGAAGAAAAGAAAGACCTACCTCATTTTACCTTTAAATTCCAAGAGATTTTCTCCAAACAAAGCTTCTTCCTATGCACCAAAATAGGCGATTGAAGAGGCGAAGGAGGTGGAGAAGTAGAAGAGGCTTAGGAGAATCGTTGAAGTAGAAGAGAGTTTTTAGGTGAGAAGCAAAGTAAAATTGTTGATGTAGGAAGAGGGTTTTTCAAGTTTTAAAAAATGTTATTTATATGGTTGGTTCGGTTTGATTTTTAATTGGTTTTTCTATATGAAACTGAAAAAAAAAAAAAAAAAAACGGTTTACTACAATTTCAAACCCATAGATCTAATTAACTTCTAAAAATTGAATCGATCTATTGGATCGAATCGATTCGGTTCACTCAGTTTTTTGTCATTTTTTCCTCTAGATGAGATATTGTAGGTAAATTATCATTCAATGAAGTTAGTTGAATGTGAGTTATTAGGTAACATGAATTTCCAAATTTTGCATTTGTTTAAACACTTTTCACTATATTTAATAAGAGAGGTAAGCAATTTCAACTAGATTTGCTAACGCTTTTCATTCCAATCTAAAGGAGTATCTGATTTGAGCGTTATAGTATGATAATGAGTTCAAACACCGACCACGGGTCTGAACCGCTAACTCGTTTTGTTTAAGGTTCCCTCAATCCTTTGTATATAAATTAACTGTTAATATGAATCTCAAAAAATTGATTTAAAAAAAAAGAAGAAGAGAGGAACCATAAACCTATATAGAAAATATACTCTCAAATAAAATGAGAGTCAAATACTGAGTTTCAAAATCAAACTTATCTTAAAGTTTGAATTAAATTACAACAAATCAACAAATAAAAAATTGATATAAAATATCAGCAAATCCATTTAAAAAATAATAAAAAAGAAATAAATAGCCAAACAACCATGCATCCCTACCATATATATTTTGGGGTTATCTTTTATATGTTAAAAAATATCAACCACAACATAGTTCAATTTATTTCTCTATAATTTTTTTTAAAACTTTAGTGTATAAAAAAGAATTATATCAATGCAATATCAAAATTTCCACCTACTAAGTTCGATTCAAACGATATATATACCAAGAGGTAGTGACGCAGTTAATTGGTTTTTTTGTTTGGTATTAATCGATTTCAACTTTTTTTTGGTAATGCGTGTGTAATTTTATTTGGGTTCTATATTTCTAAACTAAACAATTCAATCCTTTTCAATTTTAATTAGTGTGTGTTTTTTAAAAGAATTTCCTTTTACAATTGTTTTCTTTCAAAAATTGAAATCTAGTTTGCATTAAAATAAAAATTTTATCACTACATGAATCGAGGGAGGCCGATTACCAATTGTCGAGACCAAACCTATAACCATAATAATAAACTACAAACAATCAAGCCTGATTCATTCGGGGATATTTTAGGCCCCGTTTGTTAATTATTTGAGTTTTTGTTTTTGGTTTATGAAATGTAAGCTTATTTCTACTCAAATTTAGTACCATATACTCCTCCATCTTTCCTACAATATATTTAGGTGGGTGAATACTAACCAAATTTAAAAAATAAAAACTAATGTAGATATATAGTAAAGTAGTTATGAAAGGATGCTTAACTTTTGATTGGGTTGAAACAAACCATGCTTACTAGAAAACAAAAATGCCCCTAGTAATTCATTTTCCAAGCTATCAAAAAACAAAAAGTGAATCCCCCACCCCTATAAATAGACGCCATTGTTGCACCTGAAATATCATAGACCACAGAAACAGCAAAAAGAAAATAAAAGAGCAGCAGCAGAAGAAGAAATATCAGAATGACGAGGAAGAAGGTGAAGCTTGTATGGATCGCAAACAACACTGCACGAAAAGCAAGTTTCAAGAAGCGAAGGCTCGGACTCATGAAGAAAGTGCGTGAGCTCACCACTCTCTGCGGCATTTACGCCTTCGCCGTGGTCTACGGCCCCGACGACCGCAGTCCGGTCATCTGGCCCTCGCTCTCCGCCGCGCAACACCTCTACCGCCGCTTCCACAGCCTCCCCCTGGTGGAGCGCCAGAAGAAAATGTGGAACCAGGAGACGTATCTCAAAGAGCGCACCGTGAAGGCGCAGGACCAGTTGAAGAAGGCCATCAAGAAGAATCAGGCACTCGAAATCGACATTCTGATGAACCAGTTGCAAATGGGGCGTCCCATTAGCGAATTCTCCACCCCGGATCTGATCGCATTGCTGTTGATGATGGAACATAGGATGCGAGAATGCCGGAAGCGAATCGAGTATCACCACCAGGTTCATCGCCTTCAACCTGCTCCTGCATTTCTTTCTTCTAACGCTCCTGTGCTTCAAACACTGGGAAATGACACGGAGGATCCAGCGGTCGATCATGGACGGAGTTTGGTGGACCAGTGGTTTATGGATATGGTGACGGATGATCAAATCCCAGGAACTGCCTGCGGTATGGCCCCAGGGAATCTGGATGGATTGATTAATGGAGGACTAAATCCGATGACGATGGAGATCGGCGGTACCTTTACGGCCGAGGAGGATAACCTTTTATCACAATGGAATTTCGACCGAACTGGCTCCAGCGGCATTGATGAAAATGCCTATCCAGTGGATTTGACTCACGGAGACATGGGTGCTAGTGATGAAGCAGATCAGATGATGCTGCTGGATGAGTTGTTTGGAAATGGGAGCAGCAGTCAGAAAATCATGAATGAAAATGAAGATGTCTTTCTGAACAAGGAATGGGCAAACAACATTACTCCCCCATGATCTGAATTCTGGTATTGGGTCATCAATAATGGAGGAATTTTGGAGTTTCATCCAATTTTCTTCACTCTCTTGTTATGATATAGGGTGTGTGAATTGTGATCATCTTTGTTTATGATGAGTAGTTCAAAGCTAATAGGAGTCTAATGTTTATTAGAGATGGAGGAGTGATCCAACTTTGTCTATACACAGTTGTATCATCATCATCATTACTAATAGAGACTATTTCATGTTTTTCTTGTTTGTTTGTGTTGTTCAAACTAATCATTCAATTATTTGACATAAAAAACATTAATCATTAAATTATTGATCATATTTATACTATTTGACTAACAATACCAGAGCTCTAAGGATATCAGAATATATAATTTAGTATATTTGAATTTCTTCTCTCAAATAGTAGTAGTATCAAATAAAAAATCACATGATTTAATTTAATCTTAATTTATTGTATTACATTCCAGTTGTTCTTGTTGAGATTTGCATATTTTTTTAGGGTTTATAAACATTAAGGGTGTGTTTGGGCCTCCATTTATGTAAACAGCCGACCTAACCGATGTTTGCCACACAATTTATTATAAACGGTAGTTATCTAAACCTGTATATCGGTTTATCTAATCCTACGTGTCCAGTTATCTAAACCTTACATATATTACTTTTTGTTACATAACTAGCCCCTCAAACACCGTTTATCATAATCCGTGTTATAATAACTTGCCTCTTAAACACTATTTATAATAACTCACCGTTAATCATAACCCATCATTTATCATAACCTTCCGTCTAAACCAAACCCGTACTCCAAACAGACCTTAGTATTGTTAACGTTGGCTAAGCCTATGCATATTGTCACCTATCTTTGATATGGGGGTGGCAGGTTCAACTACCCTAACTCTATTGTTGTTTTAAAAAGAATGGATATAAATGTAATTTTGAATAAGGAATTGGGGTTGATGAGGTAAAAAAGTATTCTTAAATCTCTCGCATGCGTTCTCCATGCAATATTTTGGATAATTTTTATTTTTCTTAAGAATTTGAGGAACATCGACGAATATTATTGCGGGGAAAAAAAATCCATTCATGCCCTTGTCTTTTATTTTATTTTAATTTTTTTTATTTGTATTTAGTTACTTTTTAGGTTAATTTTTTAGTACAAATTGAAGAAGGAGACCAACAAACAAATAATATAATCATATGTGTCACTGACCCTCGATAGTTATTTTTGTGTTATTAAAATATAATTATAATGTGAATGCGGATATAACTTAATAAATAAGACACTAATTATTATTTTTAAATGATTGATTTAATTTTCTAACATGTAAATATAAAACTAAATAATTATAATTATAACAATACTAATAAATATTATGATGGATAGTCACCATAAATCATACATTCATAGAACTCAAAAAAAAAAAAGAAAAAAAGAAAATCATACACTCATATGGTCACTTTTCTAACTATTTTTATTCGTCTAAAATTAAGTATTATTTAGAGTTTGAGTCTGCTAATTAATTTCTATTATACTCACAAATGGAGCACATGCATGCAAGATTTACAACAAAATAAAAAATTCTCATTAATGCAATGAAGTTTATTAGAATTATGACCCTATTTCACAAGAAGAGTATGTACTAATTGTCCGAAAAAAAGAGTATGTACTAGATGTGTTAGTTAGGTGAAATCTTTTAAATTAAGTCTACTACCTTAACATGTTATAGTTTTTCTTTATGCCATAAGTTAACTTTCAAGCGATTACACTCAAGCAATAGAATAAATTATGTATTATTTTGACTCTTTTACATTTTAAAATTTATAATAAATCCTCAATAGTAACTTACCATCTATTGATTATGACGACAAAAGAGTCATTTAATCATTGATATTATTAAACAAGTCAAAACTGACGTAACTTTATTCATCCCGACAATTCTGAATCTCACGATAAAATCTTTTGTTTCTATAGCATTTAAAGCCCCACGAGCACAACACGACAATCCTATTATTATAGTATATATCTAATTATATTTGCACGTCTGACAATGATCAAAGTAGTAATTTAAAATTTTGTAACTAAACCGCTATTCAAACTTAAATAGTAGAAAACAAACTATTTTGGTCTCTAAATGTTGTATAGTTTTCATTTGGTCTTCAAATTTTAAAATTTTACTAATTTTTTATTTTTAAGTTTAGTTTCTAATTAGCCTAAAATTTCAAAGCATTAAATTTTTATTCAATTTTTGTGTTTAAATTCGATTTGGTCCTATAGTTTAAGATTTTTCTATCATGAGTTTTTACTTTTTTTTTGGGTAGTAATTAATTTTTTACCATTAATGCTTACTTATTCGTATAACTTTTACTACATCAAAATATTATGATGTATATTTTTAAGGGGAAATACCCTTTTTATTCCTAAATTTATAATATAGTTTCAGTTTAGTCTTTACAATTTAAAATGTTGCATTTATCTTTTAATTTTTAATTTTTGTTGCCATTTAATCTCTAAATTTTAAAATGTTATATTTTTCTCTTGAATTCTAAATTAATTTTGATTTAGTCCTAGTGATTTTGGATTTTACATTTTTTTCAATAATTTGTTTTAATAATAATGTTTTCTTTTAGTCGTTTATGTAAACAAATCAATAATTAACTTAGAAAAAATCAGTAAAAATTAATTACTTTAATTACAAATAATTTTGTAAAAATTTAATATAATTAATAGAAAATTAACACACAATAGTCAAATGTTGATAAAAGTATATAAATCAAATTTAAAGGTGATAAAAATAAAATCTAGGGATAAAAGGATATGACCTATCTAAAATGAATGCATATTAATACCAGGGAACTATTGGACTTCTTTCAGAAATTGAGTATATACTTGACATCAAAAAGAATTTTTTTTTTTTAATTCTTAATTAAATGATCACTTCTTGAAACTCACGGAAGGATAAAAGGAATATCATAGTTTTGCAAATCTCTTCTCTTCACTAAAGAAGAGATAAAATTAAAAACTTTGGAACTCACAATGCCTTGAAAGTTAGAAAAGATTAATGATGAAAAAGATAAAACAAAATTAAGATTTAAAAAAAAAAAGAAAATTAGTAATAACAAAAACAAAGAAGAAACAGTTCACCAACCAAACCAAATGAAAGCCTGATTTCAGAAAATATCAATTTCAAACTGTTTTTTTTGTAACCGTAATTTCATTTGTGAACAATTATAATTTTAAAAGAAATGAAAAGATAATAATGAAGTCAAAATGACAACTAAGAATGAGATTGTAAAATTTAATTTTGCCTTCTTTGCATTATAACTACCTCTCCCATTTCAGATTTTCTATTTTGACAACTCATTTTCGCATTCACCTATCACAATTGGTCGGTTAACTGACAAAAAGAATATTTGTTATAGAGAATTTTTGCTCCAATTGAATCCATAATAGAAATATTTTTTAATAGAATAATTCTCTTTCATTACAACAAACATGCAAAAGTTTGTCATATTGTGCAGTCTCTTCAAATAATTTCTCTATATATTAACTATAAATTATTTCACTAATATAGCAATTTAAATAATGAAAAAAAAAGGATGAAAAGTAAAAAAGATGAGATGCAAGGAAAGCATAGAGGATTCAGAAGCGACAAAGTTGAACAACGCTGGCCTGGTTTTCATATATTTCAGTTACAAATGCTGAACGAGTTGTCACCTTCATCAGATATTGTCACTTTCTACAACTTTATTTTATCTCTTCTATTTAGTCCAACCACGCGTTAATAGAAAAATTCAAACTTTTTTTATTTTCTACTTTGAATACAAATCTTAATATTTGGACTGTGTTCAAACATGAAGAGACCATTAAACAAAACAATTTTAAAATTAAAATAAACTTGTAATCTTTTCACTTTAACCAACGAGACTAGTAGCTCAATCAGTATAAATATATCTATGTCCATGATATCATTGATTCAAATTTATCACCTTCAAACTAAAAAAAAGAAGAAATTATTTGAATTTGGTATAATATAGTTTTTAAATTAAGTTCAATAATAATTGGAGGTAGACGGTTCAAATGCTTAAAAGTCCGTTTTTCATTTAAGAAAAAGAAAAGGAAAAGAGAACGTCCTTCATTATCATTTGCATTTTATAAAGTTTTGAGACCATCGGTCGTCTAAGCCATTATTTGTTGTAATTGAACTCATAGTATAACAATTATATTGAATAATCTTTTATAAAAGATAAGATTCGAGAAGGATAGCCAAATTGTACCAATAATTTGTCTACAAATTATTAACATTCAAAAAAGAAAATCTTCAAGAATGTGTCCCATAATGACAAAAGCACCCCTAAATTAAGGGGCTTGAGGTCTTTCCCCTTGCATGCATGCATGACCCTTTGATAAAGCAGACAAATTTAGGGTCTCACTTGTACAAGTCTTATTAGCATGCAGCACTTAAAAAGTGACAACTTCATATGTTTTACCTAAAGTTAAATTACTTTTGAGCAACAACAAATTAAATTGAAATGTGGAACAGATATTTTTCGACGGGCTAAAAAAATATCAAGCCATTCGTATAAACAAATCCAACTTTACCCCTGGCTACAACAATGTATTTACATTTTTATATCAAACAGTTTTAAATTTACCAAATTAGATCTTAAGCTTAATTAAGCACGGCAAACTTTACCTCTCAATTTAACAATAGAAGAAAAATTTATCTCAAAACAGAATTTTCGTTTAAAGAATATATATATATATTAATGTGGGTTCAATAAATTATACACCGTTCTAATATAAAAATAATGGACTTAGAAAAATAACTTTCACAAATTTAGATACTTTAGAGTTAAAAGGTGATACGTTTAATTTAGGGTGCTCATCTACTTAAAAATTAATTTCCTATAAATTTTTTTTGACATCCAATGATGTATGTTACACAAGAATAAGTGTGTAGAAGAAGCATACAAAATATTCCATGACGAATAGGTGTGGAATGACTTTTTATATGTAGAAGCCTTCTATACACGTCATCTAAGGTAAGAATCTTGGATCTAGAGAGAATTTGTGACCTCGACATTTAAAATTCAGAACCGAGGTCTTAAAGGGAGCTGATAACACCCATTTCCTCTCTTTAAAAGGCATGCAAATCTAACTTAGTCACAAACCATCATGAGTTGACCTAGTGGTCAAAATAGTCTTGAAAAAGTATAAAATTGTGGAAATATTTTAGGGTTAGTTAATTTCTTAATGTTGAGATATACCTTGAACCCTAAACCTAAATGAAATAGGTAGTTGGATTATCCTAAAGCTTAAAGAAATAGGTAGTTTTGCTTTTATGTATTTGGGCCTATTTGTAATAGAACTTAAGAGAGTGCTCTATATAAACTTTCGTAAACACCTAGTTTCAGTATATCAAACATTTGTATTCTATCTCCTAAAGTATTAAAACCGTTCTGTCCTCTGCCCGTGGGTGTAGATAACACAATGTTAGTGAACCATGTAATTCTGGTGTTCTTCTTTTACGTTTTTTATTTATTATTTTCAATTGATTGTTGTTTTCATAAAAATTTGGTATCCGAGCCTATGGTTCGTTTTTCCACATTTATTTTTCAACAATAGAATCAAAGATGTTTGGTCTAAACGTGAAGGTCAACAAGTTTACGAGAAGGAACAACTTTGGTTTTTGGCAAATCAAGATGCGAGCCTTGCTAAAACAACAGGGATTATGGAAGAATCAAAATGTAGACGATGACGACGAGTTGACGAGTCTGAAGGAGAATGCTCATTCGACAATCATGCCGTGTTTGGCAGATGACGTCATCGTCGAGGTCGTTGATGAAGGGAAGGCTGCTGGTTTGTGGTTGAAAATCAAGAGTTTCTACATGAACGAAGTCTTTGACCAAAAAGTTACTTCTGAAGCAACGATTATTTAGCCTCTGTATGGCTGAAGGTAAGCTTTTTAAAGATCATCTAGATAAGTTAAACACAATATTAATGGATCTGCATAATATTGAGGTTAAAGTAGATGATAAGGATGCTGCCTTAATTATGTTGGTTTCTTTGCCGCTACCATATGAGAATTTTGTGGATTCGTTTATTGTGAGTAAATATATGTTTTCTTTAGAGGAAGTGAAGAATGCTCTTCTTATTAGAAAAGACCACACAGGGTCGCTGGTTCAGGTATAACAGAAAATTCTACATTTGGGTTGGCTGCAACATGAGCAAAGGTCATGGAAAGATTGGGAAGAAGAAGCCAAAGAAAGTTGCCCCACCTTCTAAAGGCTCGAAGCCCTATAATTTCAAGGCAAATGAAATTTGCGCTTACTGGAAGAATAAGGGACATTGGAAGTGCGAATGTCCTCGCAGTAGTTAGAATCAGACCAATAAAAAGGAAGGTTCAACAACCATAGCAAAAGTTGATGGCAGTTCAGAAGAAGATTTGACCCTTGCAGTAAATGAACACACATATTCCAAAGATGTGTGGGTTCTTGATTCAGGGGGCGTTATATCATATATGTCCAAATAGGGAGTAGTTTTCGACATATGAGCAGATTGATAGAGGCAATGTGTCTATGGCAAGCAGTTTAGTCTGCAAAATAGTTGGAATCAGCTCAATTATAATACGAACACATAATGAGGTGTTCTATACTTTGAATGATGTTAGACATGTTCCGCTAATGATGAAGAGTCTGATATCTCTTAATATATTGGATAGCAAAGGTTTTAGTTTCAAAGGTAGAGATGAAGTGATGTATGTCTGTAAAGATTCAAAGGTAGTTCTGAAAGGTGCGAAATGTAGAACTTTGTATTTTTCTAACAGGTACAACGTTGACTAGGTATCTAATCAACGGTGGGCCTCACACAGACATTGATTGTAAGATACCATACAATGTATGGTCTGGTAAGCCTCCAAATTACTCTTTGTTAAAAGTTTTTTGTTGTAATGTCTATCATCATATTAGTGAGGGCACGTTAGAGTCAAGAGCAAAAAATGGTGTTTTTGTAGATTATGGAAATGGAATTAATGGGTACAGAATATGACCTCCTTCTGAGAATAGAGTTATTCACTGTTGGAATATAATTTTTTATGAGATTTCTACATTCAACTCTGTTGCACAGTCCATAGTTGTAGGAGATAATAGTGGTGTTGATAACAAGGTGGAGCTGTAATTCAATTCAAACAAAGGTGAAGCACAACACCAAGGTAGAAGAATTGATCAACATGCTATTGCTGATGAGTTAGATATGCATAACTCTGCTGCTACAGAAACTGATACCACTAGACAATCTTCTAACAGGGAAGTCAGATAACCAAGTATAGCCCTTGATAGGGCTAGAAAAACTAGTGTTCGACCTCCAAATAGATATGGTTTTGAGGATATGGTTGCTTGTGCACTACAGGTTGCTGAAGAGGTGGATACTTATGAACCATCTATCTATAAAGAAGTTGTTTCATGTAGTGAGTTAGAAAAGAGGGTAAAGATTCTAAAAGTTGGCATTACTGATACACTAGTAGAAATTCCCCTATAGATGGCGGGCTAAAAAGAAGAGGTTTAAAAAACACGGATGAAAGATGGCGGGCCTAGGAATTGGTGGCGGGCGAAATTGGGCCCGCTTTCTTTATTTTTTGGTCGCGGGCCCAAGCCCGCCTTTAAAAGCTTTTGGTGGCGGGCAAGGCCCGCACGCCACATTTTCTGTTTGGAGGCGGGCCTGGGCCTTTTGGGCCCGCCTTTTTTAGCTTTTGGTGGCGGGCCCAAGCCCGCCTCAGAAGGGATTTGGTGGGGGGCATGGGCCGCCCGCCACCTTTTTCTTTTCCTTTCTTTCGTTTTCTCTCTCTACCCGAGCCATTTTTCCCCTTTTCTTTCTTCTTTTCTCTTCAACCAAACCCTACCCTCACGCCGCCGCAGCCACATCTCCGGTCATTTCCCGACCATTTTCCGACCATCAACGCCGCCGGCGCCGCCACTTGGTTTCCCTTTCTCAAATTTGTGTATTTCCTTCCCAAAAACTAGGTAATGTATAGTCCATTTTCATTTTCTAAAGAAAGAGTTTTTTTTTTCAAGGAAATTTTTCATGGTTGCATTTTTGTAATCTTTCCATATATGTTTCAAATTTGTTCATTTGTGCTTCAAATCTCATATATGTCTCAAATTTGTGATAATGTGCTTCAAATCTCATCTATGTCTCAAGATGTGCTTCAAATTTGTTTGTTTCATATATGAACATTTTTTATATAATTTAAGAAACTTTTGTTTCCAAAGTTAGTTTAAGAAACTTAAATTTTCATTGTGCCTTTTATATTAGTTTAGTTTTGTATTATTAATGCATGATGAAAAATCTTTCCATGCATGTGTTGGGTGTTGAGATAGCATATAAACAATGCAATACGAGTGAGATGTGTGACTCAACTTTACCTTTTTGGAAAACATTTGTAGGTTAAGTTTCTCTAATTGACTAGAATTACTAAAATGACTATGGATAAGTCATGGATGTTTAAGGATCGAATGTCACCGGAATACGGATTGGGTGTTGAGATATTTATAAACAATGCCATACGACATTCGAAAGGATTGAATGTCGTTTGTTGTTGTAACGGCCCGGAAAATTTCATCTCGGCCTTCCCGGGAGGCCTAGGGGCATTTTGGTAATTTTGGGTCGGGTCGACAGGGCCGGTTTTGAAATTAAATTTGTCGGAATAATTATGAGTCAATTTGAAAAGATTTGGGATTTTTGGTGAAGGCGTTTGGGCTTGGGAAGGAGCAAAAATAAATAGGGAATTAAATAGCGCGTCGAGCAGGAATCGAATCAGGGCCGTGTCGCATGCTAGGCAGAGGGCACAGCCAGCCGAGCCACCGCGCGCGTTTGTTAATCTAAACGCGCCATCTTCTATGTATGCTTGTCTGTCCCCTGTTTTGGTTTAATAGGCAGCTCGCCCGAGCCTTCTCCCTCATTTCCTTACTTCTTCTCCTTCGCGTTTCTCCTCACCGACCGGCCTCCCCTCACCGGCCAGACTCTCGCGGCTCTCCCTCGGCCGATCGATCCTCCGGTGAGTTCTCCTCCCTTTCTCTCTCTTCTTCTTCTTCTCCTCCGATTTCTCAATTTCTTTCCCCTGTTTTTGATTTCCATTTTCCGGCCGTGTCGAGGTGAAACGTTGGGTGGTTTTAGTGCGGTACCGAGTAGGGAGTTCATCCATCTATAAATCGGCCGTCGAATCTCTCCAATCGCCCGGAATCGAGTTCGTTTCCTCCGATTCTCTGTTCGCCCCTGCTTCGCGTCGCGTGTGCAGGCAGGCAGAGCCCTCCGCCGAAGCCACGCCGCGCGATCGCCTCGCCTCCGCGCGCGCGTCCTCGCCTAGCTACGCGTCGCGTCGCATCGCAGCGCCCAGCCGCGCCCCCGCTTCGTCCGCGTTCGTTCGTCGCGCGCGCGCGCGCCGCAGCGTCTGGCGCCCAGCTCGCCCATTCTGCGCCTCGTAGCGCCAGCCCAACCCGTTCTTTGCCCGTTCGTGCAATCGCCGGCCCGTTCGTGCGTTCGTCGTGCCTCGTGAGTTGCTCCCGAGCTGAGCCTCATTTATTTTATTGTATTTAGGCCTATTGTGTGATTTTTGTGTTGATTGATAGGTTCCCGGTAGCTAGATCGAGATTGTTCGCGACTTAGGATTTCGTGCCAAACCGTCCCCGACCAAGGTAAGGATTTCTTACCGGGGTTGTGTGGACCCTGCGATATTATATGTGATTGTTGATTGATTGCTTGTTTGTGATTATTGACATGTGTAGCTAGGTGCTTCAATCTGAATTCCGGTTAGCATGATTTCTTGGTTATTTCTCATGTTAATCCATGCTAGGTTGTTCCTTCTCGGCATGCTCGTGATCTCATTCCTTGCTTCGTAGTATCATGCTAGGCTCGTTGTATTCTTATTGAGCACGTATTGGATTTTATGGAATTGTTTCTGTTTGCTAAGGCGGAGTTAGAGTTGCGGGTAGATAGCATCATCCGGGCCCGATGCATAAAGTACCTTGCATCCATGGCGGGGACGTCGAGCAAGTCATTCGTCCCCTGGACCCCGTGAGGGATTTGCTAACCCGAGCGGTAGGCCCCGCAATCTTGGGTGAGGGTGGCGCATCGTTAAATGCCCCAACCGTCGGGATGATGACTTGGCATTGCCTTGTCCCGATAGTCGGCACGTCCTCGGCGTGTTCGGCCGTAGCCCCGATTGCCACCTGTTAAGGCAAGGGCGGCTTCTGGTGTAAGCCTACCACGACCGTTTCTTGGCCCCAAAGTGCGGTGGTTGGTGACATAGTTTACGTGTCGTGTCTCACACCCTATGTCGGTGACACCGATCCAAAGATCTAGTTAGGCGTGTGGACTGGATATGGGCGGCTTGCCTTGAGACCTGGCAACCCCATATAGTCTGCGCAGAGCACGCGGTGCATGCTTACGCTCATTCTGGCGCCGATCGGAGAGCTCCTCGGGATTGTGAGCAGTGTACCTTTTTCGTCGATGATGAAGGTGGTGAGGCCGAGACTTGTTTCTCGTATAGGCGACTTATGTATTGGGGTGTGTGATGATTTTATTCCGGACTAAGCCACCGAGTTGGCATCCGAGGCCCAAGTGTGGGCTAAGCTATGTGCTCTATTACGTGTTATATTCATAGCTTGCATACGCTCATCGAGATGACCATGTATATCGTGATTGTACCCCGGTTGGGGATTCTACTTGAGTAATTCGTTACTCACCCATATTCTGTGGTTTTCCACTGTAACCGTGGTCTTGCGACAGGATGCCGAAGGAGGAGCGTGTGATCATGGGGCCCAGATCTTCCAACTCGATTTTTGTATTATGACTCGTGTGTTTTTGTTTTCCCCGAATGCATGTAGCCAAGCACGAAGCCCTAGGATGTTTGTAAATATTTGTGGATTCCAGCATGTTGTATCCGAACAGGTTTTGAATGGCTTTTAGTAAATCTCGATCGAGTAAACTTTGGAAATGTATTTATCCCGAGCAGTGCTTGAAACAGGGACGAGTTTCAGGGGAAAATGTCTAGTTTTTAAAGGGGTTATTTTGAATGTTTTGTTTTAATTGGAATCCGAAATCATGTCTGTTTAAATGTCCTTTACTTTGAATGCATGCATTGGGATAAGGGCCCATTTAGTGCCCCATTCGGGTCGGTCCCTTACAGTTGTCCATGTTTGAAATGTGTGAATGCCAAGTACCAAAATGTGAATGTAATAAGAGACCATTTATTTTGTAATGGTATCGATCAAAGTTATAACACATGGATTTGGCATGGAGAATCAGTTTCAAGAAAAAGAAATAGTGAAAGTGTTCCAATAGATCAAGTTGTAGATGAGAATGTGGATGACCCGGATGACCCAATAGGGATGTTTGAGGCTGCACAAAATTATTTTAACGACAAATCCCCTTTATTTGAGGAAGCATTAGATGATGCCAAGAAACCATTGTACCCAAATTGTAAAGATTTTACCAAGATATCAACACTGATTAAGCTTTATAATTTGAAAGCAAAGTATGGGTGGAGCGATAAAAGTTTCTCAGAGCTGTTAGAATTATTGAGTATGTTGTTGGTCAGTGGTCAGTGGTGCTAATGCCTTCACAGAGAATAGTTGTAGCACACGGTCATGATGGAGTTGATATTGGCCAAGATTGTGGGTATGGAATCATAGAATCCCTACCTAATATTGTTGATGATGACTCAGACACCTATGTTAGAACTGATTGTGATGGTATATGGATTAATAAATAGGTTTGTGATATTATTTTTGTGATTATTTAACTCATATTATGTATACAATCTTTTCTATTTGTAATTAACATAAATTCTTTCTTATGCAGGTTTACATTATGTCTCAGTCGGATAGCGATCATGCCGATGATGTTCCCAATGCCAGACGGACTTCTCGAAACCGAAATACCAGAGGAGTTACAGTATTACGCGAGCTTGCTCAAGACCGGATGGCAGGAGAGCGTCGCACTGTACAATACAACTCAATGGGCCAAGATATCGGTGAGTCTTCAATTAAGTTGCATAGTTATTTTGGTATGTGTGTTAGGGCCCAAATACCTATCACATACGAAGATTGGTATGTTGTTCTTGATGCACTAAAAGAGTTGATCTGGGATTCTATAGAGGTAACTGCATATCATCTAAATTTCATTATGTATTTCAATACTAAATTATTAATCTAACTTATTCTATTGTTAGCAGATGACGTTTCAAGTTGATCCTATGTCCAAACATAATGTCATGATGTGTATGTCAACGGCGTTCCGAACGTTTAGATACAATCTAAACAAGAAGTACGTTCAACCATTTCTAGACCAACCCGAGAGATTAAGAACATCACCTGTTAAATACACTGCGATCACACAAAAGCAATGAGATCAGTTTGTAGACATCAGATTGTCAGAAAACTTCAAGGTAACTATTGTTTTATGAGTGTAATGTCTATAACCTTCAATATATTCATATAATTATATGTTATACAGAAAGAAAGTGACGAGAAAAAAGCATTGCAAGCTAAACAAAAGTATCATCATCGTACGGCTCGAAATGGATATGCTCAACTCGGTCATGAACTAGTAAGAAACTATCTACCCTAAGAATTTATGTTTCTTATCATGTATTTTCTACTTTACTAAATCTCATGTGCTGTTAATTTTAATTGTAGCATATAGATATCAAAAGTAATCCCTCAGGCCGTGCTGAATTATGGAAAGCAGCTCGAAAGGGAAAAATAAAGAGTACGTTGACGAAGACACAATTGAAACGGTCGAAAAAATTGTAAGTTGTTGTTTCATTTCTTTTGTATATTGTTTGGGTTCAACTCTTTGAATGTGAATCTAAAATATGTTTTCAACAGGATAACTTGGAACGTACAAATGAAGGTCAAGATATTTTGGCTGAAGCATTGGGAACGTCGGAACATCGTGGGCGTGTAAGGGGAGCTGGTCGCTTTGTAACTCCATCAGTTTTCTTTAAGATATCTCATCCGAAGTCGAAGATGGGTGAACGACCAACTCAACCAGACACTCAAGTAGATTTCTCTCAACGATTTAACTCTCCGTGTGAGGGAAGCAATAAAGATGGCATAAGGGAAGAAAAACAAATTCTTCAAGGGGTCGACATCGTTGAAGAACAAATTGATCATCCTAATGATGTCCCAGTTGATTTCGGAGGAGTAAGTATTATATTATTGAACTGTAATAATATAGTTGAATCATTGTATGTTAATTATGATTTTTTTTCTTTTTTTAAAGGGTACGGCATGTAAACTAGCCGTTGAACACGGAGGTGACATTGTTTCCATTGGTACATTGTATGAATCGAGCGACCTATCTGATAGGATACATGGTATGCCTTTGGGGAAATTCAATGCGCGTGTCACGATCGATTTGATACTTGAAGGCAACGAGGACCTATACTTCCCCATCCCTTTAAACGAGGAGATGCAATACCTCAGACAAGCTTGGAACACTTTCGTGCCATGGCCAAAATTATTAATTAAGACACATACTACAACAACGGAGGTATATATATAATCATACATTATAATAATTTAATATGTAACACATTTATTTTACTAATAATCGAAAATATTTATTGTCAACCATCAAAACCCAAAAAAATGACTACTAAGAAGTCTATATCAGCTACTAGTTAGAAGACAGTTTCAGATTCGCAATCCCATCAATCAAACAAGACCATTCCAATTATGATCAAGCTAGTACGTAACTACGCTAGAGATCAACTGGGTGTTGGTGGACTAGTACGTATCCCACTTACCATAACCAGCTTTCTTCCCGATTGTTATATTGCACAAGACGAGATTTTGGAATATTGTAATATGGAAGAAATTGGATATACTTCCATACTTTGTTACATCGGGTAAGTAAACTGTTTTCTTCCTCAAATATTATATTCGCATACCACTTTAATAACGTTTCCATATTTTATTTTAGTTACATATGCGAAATTTGCGATAAAGAGATACTGACTAACTACATACTAGTAGACGGTGGCGATTTTGCAATGGTTTCGAAGAAACAAAATCTAGAAGAACGAGTTGAACGTGTAGTTGATAAGTTCAACACGTTGGTTGATATGAATCATCGAATATTTTTTCCCTTCAATACTGGGTATGTGTTCTACATTTTGGATTTTTAATACTTATGATTATGTTTATATCAAACTCAATATTGGTTAATTAATTTCTATAGACACCATTGGATTTTGGTCGTCATCATTCTTGCGAAAAATACGGCGTACATTTTCAACTCGTTGGGCGAAAATCCGGTCCATGAGAGTTTATACCAAATCATAACTTCGTAAGGTTCTAAATAGAAAACTTTTGAACTTTGAATTTATATTTAATCATCCTAATGTTTAGAATTATTAATATAGTGCTTACCGAGTTTGGCATTTAAGACACAATTTGAGGCTGAAACAATTATATTGGAAATGGGTGAAGGTAAAGTTAAATCAAATTCGTTTGTTTATAGTCTTTTTTTGTGTGATGCTGATCAATTATCGTTTACTAAGTATATGTAACTATTTTTTCCCCTAGTGCCCTCAATAAATTGGATCAATAGTATGTGGATTTTACGTCCAAATATTCATACGGAAGATGATATACAACACATCCACGCACGTATTGAGACTTGTAAGTTTTATTTACATGTTAAATAGCATCATATAGAACATATACTAATTTGGTGTTTTTATTTATGTCTTAATACTTTGTAGTTCAAGACTGGCCCAAATACATTCACTCAAGCGGATATTGATGAGGTACGAGTTGAATGGGCAGAGTACATAGGTAGACATATGATAGAAAATTAGTGTTTATGTATGGAGGAATGAATTAGTTGTAGTTTAAATGTTAATTGAATAGCTAGATGCATGTAATTCGATTCTGGAAGGACAAAAGTCTCATTTGGTGTGTACTGGATTTTTCATTATGTTCATATACAGGTGGAGAGTTTTGTTATATAACAGGTGAAGTTTTTTGGGATCGCATTATTGCCCCGTCATGCTGCCGAAATTTCGTGTGCATATCTATTATTGTGTTAAGAACCACATGCATATATGTTTAGAAGTTAGTGGGTGATTGATTTCGTTAAAAACTAGAGTTTAATAAGGGATTGGATAGTTATTAGAAAGTTTAGAATTGACTGTCTCTATATTTCTTTTTTTTTATAAAGTATAATAACTTTTAATGGCGGGTGCAATATATATCATTTTTAATAAATTATAGATATAGTGTCTTTTAATGGCAGACACTGCATTTTTCTGATCTTTTTGTTTTTTTTATAAATATAATGTTTTTTAATGGCGGGCACCCGATGATTGACCATCAAATTCTCGATAATTGACCATTTTTTAAAAATAGCCCGAACCCCTTTTGTTGGGGGTTTTAAAAAAAAAAAAAAAATTAAAGGTGGCGGGCATAAAAGCCCGCCATAAAAAATTATTAATGGCGGGCAAGAATGCCCGCCTTTGTATTGGTGCATATTGGTGGCGGGCGTGCCTGCCATCTTTTCCCTGCCCGCCACCGAAACGTTACGATGACAGGGGCATTGGCCCGCCATCTATAGTGGAAATTCTACTAGTGATAATCCTGTTGATATGTTCACCAAGGAAGTGCCACATGTTCCAAAATTGTTTGGACTTGTTGAACATTTATCGTTGTTGAGGTCTCTAAGGGGACCACGCTTGGTATACATCTGATTGATTTGAAGAAGAGTTCGAGTCAAGATGGAGATTTGTTGAGATGTGCCTTGAACCCTAAACCTAAACGAAATAGGTAGTTGGATTATCCTAAACCCCAAAGGAATATGTAGTTGGGCTTTTATGTACTTGAACCTATTTGTAATAGGATTTAAGAGAGTGCTTTATATAAACTCTCTTACACACTTATTTTCAGTAGATCAAACATTTGTATTCTTATCTCCTAAAGTAATAAAACCGTTCTCTCATCTACTCGTGAATGTAGCTAACACAACGTTAGTAAACTACATAATTCTGGTGTTCTTCTTTTACATTTTTTTTTATTGTTTTCAATTGATTGATGATTGTTTTTTTTTTTTCATAACACTTAATTAATACTCCAAAAATACACTTGAGTTAGACTCAAACATTCATCCATATTAAAAAAAAAATGAACGAACATTTGTTGGAATTTAAGGTTTATTCAGAGATTATTCAATTTCGTGCACGACGCAAAGTTACCTTTAAAATATTAGATGAATTCGGTGCAATGCCTAACCTTCCCACTCCTTGGACTATAATGAAATCAAGCTCTTTCTATCAAAAAAAAAAAAAAAAAATCATCAATCCTGATGATAATAATTGATATCTTATAACTTCAAATTATTAACTAAAAGACAGACTTTTATTGAAATAGAGGTTTTTTATTGTCAGCCTGGCTATTGCTTCTTGCAAATTATCTTCCGATAACTCAAGTAATACGGATTACCCAACCCAAATGGTGAAGATTGAGTGGGTTGGGTTTGTTATCGAATTTAACGTAACTCAAATTCAAATCATACGTGTAAGATTAATTAACAATAAAAAATATTACCAAATTGGTAGAGATCATGCTAGGTTTAATTTAAATATAATATCATGTCATTTTTTGACTAGTTTATACAGTTGTATGAACTATGAATGGGGTTTTAAAGAAAGATAAACACAACCTTATGATTCAAAAACAAAAAAAAAATTCCTAACTCAATCTCTATGGACATAATGTCTGAGCTGTCTTTTATGAATTTTGCTACGCAATGAAATTATTTCTTCTAAAAAATAGAAAGAATAAAAAATAAAAAATAAATAAAAATAAATGAACCTCCAGTTAAATAACAAATGCTAAAATCCACGGTCATGGAGGCATGTGTTGGGTTTATTCACCTTAATGTGAAAGCCCATTTAAAGGCCCATCAGGGCTGTTGTATTTTTAGAGTGAATTGCTTCACTTTGTGTTTTACCATGAGAAGCATAGTGATGGCAGTGAGGAGAGTGAAAAATAGAGAAGAAAAGAGGCTTCCATCCAAGTTTTGTATTCTGACAATTGCGAGGTAACCAACTGTTGGATTGAATTAAAATTTTGACAGCGTGTTTGTAACACAAGGGCCTACAATTTGAATGGCCGAGATCGAGTTTAACGATTTCTACGTCCAGATTCCAATGTCAATTCGGTTCCACAATTTGTGAGATCTTTTCTATTTGTTTCTCTTTGGTTTACTGTCGTTCGTTGCCGAGATTAATTCTCTTGAGTAATTATCTGTTGTATACCTCTAGTTATGACTAGGGAGAGCTTGTTGTAGCCCATTCTTGGTGTGTTGTGCTTGATTATCTACCATATTTTATGCTTGTTTTCTCATTAGAAACACAAGAAGGGAACAATTGATCTTATTAGAATAGTGTTTATTCCCAACAGACTGAACTTAAGCCAATGTCCAATTTCATGCCTCATAATATATCAAGCAAAATGCAACCATGAAGGTGTTTGGATAAGTGTGCACTAATTAGATGGAGTAATTATATTAATAATTCGTTTGGTAGTGATTTGTAAAGTAATTGTATTAATAACTCTTTTGGATGTGATTGTTTATTAAGTGATTGAAGACAATAACTCGTTTGAATATGATTTTTTTGTGAGCTGTTGGAGGAGATATAAAATAATGTCATTTTATTTATTTATTTATTATTTAAAATCAATAATTATTCTTTAACATGATTAGGGACCTTTTTAAAAAAATAATATTACCTTTATTTTTCGTTTTAATTTGTATTATTCAATTTTTGTATTTTTATTTTTTTGTGAGAACACTTTTTATACCAATATTTTTTTTATGATATGAACTTTGATTTATTTCATATTTAAAAAAAAATTACACGAAGATTATAAAATGACTAATAATTTTAAATGATGAATATATATATTTTTTTTAAAAAAAGATATTTGGTGAATTATATAGTTTTTAATTAATTAATGAATCAATAACATTAAGTAGATGAAAAAAAAATTAAAAAAAGAACTATGAAACTACTTAGTTTTAAATTATGAAACATATTCTCAAAATAAGATATTTTTAATTTAAAATTTAAAATTTTCATCTTGAAAAAAAAAATTGAAATTTGAAAAAATATTTAAGAGAAAAGGAAAAACAATTAAAAACTAGAATGATGGAATTTAATAAAACTTAAAAACTTAAAATTAAAAAAACAAAACTGAAAAAATATTAAAATTTTGAAAAAAAGAGAAATTATTGAAAATATAAAAAAAATAAATTGAAAAAATAAATTAAATAAAGTGATCACCACATGGCACATTGGTATTTCACCACGTGGCAACATGCAACTCCCATTTATTACTCCTAAAAAAAAACATCCCATATATTAGCCCCTTAAACAGTTCCAAAAAAGAAAAACAAAAATAAAGGAAAACGAGCTACAAACCATCAAACAAACAGTCTCCCATGGGGAATAAGTAAATTCAACACTTTGATTTTTTATTTAAAAAAACTCTATATTTGGAGTATAAATATACTTTTGAGCAATTATAAAAATAAAAAAAAAACTTTTAAGCAGGTAGAAGATTTAAAAGGAATTTGACAAAATGAATTACAACATACAAGGATAGAAATATACATTTAACCAAAACATGCTCAATTAGAAGATCTTGTTGTATTGACTTGTGACGGAATCTTTGAGGTTCCAATACAAATTGAAAAGCGAATACTGGAAAAGTTTCGACACTTTATACCAAGAGTTGAAGACGGAAAGGTGCTTATCGATGCTAGAAAACGCTAGTTGTATCGCAAGACTGCAATCAACTGAACTTCCACGATATTTGCAGTTGTTTGTTCTGATAGCACAATCCTGATTGTTGATGCAAACAAAGGTACTGTTGTTTGAGCATTGAGAACAACCTTCCATTTTCCAAAACAAGTTTTGCAGCCTACCCTTTTCGAACTCAAGCACCTATGCATGATAAAATCCAATGGATTTGATTTCAAAGTGTAAACACCATAAAGAAATGGATTGTCATGTATTTAGGAAGCACAAACACTTCTCTAGGATTAACACTCAGAGGTCACGAAATGAGGCACGATGATGACCTAATAACCTATGTTAAGAGAGCATATTAGCTGCGTTTCTAGTCTGTTAGGAATAAGTTGTACTGGGCATTAGTTACAACAAATTTTAAACCTGTATTTGTTTATTCAGTTTTACAGTGTGCTATAAATAAGTGCCTCTTCATTTTTTGTTCATAATCAATTTTAGAGAATAAAATTCATCTTCTGTTTATGAGCATTTCTGCGTCTTCCCCATCTAGGTCAAAACGTTTTCATGGTATCAGAGCTCCAATAAGTCTAATCGACGAAATCAAAGATCCATAAGGCTTTCGCTACTCACGGAAGAATCCGCAGAAAGAGAGGAAATAAATCTTGGAGATTCAGTACTGTTGGGGGCGAATCACAACACACGATTTAATGAAAATGAATAATTAAGAAGAATGATGACGTGACTTGTTCAAAACTTCGAAAAAGTGAAGTCTCTACTTCTGATTAAGTGAAATCTGTGTGTGTGATCCCCAAAGGTTGTGCAAGTATACACAGTCTTTGTTGCAGCAAGTTTTAAAGTCACTAAAGGTCATCTCCACAGGGAATAGTTATTAGTGTCATGCTTAAGCGACATCAAGAGTCAGGGTAACGGGGGAAATTGTTGTGGCGAAATTAATCTAAGCTAAGTAAATGTAAGGTAAATCGAACTGATGAAATACATCGGAAGAGAATAAGACATTTTTGGAGAGTTTCGCCTTAAGAAGCAACAACTGATAGCTTTCTCTTTTACTCTCTCGAGCTCTTGGTTTTTTTCTCTCGAACTCAACCCTCCTAAAGCGAAGCAACACAACATTAGACGAACCTTATCTCTAAGTGTCAATTTAGATGCAAGTAAACTCATCTCTAAGCAAACTTAGCGAACCTAATGTTATACATGCAAGATCGCTCTATTTCTATTCTCTCGAAGCGAAATAAAGACATACACACAGTGGATCAAACAGAATGTATTTGAATTAACATAACATGCATAATAGTTTATCATCTCGCTAAAGCATCGCTTATGCGAACTTCTCCTACTTATCTAATTCCTTCCAATGATAGATTTAGCTGCTCATGTCGATAAATAAAAGCGAAATAAAGTAGAAGCAACAGTTTATCTTCATTAAAAACAGCAAATAACAAGGTTCGTTAAAACTATACTAAGAAAGAAGTAGATAAAAGCAATAAAAGAAAATGCGAGAAAACAACGAAACTACAACTAAACTACGACTAAGCTAAGAAATAAGGAAATGCTGATCGGAAATTGCTTGACGGAAAATCTCTTCTAAGGAAGGGTGATCGACCCTAAAATGGGTGACCGTTTGCTCTGAAGGAGAAGACATCTATTTATACTCCAGCTCCAAGCGACAAAGCCTACTTCACGATCCTGACAATGTTGGACTGCTCTTCGATTTCTTTTCAGACGAAGGACTGCTTTATCTGACATTTCTGCTCCACGATCCACATTGTCGGTTGTCAGAACATCTTTGGCTTCGTATGTTCACGAGCGAGTTCTTTCGCAGGATGCCTTCGCTATAGCGAAGATTTGACAATACTTCAAGCTCTGCTGTCGTGTTGGGTATCTTCAAGGCACGCTTGGTTGGCTGATGTTCACTTAGGCGAACTCCTTCTTGTGTGAATTTCGCTTCGCTTCATCATGAATGCTGCAGACAAACTAGAAAATATCAATTCTTTTTAAAACATATAACTTCGCACGCATTCAAGCATATTTCGCTACAACGAACCCATAAAATGTTCCTAATCAGAAAAACTGAAGGATGTTTCGTTTAAGCGATATTTAGGTATGATGGGGGCAAAATTCAATATTAAATTAATTAAATATTAGCAAATTCTTATAAAAATATATTCTTTTAAGCTACTTTAACTCTCAATTCTTTAGAGTTATCAAGTACGCTCGGACAAAGTTTTAAATCTTGGAAGCAAATTCAATACAGTGAAGTTAGAAGAAGAGAATTTCTTACTCTAGAAGCTTCAAGTCACAACAGCTTTACGAGGACATGGACATCTCAAATTCTTGTAGAAAGATGCGAAGAAACCAGAGAAGTTCATCGCGAGTTCGCATCAATCTACAGTGTGCGATTCTGCAAGCTCTAGTCATGAAAAAGATGAGAATATCAATTCAGTGTTTGATCAATGGGTTCGGCAAGATAGACTATTCACGGCTTGGCTTCTTGGATCAATGTCAATGTCGCTACTATATGAAATGTTAGATTGTAAAACTGTAAGCTAGGTATGGGAAACGTTAATCAATAAATTTTCTTCACGAAATATGGCAAGAATCATGGATCTCAGATCCAAATTAGAAGCAACAAAGAAGGGAAATATGAAATTAGAAGAGTATTTTACTAAAATCAAGAATCTAGTTGATTCTTTGTCTGCTGCTGGACGTAAACTACCACATGTAGATCATGTAATGTACATTTTAGCAGGTCTTGGCAGTGAATTTGACTCGACTATATCCGTGATCTCGGAGAAAGAAGAAACACCATCCTTACAGAAAGTTTATGCCTTACTGTTATCTCAAGAAAATCATATTGCAAGAAATGCACAAGTCAATCTTGATGGCTCCACTGTTTCTGTGAATCTTACCACTCAGAACCAACAGTGTTCAACATAGAGAAATGCGTCAAATTCAAATGGAAAAAATGAAGTGTCCAATCAGAAAGGCAAGAAGAAGTGGAAAAATGGAAAAACTCAATGTCAGTATTATGGCAAGACTAGGCATACAATAAGTCGCTGTTATTTTCTAAATCAAAGGGGATTTCAAGGAGTAAACCAAATTCAGAATCAGCCAAACCAGATGAACCCAAGGTCACATCTACCTATGAATGCATTCTTGTTGCATGATGATCTCAACCAAGATAATCAGTGGTATCCAGATTCAGGAGCATCGAATCATGTCACAAATGACTTCTCAAGCTTATCCATCTCTTCAGATTATCAAGGTGATAGCCAAGTTCACGTAGGAAATGGCACAGGTTTGAAATTTTTTTGTAAAGACCCGACCCAAAAGGGGCTCTAAATGGGCCTTTACCCCAATGCATGCATTCAAAGTAAAGACAATATACAAATATGATTTCGGATTCCAAGTAAAAATTAAAACATTCAGCATTCAATCAGAAATCAAAACAGTTTACTGAAACCTGTCCCTGTCTCCAAGCACCTGTTTCAAGACAAATACATTTCCAAAAGTTTACTCTGATCAGAGATTTATTAAAATCATTCAAACCTTCTCAGGTACAACAATGCTGGAATCCACAAAAACATTGAGAAAACATCCTAGGGCTCCGTGCCCGACTACATGCATTCAGGGGAAATAAAAAGACAAGAATCATAATATAAAAAAGTCAGAGATGACAGCAGGTTCCCATGATCACAGCTCCTTCTTCAGCCATCCTGTCTCGCACCTTGGTTACCTGTGGAAAACCACAAAATAAGGGTGACTAACGAATTACTCAGTAAGAATCCCCAACCGGGGTACAATACGATATACATGGTCATCTAGCCGAAAGATATGCAAGCTATGAATATAAACACAGAATAGAGCACATAGCTTAAGTCCACACTTGGACCTCGGATGCCAACTCAGGGTCTTAGTCCGAAATAATCCACCACACAATACGCCCTATACGAGAAACAAGTCTCGGCCTCAGCCTGTCTACTGTCGATACGAAAGGTGCACTAGCTCAAGATCCCGAGGAGCTCTCCGGTCGGCGTTGTAATGAGCGTAAGCGCGCACCGCATGCTACTGCAGACTCTAGGGGGTGCGGGTCTAGTGGCAAGCCGCCTGTGTCCGAGCCACCATGCCTAACTAAATCTCCGGATCGGTGTCACCGACATAGGGGTGTGAGACCGGGGACACGTGAACTATGTCGTCACTGAACCACCGCTTTGAGGCTAAGGAACCGGTCGTGGTAGGCTTACACCAGAAGCCGTCCTTGCCCTATCGGTGGCAATCAAGGGCTACGACCGAACACGCCGAGGACGTGCCGATCTGCCGGGACGAGGCAATGCCAAGTCATCATCCCGACCGTTGGGGCATTTAACAGTCTGCCACCCTCACCCAAGATTGCAGGGCCAGCCGTTAGGGTTAGCTAAACCCTAACGGGATCAAGGGACGAGTACCGTCTCGCACGTCCCTCGCGTGGATGCAAGTTACGTTATGCATCCGTCCGGATGATGCTACCTACACGAACTCTAAACTATAATAACAACAACAAAAATCCAATACAATCCAATACGTGCTCAATGTCAGATACAACAAACCTAGCATGATACTACGAAGCAAGAATAAACGAGCATGCGAAGCGGAACAACCTAGCATGGACTAACATAAGAGACAACATAAGAAATCATGCCAGTCGGGAATTCAGAACAGAGCACCTATCACTAAGCATGCTGATAAACACAAACAAACATACAAACAACAATCACATATAATATCGCAGGGCCCACACAACTCCGGTAAGAAATCCTTACCTGGCCGGGAGGCAACTACACACAAAAACCTAAGCTGCGATTGAACCCGAGCTAGCTAACGAGAACCTAACAAACATAATAATAATCACAATCCATAGGCCTAAATATAATAAAATAAATAGAACTCGGCTCGGGAGCAACTCACGCGGCGAGGCCGACACTGTGACGGGCGACAAAGACGGCACGTGGGGGCTCTGCTTGGCGGGATGGTGCGGCTGGCCGCACGCATGATGGACAGAGCAATGGCACGCGGCTGGGCGCGCGCTACGCTGACGGACGGACGGCGCTGGCGCTGGCCGCGCGCATGAACAAGTTGGTCGCGTCGCGGGCGGGCGGGCGCAACGCTGGCGCTGGGCGCGACGCGGCTGCGACGGCGACGGGCGCGCGGGCGCTGGGCCGCGGGCGGATGCGGCGGAGCGGCGAAGCGGCGCTGGCCGCGACGACTGCTGCGCGCTTGCGGCGGACGACGCGGCGGCGTGCGGTGGGCGTCTGCAGGCCGCTCTGTCGCGATGCACCTTCTTTGAGTAGGGGCGCCGCTGGCCGCGATGGGGCTCTTTGGTGCGATCTGGCTGGGCTGCTCGACCGAGCTGCTCGGCTGGGTCGCTTGGCTGGCAGGAACGACGCTAGGAGGACTCTCGGGAAGAAGAACACGGCAATGGAGCTTGAGGAAGAGGGTTGGGTGGCCAAGGCTTATTTGGAGAAGAAGCTCAAAATACCTAATTTCCTTTCATTTAATCAAATGCACCCAAAACCCGAAGGACTCAAGGCTAACCAAGATATGCTGCGGAGAGAGTAACAAACACACCTGGTGGCTCAACTGGCCACACCACCCACTTGACTTTCTCGCTTCCGAGGTTTGAATCCCAGTTGCTACACAATGAATTCCCTATTTTTACTTTTGCATCTAACCATGCTCAAACGCATCCACAAAGCCTAAAAAACCTACATAAACCCATCCAATAATTTTAGCAACTGGAAAAAGACATAAACGGCCCTGACGGCCCGACCAAATTACCAAAATACCCCTAGGGCCTTCCTGGAAGACCGGGATGAAAACCTGGGCCGTTACAATATTCCCTCCTTTTATGACTTTCGTCCTCGAAAGTTCTTAAGACTGAAACAGCATAGGATACTGCAACCTCATCCCGTCTTCCCCACTCACGAGTGGCTTACTCTGATCTCTGACTCCTCCACTGATCTGTTACCGAACGGATCTCACGGCCACGCAACGTCTTCGCCTCAAAGACCAGAATACTCACATGCTTCCCCTCAAAGCTCAAACACTCACTCAGCTGCAAAGGCTCAACTTCTATAATGAGCGATGGGTCCGACACATACTGCCCCCAACATTGATACATAAAAACACTGCACACGGTTGACAATGAATGGGAAAAGTTAACCAATAAGCAACTCTGCCAATCCTCTCGAGAATCTCCAAACGGACCAACAAACTGGGACTCAACTTCCCTCGCTTACAAAACCTCAACACACCCAGCATCGATGCAACCTTAAAACATGAGCTGTCCAACCTCAAACTCTAAAGCTCGACGCCGAACATCGGCGTAACTTTTCCGCCTGCTCTGAGCTATCAACCTACTAGCTCGATACTCCTGCACATCACCTCTAGTCAAATGCAGCAACTCAGGACCCCAACACAAAACTGATGGCCACCAACCTTTTCCCAGAACACTGAAAACCTACAACACTTACCAAACCACGCTTCAACGAAACCAAAAGAACTAGCAGCCGGGAACTGCTACCCGAGGCAACCTCATAAAATCCAACACTGGTTTCCGCTGCCTAACTACGAAAACACCAACTCACAAGAAGCTCCAACGAATCTGGCTCACTCCTCCTAGGAGACCATCGGTCAGAGGGTGAAAATACTACCAAAACTGCACACGGCGCATAAGCCTCTTAACAACGCTCTCCAAAACCACAGTTCATCCACGCACTGCCTAGAACAAACCTTTGTTGCCACACCCTGGTGACAACAACTCCAGCCTGAAACTGACATGACTCTACTCCATAAAAATGGCCTCTGAACACGAAACGAGGTGCGAGCTCTAGCTACTGAAACCAATCCTCCAAGAATTTGAACTCACACAACAACCTCAACTAGCTGACAGCTCCCACACGGAAACTTACGATCCAACAACTTGAGTGCTACGAACTCGGAAGCTCAAACAACTACAAACTGCATAGCTATGCCAATCCACTCAACTCTAACTCGACTCAAATCACTAGCTGGGCAAGACAGCCCGCAAACAACCAGGCCCCAAAGGGCTCCCTCCACTAAGCTTACCTCTATGCAAACAACGAAACCAAGTTCGTCCCCTTAAGAGACACATCTCACAAGTCCAAATGATAACACATACAAGCTTATACCCTCTAGATTAAGCTCATTGCTCCTACCCACTGAACTTCATAAACGGAACTCCACTACCTGGTCAACACAAACTACCAAGAACAAGAATACCAACAGTGGTTGGCAGAGCACAAGCTACACTAACCAGAAAGGATCCCTCAATAGGTCAAGACCCTAATCCAGCCACAATGGTGCAACCTCATCCACAACTGAAACAAAGGGGCCTTCAACTACAAAGGTGCAACAACTTCCAAGCCAACACACAAAACCTTAACCGACTAGGCCAAACACTCATAGGAGCAGAACAACCCTTATTACAACTTCCAGAACACCACTCAAGAGTCCGCTTAACTGGACAAACAACTGCTTCCAAGCAACCAACAACTTTTCCTTCTTGCTAGCACCACTACCACAAACTCCAAGACCAAGTAATAAGCTGACAACTCATAAGAGGAAACAGATCCTTACAAGCGGACATCCGAAGGACAGAGAGCTTCACAACCGCTGCTGTCTTGCTCAGCTAAGCACAACATCCAACTCTCCCAGAGGCAACAACAAAGGTCCACCACAGACTGGACCGCCAACCACGGGCAAGAGAAGACTCACCCCCAAACATCAAATAAGGGCAACTCTCAAACTCTGGAAACAGGAAAAACATCCGCCAGGGCAAAATCACTTGCCCCACGAGCAAGGCTAACTTCTAGCAACTCAAAAACCACACCTTGGTCAACACCAAGCACCAACTTGCCACCACACCGGAACCAATCCGGACTCTACTCCAAACAAACACTAGCTTGCTAGTCTACCAAATCCGCCAGCAACTCACCCGAGGTCTACAACCTACACGACTCGGGCTTGCCAACTGAAACTCACTACCTAGGCCTGACTGAGCTCTGGTGAGGCTCTCCACAACTAGCGTTCTTCGGCAACCCTCGACATACACTGTCGTCTAACGGTCTAACAGCCAACTGCCTGAACAAACAACTTCTTTTTTCCAGCATCACAACCATGCTGGCCTGCTCCGAACCTCGAAACCAAAAAGACCTGAAACTCTTCAGAATGTGCCATCCTCCTACTCAAAGCATCAGCCACATCGTAGCTTCCACCCAGGGTAAGGATTCCGAGCAACACCCTTAGCAACTACGGACAGGAACTACGCGGCTTCACTACAACCACCATTTGTTCAGTACCATCTGAACTCCAACCATGAACACAAGAGGTTCCACCAACCAAGCTTAGGTTCAACTTAACAAACTTGCCTAAGCAACAACCCAACTACGAGCACGGTATCCTTACAACCTCAACTAAAGCCTTACAACATCCACCTAGAGTCCAACTTCTCCAAGAACTGAGCACCAGTTCTCCAATGCAAACTCTACATGGTTATGAAACTCTCGCCACCAGAACAAACTACACAAAACACACTTGTGCCCAACTCTCAACCTTCCTTCAGAGATCCAAGACTAATAGGTGCTTTCCAAAAGGCAACACTAACTCCTGGTAGAGGTACAATCAACCAAAGGAACACCAAAAGTTCCATCTCCACACGATACTCGAAGCTGCGGCAACCTTGCTCTACTAAAGCATAACAATGCCAAACCGAACTTACTTTATACCAAGCCCCTACCAAGTGTGCTTACACATAAGGCGTCCAACTCCTCTCATAAGGCATCCTACTCATCTCATAGGCATCCAACTCGCCTCATAGGCATCCAGCTCATCTCATAGGCATCCAACTCGCCTCATAGGCATCCAGCTCATCTCATAGGCATCCAACTCACGACCCCTCAGCTGGGCCAACTCGCATCTACGATGCTCAACACTCCTCAGATTTAGGCACTTCAAGGTAGTTGACTGCACTACCAACCACAAAGATCTCTTGGCCTTAGCACTAGCGTGAGACTCACAAGCACTAACACTTACCAACCGACAACCTGCTGACTTACTCAACCCCCAGTAACACTAGGAAGAGGCTCCGGCTCCTCTAGAACATCCTTTCGCTTGTAGTCCTTCGACTACCACTGAACTAGCCCTCTTGCACAACCTAAACAGGTGCAACTGCCATAAACGGATCCAAGGCTAAAGGAGTGAGCTAAACTTCGGACGGGATAGAATCGTCTGCTATACCCATGCCAAACTCAGGCCTGAACCAGACTTAGTGCCAAAGCGGCACACCAACCAATGCACCTCAAGTGCCACTACTACCAAATCCACCTCTTACCACAAATGGGGCCAACAAGGTCACAACCTCAAGTGACAAAAACTAAGGCTAGGCATACAAGGGCTCAAAACTCAGACAACCCTGACTATGACATCTCATCTAACTGAAGTCTCACGGCCTACTCTTGCATCTCCACCTGATGCTCACCAAAACTCTGGTCGGCTCTCTCAACATGCTGCAGCTAGCCCTACTCTAGGGCTCACCAAAAGAAGAGTGCTCAACTCTATTAAACAACTGGGAAACCACCAACGGATCAAGTTCGATGGGTATACTGCTCGCTGCACCCTTGACCACAGAGTTCCGACTTACTGGCTACAAAACAACAACAAATACAAGAGCACAAAGATGTCTCTACCTCCTCCACGAAGGCCACTAACTCTGCAGCTACTCTCTGGGCGATCAAACAATCTGCTAAGGTTCAAGATCCACACCTGAACCATCCAGGCTAGCCCACTCTGGGACCTGCTCCACAAGCATCAACATGAGCAAAAGCCAAAGCTAACTCCACTCCTGGAGTGGTACTCCAGGGCAAAACACCTCCACCCTCTCACTAGGGAATTAATTTGGGCCACACGTGGCTTTACGGAGTCTAACCTCGCCTCCATGCGGAACGATGTCCCAGTGGTATCCGAATCTATCTGGATATCTCAACAAACCACAACATACTGCTCACACTGCAGGAAGTTGGCATGATGGCGCTCTAACCCCAAACCAACAACGAGTCAGAACCTGCTCGTCTCCGCTCCACAACACTACACAAGGCATACACTAGATGAAAAGTATTGTAAATTCTTAACCCTTTTCTAAAAATAATAAACTTAGGCGTACCTGATGACTGTCGGAGTGCTAGTGATCATTGGGAAAACGACCTACAACAAAAAGGTCGGTCTCTGAGAATCTATGACTCGAGCTCTCGATACCAATCAGTAAAGACCCGACCCAAAAGGGGCTCTAAATGGGCCTTTACCCCAATGCATGCATTCAAAGTAAAGATAATATACAAATATGATTTCGGATTCCAAGTAAAAATTAAAACATTCAGCATTCAATCAGAAATCAAAACAGTTTACTGAAACCTGTCCCTGTCTCCAAGCACCTGTTTCAAGACAAATAATTCCAAAAGTTTACTCTGATCAGAGATTAATTAAAATCATTCAAACCTTCTCAGGTACAACAATGTTGGAATCCACAAAAACATTGAGAAAACATCCTAGGGATCCGTGCCCGACTACATGCATTCATGGGAAATAAAAATACAAGAGTCATAATATAAAAAAGTCAGAGATGACAGCAGGTTCCCATGATCACAGCTCCTCCTTCAGCCATCCTGTCTCGCACCTTGGTTACCTCTGGAAAACCACAAAATAAGGGTGAGTAACAAATTACTCAGTAAGAATCCCCAACTGGGGTACAATACGATATACATGGTCATCTAGCCGAAAGATATGCAAGCTATGAATATAAACACAGAATAGAGCACATAGCTTAAGTCCACACTTGGACCTCGGATGCCAACTCAGGGTCTTAGTCCGGAATAATCCACCACACAATACGCCCTATACGAGAAACAAGTCTCGGCCTCAGCCTGTCTACTGTCGATATGAAAGGTGCACTAGCTCAAGATCCCGAGGAGCTCTCCGGTCGGCGCTGTAATGAGCGTAAGCGCGCACCGCATGCTACTGCAGACTCTAGGGGGTGCCGGGTCTAGTGGAAAAGCGCCCAGTCGGTCACCATGCCTAACTAAATCTCTCGGATCGGTGTCAGCGACATAGGGGTGTGAGACCGGGACACGTGAACTATGTCACTGAACCACCGCTTTGAGGCTAAGGAACCGATCGTGGTAGCCTTACACCGTGAAGCCGTCCTTGCCCTATCGGTGGCAATCAAGGGTTACTGGCCGAACACGCCGAGGACGTGCCGACTGCCGGGGACGAGGTAATGCCAAGTCATCATCCCGACCGTTGGGGCATTTAACAGTCTGCCACCCTCACCCAAGATTGCAGGGCCAGCCGTTAGGGTTAGCTAAACCCTAACGGGATCAGGGACGGAGTACCGTCTCGTACGTCCCTGTCGTGGATGCAAGTTACGTTATGCATCCGGCCCGGATGATGCTACCTACCTGAACTCTAAACTATAATAACAACAACAAAAAATCCAATACAATCCAATACGTGCTCAACAGATACAATGAACCTAGCATGATACTACGAAGCAAGAACAGAAACGAGCATGCTAGAACGGAACAACCTAGCATGGACTAACATAAGAGACAACATAAGAAATCATGCCAGTCGGGAATTCAGAACAAAGCACCTATCACTAAGCATGCTGATAAACACAAACAAACATACAAACAACAATCACATATAATATCGCAGGGCCCATACAACTCTGGTAAGAAATCCTTACCTGGCCGAGAGACAACTACACACAAAAACCTAAGCTGCGATTGAACCCGAGCTAGCTAACGAGAACCTAACAAACATAATAATAATCACAATCCATAGGCCTAAATATAATAAAATAAATAGAACTCGGCTTGGGAGCAACTCACGCGGCGCGGCTGACACGCGGACGGGCAGACATCACGGCGGGGCTGCTGCTGGGCGGGCTGGTGTGGCTGGGCTGCACGCTGGACAGGCAATGGCACTGCGCTGGGGGGGCTACTGCTACTGAGACGGACGGCGCTGGCCGCGCGCGCGACGGACAAGTTAGTGTAGCGGCGCGGCGGGCGGCGGCAAGACGCTGGCGCTGGCGCGCGACGCTGAGGGACGGCGACGGGCGCGCGGGCGCTGGAGCTGCGAAGTGGACGCGGGCGAGCGGCGCTGGGCTCTTTGCGGCGACGGCGCGCGCGACATGCAACACAGGCGGCGCGGCGGGCGGGCGTCTGGGTGCTCGGGCCGCTTGTCGCGGCAGTAATCGCTCATCGAGCCGGGCGCCATCGCTGATGATGGGGCTGCTGGTGCAATCTGGCTGGGCTGCTCGACCGGGCTGCTCGGCTGGGTCGCTTGGCTAGCCGGAACGACGCTAGGAGGACTCTCGGGAAGAAGAACACGGCAATGGAGCTTAAGGAAGAGGGTTGGGCGGCCAAGGCTTATTTGGAGAAGAAGCTCAAAAGACCTAATTTCCTTTCATTTAATCAAATGCACCTAAAACCCGAAGGACTCAAGGCTAACCAAGATATGCTGCGGAGAGAGTAACAAACACATCTGGTGGCTCAATTGGCCACACCACCCACCTGACTTCCTTTCTTCCCAGGTTTGAATCCCAATTGCTACACAATGAATTCCCTATTTTTACTTTTGCATCTAACCATGCTCAAACCCATCCACAAAGCCTAAAAAACCTACATAAACCCATCCAATAATTTTAGCAACTGGAAAAAGACATAAACGGCCCTGACGGCCCGACCAAATTACCAAAATACCCCTAGGGCCTTCCTGGAAGACCTGGATGAAAACCTGGGCCGTTACATTTTAAATGTTGTTTCTGCTATTTTAACCAAAGTTTTTCATTTACAAAATCTTTTACATGTGCCCTCTATCACAAAGAATCTTATTAGTGTAAGTCAATTTGCCAAAGATAATCAAGTGTTTTTGAATTTCATCCCTTTTCTTGTTTCGTGAAGGATCTCAGCAGTGGTCAAGTTCTTCTTCAAGGTAAAGTTGTGGATGGCCTTTATGCCTTTCATTTTGAAAAAGCTCATGAGTCTCATGTCAAGCCTATTGAACTTGTCTCAACATCCTATGCTTTGTCAACCTCTCTTGCTGCTTCAAGCTCCAATCCGTCTGTTTTTTATATATGGCCAGCTGGTTGAGTCATCCAGCTATAGCCACAGTAAAAAGCTTTCTTACATCATGTAATGTTTCATTTTCTGTTAGTTCTAAATACTTTGTATGTCATGCTTGTGCCATAGGCAAAGCTCATAATCTTTCTTTTCCCACTTTTGTAACACAGTACAAGTTTCCATTAGAATTGGTTGTAGTAGATTTGTGGGGACCTGCCTTTAAGTCCTCTAGAAATGGAAATAAATACTATCTGAGTTTTGTTGATGTCTTTTCTAGATTTACTTGGACTTATTTTCTAGCAAATAAATATGATGCTTTAGCTACTTTTCACACTTTTAAAATGTATATGTTGAAAAATTACTTGGTCGTCTTATCATTCGATTTCAAAGTGATAATGAAGGAGAGTTTCGTGCATTCACTCATTTTCTAAAACAAAGTGGTATTGAACACCGTTTTTCATGTCCTTATACATCTCAACAAAATGGTATCGTTGAACGCAAAAATCGTCAAATTGTTGATATGGAGCTTACTCTTCTCTCACATGCTTCCTTACCTCTAGACTTTTGGTATGATGCTTCTTCCACAATCGTATATCTTATTAAATGGCTACCTACTATAGCATATCAAAGTACTCCCTTAGAAAAACTATTTAGTGTCAAACCAGACTATTCTCAACTAAAAATCTTTGGTTTTTTGTGTTATCCAGCCTTAAGAGCTTATAATCGGCATAAGATTGACCCTCGGTCCTTGCCTTGTCTTTTCCTTAGGTATAGTCAAGTACACAAGGGATATAAGTGTTTGTCAGCTGATGGTAGACTCTACATTTCTAGACATGTGCTGTTTAATGAGGTTTGCTTTCCTACATGCAAATGTTTTACTTTTCAAAATTCTAATATGCATTCTTCTCAATATCTAACAGTCTCTACATAGAACCTTCATCCAACCTACTCTACTGATACTAGTCCTATCATCACTCATAATCTCCATAATGTTTCTACTGTGCCAAACAGACCAGCTAGTCCTTTAGCAAATGAGCCTTTATCATTATCTGATAATGAACTTTCCCCACTTACACATAATAATTCAAATTCAACTTTTCCTCAATTATCCACTCAACAAACATCTAGCCCTTCTCATGTACCTCCTTCGGTTTAGATTCCTCTAGTGTCTTCACCTAGTTTTGTAGTTCCAAAGTCATAAAAATTTTTAAATCCTGATGCTAATTCCTCACGTAAACTAGTGGAAAATCAACACAAAATGATAACCAGAGGGAAGAATGGGATTTACAAGCCTAAAGTGTTGCTTACTGAGTACTTAGATACTGAACCATCTTTTGTTAAAGAAGCTCTAAAACATGCACGTTGGGTAAAAGCTATTGAGGATGAATATGGTGCCTTGATGGCTAATGATACTTGGAGGTTGGTGGATACACCCTTCCACAAGAAAGTTATAAGCTGCAAATGGGTGTTCAAAGTTAAGAAACACTCTGATGGTTCTGTTGCAAGATACAAGGCTAGGCTTGTGGCTCATGGTTTCCATCAAGCTGCTGATATTGATTATACAAATACATTTATTCCAGTGGTGAAACCAGTAACAATCAGAGTTTTATTCACACTAGCATTAGCTTAGGGATGGGCTTTGAGGCAAGTTGATGTGAATAATGTTTTCCGATATGGTTTAGTACAAGAAGAAGTGTATATGATGCAACCTCCAGGTATAATGTCTCAACCTAATAAAGTGTGCAAGTTGCAGAAAGGACTGTATGGTCTTAAACAAACACCTAGAGCTTGGTTTGAAAGGTTGAGCAATTTCCTGTATTCTCTAGGTTTTGCAAACTCCAAGGCTGACTCATCTATATTTGTCTATCATAGAAATGGTGAACACTGCTATGTCTTAGTGTATGTAGATGACATGATCATCACAAGAAGTTCAGTAGTAGCCATTGAAAAGTTGATTAAAACACTTAACCAAAAATTTGCATTGAAGGACCTTGGCCTCCTTAGTATTTTTCTTGGAGTTGAAGTCTCTTACACAAAAGCAGGACATCTTTTCTTATCCCAGCAAAAGTACATTTGTGAGCTGCTGCTTAAAACTAAGATGGATGGTTCAAAGGGCATCTCTACACCAATGGTAGGAGGGAATATCATATTAGCATTCAAAGGAGAAAGATTTCATGATTTGCATCGTTACAGAAGCACTGTGGGTGTTTTACAATATGCAACCATCACTAGACCTGAAATAACATACAGTGTAAACAAAGTGTGCCAATTTATGCATGCCCCCTCTCTTGAGCACTGGAAGGAAGTCAAAAGAATCCTGAGATACTTAGCAGAAACTTTACACCATGGACTACTTTTTCGTAAATCTGTCTCTCTTGCTCTAGAAGGTTATGGAGATGCTGATTGGGCCTCTGATCCTAACGATAGAAAATATACCTCTGGATTTTGTGTGTTTATTGGAGGAAATCTGATTAAGTGGGCCTTTAAGAAACAAACAGTAATCTCCAGATCAAGCACATAGGCTGAATATCGAAGTTTGGCACATATTTCAGCTGAAATGGTCTGGTTAAAGTCCTTACTTAGAGATCTTAATGTGCAACTTCCATGTCCTCCCATTATCTATGTGATAATTTGAGTGCAGTGCATCTTAATGCTAATCCAGTGTTGCATTCAAGAACTAAACATGTGGAGATAGATATCTACTTTGTGAGGGATCTTGTATTGACTAAACAAATTTTTTATCGTCATTTACCATCGACTGCACAAATTGCAGATATTTTGACAAAACCTCTCACAGCTACAACTTTTCTTCCACGGACTACCAAGCTCAACGTGTTCTCTGCCTCACACATTGGCTTGAGGGGGGCTGTTAAGAGAGCACATTAGCTGCGTTTCTAGTCTGTTAGGAATAAGTTGTACTGGTCATTAATTACAACAAATTTTGAACCTGTATTTGTTTATTCAATTTTACAGAGTGTTATAAATAAGTGCCTCTGCCTTTGTTGTTCATAATCAATTTTAGAGAATAAAATTCATCTTTTGTTTGTGAGCATTTCTGTGTCTTCCTCATCTAGGTCAAAACCTTTTCAACCTAGAGGTTACGAGTTCTAATCCCCCATTCCAAATATTATTAAATTAAAAAGAAAAAAAAAGTCAACATGCTATAAAAATGTTAAATACACTGATTTACCCACTATCTCTAACAATGAACTTCACAAGCCTAATCCACTCCTCTATTCCTCATTATCAGACATTATTGAAGGAGGTTGCCACATTTTATGTCAAGTAGTTTTACACTAATAGATGTCGCATGTATAAATAATGAGAGAGGTACAAAAATGTTGTCGGCCTTATTCAATAAATGTTTGCACATCATCTCTTGCATTTCCTCGTAAATAAGTAATTTGTTACATATGTCTCTATGAAGTCAATGTTTATTTGTGTCCATATCTTATGTCTTTACTTTCCATTTCATAAGCTTACCAGTGTAAAGCTGGTTATGGCATGTTTTCATCTGCGACAAAAGTCGTAGGGGACCTTGCAGTGTATTTCCGACAAGAAAATGCAACCATTTAGCCATTTAAAGACTGGCAATGAAAGAAAAAAAAAATCATGAGTCCATGACTGATTAGCATAACATAGTAAATAAAATAAACTAGTAGAAAAGATTTTAGATCTATGTGAGTAATAGAAATCTAACTTGTAGATGCATCAATTGCCTCATAATATGGTTTATTCACGGATAATCATGGATTGATCAAGTAATCAATAAGTATAGATGAACTAATAAATTATGGGTTCAATTTATGGTAGTCACCAAACTAGAAATTAATTTAATAAGAATTTCCTTGGCAACAAAAAATATAGAGTAAGACTGTTGCCCTGTAGGAATAGTCAAAATGTGCATGTGATGGCTTGAGCACTCACGATATAAAAAAAAAGTGCTCATTACGATATAATATCGAGACAACTCCCAAGCATTAAGAAGGAATCAAATTTAGACGGACGAGGGAGGGCGATTGTTTACACCAATCTTAGACACGAACTAAGAGTAGAACACACTTATACCATTTTCAGTGAAATGCCTACTACCTTATTTTTTCAACTAAAGTTCAACATTTCGATTTCTTGTTAAAATTGCATCGTGCAAAATGTCAACCAAGAGCAAGTGATTATTAATTTCCCTCAAATTAACAATCCATATAACAAAAAATCCCATATAAAATCAAGCTTGAGTCACACAATTAAAATAAGCAAAATGTTCTATGAACATATGTTCTGTTCGCCTCTCTGCTTCGAGCTTAGGAGTAAAGTAGGGTTTTAGAAACCAAAGCCATGTTTGTTTGGAGAGTTACACAAACATATTACTCCAATCTCATACAACCTAATAACCATCTAAATCAACAAATCCAAGCACAAAACCGGATTCTAGAGCTAATATCAACTCCAAACGAAGATCAAAAGCCAAAAACAGCAGTGAATTCGACATAAGAAAAAAAAATGTAGAGTTTGAAGAACTAACCGGATTGACTTTGGACACGTTGGGAGTAGTGTTGACAGTGAGGAAGGTGATCTCATCAACCTTAGGTCTAAACACAGAGTTCAAAGAATTTTCATTCGAAAGAGCAAGCCTGCTATCACAAGGAGACAAGTTCAACGTCTTATTGAAGACGAACTTGTGTTCCGTGGCAAGTGTAAACCCTAAGGTGAAACCGTCAGACTTCTCAACAGTTGTTTCTGTGCAAGGAGAGAAAACTCGGCTGCTGTCACTTGCTTCGACAACCGCCGCCGTAAGTAGTAAAAGAATCATGGAGGATAGCATTGAGCGATCTGAAATTGTCATGGATGGACTTTATTAAATTTTAGGCTTGCTTGTTATGCAAACCTAAGCCCACGAATGCATGATCCAGACTAACTCAGCCCTCCACCTGTCCAAGGTACGTGTCTCAAACCTTTTGCTTCTGCTCAAAAGCATCACCAAGGTTATTGAACAAAACCTTTTTCTCTTCACTGTTCATCCATTCTTCTCATTCTTCTTCGAGTAAGCTGCGAAGCTCTTGCGTTTGTTTTGTGATTTCTTCAACCAGATGCTTTTGGATTGAACCTCCAAAGGTATGTATCAGAGAATTGATACATATACTATACAATCTAACTCTTGTTCTTTTCTTCTAGGAATTAGTTCCTTTCTTTGATCTAAAATCTAACCTGCTTTGATTTTTATGCAAGGATCATCATAAGAACTAGCATGAAGAAAGTAGAAGAAGATAGAGAGAGAGAGAGAGAGAGAGAGAGAGAGAGAGAGAGAGAGAGAGAGAGAGAGAGAGAGAGAGGAGAATAACATGCATAAGGATTTACGTGGTTTGGCATTCAGAGGCCTAATCCACGGGAAGAACACATGTCAGTTTTCTTTTTAGTTCTTTTTTCAAATCACGAAGAGAACAAAAAGTAAGTACACACTCATAAGCATCCACTCTTTCACTTTTTTTCTCTTTTTACATGCTTTATATAGACGTGAGAGAAGAAAGCAGCTAAGTGGTTTTAGAGCCTTAAGTAAAAATTGCCACAGACTGATTCTGTTACTGGTTGAAACTGATTTAGCTAGCTGTTGAAGAACTGTTTTCTGTTAGAACTTTGATGGCTATTAAAGTGAGGCGTTTGTTGATGTACAAAGACCTTGCTTTTGGCAAGGTGAACTGTGCATTGGTATTCACTATATGTAACAGACTTGAAATTGGAAATGGAAACTGTCGCTGAAGAAAACTCGACATCGAAGTTTTCATCGGAGAAACTTCACAGGGAAGCAAAGCTGAAAGACATTTTGAATTTTAATTCTAATTGGGTTGGTTTTTGTAATGGGCTATGAGCCCATTAACAATTGAGGGGAAAACTTTTCGTAAAGGCCTTTAACATTATTTATGTATTAAAATTTACTAGACTAGTCAAAATTTGAAAAGAATTAAAACTATGATTGCTTGAAAAAAAAACAAATATAGTTATCGATTTTAATGAGTATTGTTACATAGTTTTTTATTTATTTATAATAATAGTATTAATAATATATAATACTGATATTAATGAGTATTTATAATATATTATTGGAACATAACATAACAATGATTATTGATGCAAATACTTTAGAATTTGTCTACATTTGTAATTACTTTGTGAGAAGTCCATCCACTATAAGTTTCATTTTTTTTTTGTATGGATCTACTCTTTTTTCTTTATCTTATTTTTTGAAAAAAATTCAACAACTTCTAAGATGAGGTTTTTGAATAATGTGTGTAATATTTTGGTTACTATGTTGTACATGATGTCATTTAAGCTATACTTCTTTTGTCAAATATACTCACTCTTAGTATTTATGTGATAGCTTTCAAATAGAGCATCATTCGAGTTATCTATTTAGGTATTTCTTATAAGTTTCAAGAAGAATTGATTGAATATACTGCGAAAATACACGCGAAAAAGGGTAAAATCAACGTGCATCCACATTTAGACAATAAGAGATGTAACATCACATTTGCTGAATAATAGAGAGCTATAAAATGTACCAATGTATGCATTGTTGCGCAGGTTTGCATAGCCGAGACACTACCACTCTAGACAAAGCGATTAGAGCTAAGAACAGAATATGTATGCAACACTGGATTGCTAATAGAGTTTCCGCGTAAGAGGAAACACGATGTCGCGCAAATATAGGGAAATCAAATGTACGAATATTCGAGAGAGAAAAAATACCCTCTAAAACATTATAAAGCTTGATTCTCAAGTAACCATGTCATATATAAAGAGACAAGCAGAAACCCTAGCCGGTGCCCCTACCCCTAAGAGTTATTCCATCGCACGAAATTAATGGCGGGAAGACGTTCATTGTAACGGCCCAGAAATTTCATCCCGGTCTACCCGGGGGGCCCAAGGGCATTTTGGTAATTTTGGGTCGGGCCGACATGGCCGGTTTTGAAATTGAAAATTGCCGGAATAATTATGAGTCAATTTGAATAGGATCGGGATTTTTGGTGAAGGCATTTGGGCTTGGGAATGAGTAAAATTAAATGAGGAATTAAATAGCGCGTCGAGTGAGATTCGAACTAGGGACGTGTCGCGTGCTAGGCAAGGGGCGCTGCCAGCCGAGCCACTGGGCGTGTTTGTTAATCTACGCGCGCGATTTGGTATATATGCCGTGCGAAGTGGGATTTTCATATAAAAGCAGAGCTCCCTCGAAGCTTCTTCTTCCTCGCGATTTCTCCTTCGTTTCTCCTTCGACCGACTGGCGATCTCCGGCGATTTCTGCCTTCTCCAGCTCCGAATCGATCGTGGTTGTCTTCCCCAGCTCTGAGGTTGATCCTTTTACGGGCTGAAGGTAAATTTTCCTTCTTTTCTTCTTCTCTTCTTCGTTCCGAGCCCCCTTCTTCCGGGCTTCGTTTCACGGCCATGGTGAAGTGATTTTCTGGGTGGTTTGTGTGCAGCTAGTGTAGGGAAGTTCTCCAACGAAGAATCGCTCGTCGAATCCCCGTGGATCGTTCGATTTTGGGTTGTCTCCTTCGCCCCTGTTTCGTGCTCTGTTGCTGCGCAGTGCCGCCGAGTCTCGCCGCACACCGCGCGCGCGCCCTCGCGCAGAAGCAGCCCCAGCGCCGTGTCCGTGCGCCTGTCGCCGAGCCGTGCCGCCGAGCCGTGTCGCCAAGCCGCGCCCCAGCGCCGTGTCGCGTGTCCTGCTGCCGAGCCGAGCCGCCAAGCCAAGCCGAGCCGAGCCGAGCCGAGCTGAGCCGAGCCGAATTATTTTATTTTATTTTATTTAATTTAATTTAGATATTGTGTGTAATTGTGTTGTGCTTGTTAGGTTCCCGGTAGCTAGTTCGGGTTCGTTCGCAGCCTAGGTTTCCGTGTATTCGTCCCCGACCAAGGTAAGGATTTCTTACCGGGAGTTGTGGGGACCTGCGATATTATATGTGATTGCTGATTGACTGCTTGTTTGTGTTTATTGACATGTGTAGCTAGGTATTCTATTCTGAATTCCCGATAAGCATGATTTTCCTGGTTTAATTCTTATGTTAATCCATGCTAGGTTGTTCCTCTCTAGCATGCTCGTATCTGTTCCTTGCTTCGTAGTATCATGCTAGGCTCGTTGTATTCTTATTGAGCACGTATTGGATTTTATGGAATTGTTTCTTTGTTTGCTAGAAGCGAGTTAGAATTGCAGGTAGATAGCATCATCAGGGCCCGATGCATAAAGAACCTTGCATCCATGGCGGGGACGTCGAGCAAGTCATTCCGTCCCCTGGACCCCGTGAGGATTAGCTAACCCAAGCGGTAGGCCCCGCAATCTTGGGTGAGGGGTGGCATCGTTAAATGCCCCAACCGCTGTCGGGATGATGACTTGGCATTGCCTCGTCCCAGCAGGCGGCGGCATGTCCTCGGCATGTTTGGCAAAGTAGCCCCGATTGCCACCTATTAAGGCAAGGGCGGCTTCTACGGTGTAAGCCTACCACGACCGTTCCTTGGCCCCAAGTGCGGTGGTTGGTGACATAGTTTACGTGTCAGTCTCACACCCCTATGTCGGTGACACCGATCCAAAGATTTAGTTAGGCGTGGTGGATTGGATATGGGCAACTTGCCTCCGGATCCGGCAACCCACCATAGTCTGCGAGCACGCGGTGCATGCTTACGCTCATTACTGGCGACGCATGGAGAGCTCCTCGGGATTGTGAGCCGGTGTACCTTTCGTCGATAGTAGTAGACAGCCGAGGCCGAGACTTGTTTCTCGTATAGGCGACTTATATATTGGGTGTGTGGTGATATTATTTACGGACTAAGACCCTAGTTGGCATCCGAGGCCCAAGTATGGGCTAAGCTATGTGCTCTAATCGTGTTTATATTCATAGCTTGCATACGCTCATCGAGATGACCATGTATATCGTATTGTACCCGGTTGGGGATTCTTACTGAGTAATTCGTTACTCACCCTTATTTTGTGGTTTTCCACAGGTAATCGTGGTGCGCGACAGGATGCCTGAAGGAGGAGCTGTGATCATGAGGCCCAGTATTCCAACTCTGATTTTTGTATTATGACTCTTTGTGTTTTGTTTTTCCCCTGAATGCATGTAGCCGGGCACAGAGCCCTAGGATGTTTTGTAAATATTTGTGGATTCCAGCATTTTGTATCTGAACAGGTTTTGAATGACTTTTAGTAAATCTCTGATCAGAGTAAACTTTGGAAATGTATTTATCTTGGAACAGGTGCTTGGAAACAGGGATAGGTTCCAGGGAAATTGTCTAGTTTTTAAAGGGGTTATTTTGAATGTTTTTGTTTTAATTGGAATCCGAAATCATGTCTGTTTAAATGTCCTTTACTTTGAATGCATGCATTGGGATAAGGGCCCATTTAGTGCCCCATTCGGGTCGGTCCCTTTACTGATTGGTATCGAGCTTAGAGTCATAAATTCGTAGTATGACTCAGTGTTGTAGGTCGTTTTCCCATAATCACTAGCACTCCGACAGGCATCAGGTACGCCTAAGTTTACAAATTGTTGTTGAGAAAAAGGGTTAAGAATTTACAATACCTGTCATCTAGTGTATGCTTTGTGTAGTATTGTGGAGCGGAGACGAGCAGGTTCTGACTCGTTATTGGTTTGGGTGTAGATCGCCAGCATGCCAGTTACCCGCGCCGGAAGAGGACGCCCGAGAGGAGGCCGAGGTGTCAGGATCGGATCTGACACCGCAGGGACATCGTCCCAAGCTGAGACTGATAGCATTCCGCCTGTAGCTCCCCCTGTTGAGCCCTTGTATGCCGAGCCAGAGTTCGTGTCACTTGAGGTTGTGACCTTGTTGGCCCCGTTGTAGTAAGATGTGGATTTGGTAGTAGTGGCACTTGAGGTGCATTGGTTGGTGTGCCACTTTGGCACTAAATCTGGTTCAGGCCTGAGTTTGGCATGGGCATAGCAGATGGTTCTATGCCGTTCGGAGTTTAGCGTACTCCTTTAGCCTTGGATCCGTTTATGGTAGTTGCACCTGTGGAGGTCGTGCAAAAAGGGCTAGTTCAGTGGTAATCGAAAGATTTCAAGCGAAGGGATGTTCGAAAGGAGCCTTTCCCGGTGTTCTTTGGAGGTTGAGTAAGTCAAGCAGGTTGACGGTTGGTAAGTGTTAGTGCGCGTGCATCTCACGCTAGTGTTAAGGCCAAGAGATCTTTGTGGTTGGTAGTGCGGTCAACTACCTTCGAGTGTCTAAACCTCAGGAGAGTTGAACATCGTAGAAGCAAGTTGGGTCCAGTTGAGGGACCATGAGTTTGATGCCTATGAGGTAAGTAGGATGCCTTGTGAGAGGAGTTGGATGCCTTATGGGTAAGCACCCTTGGTAGAGGCTTGGTATAAAGTAAGTTTGGTTTGACGTGGTTATGCTTTGGTGGAGCAAGGTTGCCACGACTTGAGCATCGTGTGGAGATGGAACTTTGGGTGTTCCGTTGATTGGTTGTATCTCCGCCAGAGCTAGTGTGGCTTTTGGGAAAAGCATTTGTTAGACTTGGATCGCTAAATGAAGGTTGGGAGTTGTGCACACAAGTGTGTTTTGTGTGGTTCGTTCTGTGGCGAGAGAGTCAGATCCATGTAGGGTTTGCTTTGGGGATCTGGTGCTCAGTTTTTGGAAAGGTTGGACTCCAGGTGGACGTTGTAAGGCTTAGTGAGGTGGTAAGGATACCATGCTCGTGGTATCAGGTTGTTGCTTAGGTGAGATTGTTAAATGGACCTAAGCTTGGTTATGCGATCTTCTTGCTTGATCGTCATGACCGAGAGAGTTGTTCGGATCCCTCCTTGGGTAGGAGTTATGTTGTGGTTGAGGTCTGAGTAGGAGGATGACGCATTCGGTAGCGTTTCGGGTCCTCTTGGTTCCCAAGGAGTTGGAGTTGGCCAGCATGGTTGTGTTGCTGGAAAATGGAGTTGTTGTTTGTTCAGGCAGTTGGCTGTAGGCCGTTAGTTGGCAGTGGATGTCGAAGGTTGCTGGAGAACCCTAGGTTGTGGGGAGCCTCTCTAGAGCTCAATCAGGCCCTGATAGTGAGTTTCAGTTGGCAAGTTGAAGCCGTGTAGTTTGTAGCCCTGGGAAATGCTTTGGCGATCTTGGTAGCCTAGCAAGTTAAATTTGTTTGGACAAGAGTCCGGATTGGTTCCGGTATGGTGACAAGTTGATGCTTGGTGTTGACCAAGGTGTGGATTGAAATTGCTTGAAGTTAGTTTTGCTCGTGGGTCGAATGGTTCGTGCCCTGTTGGTTGTCTTCCTGTTTCCAGGAAAGTTGAGAGTTGCCCCGTTGGTATTTGGAGGTTCAATCCGTGGTAGACCCCTGTTGCTACCCCGTGAGATTTTGATCTTGTCGCTTTAATGGAGCAAGGCGGTGAGTGTATCCGAGCTCTCGTCTTCGGTTGTCCGCTCGTAGGAGCCGTTTCTTCCTGGGTTTGGCAGTTTGCTGCCGTCGGTTTGTTAAGGATTTTTCCGCCATAGCCTCGCCCTTCACTCGTCTGACGAGGAAGGGTGTCGAGTTTATTTGGAACAGTAAGTGTGATGAGAGCTTTGCCAGGCTCAAGCGCAGTTTGACTCCAGCACCATTATTGGCGATCCCGGAGAAACAGGTGGTTTCGTGATTTACTGGCTGATGCTTCCAAGTTCGGGTTGGGTTGTGTGTTGATGCAAAGACGGGAAGGTCATTGCTTATGCTTCCGTCGGTTGAAGCCATATGAGCAGAACTATCCGACTCATGATATGGAAATGGCGCGATGGTGTTCGTGATTGAAGATTTGGAGGCATTACTTGTATGGTGAGCGGATTGAGATGTTTACCGATCACGAGCCTCAAGTATCTGTTTGCTCGAAGGAGTGAATATGAGCGAGAGGAGATGGTTAGAGTTGGTGAAAGATTATGATCATGAGAGTTTGTACCATCCGGGTAAAGCAAATGTTGTAGCCGATGCTTGAGTAGGAAGACATCGCACTCCGCGGCGTTGTTGAGTTCCCGCCCCAGATTACACGAGAGAGTTCGAGCGGGTGATATTGCGATGTTGTTGGGTGAGGTTATCGCGAGTAGCTCGATTGATGATCCAAACCATCGATTAGACAATGGATTATTGATAGTCGGTGAGTGACCCCGCACTTAAGAGATTGTTTGCGAGGTTAGTCTTGATGGAGATTTTGACTTTGTGTATTCACCAGATAGTGGGGTGACGTCTGAGGCGGTTGTGTGTTCCGGATGTTGCGAGATTGCGAACGAGTTGCTCTCGAGAGGCCCACAGTTTCTGCTTGCTTGGCACCGGAGGTACCAAGATGTATCGGGATCTTAGCGGACATTCGGTGGATGGGTATGAAAAGAGATGTTGCGAAGTTTGTCGATCGATGTCTCACTTGTCGCAAGTGAAGGCACCCGAGCGAGAGACCACCTGGTTTGTTTGCGTGCCACGAGTGTACCTCGGTGGAAATGGGAAGAGATCTCCATGGACTTTATTTACGGTTTGCCGAGGACTCGAGGAAGTTCTCTCTCGATTTGGGTGATAGTCGCTCGATTGACTAAGAGCGCACACTTCATTCGGTAGAGACACTTATACCGTGGAGCAGTGGGCGCAGTTGTTTTTGGAGCAGATCATTCGCTATCACGGTGTGCCTGTGAGGATTGTGTCTGACCGTAATTCGAGGGCTTGTGTGTTGGATTTCGGCGATTGGGACCCGATATCGTATCGATGGAGTTTGCATATAACAACGATTATCGATCGGCGATTGAGATGGCTCCATTCGAGGCGCCGTGTCGCGTGTCTCGCTGCCGAGCCGAGCCGCCAAGCCAAGCCGAGCCGAGCCGAACCAAGCCGAGCCGAGCCAAGCCGAGCCGAGTGAGAGTCGAGCCGAATTATTTTATTTTATTTTATTTTATTTAGATATTGTGTGTAATTGTGTTGTGCTTGTTAGGTTCCCGGTAGCTAGTTCGGGTTCGTTCGCAGCCTAGGTTTTAGTGTATTCGTCCCCACCAAGGTAAGGATTTCTTACCGGAGTTGTGTGGACCTGCGATATTATATGTGATTCTTTGATTGATTTGCTTGTTTGTGTTTATTGACATGTGTAGCTAGGTATTCTATTCGAATTCCCGATTAGCATGATTTTCTTGGTTTAATTCTCATGTTAATCCATGCTAGGTTGTTCTCTCTAGCATGCTCGTATCATTCCTTGCTTCGTAGTATCATGCTAGGCTCGTTGTATTATTATTGAGCACGTATTGGATTTTATGGAATTGTTTCTTTGTTTGCTAGGGCGAGTTAGAATTGCGGGTAGATAGCATCATCCGGGCTTGATGCATAAAGAACCTTGCATCCATGGCGGGGACGTCGAGCAAGTCATTCCGTCCCCGGACCCCGTGAGGATTAGCTAACCCAAGCGGTAGGCCCCGCAATCTTGGGTGAGGGTGGCGGTGTTAAATGCCCCAGCGGTCGGGATGATGACTTGGCATTGCCTCGCCCCGGCGGCCGGCATGTCCTCGGCATGTTTGGCAAGAGCCCCGATTGCCACTGTTAAGGCAGGGCGGCTTCTGGTGTAAGCCTACCACGACCGTTCCTTGGCCCTAGGTGCGGTGGTTCAGGTGACATAGTTTACGTGTCGAGTCTCACACCCTATGTCGGTGACACCGATCCAAAGATTTAGTTAGGCGTGGTATTTGGATATGGGCGGCTTGCCTCCGACTCCGGCAACCCCCATAGTCTGCGATAGCACGCGGTGCATGCTTACGCTCATTACAAACGCCGATCTGAGAGCTCCTCGGGATTGTGAGCAGTGTACCTTTCGTCGACGATGAGATGAGCCGAGGCCGGGACTTGTTTTCGTATATAGGCGACTTATATATTGGGTGTGTGGTGATATTATTTCCGGACTAAGACCCTAGTTGACATCCGAGGCCCAAGTATGGGCTAAGCTATGTGCTCTATTACGTGTTTATATTCATAGCTTGCATACGCTCATCGAGATGACCATGTATATCGTATTGTACCGGTTGGGGATTCTTATTGAGTAATTCGTTACTCACCCTTATTTCGTGGTTTTCCACGGAGGTAATCGTGGTGTGCGACAGGATGCCGAAGGAGGAGCTGTGATCATGGGGCCCAGTCTTCCAACTCTGATTTTTGTATTATGACTCTTTGTGTTTTGTTTTTCCCCTGAATGCATGTAGCCGGGCACAGAGCCCTAGGATGTTTTGTAAATATTTGTGGATTCCAGCATTTTGTATCTGAACAGGTTTTGAATGACTTTTAGTAAATCTCTAATCAGAGTAAACTTTGGAAATGTATTTATCTTGGAACAGTGCTTGGAAGCAGGGACGAGTTCGTGGAAATTGTCTAGTTTTTAAAGGGGTTATTTTGAATGTTTTTGTTTTAATTGGAATCCGAAATCATGTCTGTTTAAATGTCCTTTACTTTGAATGCATGCATTGGGATAAGGGCCCATTTAGTGCCCCATTCGGGTCGGTCCCTTTACATTCATGTTGTCCGATGACAATGAGTCCTCACTTCAGAAGCAATCGCCATTTTATTAGTCGTTCTTTACTTGTTTTTATTAGTATATGAGTAGAGTGTAGTTTATTTCTCTTTGAACCATTCCCCTTAATGCAACTTTGCGTATTATTCCATTGTGTTTCCTTTACTTCCATTATGTCTAACTAAGTAAGGGGTGAATGGTTAGTCAATAGATGCTGAAGCAAGTGTAGGCACTTTTGGTAGTTGATGCGTTTATCATGTTGTTTATAATGTTGAGTGTTTGTCAATTAGCTACCCTATAAGCTCAGCCATTAGTATTCTCGGAAGAGGTTACTAGCGGGAGGTTGCAACGTGATACATTAGGTTAATACAAGGTCTCTTGTGTAATTGAAGAAGAGTTAGGAATAATCTTCTTACTAATGCATGCATGACCCTGATTTAGTATAGTGTTTCGCAGCGGAAGTTGGTCATGCTATAAATCAATGCGAATGGAAGTGACCATTAGAATTAGGGAAGTATGAAATTACACCTAATTTCATAGCGTAACTACTGTTGTTACACTTTCACTACTAGAAAAAAAGGTTTAGATGACACTTATGTTAAATAAAATTTATGAGAGAGAAGCAATAAAAGTGTCATAAACAAAAACACGCATTTTATGACACTTTATTAGAATCATCTTGTAATCATTAATTAAAATAAAATTATCATCACAAAAAAGTGTCATAATTTAAAAATGCATGTTTCATGACACTTTTTTAGAATCAATTTTGATATTTTTAAAATATCCAAAAATTGATTATTTCTTATTCGGTTCGGTTTTCGTATGAAAAAACTGATAAAAATCGAACCGACCATAAAAATATTTTAAAACCCTAACTTTCCCTTTATTTAGCGACTCATCTTCCCCGTCTTTCCTCGCCTCTTTTCTCCCTCTTCTTCGATTCAGCCATTCATCCGATTCATGAAGAACCCAAGTTGTATCTTCACTTCGTCATCCTTTCTACAGTCCATTACCAACTTAATGTAAGCTTTTCTTTGATTTTTCTCTACTGATAGGTCTTGTGAAGAGGGTCAATAGGGTCAATGATTAGGATTTAACATTTTTGTTTTGGTGGTTTTCAAAGGGTTTTGGCATCAGAGTTTCTTAAAAGAAAATTCGTTTTTCATATTTTAGAGAGAAGATTTATTTACTCAACTTGTTCTTGGTTTAGTGTTAGAATTCTTAGGATTAAATTGAAAAGAAAATATATGGGATAGAAAATGGGAGAATGTGGTGAAACAAAGCCCATCCTTGTTTGTTTTTTCAATTTCTTATGAGGTTTACAAATCTCTATTTGGCTTCTAAATGGTGGTGTTTAGCCGGAATTTCATTTTCCAATGAATTTTTTAAGCAATTTGTTTCGTTTGGGTGAGTTGAAAGGATTTATTTTTGGCTTTTACCCATGTATGCTGCTAATTATTGCATTTTCATTGTTTGTAATGTGGGTTATTTAGAAGAGGGCATTTAGTTCTAGACAAAAACCTTGGAATTGGAGCAGGAATTGAAGATTTAATGTCCACTATAATTTCTACTTCCATCCCTCTCTTCTCTCACGATTCATTGTATCTTATTGAAATATGTAATGAAATGAATATTGGAAAAGTACTGATTAGTGTGATATTTATACAATATTAAGAATAAAATACCAGAATTGGATAAAATGTTTAATCCATAGAGAAAGTTTATTATTAATGGTTTTACTCTAATACAGCTTAAATGTTCAGTTTTGGAAAGTTTGGGAAGGCTAAGTATTAGAGTTGAAAGATTAGGATTTGGTTTCATAAAGCATAAAATAAAAGCATTATCATTTGCTATAATCAAATACAAAATATCAAAAATATTTCTAAAGCTAGTTGTATAGCTTTTAAATTTTGAATTGGATTTTTGTTTGCCTTTGTTTTCTTCTTCTCCATCACAAATTCTCTTCTTGTTGCACGAGCTCAAGCTTCGTCTTGGCTGGGTTAGAGTTTTCGGTCTAAAACTTCAAGAAAAGAGAGCTATTGAGGTGTGTGATTTTTTAGCAAACATTAATGGTTTTTTTTTTTCAATTTTGGTTTTGTTTTATGAAGGAAACCTTGCTGATTCGTGCTCCCCCCGGTTGGTGAATTTTTTTATCTTTTTTTTCATTTACTTATTTTCCATTTGTTTTAATGGTCCTTTCGCAGTTTGTTTTGGGGGTTTCTTTAGATTTTGAGTTGTGGGTGGTCTTGGAGATTCAATTTTCAATTTAGGATTCTTCTTTCTATGAATATTTGTGTTCTTGTAGTTCTTGAAAAAATGCTAAGGACATATATTAAGTTTTTGTGTGAATAATAGTTAACTTACTTTGTTGTTTCTTTGGTTTATTTAGAAAATGGATTCTTTAATTTGTGCTTTTGTTCTTACTTTCGGATCTATATATTAGATTGTTAAGGACCCGAAAATCTTTTGATCGTGGCTTGCATGATCTTTTAGTTTCGTAATCTTTTTAAATTTTTTTTTTATAATTCTGTTATTTTCTCACATCGGTCTTTTGTGGAAATTTTTAAACTTGATTAAATTTTTTTTCATTTGCTTGTTTGCTGTTAGTATTTTACTTCTCTTGTAATAGTTTTCGAGAGAAAAATGATGTGTTGATTTCTTTTCTTGTTGTTATTACCAATTGCTTTATCCTTTATTTTAAGTTATATTTTATTGATTTTTATGTTTATATGGCTGTAGGTATTGTATTGTTAGTGGTTCATTGTAGGAGCTTATCGGTGTGCTGCGGTGTGTAATTGGGCCATTGGTTCCTAGTCAATATAGCAGGTGATGAGTAATTGAGATACCATGGTGGTTTGATCTGAATGTTGATGTTTATGTATAATAGAATGTTTAAATTAAGTTAATATGTAGGGGTTGGTGATTAATTTGGCAGGGCATGACCTTGAGTGGCAGAATTTAGTTTCAAATGAGGAGTTCAAGAGATAAAGGACCTGACGTTACACTTAGGTAAGTAATTAAAACTCTACAATTATGCATATTTTATGTGAATTGTGGCTACCCTGCAGCAAAGGTAGCCACATGGTAGATTATATATGATTTTCATTGTTAAAGCAGTGTAATTATTTTTTTGGTTAGTCATAGGGGTGTTGTTATTCTTTGAAATTTTGAATTAACTTTTCTATTTTATTTACATGCTTCCATTATAATGTTGTAGATACTTTTGATTTCACTCTATTATTTGTCGATTGCCCAATTCTTCTAGTCCTTGAATTTGATGTGTTTTCTATGAGTTTTGTTGGATTTTCTAGCTGCAAGAACTCCGAATAGGCAGCCACGGTATGATAGAGAAGCTAGTTGAGATGGGTACGTCTTCTATGTGTGTGTGTATATATATATATTAATGTTTTTGTTTAATCAAATGGGTGAAAATGTGTTGGAGTTTGGAATAATTGTTGGTTTGTCTTAGGTACCAATACATTCTCATCATCGATGTATGTATTAAAATTTCTAATTTATTTGCATGCTTTCATTATAATGTTGTGGATACTTCTAAACAATCTTGCAGGAAGTTGTTGAGTTTGTCAAGTAGAAAAATGAGAGGTTTTTTTCTTATCAATAAGAAAGCTCATATGTTATTATTTTTTTCTTTTTGCCAAATCTCACATGTTATTGTTAAGTAATATGTTATTACTTTCTATGCAATATTTACATGCATGTGCTTATTTTAGAACTTTATATGTTTGACCTTTACAATTATTTTTGTTGTTTTAATTGTTCTTATCTAGGTTAAATGTTGGAGCCGAATTTGACTTAGATCCATCTTGAGTGGAGGTATAACTCAACTATGGGTATAATAACAATGTCCAACCATACATTTTTCTTCCTGGTTTGTGTGATTAAGTTTCAATAGCACAACTAGTTAATGACTTATTCTTCTAGTTTTTTTTTATTGATCAATTTGTTGATGTCTCGTTTCTATATTGTTGAAGCTAATATATTGGAGAATTTGTTTATTTTCTTTAGTGAATGCTTTGCAAGTTAAAGAAGTAAACTTTATCTACTCTAATTTCTTAAGGTTATTTTAGTTTTTAACATATAGACACATCTGTTTAAATATTTAGGTTTAGATTGAAATTTGAAACATATATTGGTTTGATGCTTATAGGGAATATGGACATGAAAATAAAAGGCTAGGGAAAAGACATGTATTGAAGCCTCCATGCGCTCAAATTTTGATGTAAGCTTCATTCTTTTCTTCATTTTCTTTTCTTGCTTAAGGTTACGAAAGATTTATTCATGCATACTCGTTAGAATTACTTAAATTTTCTTTTCTTGCTTGAAGCTCTTTTCTTATTGGTAAGAAAGCTCATATGTTAATGTTAAGTAATATGTAATATGTGAAGGTTGTTTGAAACTCAATTTTTCTTAGGTTTTGCATGAACACACTCAAAGGATGAAGCGGTGAAGAAATGCACTCATCTTTTACTAGTTATTTTTGTTGTAAAAAACTGTGTGAACATTTATCACAAGTGTAATATTATTGTCCTTTTGTTATTTTGTTCAATACAAATATTCTAAATCATAATGAAATTTTATTTGTTGACAAGTTTTTTATTGGTGAAGTTATTTTTCTTGAAGAATATTATGTGTGTATGATAATAGTTAAGAGCAAGAAAAAAGGTTGCAAATAGACACAACAAGCGTCATGAAATAATATAAATTGCTAATAAAATATTTGTCAATAATTAAAGATATATGATTAAAATAAAGAGTCATGTTTGATTATTTGGTGATTGAAAAATAAGTGTCAATAAATAATATTTATTGATACTGTTTAGGTGTCATCAAACAAAGATTAATGATTGCAGAAAAGTATCATCTAAAACATTTTAATGACACTTTTTAATAAGTGTCATGTAAAAAGAATAGATGATGTGCGATACAATGATTGTAAAAAAGTATCATCTAAAATGTTTGTGACACTTTTCTATAATCATTATATCCTAATTTTGTAGTAGTGTTTTTTTTCTAACCTAAGCCTTGTTAGTTTGCATTTGTAAAACCAACCATCAAAACCACCTATTGACTTTTAATTTTCTGTATGACTCTTAAATTAATAAGACTAATTCTAGACATCAAATTCTGTAGAGAACGATATTTAAATACTTATAACTTGTTTCATCTCCAACCACGTATGCTTGCGTGTAAGCGATTCCAAGCATAGGACTTAGCAATATTGTCTTATACTTAGAATTCATTTATGTGAGTCATATTGCATCGAAATATAGCATCAATATGCATTCTTCAATCAAGGTATTGATCATGTATAAGTTTAAATTCAGATGAAATCAATTGTCCAAAACATTTAAATAACCTTATTGAGTTGCAAACACAAAGATTCAAGCCATTTAAAGACAAATAACACTAGTATAGACTAGGGAGATTAATTTGAGAATGGGTAAAACAAATTGAATTAAAAAGAGCTAGTTCAAGATATAAAAATGGTTGTAAGTTCTTAAATTTTAACCCTAAAGAGTTTGAATCACTATAATTTTTAACAATAGTTGGAATCACTATAATTTTAACCTAAAATTATAGGTACTTCAAGTATCCCAATTGGCCATTTTCGTCTTCTTTTAGTGTTACCGTTATACTAGAACACTAATATAAATTTGAGATATAATGACTTGAAAAAATATCATAAATATTTTAGATGGTACATTTTTATAATCATTTTATCACGTATCATCTATTATGTTTGACATAAGGGTCGTCCATTGGAAAAATAGAACCTCATTTAAAGAAGATTATAAATGGTGGTTTACTTTGAGGTAATCAGGATAAATGACATCTAATGATGCTCAAAATGTCAGATATCCGAAATCACAGATATTTGAGATTCTTTGTAATCCCCGTTTCTATTTTCGTATATTTTTTTAGTAGAAAGTGGGGGAAGGGAGACCAGCAAATCCTACATAGAAGACACAACTACTCTCATATAATATGAGAATCAAATACCGATTTTGGGCTCGAACTTGTGACCGTGGAGTTGAAATGAATTAACATCAGACAAGATAACCAACTGCGGTTTCTATTTTCGTATATAGACTTTTATGTATTTGGTCTTATCTATAATAGGGTTTAATGAGAATGCACTATATAAACTCGAATTAAATCCTAGCCCCCACAATTGTCACTCTTTATTTTCACCGTCTCCTTAATAAAATGTTTTCCTCTCTTTGCCCGTGGAGTAGCTAACACTCCGTTAGTGAACCACGTAAATTCTGTATTATTATCTTTTATGTTTTTCTTGTATTTTTGATTAATTGTTAATTATCGTTTTCATAAAAACCATGTTATTAGATAATGCCATACTACTGCTTATCATTGTCTGGTGGATTGCTCTGTTCTTTGTAGATACGAAGTGAAAAGAGAAACAAATTTCCACCTGACATTTAATTAAAATAAGTTATGCTAGTTGAGGAAAGATTCAAGATTTTTCTTCAGGCTTGTTTTAATGTGAACATCATTGATGTATGATGTCTTCAAATAGCTATATTTGAATCTTTGTACTTGACATTGATACACTATTTATAATAGATGTTTTCTCATCTCTTATATGCACAATTACCATAAAAGTATTTTTCTTCATTGTGCCGAAGCTTGTAAGACTCTAGTTAGATCATAAACCAAAAAAGTACAGCAGAATTGATGTAAGGGACTTCGTATTCGGCCCGAGTTTGTGAACAGCACAAGCATGCATTGTCCCCCAGTGAATCATGAAGCATGTCGAAAAAGCGCACGAGTTAAAGCACAGAAGGTTCCTTTCCCACATACCAAATCATGAGGGGGTGGGTGGTCTAGCCTCTGCCATTCACCCTTTTCACCTTTGCTGCTTTCTTTATGAGCAAACCAAATGGTGGGGTTTGGTTCTTTCTTCTTATCCTCTTTTTTCTTTTCTTCTACTTTGATTATTGTGTCATAACTTGATTGATGGACCATTTGTTGAGATGCCTTTTGAACTATTTTTCCCTACTATTATTTAGATGGGAGTATAAGTGATCATTCCCCCTATTTGGCTATAGCGGCAACCCCAGAATCTCGAGCCACTTGGTGTTCCAACAATGCACTTTCCGGACCGAGAAAGCGGGACGTTGCATATTAGAACTCATTAAAGCACGATTCGCATCATTATATTTGATAAAAGGAATGAGGGAAGCTCCAATAGAAAAATATTGAAAGGGAAAAATACTCTAGCTGCTTGGTTAGATGAAAGTGCACTATACTTTTTAAAATCCTAGTCATGTTTTACCAAGCATCGTTTTCTTTATCTCCTTGCTAAATGTTCTCTCCTCTGTCCGTTGGCATAGCTTACACGATATTAGTGAACTACGTAAATGTTATTTATCTCACATTTTTCTTTAATTCTTGTTTGTTGTTACGTTTATTCATAACACCATTGTTGGTGATGGGGAGTTGCAAATAGTTGCCTCACTAAACAATGGCAACCCAAGCCCCACTTATAAAGTCATATATTTATGCAGGATTTTGAGAGCAAACTAACAGCTTTTTTTTAATACCTTTCTAGCTATTGGAATCCAGAAGTGAAGATGTAACCTCAGCTCTTTCTTCTATCTTTTCTAACCATGAATGAGCTTTCAACTATCATCGTGATGAGAAGAAGAAATAGATCAAGCAAAGTATTTCCATTTATAGCACAAAATCAAAACTAATTCATTTATAGTAGGAAATCCAAAATGAATTTTATCACCAATAGAATTCAATAAGTGATAGAGTTCTATCATTGGTTGAGTCTATCACTAATAGAATTCAATCAGTGATAGAATCATTCTATCACTGGTTGAATTCTATGACTAATAGAAACCATATGATATAGATGAATTATTTTAGAAATTGTGCTGCAAATATAATATAAGAAGTAGATTGTGTTGTTTAGGGTAAATTCTCGATGTGAAACCCCACTAATTTTCCAAGAACAAATTTCCAAGGGCAGCAGCTTCAGGGTGTCCCTGCCAATACTAGAATGTAGCATCATATCCCAACATGTTAAACATTTGAAAGATGCAGAAAGCGAACTCGAGATCAGCTTCATCGACCGAAACCATCCTTGTCGGGTCCATTCATAAAGTCTGAAGAAAGCTTGGCTGCCAGGCTTAGTTCAGAACCTCCATGTCTATCGCACATCATCTTGGCTCAAGTGGAAGGGGACAAACATCACGTGCATTCATCTTTACTAGACTTTGAAGAGAGATGCCCACGAGGAGGAAGCGAATCCGCTGTAGTTTACTCGATGAGCTTGAGAGGTTTTCGTAAAAAATTTGAAGAATGCAACAGTCTTCGGTTCTTGCTTGAAAATTTGAAAGTGTTGTTCTTCGAGAGAGATTTGTCGATGCACTTGGAATTCAGGGAGGAGCTGTGGGAAGTCTTGGGTAGCAGGGCGATCCCGCCACGGGCTTTTATTAAGGGAAGTTACATCGGAGGAGCAGACGAGGTGGTAGTCCTGCACGAGCAAGGAAAACTAAGGAAACTGCTGGAAGGCATACAATTAGACTTGGCAAATTCACCATGCTCTTGCTGAGCAAACACCAAGTTTCTGGTCTGCCCAAGCTGCAATGCCAGTCACAAGGTTCTTAAAGACGACTACAAATTGTATATTATATGTCCTGATTGCAATGAAAATGAGTTAGCCAATGCCCCATTTGTGGCTGAAAATGCTATAATCTTTCCCCATGTAACAACGCTCACTATCTACTTCTATGTAAGTCGATGTCTTCTTTTTTAGAATTTTCAGTTCAATAGCTAAATTTTTCTAATTCAACAATTGGGGCGGAAGATTCAAACATGCAATCTCTTGGTTACTAAGTCATACATGCTAGCTTTTAGAACTCGATGGTCATGTTGTGCTCGAATTCTCGACCACGATCGTACTTACGTAGTTTTCTTTTAGCAATCTATTTTCTTAGTAAACCAATTTGAATACCTCCAAAACAGTGAGTTCTAGCTACCAAAGTTACATATTCTTATTCCTCTTTCTCCTCTGTCAACTTGGAATCAGTTTTTGTAGACTTGTGTGTGTTTCAATGGAGAATTTCAAATATTAGGCAAAAACATGATCATTTAAATAATTGTACTTTTGTATCAAAATGATTGAGAATGATGGAAAGAGGAGGACAAGCACATGGCTGCTTAGTAATAAAGCCTAGGAAAAGTCATTTGATTGATTGATATCAAAAGATTGAGAAGAAAAGAGAGGGTGTTAGGATTGCAAAAACTTTATGTTAAAGGGCATAACTGCAAAGGCTTTTCTTTTTCAACTTTCTTTCCTGTTACCCTCCTCCCCTATGGTTTGGCAAGAATTAGATGGGAAAAAAGTATCAAATTTTCTGGTCAAATAGGTTTAAAAATTCAATTGCCAACCCAAAATAGCTGCATCAATGTCCCCATTAGCTTCAATTTGGTGGGTTTTTTTTTTTTTTTTTTTTTTTGAGTTCTATATAATTGGAGAAGATGGGGATTCTAATAATGACTTTTTAGGAAAAACATATATTAGTTGAGTTAATGGTAGCTGATAAAAACAAGTATGATAAATGGTTGGATACAAGAATATTCTAAATTATAATGCCATTTTCAAATTCTTTCATATTTATTATGTAAAATGATAACTAAAGTGAAAAGGAAAATTTCTGGTTTTTCCATGATTGAGATACATTTAAAAAAATAAAAAAGAAGAAGAAGATTGATTATCAAGAATTTAGATCTTTCATGCAATAAAAATCAATTTTTTTTATAAGCAGAGTAAAAGTGAGTTAAACGGGGGGAAATTTTCAAATTTGTCTTGAATCAACAAATATCATATTTATTCTAAAAAAAAAGAAAAAGAAAAAAACAAATATCATAAAGTGTGTCCTTCATTATTGCTGTAATAGGCATGTGCTCTTACTAGAAAATTAAAACAAAGGAGTAAGCTGAAAAACATTAGAAGTTGAATGAGTGTTTCTAACAACTTCACCTACACACTAACAAGTCAAAAACATACTTTTAAAAAAAAGACAATTTATACAACTCTATCAAATGATAATTGCCACTATATTTTTCTTTTTTAGTAGCCACATGAAATTATAGTTTAAGAATAACTTAACTGGTTAGCGAAATATATCATCAACAAAGATTAAACTTACATAATAATTTGATTTTATAAAATTTATAAATAAAAAACTAACATGGAGTATTAAAAAAAAAACTAATCATAAAAATCATGTTTAAAGTTTTATTTTTTTGCAAAAATATCGAGGGAAGGAGAATTCAAACCAGTAACTTCATAATTACTAATTGTACAGATAGAGCTTTACTTTACCTGACAATTTTAAAGTTTTATTAAAAGTACATTTGATTAAAATAAGACAAATTAAACTACAAAGTATAGCAAAATAAAATATTAGGTATTATTTCTTAGAAGCCCACTCGATCACAATTGTTTATAATAGTTTAGGGGGCAACCTCTCCAACCCTGTAATTAAAAAAAGAAACACTTGAAGACTATAATGAAGAACAAGAATCCTATGCAATTAAACTAAAATCATGGCATGTTTACTGATATTCAAAAGAGCTTTACAGGATTCCCCTTTGATCAAAAGCAATAAACTGATTTCCCTTCAATTTTAATCAAACAAAAGTTTTCTTTTTGACCATGAACTCAACGCCTTCTTTAACTATATTATATATGCTTTAGTTTATCAAATGATTATCTTCACTTGCATCATTTTTTCCCTTTTTTTTCTCTTCAATTATTTTATCCTTTAATTAAAATATTAGAAGTATCATTTCATCCACTTTTAATCTTATGTAAAATGTTGGAAAGATTCAAATCTATAACCTCTAAATGAAAGATGTACGATAATTCTCAATCGTTTCAACCAACTTTTGTCTTCTAACACCCATATTATTTTGTAGATATTTTCTAATAAATTACAATTGAAATTATTTATATGCTCATTGATTTTATATTCATTCTTATATACGAATACATTAAGCCTAAATTCTTTTTTAACTCTTAACTTTTTCGCTTAATTTTTAAATGTCGCATTTTAATCTTGAATTTTATATTAAAAAGTATGTGTTATTTGTCATTAAGATTAGGTCATTTGTCAAGTTTCAAAATAAATGAATGATGTTTAAGTTGTTAATCTTGTTTTTTTCAAAGACCCGTCTTTTAAAATAAATTTAATCCTTTTTACTTTCAAAATCATAAAATTACAATGGGTAATTTCAAATACAAAAGAATCTTTCTTAAAAAATGATAGTAATAAAGGGAAAATAGTTCTAAGAACAATAATAGAAAATTATTTGAAAACTGCAGCCAAACAACCTGTCCAACTAGGGATCCTTGTTATTTGGAGATGTATAATACATGTAGTGAGAGAAAAAATAATAAAAAAGGAAAACTTTCCTACATGTAAATACATAGGGAGCTCTATAATATACATATACATCGTTAGAACTCTCAAATATATAAATTTTTAATTTTTTTTATTTATAAAACATAATTTATGTGGCTCCCTGTTACACATATGTAATATAGTAGAGCTCTCCTATACATCTACGTATAGGAAAGTTTTTTCAAAAAAAAAAAAAAAAAAAACTTAAACTGGATAGCTCTTTTGATAGGATACCACAACTGATAATGGAACAACAAATAATTGTCCTAAAACTCAAACAAATAATTGTCCTCAACTTATCAACAATATAACAACATCAACATTGCCCTCCACCTCATCTTTCATTCATAGAATGTATACTCTCTTACTTTTGCTTTTAGCTTTTTATTGGGTGCACATCGACTATTTTTATTAGATAACTTGTCTAAACTTATAATATTTAGATGTCAAGAAAATTCATAAAAATTTAATTCTTAAATAAGATGTCATGTCTTTTGAATCTCCAAACTTTCTTCCCCACTAAACCAACTGTATTAGTTGAAATTTATCCTATGTGATCAATGCTGAGAAGGAAAACAATATAAAAACTACCTCAACTTCCTCAATTATTTCATACATACTCAAAAGCTAATATTCTCTCGATATTTCATAAACGGTTCTCTAAATTACGTTCATAGTAAAAAAAAAATAGTTATCATTTGAACAAAAAGTCCGACAATATCTCAATGTCCAGTTCTTTGAAACTTATCTAAACAAGCAGCTAATCTCACTACCAAATCGTTTCAAATGATTGCCACCTCATTTTTAATCAACATTATAATAAAAATTTACCGAGATGAAAGATAATATTGCAATTTTAAAAAGATACAAATGTTTTAGACAAATCACAAAATTGGAGAGCATTTTTTCAAAAGACAGCTTAAAGGGATCCCCTTGAAATTTACATTAAAAGTTAAGAAAAAAGGTGAGCAGAAGCAAGAGGAGCTGATGTAATAATTCACTGCAGAGATACTCATTTATATCCAAAACTAAGGTTTTTCATTAGACAAATTAAGAGATATTAGACACCAAAAAAGAAACAAGAAAAATACAGACAGTTGCTCTTAACAATGCTGCTGCTGCATGCTAAAAATCTCTCTCTTATGCAACTGGAAAGCCTTCTCTATAAACTCCTCTTTGTTAAGACTCTCAGTAAATTGGAATAACAAAAAGTAGTTAGATTAACCAAGCATCCTACAATTTACAACATTAAGCCTCCTCCTATGTAGATGTAGCAGCATCGTCTGCTACCGTGGTGTCCGGACTTTGCGTTATGGCTTTGAGATCTTCTGCTGCCTGAGAGTCGGGTGAAGGTTGTGAAATCTGGGTGTAGTGCAGTTCGATCTGTAGTCGGTGGTGAAGTGGGGTTGATGCCATTAGACCTTTCTTGATATCCGCTTGCATTTCCCTAATTGGGATAGCAGCCAAGAAGTTCTTGATGTATTCTTTACATGATTCCTTCCCACGACATAAGATTTCACCGTTCTCCTTCATTGTCTCTTCAGGCTGCAAGGTTACATTCGCTAGTGTTAAACTCTCTTCCTTTCCACTTGCCTGTTGGTCCTTGGCCTCGACTATTGCTGCAGCGATCTGCTGATCGTTGGAAGTTTTTTCGCCTGCTGACTGGCTTGTTTCGGGCATTTTACAGATTGTAGTGTTGTTGTCAAATTTTAAGATGTAGGCCTGATTGCAGCCTTCGTAGAGTCTCTCCCCTAACGTATCGATGATGTAGTACGCATCAGATTCGACCTTGAGAATAAAGAAATGGTCATTCCAACTGACAATATAAACTTGCGGTTCACTGTCGTCTGGACATTCGGACCCAATCCGGCTAATCTCATCCCATATGTTATCAAAGGACATGGCACCATGCAAAAATTCAAATCTCGCCTCATTTATGCCTTCTGGATGGAAAAAGCCAATAAAGGACTTACTCGGAACCACAGAAAGAGGTCGGATTTTGGCTTGGACAACAGTTTCAAGATCAAAATGCTTGTCAGGGAATTTTTCCCGATATATTTCATTTTTGCAGAGTTTCCTCCACTCTAATGAGCCATCTCTAATCAAGCTATCAAACTGAGATTTTATAGGCATGAGATTTTGGCTGTTGTGAAACCAATCAGCAATAACAGCTACAAGAGCAGTACATGCACTTTCACCAGCTGCCCGCTCACTCCGTTGATCGATAGAAGCAAAGAAGGCCCGTGTTTGTAGCTTCATATGTCCATCACGGCTTACAATTTCTTTTTGCTCCCAAGTCCCAATTGCAAAATTGTCATCCCCAAATTCAGAAACCGACAATCTGTTCGCAGTTGAATCCTCTTCGTTCTTTTGACACTGTGAATACCAACTTCAACTTAGCGCAACAGGAATTGTATAAAGGAAACAAACTAAAGACAGACTGATTAAAAAGCTTAAAGCAGATCCCTTGTAGTCACTAACTGAAATGAGAAGAACATATTTGCTTTAATAAATCTTACCCCAAGACTAAGAGATTCATCAGAGCTGAGCTGCCTTCGATCATGATCAATGTCATCACCACCTTCTTCGCCGTAGGCCTTCTTCAACAGCGGCTCTCCTTTTGCTTTAGGAGATCTAAAACTTAACTTTCTCTTCCTCCAGGGAAGCAGGCCGCGCTTTGAACTTTGGGGCAAAGTTTGCTCAGATACTGATGCATTTGAATCCTCCATGCTTGAGCACCCCACATCCGATTTTCGATTACTATAGTAAACTAAATTTTCATCATCACTGTTGATCACCATATCAGAGCAATATGATCCTCCAGCATAATTTGCATACGCCAGAGTGCCATAACTAAAGGATTTCCTAATGTTAGTATCCTCCTTCACTTCATCTGTTTCCCCTTCTTCGATGTCATCAAAGGAATCAGTGTCAAATGGGTAGCTAGACTCGCCATCCTCACTCTTGGCAGAGCACCTGCCCTCGCTGCCCTCTTCTTCATGGAAAGCCTTTTTTGCCTTTCGGGTTGACACAAAGTCTCTGAAAATCTTTACTTTCCTGAGGCCAGCTTTAAGAGCAGAGAGCTCATCCTTTTCTGCTGGAACATTTTCTCCTGACCAGGGTAGAGATGGAGTTGGGGCTATTGATCTCTGTACAAGTTGTGATACAACTTGAGCAGTTCTTAGCTCCAATAAGTTCAGCGATATCTGCACGATTCAGGACCCATAAGAAAAAAAAAAAAGCGAGATAACAACATTTTGAGTTGAGGAAACGGGAAGATACTAACCCAGAGAACATGATTGGCCTCATAACCATTTGAAGATGGATTTAAGGGTATGTTCAATTCAAGCTCTTTTTGTCCGGCAACAGAAACATACTCAGACAGGTTAAGAGATGCTGTGCCAACAACCTGAACTTTGTTTTTCGACCCTTGATTTAAGCCCTGATTAGAAAGGGAAAGAAAATGAAGGTTGATTCAGGTCCACTATCAATCATTACACATAATTTCTAGCAGAAAAGATAAAAAATGGGAATCCATCAAGTTCATCCATTTTAATCTGATATCAAGAAGAAAATAAAAAATCTTATCCAAAAAGAAGAAAATCAAATCACAATAGTGTGGAGGCATATAATATAATAACAAAAAATATATCACCCACAGGATACTAGCAAACCTGCTAAAACCCTTTCAGCATAAAACATTCAAAAGAATACAAAGAACAAAAATAAAAAACCAACAAAATAAAAAAAGTTACAAAAGACAACTCCCTTAGACTATGTTTGGAGCAACAGTTGGGTTATTATAAACGCAAGTTATATAAACGGTGAGTTGTATAAATTGTGCTTATGGTGCACAAGGATTATGATAAACACTCTTGTAGTGCAAGTTATTATAACATGAGTTATAAATATTATCAACGATTCTTGGAGTGCAGATTAAAATAAAAGAAAGATAAAATGAATCTATATATGTGATCGTTGGAGGAGGTTATATGAAAGGGCAGCTTGGATTTGGGTCAACCCACCGGTAATTATAACGGATGTATCGAAGGTGGGTTGGGTTATAATAACTCAACCTCATTCGCATAGACGACAACCAAACACAGGCTAATGAATTCCCTCGTGGCCCTTCAGAAAGGGCCATAACTTTGTCTCATCAAAAATCTCCAAAGTCCATAGATTAAGATTAGAATTCAACAAAAACCCTGATCAAATAGTAACAAATAAACAATTCCACAAAAAGAACTGTGAGACCCAGATTCAAAACTTGGAAAAAAAACAAAACAAAACAACATGAATACTCACAAACGATCTGACTTGAAATGGAGAAAGATCGTCCATAACTGAGTCAATTCCAGTACAAATCTCAAGAAAGAAAATACCCAGAAAAGTGAATATCACAATTGCAAGAAACACAAATCCCACAGAAAAAGCTAAACGATGTTCCAACTTCAACAAATCACAAACAAGGCAACAGTAAAAATCCAGACAAACCCAAAGTCAAAAACCGCAGAAATTAGCCAAAGATTCAATCGAGAACAGAACAGAACAGAACAAAAAGACCCAAAATGAAACTCACATTGAAGGCAGAGAAAACGATCTCCCAAGGATGAAACGAATTCTCCTTGTAAGCAGAGAGCGTACAAACGCTCTGAAACTCCTCATCCCACAAAGCGACGCCGTTCTGATCCAACCCATCAGCCTCCTTCGTGTAATTTCTCTTCACAGCCGTTCTCCTCAACGGACTCAGAGCCATTTTCGGGCCCTTCCATTTGATCTCCACCGTCAATTTGTCAACCCCTTTCTCGCCGACGGCCGGATCGAGCCATTCCAGTCTCTTCACCACAACACGAACCTCGTACTTTCTCGAAACCAGCGGCGGCCATGGCCGCCATTTCATCATATTCACGACCATCACTTAATGTAAAAGGAGAACCCAATTGTATAGCACCCTCGAGTGAAGAGAAAAAGTAAAAGGGGCAGCGAAATTTGGGGGAAAAAATCAGCCCCAAAATGTTTTCAAGATCTTTGAAGAACAGGTAGCAAAATCCCAAGTCGATAAAACGGAAATTGGGCAAAAAGAATTTGTGGGTTTGTGAAGTTGTGAAGAAAAGAGAGAGAAAGATGGAAGAATTTGCAGTTGGTTTTGGTTTTGGTTTTAGTTTTGGCTTTGCCTTTGAGATGAAAATTAGAGTGAGGGAGAGAGACAAAGGGTCATTTATTGTGCAAAAAGATAAAGGAACAGAAACATTGTTTGGATATGTTTATTTTTTTCATGAATTTGGTTTTTTTTTTCTTTTGATTTTTTTAATTAACATTTTGACTGTTATTCACCATAGATTTTTTTTTTTTTTTTAGTATTATTACAACAATTTGGAGGTGGGAGAGACTCGAACCTAAGACTTCAAGATCATTAGGCGGACATCGATGTCACTTAAACTACTGCTCTATTGGCTAGAATCTCATGTTTTTAAGAGAGAGAAAAATGTAAAAAAATAAATTATGTGGTATTAAAGGTGTAAGTCAGCATTGTTCTCTTTTTAACAAGATATCTATTTGTTTTGGTAAACATAGGGACATAAATTATATAGAAAGTACCATAACTTTTAAATAAAAAAGACTCAAATATTAATTTTCATGATCGTTATTTTAAAGATGCCGTGAGATTCGTATGTTGACAACCCTTATCTTGGTTTTGGCTAATATAAAGCAATTGTTTGTTTTTTTTTTTCGTTCATGTAAAGTAATTGTGTTTGGCCTTTGTGTGAATAAAAAAATCCGTTTAGTATCGTTATGAAGATTTTTTTAGTTCAACAATATTAATAGAAAGAACGATTCAAATGCATTCGCCATTAATTTATGTGCATACACTTTATATTAATTGAGTTAGTTTTTATTTGTGGATTATAAAGGTCTTTAATTTCAAATGAAAGTTCTTGCAATATGTTGAGAATTTAATGAGTGAAACTTTGAGAATTATTGGTTACGGTTATTTTTTTTAATGAAAAATAGGGAGAAATTTTAATTAAACAATAATTAGAAGGGGAAGAATTATTCTGGTACTTGACATAGGGACGGACATAATTACCCTTATTTCAAAAAAAAAATTAGAAGGGAAAGAATTCAAACTTAAAATTTTTTTGTCATACATACATTAATATGAGTTAAACTATTCCTCTTTTTGACCAACTTTGAAGATTTTTTTTTTTTTTTGACATGGAGCTTTGAAGATCTTTAACTTACATGTTAATTACAATTAAATTATGTTTTCTTTAACAATTGTAATTTTACTAACAATAGTAGTAGCTCTGCAATATTTGTATATATGATCAACAAAATTATATATCTGAATCTTCTACTCTCAAATATTATAGATAAAAAAAACCATTTTTTTTAAAATTACAATAATTGGGGGGGGTTCAAACTCATAAGTACCTTATAGTCATTATGTGTACACACTGATGCTTGATGCTGCTCAACTTTATTGGTAATGATAATATTTTTTTTAATTCTATAATAGCAACAGAATTCTTTAATACAAAGTTTTATGGTAATATGTTAATAGTTTATTGAGCATAGTATAATGATTTATGAATTAATCAGTTACTTTTTTAATGTAAATAATTTATAGTTGGATGTTTTGAAAATAAATAATAAAATTGCCAACAAAACAACACTAGTTCAGTAATATTAGTGTTCCTAAGTCATGGGTTCAAATCCTTTATTTCCAATTGTTATAAACTTGTAATTTAAAAAATATATATATTATAACAATTGAGAATGGAAGATTTGAACTCATTACCTAGATACTTGAACTACTATTTTTTGTTGGCAATTATATTATTTATTTTCAAAACATCCAACTTAAATTATATATTTACATTAAAAAATTAAACACTTTATATTAAAGAGTAATATATATATATATATATATATATATATATATATATATATATATAAACTATGATACAATGATTTTATTGTTGGGTTATAAATTAGTTCAACGCATCATCGATGTGTTTCTCTTCTTTCCAATATCTACTCGATATATATATATATATATATATATATATAATATAATATAATATAATATAATTAGACGAAAGAAATGTTCTAAGAATATACAAAAGTTTAAAACCCAAGAAAAAACACATATTGAAAAGTACATGAAATAAAGTGACCAAGAGTTTACAACTACGAAAACAAGATGGAAACAAGTTTTTTTTTGTGACTACAACTTTTTTATTTTAAATGTTAAATCCACCAAAAAAAAAGGTTAAATAGTTAATTTTTTTTCGTTGACTAGAACTTTTATTTTAGTATTTTTCAAAAGATATGAAATCCACCTAAAAAAATAGTAATTAGTGATTATTTCTTGTTGAGCTAAATGTTTAATAAGAGGATAAGTTTTTCTTTTGAGATAATAAGAGGATAAGTTTAAGATTATAGACATCTTTAGTCGTCTTTTTAACGAATTTTATCTATCTCTCTCTTTTTTTCTTTTTTATAGAATATTGCAATTCAAATTATGCAAGAAGACTTAAAAGCTAATGCATAAAAAGATATTCACTTGTGCAAATTTGACTGGCCAAACTGCTAATTTCTTCTCTGGTATATTTTAAGTTTCATCCTATTGAACTTTAAACTTAACAAAATATAACTATTTTTTTGCTCGTGTGTTAAATTTTTTTTAAATTAATCAACTAATTGTAACAAAGAGTAAAATAAGAATCTCTAGTACTTAAAAAAAAATCATACTACAGTGCATCAATTTCATAAAAGAAATATGATTTATATTAATTAAATGGATATAAAGATGTTTTTTTGTTGACAATTTTTCAAATGAAACCTACCAAATATAAAAATTACAATACTCTAAAGTTCATGATAAAGATGGTAACAGTTAGCAAAGTTTGAGGTATAGTTTGATTGAAAACCCACTACTACAATTTTGGCCTTTCATGACAATTTTTTATCGTCATAGTTCATTTATTATGACAATTATCCCCAAAATATACTATGTCATGGTATCCCCTGTCATGGTAAGACTTTTATGACAATTAATAACAATGTCATAATATATAATTTATGACAATTATAACATTGTCATAAATGTTTATTCGTGACAACTAAAGATTGTCATGAAATGATGAATTATAGGGTTTATGATAACTATTTATGACATTTTATAATTGTCATAAATTATGATACTTTTGCAATTATAGCTTTTTTTATTATGACAATTTTATAATGTCATGAAACAAGGTTATTTTTACAAATAAAATTAAATTGTAAACGTCATGAATTCACCATTCATGACAATTATCATAGTCATGAATTCTATTTCATGATAATTTAAATCTGTCATAAGAGAGATAACATGACTGTTGTGATCATCATATTTGTATTTCTTGATGGTTTAAAGTTGTCATAAAATGAATTTCATGACAGTTGTGATAGTCATAATTTTTATTTCATGATAGTTGAAAGTTGTCATAAAAGATATATCATGACAGTTTTAAAATTTTAAAATTGAAAATTATTCATTGATTTATTCATATAATTCATATTAATTACAATTAAATTTATTAATGCAAAAGCTCCAACATTTAAGCTATTAAATAATTGTGCATTCCAAAAATACTGTCACGATATCCACATAAAAGAGAAATAGATTTAATTGATCACAATGTAAATAAGACTTTAGCAAACACTTAATGCTTATACAAATATAGTTTATATATATATAAGTTGTAAATGAATTTACATTCAACTCCTCATAAAGCCTAGAATGAGAATCAAATACATCGACCACTTGTACAATGACTGACAATTTGAACGATAACTGTCTGCAAATGATCCTTACCTTGAATAAAGTACCTACACAATATAATTATAAAATTTTAAGTGAATGTAAAACAAAATGAAAATATTTACTGCATAACCTTGCCACCCAATTCAAACCATCCATATATTTGCAAACACAATTGGTAGATATAATTATAAACTTTGGCATGTTAAATTCAAGAAATATATAACTGGATGGAGTCAATTACAAAGAAAAACAAGAAACGAAGAATGAACCTGCATAAAGTATTAACTTATGCACATCACCATCTTCAGGAACTCTTTTTCCTATATTAATTATATCTCAAAATAAGAAAAAAAAAAGTAAAAAGGGTTTATCATTTTTCACCAAGCGGACAATTAAATAGAACCTTACGAAAATCTTAAATAAATGCTTGTGTAATTTTCTTGTTTTACTTTCTGTTTTTCACTTCAAATAGAACAATACCTTCTAAGGCAAGTTGCTTCCACACTTTCAACTTCAAGTTTGAGTATCTGGTCGAAAACAATTATATATATATCATCAGACGACATCTTTATGATTAAAACATGATGTTATATGAGAATAAATAAATTTAACCACTAAGCATAAATGTTGAGTTGATAAGAAGATAAAGAGTTTACCACAAATTCTAGGCTAAAACTCTGAAATGAAGCTAAACGTTTGCAACCAAAACATTCTCTGAAATGAAGCTAAACGTTTGCAACCAAAACATTCGAACACATCCACTTTCATAGGACCATCTAGCCTAATTCTCAAACCTTCTCCATATTCAGCTCCAATTGTCTTCAAATCCAATGCCTGTTTTTTTTTTTTTTTGTTACTTTTTCAAATGAAAAAGACACAACAACAATATAACTAATAATAATAATATGATAAAAAGATAGCCTTACTTGATTATTCATCCATGCTTTTCATTCATATTGACAAAAACCATTGTTGTTTCCAACCAAAACAACTTAGTATTCAATCTATTAAAGCAAATGAAGAATATGAGTATATCTAGATTTTATTTTCTGGCTACCATAACTGTAGGATAGCCACATAATCACTATTCAAATATATTGCAATGAGTATAACATCCTTTATAGAAGTTAGAGATTAGACTTACTTGGTAAAATGTTCACTTGTTGCAGCTGTTAAGAGTACTCCAAAAATATATTGCTCAAAATACAAAATCCAAAGTAGTAGTTTAAGTTTAGAAACTATGTTTCCTTGAACACCGTTCTCCTAAGGCCAACCGGAGACTTTCACAAAAATGTATATGGTGTTCCACAAAAAAAGCATATGACATATCATCTTGCAAATAATATGAATGAACCCACGAACTTGGCCCATTCAGCACGGACCATGTCGAGTTCATCTTGACTATACGTTGATGGTGCACTTTTCATCTAAAAAAATAACATAGTATTCAAAACTTGATTATTATAATTGTATCTATAGGTTTTAAGATTTAATATACGTACAACATCAGTGTATGGAGTCTCAAGCCGGAATATTATCTCGCGCATGAATCGCATTACATAATACCCACACTCTACATCACCAACTTGTTTCGGACACTATGCACGCAAGGAAAAAAATGAACTTAGTAAGATATACATAAATGATACATAAAGTTAGATTAAGAAAACCATTAGAGCTACTTTGATTAATTTCCACGTAAGCTTTTTATTAGTGATGTCTTTAAAGGCTCTGCAAACAATAGAAAATTAATGTGTTCATAAACAATAATGGTACATCACTTTGATAGGATTTGAAATCTACGTACCTACTAAGTATTGTAGTTATGTCAGGATGCAAACGATTGCGTAATGAGTCTATGAAAAAGGCACATCCCTTTGATAAATCCATGATTATTAATGACCAATGATATCTATAACAAGACAATAACATATTAAATAAATAAGAAGAAGACCATAAAATTCTAAGACATTAATGAAACTTACCCTGAGTTATATGGAAAGAGTAATGGTTGATTTGAATAAATTTCTCTCAAGCGTCTAATTAGTTTGTTAACACGCAATTCAACAGATGAATTTAAAGATATAGCACCAGAATCCATAAAGTGGTACATGTTTACAGGTTTATTCACATCCAAATGTTTTTTCAAGGCATGGATTAGCAATTGTGTGCATCTTAGAGAAATTGTGCACATCATCCAATAGAATGCTGAATTTGTGTTGAGTGTCAAACACATCCTCAGGCACATTGATTTGAATCGATGAAGGGACAAGATCGAGCTCCCGCAACAAATATTGTAACTCTATTGGTAGATTATGCACTACTGTATTTGAGCATGCATTCATGTTCTTCTGCAACTTTCTAGGGCTTCTACGAACCTTTTGATGTACGATAACATTAGTAAACCAATATTTACAATAACATCTAAGTATAAGACAATAAAGATTACCTTCGGGCTACTAATAGTTACTAGACATCGAGGCCATAATATATGTGACCCTATTTCCTGTAACAGTGTGTTCCCATATTCTTTGGATGGTATAGGAACCTCACTATCACTGTTGAAAACAACGTCTATTGACACAAGAACATTATCTCCAGCACGATCCCAATCAAAAATCGTCCCACTAGCTACTATGTTTGACAGTGTCCCTATTGCTAGTTTGCACGATGTTCCATCCTATATTCATGTTCAGACAATCATTGCATGCATACAAAAGCAGTCAGCCATATTTGAAATACCGAAACTAATTTTTTAAAAAAATGGTTCTTACTTTTATCTGCTCCATCTTATTCTTTCCTTTATTGCCTTTGTTTTCTTTTTTTCCGGGGAGCCTCTTCACCTAAGCATGAGATTAGATACTTTATTTCAACGTAACTATTATTTTTTTTTTCTAAGAGTTAAAGTAGTGTACCTTTGGTTCTTTCTTTCCAACTTTGACAGGCTCAACTTCAGTTGCTTGATTATCACTAGGACATTCACTTTCAATAGCGGCTTTTTTTATATTTTTCCAATTCAGCTTCTAAGTCTTTGATCTTCTCAGCCATCATGGCTTTTTCTATGTCATTACTTTCTTCATTTGTCTGTTTAATCTGTTTGGGTTTGTGGAAATACTGATTTTGAGTAATTCCCTTACCTACACCTCGTACAATTCCATTGCGATCATTCGAACCCAGTGTCGTTGACAAAATATCCATTTTCTTAGACGAACTACCTTTATCTTGCGTCTGCGATGCTCTCAAATCAT